>CM026278.1:1584406-2848960 GCA_014851415.1 Cnaphalocrocis medinalis | reverse complement strand
ACAGCGCAGGCGCTGCTTCATGCCGGCCTTCTGTGAAGCCGGTATCACTCCGGTTAAGCTGGCCCATTCATTCATTTGTGGCTCTCTCACGATAAAAAATACCTGGCTGCTGGTCAATTCCCCAAGACCATTAGGAGTGATTGAGTAAGAAAAATTTAAGTCAACTTTTTATCTTCTTCTTCTATACTATTTATAAAGTAATAACTTCTATGGACAATGACAAGACCTATAGGTAAACTAAAAACACGAAACACTACCGCTATGTAATCGACGCCCAGCACCATCTATTGGTTCAATTTGGAACCACTGTCCCGAGGCGAAGTGAAGGCGGGCCACTAGTTTAATAATGATTTTGTTTTAATATGTAATCATTTGGGTCTATCGGTAATATACAGCTGCTCATAAATACGATAGGTACAGAATACTTAAATGTGAGTAATCTGAACTTATACTACATACCGCCAATGATGGATAAACCTATGTATAAACACCGCCTCAACTATTTCAGCAAAATTTAATCCTTTGGCTTACATAATTGAAACCGCTTAGTTCAATTGAATGTATAATTTCATACTAACGTGCCCACTGGATCAAATTCCCCTATGAAATTGTTATCGGTTCATTTCAACACAAACTGTATCTTCGAGGCGCCATCAACAGTTTTAGTGCCAATCATTTTGTGGCCGCGTGGGGCCGTGAAAATTGCGGTTTTACTGCCTGTAATAAGTAGGGCAAACCAGGAATAAAAGTAACAACGGATTAAACAAATAAATAGCGATTAGTATGTAAATGTCTAAAACAAAAAAGTGGTAGAGCCACGCTTTGGCATGAATGGGCTGGCGGACCAAAGTGATAGATACCACGACCTCACCCCACACCAGAAGTCTAGCTTGAGGCAGCGCCTGCGCTGATTCGCCGAGTGATTAAAAGGTGGTGGCCCAATCGGGGGGAAAGGAGGTTAAAGGTAGCGCAATTGCCACTTCACTGGTGTTGTGGATGTCTATGGGTGGCGTCAATCGCTAACCATTAGATCATATGTCTGTTTGTATCATTGAAAAAAAAACCCCAGTTTCTACTAACCATAAGTGAATACCTATACCAATCTCGAAAGAAACACAATAACTTGAAATATGTAATCTAAATAGGTATATTTTTAGTAATTGCGTCAAGACCCATCAAGCCCATTGTCCTTAAGACCAAGGTTTTATTTTAACCAGTGCGTCGCACCAATGACTCGTGGAGCCGAAATTTGAACTCTCACTTTGCACACAAGAACGAAAACTTCCCCAAAATATCTTCTAACAAAAAATAAAAGCCCTTTGCCCCGAAATTACAAATCAGCAAAAGCAGTATGGTTGAAATCAATAGAATCAATTGGATTAGATTGGATTTCGTCGGCTCAGCGACTAAAGAGGATCTTGGCCTGACATCAAAGTGTGCCAGCCCTATAGCCAATTAATTTTATAACCAATCAACCTTTTTTGATCAAACTACAGGATGAATTGAAAACATTTGGCAAGTTTTCAAGGATGTCTCTTAATGTTTAGGAAGACTTCAGTAAACTTAAGCCGAGTACTCAAACAATTCGCGTTGAGAGCTGTTCCAATTTATATTAATTATATGTTTTAATAAATAACATTGTAGGTAGGTATCAAAAAATGACGAAATATTTTACCTAGAGATTTTAAAGTGAAAGTTCTTAAATGTATATTATGTGTGTTACTAGTTTGTGTATTGTGACAAAAATAAATGAAAATAAGGATTTGAATATTTTATATGTTAGGATGTAGCAATCAGAATAAAAACATTGACAAAGTCATGTTATGGAACTTTAATTTGTAAGACGTAATGTTACTAACATGTTCAATAGAGGAATTAAATATTTAAAATATCTAAGTATTTTTTAAGGTTACTAATAATTTCTATAATCTCAACTCTGAAGTCGTAACAATGAGTAGCTTTTTTCTTAATTTAGCGTACTTCTTTAAGTATAATTCATTTATATCATGCGGGGCCACTAAATCGCAGACTAAAAACACAGAATTTTGCCGTACTTACTTATTTTTAAAAGTGTTTTTTTTTTTTTTTTTATGTGATAGGTAGGTAGCAGACGAGCAGGCGGATCACCTGATGGTAAGCAATTGCCGCCGCCCATGCACACATGCAACACCAGTGGAGTCACAAGTGCGCTGCTAACCTTTTATCCCCTTCCCCCCCGATGGGCCTCCGGTACCCTCACTCACTGTAGTGTGTGTAGTGTAGTTTAAATCTTCAAATGTTGGTTTTACAAATTACCATGGGAGAACCACACTTCGGCATAACTAGGCCGGCTCGACCGGAGTGATACCACGGCATTACAGATGACTAGCGTAAAGCAGCACCTGCTGCAATATTTCGCCCACTGAGTAAGGGTACTGGAAACCCAATCAGGGCAGAATGGGGGTAAAAAGGTTGTTAGCGTACTTGTGACTCTATTAGGTGCTGCGGATGTTTATGGACCGTGACAATTGCCTGCCATCAGGTGATCCTACCGTTTGCCACCTAACACATAATTAGTTTGTGTAAATTTCCTTCAAAATGCTTCGAAGAAAGTCATTTTACAACTAAAAGAAAAGTACAAAGTAAAGAAAAGAACTTAATCAAGCACTTATTCACAACACTCGTATTTCAATAGTGCTACTTCTAAAAACGATTTGATTTTAGTGCCCGTCCACACTCCTAAGTTTATGGCTGAACCGCCATAGTTACGACGTAATCCCAGAAACATTACTCCTGGGTAATAGGTAAGCAATTGTCGATGCTCAATGTGAATTTTATCGGTTATAAAACGTACTGCTTTTATTACCAATTAATATGAGGTGATATGGCATATCACTGTAATATTATAAAGGGAAAAGTTTGTGAGTGTGTGAATATACAGTGAGTGTGTATGTTTGTTACTTCATCGCGGCTAAACGGCTGGAGGAATTTTAATAAAATGTGGTTAGAAGTTAGCTGACAGTCTGAATTAACATATGAGATACGTTTCAATTAAATTTTATTTATTTATTTGGAACACAATCGCCGTTATTACACCATAAACCGATTCTGAGTGCAGTAATAAATCGCATGCCATCAAATGATCCGTCTGCTCATTTGCTACCTTTTACATATAGAGTAAACTTTACTATACTATATAGTACGGAGCCTCTTGAAGCCTCTTTATTTTAATCCTGTAAATTATATAAGCTAACGCGGTTCATAACATGAACCGCACTTATATTACGAGTGCTCTCTACAGAATCTTTGACATTGTAATTTGATGAAGTAGGCGAACGCTTTCACTATCAACCCCGTTAATTTCGTTTCACAATTAGCGAGTGGATGTCATATTTCGTGTCTCATTTGTCCGGATTAGTGTAATGGTAACCGCCGAAATCCGGTTACTGTAAGAGTGGTTTCAAATTAGGTGGCTGATCCGGCTCGAAGGACCAGTATTTAAGCTAGCTTATTATTTTGTGAGAGGTAGCAAATACAATAAAAAAATCGTGTGACGTAATTTACGGGCGGGCCTTGTTGGCAACATATCGGAAATACATTATAGAGTGCTCATTACCGAGTAAAATAATTATAACGATTAGTTACGTTAATTTTAAACCATTTATTTACTTTTAATCCTCTGCCAAACCGATTGTACAGCCATAATCGAAATCTATCGCGTAATAAAGCCTACAGCAAATTGAGTTTTAAATATATGACGAGGGGATTACCCTGATATAGATTTGAGTCAAACAGATTTATTACCATGATGCTTATATTTTATCCATAATATTAAAATGTTAATTTGTTTGCAATTATTTCTTAATATTTACTAAGGGAATTCTAGGTGTTTAATTTTAAATTCCTTCGGAAGAAACATAGGGGAGTCCGGGATAGTTGAACCCCCTTTTATACTATGATTAATATTTTTGTATATATTGCGTTCTGCTCTTTATTTAACGGATGAATGAATGGCTTAGGGAAACAGGCACACTTTATTATAAAAAATGTTTTGAAAAGTTAAATAGTTAAAATTGTAATTAACCTTTTTTAAAATGTGAAAAGTGGTTTAACTATCCCTACCCTATGGGATAGTTGATCAGGGGGGGTGGGGATATATGACCATAGGTGGGAAATTTGACCACACCTTCTTTTTTGAAGGATAACAATTATAAAATACCCTTTCAAAATTAAAATAGAATTTATTGACTATAATCACTATCAAAAGTTTACATATTAAGCAACTGTTAAAACAAATTAAACCAACATCAATGCCTTTATCATTGACATTACTTAACATTTGTAAACTATATTCAGTATTAAAAGTTTTTTACTTATCAACTATTAAGTACATACAGTCGAGTTCAAAAATATGTATTACACTTTAGGACCTTGTCACAATACATATTTATAAGAAAGTGGGATTCGTTTTCTTATACATAATATGTACTGTGACAAGGTCCTAAAGTGTATACATATTTTTGAACTCGACTGTACAAATTATAAGATATCGATGACAATTTACGAGTGAAATCATCAATCATCTTGAAATCAACACTTCACCGGAATACACCACTGTACATACACATTAACATAATAATCACGCAACAAAATGACAAAAGTTTCTATATCATAGTATCGAAGGGATACTTGAACATCTGTTCAAGTATCCCTACACCAAACTGGTTCATGTATCCCATACCCTACCCGTAGCAAATTTATTTGCGATATCTTAAAATCGACACTTCAAAAGAATATACCACTGTACAAACATTTCAACACGTTAATCACACAATACAATAACAATGCTAGACCTTAGAAGCATTAGGGCGGAAGTGGTTTTTGGCAACTTTACAGGACAGAGTAAAATAAAAAATCGATTTAATCGGCAAATATTTTAATAATTACAAACAACATACAAATTATGTCTTTGCAATTATTTAACCTAATAAGTAGCTTTCCTAGTTTTATAATTAAAATTTAAAAACAAAGTTTTTAAACAGTGAAAAATTAACTTTTTCTAAAAAAATGATGACATCCGTCTTTATGCCACAACAATAATTAATTATATTTGTTCAATCGATCAGTATGTGCCCATAAGGCTTTATGCCTCCAATTTTTGTAATTTAATGTTAGGTGTTTGTCTAAGTATAACATTATGCCTAAAAAATAAATCAATATCTCTTAAAACTAAACAAGGCGAAATTGCAAATGCGACTTTATTGTGTTCATTTATCAACAAATTTTTTTGGCTATTAGGCGGATATCCTTACCAAAAAAACTATTTCAAAAGTAAATCCTCCTCATCTAAACGTGTATTTCCCAGTTGGGCAAAGAGCTGTTGTCCGGGGTACACTTGGGCCATGATCCAGGATTGGGGGAGTCTGGTAATTACAACCTATATAAACTGGTATCAACCGTCACACGACCATATTCCCTCTTTGTTGGACCTTCTGTTGACCACCCATCCCGGCGCCTACCAAGTGTCTGTCAATGCACCACTTGGCTCTTCCTACCACTGCCTTGTACGGAGCACTGCCTCTCAACAGCACTCAGCGGTTGAAACTGGGCACTCGCCATATTTGGCACTATCAGTCAGCAGATTGAAACGTTATGCGTAGTTTCTTCGCATCCTACCCATGGTGGTAGGTTTGCTTTACGTTGGAGGATCCCGATGCCTTGGCAGAGTCTGTAGCCGATGTTATACTGCAGGAAATGGAATTATTTATTCAAGCACTGCAGTACCAAATAGCGTCCCAAGAAAAGGTACAACTTTGCTGCTAGTTATATTATAATTATTATAAGAAAAATAACACCAGAGCAAAGTCATCGTTCATTGGTAACGCGCCTTCCATCGGGCACCCGCGCTTTTAATTGCGAAGGCCATCCTCGGGAACTTTAGTCAGTCGTCATTCCCTCCACTACACCAGCCAGACGATATTCTTGCCCACACTGCAAAAGACAAAGCCGAACTTTTGGGCACTTTTTGTGCATCAAACTCGACTTTGGATGATTCTGGGAACTAACCACCTACTGTACCGTCCTGTACGAGCTCAACGCCGAACGTCGGAAAGATTTTGTACGTAAGGCTCTCTTTTCTCTTGACATCCATAAGTCGAGTGGGCGGGATGGTATCCCTCCATTTGTACTAAGGTTATGTGCTCCGGAGTTGGCTCCGGTTTTAACGTATCTTTTCTGGCTCTCATAATTCATTGGCGTAGTACCGAATAACTGGAAGTCAGCTCTTGTCCACCCCATACCTAAAAAGGGCGATCGCTCAGACTCGTCCAATTATAGAACTATATCCAATACCTCAATCTTCTCTAAAGTAATGGAGTCCATAACGAACCGCCAGCTCCTGAAACACCTAGAGAAGAACCGCCTATTAAGCGACAGTCAGTACCTACGGCTTCCATAGTGGTCGTTCTGCTGGGGACCTCCTGGTACTTCTAACTCACCGGTGGGCGAAGGCGCTACAGAGTAAAGGTGAGGCTCTGGGTGTCAGTTGGGACATAACGAAAGTTTTTGATCGGGTATGGTACAAGGCTCTGCTCTCTAAACTTCCCTCATACGGTCTTCCAGAGAAATCATGCACGTGGGTCGCCAGTTTTTTTACTGGGCGCAGCTTTAAGGTCGTTGTCGACGGTTCTTGTTCAGACAATATGTAATGAAGCTCGTCAACGCTGGTGTCCCCCAGGGCTGTCTGCTATTCCAACGCTGTTCCTTCTGCATATTAATGATTTGTTGTCACAGAGATTGCTATGCAAATGATAGCACTTGGAATGCACTATATATCCGGTATATATGCCGGACGTGCAAATATTTCTCTGGAAAACGTCATTGAGTACCGGAATTCACTTGTGTTTGAAGTCGAAGACATATTAAATCTTGTTTCAAACTGGGGGCGACTTAACTTAGTCAGTTTTAACCCCTCAAAAACACAAGTGTGTTCATTTGCCAAAAGACGTCCCTTCAAAGTGGCAATAACTTTTCAAGGCATTTCCCTTAAGCTTCTATAGGGATTCTTGGCATCAACATTTCGAACGATGTCACATTTGGCGGCAAAGCTAAAATAGCTTTAAATAACTAGGTGTCCTTAATAGCAAGACCACGTTGGCCCACTTCGGGTCAGCGGCCAGCCCAGCGTCAACAAAAAAAAAAAGGTGTCCTTAATAGAGCCGGTGAGTTTTTCACGCCGGCTCATCGACTTCATCTTTTTAAGGCACAAGTTCGGCACCATATGGAATACTGCTCCCATCTCTGGGCTGGAGCACCTCAGTAGCAACTTCTTCCATTTGATCGCATACAACGTAGGGCTGCTCGAATTGTCGCTGACCTAACCCTCTTCAGTCGGCTTGATCCTCTGGCTTTGCGGCGGGATATAGCTTCCCTATGTTTTCTTTATCGCATTTATCACGGGAAGTGCTCCGAGGAATTGTTCAATCTACTTTCTGCGGTTGAATCCTCAATAACATCGAACGGCGGCTGTGTTGCAGCGGCCGTCATTCCATCTTCATCATCTTGATGGTTGGCGATCTGTGTGTTTCTCGAGGAATTTTCTTCCGCGAACCTCAGTTTTGAGGAATAGTTTAGCTGCGGCAGTATTTCCTGACGGCTATGACTTAGGTACCTTAAAGAGAAGAGCTTGCTCTCTCTTAAAAGGCCGGCAACGTCGTAGCGACCTCTCTGATCTCGCAGATGTTCAGGGGCAGCGGTGATTACTGACCAGCAGGTGACCCACTTGATCGTTTGCCACCTCTATCATAAAAAAAACAGGAAGGTAAAAAATGCCAAAATGGACATGCCGATCAATCAAGGGATAATGCCCGATGTCGCTCACTTTTGGCGCCATATTTTGAATAGTTCACATCCATAACGACTTATTTCTAAATTAGCCCACCAATCCATTTACAAAGTTACTAAAACAAAAGGCATAAAGTCGTATATCTGGATCCGATTAACATTATTCAAAGGAATCTTAGAGGCATAATGTCGAAAGTTTACTTATGACGAATATTTTAAAACACTGTTTGAACCATAAAGGCGTGACTCCTTTTATGTAGCCTTTGTGTAAATATTTTTTTTAAGCATAAGGGCCAAATTTTGAATCCGCCTTGAGAAAGTAGAGGCAATGTAGACGCAAAGAGATGGAAGTGTAAATTAGACCTTAAGGTTCTAATGATTTTAGAAAAGCTGTCAGAACCGACATTATGCACGAAATTATCTCAGCCCAGAAAAGGGATAGAAATACATCTCAAAGTGATATAGAAAGAGAAAGAAACGCTTATCTTCGTTATCCAATAAAAACATTTTGCCCGATCTGCACATCCGCCCATATGCTTCTGAGGTCTAGAATGGTTACTAGATCGTACCTTCATTAATGGTAAAGTAATGATGAAAAACGTAAAGTAAAAAATATTTATCCCGGCACGCAGAAATCACCTTGTTGCCACTAGCAGTCGCGTGTCTCTGTTTTTTCCCAAGATGGCTACTTGCACGTGATTGGTTGGCGAACGGCAACCGTGATCGCGTCGTTGACCGTCGCTGGCGCGAAAATTCAAGTTTATATTGGAAGTGGCTCAAGTATCCCATATGAGCATATCCCGGACTACTTGATATTTTTAATGAAATGACGAGACAGTGCAATCATACCTACGTGTGTTCTTATAAAGCCGCGTAGTTATATCGCGCATTCGAAAATAATTTTCCGCTTGTGAACACGGCACATTTTATAGGCATTATTGAAAAATAATATTTTAACGGTCCATTTTTCTTGTAATAGTGTATCTAGATAAAATATTAAAAAATACCCCGGGGCTCCAATTCAATTTGATGTCCAATGTACCAAGTTATGGTGTATAACAGGTTATTTTTCCATTATTAAAATTGATAAAAAAATGCATATTCCCGATTCGAAATCTGTTTTTACTGTAATCCTTTGCAATCCAGCATACAGCTACAAGTGAACAGCGCACGCAACTTATCTCCACCGAAGCGAACGTTATTACATGACGTATGGTCCATAAAGTTCATCAGAAAAAAGATTCTCACCGAGATACACCGCAATGAGCACCAACACTGAACACAAGCAATATTTACAGCTGCTATTAGTACCTTTTATGCGACACATACGCCTGTTGGTGTAATCTCGACTGTTTTTACGAGCGTTTTAAGTAATGTCTAGCGTGTGGTTGTAAATCACATGTAAAATAGTTGAAACATTTGCATACACTGGTGCGAACTAAAATCTGTGCTGTTTTAATCTACTGTCATATATTTTGAACGTAATTTGCTTTGTATTTAATTGTGGTATTGCATGGTGAGTTATTTCCTTTTTTAGGAATGGTTTTGTATTTAAGTGCCTATTTTGCTAATAGTCATCTCAGTGTATGTGTAAATGGTTAATGTTACATTATTTTTTAAGAACTTTAAGATTTACGCATTACAATCTGGCCACGGGACACTCGTCGATATGAATATTTGTGCGGTGTTAACGCCGAAGCGTCTAGCGACTGAATTAAACGCATAGCAATGTACTTATCAAGCCACACACAATGGCGACTGGCGAAATGTACCGAATGGAACAGCGCGCGCGACTGACGGCGCGGTGGGCGGGTAAAACAAAATCATCAATCAGTATGGCCCGAGCCACGGAGTCGAGAGGCAGTCGAAACTGCCCGTGGCCTGCAAACGGTGTCGCGCAAAAAATCGCACCCTCACTTTGCCGTATGCACCGCTGATCCCTGTGCCCAGCCCATAAACGGGTTTTAGCAAATTGACGAGCATAAAGGCTTAGCCACACGCTTCGCAAACAACAAGCACAAACAACGTACACGAATGTGTTTATATTTTTTCCTTGCCGGTTATCAGTTCTTTGTTAAGCTTGTTGCCGAGCCTAAGTGCATCTTCTAGAATTACATTGTTCAATACGAACAGCGTCTTTTGGTACGATTCTACCAAAAACGGAACCCACATGATTGTGTGTGTGTAGTCTAAAAACTTAAATAATTTCCTCTAATCACATCTCAACCACTCAGATAATAATCCTAACATTATTATTTTAATGACATGAATTGTAGACACGCCAGTATCTCATGTCTTTTTTTGACACAGACATTGTCGATAAGATGGCGTCTTCTATTTCCTACGCTTTAGGTCTTTTGGGATGAAATGGGATGGCCTATGCTCGGAGTATCTCTGAAGGACCGCATCAGAAACGATGTAATCCGACCGAGAACCAGGGTCACCGACATAGCCCACCGAATTAGCAAATTGAAGTGGCAGTGGGCTGGTCACATTAGCCGCAGAACTGACAACCGTTGGAGCCGTAAAGTCCTTGAGTGGAGACCGCGACTCGGTAAGCGTGGTGTTGGACGGTGTACGATGTCTCGCTTAGTTAGTAGTTGAGAAGATGGGATGAATAACATTCGAAGGCTGGCTGGTGTGGGCTGGATGAGATGTCCAGTGGACGAGTGTGGGTTGCTGCTGATAATGATGATGATGGTGAATACTAATGGGAACAATGACAGCCACTGTCCCTTATGCAAACGCTAGTGCCTACACCTTAAACGCGGCAGCACTTTATTAGGGGCCCTGGGAATGTAACTTTTTTCATTTTATAGCTACGAAACCTTTATTTTTTTAATGCTGGGGAATGCCTCCTTACTCGTGCCCTTCTACCGGAGGGCAGGCGGGTTATGTCGTGCCTTCCTCCTATAGCGGCCGGAGGTATACCAACTAAACCCCTGCGACGCTCCCTCATCACCAGTGGGGAGGGCACATGAGTACGTGTTGAAGAACTTTACTTCACCATGAAGCCTGGACTACATATTTTTTTGTTAATAAGGTACCTATGGTTTAATTTGATTAATAGCGAGTGGAGCTGCTGGCGTCGTGCGAGCGGTTGCTATAAAAAGCATACTTAGAGTTATAATTGCAACTTGAGCTCTTCTCTTGCTTACCTATCTCCAGGCTGAGGTGAGGCAATATACTGAACCACTATAAAAAAAATAACAATAAGGATGTTTCTTAAGTTTTTTTATTTAATGAGTTGGTATTTACCCTAATTATTATGGTTTTGTTCCAAGTGTTTGGAATGCGATATTTTATTTCGAATTGCCCTCATGAATAGGCACAGCTTTATACGTTTCCACCTGAATATCATGATCATTTCGCCGAATGGAAATCTAGGGCAAACAAAGGTAATGGAATCGTTTGTCATTGCTTACTCAATTTCACACATGAAGAATCTCCGACTAGGCACTGAGCAGAACCTAAGTACCTTGTGGGCACCTACCTGTGTATGTATAACTGTTACTGTGGAAGAGCCACGCTTCGGCATGAACGGGTCAGCTCAACCGAAGTAATACCACCGCCTCACAGAAAACCGGCGTGAAACAGCTCCTGTACTGTGTTTCGCCGAGTGAGTGAGGGTACCGGAGGCCCATCCGGGGGGAGGGGATAAAAGGTTGGCAACGCACGTGTGACTCCACTGGTGTTGCAGGTGTCAATTGGGCGGCGGCAATTGCTTACCATCAGGTGATCCGCCTGCTTGTCTGCTATCTATTACATAAATATAAAAATATACCTAACACTAAATGTTTTCAACCTTAGATCATAGAAAACATTGAATTGAATTGATAGATACAGTGGTACGAGAACGCGTTTAATTTTTTGCAATATAAAACCAATTACTATGCATTAGCATCGAAAATGAAACACTACATTTCATTTTCGTTTTCGACGGTATGTTCGAAATCCAAAATATCTGTATAACTAGGTAGCTAGGTATGTACAGCCACACGTTTAAGTATACAAAATTGACAAATTTCTTCAATCGACTCTCATTTTACTATCATACACATTAGTTTGAATATCAATTTTTGAAGTTATTTGACGGGTTGTGGTAACCTGATGTGTGGCTGACTGTACTAATGACAGCACTATTGTGATAATTTTTCAATCGCTCTCAGAAATAAATTACATAAAGATATACTTTTACAAATATTTCATCACCAGTTATGATGAAATAACAATGAAAAGACGATTATAAAAATTACAAAAAAATTTCGACAAGGTTCGGTTAGTAATAGGTAGATCAGCCAGACAAAACCTGAGAGGTTATAGACTCGAGTCCCAACTGAACCACTGAACGGATAGAAAGTATGACACCAAATCCAGTTTATTGTTTTAAACGTGTAACCGTACTGACAGACAAAAACACAGAGTAACTTTCACATTCATAATATTAGTAGGGACTCTGCAACATTACACTCCCGATGTACCCACTTAATTTGGTCCCCCAATTAGCGAGTGGATGTCATCTTTTGCGTCTCATTTGTCGGGATTAGTCTTGTACCGAGTGCCGGGATCCGGTTATAGCTGGTTATAGCCGGTTATCGCCGGTAAGGCGTCTTGCCGGCTAATAGCGCAGTCGTTAATTAGACCCGTCTTTCGGTAGGTTATACCTTCATTATGCTCTAGTCCATTTTGTTAGATAATAATGCTTGAGACGGGGTTCGAATGTCTTTTGAATGTTTCTCCTTGTTCCTTGCGATTAGAAATTTGGATTTTTACGAGTGTTTTTGTAAAATTAGTAAAGGTGACCTATGATAATACCCAGACCAGATATCAGATATTTGTTACTAGTATACTTGACTCACCATGACCCAGTTGGCTCTGGTTTCACCTAACAGTTGTAATGGTTCAAAGGTTGGCAGCGCACTTGTAATTTCACTGTTGTAAAAAAACTACACAAATGAAACCACATTTAAAAAGATGAAGTTTAAATTAAAAGATTAAGTAAGTACATCTTGTATAGTATGCATCGCAAAAAAAAACAATTTTAAATATTCTTAAAAAGTCCAGCAGACTAATCGGTAAGTAGTTTAATAGTTCATGTTTTAAAATCACCAAAGGATCACGAGCGCGCCGACTCCATCCAACGCCTATTTGTCTTTATGTTAGTGTCGGTGCGTGACGCTTCTATTGCCTTGGCGCCTGTGTGTACCTCAAACTTCGCACACATCGGCGGCGTGGCCCAGTCTGGCCCTGCTAACCCTAGTGTTTTGATATTCCTTGATCAAGTTAACGTCAGATTTAACAGCTCGAAAATTTATACAAACAGAAACTGCCGGGATGCATCGATTTTCGTCGGTTTCCATCAAATGCGAACCTAAGGTAATAGCTTCGGTTTGCAACAGCAATACATAACGCACATCTATAATGATGACTCAAATTGAGTGGCCATCCCACGCAGCGGCCGCAACAAGCCAATGAAGTCATAACTATCGCCAATGACGGCAGTTTAACTTTGCCGCACGGCAAATTTTATAGTACAGCTTCTGTTGGTAGAGTTGGCCAACTATCGGTAGTATCGTTATACTTGTGAATGGTAATAGCACGTAATAGTACCTAATGATTCATTCTCACAACATCTCATTAAAACTTGTGTTAGACATATTAGACAACAGAGGAAACACAAATACCTATAATATTTCACCCAGACATTGAACAATGTTTGTCCAGGGTGGGGATGGAACCCACAAGTCCCACAACCCTTCGCGTATGAAGCAGGGTCACTACCAAATGCGCCGTCAACGACAACCGACCTGTTATCTTTAGATATTTAATATCAAATGTTAAACTCTTAAGTCAATTTCAAAGTTCATAGTGGTATACCTACTCGTAGCTGAATTAAATTCTATACCAAGAAGTTTTGCCGACGGTCGATCCAAGTAGAGGTGTAAAAGCAATAATACTCACGAATATGCTACTAGTTTGTTCGCACTCCATAATTGTTATAAAAACACAAAAGTAGCCTTTTTGAGTACCTAAAAAAGACATTTTATCTGTAATTTTTTTTCGTGTATAATTATTTTGACAAATGAATGATTGTTACTGGTTAGAAAAGTTGCCTAAGTAGAGGGCTGACAGCTACTGCGATAGGTTCGGTAGGTGCCTCACGATAGGTTCGGGAGCTGATGTGTGGTCCGCGATACTGGACTAAGCTACACTGGAGGCCACTGACCTTTGCATAACTCCTTCTTCCTATTCACACATTATTTTCTTAATACATTATTATTATTAAAATTATCGATGATGTGTAAGACAACACTATTTGCCGTTTTCGGAGGTCATAAAGTGCATGATAACGGTGTATTTGGCTCATACGTTCGGCTTTTCATTGCCCAGCGTGCTCACGAGTTGGGAGGCTAAATTTAGTTAAAATAGTTCAAAGTGTTATATTATTAAGTTTGTTATTAAATTTCAAGCGCTAAACTTTGGAAATCAATGCAGGTGTTTATTTAGTTCTATTTATAACTTTGCTGGTTCAGTGGATTTAATTTTAAACTGTATGGTGTTTGGAGGATTTTAAAGGAAATTTGAATATAAAACTTTAAGCAACGCCTGCGCTCTGTTTGATCAAGTGAGTAACGTACCGGAAGCCCAATCGGGGAGAAAAAAGCAACTTCTGTCGCGGCAACGTCCCATTGGTCTAGTGTTTTAAGCACAGAGAAATTCACTTAAGTATACACAGGGCTGTGATCTCGTATGTTTTTAATTTTTGCTGGATGTTTGTGATCACCGTTGCACTCCGCATTAAATGAACGTCGTGATTAAGCCTAATCCCATCATTTTAGCTATGACTTGAACTATGTGACCTTTACCCTGCAGTAGAAAATAAGACTTTATAATGAAAGAGGCCTATTAACATAACTGCGGAGAGATGTTGCATTTATATGTATCTTTTACCGCCTTTACCATCGTGAGTGCACCGAGAAGTTGTTTAAATTAATAATTGCTGTCAAATTTCACCACACCGTACTACACGCGATAAACTTTGATTCTATCCTTACTAACTTGTTAGATGGCGGTCCACTACCGTGTGCTTTACTCGTCACTTTCTGCCACGCACCTCCTCATTGTGGAATCAACTTCTCGCAGCGGTGTTTCCAAACCGGTACGACAACATCCAAATCTTCAAAAAACAAGCCTATGCCTTCCTAAAAGACCGGCAACGCATTCGCACCCCTTCTGTTGAAGCTGATGTTCATGGGCAGTGTTCACTTACCATCAGGTGACCCGCTTGCTCGTTTGCCTTCCTTTATTATAAAAAAGCATCAAAATACTTCCAAATGTATAACAAGTACAAGCCAACACTTGTTACCAATCATGAGGTGTGCCCAGAGTGTTTTCAAGTAGACTCGAGTGTGCAGTATGCGGGAGTGAGCAAACATCTGACCCAAACAGTTCTGTTTGAATTCGGCCCGCTCACAGCCCGCTTTTCTTACTTGTTCTTGTTTAGTTACTATTAATTGAAATGTCGTGTTGTCTTGTAATCAGTTTGCGTTATCGGATTACGGCAGAGTGATCAACTTGGACAGGATAACAAGTTCATTAACAGAGTATCTGTTACAAGTTTTATGACTGGTAAAAGTAGGCGTTTTTTTTATCGTGGACGGATGACTGTCCAATAAAAAAAACTACTAAACATGGCTACGCTAAAATATTGCAGATGCGTTTAAGGAAAATATTGGCTCATTTCTTAAAGAATAGACATTTCTTTTCAAAAGTACCGTTACGATTCCGTAATCGGGAGCGTAGTAAGCTTTGTTATGTGTAAATGTGCGCGTGAAAATAACCAAAAACAACCTCAAATTACCATTCAAAACGTAACATACACCTAACGCAAACGATAACTGACTTGATGGCGCCTTTCGGTAGTGATCCTGCCACATACGGTAAAGGTCGTGGGTTCGATCCCCACCCTGGACAATCATTCGTCGGAACACATGTGTTTCTTCATTGTCTGGGTGTTATATTTTATTATAATACCTATTTCCAGGCTGATAGCAGGAAGTGGGCCAAGACTGATCAAAGAGAAAGAGGCTCTTATTATCGGGGCCTAGGGAGCCCAGGCTCAGTTTAGGTCGCTGCGCTAGCCCAGTAGTAAGTAGTAGTAAGTTAGACAATGTATCGATGTTGTCTTAACTTATTATTATTATGTTACTCTTTTTTATTTTATATCTTAAGTCAAATCAAACAATGTCTTGTATACTCTCAGGAAAACTTGGTTCGCAGATCAATAGCAGTGTCTGATTAGTTAATTCGGCGGCGAACGGCAGAGACCCCGTAAAGATAAGAGAGCTCAGTAATTTACGGCGAGCGTCACTGCGGCCACTCTTGCGTTGATAAAGGCATTTTGTTAATGAAACCCACTCGAGGACGTGGCGGAGTGGATAGTGGGCTTATTGATCGGGGTTTATTACATTTTCTTAGATGATAGCGGGATCCTGGTGACGGGCTTAAGCGGACGTTTTGATGGAGATCGTTTGTCATTAATGAGATCGGCTTTTTACTGCAGTACGAAAGCTGAGTCTACGTCTCATCTAGGGACAAGACTAATTACTACTCAAAATTCATAATTCATTTTAAAGTTAAGTAATGCGAACTTCAAACCTTCAATAAGCGTACACTGTCTTTTTTTACGTTATAAGTGGCAGACGAGCAGACGGATCATCTTAACACCAGTAAAGTCACAAGTGCACTGCTAAGTTTTAACTCTCTTTCCCCCAATTGGGCCTCCGGTACTCTCACTTACTCGACGAAACACTGCACAATTGCTCTCATTGGCATATGCCTAAGCTAATGCTACCAATGTTGCTAGTAGCGGACTTTTGAGTCGACTGGTAAAAGGTGAAAGCTTCGGTATTATAATCTCCAAAAATAAAATTCCTTACGATGAAAGGGTTTGAAAAAGTAATCTCCACATCGCTGTCATTTGTAGTTTAGCAGCTATAGATATTTTGAATATGCCACCGAAAACGAAAATAAAATTTAGTGTTTTATCTTCGACCCTAATCCATAGTAATAGGTTTTAAATTCCAACAACAGCTACAAATATTTTGAATTCCGAATATGCTGTCGAGGTCGAAAACAAAAAGTAATAAATAAATAGAATATAGATATGAGTATATAGATATGAACAGATATGAGTATTTTATTGTCGACTCTAATAGCACTAATATGTACCTACTTTCCGTTTCTCTAATATTGTCATAATCGAAGGATGAAAATGACAATGTATCTCGTATATTGATTGGTGACTTAACAACCGATAAACCTACTTACCTTTTGGAATTCGCACCAGTAAACTTCGAAGGTAAGATCTTATATCCCCAAGTTAAGTTTCAAAGTTAAATCGACCGTTACGCAAGGGTTCCCATCTCAAAGAGACCATTTTGACTTTTTAGCACGTACTTTGACTTGCGAACGAGTGTGAATCTTCTTACGTTAACATAAGCGTGAAAATTAATAGCACTAAATCTTATTGCATTGATTTGATGAAGAAGAAGATACTTAATAAAGTATGCTTATAATTTAGGTTTGTCACGTACAAAACTTGTTCAGATTTAGTACATACATTCTGGGACAACGCCTTTGCATAAAAAATTTTCGGCTTTTCATGCAAAGTCAGTCACGTCACTTGGTCATTGTGTAAGTCTAAAAAGAAAATGTAACGAATTTCCAAAAGTCACTGAACAAAATATTGTTCAAAATGGTGAGTTAGGCGACTGTTACAGGATGTAAATGTTTACAGATACACCCTGTATACTCGAAACAGGTATGTTGAACCAGCACTGTGTTTCAACATACCTGTTTCGAGTTCCAAAGGGGAAATAAGTTTAAGCCCGCGTGCTATCATTAGTAGGAAGTGGAGTTGGGTGCTTGTAAGCTTATGATGGATGTTTGTTGTCTCGGCACTCCTAGTCTCTTTAGATTGGAAGTGCTTTGCTAATTTTATGAAGTAGGTAACTTTAATCACCTATTTTAAATCAAAGGTAGTCAATAGAGCTGAAGTGGAGTGGTAGCGAAAGTGAAGTGGTAGCTCAATAGCTTTATACTAAGATTGCAAGTTCAAATCTATTTTTTTAAAGATTATTTAATTCACACAACATCCCATACATTGACCTGACTCCGTATTAAGTAGATAGCACTTGTGTTACAGATATCAGACCACAGAGAAAACACTATATATAATACCTTAATACATACTATATAACGCCCAGACAATAAACAAACCCAAGTGTTTATCACACGAATGTTTGTTTGTCCAGGGTGGGGATCGAACCAACGACCTTTGTGGCGTTTGAGGCAGGTCACTGCCAAATGTGCCATCCGGCCAGTCAGATTACGGATTTTTGTATTTTTCAAATTATTGTACGCATAATACGTTCGGCGATGATGAGTTTCCATAACAGTAAAGTTGGTATCAGCTTAAATTGTTTCCGAATTTTGCAAGTACCTAATTTGTTTTTGTAGGCCTCTTTCATAAAAAAGTGTAGTGGTGTAAAGGATCGCTGCTATGAAGAGATAAGGCTTAATCACCACGCTTGAGTAATGTAGATTAGTAATCATAAACCTGAACTATGTTCATTACATTTGAAACATGCTTTTTGCCAGACCTGAGGATCGAAACTAGGACCAGATCACAATCCGGTGTTTAAAATACTATTTAATGCCCTGGTCTAGAGGCTTTAGTATAAGTTTTCAAAGCAAGTCATTAATTTCCATCGAATTTAATCTTATGATCTTCCTTCGTTTTTTGGAAGCGCTATACTTATTCCGGCTTAACTAACTTACAGGTATCTTAGCTTGCGATCAGATCACATGTTTCCTAACGGCACAAACTTCCAAATCATGTATGGGAAAGCTAATAACGATGTACCGTGGGACACACACTTTGGCATGAATTGGCCGGCCGAAAGTTAAACTACGGCCTGACAGAAAACTGTCTTTAACGCTGCTCCTGCGCTGTGTTTCGCGAGAGTGAGGGCACCAAAAGCCTGATCCGGGGAGTTCAAAGATTGCCAGTAGGCCTAACATACGCACCGCGACAAAATTTTGTCGACTCTCGTTCGCGAGAGCGCATCCGCATGTTAGCCCGGGTGCCGGCAGGACACTTGTAACTGGGGACTACGGTGCGGCGACCTCCTCGTGTGGCCTCCACGGTAGTATTTTCTTTCTGTTTGGAACTGCTACCGGAGGGGTCCTGGTGAAAAGTCGCAGAGTGTTTAGTGGGTATGCCCTTGAACGGCTTCTGATTGGCAGAGGCCCAATCCAGGGGAGAGCCCCACACTACCTGGTCGTCTCCCAGCGGCCGGGTGTGCATAAGGCGGCATTCACTTTGCGTGAACAAAAAAAAAAAAGGACACTTATAACTCTACACCGTGTGCGGCAGTAATCCCATACTTAATATTCACACAACTTCTCATACATTTACCTGATTCCGTATGAAGTAGCTTATGCACTTGTATTACAGGCTACAGATAGGTATCAGACAACAGAAGAAACAACACCATATAATACTTAAATAATAAATATATATATTACAGCCAGACATTGAACAAATACAAGTGTTCATCACACGAATGTTTGTCTAGGACGAGGATCGAACCCACAACCTTTAGCGTATAAGACAGGGTCACTACCAAATGCGCTATCTAAGTATAAGGTGATTTGCTGCTTCTCTGCCATCCACCACATAAAAATAAAAAACTATATCTTTCTCATCACCATCGTTGATCAGTGATGCTGCTTCTGAAAGCAATTTTGCGCAAATCTTGTCTCTATCTGGCCTGAGGCTTTATCTTACTCTTCGTTAGCTAAAACGCACTTAACTAGAGTCTACTTACACACAGTAACTGAGCTAAATTAACAACGAACAAGTTCGCTCGTGTTGACTCTGGCAAAAACTTAACTCATCTTATATGAAGTGCCGTTCGCAAAATGAGAAACTTCATTGCTAGGTAATCTAAAAGTGTTGTGGTTTAAGTTTTATTTTATTTCAGCGAATACTGTAAGAATCAGCTGGTGCTCCACATATATTTCTTTATGTAAAAATGTTGTTCAAAAATCCGTTTATTAACATCATCAGCTAATGCATAACGTCCGTTAATTTTCATATTATAATATAATATGTAACATAAAACGGTCGCTTATGTTTTAATTCGAAATCCAACCGCAACAAAAAGGTTGATCTCTTGCATTAAACTAAAGCCGCCACTTTAAACGTAATTTAATAACATTTCAATAACAAACTTGTAAATCAGCGGACACCTCCGGTCAGACATAAATATCTGAGGCTCAACTCGCGTAAATTGACAGGGGACCAGGATTTGTGACCGCCATCTCATGGCGAGTGGACCCCAATAACTCTCTGGGCGAATTCACGAGTTTTCAAATAGCCGATTTGGCTATTGTATCTAGCTATTCGGGACCGTTCAGCTGTTTTGGATGTGGCCACCTTGATTTGTAGTGCAATCTTTTTCTATTGGACCAGGCTTTTTATTTTGGTACGGCTGTACGTCTTGTTAATATGCAAGAAGTAAATTGTTTATTTAATTTTTCAAATCACACTTTCTAACCTTAGAAGCCGATAGAAGGCTGCTTTAAGGTATATATTGGAAATTTGATTTCAAAGGATACAAAGATGCCAGCCACTGGTGATTGCAAAGGCAGTGAAATATACTTCTGAGTGACTCTTGAGTGTAGTCTGTAAGCGGTTCATTACCATCTTCATCATTTCAACCAATGAACGTCAATGGATGGTATGCCTTGCCCAGTGTTCCCCCTACACCGGTCGACCCTGTACCTGTGCGTTCGGATTCAAGAAAAACCGCCGCAACCTTTGCCAGATTGTAAGTAAATCCATCTTCCTTGGTCTGTTGCTGCCTCGGTGACGCGTCGGGTAGTGGGTCATACTTTAAATCAACGGCTGCGCATTATATGCATGCGCATAAATTTTTCTGTTGAGAAATTCTCAGTGTCAGCCTGAAATCTGGAAGTTGATGGTCTTGTACCCCCGTGGCTCGGAAAACATGTTAAGCCGTTATTCCTGCGCCTGCTCCCTCTTCTGTCGTGTTACACTGGTATCCCATCAAAATATGAGGGTAAGGGAATAGAGAGTGCACTTTTGTGCGCACTCGTACATTATAAATATCCTGCGTCGATGCCTAAATATTGAGATGGGCCGCCATTTCCGAATTATCGATTAAGAGGACATTAAATTCATCTCCCAAAAAGACGCCAATAAATTAATTTATTATATGTTCGGGAAGCTGAAATTCCAAAGAAAGAAATATCTAAAGATTCCAAAACAGTCTGTTAATTATAGTTTTCAAACATGCCGCAACAAGCAAAACTATGCAGAAGAATGGCTCTATAGAGATCTTATGCCTTTACTTTAAGTTCAGTCGACTGTAACATCTTTCTCTTTACACAAAAACATCCCTTGTAAACTTGAATACAATGCTCATAATTATATGCAGCTTCCGAAACAATTGGCTTAGTTGGTGCATACAAAGGGCAAATTTTACACTGAACATTACAAAGGAAATAAGCGCTCGTTAACTCGCTATAATAATGACTAAAATCATTTTGAGTTACGTGTAGGTAGTAAATAAGTACCCAGTAAAACATAATACTCGCCTGCTATTACAATCATTATTTAACTCGTGGTTAGAATAGTTCAGCATTTGTGATTCTTTGTTCTGCAGGTGTCTAATGGGCGGTAGGAATCGCTTACCTAGGTGATCCGTCTGCTCGTCTGCTACCAATCACATACAAATGCAGGATGGCATCCTACTTAAGTCTATGGTTTTGTTTTTGGTGTTTGAAGAAAAAAGCTTCTTGAGAAATGCAGTTTATTGTTTAGTCACCTAAATATCTGTTGCCGTGTAAGAATAGTCTAACAACTAACAAAATCAAAGCTATAGGAATCAGTTTTTTGTCATCTCTTAGCGCCAGAAGATCGCCCAAGACACGTATATTTTTAGTCGCTACCTATATATACATACTTAGTAACAACATAATAGACATAACAGGCGACCCGCAATAGATTAAGCGCCGGTTAAGACCTAAGGGTCGCGGGTTCGATTCCCGCACTAACACAAATGTTTGTTGATGAAACAGATATTTGTGTTGGGTCTGGGTGTTTGTGGTTCCTTCGTTGTTTCTGGTTTTCATAGCACAAGGGAAAACTTTAGTTTGGAACCAAGACAATGTATGTGATGTTGTCTCAATTTATTTATAACAGACAAAAGTCGACAGTTGCAGAAAACAAATGAAAGTGACTTTGTTCTACTAATTGGACCCTATCAACTACCTACCTAGGAAGAATATTTGGTAGCAATTTCGAGCCTTATAATCAAGGCGCGGTTTAAACGCGTAAATAATGGACCTAGCGGCCGCGGCATCAGTAACAATGGGAGTTAAATAATTCCAACCAAAATTAGAGACTTCTTAACAATCGGTTGAATTTAGTGGATCATTAAGAATCAACTGCTTGGAACTTCGGGAGTGGTTCGTTTTATCACAGTATAAAGAATTCGAAGTCTTATAATGTAGTATATAATATCAGCTGCTGTCGCACTGTGGGCAAAGGCCTTCATCATAGAAATCAAGTTATCACTTACTGAGAGAAATGAGAGGATTGGGTTTAATCACCATGCTTGTCTATTGCGTCATTTATACCATAGTTTTCGTGATATAAAATATGAAAAAATATAATATAGAGTGCAGGCAAAAGTTAAACACTTATAGCAGCCTTAATGGTGCCTAATCCCTGAATTAAACCTTTAATTGGCTCTAAACAGGTCTTCTAATACTATGAATTGACAAAATAATGTAATTTTTACCCAAGCGTTTTCGCCTATGCGACTTGGCTTGTCCAGCGGTTAGATAGATACACATTATTACATAAAAATTGGTCTTAAGAATAAGGTCACTACAGACCAATGATTCTACTTACTGATAACACTATCCGTCCAGTGGATCGACTACTCTTATTTTCATGCTTATAAGGCCACCAAAAGCAAAATAAGGAACGTCGAAACGTTTCTAGTCAACTGGAAATGTTTACACTGTGGCTTTACTAAAGGGTTCCGAAATAACAAATTATTTCCTATAACTGTTTGGGAAGTCGGCAGGCGATGCAAATTTTGATTATTCGGAAGTTGTAGCTGATTGGAATTGGATTTGTTGCGAGAAAAATGGAGTACTTGTTTGCTTTGAATATTGTTAAATGAAATATCTTTGCAAAGATTTCTAGAGTTACTTCCTTTTCTTAGAGTTTCAGCATGTGGCATATTTTAATCGTGCAACAGAAGCGCATACTGTCAGTTTTAGGGCCACGGGTATATGTAACGCGTTACAGCCGCTCCTAGCTTCTACCTTTTAATCAGATCAGTTGAGTAATAGTTTTGTACGCGCGTCAAATGAGTTTTCATGTCTTTTAAGTTCACAACGCGTGTAACGCGTGTTCATGATCTATACAAAAAAAATGTTTACATTGACTACTCAGACGACTATGAAAAGCACATTGCTTATCGTTGGAATTGGCTGGCAGAGACCAAATACCAGTAACTTGACTTTTTTCATGTGATAGGAGCGATTCTTGCCGCTCATCGACGTCTGCAACATCAGTGGAGTCACAATTATTGTGTTGTCAACCTTTAACCCCCTTTCCCCCCAATTGGGCCCCAGGTGCACAGCACAGGCGCTGTTTTACGCTGGTTTCTGTGCGTCCGTGGTAACACCCCGATCGAGCCGGCTATTTATGCTGAAATGTGTAGGTGTAATTCTTCCGTATTCTGTAAGCCGGAACACAGTTTTTAGCCACTTAGTACGGAATTAGATCAAAATAATTATATGAGAGGAGATTAACACTTCTGTGCATGACACTCTAAGGGTTTTTAAAGTAAGTAAGTAAGGCATGAAAGTGCAAAAGCATGCACTACGTCTTATATCACTCCTTATTTAAACGCATATAGTGTGGGAAGTAGGTACGAGTAAGACTTAACCTGCTAAATTATAGACAGGCATTCGCGTAGTTAGCTACACAGTTCCAAACTATGCTTCAGTTTCAACAATGACTTAGGTGCATACTCCGTTTCCGTAACATGGCACATAGGAGATTCTTATTACCTTGAAAGTAGAGTTCAAAGTCGTTGGTTACACGTATCGAATTATAATGAACAGATAATAACAACGCTGTGGTATTTGAACAAAGCGCGAACATTCTAAATGTCCACTACATATACCTACTTAGTAAGGCTAGCAGCTAAAACTGAAATAAAGTTTAGTTAAAACCAAAATATTAACTTTCCAGCGAATGTCGTATGTACTACTAACCTTAATTGTAAATTTTAATTTTAAAAGTAACTTTCATGTAAAACTTTTCACACATTATATTTTTTTTGAGATGGCTGCTATTGCGCTATCACGAGCACATTTTAACTCTGCCTACGTCGAGTGATTAAAGAGACACGTACAAAATAAAATCGACCGGTGTGACGAGAATAGCTCTTCTGGATATTATTAATAATTGAGTTTTAACACCATCTAAAACAAGACATAACAACAAATAAACAAAAACATATAATATATAATGTAATGGGCTTGACATAATAATATGCTCCAACCAATATTCGGCTATGACGGCCGAACTTAACGATCCCACGTACGCAGGATATTAATAGAGTTCAAGTGTTAACGCAAACACAAGTGCACTCTCCATTCATTCACCCTCTTAATTCGATGGACATGTGTGAAACGACTGCAATAAAGAGAGATCGGTTGCAGGACACATAGAATCTTAGATTGGCAGAGGAAAAGGTTGGTAGCGTACTTGTAACTAAACTGATGTTCCGAGTGTCTATGCGCGGAAGCAATTGCTTTCCATCAGGTGATGCGAGTGCTCGTCTGCCATCTGTCACATAAAAGAAATTGATTTTTTTTTCAATATAATATTAAAAAATTATAGATCCTAAGAAACTATCTACTAAAAAGTTCTTATTTTAATCAATCAAGATAAAAAAAAATGTAATATAACATTTTCATTCTCTGCTGACCATATTCGGTATGGCAGCAACGCAGTTTGCCATTGCAACGCTTTCAATGGCGGAACCAAATTTGCTTCACAAAGTTTAAATTTCCGGTACCGGAATAGTAAACCCTGACTAAATACCGGAAACTGCCCATTAATGAGCTGGTTGTCGACTATTCACTCATTTATCTTCATCTATCATTATTCATCATCAGAATCGGCGCAGAATATATCAATATCAATTAGGAACGTAAACTATGACAAGTTGTGATCTTGTTGTCGTCATGTGTTTGTTAAAGACTTACATTGTTTTGTAGACAGATAAGACACTCAACAGTTTTATCCCTCTGTTTTGTGTGCACTAAAAAGTATATTCATTCATTCAAGTTTTTAAATCAACGGATCTTTGAACGTCATGGTAGATATGTCGCAGCCGGATCGAATAATCGGCCGTTACAATACTGCTTCTATCGAAAGTCTGCGACCAGTGCATCCGGTCATGACTTACGGTGCCGAGACGTGGACACTCACGGCTGGTCCAATCTACCGTTTCAAAGTCGCTCAAAGAGCTATGAAAAGGGCTATGCTTGGAGTATCTTTGTAGGACGGCATCAGAAATGATGTAATTAGACAGAGAACCAGAATCACCGACATAGCCCACCGAATTAGCAAACTGAAGTGGCAGTGGGCTGGTCACATTAGCCGCAGAACTGACAACCGTTGGAACCTTGAGTGGAGACCGCGACTCGGTAGACGGGGCGTCCAACACTAGTTGGACGCCCTGCTTCAATATGGGATGACGACATTCGAAGGCTGGCTGGAGTGAGCTGGATGAGAGTGGCCGAAAATCGGGAGCGGTGGCGTGCATTGGGGGAGACCTATGTCCAGGAGTGGACGAGCGTGGGTTGCTGATGACAATACGGCTAGCTGTTATCAAAAACAGGGCCGTTTTGAAATGCGGCGGATCAACGATTATAATTTTTATTAATTGACGTAAGTGTCAGAATTCATATGAAAAGCAAAATGCGCCATTGTACTCCGCAGCATCCTTTTTAGCGTTGATTCATAGCTATCATTACAATAATTCACGGGATATTTATACGAGCTATGAAAGACTATTAATTTTTACCGCAAATTAACGTCGCTGTGCATATTTTCCGTGTGATTTACTTGTATATACAGAAGTTGTATTATGGATACGACTTCTGTATATACAAGTAAATCACACGGCTTGTTTTAAAAATTTTTTAGCGTCGTTTTTTGTCGTTAGTTTTTGTACTTTTTTTTATTTGTACTATTTTGGTGTCCAAGTCAAGAGTTTTCAAATGATACCAAACACGGCATATTTATCATAACTTTATTTTTTTACTCTGTATGTTTTGTCCGCTAGAGGGCGTCACATTAGATTTTGTGAAACTTCATATAACCTGTAACCAGCGGACAATTAAGGCGCTTATAATGATATGTCATTTGTCGAAATCTGATAAGTAGTTTAGAAGTTACGTGGAAACAGATGAACATACATACATACATAAATACATAGCCTGTCAAAATCATAACCCTCCTTTTGCTTTGCCGTAGTCGGGTAACTAAGTAATACCTACTTAATTGCAACTCAAACCTTCACAATGCAAGCATTGCAGTTCAACACAAAAATTGATTTAGAAAAAGCCTAAAAATTCAAAAAGATTTTTACTATCAGTCCACTACTACTCGCAGTTTTGTAAAAAAAGCAGACAGCGACATGTTTTTTAAAACTGGCGCCACTAAACAAAATTCCAAAATGATTTTTGGGACATCCTGTACTGAGTTTATCTGTTAACATTACAGCCCTTTGACCACGTTTTCTACCAATTATCCCGAGCAATATTTGTTCTATGACTTTTGGAAATTCGAAAAAAAAATTCAACTTTTCATACAAAGTAGATCACGTAACTAAGTAATTTTGTATCTTGGTCGAAAATATTTTCGACGAATTTCCAAAAGTCGTAGAAAAATGTGATTAAGAATGGTTCTTAGCAACCATTCTTAATCACATTGTTAAAGGAATGTAAATGTTAAAGGTTACACAGCATGGTTAAAGGAATGTAAATGTTTACAGACACCTCTCGTATTTTATACTTAGATTATAATTTAAGATTTGCAAACGAAGTATAATCTAATCAAGATAAATAGGTACATATTGCGTTCATACTTAATTGATTGTTTCACACTCAAACAATTTGGAAACTATAAAATCTCTTTAACCCCGTTCAAATTCCAATTCGCATCATTCAGCACTGGCTTTTAATTAGGCGGTTTCAATTCCAAAACCAAATAGGCAGAGAACATGTATCTGGCAGTCTATTAAAAGCGAATGCTCATCTGTTTGCAGTTGACAGTAACAAAATAGACCAAATGATTTGGTATCAAATAAGGTGAGGTTCCCAATCTTTATCTTCTTGCCATCGAAATAATGTCTGGATTCACAAAGCTATACTGAAAGCGTTTGAAAAAGTCATTGCAACAGTGCTTTCATTAGCAGTTGTACTGCTACAGATACCTATTTTGAATTTTGAACATGCCATCGATGACGTCAAAAACGAAACGTACCTAATAACTTTTTTCGACCTTTATCCATCATCATCATCACCATTTCGGGCAATAGACATCCACATGCATAGGCCTCCCCCAACGTTACCCACACAGAGCGGTCCTGTGACACCCGCATCAAGGGCCCGCGGCCTTTACTACTCAATGGCCGTCTGTTCTCCTCGCAATGTGCCCTGCCCATTGCCACTTGAGCCACGCAATTCTTTGGTCTATGTCCGCGACCTTAGTTCTCCTGCAGATATCATCATTTTTTGAGATGATCACGCAAGGAGACGCGCTCTTATCCATAATGATTGATTTAAATTCCATGATGGTAAAATCCAAGTATTTTACTACTTCCGTTACACACATGTGAGGTACGTTACGTTTTTGCTATACCTATGAATATAATGTTCTGCTTGTACCTATATTCTAATTCTATTGCAAGAACTAAACTGCATGTTTACTGGTTATCCCCTTGCACCACAAGTAATTAACTGACGCACCCTTACCTAGGAACTGGTCACGGGGACTCATATAATGAAACGCTTAATTAAAGTATCAGGGTAACTCTACGTATCCGGCCTATGTTATCAGTGCAATGAAAGAGAGGAAACGGGGCAATCATTGTGAGAACATTCTCTTTACGTTTTACTGATAGGTAGTTGTAGTTTGTTTGTATATAATAAGTTTATACAGGGTATGTACTTATCTATCTATATTATCTATATAAATAAAAATGAATCGCCGTTCGTTAATCTGGCTAAAACTCGAGAACGGCTGGGCCGATTGAGCTGATTTTAATTTTAAAATGTTTGTCGTAGTCCAGGGAGGGTCTAAAAGGTGAGAAATTAAACAAAAAGTAGGTGGAACGAAGTTCGCCGGAAGCCACTAGTGTTGAATAAAACCAACGCAAGGCCTTAAATCTCGGGTTAACAACGGATGAACGACAAACTATTTTTATGATAGATAAAAAACTTAACTGACTTACTCCTTGTCAATTCAAATCCTTCTCTTCTACCCCAACGTTTTCTGGAAGATATTGTTATTAGCGATCAGTCATAAAACAACCGTTCAGAAAACCTTTTGAGCAATTAAGAGTATCTCTCTATGTGAGTTGTCGACTGGGCATAACTCCTGATGATGTATCGTCTATCAGATTCTATTCGAAACTTACATGCATTCCAAGTGTCAGATTAATCCTGAACACCCAAATCTTGACCCGAAATACCTTTCTCAGTAAAATAATTTTGGCTTGAACCATCAAAGCCCTCCACAACATACACTCTATAGGTACTTCAAAACAAACTCAAGAAAATACTCCGGAGTTCATAATACAGCGTTCACAAAGATGACAACTTGATCTGAACCCTAAACTTTTCCTTTGATATAAAACGCCACTAGATTTCTGAAATCCCCAAAGAATTTTATAAGAAGAACCGAACTGAAGGGTTAAGAAAAGATCTCAGACCCAGATAAATTGAATCGAAGGTAAGAACCCAACGTTTGTTTTCATTTTAAAGGCAAAACGTTTTCTCGGGGTCGGGAAAACTTTGGAGTTTGCTGATGCGTGTATGCAAAGTTTTATAAAGTTTGAACTGATAAAGGGAATTTGATTAACAGCGTTCTTAGTCTCGTGGTTAATATTTACGTTTACATACTTCATTAGGTATTCAGTACATACTCCATTAGCTCCCACACTTGGGTTTTTCGACGCGACACGTTAGGAGAGGCGTAATGAATAATGACTTACATATAGCCTAAGATCCCTTTGCTCAGTTCTGCAGATATTTGTGTGATATTATTAATCTTAGATAAATGGCCACAAGTTGAGGTTGCTATAGGTAGGTACCTACTCAAAGTCCTTAAAAATTTTGTTGCATACTTTTTACAACGTGTTTTAGTAGTCAGATTTTAGTTATTGAACTTTAATTTTTCAATAATACGATTATTTTAAAAAACGATAAAGTAACTTTGTTACAAAATTGTAGGTAGTCAAACATTTTCGTTCATTCCGAAAGTATACATTGGAAGGTTTTGTGAACACAAATGGAAAACCTTGCGTCGCAGAAGGATTGCAGTAGTAATTTGTTAGGTCCGGTTGATTAGCATTTAAATTGCTCGAATCTCCAGAGAACAGCTCGTCATTATCACGAGTGGACGAGAAGCAAGATACCCACCGTAATATCTAAGTACGATGCAATTTTTTTGTTGTATTAACATTTTAACAGGCTTCAAAAAAAGTTTCCAATTGTAAAAACATTTTTTTTTAAGAAAAGCTTAAGAAAATAAGAACATTGTTCACTCAACGGCACTTTTTTGTCAATGGGGGCTACCGCGTGTAAAAAATCCGTAAGATGGCGTACTTGTAGACTGAGGTCCAACTTCAACGTCTTTGGTCGTTTAGTGATATTTTGACATCTCACATCAAAAATAACCAATCACCGTGTAGTTGGACCTCATTCTACAAGTACGCCATCTAACGGATTTTTCACGACGATTACAAGACGAATGCAATCTTGAAACAATGCAATCTGTGTCCCCAAAGCGGCAACGTCACTTCAGCCGCTCGCCATGCGGGCGACATGCGGTGCGGTGTTTGGGGTATGAGAATCCCAAAGTTACGTCACAGTTATTAGAACTTTTTAGTTAATGAAAAAAGCCTTTATTTTTTTATTGACTTAGCCCTGTGTCAATATCCCCAAAATGCAACCCACTACTCTCTGTACCACCGAGGTAGTCTTTACCGGCGGTGTATTAATTGCTTGCAAGACATTTGAGAATGTTACCATAAACAAGAGGACAACGAAATAACGCACATTATCTGTGGCTGCGCACCTGTTCCTGACGGGATCCGCTGCAGACAATGCGGTTCCGTCCGCAAACACCGAGCTTGATCTGTGTTGCCAGCTTACAGTCACGAATGGGTGTTAAGTGCCATGTGAAAATAAATAAAAAGTTAAGTATCAGCCTGTATACTGTCCAACTAAGTATAGGGCAAAATCTCTACCTTAGAAATGTAGTCATCGCTATAATGATAAGATTAGACTTAATCACCATCACCACGCTTGTCTAATCTCAGCGTATCATTCCCATTGCTTCCAAAGCTTTTAACTGTGGGAGAGTAACGCTTCGACATAAATGGGCTGGTTCCACCGGAGTTATAACAAGAAACCATCGTGAAGCCAATTCTCGTGCACTCGACATTGAAGTCCAATTTAGAGATTTCATACATTCATCCATACAAAATTGTAATTCGACTACAATGTTGAGTGCGAGAATTGGTCCCCTGTGCTGTGTATTGCCAAATGAGTGAGGGTACCAGAAGGCCTAGTTCGGGGGGATGGGAATTCTCAGAAATAATGTTATAATTATGTTGCATAGCTATGCAATGCTTTATGTTTAGTTTGTGAAAGGGCTCTAAACCTTGTTTTATCTTTGACCAAAGTTGCTATGTTGGCAACACAGAGTTTAATATAACAGGGATAACACAGTAATGGAATTAACTTAATTTGAGCGACTACGCAAATACTTTGATCTTGTTAGCGACGCGCTGGGCCCAGTTATTAAATAATCACAATGGACCGGCGCAGATATGGCCAAATCGGGGAGCGGAGTTAATTTTTTTGCTCAAAATGAAAAGAAGTTAGGGAATGTAGATTTCATAAAACTTTATATTTTTATGAAATTAAATAAATTAATAACGCCCGTTGGAAACGTGGTTTAACTACCGGGCCATCGGTAGATGGAGCGAAAGTATGTATGTTTCGAATTTTTCGAACATAGCTCGGGTTTGTGATCATCACCAATACGCATTAGGCAAGCGTGGTGATTAAGCCTAATCCCGTCATGTAGCGATGACTTGAAAAGAAGCAGAGGGCTCCCTTAGACAATATAGGCTGATGGCATAATATTATGTATTATACAGAAAAAGTACAGAGCATAAGTACACAGTGGTGGGAAAGACCTGGATAAGGTTGGCAGCATGTGGCAAGGTGAAGGCCATGATGGTTTCCCCTGGGAAAAAAAATAGGACCATTGTTCCTAAATGGCGAAGAAAGGAGGAGGTCTATGCCCTACAGTGGGTTCAAGGTACAGGCTGATAATGATAATGGCCGTGGAAGAGCCACATTTTGGCATGAATGGGCTGGCTTGACCGGAGTGATACCTTAACCTCACAGAAAACTGGAGTGAAACAACGACGGTGCTGTGCTGTATTCCTGGATTTGGCCTTCGGTATCATCATTAATTAGTGAATCACATCACTACTGGTGTTGCAGATGTCTATAGCGGCGGCCATCACCTACCACCACCGAGATGAGGCGAGGTGAGAGCACTGGACGCCCAAATGGGGGGAAAGGGGGTTAAAGGTTGGCAGCACACTTGTGACTCTACGGGTTTTGCAGGTGTTTATGGGCGGCGGCCATCGCTTACCATCAGGTGATCCGTCTCGTCTGCCACGTATCACATGAAAAAAAAACCATCAGACGACCCGGATGCCATATAACACATAAAAAATGTAAAAGAATGTAAAATATCCGAAGCATAGCTATTAGACAGCAGTGTTTATATTTTTATTTATTCCAACGAAATTGGGATCAGAAAATTCGTCTTCTCGATCAAAGTTCTCGAAATCACGAACTCCACACTGAGTTAAGTTAAGATTTGTAATAAAAATATCGACTTGCGATATTTCCCGCAATCTTCTTTAGACCGTTGCCCCTGAAGTTTCGTGATGGACTTCTATTTAGAAAGTTTCTAGTTGAGGTCCGACGTTGAGTTTATTTATAAAGCCCAAGGGACTCGCGTCCCCCTGCCCGGATGCAATGAAAGCGCGGAAAATGCGTTAAATGGATTTTTATGGGACTTTTATTCATGTTTAACGTATCGGAGGGATATTGTACATTTTGTTCAATAGAAAGTTCACATTGAAATGAAAGAAATATTCACGTACCTACATACTTTTATTCATACTAGTTAATAAATACTTGTTGGTACAGACAGGGTAAGCGATTACCGCCACCCATGGACACTTACAAAATCAGTGAGGTCAAAAGTGCGCTGCTCATTTTTTAACCCCCTTCCCCTAGATTGGGCTTCCGGTACCCTCACTCACGCAGCGAAACACAGCGCATGTACTGCTTCACGCCGGTTTTCTGTGACGACGTGGTATTACTTCGGTCGAGCCGGCCCATCCATGCCGAAGCGTGGATCTCCCTCTGTTAAGCTCTTAAAACCGGGCATTTCATGGTAACAGGCAATACGGGAAAACACATAGCCGTATCATTCCCTTCCTTTCTACGATTAAAAGAGCAAGGAAATACCCAAATAGCCAGTTACTTACCAGTTTCATTATTCCTGGCAGAAACAGTGCGCCGCTATTTTTAGCTTGAAACGGAAAATAGCTAGATAAAGAATGTGAAAAGTGCAAAGGGGTCGAAGTTAGAAGAAAGGCGAAGCGTCTGGTGGCAGCGATGATATAATTTTTCTAAGTATGCTTGCATAAATATACATTAACTGTTCACGCCTAGCCGCGAATTTAAATGAAAAAAAAAACTGAACTCTCACTGAAAATTATCTCTTCTATACTATTTATAAAGAGATTAATCTCATGTTCCACGCTAGGGCTTATAGGTAAGCCGACAACACGAAACACTTGCGTGATACTATCAACGTCCAGTGCCATCTATTGGTAGACAGTAGAACTACTGTCCTGAAACGAAGTGAGGGCGGGCCGCTAGTAATTTTGATAAAATTACATTGTCTTTGACGGACTCTTGGCGTCTTCGGAACTTCTTAGCTTTTTATCGAAAACGTTCTAAATAGTGCGCTGCCAACTTGTCCCCTAGTTTTGTATAATTGCTCTTTAAATCTTACTAAAACTAAGTCTCGCTTGCTTCTAAACCGTAGCCTAATCGTTCAGATGTTTTCCGACTCTGCTTTCATATTGAACGAAAGGTTTAAATGCGGTGCCATTTTCTTCGATACAATTTTGTAGTCTAGACTATTTAATTTTGTAGAATAACAAGTGGCTAGCCCTCACTTTGCTTCGCAATAGTATTTCCAAAATGAGCCAATAGATGTCGGTAGGCGTTGATTGCATCGCATTAGTTTTTCGAATATTCGATTTACGAATAAGCCTTGTCGTTGTCTAAAGAAAGTTATCTCTTAATAAATAGCAAAGATAGTCGATTTTTTCATTGCAACAGATTTTTTTCCATACATTGACTTAAGGGCCATTCATTAATATGTTAAACGAACGTTAGTTTAAAAACCATTAGATTAAAAAAGCTTTAGTGCAGTCAATTTTAGTTTAAACAAAATTATATGAGTTAAGCATTGGGCGAGTCGTGCGTAAGCCTTTTAAAAGACATAAAACAATTGATTTTCCATTGTGTCTGCTGCCTGGGCGTTACGACGTTAAAGGAAATTTGTAATACAAGTAGGTACTTGTAAGGCCAAAAAATCAAAAAACTACATTTGTTTAATTTTGAATTTTTTATCGTATTAATAATATTCACAAGGTTGAAAACTTAAAATCTACCATATACCTACCTACAGTTAACGGCCATTTGGATAAATATCATAGCACTATTTCGGTTATAAGTTCCACGTGGGTGGACAAAACGTACACAAGTTGAAACTTGCTCATAAATTACGGCGTATTGCTTACTGCAAATTCGCATTCAGGCCGTATGGTGGGTGACTGAGCCGGAAAATTGTACTGGGTCTCAGCTACAAACTAATCAACTCGTACTTATGATAGCTGACCCGTGAAGCTGGTATGTTGCAGTCGTTTAGTAATTAAAACTTAAGGTAGGTACTTACTTTCTCCAATGGCTCATCGACTCCAAACAAGTAGGTTACCCAAGCGGTGCTCTCGGTCGAGCTGGCCCATTCATGCCGAGCCGTTGTTCTCCCACGGTTAAATTTACTAAGCAACAATCGAGCATGCTGTGGTAACAAAAGCTAAAACAACAAAAAAAGTTATAACAAAAAAAAAGATAGAACACTGGATTCCATACGGGAAATAAACATAATTAATATAAACTAGATTAAGTGATCCATTTGCTCACATCATCATCATTTTAACCAATAGAAGTCTACTGTTCTCGCGGACATAGGTCTCCCTAATGTTCTTCTTATAGATCGGTTCTGTGCCGCCTGCATCCAAGGCAATCCCGCGGTTTGCACTAAATTGTCGGTCCACCTCGTGGGACGCTTGCCTCGACTGCGACTTCCTGTCCGCGGCCTCCACTCAAGGACATTTCCTGCCAATGGCTGTCTGTTCTCCTCTCAACGGCCCTGCCTATTGTCACTTGGGCCACGCAATTCTTTGAGCTATGTCTGCGACTTTAGATCTCCTGCGATTCTCAAGCAAATCTTAAGCAATATTCCTGACACGTGAGGAGATTCTGGGTAATAGACCATATAGCAGGCGGGGGGCAATGGAGAATCATTACTCTCGGCTCGTCTGTCAACTATCAAATAAAAAAAACTTACTCTTTACATGACGTGAAACTTTTTTTAATGTCATAGGTGGCAGACGAGCAGACGGATCAACTGATGGTAAGCGATTACCACTGCCCATAGACACCTGCAACACTTGTAGAGTCACAAGTTCGCTGCCAACCTTTTACCCCCTTTTCCCCCAACAGGGCCTCCGGTTCCCTAACTCACTCGACGAAATACAGCGCAGGCACTGCTTCACGCCAGTCTTCTGTGAGGCCGTGGTATAACTCCGGTCGAGCCGGCCCCTTCATGCCAAAGCGTGGCTCCTCTAAGGTAAATTTTCGTTCTATCTAATGTTCATCATACAAACCTCAAAGATCTTGGATCAATTTATACAACTCATTCAACAAGACTATTCCTGTTAAATGAGTTGTACAAATAGATCTTCTCTCTTTATCTGTAAGCTGTATTAGTTGAGTTTAATTGCGGTAATTATTTCTAACCTAATTCAAATTTGAAGAACAGAAATTCTGGCCCTAATATTTTTAGCCTAGACCTAATTGAATAAATTAAGGTCTAACAAATTCCGTAACGAAACGTTTCACTGACTAGAATAATTGAGAAAATAATTGTAGACTCGCCTTGAGTAATGAAATTATGTAATGAAATGGGTCTTCAAGAAAATTTATATTTCCAACTGGATTTTTAACTCCCGACGTAAAAACTGTCTGTGTATCTGTCTGTGTTTCATGTATTTGATTTGAAAGAAACCCAAAAAGTAGGTTTATTTTTAGGTTATAAATCTTCATAAAGGTAATATAAAATTATAACCAACATTAAAAAATATCAATACCACTTCGTATTGGCAAACTGTTTTTCAACCATATCTAATTCGACGAATTTATTTGGTTAAAATAAATTCATACAACATCTCATTCTGACATGATTTCTTATTAAATAGCTCAAGCTACGGATTGGCTTAGCTACGAACGGCTTGTGTTATGGATATCACAAACAGATGATTTTATTGCGCATTATTTATTTACTTAAATAAATATGTAACTGAGGTAGGGTCACTTCTAAATGCGCTATCGGTTTAATCAAAATTACTTAATTAAATCAAAGTTCAATAACAGTTGAGGAAAGTCAGATTGTTAATACCGACGCAACCCGTCGGCTGTCTTTACCAGAGTCCACGTCCTTGTAATTTCAGCTAAAAGACGCCTACTGATGTAGGTTCTTTCTCAAATCCTCTTAAGAAAAAAAGGCTTACACAAAAACTTTCACCATCCATAAAAACCCTCATAAAAATCAGCAACACCATCCATCTCGAGAGATTACACCCAGTCGCCGCAGTATGTTTAAATATACCATAATGCGCCCATTATTTGGGCTGACCGTGTATCTACCAAATGGTCACTAGTCGTCCCGGGGGTAGAATAAAAATAATATACACGGAGAATTGGGATCAAGTTAATCCGATGATGAATGTGGCCCGAACAGATGCGTACGCAACTATTTTGCTGTTATTTGTGGAGATTATGATGTAATTAATCGGTAGTATTAGGTGGTTGGGAAGATTTTGTAAGTAAGTAATGATCACAGGGACAATATGTGATTAATAACTTCATTTGATACTTACTATATGGGATATACTTGTAAGTACATTGTGTAATTCTGATACCTACTCATGATTACTTTGGGGTCAAATCAGTGTAAGTAATACATTGATAGAGTCATGATTGATTAACATGTAATCAAAAGAGAGACGAGCATGAATGTGAATATTCGATGACTAATTAAATACAGGGACGAATGGTAGAAGAAAACATAATTAGGTTCTGCGCTGACTTCAAACAACCTAAGAATAGGGCCAAGATGATGATGATAATCATAAGAACATCCAAACTTAATGCATGTGCGTTGCAGTATGCGACAATCTTCTTTGTATACCTAATAAATCTATGTATAATATACATGACATTAGAGTTTTCACGACCTGACCAGTGCCGATTATAAAGAAAGTAGACAACGGAAAGGTAAAAGAAAAAAGCAAGCTGTAACTAAGTCTCGCGCTATTTTACACATCAACAAGTGGAAAGAGGGCTAGTTACATCGATTCTCCTTTGCGAAGATCCGTTTACCCCACATTTTTCAAAATTATGACACCTTACGACCTCATTACGGGGCGTATTCAAAATAAAATTTGTCAAGTCATTCTCACACGGATGCTCATTGAGTTTTATGTCATGTTATTTAAGTATAACGCACTCTAATATCTAAATAGGACGAGTCTAAACTCGAATAAAAAGGGCTGAAAAACGGAGCGATGATAAGAGCCATGCCACACGATGCGGTGCGGCGGCGGTGCGGCGCCTGACCGGTGCCGCTCCGGTTTTCTACTTATAAAAATGTATGGTATGCCGCACGGCGCCGTCCGATGCGCTCCGGCGCTGCACCGCACGCGCATCGGGAATTGAGACAAGGCGGGGAGGGGTGGTCCTATTGGAGTGCTGGAGTGGTACGCAGCTACGGTACCGAAAAACGTCGCGCGGCGCGCCGCACTCATCGCGTGGTCGGTAGTTCGGCGAAATCACCTTTTACCGCATCGTGCGGCATGGCTCTTAACTCAGTGGATAAGAACGAATTCCGTAGTTTGAAAGCTCTCTTCCCCCGGATGGAGCCTCCGGTACACAGACTCGGCATATCACCTCATAAGAGCCGTTGCTCGCCAGTTTTCTGTGAGGTCGTCGTATGTATTTAAATTTATTGTTACGAAATTCATTTTTGTGTCGAGTAACTATGGTTGGAATAAAATAAAAATAAAATGCTCTAATTTGGTCCACATAGTTGCCTGCCCTCTACATAAAGGTTTTTTTATGTGACGTGCACTTAAGGTACTTAAATTACCTTTTTTCTAATAACAACCTGCTTTAATATTCTTCAATTATCCGTATACAGTATTCTGCAAGTGTAAGCACCTTGAATCTTAACCCAGGATTGTAAGGTTCATATTTTAATGTGGTTGTATACTTATAAGTGCACGTGCCTGTATGTGTATGTGAAGCCCCTGCAGCGGTACGCGGGACTTTCTCAAGTTAGGATTTTGATCTAGCTTGCCTCTTGTTGTTGTTCCAAGAAACTTGGTTCAGGCGGCAAAATGGCATGTGCCGTGATCTGTATTGTTGCACAAAAGCAAGAAACCTAAGCAAATTACAATAGTCTATGCGCATTAGGAAAATTGTGACTCAATGTTATCGCGCTGCTTACTAATTCTCCTAAAAAGCTGACCTGAGATAAGGTACTGCAATTTAGGGTCGCATAATGTATAGGCGCATTTGGTAGTGACCCTGGTTTATACGCCAAAGGTCGTGGGACAAACATTTGTGTGATGAACACTTGTGTTTGTTTAGTGTCTAGGGTCATATTATATGTATTAAGTATATTTGTGTTTCGTCTATTGTCTGATATCTGTAACACAACTACTACGGAGTCAGATCAATACTCGTAAATGAGGTGTTGTGTGATTTATTTATTTGAATCAAAGTTAAGTGTTCTAATCGGGTAAAGTATATTTTCGGTTGTTAGAAGTTAAGTACAGACTAAAGTTATGTATTATACATAAATAGAATAAACAGCTTTTAGCGAAATTATAATTAATCTACTTATAAGCTGTGGTGATATATTATATGTTAAGATTTCGTCAAAATCACACTCCTAAATCTGATCAGTAGTGATCCTTCTAGTTGTATGGAAACATCTATAGTTAATATTAAAAATAACCGTGTTTTCCGAGGCACAAGGGTACAAGATCGAAAATTCCTAGACTTCGGGCAGACACTGAGAATTACAGAAAAACTTAGGTATTCCATCGCTATCCAACGAGGTAATATTGTCAGCATTTTGGGGAAAATGCCACAGGGGCCTACTCTGTTTTATTTTTTCTTTTTCATAGTTTTTCGAGGTAAAATTTTCAGTTATTGTTTTTTTTTTAATTGGTTTGTCTAATTATACACAATAAAATTTATTTTAGCGAAATTTTATCCCCACCCGTGGTTTAGGAACTAGAGACCGAGACATGAGGAGGCAGCCGTGGTTTTAAAGTAAGTCTAACCCACTGCGCGACCAAGGCAGTCCAATCAATAACATGATTCCCGGGTCCACTGGAAACGAAGGTCTGTTTGCTACGTCACTAATATAAACCTGTGTTAGTCACCAAATACTATAAGACTGCTTCGATGGCGCATTAGGTAGTGGGCCATAAGCGACGACTGCACTTAGGTCGAGTCAAACTTTTTAACTAAGTTTTTCTGTTCAGAAATTGTCAGTGTCAGCCCGAAGTCTGAAAGATGGTGATCTTGTACCCCCGTGCCTCAGAAAGCACGTTACACGTTGGTCCTGCATCTGATCCTTATTCGGTCGTGTCACAGTGGAGTCCCATCGAAATATAAGGGTATGGGAATACAGAGTGCACTTGTGTCTGCTCGCACACTTGTACACTATAAATTTCCTGTGTCGTTGGCTGAATGCTAAGATTAGCCATTATTATGAACTACAGCTTTTCTCGGAACAATCAAATCGCACAGTAATTATAATTACGTGAAGCAATTTGTACTGAAAATTAATATTCTGTTGATAGGTCCGTTTGACCGTTTTTAACGAGAACATTCATCATAAGTACATCCTGTGATCGCCCGACGCGGTAAATGGACGGTTCCGGGCATTATTATATAAATTACAGCTTGGAAAGAGAATCGATTGGCTTTATTGATAAAGAATGAGCAATGTTGTGGAAAATTTATGATAAATTTATTCAAGGATACGGTTTATTTTTCTTTGAATCGATTTTTCAATCAGCACACAGAAACGTTTATTTATAACAGTATGTAATTATTTTATTATTTTTTGTCATGAAAATATGAAATGAAAAGGGGATTTATGACTGTTATAGATACGTTTAGACTTCAAATTTTTGAAAATTAATTAAAAAATAACTAGGTACTCGCTAGATTGCAAAAAATTCTAATCAGTTGCTTAAACATAGAAAAAAGTATCTATTGAAAAAAAAAAATACCTAAAAATTTGTTCCCATAACCCATGGTGGTTAAAGGTTGGCAGCACACTGGTGCCTCTACTGGCTTGCAAGTGGGTATGGGCGGCGGCAAGCGCATACCATCCTTTTATCTGCCTAAAACATAAAAAAATCTACAGGAAATAGTCCTATACTACTACTACTAACACCCTGACACAATACAATAACCAAGTTCATACTGTTTGCTTTCAAACAGTACGTGCGAGAAGGCGCGTAAGCACCAGACCTGTAGTGCTACCATGAGTTGACATCTAAAACTGACATAACGTAAACTATTGCTCTGTCTCTTTTAAATGCATCACAATGAAAAATACCAAGTGATAGTTTTCGATAGCGAGGATAGTATTTCAAACTCATGGTAGTGCTACTGCTGGGCTAACATGCGCGCCACGAGATAATTTGTCGACACTCGTATTTGTGCTCGTATTGTGTCGGCGCAAGTTGCTTCTCGCTCACCTGACTGAGCGATGAGTGGGACTGGAGAGCCCGAAGTCGGCCAACCTGAGCACTCCCGAGTGTTTGCGTCGACGAGGATGTTGCAGGCACCAATAACTCTGTAAAGTGAGAGGAATTGCAAGATAAGGAACTAGCGGCCTCCCGCAAATTCGGTACGCCATATTTTGGACAATTTGCGTGAAATAGGAGCATCCGTACTTACAAACTTTCACGTTTATAATACTATAGCGGCCCGCCCTCACTTCGTTTCGGGACAGTTGTTCCATCCTCTACTAATAGATGGCGCTGTGCGCCGATTATATCACACTAGTGTTTTGACTATTCAGTTTGTATATAAGGCTTGTCAATTGCTTTAGAATATATCTAGACCTTAGAAGCATTAGGGCGGAAGTGGTTTTTGGCAACTTTACAGAACAGAGTAAAATAAAAAATCGATTTAATCGGCAAATATTTTAATAATTACAAACAACATACAAATGATGTCTTTGCAATTATTTAATCTAGTAGCTTTCCTAGTTTTATAATTAAAATTTAAAAACAAAGTTTCTAAACAGTGAAAAATTAACTTTTTTTAAAAAAATGATGACATCCGCCTTTATGCCACAACAATAATTACTTATATTTGTTCAATCGATCAGTATGTGCCCATAAGGCTTTATGCCTCCAATTTTTGTAATTTAATGTAAGGTGTTTGTCTAAGTATAACGTTATGACAAAAAAATAAATCAATATCTTTTAAAACTAAACAAGGCGAAATTGCAAATGCGACTTTATTGTGTTCATTTATCAACTAATTTTTTTTGGCAAAAAGGTGGATATCCTTACCAAAAAAACTATTTCAAAAGTAAATCCTCCTCATCTAAGCGTGTATTTCCCAGTTGGGCAAAGAGCTGTTGTCCGGGGTACACTTGGGCCATGATCCAGGATTGGGGGTCTGGTAATTACAATCTATATCAACTGGTATCAACCGGCACACGACCGTATTCCCTCTTTGTTGGACCTTCTGTTGACCACCCATCCCGGCGCCTACCAAGTGTTTGTCAATGCACCACTTGGCTCTTCCTACCACTGCCTTGTACGGACGGTCACTATGCCTCTTAACAGCACTCAGCGGTTGAAACTGGACACTCGCCATATTTGGCACTATCAGTCAGCAGACTGAAACGTTATGCGTAGTTTCTTCGCATCCTACCCATGGTGGCAGGTTTGCTTTACGTTGGAGGATCCCGATGCCTTGGCAGAGTCTGTAGCCGATGTTATACTGCAGGAAATGGAATTATTTATTCAAGCTCTGCAGTACCAAATACTAGCGTCCCAAGAAAAGGTACAACTTTGCTGCTAGTTCTTATAAGAAAAATATCACCAGAGCAAAGTCATCGTTCATTGGTAACGCGCCTTCCATCGGGCACCCGCGCTTTTGATTGCCAAGGCCATCCTCGGGAACTTTAGTTAGTCGTCATTCCCTCCACTACACAAGCCAGACGATATTCTTGCCCACACTGCAAAAGAGAAAGCCGAACTTTTGGACACTTTTTGTGCATCAAACTCGACTTTGGATGATTCTGGGAACTAACCACTTACTGTACCGTCCTGTACGAGCTCAATGCCGAACGTTGAAAAGATTTTGTACGTAAGGCTCTCTTTTCTCTTGACATCCATAAGTCGAGTGGGCCGGATGGTATCCCTCCATTTGTACTGAGGTTATGTGCTCCGGAGTTGGCTCCGGTTTTAACGTATCTTTTCTGGCTCTCATAATTCATTGGCGTAGTACCGAGTAACTGGAAGTCAGCTCTTGTCCACCCCATACCTAAAAAGGGGGATCGCTCAGATCCGTCCAGTCGCCAGTTTTTTTACTGGGCGCAGCTTTAAGGTCGTTGTCGACGGTTCTTGTTCAGACAATATGTAATGAAGCTCGTAAACGCTGGTGTCCCCAGGGCTGTCTGCTATTCCAACGCTGTTCCTTCTGCATATTAATGATATGTTGTCACAGAACAATATTCATTGCTATGCGAATGATAGCACTTGAAATGCACTATATATCCGGTATATATGCCGGACGTGCAAATATTTCTCTGGAAAACGTCATTGAGTACCGGAAGTCACTTGTGTTTGAAGTCGAAGACATAAATAATCTTGTTTCAAACTGGAGGCGACTTAATTGAGTCAGTTTTAACCCCTCAAAAACACAAGTGTGTACATTAATTGCTAAAAGACGTCCTTTCAAAGTGGCAATAACTTTTCAAGGCATTTCCCTTAGGCTTCTATAGGGATTCTTGGCATCAACATTTCGAGCGATGTCACATTTGGCGGTCATCTGGAGGATAAAGCTAAAATAGCTTTAAATAACTAGGTGTTCTTAATAGAGCCGGTGAGTTTTTCACGCCGGCTCATCGACTTCAACTTTTTAAGGCACAAGTTCGGCACCATATGGAATACTGCTCCCATCGCTGGGCTGGAGCACCTCAGTACCAACTTCTTCCATTTGATCGCATACAACGTAGTTCTGCTCGAATTGACGCTGACCTAACTCTCTTCAGTTGGCTTGATCCTCTGGCTTTGCGGGATATAGCTTCCCTATGTTTTCTTTATCGCATTTATCACGGAAAGTGCTCCGAAGAATTGTTCAATCTATTTTCTGCGGTTGAATCCTTAATCACATCGAACGGCGGACTGTGATGCAGCGGCCGTCATTCCATCTTCATCATCTTGATGGTTGGCGATCTAGCACTGTGTGTTTCTCGAAGAATTTTCTTCCGCGAACCTCAGTTTTGAGGAATAGTTTAGCTGCGGCAGTATTTCCTGACGGCTATGACTTAGGGACCTTAAAGAGAAGAGCTTGCTCTTTCTTAAAAAGCTGGCAACGTCGTAGCGACCTCTCTGATCTCGCAGATGTTCAGGGGCAGCGGTGATTACTGACCAGCAGGTGACCCACTTGATCGTTTGCCACCTCTATCATAAAAAAAAATCAGGAAGGTAAAACAAAAATGCCGAAATGTAAACAAACAATGCGTGCAAATACCAAAGTGACAGAAAGCCAGACATAAGATCGCGTAATGACCAATCACAATGCATCTTATTACACTTAAACTGATTCAGTGTCAGTCATTGGACACGCCGTGATCAAGGGATAATGCCCGATGTCGCTCATTTTTGGCGCCATATTTCGAATAGTTCACATCCATAACGACTTATTTCTAAATTAGCCCACCAATCCATTTACAAAGTTACTAAAACAAAAGGCATATAGTCGTATATCTGGATCCGATTAACATTATTCAAAGGAATCTTAGAGGCATAATGTCGAAAGTTTACTTATGACGAATATTTTAAAACACTGTTTGAACCATAAAGGCGTGACTCCTTTTACGTAGCCTTTATTTTATATGGTTGAGTGAAATGATGGCTGACACATACGTCATACTAATGTACAGGTGCCGCCTCTGGGGACTGGTCTGCTCTGGTTTACCTCATTTTTAGCTTTTAACATTTTCTTCATCTTGAGTAAGTATTGGACTGTAGGAGGTGGTATGTGGAAAACATTGTAATAAACATTTTGGCGATTAAAAAGAGTAACTGGCGAGTTTCTTGCCGGATCTTCTCGTCAGAATCAACTTTCCGATACCGGTGGTAGAATCGCATTATGTCTATTTATTTTTTAGTATATCTTATGTATCAAGATATATATTTAATTTCATTTAAATCATATTATACATTATCTTTAAATAGTTTTAAATATTTTCTTTATGTATGACGATTTGTAAGTGCTGTGTACAAGCCTATGCAAATAAAGAATATTTGACTTTGACTTTTTGTAAATATTTTTTTTAAGCATAAGGGCCATATTTTGAATCCGCCTTGAGAAAGTAGATGTAATGTAGACGCAAAGAGATGGAAGTGTAAATTAGACCTTAAGGTTCTAATGATTTTAGAAAAGCTGTCAGAACCGACATTATGCACGAAATTATCTCAGCCCAGAAAAGGGATAGAAATACATCTCAAAGTGATATAGAAAGAGTAAGAAACGCTTATCTTCGTTATCCAATAAAAACATTTTGCCCGATCTGCACATCCGCTCATATGCTTCTGAGGTCTAGATATATTTTTTTAAAAGTATAGATAATATGGCAATAGAAGAAAGGCAATGAAGCAAAAAAAATTACTTCTAATACACCAAGGAGGGCTAGCATGTACAACGGGAAATCTACTGAAGTTAGACCAGTACACCTAAAAGAAAAAACACTTTTTTTTATTTATTATAGAGCCCTGGTTGTGTTTGCACGGAAGTTGTTGGATTCCTGTAAGCCCTGTTATATAATTTAGATGACTCAGAACATAGTCGAGACTTTATAAAACATTATTTTTCTGGGTCAAAGGGAGAGAGAGAAAAGTATTTCCTGTTTCCGTGTTAAAAATAAACAATAAAACTTCCCTCGACCAAAAAACAACCGTGTTTATTATGTAATTATGGTAATAAATAATGCTACTTACAAACAAATTAAGTTCAAGATGAGATTGAATCGACAGCGCTATCGGAAGAAACCATCTCGCCCATTAGAATTTCAAATTACTTTTAAATAGAAAACACCGAGGCAAAATGGCGCCAATTAAGTATCAATGGTCATTAATACACTTTTGTATTTGCGAGTTGACAGCGACTCTGCAAGTATTTAATCGAGAAAATATGTAAATTTAATGAACAAAATTAATTTCATCACTCGAATAACGCCGTTTAATAGTACACTTGAAACGCTCCTCGTCTTTTAATAATATTAACTCCATCAAGAACCATTAGAAAGTTTATGGGGCTTTCAATATATTAGTTAATTAATTCAGTATAATGTAAGGGTCGTAACTGGATTTATGGGGGGGGTCATTCATCAAGGCGGAGGCAGAGAGGTGTGAATTTAGACTAATTAGGTACTATGCTAGTACGTAAGGAGAAAATTTGAAGTTTATGGCCGACGGTAGAACAGGCGCGTTAAACCTGTCTTTAAAATTGATTAAGACCTAATAATTATTTGGAGCCTATAGTACGCTTGGACAATGATGCAGGATTTTGACTGTGGGCTAGCCACGCTTCGGCGTTAATGAGCCGCCTGGAATAGAATCATACCAAGGCCTCTCAGAAAACTGCCGTGAAGTAGCACCTGCGCTGTTTTCCGCTGCGGGTACCGGAGCACTAATTTGGGGGAAGGGAAAGGTTAAAAGCGCATTTGTGATTCTACTGGAGTTGTGGGTATCCGTGATTGGCGGCAACTGCTGAAGAGCTATTGCATATTAGGTGATTATTTTGCTCCTCTGACTTATTTCTTATATAAAAAAAAATTCGGCACTCTGGAAATTACAATAAAGTGACTGCCATCTCGTACTAACAAAGTCAATCGACGCCAGCTGACTTTCGCAACACTCAATAAATAGTGAAACAAAAACAATCAAACTACTGAACCCCTAAGTCAACTATATTAAGGATGGGTGAAGTTATGCGAAAAGATCACAATACTTTTTGTAATAACATTTTCTCGGATTCTGATGTTCCTTGTCGCCAAAGACAGACGCCGATTGAGGAATGTGGTCAAAGAGAAGATCATTTCAAAAGAGGATCTCAACTCTCTATCATGAGGTTTACGAAGCGAGGAGGAGAAGGCAACTTACATTCACTCAAAGGTAAATCGGGCACAAACTGACCTGGCTAGAAAAAACTGTACGTAGGTATATTTTTAATAATAAAATAAATCACATCAAAGCCCCAAATCGTCTAGCTATTTAATAAAACGGGGAAGTGGCAACAACATCCTGAGGGTAATAGGAGATGATCGATCATCTCCTATTCCGCATGCACCTGTGGTGAGGAAACTTCGTGCGAATGATGACCGAAGCTTCGATAGGCCTACAGGTCGAGTTCACAGCGTGGGCCCCTAAGGTACAAGTCTCAATAATTACAGGTACCTATTTATACTTATACTTAAGTAAGTTTTAGGGCGCTTTCAATTAATGCGTTCCGTGTTAGCATGTTTACCGTACCGCTGGTTATAAGCCGCTTTGGGACCGCTGCAGTGTGTTATCAGTCAGACTCCAAACGCCTAAATTGAAATCGTTTCTGACTGCCGTGCATTTGTATGCTAGAGATTGTTTTAAAATATTTGACAGCAGCTCTCACTTCCAACACGGCAGTACCTATTCCGTAGCGAAAGGAACACGTGCATTTTATCGTGTTTGTCCTATTGTCATGCGTTCGCGGTACCAACGCATTGTTGCCTAGCCGCTCGATTTATATAAAAACAAACGACCGTACGTACACAATACGACAAACGCACCGCTTTGGCACCGGAGATTAATTCCGGTAGCCGGTTTTATATAATATTATTCATAAATAAATCGTCAAATATAATTTCTGCAGCTCATTCAACGACTAATATTTTGCCGAATAATTGAAACCATATAACTATTTTCAACCCATATTGTGGTTCCCACGTTTACAAAATTAAAACAATGTCAATAATATTCAATTTTAAACGTAAGCGCATTATGAACCCACTAAAGTTTAATAGTATTCCCAGAAAATATCGCATGTTAAAAGCCTATTGATATTAACTGTAGAACACAGTAATTACATATAAACACAACTAGCTTATTATAGTTCATTGAAGTACCTACCGTTACAGTTCACAAAGGCAGAAAATTAAAATACACCCCGTTTCACGGGCTAGGCGTCCGCGGTTCCAGTAAACGGGTTTAGTGATGTTCCTAAAGAGGAAAGAGACTCAGTCTTTAAGGTTTTTAATCATGCATGAGAGGGCCAGTTCGACCTGAGTAAGTTCCACGGCTTCAGAGACGACCTGCGTGAAGCAGCGCCAGTTCTTTTAACTACCAGTAGGCCTAACACGCGTACCGCGAGCGCGACAAAATTTTGTCGACTCTCGGGGCGCATCCGTCTATCCCGCTCATCGCTCAGTCAGGTGAGCGAGAAGCAACTTGCGGCGACACAATACGAGTGTCGACAAATCGAGTGTCGTCCATGTTAGCCCAGCCCAGACAGCAGACAGTAGAAAATCGTTTTTGCATTTTAAAAGCCTTTAGCGTCTTACTATGGTATCAAAAGAGTAGATGACCATTGGGTCATCTACTCTTTTGTCGAGTGAGTGAGGGTACCGGAGCCCCAATTGGGGTGCAAGGGGTTAAAGGTTGGCAGTTTGTGACTCTACTGGTGTTTCAGATGGCAGGCAATTGCTTAAATAAGTTGATCCATCTGCTTGTCTGCCACCTATATTATATAAAAACGGATAGTAGGAACTGTAGAAACAGTAACCGCAATGACTGATCAAAGTGAAATTTATTTCCAGTGGTGATCCGTGATTATGAATGAAAACTCGCCTTAGTTTTTATGCATAATTTACTTTTTCTCTAATCCCAATATAATACAAGTCCTCTAAGGCCCAATTTTACCAATCTTTATTGAAGACTAAATTGTTGTTGTTTGTTTTTTCTTTAAATAGTACAAATAAAAACCTTAGTTTTAAAAGATCTATTGCCAATTTATTGAATTTTTAATTTCAATAACATACGTAGCTCTTATAGTTTCGGGAGTGGCTGTGACATACGGATGGACAGATAGACATGACGAATCTTTAAGGGTTCCATTTTTGCCATTTGGCTACGGAACTCAACAAACGACTAATATGACTCGAGTTTTGTTTGTCACGTCACTACCTCGTATCACCGAACCACCGCGAACTTCCGTGATTCAGTCTTATTAACACAAGAGTGGGATCATTATTCGGTAGGCAATTTAATTCAGCTCCTTACAAATTACGACTGCTCGGCACTCCATTACTCGCCCTATCTCAGTAATAGCATCCACGGCGGAATCGCTTTATGAATGGGGGGCGAATTTTTCCCCCAACATGCTCATTCATTAGCTTATTTTATTAGTAGGAACGTTTACTGCTTGGTTTTCTTAACGGCACATGATGCTTGTAAGGAACCGTGTGTGAATGGGTGTCTGGGTAAGATAAGTTAATTATTTTGAGGGCTTTTCAGAAAGTTAATGGCTTTACATTTTGGTGCAAACTTTGTGAGGATTAGGGATGGGTCGGGACTGGCAATCGCATACATAATTAGGTGATGGGTTTTCAATGTTTTTAAATTTCTTTTATGTGAAAGGTAGCAAAGGAACAGATTGATCACCTGATGGTAAGCGATTGACGTATCCCAAGAACACCCGAAACACCAGTGGTGTCACAAGTACACTGCCAATCTTAAGCCCCCTTCCCTCGGAAGTTTTTTTTTTTTTATACTAGAGGCGGCAAACGAGCAAGCGGGTCACCTGCTGGTAAGTAATCACCGCCGCCCATAAACATCTGCGAGATCAGAGAGGTCGCTGATGCGTTGCCGGCCTTTTAAGAAGGAGTTTGATGTATTTCATAGGTAAAATACCTGGTCTGTGAGAAGCTGCAAATGCAAGGCAGCTTATCTTTGATTCAACTAAAATGTCAACTAGATCAATCGACGTCGGTGTCATTTATGTTGTTTCTATTTTGCACATGAGATTGTATCATTCATAATTAATGTTTAATCTACGTCCAGTTAATTGACACACACATACACGTGTTAGAATTAAGAATAAAAGACCTAAATGGTCAAATTTGGCTTATGAGGCAAGTCACAAAAGTGTGTTTATGGTTAGGATTAGCTTAGAGATCCCAAATACCTATGCTTTTGTTTTATGCAATTTCAGTGGGGCCACTGGGAATCGAACACGAAACGTTGATTTTTGCTGTAACGACTTAACCACTGGAATTCACCAACAAAGTCGTCAATGTTAGATAGATAGATAGATACTCTTTATTGCACAACACATTACGGATCTTAATGCTAATAGTAATTTCCAAATACAATATCGGCGGCCTTATCGCAAATAGCGATCTCTTCCAGACAACCTTTGGGTAGAGGAATAATGCAGTGAATTAACAAGGGTAAGATAAATACATCATAATAAATACATAAATGCATACTAGTAATAAATTAATACGAGATACTGGTATGATTCTAAGATCTAAAATGACTTTTGTTTAATCAAATATCCAGGATTTTCCAACCACGAGCATATGTTAGCCGGTCCCAACGAGCGGTCGCGTGCAATTTAAATTCAATTTACGCGTCTTGATTAGTTCGCTGGCGTCATTCCGGCTACGCAGAGCTACTTCCATTGACGCTGTGGTCATTCCGCGTCATATTGCTCACCTAGTACTTATTATGGTAGCTGCAGCAATTGGTTGAATAAGTTTTATTACCACTACACTAAATTTATACATTACAGAATTAAAGGCTCACTCTCATTTTGTTTCGAAACATAGTTTTGCTATTTAGTTCGATTTTTTGCCAAAAGTTGGCGCTGGGTGTCGATTATATCGCAGCAGTGTTCCGTCTTTTCGGGTTGCATATGAGGCTTGTTTTTTACTAAAGTTATCTCTGTATAAATGCTATTAGTGGCCTGCCCTCACTTTGTTTCGGAGCTGGAGTAAAGATGCTACGTGTTATTTACCTCGTGCAAGTATTTTATCTATTTGGTTTACATTATAAGCTGTGCCGTTTACTATGCGATAAACCTCAATGTAAAAAACCGGCCAAGAACGTGTTGAACACGCATATGAAAGGGTTCCGTAGCCATAAGATGGGCCGACCTTATTTTCATAGTTTGTAGGTAGTTATTTCCATACATAACCATTTAGTTAAGGCAACTGCACGTCATTAGTTGGTCGAGTTGTATTAAAAAATCTATGTAAGATACAGAGTCCGCTATAGTTTTCGTTGAAAGTACTTACTTGGAGGAACACAGCCTTTTTTTTTTAGAATTATCGTAAGTGTTTCAAAAGGATGCTCTAATTTTAACTTTGTATTAATATATCTCGAGACTGGGGGTTTTGATCCACATAGTTTTAAGGCAACTTTTATTATTTTTTTTTTTTTTTTTTGGTATGGCTGCTAAGTGCTTTCACGAGCACATTTAACTCTGCCAACGTCGAGTGATTAAAGAGACACGTATAATACAAAATAAAATTGACCGGTGTGACGAGAATAGCTTTTCTGGATATTATTAATAATTGAGTCTTAACACCAACTAGAACAAAACAAAACAACAAATAAACAAACACATATAGACGACACAATGTTAAGAGGGAGATTCGCTTAGAGTCTAATATTATATTTTACAATATATCTACATAAATATTTTACAATAGAGGAAAAGGATAAAGAAAGAAGAAAAGAGAAGTTAATAGGGCGGGGAATTCTTGGGGGGAGGATGTCATACAGCGAGATCGGATAATTTTGACAGTTGAAGAAAATGTGTTCTGTCGTACCCTCATCTAGACCGCATTCGCATAATGAGGTATCTTTACACCGGATTTTATTTAAAAAGACTGGAGTGCAAGCGTGTCCCAAACGCAGGCGACAAATAGTGGAGACAGCGAGTTTGCCCATGGATTTTCGTTTGAAAAACCATGGCCTCCGTGGTATTAGGGGTTGAACCCCTGCGTAGTGACGACCCTTGACTTTAGAAAGCTCATTATATCGGTTTTGCCAGTCAACTCTCAGATCCTGTGATGCGAGTGGCAAGATGTCAAGGGCATAATTTTCCTGCCGGGCGGTGCCAAGCTGTATGGCCTCCCTCGCCCAAACGTCGACCTGTTCGTTACCGCGAATACCACTGTGACCTGGGATCCACACTAAAGCTACTTTAATATTTTCAAGATGACAATGGAATAGAACATTTTTGATTTTGAGAATAACAGGTGAGATATTTTTATTCCTAAACATGTTACCTAAAATGGCATGTAGACAACTTTTGGAATCGGAGAATATGACAGAATTATTTAACTTATGGGAGAGTACATATAATAGGGCTTCTAGTACAGCAATTGACTCGCCTGTATACACAGAAGATTCCTTTGGAGATTTAAAATTTAGCATGACCTGAAACCTTGGAATCCATACAGCGCTTCCTACAGTGCCCTCAGAGGGAGATTTTGAGGCATCTGTATAGATTGGGAGCCAGTCTTTCCAATTGTCGTTGTAGTAGGCATTAAATTTGTAGTCGGCCATTGGGTCGTTCTTCGGGATTCCAAAGTCTAGGACAACTTGAGGTTCGAAAATTAGGGCTTCATAGGGAATTTGAAAGAGTGGGTTTGTTGGGAACTGTATCATCGGATAAGACAGGGATGAAAGTTTTCTAAAGCTAGCAATTGTTAAGGGGGGATTTTTATGGGCCCAATATTTGCAAGACGGTTGAGAAATCAGCTCGGATAAGTTTTGAAGACGGGGGATAAGAGGATGACCACTAGATTGGTTTGTTTTAAATATGAACCTATCCGAGAGGTATTGACGTCGAAGATCTAGTGGGGCGTCCACAGCCTCCACCTGCAAGGCAATATTTGGGGAGGACTTCATTGCGCCTAAGACAACCCTTAATGCTTTCATTTGGAGCTTTTCTAACCTATTTAATGCTTCCTTGTTACAGGGTTCGAGAAGAAAAGAAGCATAGTCCAGATGACTTCGGACCACAGCATTATAGAGCAGTTTTTGGCTGTATGGGTGAGAGCCCCACCAGACGCCTGAAAGGGATCTAAGGATGTTGATTCCTTTTTCGCATTTTTGGGCCACATAGTTGAAATGGGGGACACCGGTCATTCTAGAGTCAAGAATAACGCCAAGAAATTTAACATGGTCATCAAGAGGGATAGATTGACCATCACACTGAATATCAACGAGTGGAATAGATCGCTTCCTGGTGAATACTACGGCGCTACTCTTAGGAATTGATAAACCTAAATTGTGATCTACAAGCCAATCGTTTAGGTAGGAGAGAGCAGAATTTAAGCGGTGATTAATATTAGTAATTGATTTATCCGAAACATAAAGACATAGATCGTCTGCATACTGTAAAACATTAGAAAAGCAAGAGACACATTGTTCGAGGTCGTAAGTATAAATGTTGTACAAAATAGGACTCAGAACGGAGCCTTGGGGTAGGCCCTGCCAAATATTTCTAGGTGGGATAGAATGGTTAAATGATCTGATTTTGATAGATCTACCCATTAGCAAATTCGTTGCACAATGTACCAACCTCACTGGGAAACTCATGCGAAGCATCTTCTGTTTGAGCACCGGAAGTTGCACATTATCATAGGCAGATGCTATGTCCAAAAATACTCCCACTAGGTACTCCTCCTTTGATAGGGCAATTCTGATGTCCGTTGTTAAAACAGCTAGGCTATCTGTGGTACCTTTAGACTTCCGGAATCCAAACTGGCTGTTGGGAATAATGTTCCTACTCTCTATAATCCACTCGAGACGGTTCTTGATCATGTGCTCAAGGATTTTGGAAAGGGTAGAGGATAGGGCTATGGGCCGGTAGGAAGAAGCATTGGTTGGGTCTTTACCCGGCTTTAATAAGGGAATTATAATTTGCGATTTCCATGAAGAGGGGATGTTGCCTGACATAAAGATTAAATTCAAAAGGCCTAAAAAGTATTGTTCCCCAGTTGATCCTAGATGGGAGAGGAAAGAATAGGGTATGCCGTCTTCACCTGGGCTGGAGTCCCTTAGGCCGCGCAGGGCGCAGTTTAGTTCTGCTAAGGAGAATGGCTGGTCGAACTTGTCAGTAGTATAAAAAGAAGGATAACGGGATGGGATACTGTTTTCCGTGGGGACGAAGGGGGGGGATAATTTATTCGCAAAGTCGTTCAACCAGGTAGAGGGGTCGTTAGAGGATGGTGATGGTCCAAACAGGGAGCCACGGAATCTTCGTACATTCTTCCAAACGCCAGAGATGGGAGATCTAGGGGAAAGAGATTCGCAGAAGTTCACCCAGCCATTCTTCTTTTTTTTAGATAGAACCCTTTTAGTACGAGCTGCTATTTGTTTGTATCGAACATAGTTGTCCATAGTCATGGAACGCTTATAGTCCGCCTCAGCATCCCTTCGACGAGTGACCGCCTCCGTACATTCGGAGTCCCACCATGGAGGAGGGGCTAGTTTCTTGCGGTTCGGTCACTTCAAAGGGATACTTGCTTCTGCGGCAGACGATAATGCATCCATGAACATAGCCAACCCATGTTCGACATCAGAAGGAGGGCTATTAAGGGCTTCACCTAAATGTAGTGTGATTTCAGCGCTGAATTTGGGCCAGTCAGCATATTTTACCTTATATTTGAGTAAAGGAGGAGGAGAAACAGCAGGGATAACGGACAGGGGACGGGATATAATGATAGGGAAATGATCACTGCCGTGGGATTGGGGTAAGACTTTCCAGGAGCAAAGAGAAGAGAGCTGTGTGGAGCAAACAGACAGGTCCACCGCGGAGCGTGGGTCTTGTGATGGGGATACCATACGAGTAGGAGAGCCATCATTCAGAACACAAAGGTTGAGATCTTCGAAGATATCCAACAGTTGTGTTGAGAATGTGTCGCAAGAGTGAGAACCCCATGCTGTGTGATGGACATTAAAGTCCCCTAAAATAAAGATGGGAGGAGGGACAGAAGAGAAGATATTAAGGAGGTCGGGGATAAGGGAGGGTGAAGGGTGCGGAATATAAATAGATAGGAAAGATATGTTATATATTCTCGCAGCCACCACATTGAATGATGGGCTGTGAGCGGGGATTGGGATCTGGGAGTATGTCAAATTTCTTTTAATAAGTAAACAACATCCTCCGTAACCATCGTCCCTGTCATCCCTAAGGCATGCATAGCCAGACACCCTAAAAAGGGAATCAGGCACCAGCCATGTCTCAGAGATGGCAGCGACCGTCACAGAGAACTTGTTAAAAAGATAAATTATTTCATTTTTTTTGCGACGGATACTCTTACAATTCCATTGAAGGAACTGGCAAGAGTCCGCCGTCGGACTCACCTGATGTGTTTGTGTTGTTGCCATGACGAATGTCCAATGGCATGCTTTTAAATAGAGTAGTAAGTTGAGAGGCGACGTTGGACGGTAGTGCATCGTTAAATTTGGATAGAATGATAGTCAGCAACGCAACCGTTGTTTCTATCAATCTATCCTCGGGGATAGCGGAGGGCTCTTGTAGTGCACAGCCATTAGGCAGTGCTGAGGGGGGGTTAGCTATTATGGCCTGATGGGTATGTTTATCGTAGCCTCTGCTAGAAGAGGGCAATACACGGCGGGGGTTAGTAGAGATAGTCTTTCTATAAGACTGAGACGTGACGGGGGTATGACGTGGGGAACCAGGAAGTGATAATTGAGAGAGAGTAGGGGTAGATACTTTAGCAACCTCATTATAGGGCCGTCTAACCGAGGGAATTTTTGCAGAGGCTTCCAAATAAGATATGCTCTCTTGGGACATAATAATTTTTATTCCTCGTTGTCTTGACTGCTCCGGACAGCTTTTGCTGATGGCAAAGTGGTTTCCGGAACAATGAAGACAGGTAGAGGCAACTTCCAAGACCTCGCATGAGTCTCCATTGTGATTTTGGGCACAGCGGTAACACCTTGGTTGAGACCTGCACTGATTTTTAACATGTCCAAAGCGGCAACAGTTGTAACATTGGATGGTTGGTAATTGGTAGGTTTCTACACGAAGGGAAGCATGGAAGGCATACACTTTTTCCGGCAACCTTTGACCAGCGAAAGTCAGGACAACCGTTTGGGTTGGTTTCCATGTGGTGTTACCATTGGTGGTAACCTTTTTATTGAGACGCCTTGCTTTTAGAACAACACCACAGTTTTCAGGGAGCTCTAAAGATTCAACCAGTTGGTCCATCGACCAGTCCACTGGGATTTCTCGAATTAGGCCCATACGGGTTACATTATATGTTGGAATGAAAGCCTTATAATTGTTATCTCTCAAGCACTGAGCTTTAACAAAGTTGTTTGCATCCTTACCAGATGTAAATTGAACGGAGACCCTATTCCGTCCAACATTTATTATACCCTCTCTTGCTATACCTCTTATATTGTGGTTATATAAGAATTGACCAAACTTCAGAGCTTTCAGAGTGGTACCCGCGGCAGGGTCAGGTTCGATTCTCGACACATGGACTATAAAAGGTCCTGAGTCTTGTTCCGAGTAAGTATACGATTCTGAATAACTTGGGTGTGTATACACAGATTGTTGAGATACAGATGTTTCGACATCATTATTATTGCGTGTGCGTTTCTCCGAATTCACATTATTTTCTGGATTCTCCACATGACGTTTCTGCTTCCTACTAGAAGAAGCAGAAATGGATGTGGTGGATGTCTCGACCGGGGTTCCAAAATGAAGTCCATTCTCATTGGAGAAAACCAATGGGGACAGACCATCATCTGGTGGATCCGGGGGCTTAGGTGGAATATTCATATTTCTCGCTGTATGACCCTCAAGGGAGTTTAAGGTTATGTGTACAGTAAATAAATATAATTTATAACAGGAAGTTAGTTTTTAATACTTACGACAAACCTTTACCAACATACACTATAACATGCACTCAATTAAAGATAATAATCACTGAGTTATGGATAGAAACACGATATAAATCTGACGAGCAAACGAATCACGTGTGTCAGAAAACAACACCGATTTGACAGTCCTTTTATTTTTTAACGATATCCCACACATTGGGGTAAGTCGATTTTTTTTTTCGAATGTACTTTTCACAGTATTGGGGGTGAAAAATAATAATTTTTCGAAAATTTTAAAAATCAATTCTTGAATTATCAGTATACATCTCTCCACCAATTTTCGTGGCAATCAGTGCAGAAACAGCGGAGAACGAGCCAGGACAAACGGACAGACAGACATAACTATAAGGGTTCCTAGTAGACTCGGAACTCTAAAAAGAGGACGAGCTTACAAAAGGTTCGGTCTTTCGGATATTTATAATTCATCTGTTTATTTGCATATACAACATTTATGTCACTTATTCCAATGCGTTATGTACCTACGGTATACAATTTTAATATAAACTATAAATTTATTTTATTTTCCTTCTGTTTGAAAATGAAAATGTTTGTGTGAGATAATTGACGTCCTTTTAATTACATCCCACGTTTATTTTATCATCGATACGGAATTCCTTTATAAATAAAATGTTTTAATCACAGACAGTTATACAACAAATAAACCAATTAAAAATATTGATGTGCAATTTTTCAGCCTTCAAATTAAGAGTAACGGTTTTTCAAAGTTAATTCAATCAATATTTTTCTTTATCTCGTACCTTGACCAGACTCCATACTAAGTAAGTGAACTGTCACTTGTAACAATTACCACTTGTAACGTACTTAAGACAACAAAAAGATATAAGAATGGTTGTTCTAGTAGGAGAAAATCATTTCATAACTTCCTCTCACATAAGTACCTACTGTTAATATTTTCCTTCTAGCACTTACCTATATCTAAGCATGTTTAACACAATGTGTCATAATCGCCACAAAATCATTAAACGGCGCTAGCCTCGACAAGGCCGACATCTGGTCAATGCATGAGATATTGTACGACCGTGGAAGAGCCACGCTTCAACATGAATGGGCCGGCTCGACCGGAGTGATACCACGGCCTCACAGAAGATCGGCATAAAGCAGCGCCTGCGCTATTTCGTCTACTGAGTACCAGAGGCCGAATCGGAAGGAAATAGGGTTAAAGGTTGGCAGCGCACTTGTGACCCTACTGATGTTGCAGGTGTCTTTGGGCGGCGGCAATAGTTTAGCATCAAGTGATCCGTCTACCCGTCTTCCTATCATATCACATCTATAAAGCTGAAGAGTTTGTTGTTTGCTTGAACGCGCTAATCACAGGAACTACTAATCCGATTTGAAAAAATATTTCAGTGTTAGATAGCCTATTTATCGAGGAAGGCTATAAACTATATATTATCACGCTGATACCAAAAGGAGCGGAGCACTAATGAAGAATGTTACAAAATCAGGGGATATTTTCCTATTGAGAGAGCTTACGCTGCGTACTCACCTATACACATGAGCTAAGACGCAAGTTAAAGTCAGCGTTATCCCAAAGTTACTATTCCACGCGGACGAAGTAGCGGGCGAAAGCTAATAAAAAAATAAATTAATTAAATATTTCACCGTAAGGCGTGTCCATAATCCTAATAGAGAATAATGCTGAAATAGAGAGGATTGTGGACACGCCTACCATCATCGGCGAGACCAAGGCGCATCGTCTTCGCTGGCTTGGCCACCTCGAGAGACTGGACGAGGATCGTCTCGTGAAGAAAGCATACCAAAGCCGACCGATAGGCCGACGCCCGGTAGGCCGACCTAGATATCGCTGGAAAGACGTCGTCGAGAGTGATCTGCGAGAACGTCAGGCCAAGGACTGGCAACAAGTGGTACAGGATCGACCGAAGTGTCGTTCTCTTGTTTCGGAGGCCAAGACTCGTTTTTGGTCGCTGAGCCAGTGCAGTAAGTATTTCACCGTAAAACAGTCCGAACCGTCAATTGATCAAAATACCAAAGACCATTTTCAACATACAATTTAGATTATTTCCCGGTGACAAATTTAAATTTTAATTAGTTATCTATTCTAAAGATCATAAGCGTCGCTCATAGCCCGGACAGTTATAAAATATGTACACATGAATACTTAAAAAGCTACACCGGGTACCACCCACAGTTTTCACGGCAGGAGGGCTTGGAGGCGAAAAACATGCCTAATTAATTTGGGTTTGTATTATTTAATTACTCTTAATTTGCACGTTACGTCGGTAGTCGTCCCTGCAAAAAAGTTTCTAGATTTTTACGTTTGGATTTTCTGTTTGATGTTTGAGTTTTGTAGCAATTCCTTCCTGTATTTTGTTTTAGTTAGAACATTTTGTGACTCTGTATTCTGAGTTTTTTAGGTTAACTGTTAATTTTAGATTATTAAAATAAATAAGAGACATAACAAGACGGTTGAAACTGATAAAACCTACATAGCGTAAGAACTTGTATTATGGGTATCACAACCAACGAAGAAACTACAAATCCATAACCCAAACCCGTCGGTGCCATCAGGTGAGACGTCTGCACGTTTGTTCGCTATAATGTAAAAAAATATACATAATATTGTCTCATTAGGTAAGAACTAATCTTCCTCGCCCGGACTACACAATCAGTGCTAAAGCAATCGTAGCCTGCGTTTTCCCGAAGCAAGACGCGCTGTTTGCATCTTAATGCAAGGCAGACTCGATTAAACTGTCGGAATACCAAATGAACGGGAGAACTGCCGCACTTAGCGGGTAGTGATGCGACACGAGACCAGGACTCAACGCGAATAACTATTGGGTATCACTTCTTATTCCCAGCGTCTACGTGAGCAATGATACATCAATCAATCCACTTTAAACCACGGCTGCAAGAGCTGACTTATACCTGATTACCTTGTACCTGACCATTTCGCCACAACTACCGTTATTTGTCCTTGCAATATGGGCATATTTGGCCATGCATTGGGACTAAGTTCATGATATCTGAATCCCTGAGATCTGAATTCGCGATCCAAGTATGAACCGCTCAATTTATCATTTGATATATATGCATATTTCTATCATCTGCTCGATGGTAAGAGAAAACATTGTGAGGATACATTCACGTTTCGGAGAACGTGTAACTATTATGATGGTTGGTTTCACTCAATAAAGATTTTTTCAACAAAATTATCTTGTAATAAATAGTAGTTCCTGTTCTTACTACTTCACAATTAAGCTTTGGAATTGGTACCTGAGCTCTGTTTTCCTACTTGATATCCACTTTGCACGGTTTTGGCATCGAATAGTGTTAAGTTAATTTGACAAGTATGCTGTCCTTTTTGGGTTTACCCTTTCATGCAGAAGCAGCGGTGTTGACCAGACATTTAGCTGTCCGGTTTCCGCAGTCTATAACTGTAACAGGTTAAGCGGCTGACCTGGAGCTTGTCTGCTATGTCACGGACATGAAGCCTGCCCCGACTACTTACATATGTTGCTTAGTCTTTCCACCCATTATTTGTCTCTCGGGTTTCAGTCTCATCACTCAATAAGTTTGTGAGCTGAATATGTCAGCAGTATTAACATCCGTGTTCTCTTCTCATTGAGATTATTGTGAGGAGCTCTTGGTTTATTAACGACGGTGTAACTACGTGAACTGTATGGTTGAATTACAATGACAAGTTGATTAAAGCCATATTTTTAAGTGATAAAAAATACTACTTATTACTACCCTGGCTCAGTGATTCGAATTGGATGTTAACCTCCAACCTGGAATTAGCCATTCTCTTCTGTTTTCGGCCTCTTCTCGCCAGTCTGGCCGTTGTAAATGAGCAAGGCCTTTCTAGATCTGGTCTAGCAGTGATACCTAGGGCTAAAGCATCCCATCAGACGATTGCCGATTGATCGACCAAGCATATACCTACTCATTTTGAAGGTCCGTTTACCAAAACGTCTAGCTGACTTTATTTCACTCGCATTAGGTTTGGTTCAACCACGCGCTACTTCTAAGCTCTCCAGCCTTTATATTCGATAGTGGCCCGCCCTCACTTCGCTTCGGGGCCGTAATTCAGAAACGAACCAAAAGATGGCGCTGTGCTCAATTACATCGCGCAAGCGTTTCGTGTTTACCTATAAGCCTTGTCGTTGTCTATAGAAGTTATCTCTTTATTAATGGTATATAGTGTACGAATGAGGAAATATTCCTAAGATAGATATCAATGAAAAAAAAATATTACGCTAATCTAATAGAAACATAATAGGTATTATTGTTCCATAACTCAATTCGATATCCATTTTAGAGCAAATAGAATCCCAAAAGTTCTGTTACGTAGAGAAATATCATTCCTCCCTTTTTCCAAACGGAATTTTAATTGCCTACTATTAAAGTTACTTCAAAACACAATTCCAAAAGTTACGTAAAGGTCCCTCAGTAGAATAACACGAGTGATTCCTTTTATACTTTCTGACGGAAAGGTCGCAAAGGGACCTATTAAGTAGTGCCTAGTACTAAAACGCGTAAAAGGCTTAGCGTATCGACTTGAAAGAAAAACTCAGGGAAAAAATAGGCAGTTTCTTTGAAAATAAATCTCTGTCCGAGCAATGCTTAGTAGTCGGCAGAGCAAGGCACTTCTGGGACTTGCTGTTTGACCGTCAGGGTACTGGATTTTTTTTTGTGCATTTAGATTGATTTATTAGCAAAAGTGTAATTCACAGCTATACGTGTGGAAAGCTACCGTTGGTACTTTGGTATAGTATCAATTTTCCGCGACGACTAAGAATGCTGGTGTTACGATTGTATAGATGGCGCTGGGCGTCGACTATATCGCGCTTGTATTTCGTGTATTCGGTTTACCTTTAAGCCTTGTCGTTGTTTCTAGAAGTTATCTCTTTATAAATAGTATATAAGATATAGAATAATTCTGTACATGAAATATAATTTCAAAATAACTATCAGGGGATGATTAGTGATCGATTCTTATGCCAAAAATGCAATCAATAAAATTTTGTCTGTCGTCTGTCTGTATGTTCTTTATAGAAACAAGAACTAATCGACGGAATTTAACGAAACAGAGAGCTCTAGTTATATTAGACAAAGCATTATACCTAATATAACAAATTTTACCTATACCTACTTTCTTACTAGCTCCCATGGCTCAGCAACCAAAAATGAATCTTAGCTTTCGATACAAGATGTCACCATATGAGTTCCAGTAATGTGCAGTTTCTTGGTTCTAATTCTTTACTTGCAGGTTCGTGTTTAGGTACTACATACCGCCAGCGCTGACGTGGACGCCACACTGGCCGACAACCAGTAGATTGTTCGACGTTAGGCCTATACCACTATTTCAAAAAAATCTCTACTGTCATGGCCCCCATCAATTGTTCGTGATATAGTTTGGCAACACTAACAATAAAAATCAGCAAAAATACCAACTAGCATCCATTGGAAGGTTAATTACAAAGATAAAGGTCAGACCGTATATTATTCCGCGCATCCAATTTACATGCAGAGTCACAAGTCGGAATAAGTTACAGTTTTAATATTAATGCTTCATATAAAATTTATTGTTCGCCATATATTCCCAATTTAATCACACAATGCACTTCATAAAACGATCAAGCCGGGCAGGTAGTAATTTCAATCGAAATTTAAATAGTTATGTTAAATGTGTTCTGCCCGATTGATCGAGTCAAATTTTTAAACCTTCGATCTCGTGTCGGTTTGTCAAACCGACAATCTTTGTTTTAAAATGTTCAGTTCAAAATTTCTGCGGAAGCGTGACATGACAGTTGAATTTTTGATTTTATCCGGTCGCTATTTTATGAAAGTACTAGCAGCGCTTACTTTATTTCGGAACATAGTTTTGCTATTTTCATGGTAGTTAGATTTTTTGCCAATAGATAGCGCTCGATGTCGTTTAAATCTCACAATTGTTTTATGGTTTCGAGTAAAAGCCTTGTGATTTTCTATAGAAAGCTATCTGTTATGGTATAGAAGATTTAGTTGTTTTATATTCTATAGATTGTTAATTAAATAAAAGTCAAAATAAATACCTACCAACCACGATTAAGTTACGTTTGACTAAAAAAAATAAAAGACATTCATTGAAAAATAAAATTGTGGAGAAATTTTGACAAATATACCAATAACGTACTTAGCAAAGTTACAAGACGTTACATAACATTTAATAAATAACTTATTTATTATAAATTAAGATGAAACGCAACGAGTTTTAAATATAAGTACATTAAAGTAATTACTTATACTTATCGTATCTTAACGTCAGTTCATTGCACTTCGGGCCGGCGGCATTTCACCTGGGTCACCAAAATAAAAGGTAACCAATCCAACTAAAACTATCATTGCTTCCATTACCTTTAAAGCCTTTTTATCATCCTAAATATATTATTACATTATAGTTTTACATTTGGAACAGCTAACTAATTTGTGGTCACAGCTGAACAGTTTGTGACACCAATACGCTAGTTTTGAAAGGTTAAATTTCCGGATCCATGGATTGTTTCAGCATTAATCTGGTTCGGGTAGCTGATTTAGTTACATCCGTGTATAATTTAAATAAAGGTGAGCTAATTTAGGTCAAAATGAATTGTGTGGGCAAATTATTGCACTAAAATGTTGTTTAGTATCCACGAGCATCGAGAAATGCAATTTATTTCCTAATAACGACACGGTAATAAATGTGATATTAAAGTGATACCTAATGGAAAAAGTATAATATTAAAATTAAAAAAATGACGGATTTCCAGAAGACATAAAACACTCTCTCTGCCGTACCATTAAGCGTGGAACTCGTTGCCATCCCATGTGTTTCCTCTGTCCTACAATATGGACTCCTTCAAACGAAGAGTGAAGAAGCATCTCGCGGGCTAATATGGCAGTGCCAACGGATGTGATGCCGTGCCATCGCGTCCATTGTAACTGCAACGTGGGATATCTCGTGCATATCATCAGCATCAGGTGAGCCAATCTGTTGAGCCAATATAAGAAAAAACAAATTTTGTTCAGATTGGTTGGTAGAAGATGTGTTTGTTCAATCAAAGGGATGTAAATGTTCAGGTACACTCTGTATAAAAGGAAAAAAAAAACAGTGCAAATAAATAAGCCCTTATAAAAAGAACTCGGCTTATCTTACCAACTATAACTCTAAAGGTATTATTTATCGACAGATCTAAAGGAATCCATATAAAACATCTTGAAAGGATCCGCGTTATTCTTCCCCAATTTTTCCTCCCGATGTAAACAAACAAAAATACTTAATATCCCGCGGAAGGAAAACTTCTAAGGGAATTACCAGATTTCGCGTAATATGTAATAATCTGATCCTTGTGTTCATATTACCTTACGGGATTAGTGGCAGACATCTGTCGCGTGGATGCTTTATTGCGGGAGAACCCTATTGTGTCGCTTAGATCCTATGCGGATTAGCTTTTCTCCGGCACGTATGCATTTGTTTTAGGAGCATGTATAGATAGCCCAAAGAATTGCGTGGCTGAAGTGGCAATGGGCAGGGCACATTGCGAGGAGAACAGACGGCCGTTGGGGTGGAAAGGTCCTTGAGTGGAGGCCACGCGCAGGAGGCCGCAGCCGTGGCAGGCCTCCCAACAGGTGGACCGACGATCTGGTGAAGGTTGCGGGAGTCCATTGGATGCGGGTGGCACAGGACCGATCCGTGTGGTGAACTTTGGGGGAGGCCTATGTCCAGCAGTGGACGTCTATTGGCTGAAATGATGATGATGATGATGATAGATGCATGTATAATACCTGGTTAGTGACGATGAGAGGACCGTTTCGGCATGAATGGGCCTATTCGACCGGAATGATACCACGGCCTCACTGAAAACCGTTAGATCTTACCTAAACGCCAACGTTGTAATTGTTGTTGTAAGTGTTCCCTTCTTAGATAGATTTTGCCACTTCTCATTTCCAACTCTCCATCCACACAACTCCATCTTGCGCAGATAGTCACTCCATCTGGCTTGAGGGCGTCCTACATTAAGTTTGCCGAGACGTGAAACACCCGAATAATATTCAGTTCAATTCAATTTCATTTATTTATTTTCTACAATATAGTTTAAGATGCAATTGGAATATTAGAATTAGCAGTTTCATATTTTTACTACAAGTATTTTATGAGAGACTGGCGTCTGTACTAACTACACGTACTAACTAATTACTAACGATTCAAATCTTTTACTACTAACATAATATTTTTCTCCTCAGACTTTTAGATTCTCCCGACTCTAAAAAAATAATAATTACGAAAAACAACATTGAAAAAAAACAATACCTTTTCAAATATTATATTTTCAGTGAAGAAATAGATTTTAAAAGGTTTTTTTTGTTCCGTCCGTGTGAAACTCTTCCATGTAATTTTAAATAACCAACATTTACTTAAATGCGGTCACACAGTGACAGAATTCGTGTTCCACAAGCACAAAAACTGTCTAATTAAGTGGCCTGACTTGCCGTCGGCGTGCTCGCTAATGCACTGAACATCAGCGAGTAATCCTCAACTCGTTGACGACTTAATTACCTATGGTTAACTGTAGAACGGGCGACGGTTTCCTTAACGTTATTTTTAGGGCATTTGTCTCCTGCCAGCATTTTTCGATTTGTGAACTCTACGAATTTTATATTATGGTACCTATTATCAGGGCTTCGTACTGTTATTTCTACCATACTTTTTGAAATGTTGTTCATATTTGTAGAGAACGTGGCAAATAAGAAGCCGAGTTAAACCAAAGATCGTGGAAATTAAGATTGTTGTATTATCATAATAATTATTTAAACAATATATGAGTTTTTAATTCCGAGTTAAAGCAACTAGCCGAAACGTGAATTCCTCACAGTGTCTTTCCGCAACGCATAGCTAATGGTAGAAATACAAGTATTCGAAGCACGACCTCAAATTTGGGTTTGAATCCTAGCCCACGCCTGAACGGAAAAGTTACGCTTCTATCCAGTGCTCTTCCATTGTTAAAAAATTGTGGAAAAAGAAACCTAATATAAATCCTCCTAAACTTGGAGTAAATATTATTCATATTCCTACCTATAGAATAATACCTATCCAATTGTTCCTCTTCGGAATATACTAACTTTAAATTCAACGTTTTGTTTATTACACAACTTTCCAATTAGGTACTCTTCATATGTCCTACGGCATTCTCAAATTCACTCAGTTATTATTATATATTTTTCATTCGCCTTGCGAACGCTCAGGGCACTTTATCCATTACGATGTGTTAAAGAAATTCTTGAAAAGTGGTTTTCTGAATGTACATTAAAAGAAAGTTCTGTTTTAATTTACTTATAGCAAGTTTTATCCTGATGTGCAAAATGCTTTTTACTCAACTTAAGAGTAGGTTTGTACACTGTCTGATCTTTATGTTTTTTTTATTCTACATCAAAGAAACAATGACCTTTTTTTGTTGTCCCTGGGGAATTTGCCTCCTTAAGCATACCTTCATTCGAGAAAAGACATGATAAAGTTCTCATGTGTTCTTTACCTTTTTTCTTATGTAATAGGTAGCAGAGGAGCAGGCGGATCACCTGATAGTAGGTAAGCAATTGCCGCCGCCCATGGACACATGCAACAAGTGCGCTGCTAACCTTTTATCCCCTTCCTCCCGATGGGCCGGTACCCGGCCTCCGGTACCCTCACTCACTCGGCGAAACACAGCACAGGAGCTGCTTCACGCCGGTTTTCTGTGAGGCAGTGGTATCACTCCGGTCGAGCCGGCCCATTCATGCCGAAGCATGGCTCTTCCACAATTTACCTGAACAGATTTGCCCGCAATTGGCCATAGCTGACATTAAATAAAGGAGGTCTTTACGCTTTGGACTCAAAGAAAAACAAGTGATATATTGAAGACCAACCAACTGAAAAAATTTGCAACTGATAAAAATATTGCATGAAATATCCATACTAATATTATATATGGAAAAGTGTTTCTGTCTGTCTGTATGTTTGTCTTTCTTTGACGGCAAAACGGAGCGATTTGACGTGATTTTTTAAGTGGAGATAGTTGAAGCAATGGAGAGTAACATAAACTACTTTTTGCCCCTTTCAAACCCCCCATTTTAGGGAAGTGGGTGGCGCGAGTGAAGCCGCGAGCAAAAGCTAGTAAGTATATATTTTGTGATACTGTTCGCTTTTAAAATTTCCCCTTACACCGCACATAAACCAAAAAGACGAGCCAAACATTACCGCAAATAAACAATGAATCTCTATATCATTGTACCAGGCCGCCATAAATCTTGGGAGACACAAGCCAATCTGATGACGCGGGTGTAATGAGCTTGTTTGTTCCCGGTTTAACGTTTCCCAGCACGTTTCCTGTTCGCCTGGTAGTAGCGACTCGCGTCTTGGCTTCGCGCTTCCTTAGTTTCTAGTCCGAAGATTAATTAAGCTGTGGTGAGAATGTGCTGCCGCTTTTACAAGACGTGCTAGGATGTATCGTGTTGAATAAAAGTATTTTTGGTTTCGACGCTTCCTGACAATAAGCCGGTAATGTGCTATGGACTTTTTACTCTTTTCTCAAAATCGGCAACTACATCTTACAATACATCTAAGTAATTAGATTTTTTTTCCCTGTTGATATAAACGACTTTATTAAGAGAAACAGTGTTATTTAATTTATGGAATTTTTGTAGTATTTATTTTATTAGTGACTAAGTATTGAATAAAAATGTTGTGAAGTAAACGGAATTATATTGCGATAAAAATTGTATATTCGTTTTGTTGTGCTTTGTGTAGTTAAATAGCGATTTGACAAGATAGGTATTCGATAAAAAGTCGTCTCTCCTGTAAAATTTAGATTTTTTCAGTGTCGGCTATTGCCCGAAAGCGTGGTTTTGTAATATGCCTACTGCCTAGGTATTTTTTATAAAGTAACGGATCGTCTAAATAGTCAAAGTTTGAATTGATTGCGTGCATCGTTTAAATAATAGGCTTCCAAAATCTGATATGGAGAAAAAGTATTATAGTCGGGCCGTTGTATCATGCCCGATTTGACAATGCCTTTTTTTTTATTTTGCGCTTATCCTTGTAATGGGGAACACATTTCGCGAATCATAAAGAACTTATGATTTAAAAGCAGTTCTTTATGATTCGCGAAATGTGTTCCTCATAGCAGGGATAAGTGCAAAATTGAAAAGAAAGGTGTTGTCAAATCGGGCATGATACAACGGCTCGACTATAGAGGTAAATATTCTCAAGCGGAAGCAGTAAATAGATACCTACTCTTTATGGAACGAAAGTTGACTAAGGAGTACCTAATTTAAAAGCAACAGACAGACATTTAACCTCGATCAATCCTGATGGGTTTTAAGATTTCAGTTTATTCTTTTCCGAGAAATAGTCCAAGATTTTAAGCGTTAAGTTCTCCAATACAAAAAGAGATCCCTAAAGAGAACTTTTTGAAACTTTTAAATCGTGGTCACATTTTGCCGCACATTCTTGATCACTACCTTCTACCATTCTTGATTTCTGCGTACTGGCCACCGTAGCCGAATATCGGTTGGAGGACAAAGTGTTTCAATCAGTTCAGTTTTGAAAAAGAGAGCAAAATTACAACAGAACGTTGTTTTTCTATACTTTTAGTAGGCGTTGGATAGGATTTTTTCATCGCTTGGTCGGTCCTCTTAATGCTCGAGAAATGTTTCCATAACCATGTTTTGAGTTCCGAGTTTTCGCATTAATAAAGTTCATTTTAGCCTTAATAGATAACACGCTGAGATGAGACAGTGTAAACACCAAATGTAATAATCAGTAATCTCAGTCACAACGTTAATCGACTAGCAATTTCGAGTAGGTAACTGGTATTAGTAGGTAGGCACTTATAAACCAGCGACATGCCTCAGGGGAATCCAATTAATTATCGAGCACGGAGACATGCAGCCAAGCATGCTTGATTTGCAATAGGACCAAGTGCATCACTGCTGATTACTGTCAAATACCTTCGTGCTGAAGATCTTGGAGGTCGATTGCGTACTATCCAATTATAATAATACACCAGAGCAGTTGAGGTCTTCCTCTTAGGATCATTCTATCTATCGATATTCAGGGTGTGTCTGTAATAAACATTTACATCCTTGGAACCACGTGTTCTATTAACCATTCTGAACAACACTTAATCAGTTACTTTTGGGAATTAAGTGTCGGAAACGTGACTTGGATATTTTGTATCCTTACTACGTTTTGGAACATTAGTTCCACTCCATACCAATAGATGGCGATAGACGTCGACTGCATCGCGCTAGTGTTTCTTTTGATAAACTAAAATTAATAAACTAAAAACTACTATTTTGCCTATTTATTGTAACCATTAACATACAATAGTCTAACATTTTTGGTGACATATTAATTCAAAGTAATAAACCTAAAATATTTAATACTTTAGTAACTTAACATGCACAAGTTTTGCCAACCTAGGGAGGTACTTGGTTAATATACCAAAGTGCATATTTCATACTTCTGTTTTAATTAAAACGTGGACCTTTGTAGGTTTTTCCCTTTGAGGGCGGGTCCCGTTTCATTAGTCCTGCTTGAAATTAGCATCGTGGGTCCGGCGGTACAAGTTGAATAGTTAAGGTGTACAAAAAATTACAAATACAAAAAAACTCATGATTTCTGACTTGCTGACTTTGTATTTCTGCTCCATTTGCAAATCAATATTTGTAATTCCTGTTTCTTTAATCTTGAATCTGCATCAGAATTGCTTGAGCTACTTTATAAGGGTCAATGTGATATATGAATTCATTAATTTTTATTTTTGGTATAGCAATTCTTTGCAATATTTACTTAAGAATAAATTGCAAAGAATTGCTATACCAAAAATAAAAATTATTCGTTAAGCAGTTTCATCTTAACTAGTGGTCAAATATTTGTAATAATGTTTCCACTGGATATTGTATAGTATACCTACAATATTGATGAGACTATCGTCAGCTCATGGCGAGTTAAGCACTTACGAAATTCGTCGGCTTAGTAAGGGGCTCGGATGGTGTAATGTGGATAGCATATCTGCCCGGATTGCAGAAGGTTGTGGGTTCATGTCCCACCTGAACCCTCCGAGGAATTTTTTAAGTGCAATATTTACTTATGAATTCATTAATTTAAATTAGAGATGCGCCGAATATTCGGTTGGTTCGGGTTCGATTCCCGCACCAACACAAATGTTTGTTGATGAAACAGATATTTGTGTTGGGTCTGGGTGTTTGTAGTACCTTCGTTGTTTCTGGTTTCCATAGTACAAGGGAAAACCTTAGTTTGGGGCCAGGGCAATGTATGTGATGTTGTCTCAATTTATTTATTTATTTTTTATTTTATTCGGCATATTCGGCACTTTTTTTACTATTCGTATTCGGCCGAATTATTCGGTTTTAGTGCTGGTATTCGGTTAGAGTATTCGGTTAGAGCATTTCTATGTTCCTGGCTATATAACATGGAATTTAAAAGGACAAGTTTCTTTATGTAAGTTTTATGTTTTTGTAAACTAAATAAAACTGGCGAAGAATGTGTTAAAAAGTTAATAAATGAAATCAATTAAACTTGAAATCAACGTGTATTTTAACATCTAGAGTCCACATATTTATTTTTCTGCTCTATTAGTGTGTAGCTAACATTAACTTTAAAATAATACCTTATTCATTTATTTTTAAGCCAGATCAATCAATATTAATTTTACTATTTATTTTTTTACTTAAAAATATCTGGCCTTTTTTTAAATTGAAATAAATAATAATCATAAAGCTTTGTTTTCGAACTCAAATCAAAATTATAATTTATTTATTTATTTAATTTTTTAATAAAAACACTTACCTATGTATGTGGCAAATTATTAAAATAAAAATATGAATCAACAATAAATAATTTTATTACAAGTTATTTAATGATAAACAATTTAATTTTTGTTACTTTTTTATATTCTTTGCAATTTATTCTTAAGTAAGTGCTCTTAAAAAATCATCCAAGAGTCCAGGTGGTACTCGACCTTTCACATACCACCACCCACCCACTGTATACCAGAACAGATTTAAATGAAATTTGGTATACAGATGATCTAGACTCTGAGAAAGGACATAGGCTACTTTTTATTGCGAAAAGGGGCAACCCCCTTTAAAGGTGAAAGGGGGGTAAAAAGTTACTTTTCCACGCGGACGAAGTCGCGGGCGGCCGCTAGTACTTAATAAATTAAATAAAGTGTATCGCAAGTTAATTATTAAAATAATGAGTCAGCTACTTTAGATATACAAAAGTGAAGTGGTTTCCTACCATGAGATAAGTTGCTTTCCCAACCTTTGCATTCCATGAAAAAGCTTTCTCCATAACCACTTGTACTTAATGTATTAATGCTTAAGTAATAAAAGTTCTCGCTTAGAAGAATTTTCATCGCAATGTTTTGCCTCTCCATGCCCTCACAAGATTTAATTGGGAGAAACTTCGATAGCCGCAACTAACTAAAACCAATTGAAACGAATTACAAAAACACTCCACGGAAAATAACAATCGCCTAGGGGCCCCAAAAAGTTTTCCGCTTCGCAACTCCGTAACGCAACGAAGTTACGTTGCGAAGTTGCATCGGCAACTTTCCTGCGAAACTATGTTAATCAGGGCTAGTTTGATTGGCGAAACTGACGAGACTCCCGATGTTTAGGGTCAGCTGTTTATTTTCACTGGTTGTTTGGTTTGAATAATTTTGTATAACGGCCGGTCGTGTCTGGAATACAGGAGCAGTTGGCAATACATTTGTTTGAGACTTGCTTGAATGGATTTGTTTGCATTACCTGTGTTCCACATGTTATTGGTTTTCGTTCTACGATTTTGATGGAATAAAGCAGTGACTTTTTGAGTAAAAACTTTGGCTTTCATCATCTAACTTATGAGCTTAGTTTTTGTTATTTTAGTCTAATGAGGTTAGCTTTTATTACAGTTATAGTGAACCCCACGTTGGGCGCCATGTTCTAGAGGGGAATTTGATAAGAATCGAGTTTTACAATGGAATAAGATAATTATTAATGAAATAAGATAATTATTAATGAAATAAGATAATTATTAATGAAATAAGATAATTATTAATGAAATAAGATAATTATTAATGAAATAAGATAATTATTAATGAAATAAGATAATTATTAATGAAATAAAATTGAGTTGAGAAAATAACCGCCCGTGAATAAATTTGAAACATCTTACACCAATTATACAGAGATAACATCAATAGACAATCACAAGGCTTACATGGTACCCAAAATAAAAAGCTTGCGCGATGTAATTGGCACCCAGCGTCATCTATTGACAAAGATTGGAAATATTAGCAAAATTGAATCCCAAAACGTAGCAAGAAGTTGAACAATAAAATAATTTTATTACAAGTTATTTAATGATAAACAATTTAATTTTTGTTACTTTTTTATATTCTTTGCAATTTATTCTTAAGTAAGTGCTCTTAAAAAATCATCCAAGAGTCCAGGTGGTACTCGACCTTTCACATACCACCACCCACCCACTGTATACCAGAACAGCCACTCGGTATGTAGAGGGTTGTGGGTTTGAGTCCCACTTGAACCCTGCGATGATTTTATTAAGTGCATTATTTACTTAAAAGACACTATAACAGAGATACTTTAAGAAAATTTCTAACACGGAAGGAATAAACACTTTAGTTATATCTCAGTACGAATTGACTTACCTAAGTGCTTTTTGATCACCGTATCTAGTAGGTATAGAAGAGAGATCGGAAACAAAATAGAAAATGGTAAACCGAATAATTCGGCCGAATATCCGGTTCGGTAAAGATTGAACCGAATATTATTCGGTATTCGGTTATTCGGTGAAACCACTATTCGGCGCATCACTAATTTAAATCATACTTAATAAATTAAATAAAGTGTATCGCAAGTTGGTTATTAAAATAATGAGTCAGCTACTTTAGATATACAAAAATGGAGTGGTTTCCTACCATGAGATAAGTTGCTTTCCCAACCTTTGCATTCCATGAAAAAGCTTTCTCCATGACCACTTGTACTTAATGTAATGCTTAAGTAATAAAAGTTCTCGTTTAGTAGAATTTTCCTCGCAATGTTTTGCCTCTCCATGCCCTCACAAGATTTAATTGGGAGAAACTTCGATAGCCGCAACTAACTAAAACCAATTGAAACGAATTACAAAAACACTCCACGGAAAATAACAATCGCCGGGGGGCCCCAAAAAGTTTTCCGCTTCGCAACTCCGTAACGCAACGAAGTTACGTTGCGAAGTTGCATCGGCAACTTTCCTGCGAAACTATGTTAATCAGGGCTAGTTTGATTGGCGAAACTGACGGGACTCCCGATGTTTGGGGTCAGCTGTTTATTTTCACTGGTTGTTTGGTTTGAATAATTTTGTATAACGGCCGGACGTGTCTGGAATACAGGAGCAGTTTGGCGATACATTTGTTTAAGACTTGCTTGAATGGATTGGTTTGCGTTACCTGTGTTCCACATGTTATTGGTTTTCGTTCTACGATTTTGATGGAATAAAGCAGTGGCTTTTTAAGTAAATACTTTGGTTTTTATCATCTAACTTATGAGTTTAGTTTTTGTTATTTTAGTCTAATGAGGTTAGCTTTTATTACAGTTACTAGTGGCCCGCCCTCACTTGGCTTCGGGACCGTAATTCAGAAATGAACCAATAGATGACGCTGTGTCCAATTGCATCGCGCAAGCGTTTCGTGTTTTCGGTTTACCTATAATAATAAGCCTTGTCGTTGTCAATTGATGTTATCTCTTTATAAATAGTATAGAAGATAGAAGAAGATAGATAGTGGACCCTACGTTGGGCGCCATGTTCTAGAGAGGAATTTAATGAGAATCGAGTTTTACAATGAAATAAGATAATTATTAATGAAATAAGATACCAGAGTTGAAAAAATAACCGCCCCTGAATCCCTATCGTGTTGTCTGACGGCCTCTGTGAAAAGATGACACGACGTACTACAGAGGTCCACTATTCATCTATAGACAATCACAAGGCTTACATGGTACCCAAAATAAAACACTTGCGCGATGTAATTAGCACCCAGCGTCATCTATTGACAAAGATTGGAAATATTAGCAAAATTGAATCCCAAAACGTAGCAAGAAGTTGAACAATAAAATAATTACTGCCTCCGTAATCGATTTTGAAACTTTCACCAACAAACGTTTGAACCATGAACGTTTCACCAACAAACGTTTTAACCATGAACGTTTCACCAACATAATGTTTTGTCCTTTTCCATAGTAGTTTAGCCCTTAACTTTGTAGTAATGGATTCCATAGCTAAAAAATATGATTTCCAAATGCAATTTCTCTCCAATAGAAACTACCCGCATTATTTTTTCTTCTCGATTTGCTGCGAAGAATATTCCAGTTTCCAGTACGCCATTTTAATCTACCGCTAGATTAAATATGTAAAGAGCTGAAATGGTAATTTCACACGAATTTAGGTTGCTTATGCACGACGTATCATTGATTATAAGGAAAATTATGCTTATATTTTTATTTGTTGTTACAACATGTGGGTTTTAGTTAAGTCGGAACAAAAACCTAATTTTAACCATATTGGGCCTCCAGTACCCTCATTCACTCGGTGAAATACAGCGCAAGCGCTATTTCACGGCGTTCTTCTGTGAGGTCGCGGTATCACTTCGGTCGAGCCGGCTCTTTCATACGGAAGCGTGGCTCTCTCACGGATTTTGTTGCGATCCTGATTTGTCGATTTCATCGCTCTGTAGCGACAAATCGTACAGACGAATTATGCCATGTACGAGACCCTTTACGTTTCAGAATTTCATCATCACTCGTGTAAGCCACGAAACTGAATTTGACGTCAGTCAATTCCTTCGCATAATGTGATGCTGAAAGAAAAACTTCGTATCAATCACATTACGTGGGCGCTAGGGGTAAAACCGCCTTTGAATTTTCGCATTGAATTTATTGACCTCTAAGCAAACTGAGTCATAAGTCAACCCGTCTCGTACACTCGCGCATTTATTCCCGGCGTGTGCGGCACACCTAACAAAACGATAAGTAAATATCGCTCTATTAATTAAGCTCGCCGCAGGTAGGGCGCTAAATCACCATGTACGTGAGCTGCAATTTGCCGATACCCCTTAGGTTCCCTTATGTTTTATATGGGAGCTTTGCACCCGACTGTATCTGTTGGACGATCGATCGAGACTGTTATGCGGTCGTATAATCTATTATGGTGCGATCAAACTGATATACTATTTGTGTCGACGATCCATCATCAGGTTATGCTACCTTAGAATATACTTGTGTGGGTTTTTTTTGCTCCTTAAGTTTTGTTTCCTCTACTATGGAAACTTTGCACCTGTGCTTTATCCTAAGCCTTTTAAAAGGCATAAAACAATTGATTTTCCATTGTGTCTGCTGTCTGGGCGTTACGATGTTAAACATATTATATTTATCTCTATCAGTCAATAAATAAGTAATATTGTGATGAGTAGGTATAATAATTATGTATTAGTAATGAGATGCAGTCGTTTAATCTGATAGAATATGATTTTCGTCAGCTATCTATTATCATTTCATGCCATCTTTTAGATTGTGCTTGACATATTTATCTATCGTTACTTTATTGTATACTAGACTTTTCTTTTGACAAATGACAGAGACATACCTATGAAAGAAAAAAAAACACAGCACCAATCTTATATAACCTGCGACCAGGCAGAAGATCGATGATTGTGCTTTTCTATTAAAAGTCACTTCTAGTCGTCTAGTTACAACAAAAAAGCCACAATTCCACAGAAGTGCACAATTATTTTTTTTTCGCCAAAAATGACCACGATATGAACAAATAAAAACAAATGGATATCTCTCGTTCGATCACCAAAACGGCTCCAATTTGTAACAAGAAGATAATAACCCCATGAAGTCATCGCACGTCGTAGACAAATAGACTATGGAACAATTCGATACAATTTATTCTGGGGTAGAATTTATTTTGGAAACTAAATAAAAATACCGAGGCACTCCGTCGATTTGTTCTGTTTAATAACGACAATAGGAATGGTAAGGGTGAGGTTACTTTGCTATTTACCAGCGCGGCAGACATTTAATACTTAAATAAAATATAGAAACTTGGTGATCATCACCATCTGTTCCAGTTTTAAGTAGCATTTGCTTTTCTTAGTGTCGTATTCTTGACTGCGATTAAATACTAGTTCCAAATTTTTCACTTTTGAAATTATTGTTGCATTGGAATTTTAAGAAAATTGCGTTGTGATATATTTATCACAATGCAACTTTACTGTACATAATAATTAATCCTGCTTTATTAATTAACCTCTTTATGGCTGCTAAAAATATGAGTGATGAGGTTAGTTAAATCTCTTGTAGTCTCCTCTTTAATAGTTTTGAAAAAGCGAATGGTGGGACTGTAAGCGGTGAACCTTTTTCTTGGTTAATGACCTTTTATTCGTTAGCGAAGAAAGTGCTATTGTGGAATATGGCCTTTTTTAATATCATCGCTTACCATCAGATAATCCGTCTTTCCATTTGCTCCCTTTTTTCTTAAAATACTAGTTATGTTCTATTTTGTGTCTACAGAGAAGACAACAGCTATAAAATGTTCTCTTCTGTAACATCTAAAAGAAAAAAAAAACATTTTTCCTACAACATGCACAAAACATTGTTTTTAAATAAACATTATTTTTATTTATTGTGAGAGAGCCACGCTTCGGCATGAATGGGCCAACTATGCGGCTCGACCGAAGTGATACCACGGCCTCACAGAAGACCGGCGTGAAGGAGCATTTGCGCTGTGTTTCGCCAAGTGAGTGAGGGTACCGGAAGCGCACCCAGGAGGGAAGGGGATAAAAGTTTGGCAGCACACTTGTCACTCCACTGGTGTTGCAGATTTCCATGGGTGGCGGCAACTCATCTGCTACCTCATCTGCTACCTATCACATAAAAAAAAACAAACTCATCTGCTGCCTATCGCATAAAAAAAATAAAAAACGCTAATCGTTTCCTTCTGAATCCGCAGTCGAACAGAGAGGGTTATAAATTGAGGGTTCGAAGGAACGTTTTTAAACGCAGAAAAGGGGAAATTTAAAAATGAAATGGGTCTCTTTAGGAATTGCTAATAGCGAAGGGGTGTTAAGGTAGTTTAGTGGAATCAGGTGCCTGGTATTAGTAATGGTATTATATAGTTACCTATCTTTATCATTTTACTAGCTGCCCCACAGTATCACCTAACGGATTAATGGCATTATAATAAACATTGCTGATTAGCAAATTCTTTCATTAAATTAAACTAGGATACAAAATTGTATCGAATTCAAAATTAATCATAATCTGAACGGATATTAATACTATCTAGTCGGTGGAGAGTTTCCAATAAGCCCAGACATAAAAAAGTTTTCAATTTAATTTAATAGACACTAAAATACACCTTGACAGGATTAATTGTGACTCTGCCACAGAAGCAATAAATATAGCTTATATTTAAAAAAAAGATGCCAAAATACTTGCTTTATTAAGACGGTAACATCAAGCGTAGCTATCGTTCCTGATTGCATTCATAGACGTTACTTTGAATTCACTTACAATGGTGCAATTGAGCAATTACAATGAGGCAATTGTCGTGTGACCTTCACAACACTTAGACATGGTAAACAGGGGGGGAATTCTCGTGCACTCAACATTTAAAAATAATTAGCAATTTGTATGGACGAATGAATAAAAACCCTAAATTAGACTTTAATGTCAACTGCACGAAAATTGCCCCCTAGCACACAGAACATTTCGAAACTGTTCGAAACATGCACTTGCGCAGGCCTTTTCATGAAATCGTAACGTGCCCTCGCTAGGATTACGCTAGTACTCAGCACGAAGCACGCTCGATGTATGTTTTATAGGTATTATGTATTTATAACGTTTAATGTATGAAAGTAATCAGCCTATAATACTGTCCCACTGCAGAGCAAAGGACTCCATCATAGAGTCGCTACTATGCTGTGATTAGGCTTAATTTCCATAAAACCAGAAAAATCCGAAACATACTTTTTGCTCGTACCCGACCCGGTACAGTCGCCTGCAATAAAACGTAAATATGTACATTGTCTCTTATCCTAGAACTATAAGGTTCATTTTTTAATGAGGTTGTATACTTATCAGTGCACGTGACTGTACTCAAACCATTAAACAAAGGGGCGATAATGTATAGTTCCTACCTTTAAATGGTGTAAGCAATTTGGGACGATACGACGCGGTTCGTAAATAATTGATTTCTACTCTATTCTATTCTTGACATACCTGCATGGGTTTATTGACTCAGACCGTCTGCTAACACAATATATAGGTGCTAGATAGCAGTGCGGAACTATGGAAGCATTAATCAAGTCGGTCCGAGCAAGTCTCCGCCAATAAGGCTGTATATAACTCAACGAATCTAATTTGGCCCGCGCGACCCCAGGCGCGGAAGGGTTAAACGTATTATACCTCTGTTAATATCGCAGGTACGCCTTATTGTTTACAGGGTTCATTTTAGGGTTAACATTTGTGGGTGGTAATTTGGTTTGGGAATACAAGGCCGTATTGACTGATGGATTGAAGTGTTTGGAAACAGGTTAAGTTGGAACATGATACGAGTACGCTACTGGAGAACTTGATAGTCATCGTCTTTGCGTGTTTTCCTCGGTTCTGTCTGAAATCTGTCTGACCTTAAACGCAAAATCAGCAAACGCTCTCTAATTTTTATTTTGGTTATAGCAATTCTTTGCAGTTTAAACGCTGTCTTTCGATGATTTTTTTTTTGAAGTAACTAATAATTTATATTAGAACAAATATAATTAGAGGAAAAATACTCAAATGGTTTATAGAAAACCGACAAGTAAAACCTAAATTTACCCTTAGTAAGCTACAAGATGGGATGCGGGAGCGGTGGTGTGTATTGGGGGAGACCTATGTCCAGCAGTGGACGAGCGTGGGTTGCTGATGAAGTTAAACCCTTGCACCACACAATTGACACCCAGCGCCATCTTTTGGTCCTACTTTAGAACTAACAAAGTTCCGACACGAAGTGAGAAGAACAACAGTCTTGTTTATATACTGACATTCAATTTGTTAGGTAAGTAAATGGACTAAAGTTTGGAAGCATTAATTTGTTTTTGAAAGTAAATATACTCTATAATTATCTAGACTGTTAATTTGGACTAAGTAAATTGACCCTTTTAAGTAAATCACTTTGTACCTTTAAGCTACTAACTTTAAACCTTATTGTTTGAATAAGAAGACAAGTTTAAATATCCATAACTTAATCTAGGTAGGTGTACAAATACCTACCTTCGTCGAAGGAGGGACGTGAAGTTTGGTTCTACAGCCCGTACTAAAGTTCCCTACCCACTGCAAAGTTTTAGTTTTTTTTACATTCGATATTATTAGAATAATTAATCATCAGCGTTAAATGATTCATCGAACTAGGGTGTCTGCCAATACCACTCTTAATTAAACCGCCGATCTAATTCAATTAAGTCAATTTCTTTCAATAAAGTAAATTTCTTTTTACTATGACTTTCAAGAAAAAATAATTATTGTGTTACAAGCCATAACTTAAAAGCGCTTTGTTGATTCTGTAAATTCAACTGATTCGGGATTACTCCGTACTTACATCGCGCAAGTGTTTTGCGTTTTCGGTTTACCTATTTAATTACGCCTTGTCGTTATTTAGGTACTATAGAAGTAACCTCTTTTAGTAGTGTATAAAATTATGTATTTTACATTTAAAATTAGGAAAAGAGCACTTATCCTCATCATCAGCTCGGTAGTACCCACTGCTGAGTATGGGCTTCCCTTCCCTGGCGTAAGGGATATACCCGTCCTGAGCTGCTCGGATCCATGTAGTCCCTCCGATTTCGGCGATGTCGTCGACCCATTGTGCCACCGGACGACCTGGACCTTCGTCTGCCGTTTCTATGATACCATGCGGTTATAACTTTGCTCCACATTATCTTCATCATCAATTTGGTTGAATGTTGTCAGAATTGTCTTTAATTACATGGCCAACTCTATTTGCATGAATTATCGAATAATTGAATATGCATTATTCGCAAGACATTTGGCCACTGAAACATTGCTCGGACCGGCACCAATTCAAGTGTGATTGATAGCTAGGTATATTGAGCGTTGCTCATCCAAGGAGAAGTTTATCTGATCGATCACACCGTAACTGTCCACAGGCAGTGGCTCGTGAAGATATCACGACGCATTGTTGAAGCTTGAGATAGAGAGAGGGATGTTATACAAGTTGTTTAGTAAATCGCATGATATTGTACTTATACAGCCACACATCAGGTTACCACAACCTGTCAAATTTCCTCAATTTATATTCATCCTAATGGGTTTAACAGTAAGATTTCTACCCTTTACCATATGTTTTACCATTAAAACTCGTTTCGCAAGCGCAATTTTTGGCCAATGTCAAGTAATATTTAACTGTATACAATTAACGAAGTCAGAAGCAGTCGAGATTACTCAATAAATCGCCGGTATATTAAACGTTTCATTGAACTACGGAGTCTGTCGAGACCACTCTTAATGAAATCGCAGATTTAATTCAATTAAGTTTAATGTAAGTTTCTTTTTACTATGGCTAGTGGATATTTAAACTTGTCTTCTTATTCAAGCACAAATAATAATTGTTTCGCAAGCCATTAAATTTAAAACCACTCTGTTAATTCTGCGAATGTCAAGTAATTAAAGAGATACTGGTTAAATTAATGGTGAAATTGATTGGTAGTTGAGTTTTGATTGGTTTGTTTAGTTGGAACACTATCTATAACCCAAATAACCATTGCAATTCACCTGCCGATATGTCACGTTCAAGCCTACCCCACAGAATCTCCCAAAATCATTTTAATCTCCGCTCTTGCCAGTTATTTCCTACATAACGCGCCGCTGAATCCATCGATTTCCATCATTAAGTTCACTTCTATTTCCTATATTTTCAGGGTTCTGTTTTTGAAAACATAAATAAAAACATTGTTACTAACATGTATTTATTTCGAATAGGTCTAGTATGTAACTAATGGAATGAATGGAGATGGAGCAAAGAAAACCAGGGTTTTTTTTGAATAGACACTTCTTCTTTATTAATTACTAATCTTCATTTTACTTCACGTATTTCCATCTTACCGTCCACAGACATTCTTCTTCTCCCTCACTCACGTACGTCATCCGAATTCTAATATCGGTTTCTTACACCATCAATCATCAATATCACATGTAAAGCAACTAATTTAACCGTAAGTATTTCAAGGATCGTAGCTTCATGGAAATCGGCAGCTGTTTATCTACCTACTTACATACTCCACCGAATCTTGGCCTCGAAAACAAGAGAACGCCACTTTTCTCGATCTTGCACTACTTGAAGTAAGTCGATAGCCTGAAGTTCTTGCAGATCACTTTTCCAGCCTCGTCCAACCTTCCAAGCAAAAGTACGAAATTGAGGATATAAAAGATAGTAATAAGATCAATACAGATGTACGGCTGTGGAGCTTGGACGCTAACTTTAATAGAAAATATTATACACACAGACGAATTGAGAACCTCCTCCTTTTTTTGAAGTCGGTTAAAAAGCTGAAACGACTCGTGACTGAAAGTAAGGCTCTATGCAAAATTCCGGAAAGTTTTTATCAATGTTAATTGTTAATAAAAGACAACTACAGAACACTGTAAGTAAGTAAGCATTGACAAAGATACACAAATAACCAGAACAGTTAATAATATGATAATGTGCTAATCACACTTGATTTTTGACACAATGATAGGCATAACGCGTCAAGAAAGTCGTAACAACTGATATTTGGAAACCTTTTTGTTTTCAAATATCACCACACACCTTATCACACATTTTAAGTGACAGTGGGCGGTCTTGACTTATACCACCTTATTGGCACGTTATGTCGTAGTCAACTAGGTACAACCTCAGCATATGCAGCAACCGCTTGAAGCCGCTGCAGCGCTCTGGTTTTTAGATTGTACCTTGAGTGACTATAAAGTAGTATTACATATTTAAATACTGCAATGTATCTGGTTAAATAAACATTGATTTGTTCAACATTGAAAAGCCTTTTGTTTTCCGTCTGAACAATAGCCCACCGTGATTGGTCTGCACGCCGCCTGCCGCAGTTTGCCACGCTCGCATATTTGACACATGTTCTCGCAGTTTGAGAACCTCTCACTATTCCAATATCGGCAGCTGAATTTTCGCAAGCGTTTATATGTCGTGTCACTATCCACATTCATGTTATCCGATGTTCGGGTTATTTGTAAAGGGAACTAAATGTTGCAAAACGTAAATTAGGAAACTGCAAATGTTTTTTTAAATACAAGTAGCCGATCAAAGAAATGGGTTTCGTACCATTCTACTGACCCTTTTCAATAAGTAATATTTACTTCGTGTCTTGTATTATTAATAAATTATTTTTTTATGTTATAGGTAAGTAGCAGACGAGCAGACGGATAACCTCATAGTAAGCAAACCTTAAATATTTTTTTACATAATATCTTGCCATGCCCTGACAGGGTCCATGTAACCTACATGTTAGTTTTGATAGTAGGTACTTAACTTGTACACTGTATTTATGGAGCAAGAAAATCCATACTAAATTATAAATAGGAAATTGTGTCTGTTTGTATGTTTGTCATTCTTTCACGGCAAATCGGTGGAGATAGTTGAAAGGACGGAGAGTAACATAAGTAGGCTTCATACGCTCATTACGAATTATGGCCCCTTCATACGCTACCCCAAATTGAACGCGAGTGAAGACGCGGGCAAAAGCTAGTTATCAATAAAAATAAATAATCGACGGAACTGATTTCATCAAATTAATGTCCAGGAAATCATTCAATTTTTTGGTTTACATACAAAATGTTAATTACGTTTCAAATTACATATTTTCTACGCAATTGAAGAAAATTCACACCTACCGATTAGACAGATTAAGCGTAGCATTGATAAAAACCAAATTATCATGTAAGTCAACCTCATATTTGGATCTCACGGCCGCTTACCATCAGGCGGAGTGGACTTATATTGTCCTCAATATAAAAAAATACATTTTGCAAATGCAAATTACGTTGATTAGTAAGGCAAGAAACTGTGGGAGAGCCACGCTTCGGCATGAATGGGCCGGCTCGACCGGAGTGATACCACTGCCTTATAGAAAACCGGCGTGAAGCAGCCCCTGTGCTGTGTTTCGCTCAGTGAGTGAGGGTACCGGAGGCCCACCCGGGGGGAAGGGGATAAAAGGTTGGCAGCGCACTTGTAACTCCACTGGTGTTGCAAGTGTCCATGAGCGGCGGCAATTGCTTACCATCAGTCGATCCGCCTGCTCGTCTGCTACCTATCACATAAAAAAAAACGATGTGGCTGCCATCTTACGAGTATGAACAGCTTGCAGCGCCTATTCTGGCAATCAGTGTAATTATTTTACGATGTAATCAAATCAATGTTATTTACCATTTCATGAAGTAGCTGCGTATGGAGTCGTCAATATCGTTAAACGATTTCATTGATCTGATCAAAACACAATACTATCATCTTTATGGGGTCAATAGAGAATATAACATTTTATGATATTATGCGATAGTGTCATGAAATTATAGCGGACTGGTCCCATGGCACATTTTGTAGTGACCCTGCCTCATACGCCAAAGGTCGTTGTTTCGATACCACACCCTAAATATAGGATATATCTGTACTTGTTATTCGTGCCCGTGGGAGAGACACGACAGGCATGAATGGGCCGGCTCGACCAGCATGATACCACGGCCTCAGAGAAGACCAACGTGAAGCAGCGCCTGCGCTGTGTTTTCTAGAGTGAGTTAGTGTACCGGAGTCCCAATTGGGGGGAAAGGGGGTTAAAGCTTGGCAGCAGCACTTGTGCTTCTACTGTTGCCGGTCCATGGGAGACGGCAATCGCTTACCATCAGGTGATGTGTCTGCTCGTCTGCTGCCTATCACATAAAAACAAAAAAGTAGGTCATCAAAATAGTTGATGTAGCAAATTCCAGTTTTCCTCAATCTCCTTAGCAAATTAATTTCCTTTGAAGAGGAAACCGTAAATATTTTTCTACAAAAACACGTATCTATGGTGAAGATTCCTTGAACGCTTTTGAATCAGAGTTAATTAATTAGCTTTGAGAATTCATTCCGCACACGCCGAAGAATGATCCTTTTAAAACTCGCATTTTATTTAATTACTGCCCCTTCAGTATATTGAAATTGGATTTTTAAAAGGAAATCGGTAAAGTAAAATCGAATACAAACACAGAAGATGTGTTCGAACGTGGAAGATTCCTGGAATAAGAAAAGTTAAGTAAATTCCTTAATCTATTAATTAACTTTAAGGAATTTACTTAACCTTTCTACATCGTTCCTGGATTCATATTTCTAAGTAATGCTCCGGTTTTACAACTCATATTACGTAACATAAAACTAAAAACGAACAAAGGAAGTTGAATACTTAGAATATTAAATTAAAATAGAGATTAACAAAAATACCTAATTAATTGGATCTTTGCATTGGGATTTCATTCTGTAGCTTAGGCTCGCCTGGACCTGAGTGATACCATGATTTTAACCGGTGTGAAATAGCACCTGCAATGTTCCGCAAAATGAGTGAGAATACTGAAGGCCCAGTAGGCACTAGTGACTCTACTGGAGTTGCTATTCTTCTGACTCCACAGATTAAACTATTGCTAGTCGATGCTTACTATCAAGTTACCTATTCGTTTACTTGTCTAATACCTATAACTTAAAAATAATAATACTAGGAGGTGCTTTTGTTAAGCCCAATTATTGTCAAAATAAAATTAAAATAAGTGATTTAAAAGTATATACGAACCTTAAAGAAATAAACGTGCATGATTGATCATAATTGGCAGGACCGAACAAAATGGCGAACTTTGACATCGGAGACCAACACCCACCTTGGGTCGCTGAGCCAGCGTACCAATGTATTTGCAATGATCAATGACATTCCACCTACAATGGACATAGCGCGCCATACAATAACCAAGCGCGAAGATGGCACATGCTCCAAATTTCACCTTATTATGCTTCAACTGATCTGTGTATACACTGCTGTTTACAAACCTGCATGTGTAAACATCTTGACAGTTAAAGCAGTAATGTATAACTACGTGTCAATCGAAGCTACATAAGGTGATTTACGGAAAAGTTCAGAGCAAGGAATACACGGAGTCGCAACGCTTATTATTTATTTCATCTACTATAGGTATTTTATCGGTTTGCGTGCACTCATTTGAATTTAATTATATTTTTATATTTATATACAGGGTGTATCTGTGAACGTTTACATCCCTTTAGCCACGTGTTCTACCAACCATTCTGAACAACATTATTGTGCTATGACTTTTGAAAATTCGCATATAAAATTTTCAACTTTCCATACAAAGTCGGTCACGTGACTTGGTCATTTTGTATGGGGAGTCAAAAAAATTTTCGAAGAATTTGGAAAAGTTTGAATTTGGAATAGAACATGTGGTTAAAGGGATGTAAATGTTCACAGATACACACTTTATAGGTAACTGATTCCATGATTTGTCACTTAATAATGACATAAGTGACTTTAACAGATTTGACAGTGACGTATCTGTCGTAGATTTTTTGGTCTTGAATTCCAGTTTAGAGTATCTGTAGTTACTTTTTGTGCATTTCCCATTATCAAATAAAAGGGTTTGTTATTGCGAAAATAAAATTACTTTTTTTGTGCGTAATAATTTTATTTTAATGATATCAATGGGAAAAACTGAAACCTGAAAACTTTCCATTACAACTAACTTGCGCCACTTCTCTCTCATAATCTCATGGACGTAGGTAGTGGAAAGCTAAAAAACACAGCTATCGTAAATTAGTTAGTGACCTGCCATAATCTCGCTCGGGTGAAAAAAACTAACAAAAGAGCGACTCCATAGTTATCATTGACACACGACTAATCAAAAGTATGCCTAGGCATAATTTTCAAGTTCCGTTTACAAGGCGCAGATGCGAAGTCCATTGTAGGTGGAATGTCATTGGCAATGATAATAAATGGTTGTCATTACTGCCTACGAAATATTATCTGCCCAAGCCCTGATTCCATTTTATGAAACAGGATCCCCTAAAAATGGCCGACCTAAAATTCATACCCAGCCGCAATTCTAAAGTGTTTATCCCAGTGAATAACACCCGACACTCAGCGTGGCCAATTACTGTAATAGGTTCCTAAACGTGTCTACAAGGCCGGACCGGGCCTTAGCTGCGCACAAATCCAGAGGACAAATTGAAAAACCACTGCGACATACCGGTCGTAGTGCGGCTCTTGTAACCGCTACGCATTACGGTCAAATTCCCGGATTGGGCAGGGCCGCACTCGGTTTACGATCGTATCGGGAGAGGCGCTTTAGAAGATCCAGTTTCACTAATATAGGTTCGAGTTGAAGTGGCTAAAAGAGCAAAAGGTAATAGGACAATTTTGACTAATTTTCACAAGTTTTTTGTACTAACTGACGTCTTCTGAGTGCAGCAGCACTCAGAAAACGTCAATTAAATCTTAATTTTCACTTAAATAAAAATATTGACCTTTATTTTAATAGTCATAACGACTACATAAATTGGTAACATAGTAAAATTAAGATAATTTACATTAAGGTTAAATGATGTGTCTCAGTGCAGCAGTATGTAGCTTAAGCAGTTGTGTTACAGATATCAGACTACAGAGGGTCACAAGCGTAATACTTAAATACAAATATTACACCCAGAGTTTTCGTGACACAAATGTTTATTCAGGACGGGGATCGAACTCACAAACTTTAGCGTATGAGTAAGTAAGTAAGTAAAAAGTCACAAATCACCATGCTATTCCCCCAATAAGGGCAAAGAGGAAGAACGCAGGGGGTTTAGTGAGTATGCCTTTACCCGGCTTCTCGTAGGCAAAGTCATCGGTAGAAGATAGCCCCATAGAACCCAGATGCCTCCCGGTGGCTGGGTATGCGATAGTCGGGTCATCTCTTGGGTTGAACCCGTCGGCATTCCTCTTGCGAAATAAAAAAGGCTGACTACCAAACGCGCTATTCGGTCAGTCACAAAGAAAAAATATAAAAGTATACTTATTAAAAAAGTATGACGAAATTTGCTCGGGTTTGTGATCACCAATTCGCATTAGGCATGCGTGGTAATAAGCCTAATCCCATTATAATAGCCATGACATGATTTCTATGATGGAGGCCTTTATCCTGAAGTGGGCACTGTCCCACAGTAGTGCAAAGCCTATATACTGATATTGGCTTATACTTTACTTTTATACTTATCGCCGCTCTTAAACTGACTACGTCCCTGTCGCCGTCCGTATTCGTCCCGGAATAACACAGATCGGTAACGCAACACAATGGCCCCAGTTCCGGGGAATCTATTCCGCCCCCTAATCCAGAAAGGTCGGCGGGAGCTATTCAATAACCACTTAAGAGTGGCCACGATTGTACCGAAGCTGATAACAGTGGGGACACGAAGGCTGCCTGTTCACAGCTGTCGACTTTTCGGACCGTAATTTACGGGAAAGAAAAAGATTCGAAGGCTCTTCTTGGGATGTAAGACATGTGAAGGTCTTATTAACAAGTGTTATACAACATCACTGCCCAATTGAACTTAACAGTTAGAGAGCCACGGTTCGGCATGAATGGGCTGGCTCGACCAGAGTGATACCACGGCCTCACTGAACTTTGTTTCCTCAAGTGAGTGAGGATACCAGAGACCCTATTGAAGGGAAGTGGGTTAAAGGTTGGCAGCGCACTTGTTACTCTACTGGTGATGCAAGTGTCTATGAACGGCGGTATTCCCTTACCATTAGGTGATCCGTCTGCTCGTCTGTTACCTATAACGTAAAATAAATGGAAATGCAACCCGAAGTTAAGTAGCTTATGTTTCTAACCCTTAATGGATATCAGAATCCACTCCGAGCACCAAAATGTACCCCCGCCGGATTCTTATTAGAATAGACCCTGCCAAAAGAAACACAACCTTCTGATATTCAAAATTGCACTTTTATTGTCTTGCATTTATTAACATATTATACTATGTTCATTACGCAAATGTTTATCTAGGGTCAAAATCGAGCATAAGTCAGTCATTACCAAATGCACCAGACGGGTACATTCGGTAACATAACGACCCATTTGCTGTTGAGTCAACGAACTACGCACGGCATTTAACCCTTACACCATGTACACGCATAACTTTGAAAACAAAAAGGCCACAGCCCACCACAAAGCGATAAACTTGTCACGTGTGACGCAAATTGATTGTCACAACGCGGGCGCCAGTTTTTTCAATGAAACCCTCGTAAAAATAGCTATCAGTGCAACGCGACTGACCAGTTTAGATTGAATGGCCGCAAAGGCCTTTGTTCTTTTAGCTTCCGTTTTTATAGGACTAGGGAAAAAAATGAAAAACATTTTACATATTTTACCTGTAGTAACTAAAATAATAAAATTGACCAAGTGCGAGTCGGTTTCGCCCACTGAAATTTTTTCTATTTTTTTTTTGTATAAATAAGAAAATTATGTTGAATGAATGAATGAAGCATTTATTTGGCACAAATAAGAAAACACTACAAAATATTTAAAAAAAAACAAACTCAACAGCTTACTAGTAAGAACATAATGACATGTAACGAAAAAGGGGAACAAGCATTGTGCCAAATAGGCGCCCGCTCAGCATAAGTCGCGCCGTGTCGTTCCTGACACGTCACGACGCTGGTATTCTGCGCGAAACCCTGTAGCATATCGTGTAGCTGGCTGTCGGACTTGTTTAAAGGGAAGAAAGAAAGAAGTGAAAGCAATATTTAATGCATACTTAGACACATAGTATTTTGGGTAAGAAAATATTAAATACATTTTGCATCATTCTTTTAGCCAGTTTGAAGCCGCTGATACATTATGTGACTGGGTGCGTCAAGCACGCAAGCCGAAGATAGGGTTTTTTTTTCATCTGGAAGATAGCAGACTTGCAGACCATCAAAATAATCTCTGATGGTAAGTTATTGCCAACAGTTGACAACCGAAACACCAGTGGAGTCACAAGTGGTCAAAAAGTGGATTTTTCTTTGTTTATGGCTTGTCCGATGGTGATCCCGCCTTATCCAAAGATCGGGTTCGATCCCCCAAACCCAAACCTCATTGCTCTCTGAGTGACTTTGAGCCTTCTTACCAACGAACGAATTTAGTGAAGGTCGCGGGAGTCCCTTGGATGCGGGTCGGGCACAGGACCGATCTGTGTGGAGAATATTGGGGCATTCCTATGGCCAGCAGTGGATGTCTATTGGCTGAAATGATGATGATGATCATGTTTTCTATATCCATCCATGTCAAAAACAAAAAGATGAACACCGGTGTCTTATTGTGAACGTGGTCCGAGCGACACTAGAGTAATTTTTCTTTGGCACCAAAGGAGCTTAGCCGATACAATCCCCGTCCATCGGTGCGCATTTCTCTATAACACAGCGCTCAATTTATGCAATAACAGGGTTTATTTGACTCAATGAAGTGAAAACGGAAAGCTTCACTACTTCGATGCATTTTCTCTTTCAAAACTTTCTTTGAAACGGGGTTTGAAAATTCTTTTGTCGCAAATGTTTTATTTATACAACTTTGCAGAAATGTGGACGGTATTTAATTGAAATAGTTTGCGCATTAAACGTAGGTATTTTATTATCCAGTTGCTTCTTATGCTGATAAAAACGACCTTAAGTTAAGATAAATAAGAGCAAATAGGGTTCCTTAAATGTTTTAAGTTTGAATTAGCAAATACTCCACAAATTTGTTTTTTTCCTTGTAATCTTACAACCGCATCTTGCCTGATTTAACATCAAAATATTAGTATTATTCATTAAGATTTTAACTAAAATCCTAACTAAGTAATACGTAGCGAGTAATAAATTCACTTAAATTCTCTCAAGTTCTCACTCAAGTTCAATTCACTAAACTTCCATTTGTAGAATGTATCTCAACTGCTAATATTTTTCTTAAATAAATATCGGAACGATACTTGAAGAACATCACAAATATTACATTGCAGATTTACTCTTATCTTCCTCTGCTAAATAGAATTCGGGTAATTACAGTTCACACTGAAGCGAAGCAATGTAACCATCAATAAAATTGCATAATGCAAGAGTAAGTTTAAGTTCTTATTAAGAACTCTTCTCAACTAGCAAGCTTTTCTATTGGTGAATTTAACTCCGCTCTTATCCGCTACAGTGGGAACGCAGCCTAACGGGGGCACCAGCTTAACTGAATCACAGTTACACGTTTCAGATACTATACGAAACGTGCAGATTTCCTCACGATTTTTTCTCACCGCCGAACTAATGCTAGAAATAGGCAGATAGATTTTAACAACCCAGTAGTGCATGCTCGGAGTCGAACCACGAACCCTGTATGAAAATACGTTCATCCACTGCTCTACTATCGCTCCTTGAAATGTATAACATGTAGGATAAAATATCATTTTTTTTTATTGCAGACAACATACCTACATAGGTTTAGTACAATTATAATCAAAAACGTATTATTAGGGTTAGTGAATAGGTAGGGTTAAAATATGTACTTAAAAGAAAGAAATTAACGCAAGAAAAACACCAAAATAGAATTCGAAATGAAATTGTTTTATGTTAATTACACCTAACATTGTTTCACCGAGATCCTACCAGGAGAATCGCCCGCTCAATTATAAGTTTCATGTAGTTTAAAATTACATTTTTCCACGTTAAAAAATACAAAGGAGAGTTATTTCTTGCATCGCACAACAGTTAAAAGTTTTCCGTTAAAAGAAACGTGGAAAATTATCTTGCTTTTGTTTTATTTTTGAATACAGTTTTCGGTTGGTCTGTCAATTTAAAATTTAATTTCAAGAAAAACCTTAATCTACATTATGGAACTAGACTTCTGGTAAATCCTCTGTGCTTCTAGTCAGGGTTTCAAAAATGGTAGTTAGAGAAATCAGCGGCCTGTCTATCTGTGGCATCGCGCTTTTCATACGGATGAACCGATTTGATTATTTTTTTTGTTTGAATGTTGAAATATTCGGGAGTATTTTTAACTGCCTACGTTTGATGGTCGCCGGCTCATGATGGCCGCGATAGATTAGACTAGTTGCTGGAGTTCCATATGAGGTGCTCCGGATCCTCGTTTTCCATGTTATCAGAAACTGCTTAACGTACTGACTAACTTTTCAAAAGCCATTTTAGTAATATGTCTTACACATAGATTAGATGGGCTGCTGGTTCCTCAACAAGTCCTGCAGACCCTATTTAAAAAGTAGCTATGTTCATTCTCATGCTCTGTACTATAAATGTGTGCAAATTTTTTTTTATCGATTCTGTCAGTTCAGTTTTGTCATGAAAGACGAACAGACAAACAAATCATCTAAATATTAGTATGGATTTCAACTCTATGAGAAGACATTAAAGATCAATTACTATCGACCCACCGCTCATAATACAACAAAACTCCACGGTAAGTAATAGAGATAAGAATGATAAAAGTGTACAAAGGGCCAAGATACATAAACCGAAACTCCTCGTAATATGAAAATGAGGAAGGAAATAAACCTACCAATATATTGACAAAAGCCAAAATAAAATAATTTAAAACTAGAAAAATTTGTGTTACTACGTTTTACAACAAAGTCCACGTACGTTCTATGTATGTTTTGTTAGGGCGGTTCCCGGAAAGATACAACTTCTGATTCTGGCTATTTTGGACCATTTGTGAATTACCTACCTACATAAAATTTGCTAATTTCCAATGTAAGTGACTGTAAGGTTTTTAATCAAATGGGAAATAAATGTTCTTTAAACTTAAACATTACAAGAAACATAAAGTCCTATCCATTATCGCAATACCAAAATTTTCTTTACAGTTCCTACATCTGCCGCTCTCGTGTTGCCGCATTGCAGGCGTCTGTCACGAACCATGATCTCCAGAACGCAATAAATACAGTAGGCCAGAAGCCAGCTTGATAAAATTAATAACATAACCTAACTAATAGTGGCGAACTTAGAAACGAGTTACAACAGCTTTTATCTTTTATTAGCAACCGCGCACGGCCTTCCAGCCATATTGGCAGCGAAAACTTTCGATATTAACGGCCCCACACACTTGCGGGTGGAACGATCGTATTTTACCATTTACTATCGTAATCCCCAATTCAGGACCTTTTGATAGCTTATAGAATCAATCGACTATTTCTTTCAGTTCGAGTGTTTACATAGCGTTGGTTTTTGGGAATCTGCTCCATAATCAAAGTTATTATTTAGGCAAGCAGTTGTATAAATGTTACTGTGTGTAGCACAGATCTTCCGTCTCATTGATATTTTATATTTAATTTTTTTATACACACAACATCTCATACATTGAATACCTGAATCCGTTACTAAGTAGCTTAATAAGTGTTATTGTGTTACAGTGTTACATATATCAGACAACAGGGGATTAAAAATAAATAAAAACTTAAGTACACCTTCTTTGAGCGCCATCTTCTAACGAAGGTTGGCGATCATAATGGTGACTTGAACCCTTGACACAGCTACTCTAAACAGAGAACTAACTCTCTCTAAACAGACTTAAATACATAATAATATACAATACCCAGAAACTGGACAAACACAAGTGTTCATCACAGGAATATTTGTCCAGGGTGGGGATCGAACCCATGAACTTTGGCGTATAAGGCAGGTTCACTACCAAATGCGCCATCCGGCCGTCATGAATAGTTTCAGTGCTTTCTTTCGATGTTCATGATCAATGCATCAAGTTCCATATTGATATTTAGAGGTACTTCATCAAAAAGTCAGTCTATTCCGGGCAGTTTAACTAGAATGTAAAATTGACGTTTCCCCAGCGGCCCACCCGCGCGCTACCGAGGCCGCAGCGGCTCCACATGTCCAACTGCGGCCGGAACTCGAACCCGCACTTCATTAATAATTCCACGATACCGTTCGAGTTGAATCACGGCTCGGGTCTAAGGGGCTCTCATGTCGGTATTGCCGGCCGCGTGCCGGCTTACATAACGTTTTTCATGCATCCGTTATTTCTGGGAAGGGTTCTGGCATGCTAGCTCAGAGATTTATGTTTCTGGCTATTTATGCGTGGCACAGTTTTAGATTCATTAATTAAGGATTATGAAGGCTATTAACGGATTTCGGCACGAAAAAAGCCCAACTACGGATTTGGAAAGCATTGAATTTTCCATAATTTCAAACTTCCGAAGCGAAAACTCTCAGGAGGATTCCCAACTAATGGCTATTGAAAAATACGGAATAGACTTTCCTGTCCAATTATTTTCTGTGCCAACAAATTGTGTTATATCTTTTCGGATGTAACTTCGAGTTCGTTATCGAGTGGTGATTATGCTAGACACTCATTACTGATTTTAATGATGCTAGGTTTAGGTATATAATTTAAAACAGAACAACAATATAATGGTACTGCACGTGCGCATTACATAAGCTAAGGTTACTACAGTAAATTCATTAAAATCCAAACACTGTTCAGTTCAAAGAAATGCTGGTCAGCAACTTGGTAAATTTTAGCCGAACATAGAAGGTAAATCTGTTAGACATACATTGAAAAGTTCTATTGGTGAAACGTTCATGATAAATGACAAACGTTTCAGAATTCAGAGGATACTGAAACGTTTGTCATTAGTTCCCATTAGGTTTCTCAGATAATCAGGGAACGGGGCATTGAGATGATAAATATCATTTGTCATTTCACTAGATGACACCTCATTCTCAGAGTTTAATCAAATGACTAGATTGTTTAGAGAAGTGATAAAGGCGTGTTGGGTCTGCTCGACTAGAGTGATACCATAGCCTCAAATCATCATCATAGTTTCAGCCAATAGATGTCCACTGTAGGACATAGGCCTCTCCTTAAGTTCTCCACACAGATCGGCCACTCGCATCCAAGGGACTCCCGCGACCTTCACCAGATCGTTAGTCCAGCTGGTGGGAGGCCTGCCACGGCTGCGGCCTTCACTCAAGGACCTTTCCACCCCACACACACATAAGATCGGCATATAGCAGCGCCTACGTGTAACTTCATCAAATGAATGACGATACCGGAGTTCTAATTAGGGGCAAAACCTTAAACGCATACTTTGTAAAAACCGCGTATCATTTAAAGTATGTAGTAAAATTTTTATTACCACGTCAACGTGTGCCTCACGCTGATTCGCTCTTCATAGATGTCATAGGTTCGCTGATAGCCAATAAGATGTCCCCGTTTTTACAGAAATACATATTTCTTATACGAGTACTTTCCAATAACATCACAAAATGCCTCTCAATAACAAAAAGAACCCCACAAGAAACAAAACACAATAGAAAGCATCCGATATTGTACTACATCATAATAATAAAATACTTTGATGCCCGCACCAGCCTATGAGCATCAAAAAACATTTGCCTAGTAAACATCTGAAACTGGGAAGGGCCATAAAAACTGTCATCCAAACTTCTTTTCTCAGGCAACAGATGTTCTGATATTGCCGGGACGATATTTCTTTATGACGTCATTTAAATAAAGACCCAGTAAAATCTAACAATGGGTTGCGGTGAAGTTTGACTTTTGGGTGATAAAAATAACGGCCGGTCAAAGTTTTATGCAAGTATAATGTATTGCGATTAGTGGGAAAGGTTGATATGTTTACCCACATTTGCTTTTAGGATAGTAGTAAAGTTATTTTGGATGGTTAACACAAAAATACAGGCTCCACCGTTGTGGGCAATGTGAGCATGCCCACAACCTTAAACAGGCTTATGACGTCACACTTTCTTCTATCAACTTAGGAACAGCTAGTAGTGACAGAGGAATCTTCACTAAGCTTGCCTACCCTGCTCGCTTGCTTACTTACTAAAAACAGTAGTAAACTTTGGCAAAAGCGACGGTAATTATTAGTACGAGAGAGAGGGAAGCCTAATATAAACATTCTTTTTTCCTGGGCACATAGGGTATTATCTCAAAAAAACAATTGAGCCCGTGAACTAAAGGCTCGAATTTTATGAACGCTCTCTTTGACAATTTCGTAAAACGAGTCGAAATAAGCAAATAAACTAAATACTTGTATTTGAGATAGACAAACTGTTATCTAAATATTCAAACTCGTTTGAACTAAACATTAAAGAAGATTTGTAGGGACTACTATATTTTTTTCTTTTTTACGGAGTAGGTAGTCAAAAAATTCTGCGACATTGTAGGTAATGTGTAAAAATATATTTCAGTCCTAACCAAAATTAAATTGGTACTGTTTTTGACGTTCGGCATGAAGAAGCGCCTGCGTTGTGTGTTGCCGAGTTAGTTAGGTTACCGGGGGTCTAATTTGGGAGGAAAAGCAAAAGCTTGACAGCTTGGCAGCAACATATCGGTAGCGGCAAGTGACATTTACATATTTTCATTTGGTGTGTATTTTGAACTTGTTTTTTTTTTGGTTTTTTCCATGGATAACCGTCATGGCGTTCACCTTGTCACATGTCATGTGGGGGACAAGATAGAGTGTAAGACTCTAACCCTAACAGATAACCCCTTGGGTATCCATCTCAGCGCAATGGCGGTCGGATGTACGCGATAGCCGTCACTGAACCGTACCGATAATAGCCTTAAACAACCTCTTCATTTTATACTATTCAAACTTACAAAATAACTACAACAAGGCTCACCACCTCCTCAAATTACACTAGGCACACCATGAATAAGGTGACTTACTACATTCCCCATAAAGTTAAATTCAAACCATTCTTCCGAGAAATGCACAGACGAATTGCGCCACTTAAATTTTTGCTCCAAGTGAAATTGTCCCATTTAACCGTTTTAAAACTATAGTAAATCAGGAGTCGGGACACATTTATATGTTATTATTATTAATAGCCGGTGTTCCGCTGCTGGCTCGCCGCCAACCGCTGGTAGTAACAACTCTATCAGACTGTTGGCGGCCTTTAGTATTCATCGTGTGGTACCTCATCTTCATGCTTATGAGGTTTTATTTATTTGCCAGTGTTTTCGCGAACTATTTATGCACGGATCTTTTGCGATTCTGAAAAAAGATGTTCACCGAATTTCGTATGGCGTCCGTCTTTTGTTTCTTTTTACTAGGTACAGAGATTTTCTTTTTATAAAACGTTAGTAATGAGCAGCAAGCAACGACTTGTCTGATAGTATAACTTGAATAGGCGTGCATACGCGCTAGCATTCTTTTAGTGCACTGCCAACCTTTAACCTCCCCGGTATCTACTCTCACCCACTCGACGAAACAGAGCGCAGGCGCTGCTTCACGCCAGACTTCTGTGGGGAGCCAGCCTTCTTTTTTATTTTATTTTTTATTTAAAATCTTGGTAAAGTATGGCTAGAAATGTTCGTCATTCATAAAAATCGTGATTTTTATGTGCTACCAGCGCTACTAAGTAGAAAAATACTTTTTTACCTTAAGGTGAAGGGTAAAGCGCACTAGCGACGCCAATATAATATTTAAATTGTTCTAAATCGGATTTTGTTAATATGTGCAGACCCCCAGAATCCCGGTAAATATTCTTACTATTTATTCAATAACTATTTCATACTTTTTGGTCTGTTTGTTTTCTCGAAATTTTTTCTTTTTATTATTTACTTTCTAACCTAAGTGACCGCTTTTGGCGTTTACCAACATTTCGATTATAAATACAGACCAAAACGTCGCACGCAAATTAAAAATAAAAACTATGAATGATTATGCCAGATTCTGCCGGTCCGCAGTTATTTAAAAAAGATACAGTACAAGGAGAGGCACGCTTCAGCAAGAATGGGCCGGCTCGACCGAAGTGATACCATAGCCTCACAGAGGACCGGGGTAAATCAGCGCCTGCGCTGTGTTTCGCCAAGTGAGTGATGGTACCGGTGAGGCCCAATCAGGGGAAAAGGGGTAAATTATTAGCGGCGCACCTGTGACTCCACTAGTGTTCCCACGGCCTATAGACATCCATGAGCCGTGGCAATCGGTTAGGTACCACCAGGAGACCACGAGGTGAAAGATCGGTTCAGTACCTAGTAACATAAATCTGTTGGCATCGCTAGTGTGTCTTCCCCTTCTCCTTAAACACTCTCTAGACTTTGACAGTTTAATTTTATTTACGCCCGGTCTACTCCAAAAATCCATTACCTGAACGCGTAATGTCACCTAAAAATCCGAGGATGCAGCCCGCGCCAATACGACCTTCGATATTTCAGTCCCACAGGACAGCGTCATATTCCCGATATTCAATAAAGCGAACTAACACGTTTAGCTTGCCCGGACCTTTCCAGAAATCCCAAGCGCATTACGATATGGAACCCGTATAGGGTTACCAGGTGAGAGGCCTTTTGAGGAAAATTTGAGATGATAATTTCGAGTTTCCCGTTGCAATTTTTTTTGGAATGGTAATGTTTTCGCGAGCAATAGGGCAAGGCTTTGAGATGTTTCTTGTCGTTTTAAAGAAAAAGAAAGCTTAAAAACTTGTGATTTTTAATAATTGGTATTTAACCAATGACATTTCATTGATAAAAATAAAACCACCTTATTAGGCAAGATGTTCTTTTTTTTTTCAAATAAAATTTCCATACCATTCCATCCAATGTCCACCAACCCATTCATCAATCTCTATGAACGTCGACTCGAATCCATTTATTCTTACACAGCTAATGTCACAGCAGTGAGGTAAACATGCGATGTAAATAAAACCAAGATTACCAACTCAACAACGTAGGGCTGTTCGAATTTTCGATGACTTGACTCTTTTCAACCGACTTGATCCTCTAGGTGCGTAGGCGTTTTTGTATTATACCTACACATTAGGAAACTAGATATTATTATACGATTTTTATTTAACTATATTGACGAATTCTTAAAGTTTTCAGATTGTTTATGTATTTATTTTCATTGATATTTGTTATGGGAGTCGATAGCCCTAACTATATTCAAAAGTTAATACGATTAAAAATATATATTTACACGACTCATTGCGGTTCTTAGGAAGACTTCTAAATATAACATTTCAAAGATCAACTTATTAAATATAGAACGAAATATGGGGCCCAATAACTCAAACTAAAGACGGGAAACTTTACGAAACAATTACAGTACAGCAAAGTACCCATATTTCATTTTATTCGCTACCTTCGAGAAGTTTTGTCACAGTTAAAGCAATGACAGTAAACAAACGAACTAAATACCGTTATCGTCACCAAAAAGCTGCCATAAGGCCTGTTGGCCGTCCAAAGTATCGCTGGAGAGATGAAGTTAAGAAAGATTTGCACAGACTCCAGGCTGATGACCGAAAGAACCAACTTAGATAGAGGCTCTTATTATCGGAGAACAAGACACACTTTGGGTCCCTGTGCCAGCTAAGTTAGTTAGTTTAAAAAAAAAACCTTCCCTCACTTTTAAATATTAAGCTCTGTAATTCTAAAATAACAATAACATTTAAAAAATATTCAGTACACCAAAATATGTTATTTGTACACATTTTGTACACTTAAAAACAGTTAAAACGCACTATTTAGTGCCCCCGCCAAGTAGAGCAAAAAACCATCCTTTTCTCAATGTAGTTCAGGGCATTCTCAACCCCGATAACCTCGTTTTGGATAAAACCAGAAGCTTGAATTTTCAGTACAAACAGGGTACATTTAAAATTTCATTCACTTTGAACCAAAAGTTTATGAATTATAAGTTTTTTAATTTTGTCACTCACTCATTGACTCACTCTACTTCTAGCTTCTATTTTATTCAGTCCCTACTTAAGGGAGCTTCTGTCTTAAGTTTTCACGTAATTATCAAACCTTATAATTACTATCAAACCTTATAACTTACAATGACCATATCAATATTCATAATCTTTATCGTTTTAAATAAATATATTGACTTGGCAATCGCATTGAATAATTAATTAAGAATATATTACTTGTGAAATGTGTTTTCATGCGATGGTTAAGTCAATATATTTATTTAGAGCGTTTACAGCAGAATTATCTTAAACTGTACTATGGCTATGGCAAGTAATTGCCATAACAATAAACTCAACATTTGCCGAATATGTGTAATATAGTTACTTTTTTGGACGATAAGACTCAATTCCATATCAATAATAGATAATATACTTTTGTATACTGTGTTTTTGTTTGCTCCACTCATTCGGTAAATTACTTGGATTCATCCGTAGCAAATTGTAATTTTGTGATTTTGGGGCTAAATGATACACGCAAATCTTTAAATAATTCAGATTGATTCCGCTGATAAACATGACGTCATGTTCAGACAAAATTCATAACTCGTTTGTCAATCAAATTAAACGATATAAACGCCCTTAAATTTAGAAATCTGTCTTAGCTAGACAGAATAAATCAGACACAAGCAAAGACGTGGTTACACCTAGTCCTTATAAATGATGCTCAGGCCAACGAAGACAGTGATAAAACGGTTTTTAATTTAGCAACTTACCTACCTGTTCTTTGATAAGTATTGGGGGTACATCTATTTGTCATTACAATGATTTATCTTCGCCAATGCCGAACATGAAAAGGCTCTTGTTTTCAATCGATCCAGTCTAATCAATCTTAGTGAGCTTCAATACAATTGTCTTCAGAATTTGCCGTAAGAACGATATCTGTTACATTATCACTAGATATTGTATGATACGTTTGCTGAGTGATGATGGATATTATTGGTTATGTGTTTAGGATATTGGTACTTTCTTAGCGACACTATTTTCGGTTTGTGTAGATTCGTTGATGGTTGATGTATTTAGGAATGTTGTCTATGTTTTTTTTTTTATGTGATAGGTGGCAGACAAGAAGATGGATTACCATTCACCGCCCACAGACACCCTTACTACCGTGTAGTCACAAATGCGCTGCCAACCAACCTCTTTTCTCCCCGATTGGGCCTGAGAGTAAGTACCTATGTGTTAACTCACACAGAATGAGTGAAAGTACGGGAAGCCCAATAGGGACAAAGGTGTTTGAAAGTTTGGCAGCGCACTTATGACCGAAGAGTTGCCGCCCATAGACACCTGCAACACCAGGAGTTGCAGGTGTCTATGGGCGGCGGCAATCGCTTATAATCGGGTGATCCGTCTGCTCGTCTGCCACCTATCAGATAAAAAAAATATTTTGCTGAATTTGTTTAAAAATATCATCAGGCGGTTTAGGTTTGAGACGTTATACCTACGTATACGTTATTAATGTAATTTACAACTGCTGAATTCAATTCGGCAGTTGTAAATGACTTATTGTCTAAATGTCTAGGCCTATAATGTTAATCGAAGCTTAAGTGTATGTACGATAAAACCTATTGTGTTTTAGCGTAGTGTTCCATTATACAAGCAATAAACCTGTCGTTTCAACTTCGTATTGTGCTCATCGTACCTCCTGCCAAATTTGGCCATTGAACCAACAAGTGAAGCAGTTTGTGTAGGCTAAGCCTTTGAGTGGCGCCCCAACCGACAACAATCACCTGAGCTCTTCACATCGAGAGCTTGAGTATAGTCAAGGACTAGGACAATAGACTTAATAAAAACAGTACTCCATTGACCTCTATTTTATTTACGTAAGTCATGCGTAAGTCATATTTATAACAAAAATTATTGTGGGAGATATGTTAGTTGTTGGAGAGCCACACTTCGGCATGAATGGGCCTGCTCGACCGGAGTAAAACCACTGCCTCACAGATAACCGGCGTGAAGCAGCTTCTGTGCTTTGTAAGGGTACCGGAGGCCCACTCTGGGAGGAAGGGGATAAAGGTTGGCAGTTAGAATAGTTGTGATTCTACTGGTGTTGCAGGTGTCCATGGGCGGCGGCAATTACCTACTTACCATCAGTCTGCTCGTCTGCTACCTATCACTAAAAAAAACAACAACAATAATAATAATTTCGAACTGAACACCTCATATTAATTATAATTGACCTGAGTCCGTACTAAATAGCTTACGCTCTTATGTTACAGATATCAGACTACAGAGGAAACACAAATGTAATACCTACTTAAATACACATAACACCTAGTGCTAATCACACGAATGTTTTTGTATACTTATTTACGACTAAAACTATGTCCCGAAATGAAAGGAGGGTAGGCCACTTACTTAACTAGTTTTAATATAACTTGGTTTCACATTAACAACAAAAGTATTTATAAAATAATAAATTCAGATTTGAATCATTTGCATTGCATCAGATGAATTGGTATCCCACAAAATGTACATTGCTCGCAACAAATGTTAGAAGTATAATAAACTCTTATTTTCCACAACTTGAATCTTCAACAAGTGAGACCACCGGGCAATTTATCTGACCCTATTCCTTGAGCCTTAAGGGTCCCAAGCCATACGGAGGCAGTCTATTATCAGTATTAATCTATTGATTTGCCACCGTTCGGTTGGAAAATGGAAGAAAATCGGATATATCGCTTACCGACGCGACGGAACGGACGGGAAAGCTAGGAGGTTTTTGTTTCCGAAAATAGGGTATTCCGGTTCATAGATACAATGTGATTGGGTTTCACTTCGATGATGCTTTTTGAAAGAGACTGTTTTAGCCATGCAATAAGTTCCGTTCGTATCCGATAGCTACATGAACGAACAACGAATTCTGAATTCGCCCCTAACAGATACTGGATTCAAGGACAAAGTGGACCGACGATTTAGTGAGAGTCGCGGGAGTTCCTTGGATGCGGGTGGCACAGGACCTATCTGTGTGGAAAACATTGGGGAAGGCCTATGTCTAGCAGTAGACGTCTACTGGCTAAAATGATGATGATGATGAGGTACTGGATCCCAACAGGAGTGGTAGGGAAAAGCGCTTTATTATTGATTTTTATGTGACAGATGAGCATATGGATTAGCTTATAGTAAGCGATTGCCGCCGCCCATGAACACCCGCTATACCAGTGTAGTAAAAAATACACTGAAAACTTTATAATTCCTTTTACCAGGACTAGGCCCTCGCTACCTTCACTCATTCCACGAAACACAGCGCAGGCGCTCCTTATTGCCAACCATATTATTTATTTATTACCTCTTATATTATTTTATTATGCGAAGACCTGCTGTGTTACAAAACTCTTTTGGAACTTTACCTGTAAATAGTTATGTACGTTTGCCTCATGTGATGCAAACTTAAGATTATTCCTTTTTAAAAACCAGACATCACATTTGTATTTTCGCTGGCGTCCCGACCGTCCATGAATGAAGGCAATCACTTACCATAGGGTAATCCGTTTACCCATCTGGCTTTTATCACAAAAACACAAAAAGCTAGATTCCATACGTACGACCACTATCGCTATTTTCACGTGAGGAAAACTGTACTTGTGTTCAGGTAATTTCAATTTCCGTCCTTTTCCGCTCACTCACTGACCCCGAAAGAGTCTATATGCCTACGTACGGCCTATTGATTCCTACAGGCACGGCCATAATCTATCGATTCTGGCGAGAGGCAAAATCTGGAATATTGTTTACCCGCGGCTCGGCCCGCTAAAAAGTTCTTTGTTCCCTCAGGATATCGAGTTCCTGGAAGCAATTAAGATAAAATCCCCATGAAGAAGAAGGCGGCATTATCTGATATTGCGTTCGCCATGCGTTTTATTATTAACGGGATAACATTATTAGGAATACATAATAAAAGTTATCGGGTTTCCGACGGCCTTTCTAGGGCGTAAAAATTTACGAAGAGTAAAATTTGGAGGGAATGAGCAAGGTTTAAGTTGGTATTTTTTGGCACATTATGCTATCATCACAGTTAGTAGTAGATGCGTAATTTCAGGTTTAGTGTTACTAATTATAGTAAGACCTACTTACTGCCTCAAAAACCGCAAGTGATGCGCTAACTTTCGTCACTTGACGATTTATAAAAGGCCGTCAACGCATCCGCACTCCTTCTGGTGTAGCTGATGTCCATGGGCGGCGGTAATCACTTACCATCAGGTTACCCGCTTGCTCGTTTGCCTGCCTATACTAAAAAAATACTTGTTAGAGCTTTGTTAATATTAACACTTGTACACCTATTTTATGTGTACAAAAATTAATAATAAATCACCAGACTAATTCAAAACTAGTTGTGAGAATATTTGTGTATTATTTCAAACACACATTTACACCCACATATTGAGCAACACACATTCTTAGAAGAGCTCGTCAAACGTTAATTAGACAATTACAACGCCAATATACCTAACTAGTTAGTATTCATACACAGAGCAAGATCTAATTAGACCCAGAAATTGGTAGACCTTGCAAATCTTTAATTAAAATCGGTAATTAAGAGTGTTAAGGCCACGGGCGCTGCTACTTTATTTATAAAGATTAATTTTATATAGTAAAAAAAACTTCTTAATGTCTACCTACTGACACAGTATTTTTAATTATTGAAATGAATTTTATACACAACCATGTCCACAAATTGTAGTTGTAAAATTAATACTAATAAAAATGCGGTAACGTTCAGCGCTAATTACAACGCCATAAATCTAAAAAAATCAAAACACATTGAATATAATAACTACTCTATTTTTGGTGCCAAATTATATTTTTCCATTTTAATCTAATCACAAAACTATGAATATTAAAACTATATCTTCTTCTATTTCTAATCTAATATTTAATTTAATTTAATACTATTTATAAAGAGGTAAAATGACAAGGTTTATAGGTAAACCGAAAAAGCAAAACATATGTGCGATGTAATCGATACCCAGTGCCATCTTTTGATTGTATGGGAAACGAATGTCCCGAAACAAAGTGAGGACGGTCTACTATATAATATAATATATGTACAGGAATAATATTTGCTCCCCTTTATACAAATAATACAAAAACCCCACAGGGCTCTGCCCTCGTGATTTCCATGTCTGTAATGTCAAGAGCGAACAGACATACGAGTTAAACATAGCAAAAAGATTAGCCCCTGACCTTTCCCCTAGCTGCTTAAAAACCGTATATGAAATCTAATGGTACGCACGAGAAGATAAAATACAAAATGATAGGGTCAAAAAACCGATACTTTACAAATTGATTCCACAAGCTGTCATAAATATGTTGCCCGTGGCTCGAGCAACGTAAAGGATGGGAAAACTTTGCCCGCGCCGTTACAATACTTTGTGAAAGATTAAGCCGAACTTGAATAATCCGAAAAGGGCGACCCTTCCAGCTCCATAAAAAGTAGCGCCCTTTATTGGATATTAGAATATTATGATGACAGCTATCTGGTATTATTAAGCTGGATTCTTTTTTGCTACTTTTGTAGGAAGAGTAAGGGGCTCGCTAAACGAAGTTCAAATATGCTTAGGTCATAGCGCTGACACTAAGGGCGTTTTCAAATTATTCATAGCGTATCGGTCGCCCAGGTTTTGAAAGTATAATCAGATTATGTTCACTCGCAAAGTGATAGAATTATCGTTATATTTTGGATATTATACAATTTATTGACTGCCTCAATAGCGCAGTGGCTAAGGTGTTCGAAGGGCGAAAGGTCTCGGGTTTGTACCATTATTTTGTTTTTTATGTGATAGTGGGAGACAAGCAGACGGGTCACCTGATGGTAAGCGATAGCCCCCGCCCAAATACACTTACAACACCCGTAGAGTCACAAGTGCACTGCCAACCTTTAACTCCCTTTCCCCCTAATTGGGTATCCAATACCCTCACTCACTCTATTCGGCTTCACGACGGTCTTCCGTAAGACCGTGGTATCACTTCGGTCGAGCCGGCCCTTTCATGCCGAAGCGTGGATCTCCCACGGAAAATTATACTGCTATATAATATTTCTATATACAAAATGTATGAATGAGAAGGGGATAAAAGGCTGGCAGCGCACTTGTAACTCCACTGGCATTGTAAGTGTCCATGAGCGGCGGCAATTGCTTACCATCAGGTGATCCGCCTACTCGTCTGCTACCTATCACATAAAAAAAATCATTTAAAAAAGTACCCACTTGAAACTTCGTCTGGTATCCTTCATCGGTGCATTTCAATGCGCGTTTGACCTAAAACTCCCGATAGTTAAGCCACGCGTCCGCCCTGTTGCCTAATGGACGGCGAGCGCCGCGGGCCGAGCTCTGCTGCCATCGGCGCACTATAATCCGCCGGAACACTGCTACTACCCACTAAGCTGATTACGCTGTCTGTACAAATTAAATACATTAGGTACACAATCCCGGTGGCGGCTTTGAGAAAATTCTTTATTCATTTAAGGCTACAATGACGAAACTAGCGCCGCCAACCTATTTACACTGATTGTGGCGACAATAGGTATGATATTTTTTAAGAAAGTAAAACTCTACAAACTTAGATGCAAGTAAATTTAATGTTTCGAGATGCAATACAATATTTTTTACACGTGACAAGGAACAATAATATTCATTATTGCAACAAAAAGGCCACTTTTGGCAATAACTAACAAGTAGCAATTACTTGTCGCGTGTTAGAAAATATTGTATTGCGTCTTGGAAAATCTAATTTACTTACAACTAAGTGTGAATAGTTTTACTTTCTTAAAAATATATCATATTGTCGCCACAATCAGTGTAAATAGGTTGGCGGCGCTAGTTTCGTCGTTATAGCAGCCCCCAGGCTGTGTAATCTATGATAAGATTTGAAGAGAACTAGAAATGTAAGCTTCAGCTTAAAAATTGTTTTGAGTTTATTTTTCTTTCCTTGACTTAATCCTGCGCACGGTGTGACGGTGATTCTGCCAAATGTGAACAAGTCACGTTTAGAGAGACACGTTGATTTTTTTTTTGTTCTGGCGCTGCACGACACTTTGATTTTTTTTTGTTCTGGCGCTGCACGACACGTTGATTTTAATTTTGACCGGTTTTTTTGTTCTATTAATCTATTTTCACGTCTTCTCTTGTTTTATAGAGACAGCATCTATTGTTTTGAATTACTGACGTGACAATTTGTTATTGTTGCCAACTTCATTAATCACCTTGACATTGGAAAATAACTTTTTCACACTACATCTCTCTACGATGTATTGCCATATAAAATCCCCCGCCCTATAAATTTCAGATATCTACTAACTCTTCCTTTATCTATGTATTTAATGTATTTATGTAAGTATATTAATGTGTATAATATTAAACTATAATAACTCCCTCTTCCCCCTTATTTGGTGTATTGTTTTTGTGTCGTGTTTGTTGTGTTCGTCTACAATGACGTGATGTTCTCTACTTGTTATAGATGGTGCTTTTAACAAAAAGAAGACCTCGAAACAGATTGAAATCTTATATCCACCGGTCAGTTCTATTTTTAATCGTCGTGCCTCTCTAATCACTTGACATTGGCGGAATCATCGCGTTTCGAAGGCGCGAGTCCATAGCCATAAAAAAAAAAAAAAAAAAAAAAAAAAAAGATATGAGTAGACGAGATTTAGAAAAAAAAAATTAAAATATTTTGGTATAATATCCAACATTTTTGATATTATTATTATAAATATGTATTATTGATACACTTTCTGATATCGATATCGACAAAGGGTTGGAAAAATCAGACGTCAGTCGCTTCATTATAATGCCTTTACCAAATCCTCAGCCATGGTATAAAAGCAGAGCTCACCAACTTTTTAAATAGTTGTTTAACAAAACATGACCGTTTGCTTGAAGTTTTTATAGTAAATCTCGTCAAAACAGTTGTTAAATCCATACTTCCATACTAATATTATAAATGCGAAAGTAACTCTGTCTGTCTGTCTGTCTGTTACTTTTTCACGCCAAAACTACTGAACGGATTTAAATGAAATTTGGTATACAGATGGTCTAGACCCTGAGAAAGGACATAAGCTACTCTTTATTGCGAAAAAGGGGTTGTAAGGGGTTAAAAGTGGGGTAAAAAGTTACTTTTCCATGCGGACGAAGTCGCGGGCGGCCGCTACTTTGTTATAAAACTTTTTTATAGGTCAGTAAATTCTACCATAAGCGTAACCAGGTGGTTTATAAAGAAGTCATCCCGTAAAGAAGGAGAGTATACCTGTCGCATCCAAACAAAAGTGACACACAGTGCTGACGAAAGTGAGGGAATTTCGATTTGGTCGTGACTTCTGGTTCATTGTAGGCCTGTAGTGCTGCATAGCCTTGTTTTTGGACGCTAATAGAATAACATACTGATCTCATCATAATAGGAATGATCTCAAAGTTCTTTAAAAAGTTAAAGTATTGATATCGCAAACGGTTATTGTTCCATCCTCATCATCTTGATGGTCGGCGACCTAGTATTGTGCGTTTCTCGAGGAATGAAATCAAATTACGTTAATCGTTCGTTAAACAGGGATTTTTCGATATTTCTTCATTCAGAAAAATCTTTCCCAGATTGTTAATAAAGCACAAATTCTTTTGCCCTTCTTACTAAGGCGCGAGGACTTCCTTTCGAGAAAAGCCAACTTTTCTAGAATCCGACAACACTGCAGCCACGCCAAGATTTATTCATGACTCGACCGGATATTTGATTGATTGCGCGTCCAACGCAATCGCTCCTTCGATAAACTTGCCGATCACTTCATTTTGCGAAAAAGCCCGTTGTTTAAACTTCTCAGCGTGGAAAGTGATGCAGCAATTCTTCAGTTTCATATCGGATACAGTAATTCAGAGGAGCAAGAATCAGGGGAACTGAGCATTTTTTTTTTTCATACTAAAGGCGACAAGCGGTTATCTCCTGGTAAGTAATAACCGCCGCCCAAGAACATCTCCGAGATTAAAGGGGACGCTGAAGCGTTGCAGGTCATGTAGCTCTTTCCATGAATATGTTTAGTAACTGATTAAGATTGCCTTAGGAGGCCTCACTCACCTGATGACCGCCTCCTCGTGTTCTTTCGTAAATTTGCAAGGAAAGTTTAATACACAATAAAAACAAGAGAAATAGATCACTGCTGCTGCTGGGTGATACCGCTGTGCCTAGCCAGGATCTCCACAACTCCTTATTAAGAAGATAAAAATCAAAGCGCAGTAAACATAACTGTAAGGCTATCGCATGTCTTGAGATACAGCCTGATAACAAACTAAGGCCAACCACGAAATTTTTGTATAGGAGGCCGTCTGTCTCAAGAGAAGTAGAGGGTCCCGTTTTTACCTTTTGGGTACGGAACCCTAAAAATTACATTATACAAACGATACAAAACTGACATTCTGACAACACTACAAACTTAAAGGAGCAAGATGTTTTAACGTGGTTCAGTTTTGAACGGGGCCTGTTTGCGAGCGATGTTTGTGTTGGTTCGAGAGACGGTAGTGTCGGCTGCTGCGGGCGATCAAACAAGACGTTAGCTCCTTTCCCAAACATCCGGAGAAATATCTCCCATGTATGCTCTCGCGTAAAAATATCTTCTAGGATCATGATAGAACATGCCAGTTAGTGAATACAACGTGTATCGGTAAACATTTACATACTTCTAACGACGTGTTTTCCCTACTATTTTAACCAACATTTCTGTTCTATGACTTTTCGGAATTCTTTTGGAAAAAAATTTCGACTCCCCATACAAAACGACTAAGTCAACTTTTCAACTTTGTATGAAAAGTTGTTTTTTATAGCTATTTCCAAAAGTCATACAATAAATGTGATAATGCTTGGTAAAATTACGTGAGGCGCTGCTTCAAGCCGGTTATTTCTGAGTCGGTGGTGTCATTTCGGTAAACTGTAAGTCATTTTATGTTGTGCGCCCCGGGGACTTACATTTTGTATGGGACGTGTCCCATCTTCCTTATTGATTATTCATCCCTAATAAAGTACTTTGTAACATGTCTAAACTATCGATATTAGGGCCAGCTCTACAAACTATCACCGGTGCACGGTGCCAATACGAAGTTGCGGTAAAAGTTACGAAATTCGATTTAAAATTTCCAAGTACATGTTTGTCCCAAATACTCTGCAACAAGCGCGGAACATTTGGTTGTTTAGTTTGGGTGCAGCCTTATTAAAACCCCGATCGTACATAGTTAAGGGGCTACGATTTCTCTTACATTTATTTCAAAAAGTGTTGTTGCACATAGAAATGCATACAATTAGTTGTAGACATAAATTACAGCCTAAGTAATAAGAGCATCGTTGTTTTAAAATTGCATGTATGTAAGTACAAACATACTTATACATTACTTATTAACTAGATAAGTACTTATAATTTGATTTCCTTCAATTCCAAACTGACCTCAAAATTCTGTGTGTTTGTTATTTTAAAAATATGATTGTTAGATACTTTTGCGAGATTACAATCTTTCAATCAATTGTGACACATTTAGCAATATAATGCATTATTTTTCCACAGATTTTAAATCTATCGAAGTGCAACTGGCCTATGAGTGAAAAAAAACTCGCCCATATGCTATACTGTCGAGCTAAATGCACACATAGATTTGAAAAATCCAGTGGTGCATACTTAGATCCGATCAACCTGCCCCTCCTCCACATCGCCCTTTTGATAGATTGTAAACTGCACTGATTGTGTTCCATTATTTATACCAAAGGTATAAAGGCTTTTTTTTTAATCCTTTGTCGTATGCCCATAATTAAGGCGACCCTGCTTTAACCATATTTGCAAAGTCTCATATAAATTTTCAAAGCATTCTGCACTTGAACCTTCAGAAGTACCGTCCCAATTTGTTTGCTTGGCTTTTGCTTAGCATATCACGGAACAGCCACATTCCTACTGCGAATAAACGTGAGCATCCGACTTTCTTTCTACACCAATTAACACGCAATCAAATTACGACTCAAGGTTTAAAAATTAAGGTTGTTTTTGGGTCTGTGTCAGTGTGGCTGTTAAGTTCTTTCGTAGTAGGTGTTGTTCTCTGCTCGCTTTACCTCACCTCCGCTCATGTTTGCATTCTTGGTACTTGGCAAGCAAACGCTCTTACTTTACCTTCCTCGACTTTGTGTTACGTATTGTCTTTCGCGCCTTTGAGAATTGTATGCATTTCGCTACTTTTTGTACGGAGAACGGCGTTGCTAACGCTTTTTCGGTTGAGACGTCCAAATGTTTGCAGTTTCTTTAGTAAATGGATGAATTGAGTACGCTTTTTTCTTTATCAAAGGCGTTGTTGAATGTTGGCTAAAGTGACTACCATATTGATTTGTTTAAAAATTCTCAATGTCCGCAGCCTGTCAAGTGTCTTAGACATGTGCCTCAGAGAACCGTTGGTTCTGCGCTCGGTCACTTTTTGATGAAACAAATGTAAGTCATTTAAGGGATAAGAGTGCGCACTTAAAGTGCACACAGGAGTACACTATTGAGGACATTTAATCGTTGTAATCAGTAACAATTTACCGTGTAATTCTTGGTTATGGAGCCCGGGGTACGCTTTGGCTATGGTCCACAATCTGGAACGTTTAGTGATTACAATAAAGCGACTGCTGTCTGATCTTTGAAACCCTCTAATAGGGGATCCAGATCAACTAAATTATGATTACACATTTCAGAATAAACTTAACGTGCAGGTTTCCGAACGACGTCTTCCTTTACCAACAAGGTAATAATAGTAATACGTGTATACTATATATTTGAAAACTCCAAAGGTCGTATTCGAAACATGATCTCCAGTATGGAAGGCACCTTATATTCTGAGCTAACGTCACTCACGTAACATTTTTGATCATGTGATGTATATTTTCACAGAATAAATGTTTACTTACTTACTCGCACAATCAGAGAGTACTTCTTTAACCTACTTAGTTATTGAAACTATAGCAATCTAACAACACCAAAAACTCTGAAATAAGTATCCAATCAATACCCGACCTAATCCAACCGAACAGAAATCACAAAAATAATTGACAAATGAAAGGAAACTCTGTCCATTTAAACAAAGGTTGTTAAAGTTTAATAGTAGGTATTCCGGAGTGAGATGCTTCCATCAAACTCTTAACTAAGAAGCCTGACAATCTCCCGTGTTCCGATAAAACTTTGTCCCGGGAAATTCGCCCACAGATCTCCGGGAACATCGCAAATGATAAATTAACCAAGTTTCCAAATTCAATACACTTGATTATCAAGCTTTTTGTTGTTTAGAGAAACATCAATGTGATGGATAACGGGTACAAAATTATCAGCTATGAGAACTTTGAATTCACTACGTAGCGTTTTTTTAAAAATATTTTTTGTCAACGCTAAATGAATGGCGAAAATCAACGAGCTGATATAAAGTGAAAGATAAGAACTTTTAAAGAGAACGTCATAAAGTCTTGTTCTTTAGTGGTCAAGTGGATAGAGTAACTTTCATATAAAGTATCAGCCTTTAAACTATCCCACTGCAGAGCAAAGGCCTCCATCATAGAAATTAACCACTACTATGATGGGATTAGGCTTAATTACCACGCTTGCCATTAGGCATCTGCATCACATACTTTTGCTTGACCAGGAAATCGAACCCGGGACCCCAAGGACACGGACCAGTACTTAAACCACTAGATCAACGGGGCATTACTTTCAAATATTGAATTTTAATTATATCAATCGTGGGAGGGACATGTGCATTAGTAGAGTATTAGGTGATAGGACCGATCTATGTGGAAAACATTGGGGGAGGCCTATGTCTAGCAGTGGCCGTCTATTGGCTGAAATGATGATGACACTATAATATTTCCGTACGTGGTTGTTCGTTATGATTGACCGCCGCAGCCGAATATCGGTTGAAGGATTTATTTATTTACTTATTCCTGGCAAACTGCATTTGTCTAAACTCAGCGGCAAGGGATGCTGGTTTTTATTTTCGTATCGGGAGAATAACTCAATTGAATGCTGGAGTGAGAGAGAGCAAGGCTGCTTTGAACGTAATCTCGAGGGAGCACCGTCCATTACGATATGCAATGTCGTGAGTAAAAGCCAGAAACTCGAGCTGCAGAATTATAAAGTAGGTGCATCTAACAATTCTTTATAGGAAAGTTTATAGCTTCTTTAGTTGTTGTTTGTATTGTTCTTAAATATAGTGTACTTACTCCCAATAATCGATTATGTAAAGTGTAGTTTTAAAATTTCACCTTTGAAATGTCATGCATTGTTTTAGTCATTTTAATCCCGTAGTCCCATAACTTGAAAAAAGCCTCTTTAGCATGTTAGATTATGAAAATAAGCACAACAAAAATCAGTTAGTCCAGACACTATTTCCTAGTGAATATTATTTTTTGTATGGAACAGGTAATTAAAATTTTTCTTATTTCGATCATCTAACACCGGATTTCGGGATAAAAACTATTGAATTTAATAATGTACTACATTTATTTACTCTTTAAGACTTGGGACCTGTGCAAATAAAATCAAAATATCTATAAAGTAAAATATAAGATCACGGGTGTCATTCCTAATTCAAGCAAAAATCACCGCGTTGGGCAAGCACTGTGATTACGCCTAATTTTATCATGGTAGCGATGATTTGCTTTGCTGTACATTTATTTGACAACGTATTTCTAACTTTTCTTATTATAGACAGTACGTTAATTTTTAAGCCCATAATTATCGCAGTCAAAACGTCAAACAGTAAGTGCTATAATGTAGGTAGGACTTATTTAAATATCCTCGCGTTTAGTCCCGTTTACATCAAGTATGTGGAAGGAGCGTAATGTTACCAGCAACTTTTCTTGTTTTTTTTTTGTGGAAACAGTCTCAAGATAAGGTTTTTTATTATAACTAAAATTTGGCTGCATTAAAAAAACGCCAAGTACAAGTCGGACCGGCCCATCAAGGGTCTAATCCATAGTTACCTACCTTACTAAATTGTGTTACCGAACGTTAAAATTAGAAATAAACTAGTGGCTCGCCCTCACTTCGTTTCAAGGCAGCAAACTAAACCAATAGATGGCGCTGAGGGTCGATTGTATCGCGCTAGCGTTTTGTATTTTCGGTTCACTTATTGAACAGTGGTTGAGCCACGCTTCGGCATGAATAGGCCTGCTCGACCGGAGTAATACCACGTCTTCACAGAAAACCAGCGTGAAGCAGTGCATGCGCTGTGTTTCGCTGTGTGAGTGAGGGTACCGGAGGCCCAATCCAAGGGGAGGGGTAAATGTTCACCCACGGTGTATTTCGTCGAGTGTGTGAGGGCACCAATTGGGGGAAAGGTGGTTACAGGTTAGCAACGCACTTGTGACTCTACTGGTGTTGCAGGTGTCTATAGACAGCGGCCATCGCTTACCATCAGGTGATCCGTCTGCTCGTCTGTCGTAGATCACTGTCAAAAGGTAGCCCTGACTCCGAGGCGACAGCTTTAGACGCAACTGGGAATCAAAAATAAGGAAGACTAATAGAACACGCATAAGGCAATCACTAGATCCCCTAAAACATAAACGCTTCAAATCCCTAAAAACAAGATAAGCTTGATTAAGTAAATAATAAAAAAGTGTATTTGTGCGCCCACGGAGCCTATTATAATAAACCATATCCTTTATCACCCCGCAAGGGACGAAAGAAGAGCGTAACTGATGAAATATTTTATTACCGCCAGTACGTACACATTACGGTCTCCGGAGATCCGGATGCCGGATAAATTACGGTGTCAAACTCCGGCTCACGTGGCTACCGGAATTACACCATGGAACCCCCTCAAATTTGCCCCACCTGATATTTCATTGGGGTTTATGACAAGCCAGTGTTATGTGGAATTTTGACATTTTGACAAAATTGTGTGTACAAAATGTGCTACCAACATTGAGGGCTAAACACACTACGCACGCACACATAAATCGTCTTGGTAAACGTAGTAGTGTAGGACGACCTCAGGCCAGATGGAGTGACGATCTGCGCAAGAGGGCTGGCTGGAGCTGGATGCGTGTAGCCGAAGATCGATCATGACGAGCATTTGGAGAGACCTATGTCCAGCGGTGGACTGCAACAGGCTGATGATGATGACACATACGAGTAATATATGCGCATTATTATGTGGTTTTGTACATAATACATAGTACAACCACAAAATAAGTTACACACAGAAGGTAGACTCAGCCTGATTTTGAATTTAGAAGAGTTCATTGACATATGCTAGGGTTGTTGCTCGGCATGAGTACATAAGCGCGCGGCCTCTACCACAGACCTCGACAGTTCGACAATCTTATGTCATAGGCTAGGATTAATGTGGTCAAAAAGGCGTATTTCCCCGTTAGTGCGCATGCGTGAGTACATGACACGTTTTTAGCTCTTAGTGGGCAGCCAACTTTCTGTGTGTAATTATTTTGTGGTATTACTACAATTTCTGAACAGAAAAATATTTTTTGCCCAAGCCAGAGTATTGAACCCAAAGTCCCAAATGCAGTCATCGCTTTAAAGTTTGACCCATTATCATATTTGATATAATAATAATGAATTCACACAACATCTTATACATTGACCTGACCTCCGTACTAAGTAGCTTGAGCACTTGTGTTACAGATTTCAGACCACAGAAGATATGATGATACCCACTGCGCTGTCGAGCTTGCGAGGCAGTCTATTTCTTACACTACTGCTTTAAAGGCCACTTCCCACTTCAATAAATTGATAAACTAACACTGTAGTCTTAATCAAATTAACAGTTGCAACAGTATAGCTACAATAAGACTTTCAAAGGCGCACTATGCTAGTGCATTACCCATACATGGAGATTGGTTGCAACTTTATTGTTAACTGAAAACAATACGGCTCATACATTACAGTAACTTTGCCGCGCAACTTACAATAGAGTGATGTTGTTGGTCGCTGGTGAAATAGTTCGAAAGAACATTTAGAGGCAAACTGAGTGAACTATTTTGTCCCATACATAGAGATCGAAACTTAATTGTTAAATATAAACAGTATTGTGTGTGCCCACGTTATAGATTTTTTATCGCGTGACTTACAATATAGCGCTAAATCGCCAGTAAGCTAGTTGCAAAGAGTTCGGCGACAAAATATGAGTGAACTATTTTTTTTTATTCAATTGACTTTGCAATAATCCTAGTTCAGGCAGCAAACTTCAATTCATTCCGTTAGTTTAAATAGATTTTTATAAGTCTTTGTAGCTTTAATGTTTTTGCAATAAAGTTTTTTTATTATTATTATTACTTATTATATTATAACGACTACTGAACGGTGCAGCATTAGCAATCAGCATTGAAACAGTTCTAAACTAAAATGTTCAATGGACTATTAAATTCTGTTAAAAAGAGAACTAGTTCAACATGCAGCTTTAAAGTAACCAGATCGGCCTGATAGTGAACTAAGGCCAAGAATACAATAGCGGCGTGCAACTTCGCAGTTTGCAACTTGGCGTTTCGTCGATACTTTGTCATTACGGCAACGATTTGTGAGTAATGCATGCCGTATAGGAAATATTATATCATGCTGATAATTCACCAACGCTAAGTGTAGTAACATATTTTGGGGGCGAACTTTAAATGGAAGAAGTTTTGTGTTTAAGCGCGACGAAAAACACAATACGTATCTTTTTGATCTAAAACATGGAAAGAAGGCCAACTTTTTGTTGTTGTCGAAATCTTTGTATGGATCCATCAGTCGACAAGTTTTCCAGGTTTTATCTCTCGACCAGGGCTTAAGATGAACTTTTCAGAAATCGTAGCTTATCGTTAACAATTAGTATAAAAATTGTAGAGCTCTTTCTAACGTATGTACCTAAGCAGAACTAAAATTAATGATTTAACGTCAGAAAGGATAGTATCGCAACGTGAGCGCCCTACAGATTGTAGAACTAACGTATCTAATATATTTTTAAAGGAAATAGTACGATACGATTCGTCATCGAAGGTGCTTCGTGCAGACTACTATTATAGCGTAATAATGTTAATATTAAAATATGTTTTAGCACAATTCATTAACGGTAAGATTTCATGAAAACTACGTCTTAGGCCTACAAAAGGCCCTAGATATCGGTTTTAAGCATACCTACCAAATCAGCCCGGAGGATGTCAAACCTATCACTCCCAAGGTTATCACACGGTTCATGACGACCGTGGGCCTGGGAGACGATCTCTAGAGGGAGCGGAGAATACAATATGTCTATTCGGTCGCAGTGTCCACTCGGAAACGAAGGGTCCCTAAATAAAATACCTACCAAAGCCACCTCCGACTCTTCCTTATTGTCTGAGTGAGGAGGGGAGAAGCCTCTTTGGGTTGTATATTTATAATCCCTAATGTGGCCTAAGATAATTTCTTTACAAAAAGTACAGATTTAATGACAGTAAGTTTCAGCCTCACCCTATGCCGAGTTCACAGAATGCTAACCCAGTTCCACATAACCGTTTTAAGCCCAATCCCCGTACACTTGAAAAATACCCTGCATTTTTCACATATTTTACTCCACACGTTGGGACATGTGCAAAGTAAACCGGTGGTATAAAGCTGTGAAAAGAATCGGATTATCGTCGAATATGCTTTTGGGAATGGCATTAGCTTTGAACTTTCTACTGGTGTGAGGTACACGTATTTTTTGTTATTAGGTATGTAAGAAAGATTTGACGATAGGAAAATTTTCGAACGTGGGAAATGTCTTTCCGACCATTACTCGGCAAAGAGGGAGGTTGTGGATAGCTTCTGAAACTTGTTAACCATGGTTCAGCCGTGCTGGTTTTACTTAGAGGGTTGCAAATGTCAGACGGCAGTCGCTTCATTGTAATTTCCAGACTCTCCAAATACTGAGTCATGGTCGAAGCGTCCCCGAGCACCAAAGCAAGAGCTATGGATGCAAGTGAATCACACGCCAATATGAGCGAAAAAAAACATCAAAAAAAAATTGACCCAGGAGTTGAGAGGTGGCAGCGCCCTTGTGACTTCACTGGTGTTACGGGTGTCTATGCGCGGCAGCAATCACTTACCATCTGTTTACTCGTCTGCCACCTATCATATTATAAAAATAAAGGTTATTTCTAAGCTGTTAAAAATAAGGTTACGTGGTGTCAATTACGTAAGAGCGATGATGAACATTTTAAGCAATATACCCTAGACATTTTTTTCGGTACACTAAAACAACACATCACTTAAACTAATATCTTTATTCTTTCGGTTTGGTGACTAGCTCTATTTTCCCTTGGGGTCGCTTTTTCTTTTTGTCCAGAGGCAATCTGTTTTCAAATCCGAACACGGAGTAGATGCTTAGCGGAACCACTGTTGACGAGACGGCCATTAGATCTGGAAAGAGGAAAATCTTCACTTAGTTAAGTAGTTGCTGAAAAATGAGCTCGGAAATACCATAATAGGAATAAAATATTTTTTATACTTCTTATTTTTAGACGTGGCTTTATAATGATACCCGCCCTGACTTCGTTTCGGGACAGTAGTTAGATATATAAATAGATACTCTTTATTACACAAAATATTACAGAACTTAATATATTATTATTTTATGTAGTTCCATTGTCTACCAACAGATGCCACCGGGTGTCGATTGCATCGCGCTACTGTTTTGCCTTTTCGGTTTTTATAAATAAGGTTTGCCGATGTCTATACCTTGTATCTCTTTATAATTAGTATTAATACTATATATTATTTTAATATTTTGCATTTTACTGTCATTGTAAAGTTGCAAAGTGGTTTAAGACCTGTGACATTGCATAGATAAGCGTCACATAGCTATGCAACACATACATTATTTTGTGTTTAAAAGTTGCGATTTCTATGTGTCGAACTCATGGACGGAATTAACTGTATTATAACGATATTAGACTGTCGTGAAAAGCAAAAACAGGGTTTACGGTAATAATAAGTAGCATAATATAGTTGATGTAGTACTAATATTCAGAAACAGGCCCTTATTTAACTATTATTATTTAATTTCCGAGTGATTACCTATACTATTTATAAAGAGGTAATTTCGACAGACAACAACATCCATACTAATATTATAAATGCGAAAGTAACTCTGTCTGTCTGTTACTCTTTCACGCCAAAACTACTCAACTAATTTATATGAAATTTGGTATACAGATAATCTAGACTCTAAGAAAGAACATAGGCTACTTTTTATAGCGAAAAGGGGGTTGTAAGGAGTTGAAAGGGGGGTAAAAAGTTACTTTTCCACGCGGACGAAGTCGCGGGCGGCCGCTAGTAGCTTATTATTAAAAAAAAAATTATTTTTCCTCCGAACATTAGGTACATATAACTTACAATCTAGATGAAATCTTATGCTAGTTAGGAAAGGAACATATACTTTTTGGAAGGACTGGAGCCTAAGTTAGGAAAATCCTGTATTTCAATTAAAACGTAAAGACGAAACACTATATTATAGCGCGGTGTAATCAACGCCCAGCGGTATCTTTTAATTCAGTTTGGAACTACAGTCCCGAAGGGAAGTGAGGGCGCGCCACTAGTCTAATTAAATTATGATCTATCCCATCCTGCTGGCAATTTAACGCATTCTATTTCAATAAATCATAAAGTACTTATGGTGCACAACTCATACATTGATATTTTAACGTCATTTACTCCGTTTTGTTAACTCTATAGTCACGGAACGTCTTATAGGAAAATCGACCAACCAGGTAAATCTGTTGACTGAAACCGATATATAATTTGTATCCCTACATCAGCATTCATATGAAAATCCAATGTCATACCCGTAACATTCACATTACATTATGAATAACGCATCCGATTTCACCCTCGGTCAAATTTAAAGTAAGGCTGAAAATTCTATTATTACAATATGAATTTCAATTTCCGGCCTCAAAGTGAATAAAATGCAATCATAAACGTATTACCGCGAGCGATATTCTGTCACACTGTTCGTCCAAAATGTTGGATTCCGAAATATTAACATGTAAAATCATCAATATGTCTGCCTGGAAAAAGAAACTGATAGGAGAATCCAGTACCTAAGAGTTTTTTTTTATAAAATAAGTCAGACAAGCAAAAGAATCACCTTATGGTAATTGATTACCGCTGCCCACTGACTGACGTTGACTTATCTTGTGCTGCGAATGTCCATTCGCAGCACAAGATAAGTCACAAGTGCGCCACCGGTCTTTTAGAAAGGAATATGCTCTTTTTTAAGGTCCGCAGGTCGTATCGGTGCGGAAATAGCGCAGACGATAGCTCATTCCATAGTTTTCCACTAAGAGGCGGCGCTATTTTGGGGGTGGGCTGCGTTCGGCAAACTAAACGACTCCCACTTTGCCTATAGACAGAAAAATCGATTTGTTGTTTTGCTACTGGTTATCCCATACTACTATTCTTGCTGACTCCAATGGGTCAACGATCCAAAATGGCTCTTGGCCTCCGATAAGAGATGTCGTCATTTGTCTCGGTCTTGTACAACATACAGCTTGTCGCCAATATCCTCAATAAAATTCTTACAGGTCCGCGTTTACTACATCCCGCCAGCAATAGCGTGGTCGCACCGCCAACCAGTAAGTTGTCCGAGATATACCCATAATACCACGTCATTAGTAAATAGCTATTATACAGCCAACTAATTTCCTAATTAAAACCCATTCGCTTAGCATTCTCAAGTGTGGCAAAATTAAAAATCAACTTTGACCCGTCCACGCAAGCTTGAAGTTACATAAGGCTGCATAAGAGCTGTCTCGCCGCAGTGACCAGACTTGAACATGCCACGCGCTCAGCAAGGTCACATACCATTCTCGTAAACCGTTCTACAGTGTTAACAAATTCCGCATTTTAGTTATTTAGGTTAGTATATTTGATTTTATAAATGAATAATTAATTAATATACAATAGGAAAATGTATGAATAAAGCTTCCTTACTTAGAAGAATGCTGCTGTAATTCCTGTAATTCTAAATTACTTTTAGCCATTAAAACAATATTTAGACCCGGTAATACAAACGCAGAAGCACAATTAGATGGAAAATGTGTCAACACTCTTCTTACAGAATCTTAGTCCGTTAAAAAAATTAACGCGTAATATGTCTATGGTTTGCAAGTACTATAATAATTATGATGTAACTACTTGTAAAATATCGTCGGGTTCATCCCGGATCATTTTATCATCTATTAACTATACGTAATGCCACGCGTAAGTCTAAAGTTGTGTTTTAAATATGTATACGTATAAATGTATGTAAGTTTTTGCTATTTGTATTTGTAAATATACATTGTAGCGTACTACCTAAAAGTAATAAGTGGAGCTGAATAACCTATTTGTTCACAGAAAGAAGTCAAAGGGTGAATTTACTTTAGTAGTTTGTCACATTAATACACCTTCAGTATAGTAAAGTAGAAGACATGAAGACATTTGACTGGGACTGTGCAACTGGGAAATTGAACCCCGTATTTTTTAAATGATTGCCAAAAATCTACATGTAATTATGACATTTTAATATTGTTGATTTGTTTCAAAATTATTAAACTCATAAGTGATTTAAAGTAAGGCTGAAAATTCGATTATTACAATATGAATTTCAATTTCTATATGGACATGAACTGAATAAATATTTTTTGATTTGATTTGTGGTAGATTTATGCAGACGCGAGGATTTTTTTTTTGAAGATTTGAATGTCGCATAGCATCGCTAATTTTTTTTTTGCGTTCATTTCCTCTCTAGAAGTGATTCTATTGGTGGATTTTGTCCTCGCTCACCGCTTAGCTACCTCGCATAGCTCTGGTGGAAAAGCAGCCTTAATTATTCAGACTATTTTAGTATAAATTATGCTATTTAGACTACCCAATACAAAATTATGCATCTTCTTTAAAATATAGATTATTCTAAGATTTGATCATAAACTAAAAACAATAATGTTAAAATATACGCGTCGTATAATTGAGAACCTCATTCTCTTTTTTTCCTCGTTTAAAAATAATTTGAAATGTCAAATCCACGATTCTAGGTCAATAGGAAGTCAGCCATATAAAACCGTATCTTTGTGAACGACTATTCATAAGGCTTAAACAAGGTTAAAAGTAAACTTTTATATTTAAATAAACGCATTAAGGTTCAGTTTTATTCGATCTACATATATGTTTCGCCTTTTTATTTCTGCGCCAATGAATCTAGACGTATGAAAATTAAAAACTTCACACAGACTTACTCTAACCAGTATGAATATTACATGCGTATATCATGCTATTTTGTTCTTTATTTATAATTTAGTAATGCTCAATATCGTGTTGATATAATATCAAGCTGATACTTGTTATTTGGGTCACAGGTGGCGGTCGGAGGTCGTGAATGCACTTGTGCACTTTATTACAAGTCGTACCGTTTACTCTGCGTAAGCGCAAGGCATAATGACGTCAGAGTAGCACTATAAAGTAAAGCAAGTGATTTTTGAGTTCTGTAGCCGAATGGTAAAAAACAGAAGTCCGCTTGCGCCCGATGCTGAAGATCAATAATTCTGATAGTTATTTCCATAGAAACTAATTTAACACCCCCAATCGCTTCACTTCAAATCGTGTCAATCGCTAATCCGAAATGGTGCGAAACTATTTAAAAATAGAGTTTCATGTTAACAAATAGTTCGGGTTTAAGTTGCTTAATCCTGACATGCGCAAGTGGATCTTATAAGAGCCTTATAAGACCAACATGATGTCTGTCTGTCTGTTCATCCGTACACTTTTTTCGGAAACTATAAGAACTACATTTTTGAACCTGTGATGCAAACACTCAGTAAATTCTGTCTCGTCATATTCCTCTTAATTGGGGGCCAGTCAGCAACTGATGACTTATAACACTGATGACTTAGAATATACGTGTCACATTCAAACAAAAGAGACGCACATCGCGTGTAAAGGTAGGGAGTCTCCGATTTGGTCATAACATCCGGTTCGTTTTAGGCCTTCTGATGCGGGGGCTGGCATCATTTAGGGCTGTACCAATTCCTGACCGGATAAGATCGGTACACCCGGCTATTCCCGTCGCCTCTTAAATTGGGGGGCAAACCAGCCTCGCGGTGTAGATGGGCGTCCGCCCGGGGAAGGTACTGGTAGTATATAACGTTTGCGTGTTGGCACCCCAACCCCCCTTCCTTTCGACCACTCTTCACTCTTTCGAATATAGGTACTTTAGGTACCTACGTGTTTATCACCACATGGTAACTAGATTGATACAGTATGACGTCAAAAATGCAGTAAGCAAATAAAGCATTTCTATTTAAAATACTGTTAACTGTCTAACTTGCCTATCTTCACCAAAAATACATTTTTGGTACCTACCATGTGGGTGGTTAACACTGTTAGGGTTCAATAAACTCACACTTTGATTTACAAACACACTGTACTTACATACGAGGCTATATTTCTAAGAAAATCTAATGAACTAAACCAATTCCCACTATATTTAATGAATAGTCATTTTCTCATGTAAACTATTCATTAGGAAAAGCTGAAATTACCTTTTTATACTTGACTAGTGTTTTGAATTATAGGTTGTTCGATGGCAACTATTTTTTATTGCCTCTAAAGTTGTTTTTTTATGGGATAGGTGGCAGATGAGTAGACGGATCACCTGATAGAAATTGATTACCGTCGCCCATAGATAATGTAATATGCAAAACCAGTAGAGTCACACGTGCGCTGCAAACATTTAACCCCCTTTCCTCCCAATAGACCTCCGGTACCCTCACTCACTCGGCGAAACAGCGGCGGCGCTCATATTTATATTATTGTAAATTTGTAGTAATAATATTTTTAACCAATTGAACCTTTCACTTTTAACGTTTACTTCAGCTCTATAACAAGTTTTGCAACGTTGATATTATTTTTATTTCTTAAAGCAGATAAAAATCTTGTTTAGCCAGTTCACAATCGCTGAAGGTCGCGCAAAATTCAATATAGATCTTTAATTAAAATGTTTAATACATAAGTCAATTTTGCTCTAATGCGTAGCATTGTTTTTGTATCATAATCGTCTATTGCATTTTTTTAAGTGACAGGTAGGAGACGATCACCTGATGGTGAGCGTTTTCCATAAACACCTGCAACAATAGTAGAGCCACAAGTGCGCTGCCAACTTTTAACCGCCTTGCCCCAATTGGGACTCACTCGATGAAACTCAGGGCAAACGCTGCTTCGTGGCTCTCCTACGGTCAAAACTTAGTACTTAGACCACACAAATTGGTATCCCTTGTATAATTTGTACCTACCATAGTAGTTTATTTTTTACCACCAGTAACTTCCTTTCGACACAATTTTTGCTCAACCTGTTATACGCAATGCAAATGTAATTCCGCATTTATACTACAAGCGTCATTAACGGATTCCTTTGAGACGAGGCATAACTTCGTCGCATAGTTATTAGATTCAGCTCAGAGTTAACACAAATTGCCGTGGATGAGAAACGGAGGCCGTTGATCTATTATTATAATTCACTTTAAGAAAATAGAAGCGTGGTTGCCATGACAATCAGCGTTGCTAAGCAACGTAATAGAATAGAAGTCATTTATTCTCATACAAAGTCATATAATTAAAATTAGCAACTTTATTATAATTTTATTTCATAAGATTATTGTAGCAAAAAAAGACATGGACCTTAAAAATAAAAAATACGTTATATTGTATATTCTATCAATTTCCTCATTAGTCAACCGTCACACAATATTTCAGGTACCGACAATCAAACCTACGTGTGAATATGTTCAGTCATGTCCCTGCGCAAAAGTGATGATGTGCGCCGCTTCCGTAGCGTCATATACCTAAAACAGTGGACGCGTAATGTACAGACAGACACACATCAGGTTACCACAATCTGTCCAATTTCCTCAATTGATTTTCAACCTGATGTACTTGACAGTAAGATTAGAATTGATTGAAGAAATTTGACAGTTTTGCATACTTAATACCTACATACCTACGTGTAGTACCTACATACTGTAATTAATGTTCTCAACAATAAACGTCGCGTTAATTCCCATTTTAATAATTATACTTAAATGGTATCACTTCGGTACAATCAGAACTTACACTTACATAACTTGTGTTACTAAATACCTAACTTTTTGCTTCGGAATGAAGATATTTTCCCAAACATTGATTCGATTCATCTTGGCCCGGCCGACGTTAATTGGTAGTTAGTGTCTAACTCCTTGTGTTAATATGACTAACTATAATTATTCCAGTTCACGCGTTACAGGAGAGGGTGGCCATACTTGTAAATAAGAAATTAGATAATCGTACTAATAATATTATACGAGATGTAAGAATGCAGGCGTAAAGTCATTGAGTGGAGACCGCGACTCGGTAAGCGTAGTGTTGGACGCCCTGCGACAAGATGGGATGATGACAACGTAGGCTGGCTGGAGTGGGCTAGATGAGTGGCCGAAAATCGAGAGCAGTGGCGTGCGTTAAGGGAGACCTATGTCCAGCAGTAGACGAGTGTGGGTTGCTGATGATGATGATGAAGGATACAATGAGGATTTGATTTATTGTCGTTAGGTCCAGACAGTTTTTGTCTTTTAAAGGGCTTTTGGGTCTTACTACGATATGATGTTTCACACAAAAGCTACTGAATTAGTTATTGTGAAACTTTACAATAATATAGCTTATAATATAAATGAGCTTATACCTGTGACATTTATATTGACATTAACATTTACGATTCTTGATATTTTCCTATGACACACTAATGCGAGCAAACGTACCTACACATTAAAAGCATACGTTGTAGCTTTGTGTTTGTCTATTTTAAGTTCAAATTGTTCAAAGCATAAATATTGGGTGATTTTTATTTAATTTCTGTAAAAATAAACTTTGTAACAAAACTCATGCATGTAAGTGCAAGTAGGTAAAAATCTTCTAGGACAACTTTTGTCTTTGAAAAATTCAAGCCGTACAAAAATTGTGGTTGTAAAAAGGTCGAACAGAACGGCCGACTTTGTACAAAAAAATAAAAGTGTTTTTGAATCTCTAAATAAATAAATGTTTAGAGAGCCACAAGCATAGTAACTCTACTGACTGGTATACCTAATGCAAATATGATTTCAGGGGGTTAACTTTATTAAGCGTATTTATCTTTATTAGATAATCGATCACTATCTATTTAAGGTTCCGATTCAACCAATCTTCATTAGAGGGTAAATCTATGATGTAACGTTGGTATTCGTATGGAATAATGCCCTATACGTTAGATAAAGATAGTTTGAATCGGATATTAGTATGATAATTTTCTATGTAAATATAACATGTTTTACTTAGACCTACTTCTCCGTCCATTGGCAAACCATTGCTGCGAATAGAGTCCAATGGAGACTTTTAGAGGAGGCCTTTGCCCAGCAGTGGGACAATGTAGGCTAAAAAAAATATGTTTAGCATTGACGTTTGTCCCGTTAATAGTCAAAATGATGGTAACTGCATACAGGTATATGCAAATGTATTTCGCACGTATGTGTAGTGCGGGCGTCATTAGCGGATTCCTTTGAGGCGACACTACGATAGAGACCTTTGTCGCATAGTTATTAGATTAAGCATAGAGATAACGTAAATTACAAAATCAGTTTAGGTACATCACACCATATTTTTGGTAAAGTACCTTTACAGGCTTTGTTACCCTAATTTTCAATTTGCCATAAGTAAGTTTGCAAATTTTATTCAAATAATAACAATAATAAAAAATCTATAGACTAATTATTATACTTCAGGTTTTTTATTATTAAAATTATTTAATTTTTATATTTATATAATAATTATTTAAGTATTGCAATAATAATATAAGTCCTGCTTTTGCCGCATAATTTTCCCAAAGATTGACTAATCGAGAATTGTCTCTTAACAAAAGTTGTACAAAAAAAAAACGAAGTAGGTACGAGATCTTCAGACTTCATCTCCTTGTACAACTTTTCACATTTTTTTTTTTGTAAAATTTTACAAATTGATGGTTATTTTTTTTATTCACAATGAACTTAACCAGCTTCAATTTACTCCAACAAAAACATACCGGGCTTCAGCACATTATCCGAGTCCCGCCTGTACAGCATTCCAGAGCTCAGCGCAACCAAGTATCCGAACAGCACGAAAACCCAGCAAAAATTCATCGCACACGCACACAAATATTTCAAGTCTTTTATTTGACAGCGTTCGGCGTCGCGAGCGCTCGCGGATAAAGTACCGAGTCAACAGAAGTAATACGCAGCCTTGGAGATCGGAAATCTAATATGAATAAGGCTTTGGTGATACGGTAGGTGTGTACCGTTGGATCACGGTGTTTGCTCTAAATAATGTTCACGTGCAGATAATAAAATTGGGATGCAGTGGCGCAGGTGAGCGCTCCGCCGTTTTGGGAAGAGACTTTTGGCCTCTCTAGGTATAGGATTTTGAAGCAGATTTTACAAAATCTCGGATTTCAAACTGAGATTGGAGACGCAGCCAACTTTGTGCACCATGAAGTTGGATATGTCATGTTACAATGAGTATTGATAATCTCGATTCTAGATTTAAATTTTATCTTAAGATAACTTAGTTTGAACACATTTTTTTCGTACAACATATATTACAAAAAAAACAAAACTGCTTAATATATTGACAGTGCTGAAGTTGAAAATTGATTAATAATTATAAGCATTATGTTTTGTGGTCCAGTTTGTATTTTTAGTTAAAACTGATAAAATAGTAAAAGCATTTTGGCCTTATCTTACCCGATTTAGGTGAAATCTCATTGCTTTTGAAATCAAAGGAATAATCTGATTGAATTAATTTAATTATGATACTTGATGATGACTTTGACCAGATTAAAGTATTTTTATTAATAAGACAAATTGTAAGCATGATATATTATTTAATCACGATTACTTACTTGCAATGAATGACAAGCGATCTTTACCATGATTGTAAATAACAAATCGATTTAACATTTTTATCACAATACATTTTGTCATATATTTTGTAATAAAGTCATTACTTATACACCCAGAAACTATAATAATAATATTACTCTCGGAAATATCTTACAAATCGAACAGTTTCAAATTCTATCTGTAGCATTGTAAACACAGTTTATATCATCTTTTTGCTTCCCATAAACAAGATAGATAGCACCCGGAAAACCCACTGTGTTCCGGAATACATAACAAAGCCTTTTTATATGCACCAACAGACACGAGGTCTTATCGTATCGTAAAAAAACGCTGACCCAATATACACACACAATGCGACAAAGAAATAGACAAAGTAAAGTTTTTTTCCTTAGTTACACGTTGCCTGAAATTGCTTCGTAAGCACATTATATAGTGTTAGCAAACGCAAGAGCTTGCTTTTTTAGAGCGAGAATGTGTGTGATTTAAACTTAATCAACTTGAATTTTTTCCGTAAATATACTAAAATTGTTACCAGCACATTTGATTGTGTTACTCGTATGTCTAGATATTTTTTGCTCAATCGAATGTTTAGTGTAAATATAATTTTTGAATAACTATTATCTTGTCTTTATTATTTATTACATAAGAAATTAGTTCTGCCTTTCCAAATAAAACCAGTACTCAACACAAAATAGTAACGTAGAAATTATAGTGAAACATTTAATTCGTGTTACCAAAATTAGTTCAGTTTTTTTTAATTAACTCTCGGAATCAACAGGTTAGGCTATTGACATAGGCTAATGATGATTTCCGCAGCACCAAATTAGGGCCAAACCTATTTGCAGTACGGCGAATAAACGTTAGTGAATTAATTAATCTGACAATGGTATTTCTCTCACCGTAACGTCAGTTGATCAACTTCGCAGGAAAATAACAAATTGCAGTTAACATTTTGAAAACAGGTAGTTAACATTGCCTGTCGTGGTGCGAGGGCTTCGTGCTAGTTACCCTACGACTATGTCCCACGATGGACGATGAGGGAGAGTCCCAGGGGTTTTAGTCGGTATATAGCTGGAGGCACGAAAGTATAGCGATGACCGTTTTTTTTTTTTTTTTATACTAGAGGCGGCAAACGAGCAAGCGGGTCACCTGCTGGTAAGTAATCACCGCCGCCCATGAACATCTGCGAGATCAGAGAGGTCGCTGATGCGTTGCCGGCCTTTTAAGAAGGAGTACGCTCGTTTCTTGAAGGTCCCTAAGTCATAGCCGTCAGGAAATACTGCCGCAGCTAATCTATTCCACAACTGAGACTGACACTTTGCGCACTTGTAAAAAAGAAGACTTTCTATCAAAGTTGGTTTCAGCGCACTCAAGGTCATAACTACACTTTCTTGCCTCGGACTATACCTACCCCCGACGAGGAGGGGAGTCCGTAATAATATGTAAGTATAGATTAGTTATATATCGTGTATTAAGTAGAAATCGTGAATATATTTTCAAATATCGCAATGGAAAATGAGGCGTTTAAAAGAAAAAAAAACATTTGTAGTGTACAAGTTACAACTCTATGGTGCCTTAACATTGTTTTTTACTTTGAACGATTAAGGACTGTCCTCAATATGTTTATGTTCGTTTGATTTTACGATTTGAGGTATACACTCAAGCCAGATAAAGGCAGATGAGATCACGTTGTCAACTGTGAGTCAACGCGGGGGCGGGAGGTGATGACACGGCATGTCCGATTTCCTGGTATAGCTATATAGGTATAAGTACACATTATTGTGATTTGGTAGGACTAGAGTAGGTAAGCTACTCACTTAATTTGCTTAGATTATTTTTAATTGTATTTTGGACTTGTCCGATACGGAATCAATTTATTGGGGCGACTAAAAGCAGTAACAAGCATGAATTAATGATTTAAATTTTTTTGTTTGTTCACGATAATCTCCAAAACTACAGATCGGATTTGAAGGAAATTTTGTTATTGTACAGCTTTAGACCTAAGTAAGTATATGAAATATTTTGATAAAATGCTAAACCGAACTCTATGCGATCAGAGCTGCTAGCGTCAACTAGTTTATTAATGAAGATGACTTGAAGAGTATTATGTCGAGAAAACATTCCTACGATTTTAGCTTCACAAATAATAATATGTAGTTATAAGTAGCCTATGGGTGGTATTCTATTGTAGTATAAGTATAAGTATTTCTCATAGTCAAACATTTTATTCAATCACAAAATTAGGTTCACTTGGAATTAAGTTACTTTAGAAACGTAGTCGCTTTTATTTTCACAGGAGAGGTTTAGCTCAGAGGTTTAGCTACATTACATTAGGCTGAGCTCGGCCTGTAAAAATAGTCCTAAAGTAGCTTATAAGATGCCTGAAGTCCATATCGTTGGTTATAAGGCAATACCTCTTGTGATACTCATTACTCATTCTTTATTGCTTCTAAAGTGTATAAACAGATGGTAAATCTATACTAATATAATAAAGCTGAAGAGTTTGTTTGTTTGTTTGTTTGTTTGTTTGTTTGTTTGTTTGTTTGTTTGAACGCGCTAATCTCCGAAACTATTGGTGCGATTTGAATAATTCTTTTTTTATTGGATAGTCCATTTATCGAGGAAGGCTATAGGCTATCAACATAATAATATTAAGGGGGTTGTAAGGGGTTAAAAGGGGGGTAAAAAGTTACTTTTCCACGCGGACGAAGTCGCGGGCGGCCGCTAGTAAATACAATAAAGCAACCACTATAGACCCTGATAGGGCACTGCACTACACCCTGGCCTGCCTACCATTTAGACATGAACTGAGGTGTCTATGTAAGTAGGTAAGTCAGATTAAATTATGGTTTAACATATAAAAAAATAGGTATATCTTTAAACCGGTTGCGCAAACACAGGCGCTCTCTTTATTCCCTTACATCCTCAAATCGATGGGGCTCCAGGGTGACACGACCGAAGGGAAATGGAGCGCAGGATCACCAACCACCAACTTCTAGACTTCGGGCTAACACTGAGAATTTTTGAACAGAAAACTCGGGTACAAATTGGCCCGACCCAAGCGCAGATGTTGCTTTAAACTGCGACCCACTAAATACGCCACCGAGGCAGTCAATCTATGACAATAATGTCAAGTAAATGCGGAGATTACGAAATACGCCTTAAGATACACGTATACAACTGACATTTACTCGTAATGGTAACTAATATCAAGCTAAGTGCTAAATACGTTGACACCGAATTCCGCCAGTCAGAATTTGGTACCCGAATGACATGACATGGTTATTGGAAAAGTTCCTGATAGTTTCTGTGCGGGCGTGATTCGATCTTCCGTGCCATATTAAAGTTATTATCACTATAACATTATGAAGTGACTGAACTACGTTGACTCGGTGGCAATATAACCGCTTATCGAGAATCCAAGGAGTTTTGGAGGCTTAGAACCTCATTAATTTAAATAAAGAACAAAACTTTTACACACATAATAGGCTTGTTTCCAAGGTTAGAGATTGGAAGATTTTTTGTATAAAATGGAGAAATAACGGTAAAAAAAACTATATACAAGAATTTAGTTTGATATTTTTTGTCATCAGTCAATTAAAGTTAGATCTAAATTTGATACGTAACTTGATTTTAAAAGTATTACATTTACTAAATAATTATATACAATTAGATAATTCATGCAATTTTGAGCAACTTTTCTTTTGAAACCATTTTCATAAACGCATTATTTAATATAGCTATCGAACAAAGGTCTCCCGTGATGAACACAAACTAGCACGCTGTGACGTCACAGCGTGGCAGGGCCGTTGTATGGAGCGTTTTGACAAGGTTTATTTTATGTGATCTTTGAATGGTGATATCTCGGAGAATATTCATGCTAACAGAGTAATCTTTTGCCGATGTTTCTACTCTGGAGAGCTTCTTTGATTACTAATCAGAAAAAAAAATTGGAAACAGGCCTATTGTTTTACTTATCATATTCTACATTTGAATTTCGATAGTCTATTATTTTATAAATTTGCACTTCTCTGTCAAATATTTCACGAATGTAATCCTCACATCGAAATTAAGTTGGTTTTTTAACAAAATAATAATTTTATTTGACACGTAAGAAGAAAAAAAGAACTAGAAAAATACGTCACGGAAAAGGGCGTCTTGTAAGTACATAGATTTTTTATACAAACGACCTTTTTTCATTGATTTATAAATTAAAACTTAAAATTATTTCTATCTAATTTGACAAATAATTCTTTTATAATTTTTACTTAGATTGTCATTATCGAAGTATTCGTTTCATAGTAAATATAAAACTAAAGACATTTATTTCATTTAACGAGCCGTTCAAGCTAGAGAGCATCATCATCATTATCATTTCAGCCAATAGACGTCCACTGCTGGACATAGGCCTCCAACGTTCTCTACACAGATCGGTCATGTGCCACCCGCATCCAAGGGACTCCCGCGACCTTCACTAGATCGTCCGTCCACCTGGTGGCAGATCTAGAGAGTATACCTACCAAACAAATTTTTGTTTGGTAGGTACCAAACAACCATTTGGTTTGCTACACGATAGGTATAAATAATTTTTATATTTACATTAATTTTATTAGGAAGATCAGGATTTTACAATGCATATTGTATTTTAACAGCAGTATTTTCAGAAAAATAAACACTTGGATAAAGGTCCATAAATAGATAATTACTATTTATTTCAACAATTTGCAACCCAATGTACAACTCTTTGGCCGGCTATTGGGGTATTATTTATTATCTTGTGTAAGCCTTAATGCGTTTACGCCACATTCCGTCAGTCAAAACTCCGAAGCCCACAGCGTCTCGCGCGGTTATTGGAAAACTTCCCAATAGTTGCCGGGTGTGATTCATTCCAAACGCGTTCCGATATGGACAATTGGACAGACTCTGTTATTAGTTACCGGGTTTAGGCTTACTGGACCGAGTTCCCGCGGGGGAACAATAATTCTGTTTGTCTGTTAGTTGACATACAGGATCAGAGAGCATTACACATTTATCGACGATACTTTAATACCATATCTAAACTTTGAAAATATCGCAAAACTACCGATAAACCTTGGGATCGGGGGTCTTCATGGTTTTTTTTTATGAGATAGGGGGCAGACGAACAGAATTTTTCTTTGTCATTCGTGTAAGGGTCATTCTTATAAACATTTGTATAACCGTGGCACTCATTAAACTCATCCAGTTACGAAGTTGACATCAAAATCTTAAAATTTACCGATTACTGCTATACAAAAGCTTAGGCCGCTTCTATTTAAACTGTGATATTTATAGATTTTGATGACAATTATGGATTTAAACTCTGCCACAGTACTGACATCTTGATGAAAATGACCCATAAAATAGACAAAAGACTCATACAAACGGACTCAACAATATTATCGAAAACTTTAATTTTATTGACTTAACACTTTAGCAGCCGAACACCGACTTAATGTGTTTATGTAAAATTTAAATATGTAATTCATTTTCCTACTTCCAAATCATACAAAATTTGAAAATCTGACAAATCCAGACTATCGCAAATATCTGTAATTAACAATGAAAAGCATTTTTAATCGATAATACACAGTTTTACTCGCAATAATTAATTAACAATATCGGTGCGCTCGGATTTATCTCGATGAATTGACAGTTCTAGTGACAGACGCCACTAGGGATGTGTGTACAGTCACGAGTTTAAATTGCAGACCACTCAAGGTTGAATGTCGTGTAGCAAATTTTCGCCATTAAAAGAGCTAATATTTTAACGTATGAAAGTTATAATATGTATTTAGGTACCATCGACAACTTTACTATATTCTAGGAGCGACTGTGCAAAGACGCCAACTTGAGCGAAGGCATACGATCATTACCGATGTTTTCCGAGTAATTGTGACGTGGGTAAATAACTTTTTGGCCCTGTGTTCTATCTAAATTACTATTTGTGAAAATGTCACAATAAACATTTTTTTAATAGACATATTTAACGGAGATGGGTTTCAAATCATTACTCGTGACTGTACACCTAGTGATATTCTAGAATGAATTTTAGTATGTCGATATATCCTAGGCGATTGATTTTGTCCGGTCAACAGTACTAAATTATTCAAAAACTGGCTAACTTCATAGTTATTATTGGAGTATTATTTGTGATTCATTCCGTTTTCCCGTCCGACTAGTTGCTAATATGGAAACAGACCGATACCGTTATTATTATCTACCATTGATCTTCTCATATGAATTATCTCTACGACTTTAATCATCATCATGGCCATAAAATACACCTTCGCACTTTAGAACACAGAGTCATTTAGATTGTTTTTGGTGAAGTATGTTTTGTATCAGATAGAACATGTTCTACTAGAACCAACTATGATTCATAGCGTCCTTGATGAAAAGTAAAAAATAAATAAAAATAAAATAAAATAAAAGTAAGTATCACGTCAAAAATATTATAAAACGTGGGAGAGCCACGCTCGACCGGAGTGATACCACGGCCTCACAGAAGACCGGCGTGAAACAGCGCCTGCGCTGTGTTTCGTCGAGTGGGGTGGGGGCACCGGAGACTCAATTGATGGGAAAAAGGGGTTAAAGGTTGGCAGCGCTCTTGTGACTCTATTAGTGTTGCAGGAGTCTTTGGGCGGCGGCCATCGCTTACCATCAGGTGATCCGTCTACTCGTCGCTCACCTACCTATCACTTAAAAATTATTTAATAGTTTTGGTTTGCCGAGTTCATCGGAGTTCATCGTCAAAGAAGAAAATCAGCCAAATTATTATCTTTCACATCTCAGTATACGCCAAATAGATGTTTATGTAGAAGAGTTTGTGGTTCCCATAGCACAACGGAAAACTTTAGTTTGGGACCAGGAGAATTTATTTATTATTATTAATTAGTCTGGTTGATCTGAACACGGTTCTTTTTACCCCACTTTACAACGTGTTTAAGTAAATGTTCGATTTGTAACGTATTATAAGCTATTCCTGTCTCTTTTTGTGTAGGTGTAGGTAGGTGAGAGACGAGCAGACGGATCATCTTTCCTTCAAGGAGTCACGAGGGCTGTTTTGGTGCCTGGTGAATCGCTTACCCGTACTGTCTGAATATAAATGTATGCTCTCAATTTTATTAAGAGCATATCATTTATATCCAGGACAAAGAGCCTTGGGAATAGCACCGAGCCCTGTGGTATGCCGGCGCTGATTATTTTAGCTTCGGAGCATTGACCGTCGGTCGGCGACGACACAAATATTCAGATCATCCAGAACGCTGTCCATTCATTTGCAGAGTCCCTCGGGTGTGCCATGCGAAGGAAGCTTCACCAAGAAGGCTTTGTGCCAGACCAGAGAAAATAGCTGACTTTCATCGGTCCAAATGTCAAAGGTAACATAAATATAAATAGGATTATTTCGGAGACATTGCGCATTTTTTTTTCAATACCTACGATAAAAATATCGGATGGAACGTGTTTCACGGAAAATAAATATTTTAAACCCACGCATTTTGAAATTTTCTATTTCATTTCATAGAAAATTCAGTTTCATAGAAAATTTAGTACTTAGAGTTTTTTCATTCAATTTCAGTTTCATAGAAAATTTAGTACTTAGAGTTTTTTGTATGAAACATGATCAAACAAATGAATAGAGGTATTTTTATTTTTAACTTACTTAAGGTGAAGGTGTGATACTTTTCCATGGGAAAAAAAGCATTATTGAACCATTATAATGTCTTGATATAGGTTTCACTCAGTGGCGTAGTAACAAAAGAGTGATTGTTGCTCGGAATTGGATAAGGACGCACCTTCCATATAGGAGGTTCGTGGTTCGAATCCGAACATAGATATCCCGATTTAAAATATACTATGTGCGTATTTCTACCATTAGCTCAGCGGGGAGGGAAAATACCATGAGGAAGCCTGTACTTATCAGATAGTTTCTGTAATGTGTATCCATGATTCAGTCGGTCTGGCTCCCCTTTTAAAGTGTTGCGAAGGTCAAACGGCAGACGCTTCATTGTACCTAATTACCAGACTCCCCAAATCCTGAATCATTAAGCGTACAGCGGGCTTAAACGCTTTGGGAGTAAATTGGGATTAGGATGAGAGATTGGTATAACTCAGAAATATCAAAAGCTTACAATGTTACTTTGGCCCCGACCCATAATATCTAGGTATTTTATAAGGAACAATTATTTCTTGAAATTATAGCCTTACTTTCCCACCTTTAAGTAAGTATATTTAGATTTCATTTATATTACAGAGTGTCGTGGTTAATTACAGTTTGCTTTCATTTCAAGGATATTCTATTAAAAAATATCACCTATTATAATGGTACTGACGTGATTATATTTATCTAGAGTAGTAATCAAACTATCTTTATTCCCATTCTATACCGATAGAAGGCCCTGGGCGTCGATTCGCATTGTTTCGCCTTTTTTGTTGTTTGTATAATATAAGGTCTGGCGATATCTGTTCAATTTATAAGTAGAGTAGATACCTATAGATATCACCAATCTAGCCAAGATCCGTCCAGTACATCTTCCCAACGATATCGGAACCAGCCAACCGAAAACGAAAAAAGGTTCAAAGAATCTTTTACGTTTCGCCTTTTAAACACGTAAAAAGTAAAATCAACAGCAAAAGCGGATGATCAATATCAAAAACTCTATACTCACTATTGAGCGGAGTTCGTATCAGAACTGTATGGTATTCATATAGTTCCGATGCAAACTCCGTATTAGCCGTATATAGCCTCAAAGTGATTCATGCAGTTTTGACGCAAGCTCCGCTCAACAGTGAGTACACCTAGACTTTTTGATTTTGATCTTCTATTTTTGCTGATGACTGCACTTGGTTTGTTCTATTGTCCATTTATTCATTAATTTATTAGTAGAAACATCATCCTAGCATGTCATCCTAGCCCTCATCGTCACTTTCCATCAGGTGCGATTGTGGTCATGCGTTGGACTATACTTTATTCTAATAAAAACTATAGGTGTCGTTATTTCCTGATTCAGTAGCTAACATGTTTTTGCCCAGAGAAGTTTCATAGGCGCTACATTTTGTACATTATGTAGGTTAAAAGAAAAACAACCCACTTACCTACCGAATATAAAACCTTTCCTCTCCATTTTTATTCAATTTCAAACAATATACCATTCACATAGGTTACGTCGGATGTGAACGAATATTAGCATTGCTAGTTCTGTCGCATGATATTGAAGCACTGGTTTGAGTCGAAATGTCTATCAAATATTGGCCGTGACTTTCAGGTACAGGAGGGGTTGGCATGGGTTCGAGCAAGAATAAATTGGAGGCAGACTGACTTCTAGTTTATTTTGTGTCAGTGCAGACTTTTCGAGTTCGTTATTGGTTACCTAGAATTTCTGAATACTGAAATTTGAAACATGAAATCTGCAAATTGAAAGCTTAGAGCGATGGCAGCACAGTGGTAAAAAACGAACATTCATTTCTAAATTTCACAGGTAGCCGCTGGCAAAGAGATAAAATATCGTTAAAATATAGCCATAGAATAGACTAAGATCCTGCTGCTTAATTCTGCAAGTTGTAGGTATTCTATCTGTTTTTTTATGAAATTAACTTAAATTAATGATGAGAAAGTTTATTGAATTATTGGTTTAATGAATTATTGGTTGCTAAAAAAATTGCCGTAATGGTCTGTTGTTATTTGGTGAATATCGTAGTATGTTAATGTACTTCACTATATCTGTATGTTTTTTTTTAACAAATTTTAAGAAAAGTGTATCATAACACAAAATAGAAACAAATAATGATTGCCAACTGTCACATAAAAAAAAATAGTAAAAATATTTTTTTATGTGAAAAATCATGTTATAGTAAATACTTATAATCTACTTATACTCGGGGAAGTTATTTTTAGTTGGGTGCCTGAACTAGAAAAATTCTCTATCTCAGGCAAAAGGGGCTAACATAAATATAAATAGTTTGATTTAACCAATAATTTATTTACAAAAGATCAAATGAAACTTCAAAGAACCAACCAATTCAACAAATAGTACCTACTTAGTAAGTGGTTATATGTAATAGTGAGCAGAAGCTTTAAACAAATTGTCCATTTTAATCTCTTTATTACTTCTAGCCACCACATAAAAACATTCGAGTTTGATTTATAATAACGGATTGCCAACATTAGTCACCGTGTATTTTTGCGGAACATATGCCTTTGCGCACGCCATGAATCAAGGCTTATTAACATGCGTCATCAATTATACTTGCACGCAACCCTAGTTTAGACATCTTTAAACATAAAAAAAAAGAAAAATTGAAACGTTTAAGTATTTTTTTTTTGACAATTAGAAGCATAATAAATAAAATTACTCTTTTTAAAAGACCCGTGACAATATTTGTAATCAGGTAACTCATCTTTACACTACCACCATAGAAAGAAGTATAGGGGTTTGCACCGGAGCGAAATTTTGACAACCGATTGAATTCACCGGTGATTGAGCGATCTCCGGTTATTCTCCGGTGATAGACCGGTGTTTTTGTATTTTTAAAATACCTAATAAGTCAAATTAAAATTGGACTAATCAAGTGTGTTTATTTTTGGTCAAGCTTTATTAAACTAAAAATATATACGAAATTTTTATATCAAAACATGGTGCGTATTAAATAAATATATTTTACAATTCTAATAAATTATGGTTTTCGTGGAGAAAGCATAGCTTTTCAACTGCGTCATTCGTCAACATTTCTTCGGTCATTAAGAATGTAACCTGTTGTGTAGAAAATAATAACGAGAACATAAGAATAACTAATTTAAGGTTTCGCATGAACTTGAAAAATATACTTACTAGCAATAAACGTTTTGACATTATGCAAAAAAAATATTGAGACTTTAAAAAATAATTAATAGAATTGTATACTTCATCAGCAACTCACGCTCGTCCACTGCTGGACATAGGTCTTCCCTAATGCACGCCCCCGCTCCCGATTTTCGGCCACTCTCATCGAGCTCACTCCAGCCAGCCTTCTAATCTTGTAGCAGGGCGTCCAACACTACGTTTACCGAGTCGCGGTCTCCACTCAAGGACTTTATGGCTCCAACGGTTGTCAGTTCTGAGGCTAATGTGACCAGCCCACTGCCAGTCCAGACCAGTTTGCTAATTCGGTGACTCTGGTTCTCTGTCGAATTACATCATTTCTGATGCGGTCCTTCAGAGATACTCCGAGCGTAGCTCTTTCCATAGCTCTTTGAGCGACTTTGAACTGGTGGATTAGTCCAGCCGTGAGTGTCCACGTCTCGGCACCGTAAGTAAGACTTTGAGGAATGGGTGACGAGAAGACGACGAAGCCTACCAAATGCTGCCCAGCCTAGCTGAATTCTTCTATTGCCTTCTCTATCGAAGTTGTTTCTGCCTAATTGGAGCGTTTGTGTTAGATAGACATATTCCTGGACAACTTCGAGAGGTACTCCATTAACAGCGACCGGTCCCAGATCAACGAGCTAGTTGAACATGACCTTGGTTTTATCCAAGTTCATCCGAAGACCGATGTGTTTGGAAGATTCAGCTCACCATCTCCTGCAGGTCCTGTAAGCTTTCCGCCAAGATGACGATGTCGTCTGCCAATCGTAGGTGTGACATGTACTCGCCATTTATATTGATTCCGCGCTCTTTCCAGTTGAGCGTTGTGAACATGTCCTGCAGCGCAGCGGAGAAGAGTTTCGGAGATATAACACCTCCTTGTCTCACACCACGTTGCAGCAGGACAGGCTCGGTTTGGCCATTCTGGATTACTACGGACACTTCAACACCTCGATATATCGCCAATCGACTTGGCACCTCTGCAAGGCCTCGAGAACAGACCAGGTCTCGACGGAATCAAAAGCTTTTTCATAGTCCACAAACGCCATGCACAGGGGCAGGTTATACTCTTTGGTCTTCTGTATAACCTGTCTCACTGTGTGAATATGGTCTAAAAGATAATTAATAGTATACTTAAGAAACTTTATTTACTTAAACTAGAATAGAATAAGCATTTATTTGGTAAACACATCACATAAATTAAGAGTATGTATCGAATAATAACACAGAATAATAAAAATAAAGACTAATGATAATACTAATACAGGTCTATTATTTCACCGGAGATTAATCGATTAATCTCCGGTGATTTTAATTGATTACTTTTACCGGTTTTTCACCGGTGATTCTCCGGTACTCACTGCTCCGGTGCAAACCCCTAAAGAAGTATGTGTACCTACTCCATTGCTTAAAGTCTTTTAAAAAAATGAGGCATCATTAATCATTAATAAATTGATTAACCTGATAGTATTTTAATTCTAAAGTATTAATACCACTCATCTAGCTTAGTAAAGTAAGGTATCAGCCTATAAACAGTCCCACTGCAGGGCATAAGTCTCCATCATAAAAATCAAGTCATCGCTACTATGATGGCATGAGGATTAATCACATGCTTGCCACGGATTAGTGATCACAAACTAGAGCTATGTTTTAAAATTTGAAACATGCTCGACCCGAGAATCGTACCCAGAACCCCGAGATCACGACTCAGTACTTCACCACTAGACCAACAAGGCGCTTAGCTCAGTAGCTTGATATATTAGATACCGAGCGACTCCCTGATGATAACTCATTTTCTAACATGGTTTAGAAAAAAAAACCTACAAAATAAACTACAAATATTTTTACCATTTACATATTGATTTACATATTCGCATTGTTGTATGACAAGCTTATCACAAATGGAAACATCATTTGCTTGATCATTCACCTATTTCCATAAAAAAGTATCTAAACTATTTCTTTAGAATCAAGAGATTGTACTTTTAGACTTAACAAAACGTATACTTTGTTCACATACGGGTAGTATCCATTAAACAAAATCACGACGTGACATATGTACATTTACCTCTGTAATAAACCTAAAATTCCGGATCAAGACGAAGATAAACCTCGAAATGATATGGTTCCATCTAAGTCCCTTGTAAAATGCGAAAAAAGCTGAAGCTCCTTAACAATGTCTTTGAAAGAGCGCTATAAAGTTTGCATGAATGCCTCATAAAGCCTCAAGTCGGAGATTCAACACGTAATACAAAATAATTCAGAAAGTAAATCTCATGAGACATTCAGAGTCACAATAAACATGTCGTAGAGGGTATATTCACAGCACAATAACAGTATCTGCTACTAATGGGTGTACTAGAAAATGATTGATGTCTGGTCTTTGTGTCTCCATGCAGAGATTCGCACGTTCAAATTCTTGAAGTTACTTTTATCTTACGATTCATATTGGGAAGGGCATATTAGTTTATCTTCACTAATGTTATAATCTTCAAATTAAGAACTCAAAGGTCAAACACCTTTAAGGTACAAGTACTACTAATCATTGCTTTAAAAAATAAAAAAGTATGTGAACGGTTTTATTTATTCTTATTATGCAAGTTTTTTTAGTATTGGAGTAAGGACAAAGTTATTATTCATCATACAGCCAAATTATGTGCCAAATAGTGTTTCCCTTTTATTTCTTAATTTGAAAATTAAAACACGAGTACATAAATAATATAAGTAGTGTTTAAGCTGTACACAATGTGGTTATGAGACACTAGCGAATGCTATAAAACTCGCCTTGGTTTGTTTCACTACAATCACTTGTTACAAATCGTTTACAGCCATCGCTAGAAGAGAGGAACAACCTTAAGAAGCTAAGAGAAATTAGAAAGATTCCAAGGAAAAAAGACCAAATGCAAACGAGAATAACAGAAATAGCAGGTTGAGATGAGGTAAAATTGGTTCAAACATTTTCGTACCTATTGCAAAACACACCACACCTACATATCAAGCTATTTAGAAAGGCAAAGCTACAAATAATTCAGTATATTAACATTAGAGCGCTCTACATGTAGGTACACGTACAAAATAATTCCGAAGTCAATCCCCAAGTGACATCCGCGGACGTTAGAATAAACATGGCGAATGAATAAACGGTGAATAGAGATAGTTGTCACACATAAACGAGGATGTGTTACGCCGCATATAATAGAATGAGGATTCCTTAAATGTAAAACGTTCGCCGCCGCTCCGAGAGCCGTTGAAACCCCTATAAAAATGTTAGTTCGCCTTTCATTACATTCGAAACGCAGCCCCTAGTCTCACACTCACAATATTAAACTTTAACCAGTGATACATAGAATACAATTCACCTTAACACGTTCATATATTTATTTCGCCAAATGTCCGATCTATTCGTTTTGAATAGCCCGTTTTCGGTGTTATACTTTGTTTTCTACAACCGTGTTGTGATTGAGATAGTTTTGGATAAACAGTGTTTGTTTGAACACAGGTGATAGAATATTGATTAGGCTATCCGAATTTGCTCAATTATAAAGCTTTTAGGGACATTGTTTGGAAGGAATAGCTCCCGGGTTTGGGTAATGTTTGGAAACGTTATTATGTATGGGAAGTGGCTCATTATTGTTCGTACGGATGCACAGTGTCACATTATACTGTAGCAGTGCATTGGCTACGTGTAACATAAACAGATATTTCTTCAGTTTTAAAGTAGGTATACCATGGTATACATACTAAGTTAATCATGACTTTTAGAAATTTGACGGAAATGACTCCCCATACAAAATGTCCCAGTCAGTCACATGACCGAAAAAGCAGACAAGCAAACAAGAAAAAAAAACTGTTTCTGTTTCTTAAACGCCCCAAGTTATTCTGGGATTTCTATTTATTCAATTTACAGAAAGAGCCTTTTAATATCTCATAGTTGACCTCAAGACTTATAGGTAAACCGAAAAAACTAAACGTGGCGGCGTAATAAACTCCCAGCGTCCATCATACATAGTATTATTGGTATTGGTCTAAGTTGGTTGGGAGAAGCCACGCTTCGGCATAAATGAGCCGGCTCGACCGGAGTGATACAGTCCCACAGAAGACCGCGCCGTAAGCAGCGCTGGCGCTGTGTTTGGTCGAGTGAGTGAGGGAACTGGATGCCCAATAGGGAGGAAAGTAGTTGACAGCGCATTTGTCACTCTACTGGTGTTCCAGGTGACTACGAGTGGCGGTAAAGAAGGAGCGCAGGAAGTGCGTTTTAGAATAGAAATAGAAATAAATTTATTCAATGACACTACAATAGATAATAGGCCTGTTTCCAATTTTTTTTTTTTCTGATTAGTATCAAAAAAGCTCTCCAAAGTAGAAACATCGGGCAAAAGAATACTCTGTTTGAGCATGAATATTCTCCGAGATATCACCATTCAAAGATCACATAAAATAAACCTTGTCAAAAACGCTCCATACAACGGCTGCCACGTGTGATCAGCTGCTTTGGGGGGTTTCCGCAAACTCTTTGTTCGCTAGCTATATTAAACTAGTTTAATTTCAAGCTTTGGTCAGAGTTGCTGTGCGTTGTTATAGATCAGCGTATTATTCCAGTGGGCGACCTTTTAGTAGAAGATTTGAAAAAAAAACGAGTACTAATAATTAAGTGTTTAAGCTGTACAAATGTGGTATGAGACACAGCGAATGCTATTAAACTCATTGGTTGTTTCACAGCAATCCTGTTACAAATCTTTAGAGACTAAAAGAGAGGAACAACCTAAGAATAAAAATTAGTAAGATACAAGGAAAAAAGACCAAATGCCAAACGAGATAAAGAATAGCAGTTGAGATGAGGTAAAATTGGTTCAACATTTTCGTACCTATTGCAAAACACACCACACCTACATATCAGCTATTTAGAAAGGCAAAGCTACAAATAATTCGTATATTAACATTAGAGCGCTCTACATGTAGTAAACGTACAAAATAATTCCGAAGTCAATCCCCAAGTGACATCCGCGCCGTTAGAATAAACATGGCGAATGAATAAACGGTGAATAGAGATAGTTTGTCACACATAAACGAGGATGTGTTTACGCCGCATATAATAGAATGAGGATCCTTAATGTAAAACGTTCGCCGCCGCTCCGAGAGCCGTTTGAAACCCCTATAAAAATGTTAGTTCGCCTTTCATTACATTCGAAACGCAGCCCCTAGTCTCACACTCACAATATTAAAACTTTAACCAGTGATACATAGAATACAATTCACCTTACACGTTATATATTTATTTCGCCAAATGTCCGATCTATTCGTTTTGAATAGCCCGTTTTCGGTGTTATACTTTGTTTTCTACACCGTGTTGTGATTGAGATAGTTTTTGGATAAACAGTGTTTGTTTTGAACACAGGTGATAGAATATTGATTAGGCTATCCGAATTTGCTCAATTATAAAGCTTTTAGGGACATTGTTTGGAAGGAATAGCTCCCGGGTTTGGGAAATGTTTGGAAACGTTATTATGTATGGGAAGTGGCTCATTATTGTTCGTACGGATGCACAGTGTCACATTATACTGTATACATATAGTGCATTGGCTACGTGTAACATAAACAGATATTTCTTCAGTTTTAAAGTAGGTATACCATGGTATACATACTAAGTTAATCATGACTTTTAGAAATTTGACGGAAACGACTCCCCATACAAAATGTCCCAGTCAGTCACATGACCGAAAAAGCAGACAAGCAAACAAAAAAAAACTGTTTCTGTTTCTTAAACGCCCCAAGTTATTCTGGGATTTCTATTTATTCAATTTACAGAAAGAGCCTTTTAATATCTCATAGTTGACCTCAAGACTTATAGGTAAACCGAAAAAACTAAACGTGGCGGCGTAATAAACTCCCAGCGTCATCTACATATTATTATTGGTATTGGTCTAAGTTGGTTGGGAGAGCCACGCTTCGGCATAAATGAGCCGGCTCGACCGGAGTGATACAGTCCCACAGAAGACCGCGCCGTAAGCAGCGCTGGCGCTGTGTTTTGTCGAGTGAGTGAGGGAACTGGATGCCCAATAGGGAGGAAAGTAGTTGACAGCGCATTTGTCACTCTACTGGTGTTCCAGGTGACTACGAGTGGCGGTAAAGAAGGAGCGCGGATGCGTTTTAGAATAGAATAGAAATAAATTTATTCAATGACACTACAATAGATAATAGGCCTGTTTCCAATTTTTTTTTCTGATTAGTGATCAAAGAAGCTCTCCAAAGTAGAAACATCGTCAATAAGATTACTCTGTTAGCATGAATATTCTCCGAGATATCACCATTCAAAGATCACATAAAATAAACCTTGTCAAAACGCTCCATACAACGGCCCTGCCACGCTGTGACGTCACAGCGTGCTAGTTTGTGTTCATCACGGGAGACCTTTGTTCGATAGCTATATTAAATAATGCGTTTATGAAAATGGTTTCAAAAGAAAAGTTGCTCAAAGTTGCATGAATTATCTAATTGTATATAGGGGAACCGAGACAGTGATTGCCCAGGGTACAGTGATTGCCAGGTTTGAGGTTAACGTAGATTTTAACTTATTTCAAAGGAGTAGTTTTGAATTAAATCCGTTAAATAGCACTAGAGTACTCTTGTTCGAATCCTACCGAACATAAATGTAATTTTCATTGCGGCATCCCTAAAACGCAGGATGTCCGCTTCCATGTTATTGTTATTATAGTGGCACTAAAAGAGATAGAGCATATCCTCTTTGTATAAAAAACTCTAGTAAGGCCGGGCGATAGAGCCGCCAAGTGATCTATAAAGTTATTGATACGCCAGAGAATAATGCGTTGAAATGGTTAATATAAACCTCGCTAATTCGTTGCAGTAAAATAACAATACAATTAATACAGTGTCCATGTAATAACAGTAATACATCGAAGTGTTCAGTTTCACACGCCATGATTCGTACATAAACGGGGAAAATAATAATATAAAGTAATGAGAACATGCTCCACAGCAATTGGTAATAATTAACATGTAAGAATAACATAATTAATGAGAGAAGTTTATAAGTGTAAGGAGTGAAAAGTGTAAAATGTCAATAAATACACATACATGATTGGAAACAGTGTTTGTGATTGAAATATTCCTACTAGCTAGCCCATTAGCCTGTCCATGATATGCCAGTAAGTACCTATACATAAGCAATGCAGATACAGTCCACACATAAGCTCTAGATAGCACCACGAAGGTACATACCATACAATAAGACCTAAAGAGACCTAGGCTAGGAATCCTATGATTCTACATCTATCCATACATGCCACAGATTTCTCCAACTCTTTATCAAAATTCTAATTCTAAAATTTTTTTTATATAATGGCTGTTTTTGCACAGCAGGTGTTCGTCTCTTTAAAAACCTCGGATTCCTTAGGAGAATCGGATACACTTAGCAGTTTTAATGATTGTGTCACTTTTATTACATTTTTGTATGTGAAAGCTAAACAACGAGCTAGTTTAAGCTTTGATGTATCATTTGAAGCAGTTATCATGGTATAAAAACATTCCATTTAGTATTTAGAGGGGGTGGGCAATCACTGAATTTTTAGAACAAATTTTAAGATTTTTTTTGCAAAACGTTATAATTACAAATATTCTTTAGATATTTGCATTGTTGCTAACTTATCTCAAAGCTAAACTACCAAAGTTATAAAAAAGTCGCACACTGCTTCCCAATTGTTAAAATAAAGGATTTAATTGAAATAAAACTTTACATCATTTTCTTAAGTGGGCAATCACTGTCTCGATTACCCTAATTATTTAGTAAATGTAATACTTTTAAAATCAAGTTACGTATCAAATTTAGATCTAACTTTAATTGACTGATGACAAAAAATATCAAACTAAATTCTTGTATATAGTTTTTTTTTCTGCATTCTTAAACAAAAAATCTTCCAATCTCTAACCTTGGAAACAAGCCTATCACATGATACAAATAAAAAAAATAGGTAAAAATAATCAAAAGCTCACTCAGCATTTTTAGGAAGGTATAGGCTCGTTTCTTGAAGATTTGGATGTCGTACCGGTTCCGGGAAAACACCGCTGGCGGGAAGTGATTCCACAATGAGGAGGTGCGTAGTAGATATTGAAGAGTAAAGCGCGCGGTAGTGGACCGCCATCCATCCAGGTGGTATGGATGGAATCCAAGTTTATGGGGTGTAATACGGTGGTGAAATTTGGCAGCAACATTCTTTAAACCACTTGTTATACCAACTATTTGGGGACCAACTCTATTTGGGATCAGAAATGGCTGCAAATCTATTCACTCAGTAAGTGTAGACGCAAATAGTGAGCGAGCGAGACGTAAAGAGAGTCGCTGCCATTTCTGATCCCATTCTTTAAACGCACGGATAGTACGCAGTGATTCCTCACCCCACCCCAGATTCCCTGGGGTTGAGAATTTCAACGCCAGTCACGTAATTGTAACTGTATGTATTCGATACTTTAATATTTATTCTGCTATTCGAAGCGAACACAAATCAAACAAACAAATGATCGATAATTAAAATCAGTGCCGTCATTGTATTATTATGTAGAATGTTAATGTTATACCCGCTGAATTGGTTTTATGTCATTTTGTATGTAACCGTGTATGTTTCACTGAATAAAATATTTACTTTACTTACTTTATTTTACTCGTAGTGTCGAGTATTAAAGCGTGTATCGGAAAACATTGCATCCAATGAACTCCATGTTTTACCAAACAGCCTTTGAATTCGTTGATTTTTTTTTTCAACTCCCATATAAAATTACCAACTCACAATATCGTGACAAATATACAGGGTATATACCGTGTATATTTTTAATTTCTCAGTCGTTTGATGTCCGTAAGATGAGTACCTATTTGAGCTACTACTCTACACTCTACTTGTACAGTGTAAGTAGGTCAATACTTTAGATTTTTTTTAATTATGTGAATGTTACTTCCTTATGATGATATAATTTTTTTATCCGGTGCATATGTTGATTTATTACCCGACTACGGCAAAGCAAAAGGAGGGTTATGATTTTGACAGGCTATGTATGTATGTATGTATGTATGTTCATCTGTTTCCACATAACTTCTAAACTACTTATCAGAATTAGACAAATGACATATCATTATAAGCGTCTTAATTGTCCGCTGGTTATAGGCTATATGAAGTTTTACAAAATCTATTGTGGCGCCCTCTAGCGGACAAAATATACAGAGTAAAAAAATAAAGTTATGATAAATATGCCGTGTTTGATATCATTTGAAAGCGCTTGACTTGTACATTTTGAATATATATATATATTACTAGCACTTGGACACCAAAATAGTACAAATAAAAAAAAGTAATAAACTAAAACCCAACTACGACAAAAAACGACGCTGAAAAAGTATAAAACAAGCCTAGTATGCAATATTCACTATGTAGAGATAAATTTTCATGTTTGGAAAGGCGTAGTCACACGTTACATATACCTACCTTTTGACAACGTGTGACTACGTCTTTCCAAACATGAAAATTTATCTCTATATAGTGAATATTGCATACTAGGCTTGTTTTATACTTTTTCAGCGTCGTGTTTTGTCGTAGTTGGGTTTTATTTTAGTCTAAGTTTTTACAAGTAAAGTCAAGTTATATAACACAAAGTTCATATGTTTGTATAAAACAACTTGAGTATAATTTGGGATTTATAATTTTTTTATGTGATAGGTAGACGAGCAGACGTTTCTCCTGATGATAAATAATTAGTCGCCAATATACCCCAATACCAGTGGAGTCATAAGTTTACTGTCAACTTTTAAAACCCCCTACCCCGGGATTAGGCGTCTGAGACGCTGATTCACGTCGGTTTTTTGTGAGGTTGGTGGTACCATTCCGGTCCAGCAGTTAGAAATAGAAATATGCTTTATTTGAATTACATAAGTCCATACAGAACATCTATGAATGCCACATATTATACAATCTGACGCTCATTTGGAATATCGCCGTGTCGTATTTCCGAGGAGAACCAGGGGGCAATTCTCGTGCGCTTGGGTGCAAATTTTGTCCCCGTAATAACTTAGTAGTTACTCTTATCAAATATGATCATTAAAATTTTCATTAAGAGCATTCATGTTGAAGCGTGGCTCTCGGACAAAATTCTAGTTATTTACGTGCATGAACTAGGTAACAACAGTATAACTCCAGTAGTACACACGACGCTATGTTATTTCCCTTGACAGCGATATTATTGCAACTTGCGGCCAGCTTCATGAGAGCCCTCTGCCCAACCGTTCTCTTGACAAAAGTTTCCAGGATACTAAGTCCGTATAAATTTCGGGGGATCATCACAAACTGGTCCTGATGTACGTGATACAAGGGTCTTCGTCCCCGCAGGGCTGTAATTTGCACCTGTACTCACAGATATTATGTGAGAAATTTTGTGTTACTTGAATACAGGTCATGGGAAGGGAAGGAAAACGTTTCGGACGGCACAATTTTGATTTTATGTCGGGATTCAGGTAGTTTGCTCCCCTTAATATTAAGTGAGTTAGTTTAAGGCTTGAATTTTAGTGCCTACTACGTACTTTAGTACTTTATTCGTTACGTCATGTAGTTTTGGAGATTAACTTGTTCAGTTTAAGGTTATGAAGTTGAACCGTGTCGTATTTAACTATGCAAAATGTATACTACTAAACTTGATACATATTTTATAATAGTTCTTATGATAATAATTATGTTTGTCCACTATACTAGCCACGTCTTTATGCTTCGTTATAGATATTTTTCTCAACTTTTTCTTATCCAGTCACTATCAACATTCCTCCTGAAGCCAGCAGCCGTGGCAACCTGATAAGACTGACGGAAAGGCGTCTATATAGGTACTCTGAGATTATCTCTGTTCCATCAATTGGGTATTTGACAATTTTTTTTTATGTGTTTAATCAAAAGACGCCTCAATTTAAGAAACATCGTTGAAAGAATCACTTGATTCTCATTTGAATTACCTGAGATATCACAACTTTAAGAGCACGTATTTTGGGCAAACCCAAAAACGCTCTATACAAATGGCTATTGAATCGTGACGTCACGATTCAACCTTCTGTATGCGCGTCTAGTAAATTTTATATGGTAGCTATATCAAATGTTTCGTTTAAGTATATGGTTTTATAATAAAAGTTGATGAAAAATGTACGGGTAGTTCAATGATATAATTATTTTTTTTTAATTTTATACTTTAAAAATGGACTTGCCCATGAAACTTTCAATGCTCACAAAACCAGCTAGATGTTATATTTTTAACTGAAAATGTTGGCCATTGGTTCTTATTTACCAATATTTTGATAGAGTATCAATATTTTTTACTAAATCGAGATTAGTCAAATACCCAATTGACGGTTCTAGAGTAAGTTTGACCAATCCAATGCCATTTTAGCTTTCTAATTCATCTGACTTCAACTAAAAGACCGACGACTCCTAAGGGATTACACCAACACTCCCGCGGGCATCAGTGTTAAGAAGATACCTACACTAAGAGCAAAAACCGCTGATATTTGTATGGGACCGCAAGGGCGAACGCGTAATACAGTTTCAGCCCGCATTCTCATGTAAAAATAGTTATATTTTTCTAGCGAGAAACCTATACTTCGTTTCCTCTCAAATGCCCACTCTAGAACCATTTTGCAAAAAGTCTACATACTTATCCGATAGTCACAGAATGTACCTAACCCTCCAACTACATTCTAATAAAACCCACCACTTCCCCGCCAGAAGTGGCTTGCCTAACCCTTTTAAAAAAGTTAACCTGTAAGTGCCAACGCAAACAGTTCGGTCCGACCACACCGCTTGGTACAATTTACCCACCTTGAACTGTGTTCACACCTGCGCATAAGCAAACTATGGGGCTTGGCCGAGTATAAAAACATAGAAAAACCCTTTTAGACTTCTGTGAGAGCTACTGTGTACACTTATCGAAATCCGGTGTAGACCGGAGAATTGGGTAGGTATTTGACTAATCTTTTTTATGTGTTTAATCAAAAGACCCCTCTATACACATGTAGAAAACAGCGCAGCAGTACGTTATTGGGGCCTTGTACTTAAGGTGCGGCCCCTTTTGAGGGCTTCGATAAGATTCGTCGCTGAAGCGCGTAAATAATTTAATTATGACAGATGAAACATCGTCGACACTGCAATAGTTCTTAACGCCCTAATGGGGCCTCACTTTAATGCGACTTATACTTCACTCAACGTCCATCATCTCCAAGCAACAAACGTGACGATGATAGGCACGAGTGAGAGTTGTAGAAAATTTAAACCACCCTGACTATTTTTTTTTAACTTCGTAAGGCCCACACACCACACACAATAGAAAATGAATTGTTTTATGCCTTTTTAAAGGATTTTAGGTCTTACGACGTTAAAAGACTGACGGCGCACTTGGGACTCCTCCAATGTTGGCGGAAATCGCTTACCATCTCCGTCTGCTTGTCTGCCCCTTATTTAATGAAAATAATTTTCCATAGTGATCTCTATAATCGGCAGTAAGGGTCTATTTCATAATGCAAATACACCATCACACAGCTATGCAATACATAAATTATTTTTAGTAAAAGTTGCGATTTTTATCGGCCTGACTCAGACGTAAGTGACATATATCGCTATTCGACATTCATGAAACGCAACAACAGTATTTCTAGAGTAGCAATAAGTAGCATAATAATATATAGGTTATATAAATCTTATCTGAAGGTTAATATTGTTAAACAGACTCGAATTCCAACCTAGTTGTATTTTGTCACAGATAACTAACGAACAACGAACGTAACTTTTACATACAACAATTACTTGATATTTTCGCCTTGAGTCCATTACATCGCGTCGCTTTGGTCGTTCACCTATACAAAGGGTTAGACAGACCGCATTGCTCACACTCTAGACCCACCTTTGAAGTCCGCTTGTCCTGTAAGAATCTTAATATCGAATGAGGGTCTATCTGACCTACGTCAAAGTTGACGTTCCGGCACGTCGCCGGTTAGTAGTAATAATGGAACGAATTACCCACATGGAGACACCATGAGGTAACAGGTTAAAGTTCTCCGAAATTAACATCGGAGGAACTTAGAAAAAAAAACATGTTAAAGTAAATTCTAACCGTAATGTTACTTGTCTCATTTTAACACACTCGTGAATCTCAGCGCCTTATTCATAACCCCATAAAAACATCTAAGGGGTTTAGATCTGGGTATCTTGGCGGCCATTTTATTTGTAATTTCACGACAAAATATGTTAAAAATTCATGATCTTCCTTTTATTATTTTATGATAGTATGTTATTTAGCAAAAAATAATCCTTATGATGAAGCCTTCTGATCGGTGTGATAAAGCTTAAAATTACCTTGAAGGTATTTTTTTTTCTCGTGTAGCGGGTTCGATTCCCGGTTTAACAGCGTAATTATTTTAAATTCTATTAATGCAGTTTAGATTGTTTTTGAATTAAAATAATGCCTTCTTTCAGTAAAATATTCCATCTACAAATTAATTATGGAGGGAAAGTAATTATAAATTAATTACTTTCCCTCCATGTGGCATGGCCGTGGGACGCCCTATATGTACAAAGTTCATTTATATTAAGTACTTATCTACTTAAACAGAGTTATAATATGTCAACAAATTCCCTATAAATCTCTCATTTATGTAACTGCTAAATATAACTTATTTTTCACTTGACGTAACAAAATTTCACCTCCTGCTCACTTGTACAAACTTTTCCTCCCTCAACTTTAACGATTTAATCCAAATTAAAGACGACTTTGGCCTTATTCGTGACTTTTTCGGAGATTTACACGACCTTTCAACTGGGATTTAAATGGACTGCGTTTTGGTCATTCCGTTTTATCGGACCAATCTTTAGGTATGTATTTGTACTAATTACGGTTGTGTGTTGTTTTATGATGGACTAATGGCACAAAATAATTACACACGGAAGGTAGACTCAGCCTGATTTTGAATTTAGAAGAATTCGTTGACATATGCTTGGGTTGTTGCGGCATGAGTACATAAGCGCGCGGCCTCTACCACATACCTTGACAGTTCGACAATCTAATGTCATAGGCTAGGATTAATGTGGTCGAAAAGGCGTATTTCTCCGTTAGTGCGCATGCGTGAGTACATGCCACGTTTTAGCTCTTAGTGGGCAGCCTACTTTCTGTGTGTAATTATTTTGTGCTAATGGTCCGTCGTCGTTACGGTTTGGGGGCCGATTTCTGTCTAAACTAGTTCCATTTCAATAGATGGCGCTGGGTGTCGAATACATTTCCTTTCCACCTATAAGGCTCGTCGTTGTCTTTGGAAGTTACCTCCTTACTGCGTACGGCTGGTCCACGCTAGTCTTTTGTGCCGTGGTATCACCCCGATCGAGCCGACCCATTACAATAGATAGAAGTATTCTTTATTCAGTTTAAGTCCATTTATCCCGAAGCGTGGCTCTCCCACGGCTACTCTACCTCGGTTACAGGATTACTTATCATTACAATATTATTATGTACCTACATAGTTTGATATTCCTAATCCAAACAGCTTTTAGCCAAATTGTATTTTTTTCAAGATTAATGAAACCATCCGAGAGAGATGTAAATCGATTTGATCATTTAGTTTATACTTGAACATCGATACATAAGTATTAAAATAGATAAGGAAGTACGAGCAGTTAACAGCCGAGTGTTGTTTCAACAAGGGAATAATGGGACAATCATTTGGAAGCGATAACATCTACTCGTAGAGAAATGTAAGACAGGAGCGAGGCGAGACCCTCTATTGTTATTTGTATTAATATGGTATATGTAATAGTTGGTAAGGTTCATATGAGAACACTTTCATAGTACAAATAAGTTTGTTTATTTTTTTTTAGTAAGCCGCTTTGATCTAGTGGTTTACCGGGCCGTGATCTCGGGGTCCTGGGATGGATCGCCGGGTCGAGCAAAAAGTATGTTTTTGATGCGATGACTTGATTTCTATTCTTTCGAGAACGATTTTCGGCACCATATTTAGTTTAGTATTTTTATAGGCGCTACATTCATGATAGCGCGAAATATTTACGTAATAGTAGAATAGAATAGAATGTAATAAATGATTGATCGACTAATTCAAAATTGACTTAGTGGTTTTTGAAAAAACAAATAAAAGTTGTGGCTTTAGTCTTGAAGTCGGTTCTTTTTTTGAATTATTTTTTATTTGTAAACTATTTATAGTTTAGTAACATTAAATTCAATTTTGAGTGCCATATCTTAATAACACGAATTAAACATTTTGGATTTGTTACTGTTTTGTCTTTTTGTACTTCATTATCATGTCTCATCAAATCCAAGCCATCGCTTTGGAGCCCGCTTTGAAGTGACTGCCGTCTGATCTTCGCAGCCCTCTGACAGGGGAACAAGACCATTTGGATCATGTATACACGTCGATGCCCCCGGCAATAAGTCGGTAACGTGCTATTATAGACTTTTTGTTATGTCTAATTCGGAAACTGCAGCTTACAATTAAATTAATTAATAAGTGTTGCTAAGTGTCTATGGGCGGCGATAATCGCTTACTTATCAGGTTATCCGTCTGCCCATCTGTCACCGATCACATAAAAAAATACACCTCGCCATTTTTTTTCAGATATTTCCTATTGACATTTATGATTTTTAAACTCGAACAGTATTTCATTTATGGAATTTTCGTTATTATTTTCCGGACGAACCCCCAAAGATGTAGGATGGATGGGGCAAGGAAACCAGGTTTAAAATAAGTACCTATCTTCTATTTATTAATTATTTTTATAATAATTACGTATTTATTTTCACGTCTTTCATCGCGTCTGCCATTCGTCTTTTATATATCACTATCGCACGTCATCCTAACTAGGTACAAATATCATTACCTATCTTACACCAATCCTTCACTTATTTTCAAAGTAAATGAGCAATTATATATATTTTTAAAAATCCTTTCGATTTGATGCATTAAAGATTTCAACAGAAAACTCGTTGAAAAGATATTCTACAAAAGCATTATATCGTCTCTCCTGTAAAATTTTGATTTCTCCATTAACGACTTATTGCTCGGAGGCGTCTACGCCCAAAATAATTTCCAAAACGTGTAAGTTTCCCCGTGGTGTTTTCCTTCATTGTCGCGTGAACGGTAAAATGTAGGTAAATATAGATTTGAAAAATATATAGATGCTCGGATTTGAACCTATGGCCTCCCGCTAAGAAGGTGCATGTTCTTATCCACGGACTAACCACAGCTTCCTTACCTGTTTCAAAAAGGATCAATCTATGTATTTAACACAACAGAGCACATACATTACAAGACAACAGCTAAACCACATCTCAGGCCGGAGCATTACGGCTAGCCTAAACTATCGCCCCACATTTGACCGAAACCAAATAAAGCTGGACGTAGCACAAACCGACGTCAGAAAAAATAATAACTTCGTGCCCACATGTCGTCGTAATACCGGGTGGTCTCGTAAAAAATAAGAAAAGGACCCCGCAAAATACTCTCTATTACATTCCTCCGTACACCCAGAGAAATTGGAAATACATTTGTTGGGCAAACCGGACTGCGTATAGCTTATCGCCCCGCTTGATTTTCAGCAGGGAGATTCTGGAATATTCTGCATATGGAATCAGCTAACGTATTCCATTTTCGGAATACTCCACGTGGCGTGGTTGTGACCCGCCTCTAAATGTGGCACGAATATGTCTACAATGTAATCTTTTCGTGTCTGACGATGCCGTGTTGAATAAAGTGGATTTGATGCCTGCACAAGGATAGGTTAGGTTATAAGGGGCAGAATGTAGGACATCAGACCAATGAAAGGAAAGGCTCGTTGGTTAGCTATAAATTGAGAACAATATAAATAATCGTATTAAATTTAAAAATAAATGATAAATACGCCAGACAATTTGATTTGACGCACAACAAACATGATTCATTATTATTTATTAGTCTATCGTTCCAGCCACAAAAAAATACTTTTTAGCTTTCTCTGCAGCAAACAAATCACTTTAATTTAGTCTGCAGAGTAATGTTTACTATTAAGACGATCCATCTTGGGCAAAAATTAATTTTCATAAAATAGTTGGTCGATGAATTGTTTTTTTTTTGTGCGACTTTGGCCGCCATTGAGAATAACACGCTGAAGTGATGATGAAAGCTACTTTTACACTTCTGTATTTCATGAATAAATCCGTCTATAGTAGACCCATTTTAGTACCCTATACTCTCATAATCTCCTAATGTAGGTATTTTTATACAGAATTTGTAACCCATATACGCTAGTCAGTAGGCATGTACTCCATTCATAAGCTACGAAATCCGGATACTACCTGCTATAATAAATTTCACGAAAAATTATACAAGAAATTTTCTTAAATTTATTTTCGAGTCTGGATAAAACTTTACCCAACAACATTGGCTGTATCTGGAATAATTAATAGGTAAGGTCGAAAGTCTTGCAGCCAAATATCGGACGAATATTTACACGCTGGTACCGGCACTTTCTAGTGCCGTGAATTGAGTTTTTAAACCTTGAAGTCATTTTACAATTTCACTCGAATAACCTCGAACGGTCGTCGCGTCAGCTAGTTTTATTTTTAATCTGCTCTACCTACTGCCTTTGAGATTTGTAGGTAGGAAATGCTTATTCACTCAGATATACTCAGCTGATATCAGAGAGTAAAAACTTTTGTAATTCATTTCAATATTTAGTTGTCCGCATTAGAAAATAAGCAATATTTTCAGAAGTATGTATGCTATAATGTAATGATCTAGTCATAAGAATAAAATTATCAAACATTTATTGAGCTGCCTCTTCGCATAGGCATAATATACTACGATAAAAAATATAAAAAGGACACTTTTATAAAAATAAATATTAACATTTCTTTATGACCTGAGTAGGTATAGGATCTAGGCTTCTAAAGCATTAGCAATCCAGGGCTTATATTTTTCATCATCTAGAATATTTTTTTCAAAATGTGTAGTGGTGAATTTACTTGCACGTTGCAACACTAGCACGTTGCAAATTCATTACTGCATTGCATTGGAACCAATTCCAATAAGTACTGCTTACATGCATTTTATGCAAGCTGATTTATGCGCAACTCAAAACGTGTTGTGAACGAAACATTTTAGCATTTGCATTCCATGTTTAGATTTTTAACATTACTCTGAAATTATTTATCTCATGTTTATCGTTCCTACATTCGTAATTATATTCAGCAGTCCATCACTTTTCTTAAGTACCTTAACTCAAAAGAGGTCTCCACTCGTAGGTATTCATACTTCATAGACATTCAGCCCTGTCCCCAGGTTATTGTGCGTCAGCGCGAAAAATAATTGTGTTATCTTTCCATTCGTCCTTGTCATTTGTCATCGAATGCTTAGAGCCCATGTTGTTCTGAAGTCCAACAATTCACTCGTTATATTGGAGTAAGTTGTCTGAAAACCTAAAGCTCTAAAGTCCAATAATTCACTTATTGGAGTCAATCACTTGAAACTCTTCATCAATATTTTTGGTTATATTACAGTTTACTTCTCGCAGAAACCAATTTTAATAGAATGTCTTAAGCTTAAAATACGTACTTACGTTACAGTCACAGTACCTGGTGGGAGGCCTGCCACGTCTGACACCTGTCACATATATTGTTTATGTTTGTTTTGTTCTTATCTGGCTTGTCTGTGATTTGGTGTTTTTTTATGTGATAGGTAGCAGGCGAGCAGGTGGATCACCTGATGGTAAGCAATTGCCGCCGCCCATGGACACTTGCAACACCAGTTAATGTCTTTTGAAAAATATATTTAGTTTTTGCCATCATCAGGTTTTATTAGCTTCACCAACGAAAACAGTCCAAAATATGTATATAATGGCTGATCGTTCACATTTGTCTAGAACACCGGTTAGAAGGGCACTATACCTTTACCTACCTTTAGTACTTGTACAATAGTTGACTTGAAATTACCGTGTAAACAACCTAAACAACGTCCAGTTAACGGATGAATATCGCATGGCGCTCACCATTTTAATACTTGAAAAGGATATTTTGACATTGACAAACGAGTTTAATATTCCCCAGTTATATTTCCTGACAGTTTGCCCCAGAGTGTTCTCATGAGTTTAAACTTTTTAAATATGTAGAAAGCACCTGTTTTGAGAAGTCTTATAACAGATTTTTATTATCTGCTAAGCGAACAAAAATGTTTGTAAGGTAGAGCATACTTCAGGAAGTTTATATTAAGATTTACCTCAATGATATTAAGTAAAAAGTATTTATTATAGAAGGGAATTACCGTGACGTTAATGATCAGTTAGACACATAGTTACGTATTACTCCTTGATGTTTTGGTTTCGTCACGTGCCGTGGTCACAAGCGAACTGGCGGTGCACGTACATAGCGTAACGTGCAGTAATGATATAAAAGCAATTCAAGGATTATTATCGTGATTACAAATAATGACCATTCAGTACAGTAGAAAAAAGATACAAAATTAGATTTTGTTTGAACTTGTAATTTTGACAACACACAAAGCACAAAAGACATCTGTTGTTTTACTTATCATTGCGCATTCGAGCAACCAGTACAGCTTACACTATAGCTCCCAGGAGGAACAAGCGCATTTGTTAAGGTGTAGCTTCTCAGAGAAAAATCCTAATGTTATTTAGTACCTACATCCCGCGGCTGCGCTCGCAAACATTCCTACAGTTAAGAAACTGGCTTGCTTTCCAACATTTCATCTCTTTTCACTTAACAATAAGAAAATGTGATTGCTATTTATTTGAGAATTGCTGCTGAAGTAACTTTGACTGACCAGATGCCGCATTTGGTAGTGACCCTGCATCCTACGCCAAAGGTCGTGGATTCAATCCTTGCCCTGGACATGGAAGCAACTAATACATGGAACTCGGTGCGTACGAACAAAAGTAGCGAACAAATAATAACAATATGCTGATATAACTGGAATAACAAAGAGTTAAGTCAGCAGACCCCGGCTGGGCTCCAAAGCGGCGTGGGTGGGATGCTACCAAAATTAAACTCTCAGATGATAAATAAATGTTCAAACAAACTGTATAAACAGTTGCTGAATACTTCTTCTGTAAAATCAATAGTGGAGTTTACCGACTTTTCAAACAGCTAAAATATATAAGAGTATATACAAACAGGGTCTATCTGTGAACATTTACATCCCTATAACCACGTGTTCTGTCAACAATGCTGAACAACATTTGTTCAACAACTTTTTCCAAATTCTTTGAACAATTTTTCAACTCCCCATACGAAATGAATAAGTTACGGGACGGGTGTGGAAAGATGAACATTTTTATGCGAATTTTCAAAAGCCATAGAACAAATGTTGTTCAGAATGGTTGGTAGAACACGTGGTTAAAGGGATGTAAATGTTCTAGATACACTCTGTATATACAGGTCAGGTAGATATTATAATTACGGCACTTACATTAGTAACGGACCAACACAAGTAGAAAACTTAGTTATTTAAAAAATCTTAGATACACACAGTATCAGGTCGAGTCCGAGGTCGTATAAAAAAGCACTTGTAACTCAAACTTTTTAATGTGATAGGTAGCTGATGGTAAGTGATTGCCGCCGCCATTAGACACTTGCAATACCAGTAGAGTCACAAGTGTGTTGCCAACCTTTAACTCCCTTTCCCCTCAATTGGGCTTCCAGTACTACTCTCTTAACAAAACAGCGCAGGTGCACATAGACAGCAAACGGACGGTCCAAAGTCCAAACAGGTTAACTCCACGTGACGCCGTTTGTACATACCTAGTTCCAATGCTTATCTAGATAAAGCTCCATCACAAATGGATCGAACGTCACGAAGCAATTTCTAAACTTCTAGACCCGTATTTGGGTTAAGATTTTTTTGCTGCCTCGATATAATGTTTTCTTCGAGCTAAAACTCGGATCTTTTAATAGAAATTGGATTCCGTAGTGCGAATTGTTGTTGAAACTTGTTGAGAAAATCAGATCCAAAAAAGACGATGGGCTTTGGGAGCGATAAGTAGCCTTTGTCTATTGGATTAATGAAAAACCAACTACTGAAGCACCGTACTACAAATAATACAAAGTAACACCTCATCTTTACGTGCAATTCCCAGGTGCATCCAAAGCTGTCAGTTTGGAGCCCGGGGTACATACACTTAATTTATTACCTCCATAATCTAAATTTCTTCCGTGATCTAAAAGTTAGCCATGGTTTGAAACTGATGTCGTCCTTTTCATTTCCTACGTTTATAAAAGTGACAGCAACATTTTTAAACATTAGTCTCGTAATAATTTAGGAAACTAGGTTTCCCAAATCTTGAACCCTTAATTGAAATGGAAGCTACTTTAGTCGAACTAAATTATGGTTACTCGTTCAATATATGAAAAGAGCATTCCTCATGATTATTTCTCCTCTATTAGTAGAAATATGCGTGGAGATTTAAAAATCCCAGAGTTTACTACATCCGGAGGACACTAAGTTACTATTGGTCTCAAAAGATTAAATAATATTACTAGGGTCCAAAAAGAAACCATAACTAACCCGGAGTTTTTATTAAGAAAAATATTCCAGCGGAACATTTGCCGAGGTACAGTCGTACAGAAAAATGCCACTTGCCCCATTTTGTCGCAGTCCACACTTCATTTGACCCAGGCGGAATTAGACGCACCCGTGCGGTATCAAAGCGGCGCCTCGGGGCTACGGAGGTCTGTGCCAGTTTTCCCCAAGTATTCCCTAGTCCGGATGCAAGGGGACTAAAAATTCATGCTGTAACTAGAAATTTATAAGTTTAGTCTTTTTTTATGATCTTGGTGACATTGATGGTTGAGAGGCTAAGGTGCGCTCGAAAGTGATAGGTTTCGGGTTTGAAGAATGTTTAATTACAAAACTTTTTTATTTATTTCATAATTATCGGTAGCAGCCACTCATTCTGATCTTGCAGATGTTTAATTCAGGTGATCAAGTTGCTCGTCTGTCGCCTCTAGAATAAAAATAAAACCGTATTTGGTATGGTTGTTATAAATAGATGGTGTAAATAAAATTTTATTTACACCATCTATTTATAACAACCATATTGTTTTTCTATTGTTTTTCTTTTCATTCGTCTTTTCTATTTTGTCAAAAACCCTAACCACCTTTGTTTGGAAAAATATTTGACAAAAAAAACACTGTGAAACTAAACTTGACTACCTAAGAGGCGGCGGTGGCTTATGTGCCACACTTTGAAACGATGGTTGCACTCAGTGCCCCGGTTTCAATGGCTTATTCCCGCTGTCCACCTGTGTTCTGTTTGTCCACCCTGAGTGAACAGTGACAGAATTTTTTTTTGTTGTTGTTGTTTTATGGTTTTGTTTTTGTCATGTAATGACATGTATTATCTATTGGTTTCCAATAAACATTTCTTCTTCTTTCACCAAGCCATTTCAATATCCAGATGAGGCCAAAAATTTGTACCTCAGTTTGTAAATATTATTGTTAGCCCGGAAGTTGGCGGTCTTGATGTTGACCACATCTCTGTTCCTTTAAAAGGTCGTTGCCTTTAGTCCTTCATCTGAAGCCTCTATAAATATGTCATTACGGGATTCCACCAAAATATGAGGGTAAGGGAATAGAGGGTGCACTTGTGTTTGCGCACACACTTAGCACTATACCTAATAATAAAACTTGCATAAGTGGTGGATGGTCGAAGTTAGCTAACGTAACCAAATCATTTGGAGGATGTACTTATATTAAAACTTTTCTCAGTGATAGTAAACATGACGAATGAACATAAAAAAATGATTTCTCAGTAATTAATATACTACAAACAAAATATACTTACTTACATTTTTTTTAATATTCAAATATACGTAAGTAATGAATTTTCCGTCTTTGATCAGGAAATTCATTATGTCCCTTGTCCATTCAAAAGATCTGCAAATATCAATTTGAGAAAACCAATAAAAGGTCTGTTTTGAAACGTTTACTCCTAAATGAAAAGTTACAGTAATAATAAAACCCTAAGGGACGGAACAATATCGCAAGACAAACAGACAGTTGCTGACGCAAACATAATAATCCTCAAATTAAATAGGCAAAAGCTTCTCTAATGGCCTAAAAGGGCTTAAGCGAGGACAGAGGGATTGGGTACGCCAGTGAATCTAGTAAAATCTAGCGAGAATAAACTTGGAAACAAATTGTTGATGGCGAGCTAAGTATAACGATATGGAATTGGACTTGCTTTAATGTTAAATAAAATAAAGAAATAACAATTGCCAGCAAATTGATGTAAGTGATTTTTTATGTTACTACAGACAAGTATTTGACATGAGGTACGCTTGCCAGTGAAAAGCACATTGATTTTTGCCTTAAAAGAGTCCTAGTTGCGTCCAGCTTGTCCCAAAGTCCGCTTTTTGGCTATATCTTCTTCACGTGACACATTTCATCACATGTAATCAAGCTTCTTTCTCAGGTATGTTTTGACCCTTTAAGTACATAAGTCTATATTAGTCCTGTACATTTATATTTTACAATGGGAGTCAAATCCGGTACTTTCTGTTTACAGACTTGTTTATGATGTTGACCTAATTAATAATCCATGTTTGTGACCTTGAGAGCTGAACGCAATTTTATCTAAAAAATAAAAACCGTGAAAAATAGTTTTCTACAAAATTTTAGCAATTTAAACCCTCAAGGACTAACTAGTTTTTGATAATTTTAAATTAGACTAATTAATTTACTGTTTTTCAGCGCACTTGTGACTCTACTGGTGTTGCAGGTGTCTACGGGCGGCGGCAATTGCTTACCATCAGGTGATTCGTTTGCTCGTCTGTCACTTACCACATAAAATAAAAGATGTTTGATATGTCTCTCTTTCTGATTATGACTTCAACGCAGATTATGCAGTCCAACAGGACTAAACGTGAGAATGTTTAAACATAAGCACTTACTATAATGTTATCAACTCTCTGATTTGACGCACACAGCCCCATACTTTCAGACGGCAAACTTACTGGACGTGAATTTGAAGACCATGGCTATGTTAACATTGTCCTACCCAATCTATAATGCTGACATTGAAAATGATTGAAAGCCATCACGGGCAATTCAGAGGCGGTGTACGTTACGGAAGCACTTTCGAGTACGGCAAACTTGTTTTCCAGTGGGCCAAAAGAGAAAACCTCACGTATATTAGATGGAAAGGGAATGTATATGAAAATGACTCCTGGGACCCCAGCACACCCCAATTGCGCAGTCACTTGGTGATTTTATCAGTCAGCGCCGATATGTCACCGTTCTTGTGTAAATAGTGGTTCTACGTCAATGAGAGTATTGGGACGGCGTCGGGTCGGCGTCGGGTCAACGTCGGGTCGGCGTCGTATCGGTATTAAATCGGCCAGCGTTTGTGTATCAATCATTATATTTAGATCAATAGACCTTCTGGTCGAAGACGACGTCGAGTTCTTTTTGGTTCGTGGAACTGTTGTATTTGAACAATGAAAGCCAGTGCAGACGGAGCAGTAGATTAATGTTAACTCCATTGCAAATAAATTTTTGCTACATAATTTGTAAACTAAAATGGACCTATTATTTTGTTAAAGGTATGGAAGAAGTGTTTATTGTTGTTGCTAGCATTATTTTGGATGGCTTTGTTAGAAAAAAGTAAATCCGTTTTTTTAAGTGTTTAGTGTAGGTAGGTACTTACTTATAAGATCAGTGGACTAAGTTTTTAAGAACTGTGGGTTTTGTAAAACAATAAAAAATCTATTAAGTAAATTATCTGACAGTGCTATACGAGTATTATCCAAACGAGGTTTTTAGGGTTCTGTAAGCAAAAAGTTTAGAACCCCTATAGATTCATCATTTAATTAATTTTTCCATCCGAATTCAACTAACTAACTAAGCTAGCGCGGCACCTCAAGTGGTATATTCTGCGCCACTTCCTCTATCTAGGTTGATCTTGCGCCACCTCCTGCCAGTCATCAACAGCCTGGAGTTCGCACAAATCTTTCTCAATTTAATATTTCTATCGGTAGGAATCTGAATTTTACTAGAAATATTTATCAGTAATCTGTCTGCACCAAGATGTGTTGTTTTTTTTAATTTAACGACTTTGTAATAACTTGTTGTTAATTTGTTACTACTACCCAAACCAGTTGGGACGGCGATAGAGACGGCCGGGACCACCTAGCCGTTCATACTAGGTCCCACTGCCTGCTGAGCGACTCTGACTTTATGAACTAGCCTTCTCGTCTGCCTGCCTCAGCTAAATTTAATATCGCGAATTCAGGACACGACAAGCATTGCCTGTAAATTTGGAAAACTGGAAATTTGTGATTTTTATCACCTTTCCGCAGTCACAGGTAACAACGAACGCCTTTACGTTAATTTAACGTCTTTTCCCCAAACGAATGGAAGTTTCGTGTTCCGCAGCGCCAATAAACATTTTATTACAGATTCGATATCTATCAATGTACGAAGTCATTTTGGCAAAATTTCCCGTTATTCATTTCACGTGATTTAGAAATTATTACAGGGTTGTTGAGTATTATTTATAGCCTCTTGACTTGACTTAACTGCCCCAGTAGCTCATAGGCATGTGAGTCGCACTTCAAAGCGACGGCTGCTCTTGAGGTCTTGGGTTTGATTACCAAATTCTGGATCATGTACCAAGCACATTATGGGATAGGAAATGACAGAGACTCCGGAAACGTTTTTCGCCCTATTTTTTTCTAACACAACTTTCGTTAAGAATGGTGAAGTTAAAGGTCTTTTGGGTTAACGTGAGATCTGATACCTTTTTGAGAGTACCGGCTATAGACTAAACTAATGTTGAGACAAATAAGTGCATAACTAAAGCAGTGATGATTCATTTCAATGAGAGCACGTGTTGCGGAATTTGGAAATTCCTCAAGATCGCGTCGCGAGAGCGGGGGTAAGCGTAGGGCGCCTCTTATCTATCCCTTAGGCGTTCGAAGCCTCGAGATGAGGCATTACACCATGTTATTGTACGAGACATCGGCAAGACGGATGGCGCGGTCACCGTATGAATATTTCAGTAGGCGCATTAGGAAACGGAAAAATAAATATAGCGGACTTCACTGGACGCATTTGTGTATAAATCGTGGTGAGTCGCGCGTGTCCTGATTACCAATAGGCTCCTAGGACCACTCTTGATACACCTGTTTATGCCGATTTCGACTCTAAGGCTTCGCATCAAGAACTCCCGTGGAAAGTAGCCACGTGCGATGGACAGGAGTTATTTATCAGTTAACCGTAAATCCATCTCTCTCTGTTAAGTGTTTCACTCTCTGAATTTTTATTGAAAACTCGGACTTGAGATAGCATTTTTGCCATTAATGTAATGTGTTGTATCCGTGTTAGTGGAACACGGCTAGGGTTGGTTATGATCCAGTGATATCAATTGACCCAAATTGTTTGCTATCTTTTTCGAACCGATACAGAGAGCAGACGATTTAGGTACAATGAGGGTTTTGCGACAAATCTCATACAGTATGACAAGTCTGTTGTTATCTATGGTAGAAATTGAAACAAACGTTGTCTTCTAGGACATGCCTAGTGCCATGACCCTCTATTAGCCTTAGGTCCCGCGGCTTAATTTTGCTGTTATATGATTTTCTTTATGGGATATCAATCTTAAATTGATATTGAATAACGAATGATGTTTTAGTTATGGGCAACTTATCGCTCATGAATTACCTAATCATTGACTTTAGATTAATTTTATAAAACGAACAACAGATACAATCAGAATCAAGCAGTGGGATCTTAGTCATACTTACAAAATTTTTTTGGAAAAATTAAGGTGTCAACAAGCACAGTAGATGTTAATCAAAATTATTATTTCTGCATCTAAATGCTGTCATCTTGGGAAGAGTCACATAAGGGGTAGGTACCCCCAGTACTTAGGTAAGTACTGTTTATGAATTTTCCTAGTAGGACATTGGTAGTACAATATCTTCACCAGTTATTGGCAACCCTTCACCGCCAGAAGCTCGTCTTTATGTTACGTGATGATTACAGATTAAAATTAACGATCTTTAATGTAAAATGTACAATAAACAATAATTTGATTAATCACTCAAATTCAGAATTTGGATACAAATTAATAATAACGACGTTTAATTTATTTTAATGGGCAGCAATGAAACATATTATTATATACCTAGCTATGCTTTCATGACTTACAATCAGATTTTGAAGTTTTTTTTTATACTTTATAACAAAAACTACAAATTGAAAACAGGCTGCAGTTTCTGACCAATGTCTTCTTTTCAGTAAGTTAGGTACCGTTTACCGTGGGAGAGCCACGCTTCGGCATGAATAGGCCGGCTCGACCGGCGTGATGCCTCGTCCTCACAGAAGACCGGCGTGAAGCAGCGCCTGTGCTGTGTTTCGTCGATTGGGGGGAAAGGGGGTTATAGGTTGGCAGCACACTTGTGACTCTACTGGTGCTTAACAAACGGCAGCGAAGAAAGGGGCGACGTCGGGTCCAGATCAGCCCGTTGCAGTGGCGAAGTAAAAAATGACGCATGCATAATTTGCCAAGAAACCAGACGAGTTGGCGATATAAAGAAGAAGCAATGGATGCATGTAAGCTGATATGATGTAGACAGAAGTTTAATGACACTGAGTTTAATGGCCTATACCTATCTTATTAAACATGTCGTTATATTTCACCAGCAACAGCGCAGTAAGATTATTCAAATGGAGTCGTATCTATCAAATCTGCACCGCAATAGCGGCAATGAGCCCTACCTATCTTCCATCAACATAAATATAGACGGGGTTGCGAGTCAGGAGCGGAAGCGGTATGGTTTCATTTTAAAAAAGTTAAATTTTGAACACCTATATTCAAGGGAAAATAACCTGAACTAACTGTTGTTAAAAAGGTGCCGATTTCTGTACTAACGAGATAACTTCATTGTCTTCTTAATAAAATACTACAATATTATGCCACAAACAACCATTAAACGCTACGCCACGTTAAAAAGTATGTAAGATTTTCTTTAAAAAATACTTTAACATCAAAATACTTCTCTCTCTCTCTCTCTCTCAGAGGAAAGAAAAAATGATAAAATATTTTCGAATTAAGCACAACGGTATATAAAGCCCAAAATTTTTTTTAGGGTTCCGGAGTCAGCGCATAACCCTTAAAATAGCTTCGCCTTGTCTATGCCATCCTAGTTCAAAGAACAGGGTTCTTTTATTTTTTTCGCTTCATCATGGGAATATCATTCGATAAGTATTTTCAAAATATTATTATGGCTTTGAGATAATTTTGCCGCCGCCCATAGACACAAACCAGTAGAGTCACAAGTGCACTGCCAACCGTTTACCCCCTTTCCCCGCCAATTAGCCCTCCGGTACCCTCACTGACTCGGCAAAACATAGCACAGGCGCTGCTTCACGCCGGTGTGGTCTATGAGGCCGTGGTATCACTCCGGTCGAGCCTGCCCGTTCTTGCCGAAGCATGACTCTCACAGTAAAACGTCGATTTTCCTACGATGAAAAAGAAATCAGTATCCGCTAGTAGCTCATGCCAGCCTCGCGGCTACACGTCGCCGTTCCTTCCTCTCTCTAATTTTGTATGCTCTGTCGTTTTGCCGCATTTATTTTTCTTCGCGGTCTAATTTTCTTTGTTGTCTCAGTCGTTTTGTAACCAAATTTCGCGGAATGAGGTCCGTGGTTGAAATGAAATTGGTATTCGGAATGAATTGGCCCCACAGCAAGTTCCTTGGACCCTTTCGTTTTAGAGTCTTGATTTTCAGGGGTTCAGTTCTCTTTGGTTCTTAGACCTTAATATTTTCATCTTTAAACTATTTGAATATTATGCCTAGTTCTGTCTTCATTGTCTAACGATAAAAGACTGTGTATTCACTCATGCACCCTAACCTGATTAACTTTATCGAAAACCGGATTTACATATTGTACTACCTAAACGTTAGGCGTTATAGAAAGATTAACAATGAAATAAAAGATTAAAAGTTACGTTACTAGTATATAATAAGAAACGAAAATTCTCAAATAAATCTAAATACAAAATGGCAATTCCATATGAAAATTTAAGCCTAATCTCATCATTGTAGCGTAAACTCTATTTATATGATGGAGGCCTGTGCTCTTCAGTGGGACAATATATAATATACTGTGAGCTAATAGCTGACAGTATGTATACGATCAGCTTATAGCTGATACTTTACTACTAAAAGTAATCTTTATAAACCTCAGACCTCCTTGATAATACTTGAAAATCCTAAACTGAAAAAGCTCTGAGTACTCCTGTACTCTGTAAGTGGCAAAAATAGAGGCTACAGAATCCTCTCCACCAAACTTCGGTCTGACTTCTTCAGTTTTTAATTCGATTTGTGTTTCGGACGGACTGCGAATGCAAACCCGCTTCAGATTGTACAACAAGTGAATAATTAGAACCCACCGCAGAAACCACTAATCTAATGAAGGGTTTCTTAAAGACGCATCAGGCTAACTTTCTTGAAGGGGTATTAAAAGCCTATTAAGAGTTTTGGATCAAAACGCCTAGTATTTTTACAGAAGGTTCTAGTCAAAATCAACATTCTGATTCCGGTGGCAGAATCGCAAGTTCCTTTATTTGTTAGTGCAAAAGATATGTTAGTAAAAAAATATAATATTAAAACTTCAATATCATTTTTTAAGACCTATCCATAGATACACATATGTATGTGGGGTACGGGTTCTGATGAAACAAGTTTTATTTAATTTTTTTTATTATCTAAGTATGGGGCGCCATACTCAGATTTTTTTTTTGCTTTTTTATAAAAGTACTAGTGGCCCGCCCTCACTTCGCTTCGGGACCGTAATTCAGAAATGAACCGATAGATGGCGCTGTGTCCAATTACAACGCGTAAACGTTTCGTGTTTTCGGTTTACCTATAAGCCTTGTCGTTGTCCATAGAAGTTATCTCTTTATAAATAGTATAGATAGATTAATGCGGTTCACAAATTTACCAAGTTTCAACAATATAGTTTGGGAAAACAGTGGCTGTTTCATTACAGCTACATAGACAGACAAGACGAATTATGTGAAAGGTGACCAACGAGCAGACGGATCCTGATGGAAAGCGATTACCTCTGCCCAATAGACACCTGCAACACAAGTCAAAATGCACTGCCAACCTTTAACCCCTTTTGGCCTCATTAATATCTGTAAGGGTTCCGTTTTTAGGCTTTTGGCTATGGAACCCTAAATGTAATCATAACTTAAGAACCTACCTACTATGAACTCTGAAATATCAAAGTTGTCAGAAGTCACTAGTACACCTAGCGATACACCTCATGTGCAATTTGCGGGAATACACAGTTATTCCCGGGAACTACTTGCCGACACCAATTAAACCTAGTCTAGAAGTTCCCCAGGTGTAACTTTGCAACGAACCCGGAATGAGAATCAACCCGCGACGCGATACTACATTTATTAACTTTGATAATTAATTTTCTACGTACTTGCTGGTGTATTATGACAGTGGCTTAGTTATGTGGTGTTTTAGGCACTTCGTTACGTAAAATGGCGACGAACGGTTCCAGTGCGGGTCTGTTTTGTAATAACATCATCAGCCTGAAAATCACAGAAGCCTTTTAACTGTGGGAGAGCCACGCTTCGGCATAAATGCGCTGGCTCGCTCAGAGGATTATCATGTCACTCCGTCTTACATCACGCTTACCGAGACGCGGTCTCACCTCCAAAACTCGTTTTCTCTCTTTTAATTTAATATAAATTATATGTTTATATAGTAGTATAATCTATACGTTTGCCCTTGTAGTTGTCAGTTCTGCAGCTGATATGGCCAACCTACTGCCTCTTTTCCTTGCTAATCCTGTAAGCTATTCGTATGTTTTTTTTTCTCTTCCGGATCACCACGTTTCAAATTTAATCGCGAAGAGAAATTCCGAGCTCTTTTCATAACCCACTGAGCCACTTGTAACTCGTGTTTCACTTCTTAAATGAAAACTTTTTAACAAACTACGCTACCGAAAACACTGAAAAGCAAAAAATAAACCTTAATTACTTTTAAGTCGGCGTTAAAGAAGCCGCCTCACTAACCTGCCGCGAATCTCGCTTCACGTAGATAATTAATTAGGTATTTTGCTTTTGTGTCGACTCAAAATTAATTTAATAAGTTACATACCTACCTCAATTAGATTCAGAATTGGTTATTTTTTGCTTTTAGTCTTTTATCGGTTTAATTTAGTAAGTATTAAAATATATATTTCATTATTTTTATAACAGGAATATTATTATATACAGGCTGTTCCTCGTGAAAAAAAGCGACGCTGCATTTTATTAACTGTGGTTTATTTAAGATGTTTAGATTAAATAGAATTAGAAAATATGAACTCGATACAATGTCTGAGGGTTGATTCTTATTTGCAAAACTATGTCCAATTAAAGTCAAAATTTGCCACTTTTGGCGGTCACAGTTTGCTTGTGTATCATCTTCACATTATAAAGGATAGGCTACTTCCACAGCAAAGTACCCATCGACACGCTAAGCACAACAAATTAATCTACACACAAAGGAGCACAGTAATAACATCTAGCATGTCCAAGAGACATAACCCGGTGTAAGCGGCTCGTTAGCCCCACTCGGGATATTTAGGCCCACGGCGATTTATGCAAAACGCTTGGCGCCAGCGCCGCTGACCCGGCAGAAGTATGCGCTATTCACATTACGACTACTGGAATGGGCTGTTACACTGTGCACGATTTAGGCTAACACTAACTTACATCCACTTGAAAATATCCCTTTGAACAACTGATGTTCGGGGTAAGTGTAAGTGCTGAGATGCCGTCGTAGTTTTGGAATTTTGGATGCCAAATTTTTTAGCCTAGCAGTGAAACACTATAAATTACGTAAACTACAGGAGAGCTACGCTTCAGCATAAATAGGCTTGCTCGAGCCGAAATTTTACTATGCTGGCCTCACAAAACTGGGTGACTGAGGTATTGGAGGCCCAATCGGAGAGGAAAGGGAAGTAAAAGGTAGGCAGGCACTCATAACTCCATTTGTAACATTTACTTAACCAAAAATAACTTCTGGTTTAGTTTTTCTAAACTCGAATATTCTTCCAAGTTGCATTAAAATTAGCAATACCTACTGGGTAATACAAACAACAATATCATTTAATTAAATTCTTCTATTCCATTTTTTCTTTTAGGTATTTAAGTTTTTCTGCTTTTGTATATCAATATTTCGTATATACATTTTTTCAAGGTTAACTTTACGAAACGCCGCTGTTTTCATACCCAATTATAGAAGTTGTATCCTTTCTCTCGTCGTTTGAAGCCCGGAAATACATACACCATAATCCAGGATTTGGGAAATGTATCTAGTAAATTATAATGAAGCAACTGCCATCTGACCTTTTAACAAGGGACCAGACCAACTGAATCATTGTTACATGATTCAAAAAGTATCCGAAACGTGTAGATTTCTTCACTATGTTTTCCCTCACCGCCAAACTAAGGGTAGAAATACACACATAGATTTGAAAAGACCAGAGGTGCGTGCTCGGATTCAAACCACAAGCTCTAAATAGATGGAGCGTTTTTATCCATTGAGCTACTGTCACTCTAACTAGAATTTGAGTCTTCGGCTAAACTCTGATTTACTTTCGCCTACAATGCTGTCCATTGTTAACAGAAGAACGAATAATATTGACAGTAATTAATGGCTCTCTCCCAAGATTACCTTCGAGCCAGCCCGGCGCAAACATTTGTTGCGAATGTCCAAATAAATTAGAAATCCCCGCTCCTTTTGTTTCTGCTTACGAAATAAAGACGTTCTGTCAAAATAATTTGCAAACACTTACTCGGCGTCGGGTAAAGAAGTATTCTTCCAACAATTTTTGACTTTGGAACATCTAACTTGTGCTGTTGCCGATAGGTCATTCTCATCTACATGTCATTGCCGTGGCAGAATCGATGTATAATCTTTAGAATATAAAATCCATATTGAAAGCGTTAGGACCAGTGATCCCAACAACGCTTTTAATTTTACCACAGAGGATATAGATATTTTTAATTTTGAATATGCCATCGATGTCGAAAACAAAATGTGGTATTTTATTTTTGACCTTAATCCACAGTAATTGGTTTTGAATTTCGAAAAAGCGGCCTTTTGGGAAAAGATCCTTCATAGGTGGCGAAAGTTTTATCACGCTCACTCTGTATCTAGGGTTTCAATGATCGAATCGAAGCGTGGCAAAGTGAAAGTTTCCTCACGTGTTCCCTCACCACTGAGCTAGAATTGTGCACATATATTTGATCCAGTAGCGAATTCTTCGATTTAAACCTATACCTCGTTCAGAGGCACTCGTTCATATCTACTGAGCTACAATCGCTCCCCATTAACCCTTACTCGTATCTTCTGTTCGTCTCCATTTAATATGATGAAGTGCTGTCAACATCAGTAACTATATGGACTACTCTCTCTTGTAAAGCAAAAAGGTATGCAGAGTAGGGTTGATATCGTCAGACTATCGATAGACAATCGATAATAAAAAAAACAGTAGTATCAATAGTATTGCCACGTGCCAACACTATCGACATTATCGATAAGGAAATTTAAGCAATACTATTGATAAAAATGAGCTTTATAAATTGATAACGCCAATAATATCGATATTAAGGATAGTTTAACGTTCGATATCAATAGCATTGTGATAGATAGTTTAACACTATTGATAGTCTATTTTTTGACAGTATTCGATGCTTTTAGAATTTTAAATTATATCGATAGAGTCGGACATTTATCAGCATCATATCTGCCCACATCTACCCACTGCTGAGTATATAGGCCTCTTCTCTATCATGCCACTGTCAACGGACCCCAGCCAGCCTCATCCATTTTTTCCCCATTTCCAATAATGACAATATCGTCAGATCAGATCAGGGCAGGTGGTCTACCTTTAGCTTTATAGTCCACCTATCATTCTTGCGCCTTGCTACCTAGCAACCACCCACCACCTGGACATTACAATAATATTGGCGTTTTCAATAGTATTGTGACAATTTTCTTATCAATACTATTGCAATTGGAAATGCTATCATTAATAGATATTATCGCTATCCTAAATAGTATTCGACGTCAACTGGATTGATCTCTCCTGAACTATCGATAGTGAAGCTATCGATAGTTCAGCAACCCTAATGCAAAGCTATAGACGTCTCCAAGCAAAGGCCTGCATCTTCTTTGCCTTGTATTGCCTCACCGGGGACGCTTTGATATTGACCTCGTCCTAAGAAACTTAGCTGCATTCATGGTACAAACATAGAAAGCAGCTGGATGAATGATAATGTTTTGACGAAAGCGAATCCAGTACACAGAGGTAATAATAAATTCTCACAACATCTCATACATTGACCTGACTCTGTACTAAGTAGCATATTTAAGCACTATTGTTACAGATATCAGACAACATAGGATAACAAATATAATACTTTAAATACATATATAACACCCTGACACTGAACAAACACGAGTGTTCGTCACACCAATGTTTGTCCAGGGTGGGGATCGAACCTTTGGCGTATGAGGCAGGTCACTACCAAATGCGCCATCCGGCCAGTCTAAGGTAATAAGTTGTCTAAGATAATAAGATTCTACATATATTCCAACAAACGCATCGGTAGATGCAGTTCAAAGGCTTGTATTTAGTGGTTTCTAGTATGCAAAGTTGGTCATTATTTGTGTTAAAAACGACAATTGTATCGAGTGAGTTGTCTCGTGAACAACTTGCTTTGACCTAATAGAGTCTTAAAACCTGAGATCATCTCTTTAGAGAGTCTCGACAGAAGTAGGTCGATAAAACGCTAAACATCGGGGTTTTATTAAGTGACCGTGAATGATTGACTTTGACAGTTGACCACATTCACACATCAATTATTTCACTTAATATTAGCGAATTTATCCTCATAAAGAAGGTTAGAGCCATTTATGTTATAAATAAAAAAATAAATTGACAAAACAGTGGTACCAACAAGTATGAACAAAATAATCTTCAATAGCCTTTATTAATATTTCTACATACCATCTAGCTTCCCATAGTATGACCATTAAAATATACGATAAAAGATGTATAATACAAATTTTGAAAGTTCATAAACTTGAGCAAAATATGCAGACAACCAAAGAAAATTAATCCCCCTGCAAATCTGTCAACGGTTCAATTCTGCCAAATTAGCTACGAACGTCTCCGAGCAGCATGTCTTCGCACCCCTATATGTCACTCATTATAATCGTCCCTCGGAAATGTACTCCCTTAATACTCCAGGGGCTTGTAGGAAAATTGGTATTCCTTTTACCGACATCGCGTGTATTTTGTTTCATTTTTAAAGGAAATAAATAAAATATCGTCAAGTTATCTTTGTTGGGATAAATGTGAGCAGATATAGTAAAAATCATTGGTACATGCTTAGTTCTAAAACTAAAGTGAAAGTTTATGAATAAGGTAAATTTTTAATCTTACCTTCTTCCGATTTCAAGCATGCAGGGATAGCAATCCATTAGAAAACATTATTCACAATTATGAGCAGCATAACACAATATTAAATATTGACCAGTAATAAAAATACACTGCACTTTATCTGCTTTATACAATACCGCTACAGCCCAGACCATACGCCCCCTGACTATCACTCAAGTAGGTATAGTCCTCGTGTTACTACCTGGTGTAGCAGAGCAACAGATCAGGCAACATGAACATTTTAAACAACGGAGACAATACCGCTGCAGCCCAGACCATTCGCCCCCCGACTAAGCCATCCGCTACCGTCTGTTCCTGCTCCCCACTCAGTAACATTTGCATGAAAAATTCTCGCCCACGGCGCCGAAGTGCGAAGATAAATAATGAGAGAGGGGCCTGTTCCGGGTTATTATTGTCATCGATCAAAATTGGGCTGGGACGGATTCTTTATGTCCGCGCCATATTGACAATTTAGCACTGCTTCGGGCGAAGACTCCGCTGATTTGTTGAATGTGTCGCCAAATTACACTGTTTTTTTTTTGCACATTCAAACATCTTTCTTTAAGAATCTATTTGAGATGCACCTGAAACCTATAGGTACTCATTATCTAGCCTCAAAAATTCAAATTTATGGAAATAAACTTCGCCATTGGGTCAAAGTACCAATCAAATGACAAATAAAACAGTAATTCAGGCGCGAATGAAATGCAGTGCTATCCCATTTTTTGTTATACATAAAGAATTATGTGGCTCGGCAGAGAGATCTTAGCAAAGACCCCTGCAGTTCTAGTCTAAGTTCAACTTCAAACCTTCATACCACAGAAGCAATTGAAAAAAAAACCCGTGCGTACTTTACCCGACCTACATACAACCAACTCAGTGGAAATAAATATCTCTTTAAATCCTCATTCTTACATTCTACTCCCCGTCACACGCCGCGCCCGGTTCAGATATAACTCAAAAATTATGAAATAAAGAAAAATGCGCTTTAAAACGCTCCGGGAGTCGGGAGCAGCTGAAACAAATCGCAGCCCCCAGCTCTAATGGGTATAATGGAACCGGTCCGCTATTGGCTCGCTTACCTTAAGTGGCGCGCGACTCGCGGAACCGGCCGTCCGTTATACTAGCTCGCCTTATTAAATTATAGCCGAGTGTGTTCTGGAAATCCGTTCAAACATTTTTACTTTCCTACTTTGTTACGCTTAAACATAATAATGGTATCATCTGCAAACAGTATACATTCATGAGATACCTATACTCTATTTAGTAGATCATCTATACCATATATAAAGAGATTATATCTATATTAGGCTACTACATGGGTTATATGTAACGTGAAAAGAACAAACGCTTGCGCAATGTCATCGACACCCAGCGCCATCTATTAGTGGGAATTAATATCAAAACTAAGTCCCGAAACGAAGTTAGGGCGGGCCGCTAGTTAATGTGTAAAAAGAACAACATTGAACCTAATATGCTACCCTGTGGTTCACCTCATTTATTAAAACTTTACCTACTTATATTTTCGTAAAAAAATATTTTGTTCATAATATCTCTGTGTACACACTGCAAAATCATTTGATCCTATTATAACACTGTTTTTGGATACTGTATTTATATAATTTGTATGGTGCTTTCTGAGTCACATACAATCGAAAGCTTTAGTCATATCGAGAAACATTGCCGCTACAGGAGTTTCATTGAGATACTTTGTTAAGCATTTAAGTCGTTTGAATATAATCAGTGAAGTGTTTTTCCTTTTTCGAAGAATCGATAAGTCGGATCGGGAGCAGCTGAAACAAATCCCCCAGCTCTAATGGGTATAATGGAACTAGTCTGCTGCTATTGGCTCGCTTACCTTAAGTAGCCCGCAACTCGCGAACCGGCCGTCCGTTCTACCAGCCCGCCTTATTAAATTATGGCCGCGTGTGTTCTCCAAATCTGTTACTTTGAAAGGAAAAATAAATAATCGTACTGGTTTTGGCGGCGGATAGAGTAACGGAAAAGTAGTTTTTATTCGAAACTAGTGGCCTGCCCTCACTTCGTTTCGGGAGTTTGCAAGTGTTTCGGTTTAGTTACATAGGCCTTTTCGTTGTCCTGGGAAGTTACCTCTCATTTTTTTTCGTATCGTATCGTAATTCGAATCAAAACCGGGACTCTCAACGCTCTTCGTTTTAACCTAAGTGGTAACTTGCACTTTGATAATGATACTTATTGAAAGACGTGAGAGGTCAAAGTTCAAAGGGATAGAAACCCTGAATACAATCAAAATGAGAATGAGGCCCTGATAACTTTGCAGAAACTTAATATAATATTTATGTTTTGGAACGTTCCCCGAGCCTTATGTGGGCTATCGAACTGTATTAAGGCCAGTATACTATAGATCAATAAATACCAATAAAACACTTCGAATAGAAAAAAACGCTTCGATCATTGTTAATTATAATTATGTGAATTTAAAAGAAAAAAGGTAATCAGAGGTTCTCGATATAAGACTAACACAAATAAGGAAACATTAGAGAGTAGGAAAAAGTAGGTACTTATACAATGTGCTTAAGTGGCAATTCGACTTATAATATGTAATTTAAAATAAATACCTACTAAAAGAAAATTAAAGTGTTTTATTATCACAGAGATAGAAGACAAAAAAATGAAATAGACACTGTACTTAATGCATAAACGATCCATCCAACATAGTAACTCAATGTTGGTTGGAACTTTTACGCATATCTAGCAGGGTTCAAATAATGTAAAAAGCAGAAATACGTATGTAGGTCGTTTATCGAACCAATAGAGCCGAGTTAGAAGCCTTCCGATTCTTAGGACAATCGGGTAGCGCCCAAACAAAGCTGGCGAGAAATCGTTCAACGCGTCTTAAATGGCAATACAAGAGGCCTTTCAGATGGTAATTTGATTGTACCCAGTTTGCAGCTTCAAAAGAGTGAAATATTCTTTTCAGGGTTCCGGACGCCGCGGGAGAATTATTAATGGGATCGAAACTTTGTAAAACTTTACGTTTTGGTAGATCCGAGCGATGGGCTTAAAGCGGAATATCAAATTAGTTATTAGATATATTAGAATTATATAAAATGATACCTTAAACCCAAAGTGGCAGTTAAGAATAGAAAAACAATAGTTGAAACCAAAAACTAAAAAACGAAGTCTCTGTTCGGCACTGGTTAACAAATTCGCTAGAAGAAGTAAATTAAATAAAAAATAATAATTTTGGTGTGCACTTTGGAAGAAGTTCAGAAGAATATGAAAACCTACATGTAACCATTATCCTGGTTCCCCTTTCGAAACTTTTAAAGGTAGAATAGATTAATTTATTTGCTTTTGAGCTAAAACTCTTCTAAAGTCTCACGACAGCAACTAGGTACGGCCTATTCAATGTGATTACCAGACTTCCCATTTCCTAGAGCATAGTCAAGCGTACCCCATGCTTCTGACCGAAAGCTACAGATACAACTGACAATGACACGCTAGGATGATGATGATTTTAACGTTTAATAATTCCATTTGTAACCTACGTGACTCCAAAAGAAACGCGGCAGTATAACTGGGTACCCTTGGGGAAACTGCGGGAGAAAATTCCATTCGCTTCTCCCCATGCCTTGCCCTCCAAGTGATGTCGAATGTATAAAGTTCGTCAGCGAGTGACGACGTGAGAACCGCGGTGTATGCGGCCTCGACTCCCGCGGTTTATGCCAGCTATGTATTTTTTACGACCAACAATAAATTTCGTCTCATCGGCTAAGCAGCAAGAAAAAGCATTATACGGAGCGCTTTTATGGGAAAAATTCACTGAACGACACCTCCCCCTGTTAGTAGTAGGCATAATTTCAATAAGCGGGGTTAGGCACAGATGGCTTACAGTTTTATTTATCTACGCGTAATACTTTTGCATTTTTTATATTTTTCCGAGGCCTAATCGAGGGAAAGCGGCATAACCCACCACTTTCCGATGGTCTTTCCCGCCTCCATGGCATACGGACCGAATCGTGGGAGACGCCATCGGTACTTGCTCGGGGCTCTTGCCCGTATGGCGCTTCCTTGACTGCCTACATATCTCTAATTCTCGGGGAATAGGATCAGTGTACTTATGACTTCACTGGTGTTAGGGGCAGGGTAATTTGAGGGCAAACCCTATACAGTTAATCAATAAAATCGTGAAAACAAATGATCACTTTCGCTAACGTCAAAGTAGCCCGCTGGGTATGCGATGCTGGGGATACATAATTTTCTTAACACACTATACATACAATACGCTTAAGTTATTTTCTTTGTAATTTTGTTTATTTATCTTCTACTATAAAACATTTGTGTTGATCTTTTGAAATTGATTATTTTTTATATAATACTAATATAAGGAATAAAAAAACACTTCTAGACGAAGCATTTAAATAAAAGCTATTTAGATTTCACGGTTGACAAAATTATTAAATTCTTAAATACAATTTCTTACCTACCAGTGCCTTCTGATATCATAACATTTGTATCTACATCGCGCCACCGATCTCGGTCCCCACTCGTATTGGACTATCGGCAATACCCTTATAACACGATATCGTCTAGACGAAAACCGTAAACCAGTTCAGGTGTCAAGTTAAATAAAAATAAAAGAACAATGAACCGTTTACCGTCCCATTCCAAATTCAAAATCAAAATCCGAGGATCCCGAACCCTTTTCAAGAGAGGCACCAAACATCTTCGTAATGGAGGCGAGGCGAGTGTATTAGCATACATAAGTTGAGTCGGATCCGAGTCGAGCAACTCGTGTGTTTGGAGCCAGTTTGTCCCCAGTTTTGAGTTTCAACTCGATTACACGTACACGGACGATGTAAATTCACTTCCGCGGGTTTCTCCGAGAAGTGCGCCCCACAAATTCTTCTCGCTTTCATCTTGTTTATTGTGGCGCTCTTTTGTTTTTGGCTTACACTCCTCAAAAGTTTTGTTTGCCATTGTTTTTTTTCTCGTGATTAGATTGTACTGCTTGCTGTAGATGATATCTGCAAGATAATTTTTAAAGTATTAAAGATTAGATTGTGGGAGTTGGCCTTTTGTAATATTTATGGAAATTTATGTAACAGTGATCTTACAATTTTTTGAAGTAAAAGCTTTGAAATATTTTTTATTATACGCATGTTCTTAGATAGATAGGTAGGTACGTCTAGACAAGCCATGATGTTTGATTAAGTGATAGTTAGCGGACAAATAACGGACAAATAGACTTCACTTGATGGTAAACGATTGCTGCAGCCCAAGGCACCCACAACTGCGCTGCAAACCTTTTCCCGGTAGCATCTCGGTTTTTTCACTCACTGGGCAGCACAGGCGTTGCTTCACGCCGGTTTTCTGTGAGGCCGTGGTATCACTAAAGTTGAAGCATTAGCTGGTGGGGTCATTAATTTATTTTTCAAAGATATTCTGTTCACTTCTTGGCATGCTGTTCTTGATTTCAATCATCTGGTCCAAGATTACGATATGTTTAGGAAACTTAATCTAAACTGACGTAATATTAAGATTGGTAAACCAATTTTTTTTAATTCAACGCTTCCTTTAATTCTTTATCAAAAAGTTAAGTTTCAAATAAAAAAACTTCAGTTTTAAGTTATAAATAAGAAACAGAGTTAACTTTAACTAAGGAAAGAACCACTAACCCTAACAAATTCGTGAGTAGTTTCCCACTACCAAGTTCGATAGCCACTCCTTAAATAATGCCTCCCCAATATTTAGAGCGAAACTCCGTTAGCAGTCGCCAACAAGATTATATGGTCTACAAAAGTGCACAATGTGACTTTTGTATTGAATATCGATCAATCAGTTTCACAGGAAATATTGATCGACGTCGAATGATTCATTCTACAATTATTTCTCTTTGAGGAAATACCGCTTCTTATATAATGTATACTATGTAATTTCTATAGGAAACGACAAGGTCTATAGGTAAACCGAAAACACGAAATACTAGCGTGATGTGATGTATCGATGCCTAGCGTCATCTATTGGTTCCGTTCGGAACTACTATCCCAAAGCGCAGTGAGGGCGGGGCGCTAGAACATTATAAAATTACTTATACTCATACTTACTACTTATACATAGAAGATATACATTAGCATTCAAAGTTTCCAAAGTTAATTCAGCTATGAAAAGTTGGTAAGACACCTAATCGTTATATTTAAGACTAGCGACCGCCCGCGACTTCGTACGCGTGGAGTTAATTATTGACACTTACCGTCATATTTTGGACAATCCACACAATATATTTTTATAAATTGTAGCCTATGTGTTATTCTGATGTATAAGCTATATTGTGGTAAAGTTTCATTCAAATCCATTCAGTAGTTTTTACGTGAAAGAGTAACAAACATCCATACATCCATACAAACTTTCGCTTTTATAAAAGTAGTAGGATAAAATAAGTGTAGCTTAAAGATTGTAAAAGTATGGTGCATCTAACACATTCGTTACTTACCTACACTAATTTAAAAAGACGACAATACTGCGCCAATGAACTTGTTATTCACGTGGAACTTGTCAATTCACAGTTGATTAGGCCAATACATAGATTGGTCTGGTTTCAAAAACGAAAACAGTATTCCTAAACAGTTCAAACTCCACCCTTAGTTAATAGTAGTTTTTAGGAAATATTTCCACATGGTTGTTTTGTGATATGAAAATAAAAAAAACCTTTGATATTGCATCCCTCCACAAAAGTTTAAAAACGTTACAAATGTAACCAAATAACAGGCTTATTTTGTTTGGGGCACGCTTTGATGTCGGATGCTTTTGGTTCCCTTTGGGTGGCTAAATCAACAAAGTATGTACCTTTTTTTAAGATTTTGTTTTTTATTGTGTTGTAAAGTAGGTAGCATTTAGATTAAAATTAAATATGATTGTACTGACAGCCAAATCAAAGCATATGTAAATAGATACGTAGGCACGTAACATTTTTTTTTTCAATTTATTTGGGACAAACTTCAGGGTGCAACCTTTCTAATAAAAAAGAACTCGAAAAAAAGTACGTAGTCAAACATAAACAATTACTCTACTGGTGTTGCAGGTGGGTGTGTAATGTTTGATATAAGTTTAAAAAAACTAACATTCAAGCGATATAATTTCATTTCGCATAATCTTAAATGGTATAACCACTCATTTAGTATAATAAATGTTTAGTATAAATTTAGATGGTATATTTTCATTTCATATAACCATCAATAAGTCTAACGTTCATTTTATCTATCTATTCAAATGGTATAATTATCATTTAACATAAAATCGAATAATATACATCTCGTATCGTATAACTGTAATTAAACAAACATTGCAACATGCAAGTAGGCATGCAATATGCAAGCAAGCATGCAGCATGCAAGCAGGCATGCAGCATGCAAGCAGGCATGCAGCATGCAAGCAGGCATGCAGCATTCATTCGTTTTGCGTGTGCTTCGGCGCTGCGGGAAACCAGCCCCTCCACCCTAGCGTAATGAGCTTTAGACACCCACGCTCTCCGTAGCGGCTGAGGCTGGTCGCCGAAGGCGACCAGAAAGCCGAAGCTGCGGAGGAGAGCCTGAACCTTATTACAGCGGGTGGGGGCTGCCTTCCTCCGCGCCTCCGCCTTATTAAATTACACTCTAGGGGTAGGGCAGACAAGTACCACGTGAAGGTCGAAGTAGGCTGAGTCGGGTTCGCCCTAATGTTTGTAAGTAATATGATTAGAATACTTTATAACATTAAAGCATTATACGAAATGAGTTTTATATTACTTAAGCATTATATAAAATGATTTTTATATCAAAAGAGTGGTGTATAAAATATTATTATGGCATCTGTAACATTATATCAAACAATAATTATACGAAATGAAATTAGAGAAACCGAAATTAGTTCAAGTAAAAATTCTATCAAATGAGCGTTATATCAAAGAAAATTAGTTCATTTGAGTTTCGGCCAAATGGAGCGCACCCGTTGCAGGTATCTATGGGCGGCAGCCATCGCTTACCATCAGGTGATCCGTCTGCGCGTCTGCCACCTATCACATAAAAAAGCCCACTTAGGTATTTTCCTGCTGTTGAGCACGATTCCATCATAGAAATCAAGTCTACGCTGCTAAAATGGAGTTATAGTAAATGGGTTATAGTAAATCGCCAATAAATTAAGGATCACAAATCTGAGCTATGTTCGAAAAGTTAAAATTATAATTTTTATTCGACATGTGAATCAAACCAAGGAACTCGAGATCAATACCCGGTACCATAACCACTAGACCAGTGTTTCACAAACTGTTGGTCGCAACCCTCTGGAGGGTTTTGTCAACTCTCGTTCGCGAGAGCGCATCCTTCTATCCCGCTCATCGCTCAGTCAGGTGAGCGAGAAGCAACTTGCGCCGACGCAAACAAGTGCCGACAAAATTATCTCGTGGTGCGCATCTTACCCTGGCAGGAGTCGAGAGAATTACTTCAGTAAAAAACATTTTTAGATTGATTTCCTGAGCCATTACGCAGGAGAACAACAGGATATAGGTAGTAACATTATATTCTTTTACTTTTTTGTTTTTTTAAACACACCTACTTACAAATTACATTTTGTAATGTAATTTGTAAGTAGGTGTGCTTACAAAGTCATTATAAGTATGTTACTTATTTTAAACAAAGTAACAAGAAATAAAATCCTAAGCTTCTTTATCATGGGCGTTTTTGTGAACATTTACATTTAATCACTCCTTCTACCAAACATTACCGAATGTTCTACGTGTTATACAAAATGAAGTATAAGATAATTTTTGTATAAGAAAATAACATTTTATATGCCAATTTCCAAAAGTCATAGAAAATTTATTTTTCGCAGTCGTCGGTAGAAGTCGTGATTAAAAGGATGTACCTAAATCACACGTTTTGTTATGTACACAATATACATCGCGAAATATTTTTTTATACCAGGGGGCAGCGCATCATGAAAAAGTTCGAGTAACACTGCACTAGACTAATGTGATGCCGAAAACTTGGAGTAAAATGGACAGAAATACCATCCGATATCGGTACGATCACACAGATCCAAAGTTCCGCTTTATTTTTTCATGCAAGAGATTTCCTCGAGACGCCACTTAAGATGTTTTCCTTCTACCGAGAGTAAATAGTTTGGTGCTCAGTACAATATTTTGTGAGCTACAATACAATTTTCTTAAGAAACCCTCAGGAATATAATAGAGTTACAATGTTATACTCGTAAGTAGCTAAATAAGTGTATGATTTCCCCATTCATTCTTAATGTGGCAAGAAGGATTACATATATATCCTTGACTAGTTGCTACCGGCGAGTTCGTCCGCGTGAAAAAGTATCTTTGGGTAGCATTTTTAATTATTTAATAATTTTCATCCCCCCTTTTAATCCCTTTTTCACAATAGATAAGTAGCCTATGTTCTTTCTCAGGGTCTAGCTAGACCATCTGTATACCAAATTTCATTCAAATGCGTTCAGTAGTTTTGGCGTGAAAGAGTAACAGATAGACAGACAGAGTTACTTTCGCATTTATTACCTAGGATTATGTATTTTTTCTAATAATATACCTACTCATTGAGAGATGATGGTTCTATTATGTAAAAGGACAGTGCCGGATTTGTATAGATTCGGTTTGCCTTTTTTAGAGTTCCGTAGCCATGGTTCAGAAATACCAGTTTTCTGGTCACCCGTGACGTAAACCAGCCTCTGAGCTAGTTCACGACACTATAGATACCTACAGGTTAGCATCCCTACAGTCCGAGGATCCAAATCGAATAGTCTATAATACGAACACCAGCGCATTAAGTTCCGGCATGAGTGAACTCATGCTTCTAGAACTCCTAGTATTTCGAGAACACGCTGCGAAAAAACGATATAAGCCGTAATTTTTCCTTCCTACATCAAGCGAAATTTGCAAAATGTGTTCCAGTTTCTGCTAAAATAGGACACAGAAAATAAAAACTTCGTTTCTTGGTATATACAGTACTCATTTTAAACGTTTTGGTGAAACGTGTTTGCAGTTTTTTTACTGTTTTTGAATCTCGAAAACAGATGTTACATTTATAGCGTATTATATATTACATATATTTATAGAATTTATGCCCCAAGACCAAGGGTTGTGCGTGCAATTTCCATCCACCATGAAGAAATATTCGTGTAAAAAGCACACTGTTAATAAGGAAACAACAACAGAAAAAAAAACAGGATAACAACATTAACCATCATATCTATTTCTATAATATGTATAAGTACCTATCTATCTATCTTTTCTATTCTATTTTATAAAGAGTTAAATTTATTAGACAAGTATCTTGAAAAGTCGAAACACTTGCGAAATGTAATTGACACTCACTGCCACTTTGATAGATATTGACATCTTTTTACCGATAATAATGAGCTTTCTAAACTCAAGGGTCGTCACTACGCAGGGGTTCAACCCCTAATACCACGGAGGCCATGGTTTTTCAAACGAAATCCATGGGCAAACTCGCTGTCTCCACTATTTGTCGCCTGCGTTTGGGACACGCTTGCACTCCAGTCTTTTAAATAAAATCCGGTGTAAAGATACCTCATTATGCGAATGCGGTCTAGATGAGGGTACGACAGAACACATTTTCTTCAACTGTCAAAATTATCCGATCTCGCTGTATGACATCCTCCCCCCAAGAATTCCCCGCCCTATTAACTTCTCTTTTCTTCTTTCTTATCCTTTTCCTCTATTGTAAAAATTTATGTAGATATATGTAAAATATAATATTAGACTCTAAGCGAATCTCCCTCTTAACATTGTGTCGTCTATATGTGGTTTGTTTATTTGTTGTTTTGTTTTGTTCTAGTTGGTGTTAAGACTCAATTATTAATAATATCAAGAAAAGCTATTCTCGTCACACCGGTCAATTTATTTTGTATTATACGTGTCTCTTTAATCACTCGACGTTGGCAGAGTTAAATGTGCTCGTGAAAGCACTTAGCAGCCATACCAAAAAAAAAAAAAAAAAAAGACATCTTTTTAAATTGTTTTAAATGTGTGATCTATTCACTTACGTTAGGTAGTTTTTACTTCACATTTATCATTATATTTTGATTTGCGCGTCTGGACTTTTGAGTATCTTGATTCAACCTAGACAACAGCATTTCCCTGGACTTGATTTACAAGTGATTTGGTTTATTTAGTATAATGCCGCTTCGATGTGTCCATTGTTCTTTGCGTCTAGCTTGATCGAATAAGGCGACACCCTTAGAGAGTTATTATTCTAAGGCGACACCGGTTATCCGAGGAAAGTGCAGAGACGATGGAAAGAAGAAGCCAATAGTGAAATACTCTCTGCATTTAATGGCATTGACCCATATGTTTTAAGGGCCCGAATAAAATCTCGACATTCGGGTAGCAGGTCATACTATACATAGAAGTAGATAGAGCAATTCAAGGACGAAAAGCTATTTTAGGGTAGGTATTATTGTTATTGTGCTGCAGGTAAGCGAACAGTTGGTTGCTGTTCGCATACCATGATCATATTATGGTATATGGGATTTGCAGGTCAACGGGGTAATATAGTACCTCCTGCAGCCTTTTTAGACAATTTGTTATGTACTTAATTGATTAAATGACGTCATACCTACACATCCGAAGTTTTGTTTTACCATACCTTTATCGCTGATGTAAACATGCAACATTATGTACTTATAAATAATCGTTGGTACATGTAGGTAGGCGCGCCTGACGGACTATGAATCTGTAAGCACGAGTATGAACTCGTGCTGAATTCATAGTCATCATTCATAGGATCATTAATCGATTTATCGAGTACCATTTATAGTCCGTTAAGCATCAGTAGCACTACCATGATTTCTTTTCTATTTTTATGCGATTGGTAGCAGACGAGCAGATAGATCACCTGATGGTAAGCGATTGCCGCCACCCATAGACACCTGCAACACCAGTTGAGTCACAAGTGCGGTAGTAATCCTAGTGCAAGTTTGAAATACTATCCTCCCTCGCTATCGAAAACTATCGCTTTGTCTCTTTCATTGTGATGCATTTGAAAGAGACAGAGCAATAGTTTACGTTATGTCATTTTTCGATGTCAACTCATGGTAGCGCTACTGAAGGCCATTCAGTAACATTGACGTTGTACGACATTTCTTCTATGGGAAAATGTCAATCAACACTGAGTCACTGACACTTGTGAGGAAAATACGATTTTCCGACAGTTGCCGAAAGCCTTATGTATGACGTGGTATGACCCTTGAACGACTATACTTCGTCAGCCCTATTCCATCTAGTTACCTTTATAATCCCATCTTTAAAAAAGTGGCAACAATTTCCTTTTTTCTTAGTCGAGTGTTCTTCTTTAAGAATTATCTCCGATCGTAACGCTGCATTTACCTCTAAAGACTTCTCAGATTATTGTGAAAGTGAAGGAATAACACATTACACGATTACTACAGGACAGCCGCGCGGAAACGGACAAGTGGAAAGAATCCATCATATCATAATACTGCCCTCCTAAGCCAAAAAGCGTTAACTCAACAGAAGTAACTTTCGAGAAAATCGATGTTTTGTCTTTTTCATTTTCGCGTCCACTTAGAGAAGAGTTATTCGAATTATTAAAACTTGCTTAAAAATATTTTATACCATATTTATTATGGATACTTTCAAATTTTGAAAAAAATATATATTTATGCCTTTTATTTGAGATACCGCCATTTCCCTTCAAATTAATTGCTTACGAAAATGAATTACCGCTTTCGGTTTCAGTGTTTGTATAGGAATTTCCATACAAATATTTTAATACACATGTTTGCTAAAAACCTTTAATAATAGAAATAAAACCAGCAGTAAATGCATTTTTCAATGATTTAATTATGTTCCAGACAAATTAAAAACAATAATTTATATGTTACATAAACGCAACTATGTTTAAAATCACTCAGAAATGGGAAGCTCTCTCCAGAATGATAATCTATTACTTGGCATTATATTTTGAAGGGATTTCAAAATATTAGTTTTCTTGGCCTGTGAAATGCCATTAGGCTTAGTTTTCTTTTTGGGGGGGAGGAAGAACGTTTGTTTTTAAAAATTTGTTTGCAACAATGCTTGCAGTTATGGGCTCATTGTCAAAGCTGGGAAGCTATACTATCTCCGGGTGACATTTGCTATTTATATTTAAAAAAAACATAGGGATCCGTACTAAAACTCCAATAATGTAACCCGAGGTGTACCCGTGCGAAGCCGGGGAGGGTCGCTAGTATGAAAATATAATTCTGGCTTAGGTCGTTGTCCGGTACCTTAATTTATATCGCCAACTCATCTACATTCTTATATAAATCGGTTAACTACCAACAGGTGAAACTCAATTAAATCAATAAAATGTTTAAATTAATGGACTTTAAGACAAGTAGTTACCTGATTATTTACATTGTGATTGAATTACCTACCCGAAAAAACGTTGATTGATAACTAGTGTCGATGTTTTCTAAACAACAACAATTTCAGAAAAATACTTTTTATAAACAAACTTTCATTTAGAAATATAAAAATTAAAGTAAGTACCTACGTTCATAGATTAAAATATGGGATCTCAGTGATTTTTCACATATTTCCTGCGACCACCTTCATGCATCATGAGCTGTTTTGATCATCGAGGTTGAAGGTGGCCATGGAACTTGTTTTACATAAAATTTTGGCTTAGTTATGATATTTTAACTTATTAGATAATCGGGATGTGGTCAAAGATTTTGCCATATGAAATGTACTTAAATTTCGTCCGTAATGCTAAAGATTTAGCGATTACTTTCGCGCGCGCTGCCTCTCAACTAGAGCGGTATCTCACACTTCTGCGAACTATCCTCTACTACTTTTCTAAGCTATTTCGCCGTAACCAAATATACGGCTATTCTCATTCAAAATTATGGGATACCCCTAAGTCTCTTAGTAATTTCGTGAAAAATTGAGATACGCAATATTTTCAAAATGGATTTTCTGTATGTTTCAAAGGAGATACGGCTATTTGGTTTAGACCATTAGGTAGACAATTGAATAAGCTATCCGATACAACAAAAATCAGAAAATGAGATTTTTTTGAGATACCGCCTTTTGGCTTAGGAGGGCAGAATAAATGTCTTAAGTAAATTAAGCGCTGATGATCCGACAAAATGGTATAAACATGTTTCCGGAGTGCAACGTTGTATCAATAGTACATGGCAAAGAAGTATTGGAATGACTCCATTTGAGTTGCTTTTAGGAACAAAGATGAAAGACGGTAATGAAGAAATTCTGAAAATGATAGAAGAAGAAGAAATCGAGAGTTATAACGAGCATAGAAATGAATTAAGAACTAAGGCAAAAGAGGCTATACAAAAGGTCCAAGAAGAGAATATAAAGAATTATAATCGGAAGAGGCAGAAGGCTACCGAGTACAACGTTGGAGACTTAGTTGCCATTAAACGAACACAATTTACTCAAGGGAGTAAATTATATCCTAAGTATTAGGACCTTATGCGGTCACAGCCAAAAAGCACCATGAAAGGTATGCTGTTAAGAAGTTGGCGATAGTGAAGGGCCCCATTAATACCACAACTTCAGCGGATTTGATGAAGCCGTGGTCCGGCGTAGGTATAGATGGAAGTTCATCTGAGACAGATGAATAATCAGGACGGCCGTGTGGGAGAAAGTTTATTTTGTTGTGTTTATCTTTTACGTTTTTGTTAATTTCACTTTGTATAATGGCAACATTAAAAAAGAATAAGTCAGTCTGTCAAACGAGGAAAAAGTGTAAGAAGCTTATCAGATTCAATAAAATCCCAGACGTTAATAATTCGTCCATTCTTTTCTTCAACGATCCCACATATATATCCTTGACTAGTTGCTACCGGCGAGTTCGTCCGCGTGAAAAAGTATCTTTGGGTAGCATTTTTAATTATTTAATAATTTTCATCCCCCCCCTTTTAATCCCTTTTTCACAATAGATAAGTAGCCTATGTTCTTTCTCAGGGTCTAGCTAGACCATCTGTATACCAAATTTCATTCAAATGCGTTCAGTAGTTTTGGCGTGAAAGAGTAACAGATAGACAGACAGAGTTACTTTCGCATTTATTACCTAGGATTATGTATTTTTTCTAATAATATACCTACTCATTGAGAGATGATGGTTCTATTATGTAAAAGGACAGTGCCGGATTTGTATAGATTCGGTTTGCCTTTTTTAGAGTTCCGTAAACACGATATAAGCCGTAATTTTTCCTTCCTACATCAAGCGAAATTTGCAAAATGTGTTCCAGTTTCTGCTAAAATAGGACACAGAAAATAAAAACTTCGTTTCTTGGTATATACAGTACTCATTTTAAACGTTTTAGTGAAACGAGTTTGCAGTTTTTTTACTGTTTTATAATCTGGAAAACAGATGTTACATATAGCCTATTATATATTACATATAGTCATAGAATTAATGCTCCAAGACCAAGGGATGTGCGTGCAATTTCCATCCACCATGAAGAAATATTCGTGTAAAAAGCACACTGTTAATAAGGAAACAATAACAGAAAAAAAAACGGAATAACAACATTAACCATCATAATATATCTATTTCTATAATATGTATAAAGTACCTATCTATCTATCTTTTTCTATTATATTTTATAAAGAGTTAAATTTATTAGACAACCGTATCTTGAAAAGTCGAAACACTTGCGAAATGTAATTGACACCCACTGCCATCTATTGATGAATGGAAAACAAAAAAAGTCCCGACTTCCTGTGCGCGGTCTCTACTCAAGAACCTTTTCCGCCCTAATGACCGCGCCGTCTGTTCCCGCAATGTGCACTGACCATTGCCACTAACTTACTAACTGTCTATGCATATATCTAGCTCACTGTCACGCACACGATGTGAGATCATTCGTTCACCATTATAATAACTTAAAATATACTCCAATCTTGGTTACTTTAGCAGCGGTCTTCTTTTAAGCCGACTAAGATGTTTGAATCGCCATAAACGGCATAATTGGTAGGCGGCGTTAATTAGAGAGAGGCGGTTCTGAGTGTTGAGATTAACCGACAGACATCATTACGAGTTTTTATAATTGGGACACCGCAAAGCGAATTGATATCAAGGGAATTTTGAATAGTTGGAGAATTTTCGGTTTAAATTGGGAAAGCAAATATAATGGTAGGTATTTTTGATCCCTACGAGTACTTTTGTAATTTTTAATGACTTCTTTTAAGCTCACAAGATAATTTTTTGTTAATGGGTACAGTATAATTTTGGTGTCGATGCATTAGTATTATATTGTTTTTAACCAATTATTTTTCCACTTGCTTTCACATCTGATGAACACAGCTCTTAACTGATCGTCAATCGATGATAAAATGGATTAGTATTCTTCGTTAAAAAATGGTACACTTTTTTTAGCGGCTGGGCATATCAATGACGGTTGACCGACAGAATCAGTAAATTGGTTAATTGAACGGTATCCATCGTTCTATTACAGCTAACATCAGTTGAACAATTTCCATCGACGTTGATCCTCGATCACCGTTTGATCGATCACCACTCCGAATGGCGAACATTAGTGGACTGCGACGGACAAATGATGATGATTATTACGTTTGCATCTAAAGTAAAATAATAATGAATAAAGCGCACCAAATTAGTTAACCTTTACTAACCCAACTAATATATATTCAATCCATCTTCATCAAAGTTTAGCTGAACTCAAGTTTGTGCATACAAGCAGACGTAGCGCATAAGATCTGTTATAGTGAGGAATAATTGAAGATATCACAAATACAGAGCGTATCGATAAATTATCATCATATCAAATGCTTAATCGACCCATGTTTAGGAACATTTTAGTAAAAAAAACGATTTATCGATATAATAATATACCCATATATTATGTAATAAAACACTTTTTCATGATCATGCAATATCTTACTTTATAAGCTGCCATACATAACATAAGCCTTCAACATGGTTTTTTTTTCACTATGCAACTGTTTTTAACTGCCTTCGGACTAATTATAATCACCATTAAAAAAAACTTGTTAAAGTGTTTCCCCTTGAAAACTTTACCATGGTAGTTTAAGAGTCTGCACACAACTTGTATTAAAACATTCGCGAATGCTATCAAACTGCTTTTTTTTAATTTTGTTCATGTTCTAATAACCCTTATATGTATAAAACTTTTCCCAATCTCGTTTAATTTATTAATATAAAAGTTTATCAAGAGATATTACTCCCCACAACCGCAAAGTGGAACTACTAACTGATACAACTCCGGACAGCTCCCAGCAAAAGCTCTCACGGAGCATACACGGAAAGTATTCTCGCATTTATATCCTCCATTACGGTGGTACTACTAAATAAAGTCGGTCCAACTAAATCATAACGGGCTACATGAAAAACCTTTCTGCTACGAAACGCGCCACTAAAACGGGCAAAGTGAGACAATGCGAACTAAAATCTCACGGAGCGCGAGCAAGATAACTTAATGAGGGTTGACAAATTAGTGCGGAGTTCCGTTGTCGACAAACATTCGGCCGCGGCCGTATTCGGAGTTGTTGAAAAAAGTTATTTGTACTTGGCGAACTTTTAGTTTGTAAGTACAGGATTTTTGGGTGAATTTGTAATCAGTCTTGGGACTGTGAGCAAATCTGGTTCGTGATAGCACCAAAAGTGTGAATATCCACTATAGGTGTTGTTGAGATATTTAATTTGAGTAGAGATCTAGTAGGACACCCTCAGGCCAAATGGAGTGACTATTTGCGCAAGATAGCTGACAAACTGGATGCGTGTAAGATCAGACTGGCGAACATTGGACCGTGACAGGCTAATAATAAAGATTAAAATTTTGAGTGTGCAATCAATCAGTAACATTACCTGCTCCTGCTCCATTTTTATGAACTCCACAGATCACACGCTAATCATTTATATCTAATCTTCAGAATTGACTATTCCTAGATCATGGATCATTAGAAGGATTGGACCATGGCCACAAATAAAAGTGGTTAATACGCAAAGGTTGTTTCTTCAGTATATGGGCGTTGTAGTGGCCCGCTCTCACTTCGTTTCGTGACTTAATTTTCTTTTGGTTCCAAACCGTACCAACAGACGGCGTTGGGTGACGATTACAACGCGAAAGTGTTTTGTCTTTTCGGCTTACGTATAAACCTTGTCTGTAGAATTTGCCTATTTATAAATAGTATAGAAGAAGATAGAAGATTCCTTTATTGTCAGATCATAATCATCTTAGCGTTTTTTCCCGGATGTGTTTTTTCCCGTTCCCAAATCTATTGCTTCAGAGTCAGGGGTCCACTTTCCTGCTATGACTGAACTCCTCCTTGTCACACATTTTTGGGTATCCATTGTAATGCGTTTATTGGTACGCCTGTCATCTCTCACGACAACAAGTCTAACCTTCTTGGCTTGCTTCATATTTTGCTGAGATCCGGTGGATTTTTCTTATATTGTCAGATATCCTACAAAACTGTGACACAAATGCCTTTGCCACGGAATGAGATATTGTATATACTTGTAATTTACTATTGTTATTAGGTAATAGAAACGAGATTAAGAGCCAGGTACGCGAATAATATCTATGTGAACTAAAAATATACTCTCACAAGATTATCTAATGAAGGTTGACAAATTAGCGGCGCCGCCAGATATTCTGAGCAATTCGGACTCGACGGAGGAAAGAAAGGCGACAAACGCGGTGTCCGGCAGATTGATGGATGATTGCCTGTTTCCGGGAAGATTGTTTGCCGGGCGTAAGTATGCAAAATTGGAAGTTTTTGCCCCGAAGACGGATGGCGGGCGGAGCCATTATTGCGATCGGCTGATAGTTCCAGATAACGTTTTTGGGCTTACTTTGAGCGTGTGTCTCTGGAATTTCTTGATGTTGTTCAGGTTATGCTGATGGTTTAGGTCTTATTATTGACACAAGTGATAAGGATTTGAGAAATTGTATTCATGTTTTTTCTGTGTTACACTAAGAAAATCGGAATTGGAAAATATAAAGAGGGAAAAGAAAATTTAAAAAAGTAAAAATTCGTATAGAAGATGTTTAAATTGGTCAACTATCTATACTATTTATAAAGAGATAACTTCTAAAGACAACGATAAGGCTTATAGGTAAACCGAAAACACGAAACGCTTGCGCGATGTAATTGAGCACAGCGCCATCTATTGGTTCGTTTCTGAATTACGGTCCCGATCCGAAGCGAAGTGAGGGCGGGCCGCTAGTCTTCTATATAGTAGATAATATGCTTTATTGTGCAAAATACACAACTTAAGAACTAGACAAGACAGAAATTTACCTAATAATATTCTACACTATTCACATAGAAGTAATTTCCAAAGACAACGACAAGGCTTATAAGTAAACCGAAAACACGAAACTCTGGCGCGATGCAATCGACACACTACGCCATCTATTGGGTACAGTTTGGAACCACTACAGAAAGGAACCGTATCCCGAATCGAAGTAAGAGCGAGCTAATGGTGTTAAATAAGTAGGTACAAGTCAACAAACACAGAGAGCTTACAGAATAGGGCGGCGTGTCTTAATTTGAGTCCAGGGTTAAATATTTAATTAAGAAAACTAACTTGAGGCGACGACGTGAATGAACAAGTAATTCGTTTAAAATCACAGACATTCCAAGTGTTATTTTGTAACGAGACTGCGTTCAAGTAATATTGGTTTTCGACTCTGTCAACTTTTAAATGTCACTGTCACATGTAATAGACTAGCTGTGCACCGCGGTGCTATCCGCGGTTAATTGGAAAAATAATTACTACATTAACAGTAAAAATAATAAATAGCACAAAATAATTCATTTCCATAGATTTTCTTACAGGAATAAGATATTTTCCCGCAGTGAATTTCATTAAAATCGCTCAAGTCTTAAAGAAATAAATATACACACTCATACATTTTCGCGTTTATAATACTAGTTTTATAAGGGTCAGGGTTATTACAACAAGATCGAGATTTTAAAAACCAAGGCTTGGCGACTGTTTAGTAGCATTCGTGTTTTAACACCTACCAAGTCATTTGCAGTCTCATACACTTGATCTACACCATGTTTTATTCTTCGAAGTAAGAAATCAAAAGTTGGTAGAGATAGCCCTACACGCAAGAAATGCACAGAGAAGGACGAAACAGCCGCTAACGTACTACTGGAGTACATAGGAGTAGCTTGCTGGGCGATCTTTCTGGGAAAACCGGGTAGTCTCCAGGAAACCTTAAGAGTATAGACCAAACGATAGAAAATTCGTGCTGAATATCTAGTAAAATTATATAAAAACCAACGTTTCGTCGAATACCGATCCCTTCTCCAAAACGGAACCGATTGAAATACTTTTTATATTAAATAATTGAATAAGAGTTTTTCTGTGTTCCTATGTTTTCTTTGTTTTTAAAAATGTAGCGAATTTTGCCGCCGTCTCCGATATAGTTTGGAGGATTATATAATTTTTTTTATGTTATAGTGAGTATTTAAGCCTCCACAGCATTGGACACTAGGTTCAATTCTGTTAAGCTTTGGTGTCTCATAATCAGAAAAAAATACCGTCTAGGTATTTCGAGCTCGCCTTTTGTTTATCACAATACGCACTCAGTCTACCCAACAATAACACTAAAACAAAACGGGAACGAAAGAACATCCCAATCCAATGCAAATCATATGTACAAATAACAATACCAACACGCAGATAACCCTGTACCGCTCACAGGTCTTTGTTACCCCACGGACCTTTTCGATGTCGCCACTGTTTATGATAATACCCCGCGAGCGGTGAGAACTGTCTCTCTGAATTACCCCCGACGACGTTTACGAGTCTATCTTGTTTTTGGGTCAAAATTACAGCGAGACGGGTTGCAGAAAGATTGTACAATAAACCTATGTGTGGGCGGCGGATTTATGGATTTGAACCCAGTCCCGAATAATTGTCGACGATTGGAATGCTCCTTATTGCGCAATAAAATTGTACCGGGTTCTGTGAGACTCTGGAGCTTACAGCTCTTTGGACGATTCTTGGTAGTAAAGTATTTATTTTATTTTGTTTATTTGGAATAACAACAGCCGTTACAAAAGCATACATTATTACATTATTAGAAACTACCAAATAAATTAGGCCAAAAAAGTTATTCACAATTTGCTTAAAAAATATTCTTACTTATAATATATCAAGTCTTGACTTTACATTGAACCAGTTGTATACCTAATGCTATATTTTAAGAACGTTTTGGTTAAACAATCCAAAGACAAAATGAAATTCATAAGTAAAACAACAAAACAAAGGAAGCTGGTTATCTGCTGAGTAAGTGATTTTATACATTAGTTAGTTATCAAAATTTTAGACAAAAAAGAAAAAGATTACAAACAAACAAAGTACAAAAAAGTAGTTACTTAACGGATTATCTTCATTATAGCCTCTATGAAAGCTCTCTTGTTATCATATATAAACGGGTCCACCTCTGTGAACATTTTATTGTATGAATTGAGAATGCGAGTCAGCACAGCATTTTGTCCATAATTAGTGGTGTGATATGGAACTGCAAAAAGGTTAGTGTGGCGGGTACTTTTCGTAGGTACACAAAAAGCCAGCCTTTCCAAAAGCTCTGGGCGGGCAGTCTAATTGAATTGTGCTGTTTGTCGAAATAATAATATACAGACAAGAACGTTGCTTACTCTCAACGAATTCCACGATTCATAAAGTTCATAAAGATGTTCTTATAAGTTTACAAAAAAAACGTAACGCTAATAAATGATTCTAGGAATATACGACTTTATTACTTGTATCATAACTAGTACCAGTAAAGTCTCATTTAATAACTTTTTCTCAGAAATAAACTATTGTCGTGAAAAATAAAATAACTTTAAAGTACCTATTTAGAGTTCTGTGTATAAAGAGTAGACAGAGTAGCTGTTCATTTTATTTTCCAATAGGAATACTGAAGGAAAGTTATTGCTAAAAGTAGCCATTCTTAGATTTCATACAATTTCAAGTAAATTAACACTTTAAGTAAAAAAGTAATTAATATATTACTCGAGTACACTCCGACGGGGTTTATCGTAATATAAACTAGTGACCCACCGTCACTTCATTTCGGGACATTAGTTCTACTCTGCAACAATAGATGGCGCTGGGAGTCGCTTGTATCGCAGTAGTGGTCACCACACCCCAAAACACACACAACAGCACACTACAGGCCCCCCAACCACACCTGAACCCCCCACACCCCCGCATCCCCCTCCGGACCCACCCCCTTCCTGCCCCCGACCACGACTCCGAATCCTGCCCGCCCAGCAGGAAACGGTTGACGACGGCCAGGAATGGCTAAACGGGCTGAGAGACCGACTGAGGGAGATGTATAAAAACATAAAAAAATAAGTAGATGGGAAAAAAAAAAAAAAAAAAAAAAAAAAAACCATCTCCCTCTGACTTGACAGAGACTAACCAGTCCCCCCTCCCAGACAGACGAGTGCGACCGGGTAGCAGGCAGGCCCTCCGGGGTCGAAGACCGCCCCAACAGCACCGTGTCGGGAGGCCTCCTCTCCTGAAGTACGACACCGTGCCACAAGATGGCACGAGAAGCAGCCCGGGTAAAGGGTTTACCCCGTACGCCCGAACCGCACCTAAAGGTGCGAAGATAACCGGATTCGGATTCGCAGTAGTGGTTCTCTTTTTTGGTACATCATTATGTAACAAGTGAACACAACAAATAACAATAATACGCGGATGCATCAACTGTAACCGTCAATGCTGCAAAAAAATAGGTTTAGGTAATACTATTACTAACAGTGTAGTAGTATTTAAAACGGTGTTCATAACTTCCCTTCGAAACTGGGAAGCAGAAAGGAAATAATGTAACTAAGTTAGCTGTTATAGGTAACCCCTACTGTTAACAAAATCAATATCCCAACACAGACCAGATGCATAAACGAATCTAAGCCAACACGCCCACTACACCATTACAATAAAACTGTATTACAACCCGACACATTCACCATCAGCTCTCCATCCCATTGGGATGATTCGCTCCCAGCTGTACGGGCCAGTGTTGCCACACAAATAGTTTGGTTTCCCCTACTAGAATATCGCCAAACTCTGATTTTCAATCATGTGGAGTAAAGTGACAGATGTCAATGTATCATCCCCATACATTATCACTTTGACAGATGCAAAATGTCAAAATGTATAGAAATTTGACATACATTTTGACATTTGCATCGGTTAGTTTTCTCCACATGATTAAAAATCAGACTATAAAGTGTTTTACAAAAAAATCTAACGCCATTTTGACAATCTTAAACAGGTTAGACAATTAGGCGTTAGATTTTTTACATCTCTACCATTTAGGCATTGTGACATAGCATGATAACAAACCGAGTGAATGTGTAGGTACAGTCACGTGCACTAATTAGTTTATAACTTCATTCAATATTATATAACACCCAGACACTGAACAAACACAAGTGTTCATCACACGAACGTTTGTCCAGGGTGGAGATCGAACCCACGACCTTTGGCGTATGAGGCAGGGTCACTACCATTGCGCCAACCGGCCAGTCAAAAATATGAACCTTTTAGCCCTGGCATGAGGATCGATGTAATTATATATACATTTTATTACAGGCGACTGTACAGACTAGGCAGTAACTCTGATATCGTGTAAAATTCGAATTGTAATACTCTTTTGTGTAATTTGTGCCTTTCTACTTGGTAGCACATGGCTGTTTTTATGCGTAGATCTCCATTGGTTGTATAACGCTACGTTTTACATTACGTCAAAGGTTGTAGATTCGATCCAGGGTGGGGACCCTGGAAAAACATTTGTGTGATGAATACGTATAGTGTTTGTTCAGCTAGATAAGGAGTCAGCTATGTATGAGATGGAAAATGTATCTAGTAAATGGAAATAAAAAAGCCTCATTGTTCATGGACTTAAGACGCTAAAGATTTCCGTAGGTTCGGGGTAAATCACCCTTAAACAGGGGCACCGCTACACCGTATGAACGGCAGAAACATAAAACGCTGCTCCCGCGCCAATCCTTTTACGTCGTAGATAATGTGATTAAACTAAATCAGCCAATTTCAATAAGTGCCGCGTTCCGGAACAAATCTACATATTTTATTTGAACGGACCGTAAATCTTGGACGGGCAGCATCCAGATTGACATCGTAAATATTCCTCCTTACAGGGAAATTACGACGGCTAAAAGGATTCGGGCACTAAAAGAGGGCACTAATGTTTAATGTCTGTTCAATATTTTACTTGTATTCGATAAGGTAGATTTTAGTAGTTTTTTCTTTTGTTTTATAGGAGCGTTCGTTTTAGGCCGTCTTTATTGCGGAGTTTATCTAAAAATTTGAGGCTCAAACATGCATATTTTATGGTGTATTGAAAAACAATTTGTATGAAAAGTTCACTAACCTTTTTGGCATTATTTTACTTATTATGCAGACTAAACTGGCAACTTTCCACACATTTTGAATCTGTATAAGTATCCAATTTAAAATGTTGTAGGTAGGTACCAAATGTTTATTAACACCTGAAGTATTACAAGCGCAATACCATCTTTGAAAACTAAAGTTACGTTAAGTTTTTATTAAAGCGTCTTGTATTTACGTGAAAAAAAAGTGAATAAAATTATTTTTTTAAATTATAGAATCAAAATTACCAATAAATAAATTATATCAGCGAGTCTTTTTAGAAAATAGGGGTAATACTATGGTACATTAATCATAAATCTTTAATTCGCTATAAACAGGGTGGTTACATATACATGTAGATGTTACAGAATGTCCAGTACTTATGCCTATTTAGCCTAGTTTTAAGACGTGCTGAAATTTTAATATTTATTAAATTTTTATAATAAATACACATTTTATTTTAAGTAGGTATACAATGTGCTACAAAACTTATTCAACTATCCTATGTAGTCTAATTTAATTTAGAAAGTATGATACATGTAGTATGAAATAAAATTATTGCTTATATAACATTATTATCATGCATTGATTACAAAATGTTTATCTGTTGTTGTTGTTGATGGTTGGCGATCTAGCACTGTGCGTTTTTCGAGGAATTTTCTCCCGCGAACCTCAGTCTTGTGGAATAGTTTAGCTGCGGCAGTATTTCCTGACGGCTATGACTTAGGGACCTTCAAGAAACGAGCGTACTCCTTCTTAAAAGGCCGGCAACGCATCAGCGACCTCTCTGATCGCGCAGATGTTCATGGGCGGCGGTGATTACTTACCAGCAGGTGACCCCCGCTTGCTCGTTTGCCGCCTCTAGTATGAAAAAAAAAATCTGTACATGTTTTCCGTTAGGAATTCATCGATGGAATAAAACATTTTCTCTAGCAACCAATTACGTAAACAGTGTTTAAATTTATTTGTAGGGAGTGTTTTCAGGTTATTTGGGATTTTATTAAATATTTTAATGGACATATTGAAACAATTTTTCAAAAAACGAGTTGTATTTGGGGCAAAGTTTACAGCTAAGTTGTTTGCATGTCGAATACTCCTTTCAGTTTTGTTTCTAGCTAATAAAAATAATTGTTTATTTTACATTACAAATGTACATACTTCCAGTACGATAATTTTATTGCAGTAGCAACATTGTCGTAGTTTTTTTGGTCTTGAATTCCAGTTTTGGGTATAATATTAGATATAAGGTACCTGATATTTACGTGAGTATTATGTGAGCAAGTCGAGTACACAGTGAATTATTATTCCTCGCGATCCGTCCGAAGTTTTGACGTGAAGAGGATCTAGAAACAGAACAGTTGCTAATTTAATTACCTACTTGTAGTGCTTGTTGTTTGTCTGTGGCGCGCGAACGTCTTGCTTCTGTTAAGTCGTGATTCCAGTTGCCGTATGCCAGGATGTTTAGAGACAATGGTTTGTTATTTGGTATCATCGTCATTAGCCTGTTAAATAATAAATCCATACTATTTATAAAGAGATAAACTCTATCAACATCGGGGAACTTTATTACAAACCGAAAAGGTTCTATCTATTGGTAGACAGTAGAACTACTGTACCGAAACAAAGTGAGGGCGGGCCACTAGTAAATGAATAATTCCATTAGCCTGTAATTTGAGAATCTTGCGTGGGAGAACCACGCTTCGGCATGAATCGGCCGGCTCGACCGGAGTGATACCACGGCCTCACAGAAGACCGGTGTGACGCAGCCCCTGTGCCTGTTTCGTCGAGTGAGTGTGAATACCGATGGCCCAACTGGGAGGAAAGGGGTTTAAGGTTGGTAGCACACTTGTGACTCCACTTGGTGTTGCAGATATCTATGAGCGGCGGCAATCGCTTATCATCAGGTGATCCGTCTGCTCATCTGCCACCTAGGTATACATAAAAAAATCTTCCAAATTGGTTCTTGGCTAATATCTTCGATTGGATTTTTAATTATTACCTACTCCATTGTAAAAAAATACTTCTTAGCGTAATAGTTTAAAAAACTGATATAACAAACTGTGTCCATGCAATTCCTTAGTTTTACTACATCATATAAAAAACAAATAATAAAAAATCTCTAAAAACTTTCGGAAGTCAAATAACTCACGGCTAAGGACTAAACTTGGCCGATCCGTAAAAATGTTTATTTACCCGCAGAATTTAACAAGTAGTTTTATGAAAGGCAAGTTCTCGTGGGCCGAAGTTTATAATGAGCCCATCGCCGGTCCCTAGGCTCGATGGCATGTGATATGTGTTGCGAGGCACCGTACGATTAAACAATGTACAGAGGTTAAATTGTGTAAACTCGTCTTTAAAGTCAGCCTAATGTTGAGCCCGAACTGTTTCATCATCATCATTTCAGCCAATAGACGTCCACTGCTGGACATAGGCCTACCCCAAAGTTCTCCACACAGATCAGTCCTGTGCCACTGTTCACTAGATCGTCGGTCCACCTGGTGGGAAGCCTGCCACGGCTGCGGCCTCCTGCACCGAGGCCTCCACTCAAGGATCTTTGCACCCCAACGGCAATCTGTTGTCCTCGCAACCAAACCGAACCGCGCGACCGTTTAAATCTGACCAAAAAGGTTAGCTTTGAACGGTTTGACTGCAGCAATACCTAATGTCTTGTATTTTCATTATTGCCTGTTGCAGCATCAACCTATCGGTTACCTAGCAACGTTGGTTATTCAGTAATATCTGTGAATTGCTGGGCCCATAGTGCCATAACCTATTGTCGTAATTTAGCATAGAATGGGCAAAAAATATACCTACCTATGCTGTTTTAATTTTCTTTTTTGTTATATAGGCTACCCATCGCTAATTTATAAACCTCCCTATCAATAATTTAAAATTAATTTCATATAAATACCTACTGATACGTACGTATGCAGAATTGAGCTGTAAGAAGTTAGGCTAATATTTCATTAAGAGTTTGGATTTTTATACAGATCAAACATTACCGAATAACCATCGTTACTAGGTAACCTAGCATTATCTTGTATTATAATATATGTTATGGTATGCTGTTACACCTCTACGTCTAGAGCAGAATCGACAATCGTTGGAACAGACGTGCCTTAAAGTGCAATAGCAAGTTCTACTACTCGTTGGGCTGTTGACTTTTAAAATACTGATGCAATCACTAAACTTGAAAAAGAAAACCCAGAATAGATACCTGTGAAGTAGCACAACATGTGGCCCACTTTTAGCAATGTAGAGACAGGCTGTCCATTGAGATATTGATCGAATGTTAATATTGTGTCTGCCAGACGACCCGCTTTTGGGCTAAAATTAGATGTTTCAGGAACTTGGTGGTGACTTTTATTCACATCCTCAACTGAGCGTTCCCAGTTGCGTCAAGCCCGGGGAAAAGGTTAGACCATAATTCAGGTTTTGCGGGTTCTTGCAATTACAATGACGTGACCTTTGCAACCCTTTAACAAGGGAACCAAACCGACTGAATCATGGTTGGAAATCAGAAGTGTCATATGTTCGTAGGACACGTTCGTACGTAGGTACTGAGTTACTTAGTACACGTACATAACCAACCAACATAACGCTCTTACGTATATTTAAGTCTTCTTCTTCTCAATCGTACACTCCTGACGAAGTGATCGTGGTAATGGAATGTCATCATCACCATCATCATCAACCTGTTGCAGTCCACTGCTGAACATAGGCCTCTCCAAATGCTCGCCACTTTGATCAATCTTCGGCTACTCGCATCCAGCTCCAGCCAGGTTATGGAATGTCTGAGTGTTGTATAACGGCTTTTGCGAGACTTCTTCATCGTTGTCTGTTGGTGGCTCTGCATGTGTACTTTCAGTTAAGGAGTATTAAGTAGCAGACTTGATACTGTCTGACCACCTTGTAGTTGGTCTGCCTCGGGAACGTTGACCTTCCACTCTTCCCTGTACCATTAGACGTTGCAAGGTCTCTTTTTTTTATGATATAGTTGGCAGACGAGCCGACGGATCACCTGATGGTAAGCAATTACCGCCGCACATGGACAACTGGAACACCAGTAATGTCACAAATGCGCTACTTATTTTAACCCCCCTTCCCCTGGATTGGGCCTCCGGGACCCTCAGTCTCGCAGCGAAACACAGCGCATGATCTGGTTTACGCCTTTCTGTGAGAACGTGGTATTACTCCGGTCGAGCGGTCCTATTTGTGACGAAGCATGGCTCTCCCACTGTTAGTCAATAGTCGTTTCACGTCATATTCACGTCATCAAGTGTTAAATGTATGTTATCTTAGAAAGCATTACTCTGAATGTTTGAATGGTTTCCCTTCTGTAACCATTAGATTCATATGCTCTCAACTTCGCTAAGTGAGGTATATGCTTGTATTATTTCGGGTCCGTTTTTAAAGGTCCTCTCCGGTCGTGTTATTTAGTTTTAATGATAGGGTTTCGTGACTTCAGGCTTTGGACAAGCGTTAATGGCAAAAAAGAGTGAATATTAGAAAGAAAGAATTTGCTAACATTATTCTTGTTTATTTAAAGTGGTTATATCCGCTTTGCATAGATAGGAACTGTACTCAGCAAATAATCGGGAGGTCCCAACTTCGGATCTGGGCAATGTTCTTTGAATTTTTCAAAAAAAGTTTCCTCGGTGAAGAACCTGAGACGTTTCGGATAGTTTCTTAACCAATGGGGTACCTTCTCACAAACTGTTAATAAATTATTATCTGTTAATAATTATTAGATTCTGAACTTGTAGGTAACCATGACCTCTTAAGGCAGCTTCTCCTGTTTACAAAGTTCAAACGGCAATCAGTCATAATGGAGTGGAACTCCGATGTTTTGGTGTGATTTTGTAAATATAACTACAAATTAAATTTAAAATCGTACCTTGGTTTAAAATTACAAAATTGTGTTAATAATTAATTTAATTTTAACTTTCCATTTTGTTTGTCAGCGAATACCTAGTGCAGCAAATTGTCCCTTCGATATCATATACTCATACCTTTCGAGTACCTACCTACCTTTCGAGTAGGCTAACACTTTGACGTACTTACCTATTATACTACCTAATATACCTATTATACTATTAGATATTTTGATTTTTAATGCGATAGGTAGTAGACGAGCAGGTGGGTCGGTTCATATAGACACCTACAACACCAATAGAGTCCTTATTATTTAATAGTCTTATTATTTATAAAAATCTAGTTAAATTAATTAGTTGATTTACACTACCCGTCAGCTTTATCCAAACAACCTACTAAACGAAACGTAGACTGAAACAGTTAATTTGCGTGCGGCATAGCTGGATACATTAAGCCCGCTGACAGCTGATCCGCTCACCGCGCCGGTATCCGTATTCATCGCACTGAGCGGCTCCTTACATAAATTCCGCAAATCCCCCGCGACGTACAAAGCGCGCGAATGACGCGAATAGCGCTGCGTCGCGCCGTGATTGTGACTGCGATTTGATGAATTGCTTCACCCGGATACAGTGTAAAGGGTGCCAGTGTGGCACTAGCAAAGATTACTTCGTCACAAACTCTGACACAATATTAATAAATTCTGTTTGAACTTTGTGAACAGGAGAAGCTGACTTAAGAGGTCATGGTTACCCACAACATCTCATACATTGACCTGACTCAAAAAGAAATGTTAACTCGTTAGTTCCTCAAACATCCGTTTGTCTCGACTTTCTTGACGCATTATAAGTAACTTAAGTAAGAAATCAGACAACAGAGGAAAGGAATATAATACTTGAATACATTATATTATACACAGACATTGAACAAACACAAGTATTTATCACGTGAATGTTTGTCCAGGATAGGTATCAAACCCACGATCTTTGGCGTGAAAGGCAGAATTATTACCAAATACGCCATCCGGCCAATCATAGTAAAGCTCATAGAGCCAGCAGAAAAGAAATTCGGGAAGCACCTAACTCTGCAATTTTGAATGCGTTTTGTTAAACTGTTTCTACGTAACTTAATTATAGACAGAAACACCAAATCAACAGATAAGGCTAGCAAAGCTATACATCTTGTGTTGTACGTTACGCATCAATGCGCAAATAACGCTATAATACTATGTTTTATTTGTACAATTTCTTCACCCGGATACAGTGTTAAGGGCCCCAGTGTACCAACTACCTTTATTAACTGAGACACAGAGTAAACAGTGAATAAGAACAACACAGCTGGAAATCTTATGTGACATATAAAATGCGTGAATAATGCTGTTACTCTTACTGCGATTTGATAATTTGCTTCACCCGGATATATCAAAAGGGGTTCTAGTGTAGCAACTAGCAACGAGCTGTGTCTCAGATTGTGACCAATGGTCACAATCTGAGACACAAAGTAAAGAGTCAGTCAATACAGCAGAACTACAAATTATGCGTGACGTACAAACCGCGCGAATAATGCCGTAATGGACTGCAACATGTTGAGTTTCTTCATCTGGATACAGTCAGTAAAATATATGGAGGAAAACTGCCTTTGTGATGCCATGGAATCACTCCAATCAAGCCGGCTCATTCATGCCGAAGCGTGGCTCTCCTATGGATACAATATATTAAACAGAAACGTTTTGCAGCGGCTTAAAGAGATACCAAAGTGATAACGATAAACTAAAGGCCCAGTTACTTCACTGCCACATACTTCACACAATCCTAAAGATTAAATCTTCCCTAATATTTGCCAGCCCGAAAACGACGCTGCAACGTCGCCCAAAAGTTCGTTTTTAAGCAGAAAACCCAAGTTTGACTTTATTACTCCGTCACGCGTTGAACCCGACCGTTCGAAGAATGCAAGAATCATGTCAGCGTTAATTAAATTGTACAACGTGATATTATGTTTAAAGGACGATGGAATTTAAAAGGGTTCGCAGTCTCTTATAACAATATAAGGATACTTGGTTTTTGCCTGACTTTGTCTGTGTAAGGTTGAAAATTAAAAAACCCCGGACATTTTTTTTTCTTAATGTCATAGGTAGGCAGAGAGCGTAGACATCTGCAACACCAGTACAGTTACAAGTGCGCTACCAACCTTTAACCCCTTTTCATTTAATAAATTAGCATTTTGTGGCGGCGGCCATCTTTAATTTGAAATGTATCATAATATTTAATGTAGGTATTTGATTTCTCAAGCCCTTTTATTTGATACCTATATTAAGGGAATTTAATCAAAACTGGTGGCCTTCAACATAGCTGAGAACACTTCAGACTATATAACCTATCTTACAATAAAAACGAAATTCAAATCGATTAATTTATTCGAGAGCTACGATGCCACAGACATACACGTCAAACTTATAACACCGCGTCGTTTTTGCGTCAGGGGCTAAAAACGAGAGCCAACATCAGTTTGTGATAGCTATGCTATCTAAATGGGTTATGTTATCTTTTAAAATATGAATAAAAGGTTGCAGGCAAGTATTATATTATAATCTCGCTGCTGTACAGTTGATTTAGAAAGTCTGAAAATAATAACAATATAGTAGTAGCACATGTACCTACCGAATTAAAAACTTAACCATGGGAGAGCCACGCTTCGGCATGAATGAGAAATGATGCCACGGTTTCACAGAAGACCGGCGTAAAGCAGCGCCCGCACTGTGTTTCGTCGAGTGGCTTTAAAAGAATTCGCCATGACGAACAGCGCCACATTGCCTGTCCTGCCAATCATCATCATCATCAGCAAAGCAACCCACACTCGTCCACTGCTAGATATATGTCTCCCCTAATGCACGCCACTGCTCCCGGTCATTTTCGGCCACTGCTCATTTTCGGCCACTCTCATCACGCCCACACCAGCCAGCCTTCGAATGTTATCATCCCATCTTGTCGCAGGACGTTCAACACTACGTTTACCGAGTCGCGGTCTCCACTCAAGGACTTTACGGCTCCAACTGTTGTCAGTTTGCGGCTAATGTGACCAGCCCACTGCCACTTCAGTTTGCTAATTCCTTAAAAATATTTAGGCCAAAATCTATCACCCATTTCCCAAACAAATTTTGGGACACCTAAAGCAAACATGACAGCGAGTGGAGTACGAAGAGTAACCGCGTTCAAATATGTATTAATACCTGACTTTAATAAAAAAGGGGTTGTGTGCTAACGAGTTTTGTCTCGTGACCGCAGCCACTACCGCCCAAGGGTGGTCATTAAAACTTCGCTTAGGTAGGCTAATGTGACCACACGTTGGCGATCATCCGGTAACTGTAAGTAGGTTACCGCCGTCTTCTTTAGAATATTTTTCTTCACAAAATGTCTAACATTCAAATACTTTTTGGTCTGTTGTCCTTCGAAATCCTTCGAAAGTGATATCACACCACCTGGATACAAAAAACATAGGTACACAAAATACAGCGACTACTCTGATCTCGCAGATATTCATGGGCGCCAGTGATTACTTACCTACCAGTAGGTGACCCGCATGCTCGTTTGTCGCCTCTAGTATAAAAAAATTCCAAATCATTATCTTAACCATTGTAGGTATTTAAATCTTCTTCGATGTTCTTTGTCTATTTTTTTATTGTTACATATCAACTGATAAAAGCCATTATTTGTTTTTAGAACCTCTGTTATTTCGATTGTATTTTGTTCGCTTAACTTTCTTTTTAGGGTTCCGTAGCCAAATGCATTTTGGGGACTCCCCAATTCCCCATACTTAGAACTCAAAAAAAAAGTTTCATCTAACCCATACCTGTGGGATATCTATGGATAGACCTTCAAAAACTATATTGAGGTTTGTAATTTTTTTTTCCTAAACTGAATAGCTATATCATATAATTACCAACGTGCATTTGGTAATGCAAATTTGGAAATTTAATGGTACAAATTAGTACAAACAAGATCTTTTGTGTCATTACTTCATAAATCGTAACCGGAATTTACCTTAAAAATCACATTAAATCAACTCAAATATTAAAATATATAGGTGATATTTGTTGCTACGGAACCCTTCATGGACAAATTCGCCTCGCACTAGCCCGCTTTTTATAATATTACAGAGATGTTGTATTCAAACAAGGGTTGTCGACCAGATTATCAGCAACCAGTATTATCCCTGTTATTAGAACTTAGTTTAGGTAAAAATAATGCAGTAACAGTATTACATTCCTTTTCTCTACTTTCTACCTATTTAGTTCTCTGTTCCCTCACTAGCCATTAATGTTAATGTGATGTGCATACTTACACGTCCAATTTCTGCGCATTTTTCTTCAACCTTTTATCGTAGATTTCTATGCAAAAGGTGAACAGTGTATAAGCAAACAACTATTTAGCTTAGGTATGCTTCCATTGACTGAATCGTAGTAACTAAAATTCACATCACGAAAAAAAGCACTATCTATGATGATTAATTTGATAAAAAAGTCGTATGTATCATCGAAATCATCTAGTGATATTTGCACATGATAAGAAAAATCTAAATATAACGATTTGATGCTGGCTTTTCTTTAATTTTTTAATTAATAAATGTTGTTTTACAAAAACCTTATATAGAGGTTAATTCTATAGATAACGACCACGCTAACAGGTAAACGGAAAAAGTGAAACACATGCGCGATGAAAATGACGCCCAGCGCCGTCTTTTAGTACTTTTTGAAACTAATTTCCGAAACGAGTTTGAATACATTAAAGAAGACGACAATCAAGGAAAATTAAATATAAATTAATGTCATTCAAAGTCTAAAAGTATCCTAAATAAGCAATAAATTAGAGCCCCCGCACTCGATGCTGCCATTCTTGTCGCATGAATAAACGAAATCTTACTTTCCGACCGTTTTAATAAAAAGTAAAAATTTAACAATAAACGATATTTCCTCCGTTTGAAGTGCTCTCGAACAAAATAAATTACAGAATGGCTTTAATAAAATGAGTGAAATTATAGTAGTTAATAGAATTAATGTAGAAGTAGATACAACAATTAAATATTTTGCTGGAGTATTTGTCATCAGCCTATAGGCGATCGACGATCAATCGACCGATTGGTCTGGTAATACCATGACATTTTACAAGCTTGCTTTCAATGATCATCTGCAAGTTTTCAACAAACTCCTGCGATCCACTTTAAACAATTTCTATAAACAACCACAAGGCATACATAAAATGTACCGAATACGGAAAAGACGAAACCTTTGCACGATGTAATTGACTCCCACCGCCATCTACCGGCAATGATTGGAACTAATGGCAAGACTAAGTCCTGAAACAAAGTGAGGGCGGGCCACTAGTCCAAATATAAACTGAGTGGAATATGAATTTGATAGTATGACAAGTCTGAAAAGGAAACAGGCGTTGGGCACTGGCCCAATTCGGTAACCTTTATAGTCCACCCATCATCCTTGCGCCATACCACTGCGCTACCGAGGCAGTCATACAAATATGTTTATAAACACATTTCAAAATGATCTTTATCCCATTTGTTTTAAAACCTAAGTGCATATGTACGTTTATTGAAGCCTACAACGCGACACAAAAGACAGGCGGAACAATAAGAAAGTCGCCAAGAATTGCCTCCGTACGAGCGCTGGATTGTGCCCAGAAATGGAATGCAAATATTGAAACCGAGCTATGCAGAGAGCTTTTTATGCAAACGCACGCCTCGTAATATAGCTTAAGCCTGGCTCGGATCAGCTGGATCGAACTACCCACGTGCACGAGTAATCCGAACTTGATTACTGATTACATTTACATTAGATTAATTGTAAATTGATGACTTAATTGGAGTGTCACTAGTAGTAAGCACATAAACAAGAGTACTTAAATATGGCCTGTATGGAATCTTACATAAGGCGCTTTTCCACCAGAGCTGTGCGAGGTAGCTAAGCGGTGTGCGAGGAAAAAATCCATCAATAGAATCACTTCATTCCTTGCCAGGACTTGAACATTTTATGAGAAATCCTCGAAAATTTAAAAAACCCTCGACAAGTTGTAAGCATTCTATGCCCATTCAATTGACACCTATATTACGGGCGTCAAGTGAAAATATGAAATTCATAATTTTGTGGTGGCAGTCATCTTGAGTTGGCGGTTTGAAACAAAAACCCGAATCAGTTCATTAGTTCGGAAACTACGATGCCACAGATAGACACACATACAGACAGACAAACAGACAGACACGTCAAACTTATAAAAACCCCCGTCGTTTTTGCGCGATTGAGCGAGAAAAAATTAAGCGAATGTGATCAAATGTTCATTCATTAAATTTAAATAAAGTGCATCTAGATACGTACAGTTGCATCTGTTCGCACGCAGTGCACTTGGATGGAGTGTAACGAAGCGGCTGCAGCCAACGGCATTCATCCACGTTTCCAATATTCAATAAGGAAAGAGTTGCCATCGAGTGTATTAAAATATCCGGCCTTAATGAAATCGGCTTTTTATATAAATGGAATCAATACGAGAGAGTATTGGCTCGTCAATCTTTCGAAAGGACTTATTCGAATAATTTTACTTATCCGATTACGATCCTGATTTATTTAATTTTCAATTACTTAGAGTTAATATTGGATAAAAAAGGCATGCTATTTGTTCGAACATGTAACTCTATACATGTCAGTATGTATAAAGTTATTTTATTAAAATGACTTTCAATGTATCGCATTTTTAAGAAGTAAATAGTAAAACACTAGCAGCCACGCCCTGCAAGGTCACTCACTCGCTTATATACTGTTCCACTACAGGGCAAAGGCCTCCATGAAATATAATCAAGTCATCGCTATAATGATATTAGGCTTAATCTCTACGCTTGCCTAATGTGGATTGGTGATCACAAACCGGAGCTGTGTTCGAAAAATTCGAAACATACTTTTTATCGAATTTGGGAATTTAACCCAAGACCCTGGAATAATTGTTAAATAGAAGGTATAGAGGGTAATAAAATAGCGAACAGTAAAATAAATAGAAAAAGGGAAATTCTTTTTGCAAGCTAAACAGAAAATAATTTAATTGCACTCAAATTATTGTTAGCAACATCAAACTCGCAACTCTACTGAAATTTCATAGGAAATTTGACTACAACGCAATTTATTCCATTGCGCTTGTAACATTGTTACAGATTAGATATGCTTATTATTTTGGAATCATTCCGAAAATCTACGAAACAAACCTATTCGGCCGTAATGGAAATTAGAAAAAACCATTTCAACGAAATGAACTTCAAATAATAAAACTTGGTTCTTGGTTGGTGGACTTTCACTCTACGGCGGCAAGTGTTTCGTAAGTTTGTGTACTTAAATGCTCCACCGGTAAACCTACTTTTTATCAAAAATTGTCAGTTAGTAGGTAGTCTTCTTCTTCTTCTTGAAGTGCCGCTTCATTACTGAAGATTGGCTATCAGGTCTTTAAATCGTGGCTTATCAATGGCAAGCCTAAAAAGTTGTTCGGATTCTAATGTGGATTGGTGATCATAAACCTAAACTCAGGTACAAATTATATTTTTAGGATGTTAGGTACATTGGTACCGAATAAAAATACCTCGACATAGTCTGTCACGTAAGGTGTTTGAGCCTGTTTATACAGACACTAAAAACGAATATTTAAAATAAAAGAAATAGCCCTTATGGTGTACAAAAACTAATAATTCGGTTTTTTTTAATACATGTCATGCGCCGCGGCAATCGCTTACCATCATGTGATCCGTGTCCTCGTCTGCCACCGATCATAAAAAAAAAAACATGGAAGGCGCCTTCTTATCCAATGAGCTCATTGGATTATTAAGATTAAGTAGCTACTTATCATCATCATCAGCATGTGGCAGTCCACTGCTGGACATAAGCCTCTCCAAATGCTCACCACTTTGATGATCTTTGGCTACTCGCATCCAGCTCCAGCCATTCTTCTTGCGCAGATCGTCACTCCATCTGGCCTGAGGCCGTCCTACACTACGTTTACCTAGACACGATCTCCACTCCAGAACTCGTTTACCCTAACGATTGTCAGTTCTGCGGCAGATATGGCCAGCGCACTGTCACTCCAGCTTACTAATTCGGTGAGCTATGTCGATAACTTTGGTTCTCTGCTGGATCACCACGTTTCGGACTTAATCACACAGAGAAACGCCGAGCATAGCTTTTTCCATAACCCGCTGAGCGACTTTAAACGTGTGGACTGAGCTAGTTGTCAAATTAATATTTAAATGTCAACTAATCCATCAAGTGAACCATCTGCTAGTCTATCATGCCCAGTTTAGTACCGTACGTTTCCAAAAAGGTTTCGTCTGTCTCCCTAACGGGATCATTTGCAACAGACTCGTTTCAACTACGTCAACCTAGGTGACTACCCAATTCCCAGTGACAAATAGTCCGAATGATATGCTAAACGTTTGACACGTGGAAAGCATTTGTGGAATTCTGTTAATAAAAAGGACGAGTCATCGTGTGGCGTGTCAGTCCGCACCGGGAAATTTCCACTTTGACCTGACACCCACCCTTGTTCTAAACGAAAAATTGCTAACGATACACCCGTAATTCTAACAGCGGGTATGTTAAATGTTACGTTGCGAAACATTTAGATATGTACTTATATGTGGACCAGTTTGGAAGATAAAGATACCTAACTTTTTTTTATTCAGGACAATCAACGTGACATCACTCCACCTAATGGTAAGTGGCCGTGACCTAAACTAAACTAACTAAACTGGGCGTGAACTAAAGTTTATCTATCTTTTTCTTCTTATAACATTTCTATAGAAGTAAATAACAAAAACAACAGCCATGCTTCTATGTTATCCAAAAAGATGAAACACTTGCGCAATGTAATCACCACCTAGCGCCATCTATTAGTTATGTTTCAAGCTTAGGTTTAACAATCCCGAAACAAAGTGAGGGCGGGCCAGTAGTCTGTACCGTTTATACAGAGGTACTAACTCAAAGCTGGCTTCTATATACAACTGCACAGCTTATTAAGGTAAACCGAACTCACAAAACACAGGCGGAACAATAAGAAAGTCGCCAAGAATGCCCTCCGTCGAGCGCTGGATTGTGCCAGAAAGGAATGCAAATATTGAAACCGACGCTATGCAGAGAGCTTTTTATGCAAACGCACGCCTCGTAATATAGCTTAAGCCTGACTCGGATCAGCGGATCGAACTACCCACGTGCACGAGTAATCCGAACTTGATTACTGATTACATTTACATTAGATTAATTGTAAATTGATGACTTAATTGGAGTGTCACTAGTAGTAAGCACATAAACATGAGTACTTAAATATGGCCTGTATGGGATCTTACATAAGGCGCTTTTCCACCAGAGCTGTGCGAGGTAGCTAAGCGGTGTGCGAGGAAAAAATCCATCAATAGAATCACTTCATTCCTTGCCAGGACTTGAACATTTTATGAGAAATCCTCGAAATTTAAAAAACCCTCGACAAGTTGTAAGCATTCTATGCCCATTCAATTGACACCTATATTACGGGCGTCAAGTGAAAATATGAAATTCATAATTTTGTTGTGGCAGTCATCTTGAGTTGGCGGTTTGAAACAAAACCCGAATCAGTTCATTAGTTCGGAACTCCGATGCACAGATAGACACACATACAGACAGACAAACAAGACAGGACACGTCAAACTTATAAAAAACCCCCGTCGTTTTTGGCGCGATTGAGCGAGAAAAAATAAGCGAATGTGATCAAATGTTCATTCATTAAATTTAAATAAAGTGCATCTAGATACGTACAGTTGTGCATCTGTTCGCACGCAGTTGCACTTGGATGGAGTGTAACGAAGCGGCTGCAGCCAACGGCATTCATCCACGTTTCCAATATTCAATAAGGAAAGAGTTGCCATCGAGTGTATTAAAATATCCGGCCTTAATGAAATCGGCTTTTTATATAAATGGAATCAATACGAGAGAGTATTGGCTCGTCAATCTTTCGAAAGGACTTATTCGAATAATTTTACTTATCCGATTACGATCCTGATTTATTTAATTTTCAATTACTTAGAGTTATATTGGATAAAAAAGGCATGCTATTTGTTCGAACATGTAACTCTATACATGTCAGTATGTATAAAGTTATTTTATTACAATGATTTTCAATGTATCGCATTTTTAAGAAGTAAATAGTAAAACACTAGCAGCCACGCCCTACAGGGTCACTCGCTTATATACTGTTCCACTACAGGGCAAAGGCCTCCATGAAATATAATCAAGTCATCGCTATAATGATATTAGGCTTAATCTCTACGCTTGCCTAATGCGGATTGGTGATCACAAACCGGAGCTGTGTTCGAAAAATTCGAAACATACTTTTTATCGAATTTGGGAATTTAACCCAAGACCCTGGAGTACCCATTAGGAATAATGTTAAATAGAAGGTATAGAGGGTAATAAAATAGCGAACAGTAAAATAAATAGAAAAAGGGAAATTCTTTTTGCAAGCTAAACAGAAAATAATTTAATTGCACTCAAATTATTGTTAGCAACATCAAACTCGCAACTATACTGAAATTTCATAGGAAATTTGACTACAACGCAATTTATTCCATTGCGCTTGTAACATTGTTACAGTTAGATATGCTTATTATTTTGGAATCATTCCGAGAAATCTACGAAACAAAACCTATTCGGCCGTAATGGACTTAGAAAAAACCATTTCAACGAAATGAACTTCAAATAATAAAACTTGGTTCTTGGTTGGTGGACTTTCACTCTACGGCGGCAAGTGTTTCGTAAGTTTGTGTACTTAAATGCTCCACCGGTAAACCTACTTTTTATCAAAAAATTGTCAGTTGGTAGGTAGTCTTCTTCTTCTTCTTGAAGTGCCGCTTCATTACTGAAGATTGGCTATCAGGTCTTGAAATCGTGGCTTATCAATGGCAAGCCTAAAAAGTTGTTCGGATTCTAATGTGGATTGGTGATCATAAACCTAAACTCAGGTACAAATTATATTTTTAGGATGTTAGGGACATTGGTACCGAATAAAAATACCTCGACATAGTCTGTCACGTAAGGTGTTTGAGCCTGTTTATACAGACACTAAAAATGAATATTTAAAATAAAAGAAATATCCCTTATGGTGTACAAAAACTAATAATTCGGTTTTTTTTAATACAGCAACACATGCAGGTGTCATGCGCCGCGGCAATCGCTTACCATCATGTGATCCGTGTCCTCGTCTGCCACCGATCATAAAAAAAAACATGGAAGGCGCCTTCTTATCCAATGAGCTCATTGGATTATTAAGATTAAGTAGCTACTTATCATCATCATCAGCATGTGGTAGTCCACCGCTGGACATAAGCCTCTCCAAATGTTCACCACTTTGATGATCTTTGGCTACTCGCATCCAGCTCCAGCCATTCTTCTTGCGCAGATCGTCACTCCATCTGGCCTGAGGCCGTCCTACACTACGTTTACCTAGACACGATCTCCACTCCAGAACTAGTTTACCCTAACGATTGTCAGTTCTGCGGCAGATATGGCCAGCGCACTGTCACTCCAGCTTACTAATTCGGTGAGCTATGTCGATAACTTTGGTTCTCTGCTGGATCACCACGTTTCGGACTTAATCACACAGAGAAACGCCGAGCATAGCTTTTTCCATAACCCGCTGAGCGACTTTAAACGTGTGGACTGAGCTAGTTGTCAAATTAATATTTAAATGTAACTTAACTAATCCATCAAGTGAACCATCTGCTAGTCTATCATGCCCAGTTTGTACCGTACGTTTCCAAAAAGGTTTCGTCTGTCTCCCTAACGGGATCATTTGCAACAGACTCGTTTCAACTACGTCAACCTAGGTGACTACCCAATTCCCAGTGACAAATAGTCCGAATGATATGCTAAACGTTTGACACGTGGAAAGCATTTGTGGAATTCTGTTAATAAAAAGGACGAGTCATCGTGTGGCGTTGTCAGTCCGCACCGGGAAATTTCCACTTTGACCTGACACCCACCCTTGTTCTAAACGAAAAATTGCTAACGATACACCCGTAATTCTAACAGCGGGTATGTTAAATGTTACGTTGCGAAACATTTAGATATGTACTTATATGTGGACCAGTTTGGAAGATAAAGATACCTAACTTTTTTTATTGAGGACAATCAACGTGACATCACTCCACCTAATGGTAAGTGGCCGTGACCTAAACTAAACTAACTAAACTGGGCGTGAACTAAAGTTTATCTATCTTTTTCTTCTTATAACATTTCTATAGAAGTAAATAACAAAAACAACAGCCATGCTTCTATGTTATCCAAAAAGATGAAACACTTGCGCAATGTAATCACCACCTAGCGCCATCTATTAGTTATGTTTCAAGCTTAGGTTTAACAATCCCGAAACAAAGTGAGGGCGGGCCAGTAGTCTGTACCGTTTATACAGAGGTACTAACTCAAAGCTGGCTTCTATATACAACTGCACAGCTTATTAAGGTAAACCGAACTCACAAAACACTAGCTCGATGTAATCGAAGCCAAGCGCCGTCTATTGGTTCAGTTTAGAACTACTGCTTGTTGAAGTTCTAACTTATCATTTTCGACTTCGTCTTTCCAGAGATACCTAGGTCGGCCAACAGGACGTCAGACCATCGGATACCGGAGCATGTTTCCTTCGCGAGACTATATGAAAGTTAAAAATATTTTTTACTAATGTATTTTTGACGTGTCATCTAGTTAGTGAGCTAGGTCTATGAAAAGGCCTAAAAGCAGGAAAAGGAGAAAACACAAATTTTCCACCGGGCCGGATGGTGAAATAGGTCGTAGTGGCAACGTGTGGCGCGACCCTAATGTGACTCATTTATTCTGATGACAACCCCGCTTACACCGTAAACAGAGTGAATTTTTATCTACTGGTTACTTATGTACAAAAAATATCCTAGCGTTCCCCGCCCTCGTTACCAACGAAGGATTATTAAGAAATATCTACAGAAAAATTGAGCTGAAAACAGAAGATATGTGGCACGTCTCTTGTGGCTTTAAGGGCACTATTTTCTTCGGGCGTCGGCGTAATAACATTCTTACTTTGATTAAAACAAACCACCCAGTTATTCATTTGGGTGTTATGTTTACCATATTTTTATCCGTCTGCTTTGCCAATGTGTATTCGAGTAACAGTATTCTTGCTAGTCCCTAGAGAGTGTGTACTTTCCCGGATAAAAAAATACTTTTTATTTTTCCTCCATTTCTATGCTAATTTTGTTGAAATCATAATATCTTGTTACAGATAAACACACTAACAGTAGTGGAGGAACGCAAGTTTGCATTCTTAGAGTTTTTTTCCCGAACAACCATATTGTTTGGTTGTAAGTAGTTGGTATCAGTTTTTTACAAATCTTGGGACTTACAAACCTTTCAGTCTTGTCAGTTCTTACAAACCTTAGGAAAAACAAAAACATTCATTAGTGAATGTTTTTGTTTTCACAGTAATTTTCAGCATTATTAAGTATACTTCTTCACCTGATATTTCAACCATTCCAGGTATGCAGTATAATATAGGTACAGGCCATTTTGTATGGAGAGTCGAAAATATTTTCGATGAATTTCGAAAAACCGTTGAAAAAATCTTGTAAAAAATTAATGGTTGGTAGAACACGTGGTTAAAAGGATATAAGTGTTCATACATACACCCTGTATAAATTATTGTGTTCAAAGAATATTGCAAACACAAGTAAGAATGATATTTTTCTAAATTGTCTCGGTTGTATCCCGAAGAGACACATAGGATGCGAATTGCCTTATTGCCTTATTGAGACTGGATAGATTGATACACTTTATAGCAAAAAATTACAGACAGTATAGTAGACAGTAGACTAGGTGAATGATGAGAATTGTCTCGCGCGTTTATCCATTTTAATTAGCTCCTGATACTCGGTGTCTACTTTCTTTACCGCCCAAGATAGATAAATAGATAGATACTTTCTATAGCATAAAATATTACAGAACTTATTGCTTGCCCAAGGTCATCAACTACGGACCGCTGTCCATCCATCCATTGCCGACTTTTTAGAGGATTTTGACTTCAAGAGCACTTTTCCTCATACCAAAATAATCTTCGTTGGCAATACCGTCCCCGTTAACCCTTGAATACCGCGATTACACGGTACGCTACAAAACGCCCAATTATTAGGTTCTCGTACAACGAACAGTAAAATCTAATTCCAACTAGTTTGGGGCAAACGTGTTAATCTCTTTCGGCTGCAATGTGGTGGTATAAACAACGCCCGTACTTATAACGTGACCATTATAGGCCGATCCTCTCCGCGCCTCTGCGACCCTAAGGGCAACACTGCATTAAACGGGCGCCCCGCGCTGTTTCATAAAAAAAAGTATCCGCAGCGGACATCCGCGGGAGTACGCCTAAACTTGTTAAGTTAACTGGATTTGTGAAACATGTCGGAACAGGACGCACGTACTTTTAATTTTTAATAAATGTCCTCCTAACCGATAATTTAGCTATGGTAGCCAATCTCAATGATCGGCCATCGACGCAGGACGACAGCCGACGACATTAGTACAACAGTGGGAGAGCCACGCTTCGCCATGAATGGGCCGGCTCGACCGGAGTAGGTAATACCACGTCCTCACAAAAAACCGGCGTGAAGCAGTGCACGCGCTGTGTTTTGCTGCATGAGTGAGGGTACGGGAGGCCTAATCCAGGGGAAGGGGGGTTAAAAGGTAAGCAGCGCACTTGTGCCATCACTGGCATTGCAGGTGTTCATGGGCGGCGGTAATCGCTTACTATCAGGTGATCCGTCGGCTCGTCTGACGTCTGCAACCTATATCATAAAAAAAACAAGTGCACTCTCTATTCCCTTCTTCTCATATTTCGATGGGACACCAGTGTGACACGAACCGAAGAAGGTTCATGCGTTGGATCAACAATCTAACGTGCTTTCTGAGGCACCGGGGTACAAGACTGCCATCTTCCAGACTTTGGGCTGACACTGAGAATTTCTGAACAGAAAAACTCGGGTACAAATTTTGACCCGATCCGGGAATCGAACCCAGAACCTCTAGCTCAACCGTCGCTTTGAAGAGTGACACACTAAGCACTGCGCCACCGTAAAAATAGGTACACTCTCGGTCAGTCTATCGTTAAAATTAAACTGAAAATATTGCGTACAGTGAGTGGCTGCAATATACACTCGGGGTTCCCACGTAATGCAGATTCGGCCTTAATAAGTACAGTCGCCTGCAATAAAAAGTAAATTCCTCGACTCTTATGCTAGAACTATAAGGCTCATATTTGAATGAGGTTATATACTTATAAGAGGGCGTGACTGTTCAAAGCTTCGCAACCAACTGATATTACCACAGCTCACACAAAACTGGCCGGCCCTATCGTAAGTACTACCCGAGCTATTTAAGAACGTAATCAAGCGAAAGGTAATTGCATATAATTGGTTCAGGTGTTAACAAGTCCCAAAATGTGCCGGTTAAGCTGCTGCAAATTTAAGGGATTTGCAATTTATGAATCTGAGCGTTTTATGTGTACCGTACCTAAATATTAGCTTACAAGGCTCTACAGATTGTTTTAGTAATATTTCTTGAAACAATTTAAATTTTACGATGATCGTAAATTTTGAATAAAGTTTATATATTACTCTCGAGATCTTTAGCTTATTGTTTTTATTTAATTATATTAATTAAATGAAACTTTCATTCCTTTAATATTTTTTGTTTACGTGTATGTTTTTTAAATAGGTAAAACATATTTAAGAAATGTGTAATAAATAATAATAAAAATCATACCACATCTCATACATTGACCTGACTCCGTACTGAGTAGCTTAAAGATTACAAATATAATACTTAAAGACATAATTATATTACACCCAAACACTGAACGTTACACCCAGACAATGTTTGTCCAGGATGGGGATCGAACCCACTACATTTGGCGTACTACTAAATGCGTCATCATGCCAGGTTGTAGGCACAGCTTAAATCGCAATACCAATGCGCCTCTTTCACCTCTTGTGGATTGCTATAATCGACTAGATCAAATTGTTTTCTTTATTATGAAGAAGAAAACCCTTTCACTTAATTAAATAAGCTAAAGGAAGCGAGTATCTATATCCACCTTTCTCTTTTTTTATAGTATAAGGGCCTCGTTCACCACCTACGAGTAAAGTGTCTAGTAATTTACTTGTCAATTATAGTGGGTTCAGAGAAAATTGGCCCCTGGTATTTGTATTGAAAAAAATATTTAAATTAAACTAGGCCGCGGACCAGGGGGCAATTTTCTCCGAACCCACTTTAATTTAAGAGTAAATTACTTGACACTTTACTCAGAGGTGGTGAACAAGGCCCTTATACCTACTACTATTACGCAAAACAAACCTTGTTATTCTTATACAGCCGAATACTGAATTTCGTTTTACTAATAAAACCTTACACAAGTTACGACCTAACAAACATAATTTGTATGTATTCTGGTATTTCAAAATTAACACTTTCACAGCCATACGTTTACATCAGAGTATTCATCAGGGTTTATCACTCCGTAAAAAGCGTAAATGCTTAGGAGTAAACCTTACTTTGACGGTGAGTCGCCAAAACGCGCCCCCATAAACTTTTACGCTTCATGAAAAGCTTGCAAAGTTAGTATATTATTATAACACCATGACGCTATCGTGCGTCTTGAATAATAGTCCTCAAGCTAAAACCGGGTAAATGACAAAATAAGGTTTTCGGTTGCAGCTGAAAAACAGCCTAGAACATTTAAACTGTTCCCTATTCTTTTGTTTAGTACGTACTCGTGGAGACAGATGTAAAAAAATATCAGCCTATGTACTGTCCCACAAAGTAGACAGATGATCTAGTAAGGTCGTGGGAGTCCCTTGCACGCAGATAGCTCTGGATCAATCTGTGTGGAGAACATTGTGGGAGCCCTTTGTCCAGCAGTGGACGTCTATTGGCTGGAATAGTGATGATGATGATGACTGTCTCACTGCAGGGCCTCCAACATAGAAATCAATTCATCATTACAATGTTGGGATTAGGGTTAATCACCACGCTTGCCTAATGCGGATTGGTTATCACAAACCCGAGCTATGTCACAGAATACTTAATAGTATGGCTATGTTCGAAAAAACTCGACCCGGGATTGACATCCAGACTGAAAAAAGATAAAGTTATTTTCCTATTCATGAAATAAAGTAGAATGATAATATTTATTTTCTTTAACCTCAAAAGTTTTCAACGTGGCCTACATATTTTAAAACGGCTTAAGGTTGCGCGCTCCACACCTAAAACTAAGCCTTGTTAGAGCAACACAAATACCCGTGTTGCCCTAAGGATTTAAGATATAATTTTCATACCTTCATAATTTTCAAATATTGTTTCTGAATTTTCTTCTTCATCATTTCATTCATTGTGTAGTTTATTTAATAAATGACGCTAATATGATAACATTGAAAAGTGAATGGCCAAGTAGGTAGTATTTTAGATTTTTGTGTTGCATAACTATTAAATATTAAAACTGGAATTATTATTAAGCAATAAGTACAATGCAATGGCATTGTACTTATTGCTTGACGTTTCATCTACGTTGCAGCAGCCGTGGTCACAAGCGGACTGGCGGTGCACGGCGTCATCTACTACACATATTGACTTATAAATCGCCACTAGATAAATTGTCAGTGAACCTACTCCAACACACTCTTAATAATAATAATCGCGTTAATTCCCGTTTTAATATATTAAAGTGAAAAACGGCCCGATGTCATATAGATGCGTTTTTCTTCAGGATGGCATATACAGTCACAAAACGCCGTGAGCATTATAAAGTGGCGGCGACAAGCGGCCCCCCTGTACTACTCCTCGGCTCCGCGTCCGGCGCGGGTTCTGCGAGCATTAAATAATATAAACCTAAGTGAGTAAGCTTCCCCTCCGTGTACAATACAGGGAAATGGATTTTATGAGTGCTCTTTATAGGTTCCAAACGTTAGCCGCCGAGGCGATTTCGTAACTGAGAGAAATTGTTATGTACGAATAACACTCTGCTGCTACTTAATATTGGTTAATGTTCTCGCGTGGTGGGTGTCGTAGTAATACCTACCTACGTAGGTAAGGTAGCCACCTATACCTACGTAGGTAGGTATTACTGGCTAGTAAGCATAACTCGACTGTCTCGTTGACGTAGTGGGTTACGCAATAGATCCCTCAGTGTTAGGAAATCTTGAAGTTTTCCTAACACCGGCTTAGAAGCATAGCATTGTAGCGTTATGCGTATCGTAAACAATTTGTATGAAAATTAGTAGAGCTCTAAAATGAGCAGAAATAAATTGTCCGCACAAAAGCCGGAAAGGATACTCGTAGTATCACAACGTGAGCGCCTATCTACAGATTGTACAACTAACGTATTCAATACATTTTTCAAGGAAATGTCCTGCATTCGATCCCTTCATGGCAGTTTTGTCTGAAAATATGCATCAGCAAGCCACACTCGTCCACTACTGGACGTAGGTCTCACCTAATGCACGCCACCATTACAATATCGTCGAACCAACGGACTGGTAGTCTACCCACATCCCCGTCCCGTAAGAAGTGGCTTGATAGAGGAGAGGACCTATACTCAGCAGTGGGTGGTAGGGGATTATGATGATGATCATGATACACATTTTATTTTCTCTAATAATCCGCGGGTAACGACGCGGCGCACAGCAAGTAATAAATTCCAAAATGAATGCATATTCCTTAGTTGCCACTTCTGTATAAGCACTTAGTTTACTGAGCTGGTACTTCTACTCTCTTACATTGTTTTCTCGCGTGGTATCGCAATTTTAGCTAGCAGATTACTTGCTTGTAACTGTTGTATTTCGTAGGAAGTATCTCGCTGTATATGCTACCGCTTTATATTCATTTTCCAAATTAATTTTGACATATTTTAGCATAACTGTTTAGTTCTGAAGGTAATTTGGTTCGCCGTTTAACAAAGTAGGTGGATACTGGCATCCGTTGGGAGCTTCTTCGTTGCGGGTTTTTGTGAGTTGTTTCCTTTCTTCAGTAAAGTGAACTTGGTAGGTTAGCTATTGAATAAATAAATAAATAAATTGAGACAACATCACATACATTGTCCTGGTCCCAAACTAAGGTTTTCCCTTGTACTATGGAAACCAGAAACAACGAAGGAACTACAAACACCCAGACCCAACACAAATATCTGTTTCATCAACAAACATTTGTGTTGGTGCGGGAATCGAACCCGCGACCCTTACGTCTCAACCGGCGCTCAAACCATTATTGCGCTAAACGGGTCGTCGTATTGATTATTTTTTTTATATTATAGGAAGGCAAACGAGCAAGCGGGTCACCTGATGGTAAGTGATCACCGCCGCCCATGGACATCAGCTACACCAGAAGGAGTGCGGATGCGTTGCCGGCCTTTTAGGAAGGTATAGGCTCGTTTCTTGAAGATTTGAATGTCGTGCCGGTTCGGAAATACCGCTGCGGGAAGTTGATTCCACGATGAGGAGGTGCGTGGCAGGAAGTGTCGAGTAAAGCGCACGGTAAATTTTCAATAAGATTATAAGATTGCAAATGTTCTTAACGTATAAATTAATTATGTAACGTCGGGGATAGTGGCAAGATCTAATAATGAAACTATGATGGCCTTCGTTGGTCTGGTGGTTCAAGTACTTTGGTGGGCCGTGAGATCGGGGTCTCATAGGTCGATTCCCTGATCGAGCAAGAAGTATGTTTCAATTCTTACAAACATAGCTCGGGTTGGTAATCAGGGAAGCGAAATGATTAAACCTAATCTCATCAATCATCATAGTAGCGATGACCTGATTTCTATGATGGAGGCCTTTGCCTTGAGGACAGTATATAGGCTGGTACTTACTTACTATGATGCTTTGTCTCCCTTTATAGTCACCTTAATTAAATGTAGCATTGGGATAAGATCACGGACTATCATGGATAAATAACGGGTGATGAGAGGGTATTCATAAGAATGGAGACCAAGATCCAACCCCCAAGACTCTGAGCCTACGTAGTTAGTATGTAAGAAATGTATAATGGCGTGGCTTATTTACTTAAATCAATTCTAGCTTTGTATCTAGTGAAATATTGTTTGTTTGATTGATAACTTTTTGTGAAGGAGACGAATAAATATTGCTTATTTTTGACCCGATGGAATAGCAAAATTGGTTTCATACGTGCTTCGTTATTCTCTTTCGAGATTTGTCTATTTTTATTACGATGCGTACGAAATTGGCGTCGTTTTTTTCGTCTCAAATACCGATTGCTTTGTTAAAAAAATACTTTACAATTTTTTCTCTTGCGTTTCACTTGAAATGATGATTGGTCGAGACGGATTTTTTCTCAAGGGGCACATCAAACATTTTTATGTTTTAGGTTCGTTGACAAAAGCAACGAACAAAATTTTTAACACGATTTCAAAAAAGAGGCGAAAGGTTTATATCTTTTATACAATATGATATGTTTGTGATGATTAGGATAGTTAGTATTTGATCAATAAATCGATAGGTACCTATGGTAGATTTCGATCTAACCTATAGATTCTGTTTAGTAACATATGAGAAAGCTGCACTATTAGATATCAATTTGAATCCCTCGGCACCCAAGTCTCGTGAACGCTGTACCTTCGTTATTGGCCATTCGTTATCCAGCAGACATTGTACCGTCCCGGGATCACAGGCGGCTCCCGTTAATCGTCGAGTTAAAATTAACTTCTGCCCGGGGGATTAAGGCATTGTCTCCACGAGATATTGCGACCTAATTTTGGTATTTTACCTCTAAACTGGAATGTAGGTTTTATGAGGTATAGGTAGGAAGTGCTTCCTTTAAAAGGGAAAGTCTCTTAGCGCTTTGTCATTTGGTGCCTTGCGCTCCGTTGCGTCGTCCAATATAAAATAATACTATCCTTCAACCGATATTCGGCTACGGCGGCCGATCTTAACGATCAGCCACGAACGCATGATCTATTAAATTTCTCATGTGTATGCCCAAACACACTCTTAATTCAATGGGACACAAGTGTGACACGGCCGAAGAAAGATCGGATGCAGGACCAAAATCTTAACGTGCTTGCCGAGGCTCAGGGGCTCAAGACTGGAAACTTCCAGACATCGGGCTGACATGGAGAATTTCTGAACCAAAAAACTTAACTAAAATTTTTTGTTTCCACTCGGGGATTGAGCCCAAGCAAAGCCGTTAATTAAAGTACGACCCACTTGGCCACCACGGCAGTCCCACAAATGAAAACATGATGTGTATGCAGCTTCGTCACTGCGAGTTAAACGCACTAATGGGGCATCACATATCCGCGCACCTTCTGGTGTAGCTGATGTCCATGGGCGGCGATGTTCACTTACCATCAGGTGATCCATTTGCTCGTTTGCCTTTCTATATTATAAAAAAACACGCTTAAACCGAATTGAGTAGTATTAGTTCGCGAACTATATATAGTACTATTTCAAGTTCTTTATGGCAATGATTGATTTCATCACTAGAAAAACATTTTGGGTTTCGTTGAGAAAAATGTATAGGTAACCATTCTCTCGAAACGTTATTCCGGCCATTACTTATAAGTATTCTTATGTATTACGTGAACGATGTTCACTGAACTATATACATTACATACAACATTTACAACCCACTGCGGTGTGCTCGTAGGTTATTAGTACCCGGCATTATAATAGGTATTGGACTATCTCGAAAGCTGTAACTAATATTTAAACTTACTCCTTTACTGGTTTTAAAAAAGGAGATTTGTTAAAAACATAGACGTCTACATGGTTTATGACATTCAAATTTATCGCAAGTCCTTTTTAAAGTTTATAATTTAACCCCATACAAATTGAACAATCCCTACATTTTCACCGACTTGTATTAGAAACCATTACTGACAACATTTGATATGCTACCATTTCAAAATTTATAGTTCAACGTCATCCATACGACTGTGAGTCATCTCTGTAGTCATTGTATTGCTTTTTTTAGCTTGGCTATTATGTGCTCTTAAAGTAATGTATACGCAGTTTAGCTCAGAAACGATATTCTTTATATTGTTTCTTAAATTGTATCTTTTTGATTAAACACATAAATAATTAGTCAAATACCCATAGTATTAACTAGCAGTTTAGTGTAACAGACTGTATCTAACTATCTGGAAACATTTACATCTCTTTAACTATAGTCTGTTTCAATTATGATGTCCTTCTGGACATTTCGAAGAACGTAACTCTGCACGTTACGTGTACTTAACGCGCGAGATCTATAGATCAAATCAAATATTATATCTTTTTGTACTTGGTAGTAAATCGTCATTTGATAAATAAAAAATTATACAAAATACCCTACAATTATAGTCTGTTTCAATACTTTCAATTATGAAGTCCCTTTTTGTATTTGTTAGTTAATCGTCATTTGAAAAATTTACAATACTCCAAAAACATCCTACAAATTGATTCACAAGCAAGATTAACATATCGTTTTTGAATATAATGCTCAAAATAATGTAAACTTCAAAATAAAATATATTTTTTTTTTTGCGCGATTGCGGCTACGTACTATGGTTTGTGATCGACTTTTAAACATAGTGACGCACCTCAAGTATTCGGCATGTTCCAGAGATACAAAATTCTATATTTGCCGATTTAAAAAAATCGTGTTCATTAATCATCATCTGCCATTTTGAGTGTCACTTCAATCACTACGAGGAGAGTGCAGAAAAGCCTACGACTAAGTCTGCAGCATGAAACAATAGCGATGACCTTGAGTGCGCAGAAACCAATTTTAGTAGAAATTTATCTGTTCTACAAGTGTGCAAACTAACAGTCATCGCTATTGTTAGATGCCGCGGACTATAAAATATAGACGTACGTGTTTTTCTTAAGTTTGTTTGTTGTTGAGTGTTGTTTATTGTTTTGTTTGTAATGCCCAATAAAGTCTAAAAGTGTTCTTTCGACTATCTCTACAAAACCTTAGTTGTTGAAAGTTACTTCGATTAAAATTGGTTACAAATCGATAATCATTGCCGCTGAATATCGATTTCTAAGAGTACTTCCCTAGTACTGAACTTTTGACATCTTTCGAAAAGGACATCATAATTGGAATAGACTAGGTATACGGGTTTTAAAAATGGTTGGAATTTTAAACAACATGACGTTCTAGGACTGTTAAAAATTTATCGAATCTTTTTTTGACACCCCATACAAAATTAACAAGTCACATGACCGACTTTGTATGAAAAGTTGAATTATTTCTATGCCCATTTCCAAAAGTTATAGAACAAACGTTGTTCAGAATGGTTGGTAGTAATCTCTGAATTATTGTATTCTTTTTTTATTACAATGCATAATGTAGTTACCTTTACCTAATTATAGGGGCAGTTAGCTCAAAAACCTTATTGCTTTATTTTTGTTTTTAAACTGTATCTTTTTTTTTAATCTACCTACATAATTACACATCACACATCGTTCCACGCGACAGCAGTTCCATCCATTTCATTTGGATGGCTGGCAGTCCACTACTGTGCGCTTTGCCAGGAACTTTCTGCCGCGTACGACGCAAATATGGAACGAACTGCCACCTGCGGTATTTCCGGACCACTACGACCTACAAACCTTCAAGAAAAGGGCATATTTGTCTCTAAAAGGCCGGCAGCGCACCTGTGAAGCCCCTGGAGTTACAGGTGTTCATGGGCGACGGTAATCGCTTTACATCAGGTGATACGTCTGCTCGTCTGCCCCCTATTCTATAAAAAAAAATATTATTATTATTATTTAGGGAGTTTAACAATAATATGTTAAGTCAGTCCCATCGTATCCTAAGGATTACATTAAAAATAGATATTATGTTTTAACTACATAAAAATCTTAACATATTTATATTAAAACTAATTATTTTAATCACCGATGAACAACCATCTCACACACTAGTTTTGCTTCAAAAAAATTTGTATCATACGTTGTAACCCTATAAATCAATTAATTTCTATCGAACGTCTGATGTCAAAAAATTAACGCTTAGGCACAAGACTGCTTAAAAACACTATACGTTAGGAGACTCTTAATCAACTGAAGAGGTCTCGTTTAACCATCACTTTTGATTATATTTGCCATCCATTCTTCAGTCCTCCTTAAATTATGTTGTCGTCTAGTTAAGTAATAAACTTCATGCAGACATCTTGTTCAAACACATAAATCATAAAATGAACGAAATTTAAGATAGTGTTTTCAATTTATTCGCCGATGAATATTAATGTTTTGCATATTTTACTGGCTTTTCATACGTAGGTACTGTAAGTTTAGCACGGTATTTTAATACAACTTGAGTTGTTTTGGAGTACTTATGATAATATTTTTTGTGAAAATATAATATTAAAAGATGATGACTTAAAACAAAAATACAAGTAATAAAAATACTATTACGCGTAAGTACCACTCACATGCGTAATACAACTACAGACGTTACGCATTGTCATAATAATTCAATTTTTCACTTAATATCCAAGGTTAATTAAATTGAAACTTTAAAGAAACCTTAGATACAACGGACGGGAACGCGTTAAATGTGTCGCCAAGCCATAGCCATAACGGCGATCACAAAAGATCAAACTGGTCGCAGTGATACCGAATAGGACCTGCATAGCCACCCGCTAAAAAAATAATTGTCGCCGCCACTATTTGGCATTTTCTATACTCAATACTTTATTTGCGCAGTGTGGACAAAATCTTAAATAGTAGGCAAGTAGGTACTACTACTACTTAGATGACTGTGAACCCTGTCGGGATTTTGTGAATTCAAAAACTTATTACTATGGATTAGAATCGGAAAGGAATTAGGTACCTAGGTAGTACCTAGGCCCTAGGTATTACATTTTATTTTTGGAATATTCGAAATTCGAACTATCCAAAGCTGTAAAACGAATAATGACAGCGCAGTTGGTTCACGCTTTCAATACTTATGGAGTATGGATGTGTGTATCTAGAGATTATATCGATGCCCTAACAAAACGGAGATATTCCAGTTTGTAGTGGGTATGTGTCTGTCTAGACAGGTTTAGTTGGCTATCGCGTGTCACGAATGTTATGACATTAGACCTAGGTAAGAAATAAATAGAAACAGAACGTCTACTGCCTACGCACACGTATATTCGTATTTAGAGTGATTATAATATTCCTCACTGTTTGAGTAGACAAAAAAAACATGCAGATTCCTTACTGTATCGAAAAAAAAAAAATTTTGGGAAACATTCTTAAAGAATTTTAGTCTAGTACAGAAGTAGGTAGATCGAGAAAGAAGTCTTTCCTAGGAAATACTCTTTGCTTTGTGATACGAAGTGCAACGCAAGGCGTTTTCATTTTAGTAATGATCCCAGGTTGGTTTATTATTTAACCAGACAAGAAGTGGAAACTCGAAGATTACCTATCTTCGAGTTTCCATTTCTTGTCTGGTCTTTCCCATTGATAAAACATGAAATCGATGTCAATACATAGAGTCAATCGAGAAGAATACCAGCGTCAGGGTGTCTAACACCCCGACACATGCTGAGTTTGTGCCTTTTCGGTGTTCACTTTCATCTGTTTTAATTTAATGTTAGTTAAGTATGATTGTGATGCACTGAATAAATATTTTTAAATTTAATTTAATTTTCAATGAAAGCAGAAGCAAAGTAGTGTGATTTACAAACTTATAAAAAAATCTGGTAATCACATCAGTAAGGTGAAAGTTTGCGTTCGTGTGTGTGTATTTGTAATTTTTTCATGCGTAAACGGCTAGACCAATAAAATTGTGAATAAAATTCATATGCGGAAACCGGAGCATTTGAGTTTACACAGGCTTCAATAAATAAAAACGGAAAACCATGGGTAAACTCAGCTAGATTATCGGAATATTATTAAAAGTACGAAAAACATACTGTACCGACTGTCCTAAATAAAAAAAATAATAGAAATTGATAAACTAAAAGTTTTAACGAAAATTTGGTTTTATTGACACAAAGTAACATTATATCCAAAAAACATATCAAAACGTAAACTCATAACGAATTGGCGATATGTCATCGCAACAGGCGTATAAATATCAAAATTAAATTGCTCCCCAAAATCTGGTGCGAAAAAGCAAACGCCACTTTTTAACATTAGGGGTTTAATATTTATATCGATGGCGTTTAGCATATATTAACCATCGCCGTAAATAAAGCCGGCCATTAAGCTGAAATATGTTTCTGTTTGGTGCTTAGACCGGCACCGCCGGATAAAGTTAGTCGTAGACTAGTGTAGTCCTTTACGGAGTTGTTCTTATACTAGTACCATTAAGAGTGCGTCTATTATAATTGCAAAGTCCTTTTCCTCCTTATCCTTTTGCTTACCATCAGGTAAAAGTGAGCCTTTATTCTGTAGTGGCTTGCTCAGTATATGACTCTGCGAGGGAAGACACTACTGGGTGTCGCGCAATTAGGAGAGCTGCATTACGTTCAGTAGGAGTAAAGCGGCGAGTGCGATTACCGGTATGGTCCAGTCACGGCTTACCCTCATATCTCGGCGGGCAACCGTATTAAAATGAAGAAATAAAAGATTGGTGGTATTTTGGAAGGTGCTTTCCGATTTACCGGGGTACAAGACTACCAACTTCCAGCCTTTGAGCTGACATTGAGAATTTCTAAACTACAAATCAACATAAGTACAATTTTTTAACCCGAACCGGAGTCTAGACGGCTTTTGGGTTTTTGATTTTGAATTAATTTAATTTAAACTAGATATTAATTTAGATTTCGTACCAATACGCTTTCCATGCGATTTTTTATATGACTGTGACGTGTTGCTGAAATTGTAAACTGAAGTCATCGATATAATCACTAGATACGTAATTCTATAATGAAAACGTTTCAAAAGTGGTCCCATTAAATTTACATACCTCCCACTTCAGTGATGATTAAGATTTAGAGGTGATCAAGCCCAATGTCATCATAGCAATGATAACTTGATTTCTATGATGGAGGCTTTTGCCCTGCAGTGGGACTATATATAGGCTGATACTTTATTTTTTTCCAATAAGCTACCGTAGCGTTCATGTCTCACTCAGTCAAATAGAGTGAACTATTTTGCGCAGGTCTCGTTGGCGGAATAGCGGGCTTATGTTGTAGCGGTGGTGGTGTTGGGACTTTGGCGTGAAAGAAAAAGCAACGAGAGTTTCGGATGTAAAGAATTTTCGGCCAAAAGAAACTAGTTAATGCGGCTAATGTGCAAAATGTTATTTTTCCCTCTAGGTGCCTACCACCGACCTGGCTTTAAACTGGAATGTTTTTGAAAGGCATTTCCTACTCCTACATAGTATTTTTGTAAGTGTCATAAAAGTAACATACGAGCAAGAATAGTTATTAACCTGTCTCATAAACTTTTCATGTGATAGGTGGAAAACGAGCAGACGGATCACCTGATGGAAACCGATTGCCACCGCCCATAGACACCAGCATAACCAGTGGAGTCACACGTGCGCTGCCAATCTGTAACCCCCTTTCCAACCGACTGGGCCTTTACTTGCGCTGATTCACACCGGTCTTCTGCGAAGCCGTGGTTTCAATCCTGTCGAGCCGGCCCATTCATGCCGAAGCGTGGCTCTCCCTCTGTAAAAACTAATGGAATACCTTGCAGAAACATCGTCCCGGGCAGTTAATACTATCATTTTTGAAGCTCTTATCGGGTATCTAGTCCTGTATTATTGATCGAATCTGAAACTAGACGTGATTTCTTAGAATTTTTCCCCCGTCACGAATGTCTCGGGGTATTGACATATGCCAATTTGGTTACTTCACTCAACCTGAGTGCTTATAAATTGACAAGGTCGATCAAATCATAAACATACGTGATACAAGACTGTTTAGGCCGATAACTAACATTGAGTGGGGATTATTATAGTACCTAGTAAGCTAGTGTAGTAGTTCAACAATATGTGTCTGTTCCTATTTGTGAGGATAGCGAAGTACAGACTCCAATCACTCATTGTAATTACTAGACTTATCAGAAACCCGGCTGGGTTTCTGATAAGTCACTGCGCTGACAATTGTCAGTGACATGTAGAGCACGGCGAGTTATTTTGAACTATGCGGATGTGCACTCAAAGGCGGTTACTACGAAATACTACAATTGTCACCCAAATCCGTCATAGTTTCATTTTCGTGTCAAGATTCATTATGTCGACTAGAAATACCAATGTTTCACAACACAATTGTCATACATGCAATTGTAACGAAATACCATTCATATTTGGAAAGATAGATAGAGACTCTTTATTGCACAAAATATTACAGAATTTAATGCTAATATGGTCATTAACAACCAATTGGTCATAATATAATCTCGTCGGTATTATCGTTAATAGCGATCTCTTCCAGACAACCTTGGGGTGGAGGAATAATATAAGTAGCGTAGTATATTTGTAAGTATTTATATAGGAAATATGTATCTTATAAAATGTAATGTGATATTATGTCGTTTTATAATTGTCACTCTACATATATAATATCATGTATGTATGTACAAATAATGTCACGTGGTGAAATAGGAACCAGAATCATGTTCAAAGCGTACCAAGTTGTTACCAGCTTTGGACGTAATCGGGAACGCGCGAATATACAATTAAAGATGATAATGTCGCTGAATCATACAAAACTACCTTTAAAGTATCAATTCAGACGGAAGCCCATGTAACAATTAAAGAAGCCGAGACTCAGTCGTTAAGTGAAACCTTAGTGGCCGTTTAGAAACTGTGCCAAAACCAGCAGATGGGGTCCTTGATAACTCAATACCATGTAACGCTATGCTCATCCAGATTGCTCCAGATAATGTCCTTGCCGTAGTTTGAACATTTATTTCTGTAACTCAATGACAGAGCAGTACGGCAGTACCCTAAAGGATTAAAAATTAACCTTTTTGCGCTAAGCCATGCCTGATTTTATCTTACCTGTGGACCATTTGTACGGAGCACGTCGACTCCATATGAATTGGACCCCACAGGAAGGCAGCCTATGCACTGCCAAATAGAAATAGCTGCCAGCCTTTGGGTCTCCCGTGAAATCATTGTAAGTTAAGAAGACATTACAGAATTTGGAATTGATAATGAGATAATTGGGTTTCTTAAATTGGCAAAAACAGAAACAAAACAATACGAATGTTGATGTAACATTACGGCGGAAAGACGGCTCTTGGAAATGTAGTTACGTTATCATTAATGTTCCACAAATAGGTGGAATAAATTGGTTATACACGTAACATAACAATATCCTCCAACTTATTCGGCCACGGGAAGTCGATCTCAATGATCGATCGCATATAAAGGCTATTTATAGTAGGTTTTCAAATATGTGCGCAAATACATTTCCTTACCCTCATATTTCGGCGAAACACCGTAGTGAAATGAAGTGGGAAAAGGGAAAGAAAAAGCAGGACCAATGACTTATTGTGCTTTCCGAGGTACCGGAGTACAAGAAATTTCCAGACTTCGGGCTGACACTGCGAATATCAATTATGGAAGCGAACCGGGTTGCTCTTGAGTTCATGGGTTAGAAATTAATATTTCTTGTAAAGGATGTAGAGAGGACGCAGTGGAAATTAGAATAAATGACCACCGTAGTAGGTGATGTAAATATTTATTTACATAGCTTAAATCTAAACCGAACAGAGTTATTGGTAAGTAGCAAAGTATGAAATGTCAGATAGACACTAATAGAACAATCCAAAACATATTTGAATAATATAAAAATAGTTGCCAGTATCTGATTAGATACGAAAGCAGGTTTTACCTACACCTCCCCATAATCAGATAACTGTATGTACACACTGTATGTACAAAAACAAAATGATATCAAAAGTACCTTAACACTAGCCTTATCAACTACTTATTAACCTAACTGTACAGACAACACAAAACAAATGACACTATAAAAACAAAACACTAAACTAATCCTAAATTAGTTAGGCACTTGTTGTGTCTCAGCGTAGGCAGTGGTTTTGTAAGGATGTCTTGCAGCTTTCCAATGTATATGTCACCGGAAAATAACAAAACTCGTAAGTTGATCAATTTTCTAGGTAGTTGATCAACTTTCGGAAAATAATAAACGGCAGTTGAAATGCACTATTTAACGCATTTAATTTTAGTAAGTTGATTAATTTACGGCGTCTTGCCGTTAAATCATCCGACAAAGGCAAGGTGTACGTTGATTGCTTAATAGACTCACGTGATTTTATATCTTCTAATGCTGTCGACCAATCAGAGAAAAGTGTATTAAGTGACGGATAATAGTGTACCGTCAAATAGTACACTGGGCAACGATTGGCTCATTTGTGGATGATTTACTTGTAGCAATATAGTTAATTATTAAATTGCGGCTAGGTACCGTAAGTTGACCAATTACCTAAAATTCAATGCGTTAAATAGTACATTTCCACTACCGTTTATTATTTTCCGAGAGTTGATCAACTACCTAGAAAATTGATCAACTTACGAGTCTTGTTATTTTCCGGTGACATATATACATTGGAGAGCTGCAAAACGCGTTCTTCGGTACCTAAAGGCCACCAAGCATAGGAAGTTGACCTATAATGGAGTCGGTGACCTAATAGGTTTTGCTGATGCCGATTACGGTAGTAATCTGGTGGACAGGCGATCCTATACAGGATATGCTTTCCAAATGAGTGGAGCAGCAGTGTCATGGGAATCTCGTAAGCAAAGAACCGTGGCCACATCTACGATGGAGGCTGAATACATGGCTCTCAGTGAAGCCTGTAAGGAAGCCATTTACATTCCTTCACTCATCAGCGATATCTTTTCATTTTCGTCACCCATCACTATACATTGTGATAATCAAAATGCCATCAAACTCACCAAAAATAACACATATCACGCCCGCACGAAACACATTGACATTAGACATCATATCGTACGTGAATCCATTTTCACCAAACAGGTCAATGTAGTTTTCATACCATCAACTCACCAAACTGCAGACATCCTTACAAAACCACTGCCTACGCTGAGACACAACAAGTGCCTAACGAATTTAGGATTAGTTTAGTGTTTTGTTTTTATAGTGTCATTTGTTTTTTGTTGTCTGTACAGTTAGGTTAAGTAGTTGATAAGGCTTGTGTTAAGATACTTTTGATATCATTTTGTTTTTGTACATACAGTGTGTTATATACAGGGTGTACATACAGTATTCTGATTATGGGGAGGTGTAGGTAAAACCTGCTTTCGTATCTAATCAGATACTGGCCATTACATATTTTGATTAATAATCAAATATGTTATTGTTTGTTTTCTATTAGTGTCTATCTGACACTTGATACCTTGCTACTTACCAATAACTCTGTTCGGTTTAGCTTTAAGGCTTGTACATGCGCCAACGGCCTTGACCATAGAGAGTACTCGCGCTCGCGTATATCAAAAAACAGAATATTATTAATTAAAAAATTATAAAGCCAAGAAACAAGAATTCCTCGTCAGGGATTGTAGTGTACATTGTATTGTATTATATATAAAAAAAATCAGTCATCTGAACTGTTTAGTTTCGTAGTTTATCCAATATTTTGCATAAAATCGATGTTTACGTTATATTTTTTTCCTAATGAACTATAAACATTGAATAAAAATCCTCGTCAGAAATTCAAGATCGAAATCCAGTCTATAACATGTATTTTTTTCAGGTATCGTTTTTAACGATTTACCGAGTTTAAACATACACAAAAGTGCCCAATCCGCGCATGTACAAGCCTTAAGCTATGTAAATAAATATTATTTACATCATCTACTACGGCGGTTATTCATTACTCCACTGCGTCCTCTCTACACCTTTTCAAGAGATGTAGAGAGGACGCAGTGGAAATTAGAATAAATAACCACCGAACAGAGTTATTGGTAAGTAGCAAAGTATGAAGTGTCAGATAGACATTAATAGAACAACCCAAAACATATTTGAATAATATAAAAATAGTTGCCAGTATCTGATTAGATACGAAATCAGGTTTTACCTACAATATTAAATAAAATATTTATTTCGATTTGATGGTTTAGGTTAATTAAAATTAAAAAAAACTCTAAGTACACAATTCCGTACTGAAACTTTTGAAAAGTGACCCCTTCGGCGCTGTTCTAAGTAGATTTACCTGTGGTTTTACAGCTATAGATATTTTGAATATGTCATCGAGGTCAAAAACAAAATGTGGTATTTAATTTTCGACTCTAATGCGTAGTAAATGGTATTTAATTTTGAAAATGATACGTAGCACTTTTATTTTAATGGAGCCATATGGAGTCTTCTTTGGCGCTTTTTTTTGTATTCACGACAATCAAGATAAACTCACTCCGCCTGATGGTAAGCGGCCATGAGATCCAAATATGAGATTGACAGACTCAAAAGAACAAACTAATTACCTATTGAGTATGTCATCCTCATCCTGAAGGCCTGCTGAGATGCCGTTTCACTCCCCGCCTTATTTAACCCAGGATTGTAAGGAGGAAACAACGAGTTCGTGTTGTGTCTAGGGTTTCTATGATCGAAGACTTAAATACAACAAAATTCGTGACCGTTCTCGATAGTTAGCGTATTTTGCCAAACAATTTCTGTGTAAGCCGTAATCGACGATTTTCAAACCAAATTTAATCACTGCTGACTAAAATAATTGTGGCGTTTCATTTCACCAGTTCCAATTTAGATTGTCGTTTTGAAATTTAGTTTATCCTTTTAGCTTTTAGCTTTGTTAAAATTGTGCCCTAAAGTTTAGAGAACAATTTGCCTGTAGTTACGAGCCTAAATTGTAGATATACAGACAATAATAGGGATCTCTAGATAGAGAGATCTCTCTCTATCTTATTTGTTATTCCCGGTTGCGTTCAATGCTGTCACTTTGGAGCCCAGTCTACGCTTAGACCACGATTCAGGATTTGGGGAGTCTGGTAATTACAATGAAGCGACTGCTGTCTAACTTTCACAACCCTATAACAGAGGCACCAAAGCACCGACCAAATCATCAAAGCTAGTTACACGTTTTACTAACTATTTAAGACGTGCAGGTTGCCTCTCGACGTTTTCCCTCACCACTGAGCTAATGGTAGAAATAAGCACTTTGATATATAGGTAGCAAAAGAAGAGTATTTCGTACTCCATTCAAGAAGGCCGGCAACTCATCAGCGACCTCTCTGATCTCGCAGATGTTCATGGGCAGCTGTGCTTACCAGCAGGTGACTTGCTCTTTTGCCACCTCTAGTATAAAAAAATAGATTAGAGAAAGGTCCAGAGACCACGATCCCTTGTATAGACGATGCGTTCTTATTCACTTAGCCGCCATCGCTCATTAGACGATGCGTTCTTATTCACTAAGCTGCCATCTCTCAATATACCTTAGCGCGCTGGCATTAATAGAGATACTAGCAATAATGGCGACGTGGGAAATCATCCAGTAATCTGTCGTAATCCGGGATCCGCACAAGACGTGCTGTACGGAAAGTCTGCTTCTTGATTTTAAACTGGAATAGCTCTTTGACATTTGTTTTGAGATTAAATTAAACTCTATGTAATAATTAGGCGATAACTGTTGAAGGAGAACGTGCTAAGCAAATTAATAATAAAATAATAAAGATTGGCAGCGCACGTCTAGTGACTCTTAAAGTTTTTTTTATACTAGATGCGACCAACGAGCTAGCGGTTCTCCTGATAGTAATTAATCACCACCGTCATACATATGCGAGAACAGAGAGGTCGCTGATGCGTTGATATATCTTGATTCTATAGAAGTTATCAAAGAAGTTGAAAAATGGTTAGTTAGTTAGTAGTTATTTATGGTAACACGCCGTATCAAAATGAAGCTTATAGAAGCTGTAAATTCAAAAAGTTAGCAAATCTCATTAATTTACGCAGCATTGTTGTAATTTCAAGCAATGAAATAATCCACAGCCTCACAGCTCAATAACATGGGATGAAAATGTCAACCGAGCAAGGCGTCCGTCGTCTGCCCTAATCTGGGCTAATCCCGGCGGGTTGTCTCCGTCGTGTCGTCGTCGGCGACTCGGTTTTCATCGCGGAAAGCCCGGTGTCACTACTTCTATGTTGGAAACAATATTTGGAACTTATCCTTAACAATAACGCGTTTGTGATGGTGCTTCCTGACTCCGAAGTGGTGTCTAATTGTGCATGTTGCTGACGATATGTCAGCTTGTCGCAGACTCGGTTTTGTTTGCGGTAAGCCCAATACGTCTTCGTAGAAAACAATGTCATATTTGGAACAGTCTTTCCAATTACGTGTAATATCAGTCAGCATCATGTTATATGTCCAATCTCTTTTCGGTCGTATCACACTAGTGTCCCATCGGATAAAGAGGGAAAGAGAGAACAGAGAGTGCACCTCAGTTTTCGAATATACTTGAGCACTATACTATATTTTGCATACGTGGCCGATCGTTAAAATTGGCCGCCGTAGCCGATTATTGGTTGGATAATTTATTTATTTATTAATATTAGTGTCAACTAAGCAAGGCATTTCTTTGTTCTATTTTGGGCTAATACCAGCGGGGTTGTCTATTAATTATGACGCTACTGTTTATCCTTATCGGAGACTCGGTTCGCTCCTGAAGCGTCTTGTGCCACAGTGCTGTTGTGTTGTGGCTGTTTTCGAGGAAACAATGCCATAATTAGACCTGGCCTTTGACAATTACTTATATAACATTGTCAACCAATCAAGACGTCTTTTGTAGGGTTGTCTCCGTCGTATTGTCTAGTCTTTGCTTTATCAGTGCCGCGACTAAAGAGAACTGCACCACTATTAATTAATAACTACTTCGCATCGCCCATGCTAATTTACCTCAGGCAATAGAATTATCCACCAACAATTACTTGCAGTCTATTTCATTAATCAGTGTTGTCGTGAGTAAGAATGTCACTGGTTCCGAGACGTTGACACTGAACCTAGGTTCAGTCGCGCTGTCGGTAGTACGCTTTGATAAGTAAATATTCGAGTCCCACCTGAACCCTCCGAGGATTTTTTTAAGTGCAATATTTACTTAGGAATAAATTGCAAAGAATTGCTATACTAAAAATAAAAATTATTCGTTTAGCAGTTTCATCTTAACTAGTGGTCAAATATTTGCAATAATGTTTCAACTGGATATTGTATATGTATACCTACAATATTGATGAGACTATCGTCAGCTCATGGCGAGTTAAGCACTTACAAAATTCGTCGGCTTAGTAAGGGGTTCGGTTAGTATTATTGGTAGTACAGCCACCCGGACTGTGGAAGGTTGGTTCGAGTCCCACCTGAACGCTCCGAGGATTTTTTAAGTGCATGCACTTAAGAATTTAGCAAAGAATTGCTATACCAAAAATAAAAATTAGTACGCTTTGATTATATAGTGTACGGTAGTACGTTAACCGGATAAACGTCGTCGCCGTCTTCATACACTACTGCCATTTACTGCTTAGTAACAGAGAGATTTATTAATCGCTTACACGTCCTTCTAAAAACAAGCTTATACTCGTATTATAATTTGTAACATTTCAACAATCTTTCTGATACGGATTTTTGTTGTAACATTCGCTGTAGGTAAGAACTGTTATTAAATTTGTATGAGTTTAATTATTATATTTGTGTTTTATCTGTTGTCTAATATTAAGCTACTTAGTGCGGAGACTGGTCAATGTATGAGTTGTTGTGAGAATCTATTATATTGAAAATAAAAATATAGACCACATTAATTTACAAATACATATTAGTAAGTTCTAAACTCTTTTGTATTATTTAGTACCTACTCATACGCAATATTTTTTCTAAGAATTCATATCCCTTCCATTCAGACGGTATTATTATTTGTACGTCTGGGAACGTTCGTTTCCCAGAGGACACTGCGACCATCCTTTCCATACAAAAAGTTTTATATATTACATACATTTGAGCACTACTATCAGTATTATGAAGGTTGTTATTTTTTTTAAATTAACCAATTATTACGGGTCACAGCTAGTATGTATAAGCAATTCCAATAATCTATACTAATATAATAAAGCTGAAGAGTTTGTTTGTTTGTTTGTTTGTTTGAACGCGCTAATCTCCGAAACTACTGGTGCGATTTGAATAATTCTTTTTTTGTTGGATAGTCCATTTATTGAGGAAGGCTATAGGCTATCAACATAATAATATTAAGGGGGTTGTAAGGGGTTAAAAGGGGGGTAAAAAGTAACTTTTCCACGCGGACGAAGTCGCGGGCAGCCGCTAGTAATAATAATAAGTGCGTAGGGATGTGACGACCCCATCGCCCGCTGGTGAGAGTTGGTGATCTTCGCTAGTGAAGAACAACAACTCTCATCAGTGCAGTCAGTCTCCGCAGGGCAGCTTGTGGCGAGCTGTTGGTGTGTGGCGACACCACGGACCCGAGACTCCCGGGGGAAACACCATCTCTCCCCCACCTCTGGCTTGCCTTTGTTGGCCGGCCGGAGTGGAGCGCAAGAGCTAGATGCTCGAAAGGGTGGAAGTGCTCAATCTGCGTAATAGCGAGGAACGGCTGAACGGATTACCGGGATCCAGAAATCGGTACACACCTCTCTACACCCTTAGCTGACCACGCCGATGTTGCCGCCTTGCCGCCTTATAAGGTGGCTGATTTGGGGGGCCATCTAGTGGGAGGCGAGTCACCGTCTGCCATGATTATTCGAGATGAGACATTTGATATGGCAGGCGTCCCGTTGTCTCGTCAATATCCCGGCAACCAGTCCAGCAAGATCCTACCCATAGACCCGGCATAGTTCCCTTCTTATCTACAATAGTCCTTGCATCTGGCGGGTGCTGACTTTGGTTGTATCTCTTCAATAGTACAAACAGAGTCAGTAGCCGCTAGGTGTACACATCCCCATTTTCATTATTGTGTCTCAAAGGGGCCTCTACGTGTTGGATCTGTATCCCCACGCACGCCTTCCAAAAGGACCGGCCTCCGTGCCGTGATTTCCCGTAGGAGAGATACAAATAATAATAATAATAAGTGCGTTGGGATGTGACGACCCCATCGCCCGCTGGTGAGAGTTGGTGATCTTCGCTTACGAAGAACAACGTCTCTCATGAGTGCAATCAGTCTCCGCAGGGGCAGCTTGTGGCGAGCTGTTGGTGTATGGCGACACCACGGACCCCGATACTCCGGAGGGTCCGTATTACTTCTTTGACCCTCACCTCCTGGCTTGCCTTAACCAGCCGGCCGGAGTGGAGTTGCAAGAGCAGAACCTATGCTCCAGGTTGGAAGTGTAAAATGTCATAACGCCGGGGGCCTGCTGACCGATGCTTAGCACATAGGGATCTGGCGCCCCGCAGTCTCACCTCTCGACAACCTTAGCCGCTCACGCCAATGTTGCCCGCCTCGCTGCCAACTGGCAGCTTTTGATAGGGGGCCCATTTAGTGTGCGGCAAGTCACCGACTGCTATGATTATTATTATAGATGAGACTTTTGATATGGCAGGCGTCCCGTTGTCTCATCAATATCCCGGCAACCAGTCCAGCAATATCCCCTCCATAGTCCCGGTTTAGTTCCATCTTATCTGCAATAGTCCTTGCACGTAGCGGGTGCTGTCTTTGGTTGTATCTCTTCAATAGTACAAGCAAAGACAGTACCCGCTAGGTGTACACATTCCCACTTTCATTAATGTGTCTCAAAGGGGCCTCTACGTGTTGGATCTGTATACCCACGCACGCCTTCCAAAAGGACCGGCCTCCGTGCCGTGATTTTCCAACAGGAGAGATACATAATAATAATAATATTTCACTACGTCACATACATTGATCTGACTCTGAGATAGGTAGCTCAAGCACCTGTGTTACAGATATCAGAACCAACAGTGGGATTACAAATATATACATATAATACTTTTCTTTTGTAAATACATACTTATAATACATAGAAAACACCCAGGCCAAAACAAACAGACATGTTCATGCACACAAATGTTTGTACTGTGCGGGGATCGAACCCGCAACCCTTGGCCCAGACGCAGCATTCACTACCACTGAACCAACCGGGTCGCCAATAATAATCGGGTAATAAATTAAAAGTTAGGATTTTTTAAATGTAATTTCCGCAACATATACTTACCCTATCCATCAACTTGCGGTATATATTGCATTACCACGATTAAGGTAGTGGCTGGTTCCGTGACGTTAATGCTGGGTCGGAGTTCAGTCGCGCTGTCGGTAGTACCTAATGAGCGGATTAGCGTCGACACCTCGCGACGCCGACAATCCCGGGTTCTCCTCAGATTAGTTGCGCTGTGATGTCTTCTTAATTATACATTCGAGTAGTACAGTCACGAGTATTAATTTGAGACCCATTTCCGTTATAAATCGTTAGAACATTCATTACGCAATGAGGTCGAAATTTAGTTATATATTGTTGAATGTCAAGTTAGGACATAAAATGTCATATCTAATCGACTCTTTGCGGTTTTCTAATTCCGAACATACATATGTTTATTGTACAGTGGCCAGCACATCAAGTTACTACAATCTGTCAAATTTCCTCAGTTGATATTGAACCAAACACGTTTGACATAAAAGTGAGGTTCGATTGAAGAAATTTGACAGATTGTAGTAACTTGATGTGCTGGCCACCGTACATTTTCACAAATAGTAATTTAGCACCAAAAAGTTATTACCCGCGTAAGAATTACTCGAAAAACATCGGTAATGATCGTATGCCCTCGCTCAAGTTCATGTTTTTGCACGGTTGCCCCAAGAAAAGTTGTCGATGGTAAGTGTTATGAATTTGACATGTAAAAATATTAGCTCTTAATAGCGAAAGTTTGCTACACGACATTCAGCCTTGAGTGGGACCCAAATTAAAACTCGTGACTGTACTATACATATACTAGAGACACTAGAGGCGGCAAACGAACAAGCGGTTCACTTTCTGGTAAGTAATCACCGCTGCCAGCATGAACATCTGCGAGATCAGGGAGGTCGCTGATGCACTGCCGGCCTTTGATAATGAAAAAAAAGAAAATATTAACCCTTATTCAAATGCCAGTCTGTGTATGCGTTAACAAAAAGATTAGATCGGTTCCTAGGTAAATTTGGTTCGTAGATTTCAAAATTACACAGAACAGGGGGGAGTGATGGGGGGGGTACCCTTTTGTTAGTGGGAAGTATATATCCCAACATCTGTTCCTGTCCACTAAAAATATTATAAGTGGGAATTATAGCTCCCGGTGTCCGGTATGACATTAATATTTTATCACACTAGCTAGTTGTCCTTGGTTCACTTGTAATTTTTTTTTACCGCAGATTGTATAGGTAAGTATATCGCTTTTTTAATGGAGATGAAAGTACTCATCAATATTAGTAACTTTTGTTAAGGGAAGAAAACTCTGAAATAGAAAAAAAATTTTTCTTCTTAAGTACATGTTAACTCGAATAAGTTATGTAAGAAAAAAATGTTGCGTGTAATTTTGTATGCAACAATTTTGTTCTATGACGTACAAAATGTCTGGGCTCATAATGACTATGTTTTATATTAATTATTACGATCAACATACACACGTATTTTATACCTATACACATTTTTATAACATTTTAGTATTAACGGACACTGGGATGATATTTTCCCACTTATTAGACCCAAATTCAATCGAATTATTCAAGCTAAAAACGAAAGATTCTGGGGTTATTTTACTATTCAGGTAACCGCAATATAGTCTACTTTACATAACTAAGACTGAAATCTACAAATCTAATTTTTTTTCGGCAATAAACACACCGTTTTTTTTCTCAAAATCAGGTCGCATAACTTTGAATCGTTTTGACAATTACAGGTGACACTTCTTTGACAAGTGTTGATATTCAACCTTTTTAAAAATATGTTATGAGTGCGTTCAGAAATATTAAATTGCATTAGGTGTTGGCATGAAAAAATAAAACATGATTTTCTTCAATTTGGAAGGTGGGAACTATTGCTCCCAGCGTTTTAATAAGGGTACAGTACATCATGAACGTCGAGTAATCTGTGGTCAACAAGGCGCCTCCTCAACGTTTTCTGCAGAGGCCTCTGGCTGCTGCAGCAAACGGAATAAAAAAACCTTTTTATTTTTAGATTAGTAGAGATATTCATTGCAGGGCTGCTACAAGATGGTCTCGGTCTGTGTTTAAGCTTGCTCTGGCTTTTTATTTACTCATTTACATAATATAATTTAAAATTAATGTGATGAAAGATAGTCTACTTGCAGCGCACCTTACGCCAGAGCATCAAATGCACTTTGTCTCGTTTCAGCTAGAAGATATTAATAAGGAATAACAGGAGCGAGCAAGCGAGACGTAATATAGTGTAGCAGTTAATCTGGTCTAATCCCTGAGGGACCATCGGCAACCTGTGAGGCGGCTACGTAACTAAACCCAGTGTCTAGTTTCTTAGCTTCAAGTGGAACGAGCTCGATATTTATTCATTAAACCTCTCACTCGAGCGATGAGCCCAGTGGATAAGAATACCTGCTTCCATACGGTGGGTCGTGATTTGAATCCGAAGACGGATCTATCGATTTCTGAAATCCATGTTCATCTTTCTACCATTACTTACTCAAAAAAAAAAGGTTATTACTACTACCTGCAATAAAAATTTTATGTATAAAAATATAACGTCTAGCTGGTTTTATGATCATTCAAAGGTTCATGGCAAGGCAAGTCTATCTCAAAATTATGGAAACAATAAAAACATATTATACAATTGAATAAGCCATATTATTTGCAACAACTATTCTAATAAAACCATAGACATATACATTTCCAAAGAATTAAATACAAAATACGGGCCATTTGACGTCACTCATCGGTCTCCATCTTGGTGCGTTTTAACCCGGCGTCATTGTGGTAGAAAAATGATACATGGGCGTTGAGGTGGGTCAAAATTACCCGTGTATAAAATGTTCAATATTTTCATTGACTTATAAAATACATAAGTGTGAGTTATTATATTGCATAGTATGTACTTTCGACTTTACGAGAAATAAAAATAATAATAATGTTTCAACGTTTAATCAACTCTAATCAGTTTCTAATAATACTCACAAAAAAGTAACAAAATTGAGATCACTTAGGTTTTAATCACATAAGAATATTAATTTATCAGACTTTTAAGTTTTAATGGCACTTTTATAATAGTATAAAAATATATCTATGATAAAAAAAACACTTAATGCTAGTCCGAGTCATTATTGTTAATGCATTGACTGCAGAAAGATACTATGTGTTCGGGGCAAACAAATTTGTTACATCCTCGACATGTATGAGTCGTTTTGCGGTCTCGTTGTGCAGGACATGTACAAATATGAAAAAAAAACATTAATTTGGATATTAAAAAGCAAAACTATTCATTATATTCACAATAAAAACTGAATACATCACGAAAAATACCAAGTGAATGAAGGCGCGAAATTGTTACATCGATTGTGAGGATGGGTCATATTTACCTTTTCCGGAATGATGCACGTATATCTCCTAAAGCGGCAACCGCGCGACTGTTTTCTGTTCGGTAACGTTCGGGGCGCACTCTCAGCTCCAGCTACTGAGAAGAACGGCAAAGTCGCGCGCGCACGTTCAAAAATAATTGCATTTAAAAACAAGCCGGGTCATAATGACCCAACCTCAATGACGCCGGGTTAAGCTTCCCCGAAAAAAACATTTCAAAGTAATATCTCAGGTAGTTCTAATGAGATTTTAGTAAATCTTTCAACGATGTTTCTGTTATAAAGATCTCTTTTGATTACAAATATGTACTTACTAGCTTTTGCCCGCGACTTCGTTCGCGTGGACTTCAGGTTCGTAGAAACCTCAAAAATCGTAGCCTATGTGTTATTCTAATGTATAAGCTATATTGTGGTAAAGTTTCATTCAAATCCATTCAGTAGTTTTTACGTGAAAGAGTAACAAACATCCATACATCCATACTTACAAACTTTTGCCTTTATAATAGTATAATAGGATAGTAAAACGCCGTATCGCAGTGAGCATTATTAAAATGCTCGTCGCGCCAGACGCCGAGCAAATATGCACAGCAGCACCAACATGCTGTACAAAAGGATGCAAAACATTCAATCACTTTATTTCTGTAGTTAAATATGCGTTTAAAGCACCAAGCAGGCTGGGTAAGTATATGTCAACCTGATGCCTCTGTTGCCCATTTCCAGATTGTGAGCCCCAAATAAACCACGCTGCCTATCGCTGGTGGGGTAATGGAGGTTTTCGCCTTCCATGTCGAGTCGACTTCATGGAACGCACAAACCAATAGGAGAACAAGATAAGGAATGTGGAATAAATGAATTTTTAGTTAAGAATAATGTAAGAAAAAAAAATATGACAACTACACAATGCGCATATTATTACTATGTACCATTAATAATACCCCAAACAAGCAAATACATGAATTTTAGGAATATCATAATAATATTTTTAACTGTTTACTACTTTCGGTATTTAAACTGGCACGTATAACTTGGACGTTGATTATATGTATAATGGTTCAATAAAACTTATTTATTACACTATCTACTATAAACCTTAAAAAAATACTCGGTGGGGGTAACAGCGAATAAAAAAGTAAAAGCGCCCCTGGTCTATAGAAATCCGGCATTGTCCTTTAACAATCTAAATTCAGTTAGCAAAGCAATAAATTATGCATAGTGAGTGGATACAAATTCTCCGTCTGCAATAATTTTAAACAGGTAAAGTTCATTTGTGAGTTGGGACTTATCTGAAACTTCGGTCTGGTAAAGCTTATTTATATTCCCCAGGTAACACCAGTAATCTGAATTAAATGTTTCTATACTTACCACAATCAGTTTGTCAAGTTAAATTCAGTTGGTCTAGTCTTGAAGGTCAGATGGCAGTTGCTTTTACCGCCTTTGGCATAGCCGCTGCCCAATTTTACCAAATCGGTGGCGAACCACCCCCGTGCAGTTCACTCGACACTTTCTGCTGGAACTTTCCGTAGCGGTATTTCCGAATTAGTACGCCTTTCAAATCTTAAAGAAACTCCTTGCTAAAAGGCTGGCAAAGTATTCGCACTCATTATGGGCGACGGTGATCACTAACCATCAGACGTCCCACTCGCTCGTTTGCAACTCGACTCGACTAAAAGCGATGGTTATAGGTGGGTGAAACCGAAAACGACATACTAAGATTATATGTAGTAGTGAAACGTGAACTTTCTCAAATATTACAAGTTATTACAGAACCTTACAGAGTCTTGTTACAAAACATTAAAATACTTTGTACACTAGGAAAAGGTCGACATGTTTTGTCAGACGTAACTAAACCATAGGTATATAGCTTAAAAGTAAAATTTAAAAAGTGTGTTATAATATATTATCCATTAAAAGTTAGATTTTTCACATTATCTTACAGTTATTTTTCTAAATTATTTCTGTGAGGAAAGTTATTTTTATCATACTGCCAAAAAGTTACAATGTTTTCTTAATTTAAAGATTATAACGTAAGCGTATGAGTGTAGATAAAGTAGTGTATGAGACTGCATATCATTTTACAGTCATATAAACAAATTTTAACCAAGTAAAGTTCATTTGTGAGTTGGGACTTATCTGAAACTTCGGTCTGGTAAAGCTTATTTATATTCCCCAGGTAACACCAGTAATCTGAATTAAATGTTTCTATACTTACCACAATCAGTTTGTCAAGTTAATTTCAGTTGGTCTAGTCTTGAAGGTCAGATGGCAGTTGCTTTTACCGCCTTTACCATATAAATACATGCGCCAGACAATCACACCAATCAACCTGGTCTTAAACTAGGAAAACCCCTGTACTATGTGTACCAGGTGACTATAATTAACTGGGGGCGTCAACTCAAAACACCCAGACCCAAGAAAATTTAGAAAATGTTGTTTACTAAATTGACTTGACCGGGAAACGAACCCGGGACCTTTCGCGCTTCGGGTGAACACCTTAGCCTCTGTGCCATCGAGGCTGTCAAGGCCGTCAATATACGCTGCCCAATTTCACCAGACGCTATAAACTAGGATTCCATCCATTAAGTATATCTTGATGGGTGGCGATCCACCCCGGTGCTCTTTACTCGACGCCTTTTGCCACGCACCTTCTCCTTGTAGAATCAACTTACCTACTCAACTTAGATAATAGTAAAACGTAATCTTTCCCAAATATTACAAGTTATTACAGAACCTTACAGAGTCTTGTTACAAAACATTAAAATACTTTGTACACTAGGAAAAGGTCGACATGTTTTGTCAGACGTAACTAAACCATAGGTATATAGCTTAAAAGTAAAATTTAAAAAGTGTGTTATAATATATTATATCCATTAAAAGTTAGATTTTTCACATTATCTTACAGTTATTTTTCTAAATTATTTCTGTGAGGAAAGTTATTTTTATCATACTGCCAAAAAGTTACAATGTTTCCATTGGATTTCTTAATTTAAAGATTATAACGTAAGCGTATGAGTGTAGATAAAGTAGTGTATGAGACTGCATATCATTTTACAGTCATATAAACAAATTTTAACCAAGACCATACGTTTATAAATTGAAATGGATGCCCAAGGTACCGTAATATATGTGCGGAGTGCAGTAAGATAACCTAAATTAACTTCATTAACACGTACTTAAACGGCAGAGTAAATGAGAATGTAAGTACGGAACTAGGAATTCAACTTGCATAATTATATGTGGAACGCAGCTGCATCGCTCATGTACCGCAACGAAAACGCATAGTGCGCCGGCGCTCTTAATCGATTTTAGAGCCTATGCACACTGTATTTGCGTCGATAATCCACGTTCAAACGTGCAAGCGTGGTGAACTCAACAGTCTCAGTACCAGATTGGTACGCCCCGTGTTACTAAAGTTTCGTAGGGTTACGAGACCAATTGATCGATCGTCGATCGGGGACATTCGATGGTAGAATGGATAAGTCAAAATCGATCTACAACGCGTTTTTGCAAAGGCGCTTAAAAACGCTATGTGCAAATGGCTATCCTATGTGAATAATCCAATAGATGGCATATTGTTAGACTGGGGCGTTGACAATGTTAACGTTAGTGGTTGAAATTTCACATTAAAAATAACCAATCACCGTGCAGATGAACCTCAGTTCTACAGTACGCCATCTAGCAGATTTTTCACAGGCGATCCCCTTTGTGCATAGACCTTTACAACCATACATCGCGCCAACTCTAAACCACGGATACCTTTACAGCAACACTTGCCAAAACACCGCTTCCCTAAGCAAGGTGTTTAAATCAGATTACTCATTCAACGCGACCGTTTACATAGCACGAAGCGAAACCCTCGATTGTGCCGACAAAACAAGACCGGTGTCGTACGTTCGGCGGTGGCTTGCGAAAATATTACATTATGTAGATGAGGAATATATTAAGCACACGGCACGTTACACGTGAATATTTAAAACTCGAACAAATTGTGTCGGTCGAAGCACGCGCGAACGCCAGAATAAAATTCACCCGCACGCCCATAACGAGAGATCATAATTTTTGAAAAGGTCTCTTCGGTTTGTATTACGTGTCGTGTTTACAAATAGCCGGTTTTTAGCTTTCGGCTTTTTTGTCGATTTCGGATTGGGCCAGCTCGCGGACCGCGTAATTCCTGATTGCGTAATCGTCGCTTTCAATAAAGGGTATTAAAAGTGAGCATCGTTTTGTTTGAGTGCAAATAAATCAGGGTTCCTCCCTGTGACATGAGATCGTTAAGCATTGTACAGCCACACATCAGGTTAATACAATCTGTCAAATTTCCTCAGATTGATATTGAACCAAAAGCGTTTGACATAAAGGTGAGGTTCTAATGAAGAAATTTAGCATATTGTCGTAACCTGATGTGTCATGTGGCTGTCTGTACAGTCAGTATCAGGACATCTGAGCGGGGATGGTTTTTAAGTATCTAAACATTAACACTTCGATTGTCACAAAAATATATTACCTATATCCAAAGTAATATATAAGTAAGTAATTAAGTATTGATGATGTAATTTTTTTATGAAAAATGTTTCTTAAAGTAGTTTATAAAATGCTGCCAAACTTTAATCTCACTGAAAGCAAAATGCATGATCAGTCCCGTGAAGAGCAAAGCTTCTAAGGAAGCAAAGCCGGGCAGCTCTAAAAATCTAACTGACAGTATTGGCAGTCTACTTTTCGCCAAAATTGCTGTTGGCCGACGTCCAATAGGGAGAACTCTTCGGCATCTTTTAGGTACTTTGAAGACTCCGAATATTGACATTGGCAACAAAAAATACACTAAAGAAGAAACTCCGAGCTGATTTTCTCTTATTGAGTAAACACGAATGCCTGCTAAGAGACCGTCTGCACACATTTCGAATAAACAAAGTTAACGTAGTTGGTTGATTCTGTGTATCCGTTTCTCTGTGTATGGTTTATGACGTGTAAAGCTGGTTCTACATTAGGCGAACCAAGCTCGTCAGACCGCAAGTCGAGGCGCTCTACCGCAGTGTTATGTCTGGGTGTATAACGTGTCTTAAACAAATACTCTAACGACCACGATGCAAATCCCATTATATTCGTCCAAAACCTACAGTGGAAAAGCCACGCTTTGGTATGAATAGGCATCGACCGGTGTAATACTATGGGCTCACGAAAACCCGACGTGAAACAGCGCCTCCGTTGAGTTTCACCAAATGAATAAAGGTACCGGAGGCCCAATCTGTGCGCTGCCAACCTTTTCGTCTGATTCTTCATCAAGTCATCCACTTTCTTATCAACAATATCATTGCTTACAAAATGTAGCCATGTTATTTCGACCGTCCTCCGATAAATAGTCTGTAGTATTATGTGTAATGTTTATAATATTAGTATGGATAAACTCACGACGACATTTCGTGGTTTTAAATGATCGCCACAATTTACAGACTGTTATAGGTTATGTCCCCCGTAATGCAAAAATAGTACTTGTACCAATCACATAAAGTCCATCCAAAGTCTAAAAAAGGTGATTCCACGTGACGCCGTCTGTACAAGACTCAAGCCCAACAAACATTGTCAGCAATTTATCACAAGATTACTTTTAAATCTCTAAAAATAAGTAGTGCTATAAACTCATCTCAAACATTGCATCAGCTACCCTCGGAGATTAAGTACAGTAACGTGCACTAATAAGTTACAGCCTCATTGAAATATGAACCTTATGGTCCTTGCATAAGAGTCGAGATGTTTCATTTTATTGCAGGCTATGTACTATACGTACAAATTGCAATCTGTGGAGTAACCCGGTTATTCGCAGCTATCAAAAATATATTCACACGTTTTAATAAGGCAAACACCGCGTGATGTGTAGTGATAATAAGGCTAAAGTTTAATGATGTGCTCTTAGACGTTATATATTCTTTATGCCCATATTTACGGTAGTAGTATCTATATAGTAGGTATATCAAAGTGCATAAGTATGTGATTGAACACATGTGCAATATCAATTCTCATACCATCATACATTTTAGAGGGTGACACAATATTAATGTAGAATACATTACTGGACTCGTTTTTACGACGAATTTGTGGGTTAGATTTACGATGCTACAATTTGTTACAGCATTTAATGCTACGATTTCGTAGCATAGCATTATGGTGCTACGATTCCTTAGTGCTACGACTGTATCGTAGCTCAACATATCTGTGCTACGTATGCTACGATACATGATTTTGCTACAAAAGACCATAAAAATTGTTTTTTTAAACTTTCTGCCATTTTTCTCTTCACAGTTATAATCTTTCTACTAAACGCTCCCTTCCTTTTTGCTTAATAAAAGATTTAATGTCTGTGATTGTGACATATTAACCAGAGTGTCATACCTATTATGAAAAACGAAAGAAAGTAAGTATCTTAATAAAATTCATATACTCGTAAATCTCTTAGCCTACATTACTTTAATTCTTGTTAAAACGCGCTACGCAATTAGCGGTTGAATCCGTCAAAGCATTAATTTCGATGTCCTAATAAGTTCTTACTAATTGTATGTGATCACATCTCGAGTTGTTCATTTTCGGTTGAACTCCTCACACATGGCTTTTCAAATTTTACCCCTCTAAGTATAACAGCTCCTCACAATATTTACCCCTCTAAGTATAACACCCCTCTAAAACATATCTCCCTAAAAACATTGAACTATTTTCTAAATTTGAGGGCAAACCTATAAGTTGGGACCGTGGAGCAACCCGCGGGTCTATTATACCAGCGCCATCCAAATGAACGTAATACAAATTGCAATTTGTGGCATTGGCGATGCTTTTGCCAGCTATCAAAGCACTCTTTCAATGCGAATTTCAATAACTGGAGCGGTAGGGGATTCATAGGTTTCGCGCGTAGTGAATAAACCAACGACGGAATCGATAGGTATAATAATATTACAGCAGCCGGGTATGATTAACTGTACAGTCTAGTAGATTTTGATGTAAGGTCGTAGACAGCCCAAAGAACGCAATTTTTTGGGATGTCTGCGACCTTAGGTCTTAAGCGGCAAGGGCGAGGCACATTGAATAGAATATAATAAAAATTTATTTGGCAAACACATTGCGAAGAGAACAGATGGCCATTGGGGCGAAAAGGTCCTTGAGTAGTTAGAGGCCGCGTACAGGAAGTTGCAGCCGTGGCGGGCCCCCACCAATTGAATCGACGATCTACAGAAGGTCGCGGGAATTCCTTGTGGTACAAGACCATTACATATGTGTGGAATTATTGGGGAAGTCCAGCAGTGGATGTCTATTGACTGAATTGATGATGATATTTTTATTTAATTTTCTCTCATCTTAAAGTAAAATTTCCAGTTGCATCCAAAGCCGTCGCTTCGGGGTCCGGGATACGCTCCGACCACAGAGATTCAGATTCAGCAATTTACATCGTCACACTGTTATATGGTGACTGTTGAGGATCGACGGCTGGACCAGCCTCCTTTTATATTGTTTATGTTTTATTTATGTTTTTTACTATTTTGTTTGAAATATCATTGTTTTGTTTTAACTTACTTCTTGCCAATCTGTGAATGATACGTGCACTTACAAGTATAATTAAGTTATGCCAATATCAGAGTTTTTATTGGCACCCAGCGACCTATAGTCCAACGCCGATAATGACCACAATACTGTACATTGGTACAAACTTGGATTATTAAAGTAAAGTATCCGGCTATATACTGACCCACATCTATTATGGTATGAGGCCTAATCACCACGCTTGCCTAATGCGGATTGGTGATCACAAACCCGAGCTATGTAAACTTGGATTAGGGATATTTTAAAAACACAAAACAACCATGGGCGATGTAAGGCGGGCCCATTAATAATTGATTACGGGGAGAATGTGTTGGACAGGCTAACATAAAAGTAATTAGCTTAATCTCCAAGGATTTTGAATGTTATTTACACGGAACACTTAAAATACGAGTAGGTATATTGGAATATTTCTTAAAGCAATTGGTTCTGAATTTTGTTGTTTTTGTTCATTATAAACTCATATTTTGTAAACTGGAGCCTGATTCGAACAATTTTCATCTGAGGATAAATCTGTCCTAATGTTGTGTATAGAATCACAGCCTTTTTGTATTAGGCGACTTTACGCATCGTTATAAATAAAATGTAAATTTGTAGAGACTGGCCAAAACGCACCTAAATCGACAAATTTTCCTCTTCTTACCTAACAGTTTGCAAATAATTTAACAAGAGGATTGATTGACTTTTCAACAGCTATATGGTATTTTCATATAAAATTAACTACCATGATGGCGTGTAGGCTGTTACTAACAATTTCCGATCATAGAGGGAGTTGAGCAGACGGATCACCCAAAGAAACCTGCAACACCAATAGAGTCACACACACAGTCTTTAACGCCTTCTCCCCCCCCAATTGGGCCTCCGGTACTCTCACTCACTGGACAAAACACAGCGCAGGCGCTACTTCACGACGGTTTTCTGTGAAGCCGTGGTATCACTCTGGTCGAACCAGTCCAACCATGCCAAAACGTAGCTGCAGCAGCTACGTGAGAGTCTCTCCCACGGAAAAAAATCCAGCAATTTACAGCATTCATTTAGTCTTTGTACTTTGGCTTTCTATGCAACGTTTAATTTGCTCACAAAAAGCGACTTTGTTTATCATAAGGTTAACTTCTATCGGCTGTCTATGGGCTGAAATGATGAAGGTTAACTTATTAGCAGCAGAAATCGCCAAAGGACGCTGCAAGTTCCAAATATTTGTACCAATTTAAACCAATTAAGGTACCCTTTAAACTAGTTTAATGAAAAGCCTAAACCCATCTGGTAGCTAAGTTATTTTGGCCAGTGTTTATTACGTAGTGGCGGAGTAATTTTAAATAAACTGTGGAGTGACTGGCTCTTATCTGCCGCGCTGCAGCGGCGGGCATTAATGCACGCTAGAGATGACGCGGCTGTAGCGCCGTGCTGCTCAAGCTTTAATATTAATTAGGCTAGCCAAATTCGGATAAAACTATGTGCTGTAATAAACAATAGTATTTCTTCAAAAGCTCATACAAGACAGAAAGCGACCTATTTAAAATTGTACAATGAAAGTTATCGGCCTTTTTTAATGTGATATGTAAGCAATTGCCGCCGCCCATTGACCTGCGATACCAGAGTCATAAGTGCGCTGCCAACTTTTAACCCCCAATTAGGCCTCCGGTACCCTCACTCAACAGCGCAGGCGCTGCTTCACGCCGGCCTTTTGTGAGGCCGTGGTATGACTCCGGTCGAGCCGATGGGCGGCGACAATCGCTTACCATCAGGTGATCCCTTTGCTCGTTTGTCACCTAACACATAAAAATCTAACCCCGCCTTCATCTTATCTCTTATATGGCCCAGCTTCACAGCCAGCCATATTGGTCACCGGTTAAATTTAGCTACATAAATGCACGCTACAGATATGGCGCGTACCGCCGCTCTGTGCGCCTCACAGCTTTAATAACATAATTTATGCTAGTCAAATTGCGACACTAGTTAATTAAAACGGATTCCATCCAACATGTGCCGTTTATAACTAACTAGTGCGTTAGCATGCGTTTAAATCAAGCCTTAGGTTATCTTAACAATCGATTAATCGATAGTTTTTACCAGGCCTATCAACGCTCATTGATCAATGACATCGATCGATGGTAAGCGATATGACTTATAGTGATCATTTGCCTGCCCTATTCCCTGGTTAACTGGGGTCGGCAAAGTATGTATTCTTCTTCCAGTCGTCCTTGTCATTCGTCATCGTATCATCCACCCCCTTTTTGGCCGTCCTCTGTTTCATTGCTCTATTGGTTACATGTTCCTTCATTCCTCGCCAAAGATCGTGGGTTCGATCCCCACCCTGGACAAACTAATATTAATATTCATGTGATAATCACTTGTGTTTGTTCGGTGTCTGGGTGCTATTTATTGTATTTGTGATTGTGATTTGTGATGTTGTCTGATATCTGTAACACAAGTGCTTAAGCTATTTAGTGCTGAGTCAGGTCAATGTATGAGACGTTGTGTGAATTTATTATAATATATTATTATTAATTTATTTACTTCCCTTTAACCCCATGTCGTAAAATCATTTTGAACAACGTTTGTTCAGAGTTTTTCAAAAGTCATAGAAAAAATGTTGTTTAGAATGGTGAATGTTCACAAATACTCGATGTATATGTCGCAGTCATCTGGTTTAATCAGCGATTTGATTGGATGACTCGTTTAATTGAATGACTAAAGGACAACTCGTCAAGTTGTTTAATATAACGTTCAACTTCTTGACTGAACGTCATTTAGCAAAGTCGTTGAATGGTAGGTATATAGCTGACTTTGTAATGCTTGATAAGTTCGAAACTTAAAAGATAACTAACATTAGATAAAATAAAATATGAAACGACATAATAACACACATTAATCAGATATTTTGCAAATAAAATATCAAAACAGTGCTATTTTACGATTAAAATACGTAAGCTGCTAAGTAATAAGTGCTGGTACGGATCGATATCCGTACCAGCTGTTTGACGCCATCTTTGTTTTGATGAGCACCAACGCCGCAGTGGAAAAAAAATAACTAAATTACAATCACTTGACTGATTTTACGTCCGCTATGTTCAAAGAGCTATGTTTTAATCCGCTAATTTGTTGGACGTTGAGTGAGGTTTGTTCATTCAACGTTCGGTCTAAGTAGTCATTCAATTAAATGTCGCTGTTCAATAAACGCGCTAGTCATCCAATCAAATAGCTGTTTCAACCAGATGACTGTGACATATATATTTCCTTTTGACTATTGCAATCAGTTCCACAACCATTATTAAATAACAATTTGTAACTTCCAGACGCACATCTGGTAGAATTCTTTAGAGAAATGTTTAAGATATTTCTTTTGAAACGCAAGCGAATATTGTACTGGAAATATTTACCAGTTTCCTTTGAATACTGGTATTGCTTTAAAATGTAAAAACAACTGCACTTTGAAGCGCGAATACGCTTGATTTCAAAAGCTATTTTTGGGAAATTTGGCTCAATGAAAATATGAACTTAAAAAGGAAATAAGTATTGGCATTTCTTTAACAGAGAAAATATGCTCGTTAAATTGTGTGTTGAAAAATATGGACTTAAATCTTTAAATAATAAAAAAAAACATACGGGTCGAATTGAGAACCTCCTCCTTTTTTTGAAGTCGGTTGAAAAGGTAAAGTCCATATTCCCGATACGCTCTAAAAATACGAAACAAGGAAATATTCTGCGCTGAAATTATATTTCATATTGTAACGTATTTCATACGTCATACTGATAGATATTATGTTTAAGGGATTGCCGTGTTTTTTTATGTGTTAGGTGGCAGACAAACTGACGGACCACATGATGGTAAGCGATTGCCGCAGTCCGTCTACGCCCCGTGTCAGAAAGGCCGACTTTTAATCCCCATTCCCGCTATTGGGCTACCGGAGGCCCCCACACACTCTGAGAAAAGCAGTCATATATACGCCACTTTTATTTCATTTTGTTAGGTACTAATTACAATAGATCGGTTTTGCCATAATAGGTGACATATGACCTTTTGGCTTTTGCGAAAGTTATATATTTCCCCAAAAGCATTTAGTCAGGTACATAACATGCTAGAGCTTCAGAATTCTAGTACCGCTAAAACTTTGGAATGGTCGACGTTAATGCAAGTAAAGAGATTTCGTATTAAATCCTGGCGAAATTATGCTACGTACTCCAGTAGTGAGGATGAGGGCACTAGGATAATTTCGTAGACGAGTGCTGCCAACTTGATAAATAAATATTAAAGATGTTAAGAATACGCCTTCCATATGGAAGGATTATAGTTTTGAATCCAAATGACCTCTGGATTTAACAAATCTTATACTTACTTAACTCAGCAGTGAAGAGCGATTTACACTTCAATAAGTACAGTAGCGAGTTAAGTTGCTTCATCAGCGAGTTAATCATTTTTGCCGTTCACACGGCATCACACGGCAAAAATGACTTAACTCGCTGATGAAGCAACTTAACTCGCTACTGTACTTATTGAAGTGTAAATCGCTCTTGAGGGATAAAGGGTAGCGAAGGTCAAACGGCAGTGGCTTAGTTGCGCGCTTAATTTATCAGACTCCCCACATCCTGAATTATGATTTAATCGTAGGTTTCAAAGCGATAAGTTTGGGGACAGAAAAATAATAAACATGTTATAAAGCTGTGTATAGGTATAGGTAAATATAATCCATTTGGATTATATTTAACCAATACGATCTCCTATGGACCTTTTAAAAATAGCGTGTACCTATTCCTTCTTACAAGGTTGAGTTATCTGGTTTTGCTTATCTATAGCGGGTAGTAATCGCTTGCTTCAGGTGATCTATCTGATCGTCTGTCCTATACAAATAATAAAGTTTTCTCAAAATAACTTGAGAAGATTAAGAACATGGATCAATGATTCAAAAAAATATTGTTTTATCTCTCAACGCCCCGTGCGTTGGTTTTAAGTGATTTTGGGGTCCCGGATTCGATTCCCAAACAGTATGTTTCGTATTTTTCGAACATACTCGGGTTTGTAATCACCAATCCGCATTAGGCAAACATGGTGATTGAGCCTAATCCCATCAGTAGTGATGACTTGATTTCTATGGTGCAGGCAGTGTATACTGATAATTTACTTTTTTACTTATCTCTATCCAGAAGTCCACTCGAACGTGCTTTTGCTACCGTCATAAAACTAAAAAGCTAACAAAATTGTAATGTAAGATTTCCGCCATCCTAATCCATGATGCAGAATAGGTGTTAAGTGCTAATGTACAAAGAGCATTAGACTTATGATAATGGTGACAAAGTGCTAATTTTTCAACACTGAGGGAGACATTATAACGGTAACGATGTTTGACTTAGTACTATGAATTTATTGTAAAGATACGTGTAGTGTCGTAATTAACACTGTCCTTCTAGTCATTAACGTTGTACTATTTTGCGAAGTGGCTAAATTCAATCTTAAATACATAGCGATAAGATTGAATATTTCACTTTGCAAAATTTTATTGAGTTTTAAATTAGGACGGTAACCTGTTATTTTATAAACTCAGATCTGGGTGTGCTGGAATTGGGAGTCAATAAATTCCGCCGTGGTTTAGTTAGTTACTTATTAAACTTGCTGCACTCTGAGAAACATGTAACTGCCCATAGATCTTAGAAAGATGTTTTCATGCCTCCACGTTTTTAGGTGTATGAAAATTTTTTAGAAGTTTTTCCACCTAACGGTCTCTCGAATCAAAAAGTAGAAAGTTTTATTTCAATATTTTTTGCTAAACTTTCTTTGTATACAGGGTGTATCGGTAAACATTACTGCTTTAACCACGTTTTCTACCAACACCTCTTTTCAATTACTTCAACTCAACTTCAAAAAAAATAAAATTTCCATTCTAAGTCGGTAACTTGTTCATTTTGTACGGAGAATCGAAAAAAATATGAACGCTCGTCTTTTAATTAAGAATTTCAATCAGGTCATTTTATGAGATGTTATGAAATTTAAAATATCGAAATTAACTACAGGTTTTCTTCCTCACTGCTGCCTTTCCTGCATTGGGGCCTCCGAACATATTAAAAACCGATAAAAACAGGTACAAGAAAAGTTTACGTGGCGACAATCTTATTCGAGTTAACCTTTCAGATTGCGAGACCAACTGGAGTGCGGCTATAAGATAAAAGGAATTCAGCCCGAGAAACGGATTAGTAACAAAATCCTTTTAATCCTATATTATTCACGGAGATTACAAAGAGATTTCACTTTGACAGCGCAAAAGATTTCCGACTAAGGGCCTTTCCCCATGTTACACTCCCGGTTTTTGTACCTACATACAATTTTTACAGGATAGTTAGATAGATATTATTTATTGCACAGAAATAGAATACATGAGTGAAACAACAGTAATAAACAGTACAATGAAACGGTCTTATTGCTTGTAACTATTTTTTCCAGACCTTTAAGTAGAGGATGTCGTTTAGTAGCATTTACTCCCGCACTCAGACACGTTAATCAAACCTTAATCGTCATTGAAGTAAAAATATTGACCCTTATTTTAATAGACATACAAACTATCCATAACTAAGATGATGAGTATTAAGGATCAATGGCGTTTCTGAACGCAGCAGTTAACGTACTTCTCGTTTAGTAGCATTTAATGTCCTACCACCGATATTTCAGCTAGTGTACACTCAACTCAACTATCAATTAAACAAAATAAATACACACAGAAAGTTGCTCACACGGATATAGCTGATATTCATATTGCGGAGTTCATTGACCTTTTTGTTAACTGTTGGTATATCGTATCGTACCTCTCCTGCACACGTTCCCTATAGTCTGTTTCAATCTTTTTTATGCCGCACCATACTGAAATCAGACCCCCAAAAGATAGACTGACGATTTGGTGAAGGTTGCTGTAATTCCTTTGGTGCAAGTGGTACAAGACCAATCTGTGTGGATAACATTGGGAAAGGCCTTTATCCAGCAGTGGACGTCTATGGGCTGAAACAATGATGTTGATGATGATAATATTATTAAGATCGTTGTAGGCAACAGTTTGTGTCTTATTATTTTATGCAAGGAGGCAGGACTTGATAAGTTATGCCAAGACATGTATCATAATGCATTCTCTATTCATTTATAAAACAACTAGTGGCCCGCCCTCACTTCGCTTCGGGACCATAATTCAAACATGAGCCAATAGATGGCGCTGTCTCCAATTACATCGCGCAAGCGTTTCGTGTTTTCGGTTTACCTATAAGCCTTGTCGCGTCGTTGTCTATAGAAGTTATCTCTTTATAAATAGTATAAATATAAAAGATCTCAACTCGTACTAAACAAGATCCTACAAAAATTTAATGATACCGTGGGAATCCGCCCTAAGGTCCGGTCAGAACATTGTTACGATTAGGGTTCTGTAATGAATGAATAAATGGAATGGGAAATGGAACATAAACAGCTTCGGAAATTATCTGAAGGGCTAATTGGAATAAGTATTTACATTACAAAGGCATTTATTAGAAGAATAAGCAAGAGAATAACTAATAATAAGAGTAGCTTCGCTAAAGCTTCGTTCATGCCACCGAAACTCCGGACCATGTGTTGTGGGAATATCCGCTATATGAAGAGAGGCAACAGATGCTGAGTGGCTGGAACAGGAACGACATGGTCCACTCTCTGATTTTTCAAATCGATATATGCGTATTTCTACCATCATGAGGATACCTGCACTTTTCGAATAGTTTCTGTAACGAGTAATCATGATTGGTCTGGTTTCCCTGTTAAAGGGTTGCGAGAGTCAGACGGCAGTCGTTTCATTGTAATTACGTTACTGGACTCCCTAAATCCTACATCATTGTGAAAGCGTACTCATGGCACCAAAGTGACAACTTCCATGCAACCGGGATTTATATTAATATTAATAAACTCCTCTCTCACATTAGCGTAATTTATTAATATTTTCTAACTTGTATTACATTGTACCTGCGTGGTGCCTAAAATCTGAGTTATGTTTAACAAGCCCGCGTGCACCAAAACTATGCACTTACATTAGTGGCGCGCTGTTGTCATGCATTCGCCAGGCCATTTTCCGGTTTTGACATTCTTCTTACAAGGCTTATACGGCGTGTTTGTGAATTCCAGAGCACTCTGTATACGAAAGTTTTCCAAACGTCCCGAATCCGGAATCCCCTTTGTGTAGTGAAGTTACTTCCCTTTTAATTTCAATGAGTGAATGAGTGTGAAAATAATTGAAAACTAGTGTTGTGCGGCAGCACCTTGATAGGCAAGATATACCTACACGACTAGTGTACAAATTCAATCAAAAATCGATCTGCAGGGGGAAAGTGATTGGGCAGGCTTCTTAACATAGCTGTAAAAGAGTAACTGTATTTCTATCACTGAAAAAAAATCCGAATGGTTGAACAATTTCCTACGAAGTTGGTAAATTTTCGGAAAATAACTAACTGCAGTTAAATTTGAACTATTTCAAAGTGAGGTTTAAGTAAATAGGCTGGCGCGCTCGGGGGTTCTTTTTTTATTTTCCCAGGGAAAGTCATCTTGGCCACCTATCACCTATCTTCGCCTTATCACATGTGGAGTGTGGGAGTGGGGTCACCAGTTCTAACCTAATCAAATCTATTTCCGAAAATAAAATTTAGCACCCCCTTTTATTTTCCGAAAGTTGATCAAATTACGGTTCCGACTATTTTACAGAGCCATATCGATAAATAAATAAAATAGCAAACTATCAATGCTGTTAAATTAAACAAAACCATTGAGTCAGTGCCACACTAAATAATGGGTAAAGGGTTGCGTCATTGTTTCATTCACTTTGCGCCTTAAGGGTGTAAAGTGAATGAAACAATGACGGCTCCTTAGCATGCCGCGTTTAGGCGATAGTTAATTTCCTCGGAGACCATGGACAGAGAGGATTAACGCGGCCACAGTTCCTATTCTGACACTGTCTTGCGAAATCGCTGTCGGGAATTGGGCGAAGTTCCTCTCATTTAATTGCAAATGTTGCTATAACTGTCTTATTTAACTCTATGTATGTCTCTATTTAAGGTGACACCGTGACGAAACTAGCAAATTGATTTAAATTAATTGTGAAGATTATGAGATATTTAAAAAAATCCTTCTACACGCGCCAAGTAACAAGTGCAGGCGCTTAGATGAATTAGAATGAATAAAAACAAATACAAAGGTGCTGTGTTTGTTTTTGTTTGAAACCTGTGCTATCATTAAAATATTATCTACTTATACTATTTATAAAGAGGTAAATTCTAACGACAACGATATGGCTTGCGCGTTGTATTTGACGCCCAGCGTCATCTTTCGGCATAAATTAGAACTTTTAGAAAAATGGTGTCCTGCAAACGAAGTTGAGTACCTAGCGCCACTAGTATTTTATCACTCTGAATAAGAACTGTGTAATTCCACTGCGTCCAACTTTGCTTTAGAAGTATTAGAACAAAAATAATGATCTTTCCTCATACAAACGAAATGAAATAAGTCGCACGTAAAACTTGTTCCACGTCTCTCGACGGAAGATTCTTTACGATATGTCGACATTCCTCCTTGGAACATTTATTTCGTAGCTCAGAGAACTAGTGCGGGACTACGTTGAAGGATGGCCGTATTATCATAGGTTGCGAGCCACACAGCTCTAGTCTTTGTGTCTAATGTTATTTATAAATAGCCGGGAAATCTTTACTGCAGGACTCTTGGGGACATTCTGTTTTGCTGAGTAAGTGGTATAAGTTCTTTGCAACTGCCACCGGTATATAGGTACGCCTGGGGAAAACCAATGCTTTACTGACTATAGACGTTGGACTGTGCTCGACTAGCTTGCTTAGGCACGGCCGCTTGAGGAGGCACCACTTCTCGCGGTCCACCTCCACCACACACTGGACCCGGGAAGGCCAGGAGAAGTAGCCCGGCGAGAATGACCTACATGATGATGATATGTTGGACTATTAGTTTGCTGGGTTGATGGCAATAAAAAACTGGTGTTGGTAGTAACGAATTAACGTAAAAGAAAACCAAAGCACAGGCAAGACAAAAAGCGTATAATAATACATTATCAAAATAGTAAAAACCTACAAGCATTGACGTTCTCTATAAAATACATTCCGGCCATTTTTAATCAGCCGCATTTCAAAACGGAACGAAAGATCTGACAGTGGGAGAGCCACGCTTTGGCATGAATGGGCCGGCTCGACCGGAGTAATACCACGTCCTCACAGAAAACCGGCGTGAAGCAGTGCATGCGCTGTTTCGCTGCGTGAGTGAGGGTACCGGAAGCCCATCCAGGGGAAGGGCGGTTAAAAGGTAAGTAGCGCACTTGTGACACCACTGGAATTGCAGGTGTCCATGGACGGCTTAACATCAGGTGATCCGTCGGCTCGTCTGCCACCTATACCACAAAAAAAAAAGATCTAACCGTAATGTAATACGGCAGATTATACCTACGATTCGGCTGCGACATTCACATATAGTGGCGGATACTTGTCGTGTCGGTCACACTTAGGCTGAGCTTTATAATCGTACTTGCGCTTAACTTGTTACACGCGATTTTGACATTATTTCCACTGCAATAAGCGTCTGTTATGAATAACACCGAATGGGCCTGGTTCCGGAGTGAGTAGCTTATATTTGTAACTAAAGTTACTAAACGCACAGCTCAGCAAACTCTGCTATAATACAAAAAATAATGATATTGACATAACTAATTTGAATACTGTCTAGAACATGTGCTTTTCGTGACCATGCGGAAAGTTTTTTGTCTTTTTGTGATAGGTGACAGAAGAGTAGACGGATCACCTAGTGGTAAGCAATTGCTGCCACCCATAGTCACCCACAACACCAGCGGAGTCACAAGAGTGCTGCCAACCTTTTAACCAGGGATTGGGCCTCCGGTACCCCAATTCACTTAGCAAAACACAGCGTATTCGCTGCTTCACTTAGGTCTTTTGTGAGGCTGTGGTTTCACTCCGGCAGCTCTTACATTTATTACCTTTGTATCATCAAAAACCGTCTTCAGGGGGTACTATAAGCTTAATATAGAATGGAAAGCAGACTCAAACGGGCTTCTAATTCTTTGTACAGGGTTCAATATGCTCTTAAAGCGTTATCGGCCGTGTATTCACTCCGAGCTCATACAATGGTATGTGTCGAGACACAGCTGATAAGCCACTGACACAGTATAAATGTAAAACGTTTTTATTCACACTCTTATCTTTAAATTAACCGTGGGATGGCCACGCTTCGGCATGAAGGGGCCCCGGCTCGAGCGGAGCGACCTGCGCCTGCGCTGTGTTTCGCCGAGTGAGTGAGGGTACCAGGACCAGGGGTCCAATTCGAGGAAAAGGGGGTAAAGAGCAGCGCACTTGTGACTCCACTTCGTTTCGGGAGACACAATTTCGTCGTGCTTATTGAGTACTAGCGGCCGCCCGCGACTCCGTCCGCGTGAAAAAGTAACTTTTTACCCCCCTTTCAACCCCTTACAACCCCCTTTTCGCAATAAAAAGTAGCCTATGTCCTTTCTCAGGGTCTAGATTATCTGTATACCAAATTTCACTTAAATCCGTTGAGTAGTTTTGGCGTGAAAGAGTAGCAGACAGACAGACAGACAGACAGACAGACAGACAGAGTTACTTTCGCATTTATAATTTATTAAGTATAAGTATTAAGTATGGATTATTGAACGTGTGCAAAGGTATAATCTGGTAAAGGTCGCGGGAGTCCATTGGATGCGGGTGGCACAGGACCGATCTGTGTGGAGAACTTTGGGGGAGGCCTATGGACGTCTATTGGCTGAAATGATGATGAAAGGTATAATGTATGCGCTTGAGTTTCTTACGAAGCGCGTTTACGTAGGGACGTCGTCTGACCGTCGTCGGCGCTGAAGAAAACACCATGTGCATATTAAGCTCTAAATGGAAATATTCGTGTGATAAACACCTGTCTATGTTCAGTAATATTAGACATATAAATGTTCTAATGCAAACCATAGAGTATATTGTAACATACTGAAACTGATATCTCTAACACAAGTGCTTAGTACAGAGTTATCTAAATGTTCAAGATGGTGAATTTATTATTATTATTTTATTAAATAGCAAGATTCCTTACTGACATTTATGTTGTGACAGAGAACTCGTTCGTGTATTTTCTATAGCCTTCCAGTACTTTCTTGATCTTGTCGAAGGAACTGCTGTGATACGTTTGAGGATAAGTAACATTCATTCAAATAAGTAGCCGGTTATTTGAATGAACTCAACGTATTCTAAAGTGTATTCGATCGAGCGAATACCGGGTACAATGCCCCAGGCATTACACAATCGAATGGCACTGCTTTCTTAGTTACAATATGGAAAAGTATCGCATTGAAAACGTTATGGGAAAACGTTTTTGAACGCTCGTAGGTGCATTTTAGAATTCCGTAGTCAAAGAGTTGCAGAAATCGAGTAAACTGTAATGAATGTTCTTTGAAAAGTACTGTTACTGTCGTGTTAATGTCTTCAAACAATAAAAAAAAATACATTGAAATTCCGTACTAAGTGCCTCCAATTTGTGTTATGTATATCAGTCAACAGAAAATGGGTGATTGTGGCAAAAAACTAAACCCGGATAATAATTATCATACTTTTCAAAATGTTGTTTAACTTTCATGGTTTCAGGATGCCATGTATGTACATACATTTTTTTTTCATTTCTGATATTACGGCAATGTTGCATTCGCCATGGTCACGGTGTTACACTCAAAGTAGTATGGAAAACTACTAAAATAAACTATTAAAAGTGTTGTAATAATGCTAAATGCGATAAAATTAAATTTGAATCGGCGTTAGATCTCGTTATCCGTTTTCAAAACTTAACTGGAGGGAGACTGAGCCAATGGATGGTACCTAACTTTGGATAGCATCCATTGAATTCATAGCCATAGGGATTCATTTCCAAAAGTCAGAATAAGAACGAATGCTGTTCAAAATGGTTGGTAGACAACGCGTTTTCCATACAGAGGGTCGTGGTTAGAATCCGAACACCTGTGGATTTTTCCAATCTATGTGCATTTCTACCATTAGCTCGGTGGTGAGGGAGACAATATGAGGAAATCTAGTAGGTCTGGTTCCCCTGTTAAAGAGTTCTCTGCTTCTTCCCCTGTTACAGAGTTCTGCATGACCTCACAGAAAACCGGTTTTCGGTAAGGCCATGGTATCACTCCGTTCGAGCCCATTCATGCCGAGGCGTGGCTCCCCCACGATCTGGTTCTGAGAAACGTAAAACTTTTGATTGCACCAGGCACATTGCGTCAGATTTCACCAGATGGAATCCCACCAAAGTCTTTGTTCACTCTACTAAACTAGTGTACCTAGTAAATGCTGCAACTACTAAGTAGATGCCATAACTTTATTTCCCGAGTAGTTAGGTAAGGCATTGCATCTCTGGGAGTCTCGGAACAGGTCTTCAGCCAATTTAGATCCGTTATTACCGTTTCGTACACACGTTCAACAGAAACAGTGTTTTGGCACGACTCCATACGGCTTCATTTTCCAGCCTAAGACCGATACACGTATATCATCATGTAATATGTTTAGTTCTACCTATTTTCTTTTCATATTATACGAGTATTAACTAGTAGACACCCGCTACTAAGCTCGCGTGGAGTTCTGTTTCCCCCTAAAATATTTTTATAAGGTCGATAAAACTCTGAACACTGGCGCTTAATTTTTTTTTTGGTTACGCTAGGGAATGCCGCCGACCCGGAGTGCAATGGGCCGACGTCGCCGCCTAATTGCGGCGCCTTATGCATACCCGCCTACTGGGGAGCAGGCGGGTTATGTCGGGCTCTCCTCTGGTGGGGGCTTCTCCTAACGAGAAGCCGGCCAGAGGCATACCGACTAAACCCCAGCGATTTTCCCTCATCACCCTTAAATGGGGAGGCTTCGTGGGCTGTAGGACGAACCTATTACCCATACGGGCACCACAACCCTCCCCGGGCGGTGCACGCCTACTCGGCGGGTCAGGCGGTTCCTCCCCCGGCTTGGCCGGGAGAGGAGGAGCCGTCCCTACCAGGACTTTGACATTTGCCTACCTGCTTTACTCAAAATATTACATAACATTGGCGACGATTCTCATATGTATTCTCATAAGCGTAGAGCCTTATTAAAACTTTTTAACAAAATAAAAATTATTTTTTGTGAATCCAAAAGCGTGGTTGATATCTAACACAATTACACTCATATTAGCTACATGTATCCTTATATTGTCGCTAAAGTGCGTTGTGAAGCGGAAATAATACCCCTTGTGGGCTCATTGTATGTGCATTATGGTATGCCGTTCACGAACTGAGTCCGTGAGGGAGTTTTTTTCGAATACCTTCTAGGGATGTGAAAAAAAAATTGGTTAATCGATTTCTCATCAATAAATTATCCTTTATGCCCTTATTGGTCCGTTCACAAGCCTAAAACTAAATGTAATGTAAGCACCAAAGTGCGCTGTCGAGTAGAATTAATGTTTCTAACAGGCTTATTGTTTGCGCATTACGGTATTCCTTTCGCGAATTGGATCGATGCGGGAGTTTTTTACTATCTTTTCTATACAGGTTGTACCTACCTATAAACTGTTATTATTTATCTCTTTCAAATATGGTTTGTCAAAATCTCTCGAAACGAGATAATACTACGTTACGGCCTAAACCTACGTAAGTAATATAGCGGTAAAGAGCATTATTTCCCTCAGTAATGTGCAAAAACTTTAGTATGGTATTTGCAAAACGCCCTCACTCAATGTGTCGGAGTTTTTGCGAATACCGCGTAAGGATGTGACAATGAACCTCTATGTACAATGATTGTATCGAATCGATTACTATAATACCCACTACTTAGTAAATGATAATTTAATGCAGTGTTAATAAAACCATATCAAAAATAATATATAGATTCCTTGTAATCGATCGATTTTGAAAAATATCATTCATAGATAGTATGACAATACAGTCTCTCAAACCTGAGAGAGACAGAATTTGTCTTCGTTTGCTGATGGTCTTGTTATAAGCTTGCTCAGATTTTTATAATTGGCGTAAAGAGAAGATTGGTCAGCCTACTGACTTAACTTTACTCTTAATATCTAAACTATTTATAAAAAGATAGCTTCTAGAGACAACGACAAGGCTTACGTATAGGTAAACCTGAAAACACGAAACACAAGCGCGATCTAATCGACGCCTAGCGCCATCTATTAGTTCGGTTTGTAACTACTGTCCCGAAGCGAAGTGGGGCGGGCCACTATTTTTAATATTTTTTTTATTCTTAAAACATTTCATAAGTTGGCTAGGACTCCTAGCTAAAACACTTTTGTTACAGATATCAGACAACAGAGGAAACACAAATCCTTCACATCCCTAACCCTTCGAAGCCACTTAAAATCACTTAATACGCTGCATGGAACAATTGCTAATGCGTTGTGGGTGTATTCCCTTCTCGCTTGTACGTCACGCTCCTTGCAGACCTCCATCACTCATAACCAACCAAAAGGCCCGGAAGGAAAAAAATAAACACACAACTTGCAGCGAACAAATAGCAACACTTTACGTGTCCCACAACTTAAATGTCCACAGAAATGGAATCCTGGATAATGTTTCCATTCGTCTCCCGTTAATGCGATATTATATGTGCCCTTTCGGAAAAAGTGAGAGGACTCGTTACTTAGCCTTGCGGGGATTAAGTAGCCGCAGAAACTACCAACATACTTATAATAACTGGATCTTCTAAACCTGAGTGGCCCGAAAGGAAACTAAGAGTGCTTTTAGATATTTTAAATTTCTAAAATGCCGTCACTACGTTTTATTTCAACCCTAATCCATGGTAATTAGTTTCAAATTTCTAATATGCCAAATAGCGCTCTTTTGTGACTGTAGTTTTTATTCACGGCGACTCTTTTAACGCGTTTAAACTCGTAGCTATTTAGATACATATGATCGAAGGTCTAGCTAATATGATTCATGAGAAGACTGAAAGAGATGATGAGACAGACAGGATACGGACAAACATAGGGACATCGGAGTCTATAAAGGAGTCTGGTAATCGGGTTGTTTACCCAGTGGACGAAACTCTGAATTATGACTCCACTAAGCAACGAGTTCATTGGTGCCAAATAGCTATTCTCCAAAAGAGCAAATTAAAAATACCTAAGGGACGTCTGTATTTAGCTCTAGTAACAATCGCTGATTACATTGGGCTAATAGCCAACTCTATTGTTCTTCTACTCACTTATGAAATAGCATTCTCTTGAAAGTGAACAAGATTTGGTAATGCACAGTTTGGCAAGCAAAGGCAAAAGCAGAAAAAAAATTGTAAGATATAAATATCTTATAACATCCGTTTTATCAATAGATAAAACACAAAACCTTACCTTAATATTTTGATAACAAAACCAAAATTACATAGTACTCATTTTTGAATCATTCGAAAACGAGCGATTTGCAACGAGTGGTGTAAACCACTCGTTTCCGCTAGGCGAGTGGTCGCAGTTACGTCAAATCACACGTCAAATATTAACGAGTTAACACTATACTTTGACAAGATTGGCGACACACTAAGCGAGTGATTTCAAAAATAGGGAAAATTATGAATCATGTGACTCGCGAGACGATGTGACTTGCAAAACGAGTAGTTTTGTTTGGACGCAGCGAAAATTCAAAAATAGGTCTCTAGTTTCGGAATTAGGCGAAAAAAACAAAAATTGGGATCTTCTACCTCCGGCCTAAAATGTAGGTTTAGGAGCTTGGATTCGTTCAGCTCCGGACTAAACCAAACAAAATTACGTAGTCAAAAAAGATTACCCTCTACATTTCTTCGTTGCCGGGCCCAATAGTTCTACAATCGTTGCAGCGACAACACTTACCTAAAGGTCATACCTAACAAAATAATGATGTTCGCACCATAAACTTACTTACTTACTAACTTACTACGCTGGCTCAGCGATCCAAGGCGGATCATTCCTCCAATCCGGCCTCTGGCGTCAAAATTCGACATTTTATTCGGTGCTGTGCTAATTTCGACTAATCATGCACGTTTAGTGCTTTAAGGTCCTTGGCGACTTCGTCCTTCCATTGATATCTTGGACGCCCCATAGAACGGCGTCCACTTGGCCGCTCGATCATCTCGCATTCCCTTCACGTAACCACAAAGCGTAAACCATAAAGATAGCTTGAATTAAGATCAACTAAATTACGTACACTACAAGGTACCTCCAAACGTTCGTTCCCTTTATATTTACTACATGACAAAATAATATTAAGCCTGGCACATTCGTCGTGAGGAGGGTCTGTCGCCCCCCGGCCCTGAGCACTCAGTAACAGGTAAGGAAACCTCATTAGCATAAGAATTTAATAACTGCCCTTCGGACGTAAGAAACCCGCCCTGCCCGTGACAGGCCCTACGAAATTATTCTGTTTATAACCGCTTTCACACATTTAACTTGACAGACGGAGGAAAGGAAAGCAATCTGCTCTTTGGAGAATCTTTGAGATCTTGAAATACTACACCGGGGTGGTGAAGTGAAGTAGTAAACCAAAAGAAAACGATTGGACTGTAGGACCTGAAGTAACAGGAGATCATTATTCTATTCTTAGACATTTTAGCAATTAATTTATTTAAAGCGGCACCTACACAAAATAAACTAAAACACCTCGCTCGTTAAATTAATTGAAAGGATGCTAAACTCCAAGAAACAAAAACTTTAACTGAAACAGGTCTTTCAAGCCATTCTCGACATCGGATTCTCCATCAGCAAAATTACTTAATACTGCGGTCAATCCGGACCGAAGAAAACACCAACAATCCTGAGACAAGAGGGAATTCCGGCGCTCGACGTCAGCTGTCTTTTGTCCACCCACCCAACCACGAAGCATCCCCTCAACCCAATTTTGGACTTTGTTACCCTGGTAACAAAGGTGTAGAAAGTGCAAAGATACCGTTGCTCGGGGTTGTCCGGCTTGTGACAAAGGAACAATGCACAATGGCTGACCCGGATATTTGGAGAAAAGTAGCGGAGTCGGGTTTTCGGTTAGAACTCTTTTACTATTTTTTGGCGGCTTTCACGTAAAATTTGTAGTGGCACAATAGATATGCAAACAAAATATAGTGTTGTTTTTATTATGAAACTACTTCTGCTTTAGATTCGGTCAGTTAACGCGTATAGGTACCATAACATTTTGTTTTCCGCATAAAAGACCTTATCGTCCAATTTTAGGAGATGAACATCTTCGTAATGGCTTTTTCTTACATGTGCGCAATAATAATCGCGCAATAATAGTCCTATTAAGGTCACCATTTCGTATGTGAAAGAAAAATGATGTGTGTCAACCATAGCCTAAACTAAAACCCCTAATCTAAACGCACACTGGGCTCCACAGCGAAAGCTTTGGACGCACGCGGAATTACACGCTAATAAGAGAGATGCAATTCTGAATGCACGAAATTTGGGTTCGAAGTAGTTACCCATTAAAACATCTCCAAACCAAGACGAAATTTTCGTATTTGATTTTGTACAGGCTATGTTATGTCATAAGATTTTTTTTTTATTTGATCATTGTGACTTCACGGCAAAGTTATATTAACGACTAGTTATACTAGTTATATTAAACATACTAACGTCAGTTTAACGATACGAAACAAAACTGAATCTCACAATATTTTACTAACAACATTGTACATAAGTAAATTTATGTCCACCTTACAAAACGTAGTTAAATTAAATTAGTCTAATATGAATATACTGGCACTAACTCTAACATCACACTGGACTCCAGAGCTCCATAAAATGCAAAAAGCCCCCAAAACCTTTTTACGCGCAGTTCATTAATGTTCTTTATAAAGTACAAGAGTCTAATATGTATTTACCGGGCTTAACTTTGTCCTCTAGGATTTATAAAGAGGCACAATAGAGCAGGAAGCTGGCAACCCTATTCCTCGGGTTCCATTGAATCTCAAAGCAGCAGGAAGAAAGTGCAGTAATACTTACCGTCCCGCGGGACCGGCCCGGTTACACTAAAAAGAACTTAAGACCCCATGGGCTATATAAAGAACAAAATTATAATTCAATGTTGTCTCGCTCCACCTGGAATATTTTTATTTACTTTTTATCGGGCAATATGAAAGAAAAGGAGATTTATATAACTAGGTGAAGATTCATTCCACATAAGATTAATTCGATCCAAATAAAATTATTAAAAATCATGTTATTTGTGTGTATGTCCCTGTATTCCTTACACTTGTGTATTGTGTGTTACTCTCTGAATAAGTCATGAGATCATGATCGGGGTAATTTGAGACAGGGCAGATGTTTTAAAATTAGTTACAATAATAGCAATTCTAAATTAATATAAAATCAACATGTTATATTGTTATAATTGATATCATATAACTAACTTGAATCCGCAGCAGCTTATCATGCTGCTCGCATGCAATCACTGGATGGTTCCGTTCTTTATTTAACCCAATCCATAGGGTCTCAAGTAAAATCTACCTGTCACATCCAAATAAAGAGGACACACCGCGCTTATGAAAGGGAGGTGATCTTCGGTCGTAACGTCAGGTTAGTTTTAGGCTCTCAGGCTGCGCATACAATCTGTGCGCTTATGTGCTCTCGCCATGTTTCGCCGTGAATGACAGAGGCAAACGTGCGGGCGAGACACGATACATTGGGCTGCTTTGTTTCCAGAGCTGTGCGAGGTAGCTAAGCGGTGTGCGAGGAAAAAATCCACCAATAGAATCACTGCATTCCTCTCTAGAAATAATTATATTCTTGGATTTTTTCCTCGCACACCGCTTAGCTACCTCGCACAGCTCTGGTGGAAAATCAGCCTTATACTGCTATAGCTATAACGAAATCTTTAATTTCAAGGTGGGCTTGAGCCTTCTGTGTTACATATTTAGTGGGATGGCGCCGTGAGGCCACTAGCATGCCTAGCGTTCGGGCGCGTAGCTTTCGCGCAGTCGGCCAGCTGCATATTTGTGGCGCATTCACCATATGTGGATGCACCGTAATATTGCATATGGCATTGCTTGCTTGAATTTTCCTTTGACACGCTACCGCGTGTTTAGATATGCAATTGTCCTACGGTTACCACGAAGTCGAAGCACTCAATAACAAAGCAACAACATAATTCCATTTTCTGCCCGATTGTCTGCCCGACTGATTGAGGTCTCCGATGACTGGAACACTCAGATTAGTAATCACAATAGTACATAGCCTTAAAATTGTGACGTTTAAACTTAGTCCGCCGCGTGAATTCGCTAAAATTAAATTATTGTATAAACATTTGGTGTTGTAGTAAAATCTTTTCCTCGGCTAATTACTTACTTACAAGTTGTGATCCTAGTTTTGGTTTTGCGGCCATACAAAGTATGCGATTTGAAATCCCTGAGTTTACAGTACTCGGCTAAGCACGGAGTCCGGACTAAGCTTTGCTAAGCCCGCTCCTCTTTATAGCCTGCTTGCTGCTTATCTAAATAACGCAATATGTATGTTTAAGTTGATCATAATGCACTTACAAAAACAAGTTTTTTTTTATTTCCCGGCCCTCAAGTCTAAGCTAGAATATAAATAGCCTAACACCATCAAGCCTGGTTTGACCTACTTGCATCAAAGTGACCTAAACGTCATGCAGAAGATCCCCCATCAGTCGACACTCGTTCCGCTTGCCACAAATGCGGACGAAAATTACAATCGCAAATTGTTCTATACAGCTACGAGCGAAATTGTGGTATCCCTACTTAAGATGCTACTTAAATCATCTGTCAAGATGCAAAGACCTACGCCTTATTATTATAAGAGAAGAGTCTTGTCAAACAAATAGTACACAATATTACTCAGCACACATTCCCAAGTTGGCATGAGTCCGTATTGTAACCAACCCGCGAACAATATCTGTCGCACCAACTCATTTCAATAAGGCCAGCCCGGGTTAAACTAGCGCGGTTTTTGCATCGTCTCCTCCGTGGAAAAGGCTGAAAATTGCCGTGAGGGAAGTACGTAACAAAGTGAGGATGAAAGTTAGGCCTGTTACTAGCGCCCACCCAGTCACCGAAGCTATTTGAGCGTTGCTCTGTGGAGTTTTTAATTTCGTTCCGCAGCCACTCGCGGCAAACCTCGTTACAAGTTTAAATTGGCATTTCTCGGAGTAATGGTTAGACGCCAGTGGGTAACTTCCACCGGTGTCTCCTTCACTTGGCGGGGTAATTCTTATTTAAAATGTATGAGCAGTGGCTTACACCGGTGTTTTGAGGAAAAATCGATTGTTTACGGTTCCGTATCGCGTGATGTAGTTAAGGCATGGGATGAAGCAGCGGGAACATGTAAAAAGATGCATTTTTTTTCTTTACCACTTATCCCAACTCCTATATCTTAAGGAATAGTTTCTTTTACCGCTCGTCTCCCCGGTCTTATAGAATTAAGACTGCCTACTTTTTTCGTTTTATTATTGAAATTCATATCGCTGTTATGACCAATAAAACTATGAATGACTTCGTCATAGTTTTAACTGCACCGAAAAAGCAGCTTTCTTGAGGCACTTAATGTAATGTAAGTCAGTGCTACGACATTTTGTCAATAAACGATTACCTGTTACGTGACCTCAAGTGCGATTCATCGCGGAAGAATCGCTACAGAACGAGCATGTTGAGCCAAGTGAGATTTATTGGGGTCCGCTACAAAATGAAATGTTCAAAGCGTTAGTTGCAGCAACAGAATACATATGACACCCATTCAGGAGTCGGCACGTAAGACTCCAGGATAATGCCAACCGTGAACCTGCTCAGGGCTGTCTCATCGATAGCGTAGGTAATGCAATCGAATGAGTAAATTCCACGAACTGAGTAAATTTTGTAGAAGGGCTACGAGATACGAAATTTTGTAAAACACACTGATAAGTCATTAAGGGTGCGTTTCCACAGAAGTGTAGGAACGTAGAGTTGAGCGGAGACTTGTAAAAATTGACCAATCACGTTGCTCAAAATATACATCTCATCAGAGGATGAGCAATGTGATTGGTTAATTTTTACAAGTCTCCACTCAACTCCGCGCAGCTCTTCTGTGGAAACGCACCCTAATTCGTGGTGACATAGATAGGAGCATGTTTTACAACATTTTTCCATGAGAAATTATTTATTAGTTTTAACTTTTTCCGGGAACCAAATAACCATAAGTCGACTGTATTATTATCTTTATAGCTACCGCCAGAGACTTTGTTCATAAAATGATAATTGTCATAGTGATCAGGGAACACCATGACTAGAAGGTCATTCTACAGTTTCTTCCCGATTGCGTTCAAAGCTGTCGCTTTGAAGCTCGGGGCCCACTTTATCTTATTAGATGATAATAAGATAAAGTAGGCACTTTAGGCCTCTCACAAACAAACTCACTTACTCCCTAAGGACTGTTATCCTGAAGAATCATAATATTGTTATCCATCATCGATACTATATAAAGAGACAACGTCAAAGCTTTGCGTAACCCAAAAACATGAAACACTTGTTGTAATCGACATCTAGCGCCATCTTTTGACAAATATTGGAACGAATAGCCAACTAAGCTCCGAAACAAAGTGAGGGCGGGCCACTAGTGTTTTATTAAAAGAAGAATAGGTATAGATATATACAGTATCCTGTGTGAATATCAAGAGGCCCGTGATCAAAAACGTGTGTTCTAAAATAGAAACATCTGAAATTCAAAACAGATCTTATTCCGCCACTGTTTAGACAGCCCTTACACAGACATGCCAGTTTAAAAACAAACTCTGGAGACGCTACAGCGTGTTCCGAAACAATCCAGATGTTAAGACGGCGCGGTACGTGAGGTGAATGCCGCGACCCCTGCCCCCAATAGTTGAAGATAGCACCAGTTATTGAATATTAAACTCATGGAATAGGATATTGTGGACGGCAAGTTAAGAGTTTATTATTGAATAAGCTTGTTTGTTGTGGCTACGTTTCTTTGCTCTCAGTGATGGTGGAAGTTTTAACTTGATGATTGTAATACATTTTATAAGCCTTATGTGTTGTTTTTGAAGCCTTAATTTCAGCGTCTTGAACAGCCAGGGATCTGATATAGTTTGGCGACAACCTTCAAAGTGATAAAGTAACCTTCAAAAGCTCGGAGTACAATATCTTAGCTAAAATAGGATTGACTTTTAACGCACGACCGCTGTTAGGTTAGTAAAGCTGAATCTGTCGTTCCTAACTAAGATTTTTTAAAGGGAACAGATAGATGGACTGATGGTAAGCGATCGCCCATGTTTTTTATGAGCATTTCGCGCATTTTTTTAAAAATATAGATATACTCTTGTCTTGAAGGTGTGACCGTCGCAGCAGTTCAGAAATACTGCGGGCGAAAATATATTCCACAGTTTTGTCGTGTGAGGCAACGACGTTTCTTGAGAACCGCACAGTTGTGGCTTATTAAATAAACCTCTATAGAGGAATATAAGTGGTAAGAGTAGATAAGCTCCAGGAAATGTAGTTTAATATTTTCACAGTTTTCCTTAGTAAAGTTAAGTGAGAGAAGGTCAATTATAAATTCATAAATAGAATCCATAAGGAATCTATAAAGGTCTTGGTTTTCCATAGTATTTGCTGACTTTCTGATTGCATTGATGTCAATAGATACAACTGAAAACTCAAACGCACCAGTCAGTCAATACACACTGAAACCGCGGCTATATTCTGTGAGCGACCTACATAGTTGGCAACTTTATTCGTTACTGTTTTATTTGGAATCTGAATGTTATTTTTCATGATCGCCGAGTTGTATTGGTGGCAGCGCGATCAGTGTATAGGTATTGTTTTAACAAACAAATGAATTATTAATATTGTTATTTTATACAAAATCGTCAACTTTATCTCACAGTGGGAGAGCAACACTTCGACATGGGCCGACTCGACCAGAGTCATACGGCCTCACAAAAAATCAGCGTGAAGCAGCGCCAGCGCTGTGTCTCGCAGTGTATGCAGAAGGTACCGGTAGACCAATACAGGTGAAAGGGGGTTAAAAAGTTCGCAGTGCACTTGTGGCTCTCATGGTGTTGTAGGTGTCTATGGGTGGCGGTAATAGTTTACTATCGGGTGATTCGTCTGCTCGTCTGCCACCTACGACTTATAAATGGCTGGACTCTCCCTGAAAACCGAGTCACTCCACGCAATGTTTCCATCCGTTCCATCTGCTCGTCTGCCACCAATGACATGAACGTCTGCCACCAATGACATTTAAAAAAATTGGAGCGTCTAGGCGTTTTCTTCAAAACAATAAGGTTATGTGTTTCTGTAATCGCCGCAGGTCCGAGCAGCCCGGTGCAACATCAGACGAGCGGTACGTGCGCCGCATACGACCCCGTGTCCATTCGTCCCCACTATCCCCCAATTGTGTCTTTCGGTATTACTGACGCGTTTTATATAATTTCATTTTCGTTTTAAATTGTAGAAGCATATTTTTTTTTATACATGTTCCAAGTAATCGTGTTAAGCTAGATTTGTGCGCTACATACGTATATATTGTCTATTCATCCATAAGTTGCATAATTTACAGTTCATTTAAAAATCACTAGCAATTTTTAAGCCAATCTAATGGCTAAAAAATCTATCTAATTATGGACGTTTTTAAGTGATCTGTGGCAGACGAGCAGACGGATCACCTGATGGTAAGCGATTGTCGCCACCCAAAGACACCCTTTGATCGTCTGCCATTTATCGCATAAAAAAACGAATACTTATGTTGCAGTAGTATGGACGGCTCCAATCGCTTACTATCAGGTGATCCGTTTGCTCATCTGCCCCATATTACATAAAAAAAATATTGCTGGAATCGAACAAAACTCTCGAAGTGCTTTCAATCCACGCCCTATTTTCGTATCATCCTGTATTCGGCGCGTGTGTGCATTGAAAAATAACTGAACTCACTACACCGCTATGAATTTAACCCGAATTTGATAGGAACGAAAAGTTTAAGTCGATTTGAATAAGGTGTTTAATGCTGCTCATAATTTAACAGTAAATATTCGTAAAGTTAGGTTCAATATTTGAAGACTAAAGCCCGATTCGAGCAACCTCTATTCTAGGATAAATCTGTACAACGCTTCAATTCGAATGGAATAACAGCTTTACGCCAGAAATTTACTGTCGATTAAAGATTGCTTGAATCGCACCTTAGAGGTTACTTTTCATCATATTTTTTTAGTTAGCCTATAGAGTCCCACTGCTGGGCAAAGGCCTCCCCCAAGTTCCTCCATGGTTCCTCCATTATACAAATCGTCACACCATCTTTTTCTGGGCATGCCCCGTCGACGGTGTCCATCGATCGGCCACCATTGGGTGACGATTTTTGTCCATATTTCGGGGCCCATTCTGCACTCATAACGCGCCCAAGTCCATTTCAGTTTTGCCGCTTTTCGACCTACATCTGCATCATATTATAATGATTTTAAAATTATTATAATTTCTAATAATACCTCCATTAACTTTATCCATCAAAACATACATGACCTTAACTACTTAATAAAGTTCCTGATTAAAATTGAAAATGATATAGAAAGACTAACCAATATTAATTTTGTCAGGAAATTTTGCAACAAACACCAAATTAAATTTACGTAAAGAAAAACTCGGGCGGCATTTTGGGAGCGAAAATTTAATTTTAAACCCTTATTACAATTTCATAATGAACGTACTTACATTAAAGTTGAAGCACTTTTCGTACCGCAAAATGAATTTAAAATTAACAAGCGGTCATATAATTTACATTTACATTCCAGTAATCCTATATTGCAATGGCGGCGCTATCTCGATCGTTCCATCACTGCATTAGGTACCCTATTTTCAGGGTTCCGTGACTGATCACGATAAACGGTGCAATGTATACGGAACGCCCGATAATGTGAAAATTTGTCGTGTGACATTATTACGGCGGGTGCACAATATACACGTAATGCCTTCGGTCGGTAAAGCGAAATAACTCGCAACTGAAAGGGTGGGACACAGGAAATGTTTATCGCTACCTACGGGCGCCAGTGGAAACTTTAAACTTACAAATTAATTATTTCGTACACGGTTTATTTATTGTGAACGGACGATATCACTCCGTATTTTAAATTTTACATTACTGTTTCATTCATCTTTGACCGCGTCGCGCCGATATACATTCTCTTCCGATGCGCGAATTATTTTAACAGTGAGCAAGGGTTTCCTCACGCTATTTATAGATGTATTGATTCAGATGTGATATCCGAAATCTTGCTACGAGATAATAACCCTTTTCGCTTCGTATTTAGAAAATGTAGAAATAAGGGCCCTTTTCTTCGTTTCGAAAAGGGTATACGCTGAACGACCCTCTTATCTCAATATCAGCCTGTCTTGTAGCGAGGCCGTTGAGAAAAATATCGAGAAACTCATCTACGAGTACACCAGGACTAAAGAACGATTGTTCGCGGGATTGCAAAGGGTATTTTGAAAATGGTTTTTTTTCATAAATATTGAATCAACCAGCCCGTTGAAGTAAATGAGTTCTTAGAAGGTATTGTGAATTCCGAATGTAATTTAAACCTTGCTGATATACAAACGTCATTTGCAGTAGCCTTCACTTATTTTTAATACGAAGCCTGTGTGCGTATACCATTAGCACAAAAATGAGGGAGACTTTAACTTTTTTGTACATGGAATCTTTATCCAGCGGGTGTTACCCCAATGTCTAAGAGTTCCGCATAGTTGTCACGAGACCGCTTTGAACGCTTACGACACTAGCAGGCGAGCAGATGAATCAACAGATGGTAAGCGGTTGCCATCGCCTATAGACGGACACTCGTAACAACAATGTGATCTCAAGTAAGCTAACCTTTAATCTCCCCTTCGCTCGAGGTTGGGCCTCCAGCACCTTACCCTCACTCACTCAGAAACACAGTTGCTTCGCTCCAGTTCTCCAGTTGAGTCGGTCCATTCATGCCAAACCGTGGTTCTCCCACTCATGTTTATTTAAACACCAAGAAATGTGTCTTTTCCTTGTACGGTCGAGGCACAAAATACTCAATAGTACAAGTCGAGGTCAAAAAAGTTAACCAGTTCTAGATTTTTGGTCTACAGCGCAATTAAGTATTTTACAATAGTCGAAAATTCCTTACCAAGATACATATTACCTATTCAAAATGACGCAGCAATGATCCAGAAGAACAAGGAAAATTCAATGTGAAATAACTTTTTTAAAAATGGTTTCCTAGGTAGGTATATGTTTTTAAAAACTGAAATATTGGTGCTCCTCTAGAGCAGTATTTCGAATAATGAATCGAAGAAATTTTAAGTGATTTTGAAAATTGCAATGAAATTGCTCTAAAAAAAGTATGAAGGTTTTCTTTTTGTCAATAATTTGGATTTACTGAATATCAAGTGTCAAAACCCACAAACAAAACAACGAAAAAAGATAATTTATTATCAATAGATATTTAGAAAACCTAAAAGAGTGCACGCGATAATGATCCTTAAGGTAACAAGCAGTTTCTGACCGCGAGCGTACCAGTCGAACGAAAAGTACAGAGAAACCCGCTGACAAATCACTACTTTTCACTGTACGGCCGCACCCCCGTCTCTCCGATGGCGCAGTTTATGTTTTATTTATAGATAATTTAAATGTGCGAGCCATTAAGCAAAAATAATGAAGTCCCCCTCAAATCGCCGACGTAACAATTAGAAAGTTATTAAATATTAATAATGTTTGTCTTTCTGACTCTGTGTTCAAATTCTCAAAGGACAGGACGGGTAACTATGCAATTTTTACGTTGTCATAGTATTAATATTAATCGCAGTGACATCTTTCCTGTTAATTAAGAATCTTGGTTCGGTTGCGATGTTTCCTTATCGGAGATGGGGTTGACCGATTTATTGATGGAAATATCCATCAATCGGGGTTCCATGGTGTGGCCCCCATGGTACGTAATAAAGTATATATTTTTATATGAAAGGTGACAAACGAGCCTCACAAGTGCGCTGCTAACCTATTAACCCTTTCTCCCTAATTGGGCCTTCGGTATCCTCACTCACTCGACAACACACAGCGCAGACGTTGCTTCAACGCCTTTGTAACGCCGTGGTATCACTCTGGTCGAACCGGACAATTCATGTCGAAACGTGGCTCTCCTATGGATCAAAATTGGAATAATAATGATTGCTGAATCAGACATCCATAATTAATTATGTACATACCTTCAACTGTACAGTCTAATAAGATTTTTCAAAAGTTAATACAGCATTTATCATTTCATTTTCGAATACATAGCCTAAATTAGGTGGCTCAAGTGGCAATGGGCAGGGCACATTGCGACGAGTACAGACGGCGGTTGGGGCGGAAAGGTCCTTGAGTGGAGGCCGCGTACAGGAGGTCGAAGCTGCGGCAGGCCCCCCACAAGGTGGACCGACGATCTAGAGAGGTTCGCGGGAATCCTTTGGACACGGGTGGCATACAGGACGGATCTGTATGGAAAACTGTGTAGAGGCCTATGTCCAGCAGCGGACGTCTGTTGAGTGAAATGACGATGATTTCATTTTTAATCTCATCTAAGTAGTTTCGATATTTATGATAGAGACAAGCAGGAAAGACACGATGAGAAAAACTTTGAGTTGTTAATTTGAAGATGATATTGGTGTAGATAAAATAATTTAACTGCTGTTGTGATTCCCGTTGTGCCCCTAGAGTTGAAAAGCCTGGCAAAGTGCTTTGTAATAAATATTAATTCCATGCCAGTCAACCATTAGGCGAGTTTACGATTGTTTTGTTTAATATGTTACGTCTAATTCCGAACACATGCGAACAAGTTTAGTAATACAAACAACTCGCGTCGAACTACCAGAGGTACGGTACATAGTAAATTAGGGATCTCGATAGCTAGCTGTGACACGGAAAGTCCTGGGCTCGATACTCGGTCAAATCAGGTTAGATAACGAGTGGATGTGCTGAAACACAATTCCTAGAAAACAGATCGAAAATGTTGTTAGAGTTTTAATATTAGATTGATAAAATATGTATTATAATGTATGTTATTAAAATGTACTACAAAGACAAATACTCCGAGGGCATTCTTACTTGATTTCTGAAAATTTAAAAATATGTCAAGAATAACCTTCAAGATAATTTTATAAATGGGTTTTTCCTTTGTAATTAATGTAATTAGGAAAACAGTGCTGCATTTGACTTCATTTCGCGGCGCTCTCTTGGCTGCCATTTTAATAATAACAATTCTGCTCCTTAAAGGGAAAAGTTAATTAAGTACCAAAAATGAATTCGGAGTTTATTTAATTTCTTTCCCTATAAAACTGTAACAACAGAAACTGGAAAAAAGCGTTTAATGAAATCTGCATAATTCCTGGGGCAGACAACAAAGCCGTTGAAGACGCATTCTGCATTTCAACTGTTGCCGGGGGCGGAAAAAAAATATTAAAAAGGAGAATTTATTGCAAAAGGAACGCGACAAACGGGCGAGGATGCAATCAACATCTCATTAGTGGACTCCTTAATTCCCGTGTCTCGAGGGAACTTCCCCTGATTTCTTCGATAAACCGTTTATTACAATTCCCTTTTCTGTCTCGCTCACTGTTCTTGTCTCGAATATCAACGTTATCGGATCGGTGATTATGTTAAAAAATTGAGCGGATCTAGATTGGATTGGATGACGACGAAATGCGATAGGACGGAAAAAGTTTAATGAACTGCGGGAATGTGTTGGACTTTTCGACCTCTCGTGTTCGGTGGCCGGAACTTCCTCAGGGCCTTTAATTAAAGTAGTAGAGGGCCACCGATATGGGCTCTGGCAAAAACACGTCAAGGGTTCGGCAGTAAAGGACGAATTGGACAGGAGAAGATTTTTTACCTATCGACTTGTATAGATAGAAAGATAATACGTTTATTCATACTGTTGCATTACACACACAATTTGAAAGTAAAATAAAATATCATACATCAGAGAACGCTTAGGTATTAAGGGGCTACAAGAATGAAACTAGCGCCGCCAACCTATTTACACTGATAGTGGCGAAAATATGATATTTTTGAAGAAAATAAAACATTACAGACTTAGATCCAATTAATATTTCTAACACGCGACAAGTAACAATAATGTTAATTATTGCTAAAAAACGGCCACTTTTAGCAATAATAGGGTATTTGACAAAAAAAAATTATGTGTTTAATCAAAAGACCTCTCAATTTAAGAAACATTATTGAAAGAATTGCTCGATTCTGATTTGAATCACCTGAGATATCACAACTTTAAGAGCACATATTTTGGGCAAGCCCAAAAACGCTCTATACAAATGGCTACAGGCAAGTGACGTCACACGCCCGTATCTTGTATGCGCGTCTAGTAAATTTTGTTTGGTAGCTATATCAAATGTTTCGTTTATGTAAATGGTTTCATAATAAAAGTTGGTGAAAAATGTATGGGTAGTTCGATGATATATATATATTTTTTTAATTTTATACTTTAAAAATAGACTTGCCCATGAAACTTTGAATGCTCATAAAACCAGCTAGACGTTATATTTTTAACTGAAAATGTTGGCCATTGGTTCTCATTTACCAGTATTTTGGAAAAGTATAAATATTTTTTACTATATCGAGATTAGTCAAATACCCTATTGACATTATTGTTGCTTGTCGCGTGTTTTATATATTGTACTAGCGGCCGCCCGCGACTCCGTCCGCGTGGAAAAGTAACTTTTTACCCCCCTTTCAACCCCTTACAACCCCCTTTTCGCAATAAAAAGTAGCCTATGTCCTTTCTCAGGGTCTAGATTATCTGTATACCAAATTTCATTTAAATCCGTTGAGTAGTTTTGGCGTGAAAGAGTAGCAGACAGACAGACAGACAGAGTTACTGTCGCATTTATAATATTAGTATGGATTGCATCTTGAAAAATTTAATTTACTTTTATCTAAGTCTGTAATGTTTTGCTTTCTTAAAAAATATCGTATTTTCGCCACAATCAGTGTAAATAGGTTGGCGGCGCTAGTTTCATTCGTATAGCCCCTTAAGTTTGCTGTGTAGAAATAATTTAACAGTAGGTACAATGTTCACCTGCTAAAGATCCGTGTGTGCGTTGCAGCAGCTCAAAAAGGCCGTGGCTCAGTGTATAACTTTGCCCGTGCGCGGACAAAACACTGGTACTCTGCCACAATCCAAAATTAAGTTCAATTTATCTACGTTTAAAGTTGATTAGATGAGACTGTATAGAACTGTATTTGATTAAAATTTTATGTGAAAGTATAGTGTAAGATTAAGTTACAATGATGATCCCTCGACTGCCCCGATGGCGCAGTGGGTCGCTGTTTTGACGTGTGCGCTTGGGGTCCGGGGTTCGATCCCCAGGTCAAGCCAAAAATGTGTAGCTGAGTTTTTTAGAAATTCTGAATGTCACCCCGAAGTCTAGAAGACAGATACGCCCTGTATAGGTACGTACACGGTAAAAACAGATTTCTTATAAAAAGATAAATTACTTTGGATTAAGACATATTTATTAAATTCAAGAAAATGATTCTCTCCCTATAGACGCTAGACAATATTTTATCCGTTATAGTAAAAAATATTCTTAAAAATATTAAGTTGTTACAAGAAGTATCAATTCAATCCAAGACACTATATTGTTTATTCGAGACATCGCTATTCGTACAGTCAAATAAATGTATTCTTCATAAGAAAACTCTTCTTTATCTCGTATAGATTAGCCTTCCTCAAAGTAAAATTATTGTTTTATTCATATAAGAAAATGTTTAATCGGCCTTAGTGATAATTGATATTCGATGAAAGAAAATTAATATAGGATTGACATTTTTGTTTATTGCATGAAAATGTATATTTTTTTTATTGTCAGTTATTGACGATCTTACGTTGAAATAAAATCTCTTAGACTAATGCTTTTGGTTTTGTTATATCAAAGCAGTTGTTATCTTTGATTAAGAATTTTACTGTCATAGGTAAAAACATAGATCTTTGTTACCGAATTTGACATTTTCATTGGTACTTTGTGTAAAAATGCATAGTGCCCATGTACAAGGCACCCTCAAGGTCCAGGCAGGGAGACGGTTGAATAGAAACACCAGTTCCGTCTGATTAGTCCTGAGTTTATTTTAAAACTGCCACCCCTAGGCAGGCGGCTTGGGGTCATTATTCCGGTGACACACAATGCTTGCGCAATGTAAAAATGCATAGTGCCATCTACCGGAATAATTTTCTGGCCCGAACGACAAGTCTGACTGACATACGTCAATTCTGTGGAAATTTTGCCATCAAGAAAAAATCTCTTGAGTTCAGGATATTGGTTTTTGTTGTAGAAAATAATCTCTCTAAGTAATTTGTCATTCGTGTTGTAGGAAGATATGATACTAATGTTTAAAAAAAATAGTTTTTCTCTATTTATAAAAAGGATTATTTAAATCAAACAAAAATAGACTTAGAATGAAAAAAAAAGTATAAATTTTAATAAACTAGGTATTTCATTGCACGGATAATTTTTTTACATCACCTTAACGTAATATTGTTTGGAACTAAAATAATAGGTCTTAAAACCAGTCCTGAACGTTTTGGTTGAATTTAAACTTGACATAATGCTATAGGTATTTGTTTTCCTTACGAGCAACTTTATTCCTCAAATTAAAAACATTTGTTACTCTTTAAATAATAAACTTACTCTTAAAACAAGAAAACTATTTCTTGTAAAAGATCAATCTCGATCGAAGTAACCTGTTAATTGATTTGAGATGTTTTAGATTAAAACCAAGAGGATTCAAATTTCTTGATTTAAGTGAAGTCAATTTAATAAACAATAAAAGAAATTAGTCTCGAAATAAAAATATTACTCTTAATTGTTAATAAAAATATTGTTTTAGAAAAAGATAACCAGTATTTTTGTTTTAAAAATATCGCATTATGCTAAGTAAATATTTCTTTGAAATAATCAAATATTTCGAGAAATTGGTCTTTCTTATTCAAAGAAATCCTTTTTTACCGTGTACTTATCGGTAGTCTTTTGATGATGTAGATCTATGAGACCGACGATTAATTTATCATAGTCTAGCTTTAAACCGATGCCAGACTTCTTTGTAAACTGTTGAATTCAAGATTTTAGATTAGATAGTAAATGTTTTGAAAAGTGACAAGACAAATACTAAAATGTTTAATGAAAAGCAATTCTGATTTGCAGTCGTGATAACAATCGTGATAAGAGCGACGTTTGACAAACGTTAACGAAAGCTCTTTCATGTATTTTTACAGTACCAATTATAGTACTAGCGCGGCTTTTTTTTATGTGATAGACGGCAGACGAGCTGACGGATTACCTGATGGTAAGCGATTGCCGCCGCCCATAGACACCTGCAACAGCAATAGAGTCAAGTACGCTGCCAAACTTTAACGTAAACAGTGACTTCCTTTCAGGGTGTGATTAGGGAGTACCTTAGAATAGTATTCATGAATAATATAAAAGGTACAAATGTGCATTTTGCCGTCATCATCTTCAATCAAAGTAATTTAAAGTCCTACAATGAATGGCCTGTTAGCTATAAATACAGTTTCCTGCACTAATAAGTGTACAACCTCATTCTAACATGAACGTTATTAGTCTTGGCACAAGAGTCGAGGGGTGTACATTTTGTTGCAGGCGACTGTACAAATCCGCACTTATTACTCACAACCACATCCATCAAAACTCGACTGCCTAATTTGAGAAGCTTCCTGTTTGTCAAATTAGACGTCTACAAATACGAAATTGAGTACTTGTCGACAACCACCGAGGAGTAGGCAGTTAATTTAAACATCAGCTAAGAAGCCACATGTTTGCTCAACGGGTTAACTTTTTAATTGCTTCCGCCTCCAAATGAGAGTTAAAGTGTAATTAAGAAATAACAAGCGGTTCGTGTCAGCAAATACTGCAAGTGAAATAGGCAATGCTTTTTAAGTGCATTCCGCCAGTATTGGTACAGAAACTGAAGTAGGTATTCGGTGAAGTAAGAATTTTACATGGACGATTGATCAACCTAGTATCTATCTTGTAGTTGGCCCTCACTTCGTTTCGGGATGTAGTTTTGTTAGTTCCAATGTTTGCTAATTTCAATTAAATTGCGCAAGTGCTTCGACGTTTTGGGTTACATAATTAAGCTTTGTGGTTGTCAATACAACTTATTTCTTTATAAATAGTATAGAAGATAGGAGATACTTAGTTGGGTAAAAGAAATATCTGGTTTCTATCTATCTATCTTGGTATTTGCCGACTTTGTTGAGTTTTGAGAGTTTCAACACTAAGTGGCAGAAATCGTTCGCCGGGCTATTTGTTCCAATGGGTGATTATCATTCATATCGCTAATTAAAGGCGCAGTCTAGGCTGTTGAATAAACGGCTAATTAATCTAGATAACTGCGACATACACACGGCCTTTAACTCCAGCTGCACTACAGCACAAGCGTGGAAATTTGAACATGTAAACAATGGCCAAGTTCTTGTCGCAACTTCCGAACTTGGCGAGCGCTAACCGAGTGAAATCTTCCTCGGCATACATCGCCAATTTCCTTCTAATATGCAGCAATTTCGCTTAAAAGTGATGTTTAAGCATTTAATAAGTTTAGTTACCTCAAAAGAATATTGTTATATTGGTTATATTATTGTCCGTCCGTGATTTTCGTGAAAAATGGCCTGCCTTACTAGACCTTTTGGAACGCATAAATTATCGAGTTGAAATATAAATGGTATATTCTACCGTTTCATGAAGATGAGAAAAAATCAAACCTCTAACATAAAAATCCTATTCATCACAAATTCATTCATTCATAGCATATTTCGGAATCAAAACCTATCCTATGGTTGTAAACCTAAGTATACAATCATCTCTTGAACTTATTAGGTATAAAACTTTTTTTATGATATATTTTTAACGTAATATTTAAAAGACATCGCGTGTTAAACGTACCTACACAAGTATAATGTTAGTTTAGCGGTTTCATGTTAACTGGTGGTCAAATATTTATACAAATCTTTTCATTGCACATTAGGCTGTATATACCTTGTTATTGATCATACTATCTTCAGTTCTTGGCGAATAAAACATTTAAACACTTCCAAAAAGTCGTCAGCCTATATTCCGCGGCATCTATCCATAGCGATGACCGTTAGTTTGCGCACTTATAAAAAATAAACTTTTTCTGCGCACTCAAGGTCATCGCTACACTTACATGCCGTGCACTATACTACCGCGTTCAGTAGTTTAAACGATAGCTTCACCTGGTAGCGCTACCATGAGTTGACATCGAAAACTGACATAACGTAAACTATTGCTCTGTCTGTTTCAAATGCATCACAATGAAAAAGACAAAGCGGTAGTTTTCGATAGCGAGGATAGTATTTCAAACTCATGGTAGTGCTACTGAAACGTGGGAGATGTGGGTTCGAATCTCGTGTCGAATTTTTAAACTGCATTACTATCCATCATCTTGTCGAATGCAGTATTATGCTATTACGGCTATTCACAGCACCACACAGGGTCATATGTAAATGTATTGTACGTGCCAGCTCTAGGTAACCAACCTGAAATTAATGGCCGAATTATAGGATGAGCAGTACCTATTATTCCCCGGAGCCAAGCTCGGCTTAAAGACGTAATTATTTTATACATCTAAAGAACAAGGGGAGACATTAAAAATAATATGTCGTTGTTAATTTTTTCAATGAATGTTCAATGTATGTCGCGAAATTATGGATGGATTGTTTATTCTCTTTTTGCATTGGTTATCCCTCCGGCACCTTCACGCACTCGACGAAAATACAGCTCTGCTTCACGCCAGATTTCTGTGAGGGCCACTCATGTCGAAGCATGGCTCTCCCACGGTCAAAAACATCTACCATGAATAGGGTTGCCATCTCTAAAATTTGGAAAACAGGACAAGACGCGTGAAAATCCCGGATTTTAGAGTCCTAAAACCGGACATGTCAACAACCACACCAATCAACAACCCGGTCTACAAATGAAACCTTCCCCGGGTGCCCTCTAAACTAGAACAAATCCGGGGAAACTAGGACGGATGGCAACCCTAATAATAAACAAAAATGTAACTAGTAAATAATGCAAGGCAGGCCAGTCACTCAGTCGGTCGTACCGTCGTACGCCGCTAGGGGCCTATCGCCGAGTTAATTTTCGCTAAACAGTATAATCAATCGAACGAGTCATGAATAATTCGGGAACAACAGCCCTCCCGAAAACTTTCCGACCTCCCTTAAGGGCGAGTATAACGTTCACTAGCGCCGCCATTTTTATGTATTTAAGACTAGTAGCCCGCCCTCTCTTCGCTTCGTTGCGTTAGTTCAAGCTGAACCTATAGATGGCGCTGGGCGTCGATTACATCACGCAAGTGTTGTAATTGACGCCCAGCTCGCTCGCTTTGTTGGTTTACCTATAAGCGTTGATGCTGTCTATCGAATGTTATCTCTTTATAAATATAGGTAGTATACTTATTTATATAACAAAATATTTAGTACAGAAGATATAGATATTGAGAAAAAAGCCTAAGAAACAACCACACAACAATTTTATTTATTTTGAGTGAATTTTGTGTATTACGAGGATTTATACCAGTAGTAATTTATCATTTTGTTAATAATAAAAATCTTATTTCTTGAAAATATTGTTACTACGAGTATATTATTTCTTACGAAAAACTCAGGTACAAATTTATTAATTCTTAGTGTCAGCTCCCCCTTACACGATAAGATGTTGGTCCTGCACCCGATCTCTCTTCGATCGTGTCACACTGGTGTTCCATCGAATTAAGTGGGTAAGGGAAATTGAGTGCACCTGTGTTTATGCAACATTTGAGCACTGTAATATATCCTACATACGTGGCTCACCGTTAAGATTGGCCGCAGTAGCCGAATATCGGATGGAGGATTTATTTTTTATTGCCTTTCGGCAACGGAACCCTGAAAATAAAGTGGCGGCGGTAGCGGACGTTATGGCCACGCTTAATCCCCCTCCCATAATGAATATACACCCTTAAAACATTTCTGAAACTCTATTGTGCGAACTTTAAATTTGATGGAGTGGAGTGTCTATCGAAATTCTGGTTGTTTGTTGTTACTGAAATATCTGACGAGTTTGAGCGAAAAATTAACACAACGCAACGGGTTCGACAACTTAAAACAAACTCCACTTGAATATTCACTTTGCGATTGTTTAATTAATTCGTTTTTTTTAATACTCAGGTATAGGCAGCGGCGCGTAAGTAGTGGGGATATTTACGCACATTTAAAATAAGTAGTTCACTATACTGAAATGGATTTCTGCGCACTCAAGGTCACCGCTAGACTTACTTACCGCGGCATTGTTGTATTGTTTCGACGTAGGTACGTAAAATACTGATAAACGCGATTTTGCATGCAATAAAATAAAATGGTATAAGAATTTTAAGATAGTAGTTTCTTGTAAAATCTTGTTGAAAAAATAAACAGTTTTCTCCACAATTCGATGTTTTGTCCAAATAACTTTGAAGTGAAGTGACATTTTTACGGCGCCGCGGTGTGATAACTAATGATGAGGAATAAACAAGGGATTTTTATTCTTTCTTTTTCTTATCGTAAAACCTCAACAAAGAGGAGAAGGCGTTAAGCAAAAATATTATTCAAAGATAAAACCCTTAAGGATATCGGGGCACCGAATAAAACTTTTTTATGCTGTACTCGTCACTAATTCTCGACCATTCATCTAGGCTTAACAATGGGGAATGGTTGAATTCGCACAAATGGCTTTAGGGAGTGTATTCTAAAGAAAATCTCGTGTATTACAAATCGCCCGCAATAAAGGTTCTATGGCCTCGTAAAGAAAAAGAACTTTTGCTGGATCATAACACGGAAAATTTGGTCAAAAGAGTCTATAAACTTTTTGCTTGTTCGCCGATTAGTTACAAAAGATTTTTCTTTCTCGTCAGCTGGTTATTTTTCTTCTTTTAAAGTTGGAGTGATGCTTAATACGTGCTCAGACGAATTTTCACCACAGTGTCAAAATAGCCCGTAACTGAACCACCTGGACATGCTATATCATATAATACTTTTTTTGAAAATAATAACTACTGAGGTTCTTGCTGGTGCCTTCTCGGCCGAAAACTACAATTCGAACCAAGAGTAAACATAATAATAGACATTCGTAAGTGTTCTATATGGAATCAAATACATTATTTTCATTTCATATAATATAATAATTAGTGGTCCGTCTTCAATTTGTTCCTTTATGTAGTAATTCCAAATTATATCTGCCCAATAGATGCCGCTGGGTGTTGATTAGATCTCGCTAGGGTGTTGTTTTGTTTGCTAATAAGCCTTGTCGCCGTTTTTAGAAATTACTTAGGTATTTACATAGTTTATACTACGTAGGTTATACTATGTATGTGTATAACATACATTTATATAGGTAGCTCACAAGAGTTAAAGCTGAGAAAAATTATCAGAGTAAGGGACGCTGTGTTGGTCAGCGCTTACGATTGGCTAGACCCTAAAGAGCTCAATATACGGTACGATTCATCGTTAAAATCAGTCCGATGCGACATCGTGAACAACTGATTGCATCGGAATTACGTACCATACATCGTAAAGGCGTACGAAACGATTGGTCATGACGATTAATCATTTTGACCTATCGTTTACCGGTTAAATCTCAATAACTATTTACACACGTCAGAGTGAGATCAAACCAAATTGTTATTCGTACGCGCGTTCGTCGGATTTACCTTAGATATACTTAGGCTGTCACAGGGGTCACAGCAGATGTTTATCGCACTGTTAAGTATATCAACTTGAAGTTTCTATTTAGAAACCCACAAGAGCACCAGGTTTAGTTGAAACGTCTTAAGTCTAGCTACTGACTAATTTCATACTAGGCTTATCCTGAGCCAGTTTTTTGTGGTAATGAAATGTGGGTGTAGCGAGGTGTGAAAACGACCTTTGAGGTCCAAGTAAAATGAGTCCGTGAGTGAAAACAAAATCGTTTGCAGAACACGTGTCTTATGTGCTCAGCATATAAGACACTTATACCTACACACTTTTTTCGTTAAAGAGCTTGGATTGATTTTTAACGAAAAAAGAAAATAGTAAAAAATATTTAGAGCAGTCTAAGCCAAAGATTTTAACGAAAAAAATAAAATCACGTCAGGATTGGAATAACATTAATACTTACTCATTTTTGGCGTATGAATACCTACCATGTTTTATTACTATAATATGCGCCGATAAAAAAATCATTAAAAACCTCAACCTGTTCAGTTTTGGAGGACAATGTTAATAAAATTAAAAATCTTATTCTTTCTAAGACAGTTGATTGTTTCTAATAATGTTTATGTTCAAAATTATTTTAAGAGTGGATTAAGATTAGGTAATACAGGTTAGGGGAAAAATCGCCTGAAAAAAACTCGAACGAGAATTTGAAAATTTGTGATGATGATACAGGCTAAACTCTACTAAACAAAAAAATATGGTGAAGTTAGGTTAGAGCAGTGACCAGCAAAAAAAACTTGAAATTCTCGTGTTAATTTTTTTCCCCTAACCCGAATCTATCTGGAGTTCTGGACTACCTTACTCTGTGGGTATAACTTTATCTTCACTTTTTCAAGAAACAAAACGAAAAGCAACCGACATGCTTCAACACTTTTTAATAACTACTTATCACTGACCTTATTTTAAGTTTCAAAACCATTTTCCTGCACCAATGAAGAAAGGAAACTGTATCCATTCACAAACTCGGATCTAGACTAGACGTTTTTTTTAAAGTTTGTAGTGGAACTGATTGTACATTTTCTAAAATATCCTCCAGAAACCTGTTTGGGAACGTTTCTATTATGTGATATGTGGCAGACGAGCAGATGGATCGCCTGATGTTACCCAATTGCATTGCAGTAGCACGCATGCTGATGTCCACTTGCAGTGTTCTGATGTTTACTTATTTACTTTTTTTATGTGATAGGTGGGAGACGAACAGCTGGATCACCTGATGGTAAGCAGTGGCCGCCGCCCATAGACAGCTGCAACACCAGTAGTGTCACAAGTGCGCTACCAATCTTTAACCTCCTTTCCCCAATTGGGCCTCCGATGCCCTCACTCACTCGACGAAACACAGCGCGGCAGGCGCTGCTTCACGCCGGTCTTCTGTGAGGCCGTGGTATTACTTCTAACTAAAGCGATTTCGAACCTAACGTCAGCGAAATCGACTTTTCCCGTAAAATAAACATCCGCGGGACACGACGTGACGTAGCGTGACGCCAGTTATTTAGTTAGGAAACTGACGCTAATTCGGCGTGAATGCGCGCCGATGCAAAACAAAACATAAAACTAGCTGGCAAATAGACATCCACGCCGCACTGGGCGCACGTGCGACCTGAAACTCGGAAATTAACGCGATTTCCACTCCAAATAGCAATTTCAGAATGGTCGGCGTAAACGTATGCAGTTCCGATGTCCACGGAGATGGCCAGATCGATTAGGTAACCTGGGAATACAGAGTGTATCTATGAACATTTACATCCCTTTATGTCTTCTACCAACCATTCTAAACAACATTTACTCTATGACTTTTGGAAAAATAACAACTTTTCATACAAAGTCGGGCACGTGATTTTGTATGAGGAGTCGAAAAAAATTTCCTCGAATTTTCAAAAGTCGCAAAACAAATGTTGTTCAAAATAGTTGGTAGAAGACGTGGAAGAAATAAAAGTCTTAGCGTGTATAATTCCCGGCTACGTCCAATGTTGTCGCTATGCAGCCCTGATTCAGAATCTGGCCTTCGTAATCATTTTAATATATTTTTTTAAAAGCAAGCATTTATAATGGGGGACAACACTTTTCTTGTCTTTAGAAAATTCAAAGAACCACTAGTAGAACTGACTTAATAAGTATATGCGCATAATTCGACACCCTAGCGTCACATGCTAAACTTTTCGCTCAGCCGACTAGTCGGCCTCTTCCAGTATGCTAAGTGTTTTATTTTGAATAAAATTTGCATGTGGCGCGACGTTAGGGTCGTGCCAAAAAGTATGTCCTCACATTAAGGTGACCTACGACCTCTGCTAGCGATTTGGAAGGCGGCCAGAACTCCGCGTAAATTTTGTTTCCACAGTTGAACATTAGGGGCAAGGGTTTAAAAAGTTAAATATGAATAGAGGGGACATACTGCAGCTGAATTATTTATTCAGGACCAAAAGCAAAATTTCAATTGTAGCGTTACGTGAAAGCAAAGTTTTCGCTATCTGTTCGAGCTTTTGTATATGTTTCAGGTAGGTAGGATCACCATAGCATAAAGATAACGAGAAGTATGGCATAGAATGTTTTGACGAGCGCTACTAAGTATGCATTTCTTAAAGAAATCTCCCGGTGCGTTTTATATTAAGTAGGTAATATTCCTCTAGGTCTACGGCGGGATATATCTTACCTTTGTATTATTTTTCGCATTTATCACGTGGAGTACTTAACTATGAGGAAGTTACTGCGGCTGAATTCTTACATCGAAGCACACGCTGTCGGTTGTCATTCTAGAGCAAGAGCCTTCGGGATTCGTTCTTACCTGTGTTGGGGACATACATTGAGAAACTTACAGCTTTTATACTTTATTGAAGGCCTGCGGGCCGCTGGCTCTTAGGCCATTCCATTCTCACAATCTTGATAGATTGGTGATCCAGTACTGTGCGTTTCTAGCGTAATTTCTTCCACGAACTTCAGTTTTGTGGAATGGTTTAGCTGCAGTAGTATTTCCCTACGCTACGGCTACGACTTAGAAACCTTCAAGAGAAGAGCGTTCTCCTTTCTAAAAGGCCAACAACACAAATCAGAGACCTCGGATCTCGCAAATGCATCGCGCAAGAGTTTCGCTATTTTGCATTTTGCAACCTGTTTGTATATTTTGTCCTATGTGTAACAAAGAAATGTTTTTATCTTTATCTTTATACATTTTGTGGTCGATAGAACTTTTTTCTTTATAAATAATATAAGAAGATAGATATAGATGGAAGAACTCGTGCGTACTGAAACTAAGACTGGGGGTGTCAGAGGGTGTACACAAAAAGTATGTAGTAGGTACTCTCTTTGGCATTTATCTGCCAGAACCTGTATTGCTTCAGAAAAATTCCGCCGCCCAGACCCTTCTCAGCTTAAGACGCAAACCCAACGCCTACACGGTGTCACAAGGATCTTTTCGCACCGTTGTCACTGTTTTTGACATTTCTCTATAGAAAAATTGCAGAACAACGAAAATCAATGTCGCCCAGCCGCCAAAAGATATTTGTCGCACGAGGCAACCAACAGTTTGATTTTTTTTGTCTTATTCCTTCATCCCGCGGTATTCCCTGCTAATAGACGGCGCTATCGCTTGTAGAACAAAACATGTGTAACTGAGTTTTTTAGTTAATAATTCTCAGTGTCAACCCCAAGAGTGTTAAGCTGCGCCTTATTTCTCTCCAATCTGGTTTCCCATCAAAATATGAGGTTAAGGGAACAAATAAAATAAAAAATTTAGACAACATCACTTACATTGTTCTGGTCCCAAACTATGGCCTTCCCTTGTACTATGGAAACCAGAAACAACGAAGGAACCACAAACACCCAGACCCAACACAAATATCTTTTTCATCAACAAACATTTAATGTTGGTGCGGGAATCGAACCCGCGACCCTTGCGTCTCAAGTGGTGCTCAAACCATTGCGCCAAACGTCACAGAGAGTGCAGTTTTATATGTGCGCATAGTTGTGGCTTATAAATATCCTACGTAGATAAATGAATGTTGAAAGAAAACACCTTGGCTTTATTCAAAGCCCTACAGAGCAAAAGTTATAACTTATTACTACCTTTGTTTAAGGCTTAAGTAAAAACAAAAATATAGTTGAACTCTTTATTATTCATCTCACCTGGGGAACAGATTTCATTTTTATTTTACACGGCGAACAGTAACGAGCCCCTTGCCGTGAGCATTATCCTTCAGACAGGGGCGGAGCTATCGGCATTTAGCTCAGGGGGCCCACAAACCGTGAACATGAGTCCGACAGACTCTTCTCGTGCAATAATTTGACACATTTCAGATTTTTATTTTTAGAACGTAGTTTGACTTTGAGGCGAGATTTAGATGCAGGAAGGAGAGTATTTTATATATTTTTAGTTTCAACATTAAAGTAAAATATCAGCCTATCTATATTCCTGTCCCACTGCAGGACAAAGGCCTCATAGATCATAGAAGGTCAAGTCATCGCTATTATATGACGGGATTAGACTGAATTATCACGCTTATTAGGCGGATTCGTGATCACAAACTATGTTCGAAAACCCCGTTGACTGCACTCCGAGAGTAATGGGGAAGAGTTTAGTACCTACTTCCCTATCACCAACAGCGGTCATAGCTTGGGAATCTAAATCTACGCGTGACTGTTTAAAATTATGGTATAATCAGTAATATCCAAACAATGAGCTGATTCACATAATCCCCTAAATAAAATCAATGTAGTTTTTTTTCTCAATTTAACTTCATAATTAGTTTATAATATTTTATTTAGATACATCTGTATAAGTGCATTATATTTAAGTTATTACACAATTTGATAGAAAAATAACATGAATATTGGCTTGTAGCTTTCTGACCACCTACGTACACTCACATAATATACATAAACAAAAAAAATACATTATGCCGACATTTAAGGCGGTTTTCGCCTCAAAAAATACTAATTAGTAACCGTAACGTACTTCATTGGAATTCTAAAATATTATATGATGGTTTAGTATGAGTTCTAGAGAGATCCGACTTCTGCACAGGGCCCTTAGGTTCACCCAGCTACGCCCCTGCCTTCAGATCAGACAATATTACGGTCACTGGAAATAAATCGGCAAAACCATAAAACTCCGACCGAAATATCGTAATAACAACAGCCCCGTTAAAACTGGGAAAAAACGTTATCAAACCGAAAACTAATTCAAAGTTCTGTCATTGTTTGCCATCGGGGAGCTGAGGAGGAATAAAAAGCATCTTCTCGCCAGGCGATATCGAGTTTCTTAAAGCAATTAAGATAAAACCGAGGGACAAAGCCTTTGGGAGTGCCCTTTGTCGTCATACTGGTAATTAAGGCGAGTTCAGATCATAACTGTGTCCTGGCTCCTGCGCCCGCATGCGGAGCTGGGAAGACTTGCGTATGCAAGTGGACCAACTCATCTCCAACTTTTATGCCCGACGTTTGTGGAACTTGAAAACGTTTTAGATTAGTTTTGTCTCAATGGTATCGTGGCTGAGCGAGAAGCTCCGTGGATAAGTTAACACAAATATGTACCTTATTTACGACAGGACTACTAGCGATGGTAGCTTAGAGGATAATAACGTGTCTTCTATACGGGAGATTGTAGTTCGTCGAACTCGGGCAAGTAGGTCTCACCATTAAACTTGGCACCTATTTAGACGCCATTTCTTTTGACGGTGAACTCGACAAAAATCTTTTTTCTACCTTGGCTACCATTTCACATTTATGTATTTGATGGGATTCTTTGCTACGGAAGCCGTCCAACAATGACATTCAGTCTGTGTGTGTTTACCTCAAATAGTCGTATCTAATCCACCTTTGTTACTAGCCGTCAATGAATCTGGCAAGTAATCAAACGGGCATCATCAATCAATTGACTCGAGGCATTCAACTGTGCAACGCTCAGTATCCATTACAATGGGTTCAGCACTGAACAAAGCCGAGTACAGAACCGGTTATGTATTAATTATCTGGCAAACAATTGCGTTTTAATGTAATTAACATTTTAAACAGCGGAACTATGGCGTTAAATATTTAATCGTACATTACGCTGCGGTACCTCTCTCTCATCTTACGGTGTGATTATCATTTGTGTCTAAACCTGCGCTTTAGAGCCCTGGGTTCGTTTATACCATGATTCTACTGCGAAGGTCAACGAACTCTTCGATATCAATGTCTGTTTGTGTCAACTCTTGTAGAGATTATGGCTGGCAGCGGTAAGTTGAACGGCGCTTCCGCCCAAAGGCTCCAAAGAGTGGTGATTACAATGAAGCGACTGCCGCTTGACCTTAGCAACCCTTTAACTGGGGACCGGACCAAGTGAATCCTGGTGCCTAGATTACGAAGCCGTCCTGTATCGAATAGCAATATACTTGTCACTTTCTAACAATAGCGCATAGCGCGTGTGAAAGTGAGGAAAACTACCAATTCGGTTGTAACGTCCACGTCATATTAAGCCTTACAGTTACACGTTTCGGAAATTATCCTAGATGTACAGGTTTCCTCAGATAATATTGTTTAAAGTCAGGCGAATGCGTACATAAATTTTAAAATTAAGAAGTGCATGCTCGAATCCCAACGACAGTGGAAGGTGTGTTCTTATACACTAAGCTGAAATCATTGCTGATTATTTATTACACTGCACTATATCTATCTTTTGTTTTGATTTTTTACGCATTATGGAATTGTAAACATTCACATTTGATATCTAAAACTGTCTTTCGAAAGAGCCGTTCGCTAATCAATAAAGCATCAAACATTTTCATGATATTCCAAAACTGTCGAGCACACTCTATCGAATTGTACGAACACGAGCTTGTTAGTGTACCCGTGAGCATTCCTAGATGGCAAGAGCTACACTTGTAATCCCAAGATACATAGCGAGTAGAGAAAGCAAATAGTTTACTATTTGCAATGTACGTTGTATCGTGTGTGTACATAAACACAAACAATAGAATCTTAACGATGTCAGACCCCAGCAATAAGTCCTTAATGTAATTGTGTCGGAGTACGACACACTCCTGAATATGTCATTAAGAATAATTAAAGTTAACGACGATGTAAGGCCGCGCTCCTCGAATGAGTTATGCCGAGCGATTTGCACCTTAAACATACAATCATAGTGTACAAATTACTAGTGGCTCAAGATTTACTTTTATTTTTAACCCTAATGCTAAACATGCTAACCATATTTGTCATTCTGGCGTGGTTCAGCGTCAAACAATGGCAGAATATTTATTATTATTAAGTAATAATTATTAAAAATTAAAATAATTAGGTAAAAAACATCGAAGGAACTTAAAAACTTTGGAACAGCCAACCGGTTTGTGGAAGATTTTGTGTTCCAGTCCCATCTGAAACCTTCGATATTTTCATAAGTGCATTATTATTTACTTAAGAATAAATTGCAAAGAATTGCTATTACAGAAATAAAACAGATAGAAACTGTGTGGGAGAAACAATACGATATATTGCATGTGGCGTAGGTCAACGAACTCTTCGATATCAGTGTCAAATCTTGTAGAGAATAGGGCTGGCAGTCGATAAGTTGAACGGTGCTTCCGCCCAACCAAAGGTGCGGCCGCGATACGGCTGCAAACTGCGACTGCAGGCTGCTTAATTTATATGTCCTTATTCTCCTCTTATTATGCCCTCCTCACTCTGGCGATAAATTGAATTGAACAACCATAGATGACAGATGATGATAGATGGACCGCATGCTCGTCTGCCTACTTCAGCAATAAAAAAAAAGACCTCAGGAGTTAAGTCAGGCTTTCCCCAGTCAGCAAGAATAATATTGGGATGGTAATTGTGGTATGTCCCATCCGCCGTTCTGACGAGGTGGTATACGCTTTGTATAGTAATTTGATTGCGAAAGACAACGACAAGATTAGATGGAAGAACCGAAAACACAAAATACCTACTTGCGCCATCTATTGGATATAGTTTGGAACTACTACAGAATGAATCCGGGTTCCGAAACAAAGTGGCGGGAGGGTATTTTACTATTTTAGTTTGTAAGAATTTCTTCCCCAAAATGAGACTCACGAAAATTATTAGACAATGTGTACGTTTTGCTACTGTGTAGTCTATACACTGTGTTCTACACAAAGCATTGCACTGCCCGTACCAAACGTCGGTGACGGACAAAAAGGACCCACTACATTTAATGGGAGTCATACAGCGGTGCTTAAACTAAAAGCCGAATTGTGACGCCCGACAAATGCTCTCGCCATCCCTGTTTACGGTACCTACGGAATGTGTGTCCTTAAATTTTGCTGGTAGGGATGTGCATATCTTAGTTACGGGAAAAAATATAGCGATACACTCTGATGGCTGGAAAATATTATGCCCATCACTTATATATTAGTTAAGTACATCATCATCATACTCATGCCATAGTATGACAACCGCTGGTAACAACCTATGGAACAGCTGATTTTTATTTTGCTTATTTTGATGATATCACATCACATGACAAAGGGGCTTTAGGCGTGTTACCTATTATGAGGGCTTCGGGGTTTTATCATAATTATTCCAGACAATAGACGTCCACTGTTGGACATAGGTCTCCCCCAACGTTCTCTCCCGCGACTTTCACTAGATCGACGGTCCACCTGCTGGAAGGCCTGCCAGGGCTGCGGCTTACTGCACGCAGCCTCTACTCAAGGACCTTTCCACCCCAATTACGGCCGTCTGTTCTGCTCGCAATGAGCCCTTCCCATTGCCACTTGAGCCACGAAATTCTTCGGGAAATGTCTGCGACCTTAGATCTCCTTCGGATCTCATCATTTCTGACACGATCACGCAATGAGATTCTGATCAAAGTCCTTTCTGAAACGATCATGCAAGCAGATTCCGAGCATAGTCCTCTCAGTTGCCTTTGAGCCTTCTTAAGCGGCCCATTGTAAACGGCGACGTTGGGATTTCAACGGGAATTAAACGACTATAATTTAAAGGTGCCGCTGGAGCCGTAAAGTCCTTGAGTGGAAACCGCGATTCGGCAAGCGTAGTGTTAGACGCCCTGCGAGAAGATGCTATGATTCGAAGACATACTGGCTGGATGAGAGTGGCCGGAAATCGGGAGTGGTGGCGTGCATTAGGGGAGACCTATGTCCAGCAGTGGACGAGTGTAAGTTGCTGATAAATTTAAAGGTGTATAGGTATCTGTACGTGACGCCCCATCCCTATTCGTTACACTGTCGCCGGTAAACAATGCCCCCAAAACGGACTCATTATTCTTTCATTTATATTAACACGGGGTTCGCGTGTGACATCACTTTTATATCCCCGGCGGAGAAACGGCGCGTTCTCTGTTACACATCGTAACCTTATCATCGCTCGGTTTGATGAACGAGCTTTCTAACCTGCTTTTAGGTCACGACTTAGCAAACGAAATTAAACTTGCAGTTTTCAAAAGTGTTAGAAACGAAGAAAGAAAAATAATATTTTTACCGACACAAAATAGTTTTTTTGTCATTCGGATTTTGGCTGGACTTACTTACTACTTACATTATGTATCAAGAAAGTCTTGATAACGGATATTGGGGGAACTAACAGAAATCCCATGTTTTATAGCCAATGGAGTTCTTAACCATTGGGTGGGGAATGGGTGGCGACGCCGTTGGTAAAATAAAAAACAACTGTTCCATACAAAAAAAAACTACCAGGCTATAATGTATGGAACAGCTGATCTTTTTTTGCTTATGTGGATTATCTAACATGCTAAAGATGCTTTATTCATTTATGTATTCGTATGTGGGCTTCGGGATTAAAACAACAAAAATTTTACGGTGCATTCAAATCAAAGGTTAAAATTTCTACTAGAAAAATACCTATACCTACATTAATTTGTTGAATTTATTCGCCGTTTGAATTCACAAATTAACACTACAATTAATTTGATGGTATAGGCATAATTCGACCCAATTTGTTTCACTCGAAATCGCATTCAATTTAAATAAACGATTCGTTTAATTTTAAATCTCATACATCAACAAATGTAATTAACAGAAAATGGTGATGCATACTTATTTTAATATTATAAATCAGTGTCTTTCAACCTGTGGGTCGCGACCCCCTGGGGGGTCGCGAAGCTTCGGTAAGGGGGTCGCCAGAGGTCGGGTACTTTAGAAAAAAAAAAACAATAAAGACTCCACACTCGCCGGGCGGCAGGCATCGGCATTAGTCGTGCGTACGTACCGTATGGCGATGGAATGAATATTGGTAATTCAGTAACATACACACATAAATGATAAAAAAACCGAAAGGTCAAGGGGGTCGCGAAATATTTTTTTATACCAGGGGGGTCGCATCATGAAAAAGGTTGAAAAACACTGTTATAAATGGTTAAAACCGCAAATCATATCATGCGTTATAAAAACTTTGTGCATATTTTTACCACTTTGAATGTGACGCTACAATTATGGCACAGTTTTCGGCACAAACCGCAAGTAAGGAAGTACCTAAAACTTTTTTTGTGAATGAGAAACAAAGTGTAAGGAAACCCACATGCCTCAGATCAGATAATTTCTGACACATAGTTTTTAGATTTTCGCGTTGCATTATAACTATAAATTAACGCGACGTTTATTTTTAAGTACATTGAATCGAACTGACCGCTCGCTTGTGACCACGGCTGCTGCAACGTAGCCGAAACGTCAAGCAGTAAGTACATACAATGTACTTAAAAATAAACGTCGCGTTAATTCCCGTTTTAATAATTTATAATTTCTGACACAGACCACAATTATTAGGATTATGATTCTGGGCACATAACCACCGTGGGAGAGCTACGCTTAGACATGAATGGGCCGGCTCGAGTGATACCGAATCTGAAACATCTGAACAGAATGATTATGTGCAAAATCTGCAGTGCAAGGCAGCTTTCTCTATAGAATGTGTCACGTTAATGTTATTTTTGACATCTGTAAGTCATGAATTTAAATCTTTGATGTACAGTCAGTAAAAAATGTAGTCTACCACCCTACGGTTGAGATTCGTTTGAACGTCATGAAACAACAAGATCAATTTTTCTCTGGCAATAAGATTGTGTCAATAACTATTGCTCTCTTTGTAATTTATGATATAGGTAACGTCATGTCAAGTAAGAAAAGTCAACCTTAGCGATCGTTACATCTCGCAGAAACTTTTGTCAAAAGTGGTAGACCACTTTCTTGGCTGACACAGAAAACTCGCCCCTCATATATTATTATATTCTGAGAACTCACCGATGTCACTGTAATTTTTCGGCCAAAATAGCCCTGCCGCTTACCATTTTTTATTTAGTAAAGTACATACCTAAGTAAGGTATGTACTTTTACCCAAACTTTTACCTACTCGTACTCGTCTTAAAGCGGCCAAAATCCATCACACTTTATTATACTGTGATTATTTCAATAAACGAAAAAAGGTACATGTTTCTATAGAACTCGTTTACCCCTACATATCGATTCACCCCAGATGTGACCAGCTGCCCACTTTCAGAGCTCGTCAATAGTCCTTTACGTCGGATTATATGGTTTCCAATCCTGTTTCCTAGAATGTGATGTAGAGAAATTCAACAGAGAAACAGTTTTACCACGTAAGAGGAAAGAATAACGAGATGTTTTAGAGAGTTTTCAATAACCTTTGCAGTTCGCTATTATTTTATTCAAATTGTTATTATTCTTAACGAAACTTAAGACTAACGTACGCATGTTTACCTAAGCGAATTAACTAGGTTAGTTTTTTTTGTGGTGCCTGCTCATCAGCTACCTATCACGTAAAAAAAAAAAAAAGTTAAGCTAAGTGACCTTAGTTTGTCCGTAGCTAAGTGAGCCTTGGCTTCCGATAATCGGAAGTGTTTCTATCTAGGTCGGTCCTACACCACCTCCTGCCATTCCTTCACCAAGTCCTCACAAATCCTATTCACCCTCATTTTTCCTTTACGTAGTACCTTTGGGCTTGGTTATTTAGTTGTATTTACTTCATGGCAAAGAACATCCCGTACCTGCAATGCTGTGGCTAATACTGCTCGGCATTGCGCGCTTAGACGAACGGTCGATTTGGAAGAAGGAAGATAAAAAAACTCAAATCTTAATCAATATACAATTTAGTACCATATGCTATGAAAAATCAACATTATAAAGAAAATAAATAAATAATAATTCACACGAAACCTCATATATTGACCTAACTCCGTACTAAGTAGCTTAATCACTAGTGGTACAGATATCAGACAACAGGGGAAACACAAACATATTACTTAAGTACATAATTAACACCCAGACACTGAACAAACACAAGTGTTCATCGCACGAATGTTTGACATGGGTGGGGATCGAACCCACGACCTTTGGCGTATGAGGCAAAAATTAGAAACACACCCAAAAATAATAAATAAGATAACAACTACTTATTATACTATAATTTTAAATAATGGTTTTGTTAAGTTTAGCTGTAAGCATTTTTATACCGATTATTGTGTGCTAAATAAACACTTTCTATTCTATTCTTTTTTTATTTAATTACAGTTCAGTCCATGATTATAGTAACTCTACTACTTACGCAACACTTATGGACGATAGACAATCCAATGTATATACCTACCTACCCGGATAAATCAACCCCCAAATTCAAGTGCCGTCCTATTCTCTGACTTTACCACTTTAATACACGTTATAAAACGAGCATAAGCGGTGGTACCGATCACATACGAACTGATTAGGTACCTACTTTCTTTTCTTATTAGAAAATTCAACATAAAACAAAAGCCCAACTTTCCAGTGAATAAACAGATGCTTATAATTACAAAATGGTAGCCAACCTGTTTCATCGCGAAAATGTCCTTTAATTAAAAGTAGTTAAAGTTGTAAATTAAATCGTTAATCAGTAAAGTGTAGGTGGACCGCTGCCCACAACACATCAACTATATAAACTGTTACTCTATTTTGTATCCCGCATAATCCCAATGTAAAACAACGAACAGAATGTAAGCATTTTGAAACATTATGGCTTGGTGCAAGATGTGAGAAAATATCTTTATACATTTAAAATGTGTACCAAGAGGATTACGTAATTTATTTTCTTGTTATTAATTTTCAATATACTTACTATTTACGCAGACAGCTTCTACAGACAACCTCAAGGCTTATATGTAAGAATCGACACCCAGAACTATCTATTGGAAAATATTGGAACTAATAGCAAAACTATGTTCCGAAAAAAACAGGGCGGGCCAACACTCTATATATATTTTTGGACGATGGCCGTCTGACACTTACTACCCTTAGAGAGAGAAACCATACCAATGGGATTATGGTTACGCATCGATACATGGCCAGAATCATTATGGGTATGCTCAATTTATAAGAAACTATCCGATAAAACTGTACGCACAAGTTTCTGAGTTTTGGGGAAAGAAACGTTTCCTAATGATGTTAAAAAAGTGAAGGTCCTCCAAAACGGTTTTTTTGGTGATAGGTGGCAGAAGAGCAGAATCAACTGATCATAAGTGATTATCTCCACGCATATTAAAGGGTTAGACTTGCAAGGCAAGACCAATGGAGTCACAACTTTTATACTCGCCTCCCTACGGATTAAGTCTCCGACACCGTCACTCACTCGACAATTTAAAGAGGACACTGCTCCACGCTGGTTTTCTGTGGAGCCGTCGTATCACTCTGGTCTATTTGGCCCATGCCGAAGCGCAGTTCTCCCACGGCTAATTAGATTTTAGCGCCTGCTAACCAAACCGCCACCTCTTGTCCCATGCGGGAAGCGCAAACAACGTGATCAATCAACCGGTTGGCACCCTCATGAATAATACCTATCCTGTTCAGAAAACTTTTACAAAAGATTTATTTTCTTTCGTAGAGGCCCGCGATCGGAAAATAGCAGCAAAGATTGATTGATTCCTAATAAATATGAATGAAGGATATAATAGCAGACGGTTCCTTTTATTTCTTTGTAACATTAAAGAAAAATTAAATGGGAACAATTTGAAAGGCGCAAAGGCGTTATACTATGAATTTGTAATGCTGATACAACCTTGTCAGTTACTTTATTCGGGGTATTGTTGTACCTATTACTTTTTATACACAAGGAAATAGGACTACTTTGTGCTATTTAAATTGTAGCTTTCAAAATGATATGATTAAAATTTTAATTTCCAAAAGGCGTAGAACAAATGTTGCTCAGAATGATTGGTAGAAGACGTGGCAAATACACTGTAAATGTTCTCAAATACAACCTGTATGTTTACAGATAGGTAGTATATATACGTAGGTATATGTAAACTAGAAAAAATAATTTTTCGATTTCTATTTTAGTCTACGTGGGTATACGTATCTATCTAAGTCTATGTTTGTGATATGATCACGATAGCCACATGACAACACAACATTTTTTTCCAAAACATGCTCAATTAAAGAAAATGGAGAAAAAAACGTATCCAGATAAAGTTTATAGAAACTGTATCTTTGAAAATTTAAAGCAGATATTAATGCCGTTCTTCTTTGTCTCATTTCGCTGTCTCTGTGAAAAATGGAAATTGTTTGGATCCCGAGCATTCTTAAAGGCTTTGAACATTTTTCAATATTACCGAACTTTTGTTACCTTTCATTGTTCTCATTAAAAGTGTCGACGGAGTTTTGTAGTGGTATTTCTACAGTACGAGGGTTTGCATCGAAATATCGGAAAAGAACTAGTAAGGTGGAAATTCGATTTTAAATTCGGGCGAAAGCCCTGGAGAGAGATCCACGCTTCGGCGTGAATGGCCGGCTCTACCGAAGTGATACCAGGGCCTCAGGAGACCGGCGCCTGCGCTATTTCGCCGAGAGACTCAATCGGGGGAGAGGCTGGCAGCGCACTTGTAACTCCACTGGTAACAAGGTTTTCTATCAAGCATTCTGAACTACATTTATTAATATACATACTTACTATGACTTTTGGAAATTCACATTTCAACGCCGGTCACGTTGTTAAATTTTTATGGAGAGTCGAAAAATATTACGACTAATTTCCAAAAGTCGTGAACAATAAATGTTGGTCAGAATGGTTGATAAAAGACTTGGCAAGGATGTAAATGTTCACAGGTACATCCTCTATATCTCCAATACTGTTTTAGTTGGATATCTCTGGGTATTCCCCATGGCCGTATCCGCCGTCTAGAGACCCGGCCGATACGCGTTAGCTTTAGAAACTTTGTAAAATGCACTTCACTAGGTATCAGATGACAAACCCTATGTACGGCGGGAGTGCAGTTGCGAGTCCTGAATAATACTGCAGATGCTTCGAGGAACCACTCTGTGATGTATGAGCTTACATCTGTCCCTCGGCTCAGCTACAACTTAGAATGCGGTATTGCTCACTTTTGAGAGAAATTGCAGGAGCGATGCGCTGTATGGAAGTTGATAAATTAAAGGCGAAAGCTCACTCTTATGATTATTGCGATAAACTGAATATTATATTAGAGCCTCTTTCGTATATTTTATGTTCAGTTCAGTTTGATGTTAATTCCTTACAGTTATGACTTAAGACAATTCAAGATGCGTCGTTGTCGCAATCAGATAATATTATATTCCTAGTAAGATAGATAGGAGTCGGTCCAAGTTTAGTTTATATGTATTACTTAATTAACTTTAGTGAGATAGATTTCGGAGTGTGCGGCGCAGGTAAGGTAGTTACTTTAATACGTGTTAGGGCCTCGTTCACCATCTCTGAGTAAAGTTTCAAGTAATTTACTCATCAATTTAAGTGGGTTTGGAGGAAACTGTCCTCGGCCGCGGGCCTAGTAAACAGATTAAATAAATTTAAGACCTGGGGCCAATTTTCTCCGAACCCACTTTAGTTGACAAGAAAAATACTTGTAACTTGACTCAGAGATGGTGAACGAGGCCCTTAATGTCACAAAGTATTGTACTACTCCTAACGGCAGGATACATTAAGTTGATTTTTTATTAAAGATAAAACCAATAAAACCTTGTGTTATTTAAATAAATATGGTAGATTTTTTTATGTTAAATGGGTTTGCACTTGACCTCATCTCACCTGATGAAGAGACAATGATGTCTAAGATGTAGCGTGCTTTCCCAGAAGAAGCCTATTCACTCTCAACTCAAAGAAAGACTTAGTAGCGAAACTCTGAGTACGCATAAAAGTAGTAGATCTATATTCTTGTGGCCTGCCCTCACTTGGTTTCGAGAGATTAGTTTTAAGCCAAGCCAATAGATGACGCTGTACATACATTACATTGCAAAAGTGTTTCGGTTTAGTTGCTTGTAATCCTTTTCATTGTTCTGGGAAGATTCCTCTTATTTCACTGATTGCATTTTTGGCATTAGTATCGACATATTTCATGTACAGAATGGACCTATCTACAGATTTATTATAAGTATAGATTGTTTGTAATATAATGTAGTAGAGCGAATAAAAGTTCACCTAAGATAAAATAGGTCGTGGGTATTCCGAAGATGTGGGCGGCATTGAGGGAGGTCTATGTCCAGCAGTGGACGTCATCATCATTTCCCTGCCCTGTTCCCAGGTTTTCTGGGGTCGGCACAGTATGTTTTCTTCTTCCATTCATCCCTGTCATTCGTCATCGTATCATCCACCCCCTTTTCAGTCATGTCATTCTTCACACAATCCATCCATCTCTATTTCGGCCGTCCTCTGTTCCTCCACACACTTACATGCATACCCATCACTTCTTTTGGTAACATGTTGCTCCTCTCTTCTCATTCCTTATCTTGTCCTTTTTCGTCACGCCACACATCCATCTCAACATTCTCATCTCTGTAGCATGCAGTCTTCTTTCATCCGTCTTCTTAATGGCTCAGCATTCTGATCCATACATTGCACCAGCAGTGGACGTATATTGGCTAAAATAAAATAAAATCGACTACGGCGGCAAATCTTAACGATCAGTCACACACACAAGATATATTATATAGTGCTCAAGAGTGTGCACTCTCTATTCCCCTACCCTCTTAATTCGATGGGACGCCAGTGTGACACCACCGAAGAGATATTAGGAATAAGACCAATCAAGGATTGGCTAAAATGACGAGAGATTAGGCGTAGGACTAGGATTGACTAAAATAACGACGATGATGATGCAATAACGCAGTTAAAAAATCATCGAATAGTTCAGGTAAGATTCAAACCCACAAGTCGATTAAGTATGTTAAAGTGGCCGTAATTCGACACGGCATGATGTTGGAAATTGTTCAGTCGACGTGGAATGAGGCCACTTGTTAGCCGTCACCATTCACGGACACTTAGCTGGCTGGCACTTAGCACGGACAAACCGTCCAGGTAATAATGTACAGTTCAGAAATAACTTGGTATTATGACAAGGTCCTAAATTATTTACATCTTATTGCAGACGACTTTTCTCGTAATTTATCCTACTACTATTATAAAGGCGAATGTTTGTATGTATGGATGTTTGTGACTCTTTCACGTAAAAACTACTGAATAGATTTGAATGAAACTTTACCACAATATAGCTTATACATCAGAATAACACATAGGCTAAAATTTTTGAGGTTCCTACGAACCTGAAGTCCACGCGAACGAAGTCGCGGGCAAAAGCTAGTTATCAATAGTTGTTGCTAATAGATAAGCCACATAAACTTGTACATAGATTAACTGTGGTTGAAGAACATATCATAGGTCTTTTAATTTAACATTTAGAAAAATTAATAACTGTCATAAAATTTTCATAGGTATGGAGCAATGAAGGTTACCTTCACCACCGCCACACAGGAATACCGTAATCAATAAATTAGTGGTCTACTGTGTTGGGTTTACAGTACGTCAATCACTTAACTGCAGAATCAATCTCTGTATTAAACAAATTCACACAACAACTCATACATTGACCTGACTCCGTACTAAGTAGCTTAAGCACTTGATACAAATATCAGGCAACAGGAGATCACAAATATAATACTTAAATACATATTTGTCCAGGGTGGGGATCGAACCCACGACCTTTGGCGTATGAGGCAGGGTCACTACCAAATGCGCCATCCGGTAAGTCAAATCAAATTATCACGTGAGCCCTATATCTCCAATAGTCAATGTTAATAAAATATGGGTAGTTTAGACAAGTTACGTTCGATTACTCAAACACGTCTTCAAGTGAGGCTTAAATAAATAAATAAATGTTTCATTCATACAGTTGACTTAGAAAACGATACGTAGGTACCATGTTGTTTTAGCAGCTCCCAAAGGATTCTTAACTAAACGTATTTCATCGTTCAAGGACAAATCTAACATGCCCCGAGGGCATTTCACTATATTTTTCCGAACCAACCTCTGTTCACACAAAATGTATCCTAAGTTATTTACTCGATACCTTAGTCCCTTTTAGATAAGTACTGTTACAATGAGGTGGAGGCGGTATTGTTTTGAAATATATTTTATTGCTCTTCTGAAAATAATAGGTTACTTTATGTTCTAACTACCACAATCTGGCAGGACACTTCCTCCCGAGCCCTAGAATAACATGAGGTCTGGACCCTCCTTACTCTAAATCCACGCGGTACAACCACTTAGCTCGGAATGCGCTCCCGGGAGCGTGTCTGTTTATTTTTCAATGCCAGTTAGCCATAAACGGCGGCCAGTATCAAAGGAGTTTACCATCGTTACAGTACACAGCTAAGAGTCTCGCATCACTAAGTAAGAAAACGTTTTATCATTCGGGGATAAGTCTGGTTTACCATCTTACCCCATCTGTTGTTATGCTATTTTCTCCCAATTGTATCCTGGTTACCAACTAAGCAAGATTCACAGCACGAGAACCCTTGCATCGCTCGCTAAGTTACATAAAAAAAGTTTGATCATTGGGGGGTAAGTCTGGTTTACCAGCTTACCCCGTGTGCTTGTTACACTTCGTTCTCCCGGATTTTGTCCTGGTAATCTAAGTATTAGCCTTTATTAAGCTTAATCGCCTTGCTTGCCTAATGCGGATTGGTGACGACCACAAACCCGAGCTTTGCTTGAAAAACTCGAAACATATTTTTTGCTTGACCCGGAAACCGAAATCAAGACCCCGAAATCACGGACCAGTATTTAAACCACTAGACCAATTAGGCGTTGGTCTAGTACGGTTATCTACTTACTTAGCAAGTATTCACAGCGCTTGGACAATCTCATCGCTAAAGAGTTCGACCGTTCGGGGTTAAGTCTAGCATACCCCTGTGCTTGTTATGCTGCATTCACCTAAATTGTGTCGGTTATCTACTGGGCAAGTATTCACAGCGCGAGGACCTCGCATCGCTAACGAGTAGCTTTACACATCTGCATACCGCTGTTGAAACACCGCGACAGCTCTCTGACTATCTTTGTTTTATCAAGGCACCTTCATACTGGCCAGCTGAGCTACTGGAATACGTTTAGAGATTATAGGAATGAAGTGGCGTTTTAGTAGGATGTTGAAAAGTATTGGGCTTATATTTGATTACAATGACTAAGAGACCAAACCATTCGATCGCTCGTCATTTGAGTCCTCGATCGATATTAAAATGATCGATCGCAATCGATCTGTTAGCAACCATGTTTGATTAATTGCTGCAGGACCAATGTCCTGCAGCACTTAATCAAACATGGGGACGTATAATTATAATCTTGAGTTCTTCCAAAATCGCGTCTCAGGGTTATGATGTGAAACCACACAATAACTAGATTTTGTATTGTGTCTAGGTGTTTGTGAAACCCTCGTTGTTGTTGTTGTTGGTGGAAACCAGAAACGACGAAGGTATCACTATGAAAACAGTGTTAATGTAAACCTTAGTTTGGGAGCAAGACGATGTACTCATGCAATTTAGTCTCAATTTATTCATATTTTTGTCTTCACTGAAATAGTGCCTCAGTTTTAAAATTTAATTTGGTGTATTTATTTTGCTTTAAATAAGATCTTAGTAAATATCAAATAGGAGTAATAAGTAAGAGTACTTTTCAAAACTTATGACTTGGTTTGGGTTGCTGAATTCAATATTAAAGAACTCCCTTAAGAAAAGACTTGAAAAATTCAATAAATATCACACGAGAATCCCTTAAATTAAACAGTCCTCAGGTACTCTAATCTAAGAACTCAAGTAATTTTGCGAAGACAAACCCAATAAGAGTGGCCCCTCAAGAATTCAAAGAAACATATCACTGGAAGGCATAAAATTTGCGAATAAATTTAATTACCATAAATAAATATGACTTTTTTCCATCTAATAGGTGGCAGACGAGCAGACGGATCACCGGACGGTAAGCGATTGCCGCCACCCATAAAGAGTAGACACAAGTGCGCTGCCAACCTTAACCCTTTCCCTCCAATTGGGCCTTCGGAATCCTCACTCATACGACGAAACACAGCTCAGGCGCGCTGTTTCACGTCCATTTTCTGTGAGACTAATTTTGGTACCTATCTACTCTTAAATATACAAGTCTTCTTCCAACCATGCTGACCAACATTTTGTTCTATTTACTTTTAAACATTTCTTCAAGCACATTATGTTTTTAAAGATCCGACTGCGGAAAAGCCACGTTTCGGCAGAATGGGCCGGCTCGACCGGAGTGATACCACGACCTCATAAAAAACCGGCGTGAAGCAGCATTGCGGTAGTTGCAGGTTATGGCGGTGGCAATGGCTAACCGTCCGATGATCCATATGATCGTCTGCTACTCATTACAAACAAAACACGGTCGCTAGGTCGCCAACATCTGTAGTCGTAGGCAAAGAAAATTCCGCTTTCAAAAGGCGTATAAATTATTATCTTCGTTTTGTCTAAATAACATTATTCTTTTTCTATTTTCCATAGCTTTGACCCTTGGCTGGTTACCGTTGATTTCCGAAAGGGTCAGTCGTTAAAAAAATAAGGAGTGCTCGTCCCTTAGAAAAAACACTGACGCACGTTATTGCTACTAATTTGGGTCGCCCACGACATCATTACTCGACTTTTTTATCCGTATTCGATTTCTACCGCCGAAATCAAATATATTATGTACTAGCTTTTGCCCGCGGCTTCGCTGGCGCCCCCGACTTCCCCAAAATGGGGGGGTTATAAAAAGTTGCCTATGTTCTCCATCCCTTCAAGTATCTCCACTTAAAAAAATCACGCTCTGTTTTTCCGTGAAAGAAAGACATACAAACAGACAGACACACTAACCCTTATAATTTATTAAGTAGTATGGATATATCTAACTAGACTGCGCTCTTAGCGTTGCTCTCGCAGTTTTTAGTCCATGCATTTCATTGAACATTTCACCTCATTATTGTTAATTAAAGTTAAATAATAAAAAAATCTTTCAGGGGCGACATCCTATTCAAGTCAATGACTTGACTTGAATAGGATGTCGCCCCTGAAAGATTTTTTTATTTGTACTTACACTTAGGTACGTAGTTAGCTCAAAATCATGAAACTTATATTTTTTTAATGTTTAGTTATTCGATTCCTGCCTCCCTTAATCAAAGTTCAATAATATTATTAAGTATATTTTATTCACTGAGATTCTTATCAAAGAATTTATCTACTAATAAATCGAAACGAAATCGGTAAAAGCAATCAAAACATTTCCTGTAAAAATTACTTTCTGAAGTCGTTATGAGTTTTTTTCTCGAGGTCATGTTTTTAAAAAGTTAAAAGATAAGAAATTGAAGTTGACCAAAGTTTACGAAGATAATATGTATAAATAAAATAATGGCAATTAAGATTACTTGGCTGGGCAGCGTTCGAAAAGCTACGCAGCATATTTTCGGCCCATTTGCCACAGTGTCTGAACACGAAAGTTTTCAATGCGTGTGAGTTTGCCAGTGCTGACATACGGAACCGAAACGTGGCCGCTTACAATTGTCCGCTTAAGAAGGCTCAAAGTCACTCAGCAGAAGGCTATGCTCAGAATCTCCTTGTGTCAGAAATTATGACATCCGCAGGAGATCTAAGGTCGCGGACATAGCCCAAAAACTGCGTGGCTTAAGTGGCAATAGGCAGGGCACATTGCCACTGAGAGAGATTAACAGTTACAGAAACTGTCGATTTGAAAAAGTGATCCCCACAGTGCTATTATTATAATAGAGGTACAGCTATAGTTACTTTGAAATTCGAAAATGCCGTCACAATATTTTCTATTGTAAATTTCCAAAAATGCCAAATAACGCTATTTTGTAAAAGGAGCCTTCACCGATGGTGACACTTGAAGGCATTCACGCTATTACTAGGGTTAAATGATCGAAGTCTACAGTCAATAATACTTACCCACTCGCTCCACTGTTGAATGCAAACTGTAACCGGGTACTAATCAATGGCGAACCTTACTTACCGTGGCACACTCGCTAGTTGACCTCAATTCCTGAATACTGAGCCTTTTTGAAATGAACCGAACAATACGCAGCTTTGCAGCCATTCGGGTATGGATCACACGGCTTGGCGCACCTACGGATAACATTAACGTGGATCAGATGGAGCCAAGAAAGCAATAACTAAGTATTTAATGCTTGCAATGCATAGATATATGACCTACAAAAATGTGTGCCTGAGTGCTTCTTCAGAAATTCTTAGTGTCAGCACAAAGTCTGAAAGTTGGCGGTCTTTTACCCCCGTGCCTCGGAAAGCACGTTAAGCCGTTGATCCTGCGCCCAATTCCTCTTCGGTCGTGTCACACTGGTGTCCCATCGAATTAAGAGGGCAAGCTAATATTGAATGCACCTGTGTTTACGCACACACTTGAGCATTATAATCTAGGTACTACTTAGCCGTAGCCGTATTGGTTGGAGGATATAATATGAATTATCTTAGAACATCTAATACCTATTTAGGTATATACCCTATCATCTCCTCATGCAGCAGTACGGACTGTGTCATGGGAGAATTTTTTGATACGTCTACCTAACTCATAGGTATTAATAAGCTATATCACAAAAAAAAACTTTCTATAGGTATCACAAATTACCTGAGAAAAATTCCTCTTTTTATGAACAGTGTGAATAAATACTATTTTTAGTCAAGGAAATGATGTCCTTGTTAAAATAACGATCAAATTAAAGCTACTCAATAAAAGCCTAAATGCCAACATAACCCTGCATGATTCAGCGTATTGGAAAACACGCAGCAGATAGGATATCTCTGCATGTTTTTCAATACGCTAGGAAGCCACGCCAGTGTTCAATAAAACATAGACACCAGCATACAACTACCTCGTATATTCACCGAGACTTTCAAAAAAGTGTTCATATTAAATATCGCTCAATAACAAATTACGGAACAATAGCAAGAAAAAAACTTGAAGTAACTGCAAATGTGACGTCACCTCTCTTAAAGAGCAGCGGAAGAGACTGCATATTCCCCCATGCATTGTTGAAAGTTTCTTTTGTCTCTTAACTTGTTTACCGAGGCAATGAATATGCAGGAAAGAAGCGAATGCTGTCGAGTAAAATACAACTGGTGCTTGATAATGTGCCAAGTCTGAATGAGAGGGCCATTCTCTCTTAGCTTGTACGAGTAAATAGACAACGAACCGAGAAGTGAGGGGAATCGTTTAAGTGTCCTGTACAATGTTCAATATGTTGGATTTCCGTCAAAATGATTATGCCCGTCAAAATTGCGGGATCAGACCTGGTATCCAGATAATTTTGATACGTTTATTTAGTACCTAATTTCTACTATTTACTACCTCCAGTGAAATAATTTCTACCTAGATATTTGTAAAGTTATAAGCAAAATTATCTGGTCTCGCCATCTTGATATCAAAATAGCGGGACCAAACTATACTGTGATTCATAATCATGTAAAGTAAACTGACAGATGAAAATGACAAGTTTCTTTGCATTTTGACATTTTGCATGTGTCAAATTGTGTGATAATGTTGTTGTTGTTGTGTTGTAATTGGATGACACATTGGCATCTGTCAGTTTACTTTACATGATTATGAATCAGGGTATAAACCATTTGCTACTAGTGGTGAGGTGAATTTGATTTTAATCTACTTACCTCTATATATCGTTCGATCAATTTACATACATAGTAAGAAATGAAACTTGGTTAAGGGACATAAACTAACTTTATATTCATTTATTTAATTATTAGGGAAACATACAATTACGTGATACTTAAGGTTAATACAAATATAAATAACACATACCTAAATCAGTAAAGTTTCCACAGTAATGTAGTTCATAAACTGAGCATAATTTGATACGTCTTATAAGATGAACAAAAAATACATGCAATTAAATTAAATTAGAACTCAAAAAGAGCAGATCTGATCTGTTTTTTTTTTTTTGTAAACACTAACCGAGTATTAGTTATTTGTAACATTATCACTGTTTATTATGAGGGAAAATATCGTGAGCAAACCTGCACGTTCCCCTGGAAAGGTTGCGTAGGACAGGCTGCCTATTTGTTTTATTATAATTAGATACTAGATGAATCTAGTAAGTAGTTAGTCCAAATCCTTGGAGTCTGTTAAGGACTTTTTCTGACTGGTAGACTGACTACATAAAACGGGCCTCAATACGGGGTGTATCTCAGAACATTTACATCCCTTTGACCACATCTTCTACCAATCAATCTTAACAACATTTTTATATGTAATATTTGTACATGTAACGTAACTATGACTTTTGGAAATTCGATTGAAAATTCAACTTTTCACAGAACAAAATGTTGTTTAGAAGTCTAGTAAAAAAAAATGTTTATAGGGTCCAAACTGCTATTTATACTTTGGAATAGTTTACACTTTTAGCACATGTGTATCAAACACATGGACTGCTCAACTCGAAGTGAACGGAACTGTAGACAGTAGGCACTTCCTAAGGACTAATGATTTGTCTTTCGTTGCCGCTAAAAAGAGTCCGAAACAACTGTTTGGTCGCTCGCTCTACTTCAATGCGAAGTGGCGTACAAGTTCTGCGCCCGACTGCGGCTGATATAGTGACTTCTATACAAATCGCGGAACTTTTGCAGCCCGCAATCGAACTATCCTGCACCGTCGAAGTTTCCAACATCAATCCTCGTCTAACACTAGATCTAGCTTTTTGCATAGAAAAGTATGCAGATGTGGCATTCCCTCGGAACTTTCAACGAACTCAGTACAGCAAACAAGGGATGCAGAATTCCGTTTTGAGAGGAGCCTCGTCTGAAGTTTCGTGTTAACTTTTAAGGTAGTAAATAACCATAAGGGGCCCTTCGACCAATATAAATTAAATATATTGGTCGATTAGACGGTTGTTAGCCAAAATAACTACGGGCTTCTTCCCTTGTCCCCGTTTCATCCATGCGGGCCCAGAGGCGTCCGTTGTTAGTCATTGTTTTTGTGTAAAACACAGCGCAGTTAAGTCGGCCATTCATGCCGAAGCGTGGCTATCCCATGGTCAAATCATTTGATCTGAAACAGGTAGGAATGTTGAAGGAATGGGTGGGTATCACCTTTTTTATTTTACTCATAATGCAGCATCCACCAATATATGAGCTGTATGTAGTCCTGGAGTGAATTCTATTGTGATTGATAAAAAGTAATCAAACTGAAGTAAATTTGTCTACTAAACTTGTTTAAGTAAATAGATTTTTCCACCCTCCAAATTATCAAAAACGAGAACACCGAAAGATATTTCAACATTAAGATTCAAGATAACAATTATTATAACAAGAATCTTTCAAAGTTATTTGATTGCCTGAGATTCCAGGAGAAATTACCTAAAAATTCAAATTACAAGTTTGGTACTCGTAGTTAATCGCTTGGTAACTTTACGCCATCAAAAAGTAAAAACGACGGAAAAACTATATTCTCAGTGGCTAATTGGCTATTTCGTCTGGAACACTCTGGAATCAGCCCGAGCAAGTGGGAACTGCAATTATGATAGCGGGAAACTTTGCATTAACACCTAATTAACAATCTGTGCGGCGTGCACTTTACAGGTATTTGAATAGGAGTGTTAATCGCTTGTCCGTAATGAAGGTAAATGCGAGTAAACTTGCATGGTGGGAAACACATGCTGAAAGTTTATACTTTGGTTACCAACAAAACTAATTATGAATAATTAGTTTAGCATTTGTATTGTTAGTAACCGAATAAGAGGGCGAAAAATTCAGATATTTTTGTTAGGTTTGAACGCTAAGATCGTCAGAAAGAATCCCTCAACGAGTGCACGCGCGTCAAAGCGAGCCTAACGTTACCCTAATGCGACACAACTATCGCAACTTAGCGTGACGAAGTGCCATCGGGTTTTCGACCCACAGCGGTATCTAAAGTGACATATTGATGCTAACTGAGGCATTACAGAAGTGTTTTTTACATTTATTACATAGGTTCATAGCCTGCATATTGTAGTTAGGTAATACAAAGAGCAAACGGGAGCAAGCTTCTATCCCGTAATAAATTGAATAACTTCTCCGTCAGCGTTTTCAAAGTCCATAGAAATGAGCGGTGCAACATCAAATTAAAAACGCTGTAAAACAAAGCGGCGCATTGTCGGCACTTAGGCTATGCGGCGCAATAAGAGAGGCGGGATCAAGTGGCGCCTCCAGAGGCACAACAATCTATGTCAACCGTAGGGTTGACACGCACAGTATCTGTGCTACTTATCTAGGAGTAAATTCTGAAGATTTATACATAGGTTAACTGGAAAGATAGAACACTTGATGAAGCTTGAGCACTTATATTACAGATATCAGACAACAATAATGACCACCCGTTCACGAGAAGTAGTCCCTACAGCAGAGATTTGTTAGCGCGCTAACAAGGACGATTGCGAAGAACTGCGTTAATTGTTATGTACAAATAATTTTAACTAGGTACCTAGTTTTGTCTAAAATATATCACTTACAAACAATAATAACCACTCGAAACTAGCAGTAGCCAACCCTACAGCGAAGGATCCCTAGCGCGCTAACAACGATGCGACGCGCGAACGAGGCTCGGCTACGATTGTGAATGACTGCGTTACTGAATTGGGTATTTGACTAATCTCGATTTAGTAAAAAATATTGATACTCTATTAAAATATTGGTAAATAACAACCAATGGCCAACATTTTCAGTTAAAAATATATCGTCTAGCTGGTTTTGTGAGCATTCAAAGTTTCATAGGCAAGTCCATTTTTTAAGTATAAAATTAAAAAATAATAATTATATCATTGAACTACCCGTTCATTTTCCACCAACTTTTATTATAAAACCATTTACTTCAACGAAACATTTGATATAGCTACCATACAAAATTTACTAGACGCGCATACAAGAGTTTGCATTGTGACGTCACAATACAATAGCCATTTGTATAGAGCGTTTTTGGGCTTGCCCAAAATATGTGCTCTTAAAGTTGTGATATCTCAGGTAATTCAAATGAGAATCAAGTGATTCTTTCAACGATGTTTCTTAAATTGAGGCGTCTTTTGATTAAACACATAAAAAATTTTTGTCAAATACCCAATTGTTATGTACAACGTAGTTATAGTAATTTTATCAAAAAAAATATCATTTAGGTGCGATTCGACCAATCTTTATTCAACAGTAAATCTATGTACAGTGGCCAGCACATCAAGTTACTACAATCTGTCAAATTTCCTCAGTTGATATTGAACCAAACACGTTTGACATAAAAGTGAGGTTCGATTGAAGAAATTTGACAGATTGTAATAACTTGATGTGCTGGCCACCGTACCTATAAGACTGTGTGTGTATGGTACCTTACGAATCGGAGCGTTATACCATAGATTTATCCTCTGATTAAGATTGGTCGATTGGGCTTAAAAACAATTATATTATGAACATAAGTATTTGTTAATTAAGTCCTTTCTTCTTTTTGTTCCGCCTAAGATACAGAATACTCCTAGTTTAGGCAGCAAACTAATAATTGCTCCCTCAGTATAAGCTTAGTAGACTTGTAGTAGGCATTTGATTGTTCTGACGATTTTTCAATAAGGTTTTTTTTAATTATAACCAGCCGTTCACTAGTAGTAGTCAACCCTACAGCGGAGGTTTGTTAGCGCGCTAACAACGACGCGACGCGCGAACGAGGCGCGGCTACGATTGCGAATTGCTCCGTGACTTGCTTGTTTCCCCCTTTTAGGGTTTCAGAACAAGGAACTCTTATAATTTCGACAGTCCGTGTGTCTCAAGTTCCGACTTTGGCGGAACAGATTTATTTTCTTTGCGCCGTCTACTCAACTCGTTAGCGTGCCTTCCCGTTTAAAAATGAAGTTGTTTTGACAATTAATGATGGGGTAGTCAGCGTTTTTCAGACTTTAGGTTGTGTTTTGTGGAAATTATAACGTTATTTGGAATTAAGAAATCAACAATAAATTAAATGCGAAAGCAACTCTTTCTTTCTGTCAGTTTATGCAATGTTTAATGTTACATCTAAGTAAATGATTATTGATGAAGTTGACCATTCTAAATTTTCAGGCATAATGCTTGACAACCTTATGTGGAAACACCATATTACATAATCAACAAAAAAATTTGACCATTTTGCTATGTTCTGCAGACCTTAACACATAAAACAAATATAGGACTGCCACAATTGTATGACAAAATATTTTCAATATTAAATTATGGTATACTCGTAATTACAGTAATTACAGATATCTCTTGGTATACAGCCAAGTAGCATTTCATACGGGGTAAAAATATAAAAACTTCATTCTTCATTTCTTTATTTGAAATAGATAAGTATTCTATTCTAAGGTACGTTGTGATCAGACAGATTTTTATTATATTAAATTAGCTCACGTAAGGAAGAGATTTGGTGGCCATAACCTAGAAACCATTTCTTTAAATATTTTTGCTCGGTAATGGTGGCATGGGCGGGGGTTGTTAGTTACCATCCAAAACGTATATCGCGGCCCCATACTTATACCGCTAGACCTACTACTAGTACCTACACAAATATTGTAAGCTGTTAGTGTATTTTGGGCAATAAATAGATTTTTATTTATTATTATTTACCTACTGTAGTAGTCTAGGGTTTGTGATCATCACCAGTCCACATTAGGTCTTGGCCAATCCATCAAAGTAGTAAGGACCTTGTTTTTGTTATGGAGGCCTTTGGCCTGCCGTGGGACAGGTTATAAAAAGGATTTTAAAATTACGATACATAGATATATTGTTATATACTTTGGTTGTCACGAACATTAGATTAGATAGTCTTAGATAGACATGGTAATTATTTACATGCGACAGCGCTGAAATATTGGAAATTCAAAGATAAGGTAGGTAAAATTTACATGGTAGCAATCCCGTTCAAACATATTAGTTGACCACGAAAGTTTTCAATTGTTTTGCTACATATACCTACAGGCTACGAGCCCGGCAACTTAATATCCTTGCTGTCCACTTCTGTTTAGCGTGCGAATTCATTTATCGTGCAAAACTCCCACGGCAAAAGTCCGACAAAATTCTAGTGGCCACACGCAGAGCTCCCGCTAATAACATTTCCCGTAACTTGTTGTTCATTCATAACCTGTTCGCAAACTCATAAGTTTATTTTTAAAAGGATAGTGAAACTTTCATTTTAACTTTCCATAAACCCGCCAGTGCTGCAACACTTTAACTTGGCTTATCTTAACTATAGTTTAAAGCTGCACTCACATCTTTTATTTTTAATCTCCGACCAGCGGCGAACCCTATCGGACTTGAAATTACTTTGTTCGCGAGCAAAGATCAAATATCTGCGTTCATTTTTCAATACTTTGTAAACGACTATGGTGAGAACTTTTGTAATTAGGTATCTACTTTAAAGTTGCGGTTTTTGCTCGCCGGGTGAGGGCTGAAAGCGATCCGCAACTCTGATAACATTTATCACGATAACTAAACTACCTAATGTAACTAAAGTTACTGCAAAATGTGCGAGCCGTTTTTTTCATTCCAACATAGAACTAAAAAAAAGGGGGGGGGGGGGTCAACCGTTTAATGTCCTCCAACCTCTACTTGTCTCTCAGTCTCTCAATCCATCGTGCCTCTTATACGGATGATAATTATTATTTTTGTAAGTGCATAATAAGATTAAATACCTAAGTTCGTTTATGTACCTATATAAAAAGAAGGTTAATAAAATTATCTTTAAATAATTATATAGGTAAATAATGCCATTTGATCTTGCCTTTTACGGGACACCTATATACATTTTATTTGATGCAATACTCGATCTTACTCGTATACCTAATACAAGTTAATTTATTTAGTAATATTACCGTTCCTAATTGAAATTATCATCAAATTCATATCAATCATATTAAAAAATAATCACAGCGACGAGGAAAAAGTTCAGAGCAGTTAATTATACCCGAAAAATGATATCTGTGGAAAAGAGAGTTTCGGTAAACACCGCTCTGTAAGTTTAAATTGGGTCCACAGTGCCCCGGATAAGGGTGCGTTTCCACAGAAGCGGAGCTGCGTGGAGTTGAGCGGAGACTTGTAAAAATTTACCAACCACGTTGCTCAAAATACACATGTCATCTCTGATGAGCAATGTGATTGGTCACCCTAAGGGCGCGTGGGCACGGCGCGTCGTAGCAAAGTGGGACTAGTCGTTGCCATTTTTTTATAGTGGCACAGCATATTAATTTGCTCACCTTAGCATGGTTACCAAATGGAGAGCCCACGTTACAATTACAAAGGACCCGACGATACGGCATCACATCCTTTTGCACTGCCATATTTGCCCGTGAGATGTTTCATCACGCTTCGTTTGAAGGAATTCATGTTCACCGTTGCTAAACTAAGCATAAACGTGCTAGTATTTGTTTCTCAGGAGAGGTCTAAGAGCCTCCCTGTTTTATATTAAAAACCTGAATGTTTGACATTCAGTCAATCTGCGCCAAACCATCAAATAAAGTAAGAAAACTAAAACCCAACTACCACAAAAAACGACGCTGAAAAAGTATAAAACAAGCCTTCGTTGTCAATTTACAATAATTCGTACGAAGGCTTGTTTTATACTTTTTCAGCGTCGTTTTTTGTGGTAGTTGGGTTTTAGTTTTCTTACTTTTTTTTTATTTGTACTATTTTGGTATCCAAGTGCTAGTAAGTAATAGTAATATATATATTCAAAATGTACAATTCAAGCGCTTTCAAATGATACCAAACACGGCACATTTATCATAACTTTATTTTTTTACTCTGTATGTTTTGTCCGCTAGAGGGCGCCACATTAGATTTTATCAAATTTCATATAGCCTATAACCAGCAGACAGTTAAGACGCTTATAATGATACTAGCGGCCGCCCGCGACTTCGTCCGCGTGGAAAAGTAACTTTCTACCCCCATTTTAACCCCTTACAACCCCCTTTTCGCAATAAAAAGTAGCCTATGTCCTTTCTCAGGGTCTAGATCATCTGTATACCAAATTTCATTTAAATCCGTTCAGTAGTTTTGACGTGAAAGAGTAACAGACAGACAGACAGACAGAGTTACTTTCGCATTTATAATATTAGTATGGATGCCATTTGTTGAATTCTGATAAGTAATTTAGAAGTTACGTGGAAACAGATGAACATACATACATACATACATAGCCTGTCAAAATTATAACCCTCCTTTTGCTTTGCCGTAGTCGGGTAAAAAGCCTCCCTCACAAGCCTGCACTCGGCTTTAAGTATTCATTCTTCTATTGAAATCCTTCGCAATAGACTTATTTCACGGTAAAGGTACTTAATACTCGTATATATGTATAGAAGCGGAATATTCCAGCGAAATTATCACTTTTATTACAACTCAAATTAACTTTATTAATTTAGATACCTGTAACAAGTACAAGCAGGCTGTACAAGTGGATAAATTTATTACAAAAACCTTCTCAAACTTGGGGTAATTAAAAGGTTAGTTAATTAAAGTAATTAGTTCGTGACTTAAACCATGAATCAGGATTTGAGGTGTCTGGTTATTACAATATAGCGACTGCCGCCCGACCCTCTCGCACCTCTTAACCGTGAGAGAACCACGCGTCGACATAAATGGGCCGGCTCGACCGGAGTGATACCACGGCCTCACAAGACTGGCGTGAAGCAACGCCTGCGCTGTGATTCGTCCAGTAAATAAGGGTACTGGAGGCCTAGTAAAACGTTGGCAGCGCACTTATGACTCTACTGATGTTGGTGTCTATGGGCGGCGGCAATCGCTTGCCATCAGGTGATCCGTCCGCTCGTCTGCCACCTATCACATAAAAAAGAACCTTCGTCCCTTTACACGAGGACCAAACCAATCTATATCATGGTTACACATTTCAGAAAAAAAAAACGATCCACAAGCACGCGGGCGAAACCGCGGGACGCAGCCAGTAAATAAATAAAAACAGTTTTAACAATTTAATAATATACAGTCGAGTCACTCAACTGTAAATGATTAAATTGTTAACTGGTTCGGAAATCAGTTCATATGCTGCGTAGCATTCTGCTGATTTTCCGAACCAGTTCGAGATCCCAACTGACAATGTCAGCTCTCAGACTTTAAAGGATGTTGAGTGTTCTGCCAAACGAATCTCCCTCTTAACATTGTGCCGTCCGCTTATATGTGATAGCTTATTTGTTGTTTTGTTTGGTTCTAGATGGTTTCAAAATCCAGAAGAGTTAATCTCGTCACATCGGTCAATCTTATTATAAAATGTAACGTGTAGGTGTCTTTAATCACTCGACGTTGGCAGATTTAAATGTGCTCGCTATAGCACGATAGCAGCCATTAAGAAAAAAAAAAGAGTGTTCTGCCAGTTCGCAAAGACTTTATATAAAGTCTTTGCTAGTTCGTGACTTCGTACCGACTGTCTACGGGAGGGGTGATTGAAAACCACTGACGTCATGGTTTACTTTCAGTAGCAAACTAAGGGAAACTCTCGGGATCCGGGTAAAAAACAACACGTCTATTTTAGACATTCGAACGAGGAAAGTTGATCAAACATCGTAACAACACAGGATAACAGGAAAATGTAGCCAGTATGTTTTCGTGGAAATCGCTTATAGAAGCGTTTTAATATTTTTAGAAATTCTGCGAATTCCATACTGAAAGCGTTTGAAAAATCGTGATACTAATAGGTAGCGCTGGCATTAGTTCGGAAACAAAATTTAGCAGGAATTTTATTTTCGATTTTATATTCGACTAGGTAATCCATCCATAGTAACTGTGGATTACTTTTAATCCGATAACTGTTATCGATTAAAAATTTTGAAAATGCAGATTTAAGTGCTCTTTTTTCTTCATTGGAACCTTCATTGGCAGCGACACTTTTAACTTGTTCACGGTGTACTCGTATGTAGGATTTCTATGATCGAACATTGATCTGATTCTGTACTAAACTATCAGCCCTGTAACGCAGGATTTTCTGCGGGTGAGAGCCACGCTTCGGCGTGAATTGGGTAGCTCGACCGGAGTGATACCACGGCTTCAAAAAAAACCAGTGTGGCAGCAACTGCGCTGTGTTTCGTGGAGTGAGTGACGGTACCGGAAACCCAAGTGGGGGTAAAGAGGTTTAAGGATGGCAGCGCCATGTGACTACTGGTGTTGCAGGTGTCTATTGGCGGCGGCAATCGCTCACCATTAGATCCGTCTGCTCGTCTGCCACTTATCAGGATTCGGACTAGCCAGAATACGATTGAAGAAACTAAGCTACGTAACGTAAGTAAACGTAAGAAAATAATTCCGTGGTCTCCTACGCACCGAATCCCAACAACCATACCGAAATCGAACGGGTTAACGGGATAAGCAACTTGTTTGGAAAAAATGACAAGGAAATACCTAACTCAGTTATACCCCGGCGGGTCGGCCGAGCCGAACCCTCGCATGCATATCGGACAGGCATGGCGCGTCGGAAATTTTTGACGGGTTCAGTTTGGCCCTTAGATCGAACAGTTAGCAATATCAGAGGGTACCGGAGTGTGAAATTGCGCGGCCACTGGACCGCTTGGACGCCGTAGGCGCCAACGCCACAGCGAACAAAAGAAACAGCAAGCTACAGAGTATGGTCACAAATGCCGTTTTTTTATATGATAGATGGCAAACGAGCAAACGGATCACCTGATGGGAAGCGATTGCCGCCGTCCTTAGACACGTGTAAGTAAGATTTTTTTGAGATTTATTTATTAGTATCAGATATTATAATTTGTAATATCCTCCAACTGATCTTAATAATCAGCCACATAGGTACGCAAGATATATTATCTTGTATAACCTGTATTACCCTCTAATGAATTGATTGATTAATTTAAATGGGGGATGAAGGATACGGGAGTAGACGATATATATATATATAGATATATATATTGTTTTTTGGCCTGTATTGTGTTCAGGACACAGTTAATTTTGCCAATGTCAAGTGTCAACTCACTCGACACACAATAGCAGTGTTAAAAACGACACAATTCAATGATTCTTATATTAATATCACTCTGCGGCACTTCACTGCACAAAGTAACACCAAATTTGTACACTGAAAACCACTAAATACTAATTAAAATCTTTGGATTGCATCAGCCGATGCGGCTTGTTTCACAGTTACCGAATCATCGGACGATAGATACCTCAAACTTACGTATGGGTAAGGAGGGTGTCAAAAAACTACCCTTTTAACGCGGACGAAGTCGCTGGGTCAGCGGCATTCCCCAGCGTCAACAAAAAAAAGGCAGCAGCAAGTGCACAAATACGTGAATGATCAGTTTATATGTATGAAATGTAACACTTACTTATTTCATTCTGTAACCAAACCTGGTAACGCCAAGTTATGAGGGTCGAAAACTGGTATGCCATTCACCACTAAGGTATCTAACACGTAACAAAATAAAGATAGCTCACTGTAAGTAACTTCATTATGCATCCATTCCAAGCTGGATTTGCGTCCGATATCTATGGATTTATTGGTCTCTTACCGGATAATGTAATGGTCATGTAGCATGGAATTGTGAATTCCAGAATAGTAGTTTTCAATGCTTTCTAGCGCCTAGAGGAACATCAAACAAAGAAAGTAGGTAGTAGAAGAATTATCGTTGCCTGTTATTGCAGACGTCACCACTCTATTATTTAAAACTCTATTATTTATTTTATAAAGATTATTTTAGGTCTAATGAAGACTTTAAGGTCAAAGAAATGTTATCGTTAAACAAATCTAATAAACGGGGAACTAGAGTAAAGTTCCGCTACTAATAACTAATTGGGTATTTGACAATTTTTTTTTATGTGTTTAATCAAAAGACGCCTCAATTTAAGAAACATCGTTGAAAGAATCACTTGATTCTCATTTGAATTACCTGAGATATCACAACTTTAAGAGCACGTATTTTGGGCAAACCCAAAAACGCTCTATACAAATGGCTATTGAATCGTGACGTCACGATTCAACCTTCTGTATGCGCGTCTAGTAAATTTTATATGGTAGCTATATCAAATGTTTCGTTTAAGTATATGGTTTTATAATAAAAGTTGATGAAAAATGTACGGGTAGTTCAATGATATAATTATTTTTTTTTAATTTTATACTTTAAAAATGGACTTGCCCATGAAACTTTCAATGCTCACAAAACCAGCTAGATGTTATATTTTTAACTGAAAATGTTGGCCATTGGTTCTTATTTACCAATATTTTGATAGAGTATCAATATTTTTTACTAAATCGAGATTAGTCAAATACCCAATTACTTAAGTAATTCCTGTTGCATTTCCTTAAAAATGGATTTTAAGGAGAGCATTGAAGAGAAATCTAAGTGAGTACTTTACTTGCTTTGTTTTGAAGTAAAGAGGTGCTTATAATGAAGTAACATAGCATCAAGCTGTGTTTTGAACCGTCGCGTAGGTAGGTATCTCAACTTTGTCTTATGCGATAATCGTCGTGTTAAGCAAATTTGAATCCCAGCCACAAGGTATAGGTGATAATTCTACAAGGTACAAGTTCCCGAGCTTAAAGTTATTTGGAGAATGTATGGGAATAGTTTGAAACTACGTAATTCTGCTTCATCAGTTACGGGATCGTACAGTCAGGTAAACCAAACATTCCTTCTGGTATTCGAAGGTGTAACATAGGTAGTAACTTCGGTGCATGATAGAAGTTAACCCCTTATTACGTGGTCTAAAATTAGTTTTGGTTAAAACTTTTACATTTTTAAACCACGACTTACTTTAGTTTCCGTTTTGTAATAGGTAAGTGTACAGACACAAAAGATCGCGATGGTAAACAGTCTACGCACATACGGCACACAAATGACACAGACATACCAACAGTACAGAAGCTCGACCGGAGTGATACCTCGGCCTCACAGAAGTCCGGCGTGAAGCAGCGCATGGGCTGTTTCACTGAGCGAGTGAGTAATAGAAGGTTGGCAGCGTACTTGTGACTCCACTAGTGTTGCGGATGTCTTTGTGTGGCAGGCAGCAATCGCTTACCATCAAGTACTATCCTATTAATTAAAAAAATTGATTCACTCCAATAGAAATGTGCGGGTCATTGCAAATTTTCTAAAGCAAAACGAGAACCATTGCTAATCCCTCTTATTACCAACACGTGATCTAAACTTAGTTTTGGTTTAAAACTGATAGGTACTGTCACGATAAGGGACGTACCTACCTATTATTTTAACTAAGTACGACTGGCTAAATTATTATAATTATGCTAACAATATCTAAACGCTTACCATCAGGTGATCCGTCTGCTTTACAAACCTACCTATTACAAAAAAAAATCTAGTTTTTCTTTCGTAAAACCCTTTAGTACAAGAAGTAAATTATCTATCTAAGAGTAGGTAGGTATCTATCAGTAATGTAACGTGGATGAAGCCGCCGTCTGCGCCGATATTTCCACATGAAAAATCCTTTTGCACGTAATCAAAGCTGACGTATGGCTTTGATGTAAGCTCTAAGCGCAATCAGCCTCAGAAATCAGAATTCTAAATGCATTTTACTGAACCTTCCCTTCGTATAAACTGATGTGGAATGTTCCCCGCGATACAAAAATTAGAGTAAAGTATCCGCCTAAGTATATATTGTATCACTGCACGCCAAAGGCCTCCATTAGAGAAATCAAGTCCTTACTACAAGTGCGATGACCTCAATCACGCTAATGGTGTTGATGAGCTTAATAACGCTTGCCTATTGCAGATTCGTGATCACAAATTCGAACCTTAGACCCCGAGATCACGGCCCCGTACTTAAACCATTAGACCATCGGGGCTTTAAAATATAAGTGTTTAATATTAGGTACTTACTCGTATTTTGAGAGTCATTTGCCAATAAAAATCTCTCATTCGCCTTACTGTAGAGTGCACTAGATTGCCCCAATACAATGTACTCTGTGATTGCCCCCCTGCTTGGAATCGGCAACCGACCGATCGACCGATAGATCGCGCGCTTCAACAGATTCGCGGACTCACAGTAAGGTGTGCACCAAACAAACGCTAAATCTAAGCAGTTAGCCAAGCCCCTAACCGGGCAATAAATACGACCGAAGGATACCCCACTAAACAGCAAACGTCAAATTACGCGTGAAGGAACGCGACGTCATTTGGCAGCGCGTCAGCTACGGGGACGTACGGTCAGGTGCATCCGCAGAATTACGTGGTTTCAAACTAATGGCCCTAGTGGGTTCGTAGTGTCACCATGCTACAACGTTTAAATGGGAATCCGAATCCGGTCTTCGTACTCTTCGGTGCGGTTCGGGCGTCCGGAGTAAACCCTTTACCCGGGCTGCTTCTCGTGCCTTCGTGGCATGGTATGTGCATAAATGGAATTTTTACGCAATGGTCGCGCCATCTACATGTGGATCGGTAAACAATTTCGTCCCTTTAAAAATATATAAATTTTACCAACCATTGTAAACCACGCGGCAATGTAAGTAAGTTTTTTTTGTAAATCTCGTTTACAATTTTGCCAAACCTATCATACAAAATAAACAAGTCACGTGACGGACTTTGTATGTCACGTTGAATAATTATGCGAATTTCCAAGTCACACCAAATAATGAGTACTAGTGCTGCGCCAAATAGTGGTTTCACCGAATAACCATTCCATATCATGTAGCCAGGAAAATAGAAAGACTCAAACCGAATAATTCGGTCGAATACGAATAGTGGAAAAACTGCCGAATATGCCGAATACCGAATACCAACCGAATATTCGGCGCATCTCTAATGAGTACCTAGGTAGGTGTTGTTGAAACTTTTCGACGTTTTAATAAACGATAAGCTCTTTTAACCCAAGAGTAAGACTACGTCTCCATCTATTATCACAAAACGAACCTTTTTTTAAACAAATTCTCTACTCTACTCTACTTTTAGTAAATAAGTAAGTAGGTAAGTTTTCATAAAGGAAATGTTGTTCAAACTGCAATTTTGAACAAACGGTATTGCAATCCGTGAAAACCGCTGCTTTACTTATTTGCGTTTCCTAATTACGTGGAAGTTCGGAGCCCGGAATCACGGCGCGGCGTTTCCTCGTCGAAATCTCCCAATTTTGATTGCAATCAAATCCAGAGTCGACTGACCGAGGCTACCGAAATACTGGACGGTTTAGCATTAGCGGGCTAGCTATTATTGCAAATTCCAAAGAGTTAAGTTAGATAGGTACCTATTCTAGCACAGATACAATATACAGGTATGGTAACTACAAGAACAACAAACAACAGAGTATTATAAAGCGGTATAGGTATCGCTTGTAGTGATTTCTACCAGAAATCCTTTAGGTAGAGAAAGGAAAGTTGCAGTATTTTTGTTATAAGCAGGTAGTTATTCTTAGTATTTTTTCGTAATTAATAGATAGGGATGTGCCTCCATTCGAACACCGATAGTAAGGTGACGAATTTATTGTAGGTACTTCAGTGTTACGATCGCAAAGAGCTGAATTATATAAGTAGATAGTTCCATCAATATTGTAATTTAATGGCAATTTTGTATGGTGTGTGTAAGTGACAAACCGCATTTGACGCCGCAAACTTAAATCAGTTGACAAGTCCACGAACGTATTATGGCACTAAGCGTACCTACCTAGCCCGTGTGGTCATTGGATTAACCGCTAAGACCATCCTTCTTGTTTCGGACATCAAACTGCATCCGCAAATGACAAACCGCATTCGACGCCGCAAACTTACTTAGATCAGTTGACAAGTCCACAATCATACATGGCCTAAGCTTACCTAGCCCGTATAGTAACCGGATTAACCGCTAAGACCATCCTTCTTGTTTCGGACATCAAACTGCATCCCCAAATGACAAACCGCATTCGACGCCGCAAACTGCGCCCGGAAGGCCGTCCGCCATATTTTAATGGACGTCCCGATTGCCGCGGAATATCTGGCTACCCGCCATACGTCGCTTGATGTAAGACTTCCGAGCTAAGTGTCGGCACCGCGCGGAGGAATTCAGAATTACTACAGCGGGAATGGCGACCGACATTTTAATCTGACTCCGCCATTCTATACTCCGTTCCGCCAGTAATTATGCTTGTGCACCACACTGGAATGTTGAGCTCTTATTTTTAGTAAGTGTTGAGACGATATCTTAATTCTTCGGTGACATTTTACTTGCTAAAGTTAGGTAGACACTATTTTCGAGACTGCCTTAGTAGACGCAGTAGGTAGATGAGTCGACTATAAAGGCATGTTTCTTAGTAGACTTAAATTTATAGCAGCTACGGTTGTAGTCAGCAACTGCAGTCTAAATCACCACTGGTGCGCTTGGAGTAGGTATGATGTCCGAGTAACTGTAGTGATCGGAAAGGGCGTTTATCTAAAATGTTTTTTTATGTGGTAGGTAGCAGACGAGCAGGCGGACCACCTGATGGTAAGCAATTGCCGCCGCCCATGGACACATGCAACACCAGTGGAGTCACAAGTGCGTTGCTAACCTTTTATCCCCTTCCCCCCCCCCCCCCCCCCGATGGGCCTCCGGTACCTTCACTCATTCAGCGAAACACAGCACAGGAGCTGCTTCACGCCGGTTTTCTGTACACTTAACTTTAACTTGACATCGAATTGTACGTTTCTAGTTACTTAATTGAAGTATTTCGTCTCTTTTAATGGCCGTAAGGCCCAGACCTGCCCCAGACAGCAGACACAATAGAAAATCAATTGTTTTTTCCCTCGTATGAGGCTTTTGGGTGTTACGACGTTAAATAAATTTGATTTTAACGTCAAGTAATATAGATAGATACAAAGATTTGAATAGATAGATAGATATTATTGCACAAAATCTTACAGAACTTAATGCTTCTAAGGTAATATTTAGTGCTAAAAAAATTAAGTGTTACACATCTTTTTTTTCCAACAGCGTCAGTTTCATTCGCAGCCTGTGGTACAACCATGGTACAACTAACGATAAAAATACTATTCCTACATTTAATTTTTTTCCCTAATCCATGTGTTAGCGCTACGAGTTTGGAGTTTTCAAAAAAAATGTGCCGGTTGGCGGGGAATAAACGCGTGGTAAAAATGAAGTTATATACATAGTATTTCAACTCGCAATACGACCGTTTACCATATAATGGAAGAGGCGTAGATGCGGACAAGTTCTCGTTCCTGTTCTAATTCAAATCGACTTACCAGGATTCTGCAAGTAATGTAGTTAGACGATCGTCTCCTGAGAAGGACAGACGCCGGCCGGCGCACTATGTACTTAGGTTTTAGATGTTAAATAGTTCCTTAACGGCGCCGTCTGACGTTCACAACACTTAGTCCAAGTATTTCATGCACCTTTAACAGTCTAGACACAACGTTACACAACGATTTTATATATATTTTAGGAATTTCGCACAAAACACGCTTCAGCGATTGCCCACGAAAAACAAGAGAGAATCACCACAGATAAAAAACATAGTTTTACTATAGGCTTCACTGCGGCGTCCAAATTCAAATTTGGAATCTTGGCGCATTCCTTAGGTCGATTTAAAAAAGATGAGGAGTTTTGAACAGGCCCAAGCACCATGGTTGGTTTCAAATACCAAAAATGCCAAAGAGTTAGGACTATTGCGAATAGAGCCATCATTGGCAGCGACAGTTTAGCGCGTTCATGCTGTATCTAGGGTTTATCTACAATATAATATGAATTCAGCTGGTCTGGGTCCCCTGTTAAAAGGGTTGCAAAAACGGTTTCGGACGTCAGAATGTAGGTATCATGTGTAGGTGTTCATTGTAAATCACTACTCCTGGACCATGGTAAAGAAGCCCCTGCGCTGTGTTTTATCAAGTGAGTGCGGATACCGGAAACCCAATTGGGGGAAAAGGGGGTTAAAGATTGGCAGCGAACTTGTGACTCTTCTTGTGTCTATGGGCGGTGACCATCGTTTACCATCAGGTGATCCGTCTGCTCGTCTGCCACCTATCACAAAAAAAATGGCCCAAGCGTACCCTGTCGTCCATAGCGACGGCTTTGGGCGCCACCGGCATAATGGATCAAAACCTTGCCTATTCCCACATCAGAAAAAACACAAAATAGCTAAGTAGTTACTTACCCCTTCCAGTAAACTTGAAGAGTGCACCTACTTCTAAAATAACGTTAATAAGTGTTCCCCACATATTAAACTAACAAGCAACTATTTCCAAATTAATAACTTTGGTCTCCCCCCGACTCGCCTAACATGTTGATTCGCATAATGTTCCCAAGTTAAGCTATTAATGTATATTAATGTACACAACTTCGCCAAACTTCGCAGATAGGCAATAACTTTGCGTAAAACTTGATGGACTTAGGGAGGAAGCTTTGTACAAAAATATGGGTGCAGCTGAACGTTAAAATGAATAAGTAATAAAAGTAAGAAAATAATTCTCGTTTCCTAAATTGACCGGAAATCGAACTCTGCACCTCCACGCCTAGACACAGCAGTCACTGCGTCTAGGTCGCCATTGATTGGAGGATTGAAGTTTTTAAACCATCTAAAAATCGTTTTCTTACAATATTTCCAATTAACTGAAAAATAATCTAGTAAAGCGAATACTAGAAGAATTTCTAAAATGCTCATCAGTAAAAAAAATGAGGCAAATTATTGGAAGTGTTGGGCCTGGACTATGTGCCACCAGTACCAATAAGAAGGCTGATTCTACTTATTAGCAATTTAGAATGTTTCATAGGACACGTTCACAAAGCATAATCTGTGAACATTTGCAACCCTTTAACCACGCCTTCTACCAACCATTCTGAACAACATATTTGTTCTAAGTAGGTATGACTTTTGGAAATTCGCATAAAACAATTTACAACTTTTCAAGTCGGTCACGTGTTGGAGTCGAAAATGTTTTCGATGAATTTAGAAGTTTTTGTTCAAAATGGTTGCTGGAACAGGTGGTTAAAAGGATGTAGTTCACAGATACACCTTGTACCTATATCAAAAAAGTACAATAATAAGTATAAACAATATAAAAGGAGGCTGGTCCAGTCTATACTCAAACGGAAGAATCTGGAGCAGTCTAATACGTACTAACACCCCACAATGTGTGAAGAAATTTGTCTATCGCAAACAGAATTCTCATGCTTCCAATAGTGTTGGCAGTCGCAAGCGGAACTCCGCTGTAATTCTGACATGCCGGAACCGGAACCCGCCGTCATTCGAGCCTCCGCTAGGCATGTTTGTGTAATTTGAAATTCCGCTCGCGTCGCCGGCAAAATATCAATTCATGCCAACTTTACTTGAAAATAAGGAGACCAATGCGATGCACCAATGATTTGTAAGCGGCAATTTTGCTTTTTTTTATGATGTCGTAGACGCGCCGCGACGGATCACCTAATGATAAGCGATTACCGCCGCCCATGGACACCTGCAACACCAGTGATGTCACAAGTGCGCTGCTAACCATTTAACCCCCTGGGTTAGGCCTCCGGTACCCTCACTCATGCAGAGAACTTCACGCCGGTTTTCTGTGTGGACTTGGTATTACTCCGTCGAGCCGTCCCATTCATGCCGAAGCGTGGCTCTCAAACTGTTAACTGTTGTTTTGTATCGTTATCATCAATTCCCCAAAAATCCGTTTTTAAAACTTTGGCGCATTATAAGATTGTGCCAATGAGCAGCGGCCGGGATGTTTTAACCATTTAGAGTCGGAATTTTCCACACCACGATAAACATTATAGGGTTGAAGCAAAGTTGACATTCATCATGGACGACTACGGAACCCTACATTGTACTTCGCCAGTTTCTAAAGGTCCCTGGTGTTATGTTATAGCGATTACTGCCGCCCATGGACTGTCGTCCACGGCAGTAATCGCTTACCATCAGGCGATTTTGTTGCTCGTCTGCCCCTACCTATTTCTTAAAAAAAAATCTGGAGTAATTGTCTTGGACTGCATGAGCTGCTTTAAGTAGGTACTCAAAGATGAGCTGTTTTTGAAGTTCGATACGTCCTTATGTCCGAGACAGAAATGTTATTTTAGCACTGCTAGGCGATCACTCGGCCTGACGCCATCTGTACGCGTTAAAATATATTTTTTATGGAGTTCATAATTAAAAGAAGTGCTGATCTTCTTGATTTGTTTTTATTATTAAGTACACTTAAAATTACGCAAACAATACACGAGCACCGCCTACAGCCTTGATCGTTTTCTGTGCAGATTTGGAGAAGAACTTCGCGTTCACAATAACAGGCTGCTTAGGCAGATTTCCTTTTCCTAATAATTTGTAATAACCCTGAAACAAACAAGAAGGAACAATTTATGGGACTTTATTAGGTACTACAATATACATGTCAATACTAAGAAATTAAATCTGTCTGCGATTTCTGTTGTAGATTGAGTCGCTATATTTTTAGAGTGAGTTATAGTCCGAGGCAAGAAAGTGTAGTTATGACCTTGAGTGCGCAGAAACCAATTTTGATAGAAAGTCTTCTTTTTAACAAGTGCGCAAAATAACGGTCATCCCTATACTTTCGTGCCTCCAGCTATACTTTCGATTGTACTTTTTTGGATTATTCAACCCTTCACTTCTTCTTCTTTAGGTTTAGGTTCTTTTTTAGGGTGATTCACTTTTGTGCAGGTATTGAGTCTGAATACCTGTACAAGAGTGAATCCTAAAATTATTACAATTTATTATTTTGTCATCTAAACGCGCTCATTTTGCAAACTATTCGAATTCAACTAAACTAACGGGTATTTTTTTCAATAGCAAGAGATAATATTTATAAAGTCAGTCGCTTGATAATAAAGACTACGGCAAATTATCAAGATTTTCAATAACACCTCTAAAAATTTTAGACAACATCACACGCTGTATTGTCCTGGTCCCAAACTAAGGTTTTCCCTTGTGCTATGGTAACCACCCAGGCCTAATCTGTTTCATCAACAATGTGCGAGAATCGAACCAACAACCCTTGCGTCTGAACTGGCGCTCAAACCACTGCACGGGTCGTCAAAATCAAATAATGTCCGAAAAATATCAGTTAAATCTTACTTTGCCAAAGTCTCTGGGATGGTAGGTACTGGTCCGTTTTAACTCTGTGGATGGATGGAGGTGCTTGCCTGGAAACAGACCACAAACAAATTAATGGCCACATAAAATTGAAGACATTGCTAGGCAGGCTTGGAAGACGATGGTGAGACTACTGTCTAAAAGGAGCTTGCCTCCCCATTGTAGTAGTAGTGCATGGAAAACGTTGTCTGCCCCTACTGACTAAATTATATTATATTCAAACTCTACCTTTCGTGGGATGATAGTGTTAAGGGCAATCCAGTAGTGTTCAGTTGGAGTGTAAAGGTTTCCATAGTGTTGTGTGTGGTGTTAAATTGACATCCTGGAATATCTGTACAAAGCCCTTATGGACGACATCCGGCTCGGAGGACCATGTATTATGTAAAGAGACCCTAGAGGTCTAGGCAGGGTTGAATGAAGACGCAGGCGGCGTTTTTTTTTTTATGTGATAGGTAGCAGGCGAGCAGGCGGATCACCTGATGGTAAGCAATTGCCGCCACCCATGGACACTAGCAACACCAGTGGAGTTACAATTAGTGCGCCCAACCTTTTATCCCCTTCCCCCCTGAGTGGGCCTCCGGTACCCTCACTCACTCGGCGAAACACAGCACAGGGGCTGCTTCACGCCGGTTTTCTGTGAGGCAGTGGTATCACTCCGGTCAAGCCGGCCCATTCATGCCGAAGCGTGGCTCTCCCACAGTTAAAACACAGTTATTTTCGGTGACACACATTGCTTGCACGATGTAAAAATGCATAGTACTATCTACCGGAATAATGACGAACCACCTGCTTGTGTGCTTTGTATATCCACACTGAATTTTCTCCAGGAGTGCGTCCTCCAATATCTAATGAGTTTTTTTGGTATATAAGAAATTAATTAAGTTTTTACCTCTGTTATTGGGCTGTTCCATGCCCCACAGTGGATGCAAATTCATTGGAGTCCGTAGCGATGATCAGTTCAAAACAGTGTTGTTTGCAGTATCTGACCAGTCTGACGAGCTCTTTTGGAGGTCATGCCAGAGCATGTAGGCTGATGATGATAGAACTAAGGTTCTAATGTTGTTATTCTTATTGTCTAGTTTATCCACATACAGATCTCTGGAAATGAAATCCATTATTGGTTGGGCATTTATATTCTTTGAAATGTACAAACAAGTTTTTACATCGATTGTGTGGCACTCAGTAGCTTACCTTGTAGAGTCCGAAAATGGTGTCCGGTATACACTCCAGCCACTTCCGTAACTGGGCCATTGCAGAGATGCTGAGGTGGAGGTGGAATTGTAGATGTCCCTCAGAAGGGAATAACGCCATCTTGGCATTCTTCCCCTCCAAGCTCCATTATCACGCCAGCGAGCAGCTCCTCTTCGTCAATCTGTTCTGCGTCTGTTTTTATTGGGACTGGTTGCGCGCTTATGGACGCGCTGGACTCATGGCTTCTCTTCGGCGTCGAGGTTAGCACCTCCTTCTCGTTCAGTGACTCCTCATAGCTGGGGGGAATGCTCACGTACCTCCCCCTGGGATCCTTAAACTTAATGTACACTGATCCCAAGAGGTATGACAGCCTTCTCTTCCTAGCCATGATCTCCATCACTAGATCTTCAGGGATGCTGAGCGTCACGAAGGTGGCGGAGTGTTGCTCGTGCTGGTGCACATCAAGCACCACCCATCTTAGAACATCTGCCCAGGGGTTAGAAATGAATAATCTCTTGCCTACCCGGACCAGATCGGTTTCCAGACCTGGAAGCACAATCCCTATGTGCACTCGTCTCGGGATCTCGTCCGGTCGTAGCACTGTGATGGTTTCTCGGTGCTCAAAATCTTCCAGGCTCTTGATCACCCACTGCACGCTCCTCTCATCCTCGCAGATGAGACGTAGGCTCCCTTCCTTGTAAGTTGGTCGGCCTCGAAACAGTGGGCCGTTGCTTGGTGACGAGGCTGTTGCAACATCTGCTATCTCGTCGATTTTGCTGACCAGAAACTCCTCAATCTTAGTAGCCGTATCTCTCGATATGAAACAACGGACAGCAGTTGTTACGGCTATTTCCGTGCTCCCATTGGCTGATACTGCCAAAACATAGGACGAGGGTTTGGGGCCCTGCGTCTGGTTCAGCTTTTGCTGCTTGTGATTCAAAGAGGTCTTGTTTGGTCTCACTCTTTTGGCATTGGCTTGGCCTTCTGCTGGCTCCTTACCCTTTTCTTTCCGCTTCCTCTTTTCTGGTCTACCAGCTGGTACCAACATGGCCGTTGGCTTCGTCGGTACCACACTGGTTACTGTGGTCGAAGCTGCGGGTTCATCTACAGTGAGAGCTTGAGTCTCCGGTCCACCACGCTCTTGTCTTATGCTTTGCACCCTCTCAATGGCTTGCTTGCGTCTCTTTTTTCGCCTGGCCCTCAAGGACTCCACTTTAGGACTGCCAAACTCCTCAGCTGAAAATAATAGATCCACACAATAAGAATTTCACACATCTCGTACATTGACCTGATTCCATACTAAGCACTTAAATGTTACAGATATTAGACAACTAAGGATCTCAAAAATAATACCAGACACTGAACAAACAAGTGTTCATCACACAAATGTTTGTCCAGGGTGGGGAACCCACGACCTTTAGCGTATGAGGTAGGCTCACTACCAAATGCGCCATAGAGAAATAAGAGTTATTAGAATATTGACTGGCCGGAGCTTATCTGTTGTTATGGTAAATGTAGCTAGTAGGTACTAAGAAATTCAATAAAAACAGATAAGAAAGAACAAAAATAACCATTGGGTGATCAAATGCCGGTTTGATATTGAAAACAATGAACAAGCATGACATTGAAACTTGAAAGGTAATGTAGGAATTTCAGATTTTTCAATATTCCAAGTTTGATAAAGGTACTTACCGATACGAACATGATCGCGGCTCACTGTTCCTCTCAGCTTCTTCTTTGAGGTGGCCTGGAGAAGAACAGAAAACATAATTTAGATAAACTCATAAAAAATCACACCATTCAGTTTGGATTTTCGAGTAACTTTAACAACTGTATTCATAACAAAGATTCCTAAGATTTTTAATGGTTTAAAATAAGCTGGGTCTACGGTCTAGTTACCGTACAAATACTTACAACACAGACACCAACCATTTTTCGGTTTTCAAAATCAAAACGAAACGGTGTTTAGCCGGGCGGGTCGTTGAACTTTATTTTATTTTTTTGTTTTCTATGGACTTGAGCCCGCGCACGGTGACGGCCGCGCATGTGATTCCGCCAACGTCAAGTGTTTAGAGAGACACGTTATTTCTAAAAGAAAATGGCTGGTTACAAAGAGATTGTCTATTTTATAATCTTCTTCTTTTTTTTACACAAGTACAACACAACGACAACACATTAATAACATAACAAGAAACAGGGGAGGGAGTTATAGTTTTATTTCATACATACTTTTAAGATAACTTTATATCCGTACTATATATTCTATGATCATGCCTTAGTTGACAATGTCAGACTGAAAGCATTAGTGAGGGGATTACCGTTGCCCGTTGGGTAAAATGACCGAATCATTAACAGTTGGGATTCTGTGGGTAACTGTGAAACAAGCCGCATCGGCTGATGCAATCCAAAGATTTTAATTAGTATCTAAATAGTGGTTTTTAGTGTACAAATTTGGTGTTACTTTGTGCAGTGAAGTGCCGCAGGGTGATATTAATATAATAATCATTGAATTGTGTCGTTTTTAACACTGCTATTGTGTGTCGAGTGAGTTGTCACGTGAACAATTTGCTTTGACCTAATAAAGTCTTAAAACCTACGGCTTTGTTAAAAATAGTCTCCACAGAATCCTTAGGCCATTAAAACGCTTAACACTGGCGTTTTATTGAGTGACTGTGACTTCGACTTACTTCGACTGTTCACTTTATCAAACTCACTTGACATTGGCAAAATTAAATGTGTCATGAACACAATACAGGCCATATATATAAAAAAAAAAAAACATTAACAGTTATTTCTACTAAGGGCGGTTTCAAATATTTTTTATTTATTTTGCACTTTGACCTCATCTCATCTGATGGAGATTGACAATGAGGTCTATGATGTAGCGTGTTTTCCCTGCTTCTCTCTCGACTTAAAGACACCCAAATTGTAGCTCTCTGGGAATACAGAAGCCGGCAAGTTCTTCCATTCCTTAGCAGTTCGTATAAAGAAAGAAGAAGCGAAACGTGAAATTTATTTTCAAAATAAAATATGAAAACCTGCAAGTGATAAATAACTAGTAGGTACCTATTTAAAAAAAAATACGCGGTGAGTATTACCGGTTAGGTAGAGTTTGCAAAGCAAAATAAAAATAAAAAATTACGACACCTGTGACATTTGTTGTCAACTGTCAAATCAGCTGCTTGTCTGTCACTTCGATCAAACTATCTTGCTTGCGTCAGTTTTCTTTCTTCTTGGCTCAAGGACGTACACAGGAGCAGCTATTTCTATTAATATTTCGATCTTCTTTGTACATTTTATTGTGTGAACAAATATTAAAACACGACGTGTATTTCTTGACCAACGGAATATAAATACCTCCACTCATAAACGGAATTGCTCTGCAGGTACAGTACCATCTATTGAATTGAATAGATATTATATTTTTCTTTTGCTACGGCTACATTCAATTCTGTGATGTAAATCAAACGATGCAGATGTAACTTTACATATCTAAGCCCTAAATACAAAAAAACAACGGCAGTATAATATTAATACTAAATAAAACTTAAACCTTTTTTGTAGCAATGAAGTTGTTAACTAACGTAAGGGACATACCTGAATTCAAAAAGGACTATGTCTACATTAGAGATGAACAGGAACTGCTTGAGAAAATTAACAAGATCATTAAAGATGGACACCAGAAAGTGCAAATTGTAACTGACTTTGACCACACATTGACTAGACATTCTATGGATAATGGGGAAACAGTGTTGACCAGTTTTGGTAAGTATTAAGTTATTAAAAACAATTTTTGTTTGTAACATCTCAACAGTACCTATTGTGTAATTCACTAATTAAAAGCCTTCCCATTCTTTTTAAAACATAGAATTATTTGGTTTTTCATTAACGTCATAAGACCCAAAAGCCTTTTAAAAGGCATAATACAATTGATTTTCCATTGTATCTGCTGTCTGGGCCTTATGACGTTAAACCTATTGTGTTGCTAAGTAAACTAGCTAAACTCAAAAGGATAGTAATCGATAATTTTATTATTTTTATTAACAGGGATGTTTAGAGAATGTCCGTCCATACCTCAGGACTACAAAGATGAAGACCAGAGGCTCTCGGACATTTACAAGCCTATTGAACGTGACCCCCACATGAGTCTGCAAGAAAAAACTGAGCATATGGTGGAATGGTACAAGGCCGCTCATGCACAGCTAAGGTACATACAGCTACACCTGAAAGTATACAAAACTGTCAGATTTCTTGAATGGTCTCTCATCTTCCTGCCATAGGTACTCATTAGGTTGAAAATCAATAATTAAGGAAATTTGACAGGTTGTGGTAACCTGATGTTTGGCTGACTGAACAGTACCTCTAATTTTTTTTCTGTAACATTGAATAAGTAGTTCACTAACCAACTGGCTGGCTGACTGATATTGGTTCAATCTATTTAGAGACACCAATAATTTGACCACTGATAAATAAATAAAATCTGATTTTAATTGATTATTGGAAATATTGGAATTGACTTTTTTAGGTAAGGTATGTATAAAGTCATTACTTATAATAGTTTTAGCTTTGATAGCTAAGATTATACTAGGCAAGTAATCTAAGAAACTTGAAAGCTATTAGGTAATAGTTGTGCAAGTTGCCGACTGCCTTTACAAAGTGTTGCTGCATAAAACATTATCTTTCAATTTTATTTCAGAGGTGTCACGTTTCCGAGGCAGGAACTGATGGATATTGGCCATACAATGATAAATTGTTTTAGGTAAGGGTTGCTTGCTCATGTTTATTAAAAGTAACAATAACAAATCTATCTTGTGTATAAATTCGTCGATTCGGATCCTGGGGCTTATTCAGTGTGTTTGGAGGAATACAGAGCAAGTGTTTTAAAAGTTTTTTTTTCTAGAAAGGGTGTGGAAGAGATGATATCATGGTCGCAAACGCAGAAAGTCCCAGTACTGGTGTTCTCTGCTGGGTTGGGCGATGCAGTTGTAGCTGCAATGAGGGCTGCAAACTTCTGGCTGCCGAATGTCAAGGCGAGTTTTTTTTATGAGGTTGAGAGGCAAACAAGATACCTGATGATAAGTGATCACCACCGCCCATAGACATCAGCTACACCAAGAGAGCAGATACATTGCCGGCCTTCTATGAGGCTGTAGGCTAGTTTTTTTAACCGATTCATTGCATAGCCCACTTTTATGGACTTTGGCCTATAGCGGCTGGTTAGTGCAGCTGGTTACTCCGTATTTTACCATACTTTTAGATGGAGTGCCTTTCGAAATAAACTTTTATTAAATGACTTGCACTGCACTACCAATAAAGACACTTGCAATAAAGAATATTGATCTAAATCTGTTTAATTGTAGGTAGTGTCCAACTTTTTGGCAATGGGCGAGGACGACAAGATATCCGGCATGAAGGGTGACATCATCCACACGCTAAACAAGAACGAGACAGCTATTAAGAACACAGACTACTACGAGATGGTAAAGGAGCGATGCCATGTGATCCTCATGGGCGACAACATCGGCGACGCGGGCATGGCCGAGGGCATGGACCACTGCGACGTGGTCATCAAGGTCGGGTTCCTCGGCCACAACATCGAGGGAAACCTACCAAACTACCTCAACAAATTCGATATTGTTCTAGTCGACGACCCGACGGTCGAAGTAGTTAACGCGATATTGAAATTATTACTGTGATCTTATTAATTTAATAGCCAATTTATTTTAGGTGTTCTCTCTGGTCCGGACGTTTGTGTGATCAAGAATTTATATTATGCGTAAAGAATATCATGAAAACGGGTTTTCGGGGAATTAACAGTTCCCGTCCAACTTCAAAGCCATTGGTTGTTTAGTGACATTTTGACGTCTCACATCAAAAATAACTTTAAAATAAACCTAGGTGTAGATGGACTTCAGTTCTACAGTACGCCACCTAGCGGATTTTTATACGCGATATCTAATCGCGGCAAAGTTCTGAAAATAAATGACGGCGACTATCCATACAGCTATGGGGACCTAGTTAGTTTCGACACCCGACTGCCCGCGCACGCCCGATAATCGTCGACTGATTTTTTACAGGTGAAAAATAGAACGTACCTTGATTTAATTGCAATAGCCCAACATACACGTCCTACAAAAAGCATGTAAGTTAGATAAAATAAGAAAAATAATTGAGAAAATATCGGCCCGACAATCGATCCTACAAAGAGTCTGACTGAAGTGGACGGGTAGTCTTATGAAACGCGATCTAAAGTTATTACCGTACTAATAATTCCTGTTTCTGAACTATTTTTAGATGAAGTTTTATAAGGGGGCCGTTGTCACGATTTTCTTTACGCATTTTAGTCCCGTTAAACTAAATGAGGCTAGGTTCATATTATAGGCTCTCTATCTACCTTGTTATGAAATGATGTACCGTACCGTAATTAAAATTTCAATAAATTTAGCAGCTGTTAAGATAAAAGTTAAATGTACTGAAATTTAATTGGGCCATCGGGAATACCTCTATATTCTATATTGTTTATTTTTGTTGTTTCTGTTGCGTATGACTTTGTCGTACTTAATGAAGTATAATACTAATAGTGATATTATTTTTTTTTGTAAAATAACTGCGTTATTCAATCCTACTTTTTTTTGTTACTAATTTAAATATTATATACCTAGGCTAGGTACTACAAATGTTGTTAAACAAAATAAAGGCGAAGTTTACACTTAATAACAATAAAATTGTATGTATATTTTAAAGTAAAAAAGACAATGTGCTGTACTTATCTTTTATATTGTTAGGTAATACTTCTCAGTAGGAGCTAGATATATTTGCGCACATTCTAATTGATATTTTTTTAGGGGCTTGGATTGATTACATTCTTGATCGGACCTGGCTTTTGGCCGATTATTGCATTGGCAATTATAGTATCTATTATATGAGGAAGTAGTAAATAAAACAAAATTTGTAATGAAATTAAATATTTTGTTATTATTATAAAACAACACATAATTATAAATGTATTTTCTAGTCATTGATCTGCTTGTCAATAGTACTACAGTCTGGAACAAGATATTTGTTAATATCACAAACATAAATGCATATAGGTATGTAAGAATACAAAGAGATGGAAGAAGCGCAGAGACGGCTCCACTCCGGACAGCCGGCTCCTGGCGCGGAAGATCAACAGAGAGACTAAAGGTGTCTCATCTTTAAAACATCGTAAATAGCAAATTTCGTTGATAAGACTAGTTAATAATTGTAACGATTAACCTCCATTGACCTAACAGTTTATATAATTAACATAATAATGTTAAATTTAAAATAGACGAAGGTAACTACATATAAATAGAGGAAGCTGAACATACATAATTATTTAGCTTAAATTATCTTGTACTAAAATTTGTTATGCACTAAAAAGTTCCAATTACAATATGGCAAGAAACTCATTCAACTCCGATGTAAAACAACATCAGAACTAACAGCGTACTCACTAAATGACTGGAAAATACATATTTTCAACACAATACCCTATTAGTTTTAATTTAACTAAACAAATTAAAAGCTCTAAAATGAACAACAGTCTTAGAACATACATGTTATTTACACAAAGATTTTTTTTATAAAAATAACCTACTGTACATATAACAATCATCATTCATATAGAAATATATAATTTGTCTCTATATACAAACGGCTAGAAACAATACAAAATAGTCATATCTTTTAGGAATCATCTAATCACTTAGATAGGGTCGGTAGGTACTGCGGAAATGCACCATCGGCAGGAACAAGGCACTCGGCAATGGAATGTATGGTGCGCGAACCGAACGTTTGATACCGCTGCAACGGTTGAAAATAAACCGTATCCGGTCCCTGTAGGGTCAAATTATATTCAAGGCTTTGTACGAGAAGAGCTAAATGCTCGATAGAGTAAAAATAGGTATAATTGAATCAAGTAAAAGATTATTTTCGTCAGTCCTAAATTTGATCACTACACGAAGATTGACTTGAGAAAGGACACTTGAGATTCAATTCCGTGTGAAGGTTAGCGGCGGTGCGACTGACAGAGCTCGGTGCATTTCAGGCGACCCTCGCGCAGTCCCGGGCAAGGCTAGCGGTACACTACGTGGCTGTCGGTTCTACCGATACAATACTATAAAAATACACGATACGTCATTCCACATCTTCAGAGTATACATAAATACGATATTTATTACCAACAATCTTAAATGAACACTTGAACGTTCCGTTCACCTTAGTGACATTTACTAACTATTCGGCTCGTTGAATCATTATCAGATTAATCTAACATACTTATTTGGAAACAATATAAGTTTACGGGTAAATTAGAGCAAGACATTTTTCGAATCGATTCCAATCACATAAGGAAGTCTTGTGATGAATGCAGCAAAATAGGTAGATTAGGAAACGTGATTTAATCGATAACAATCTGTGTTTCACGGACTCAGTCTCATGCGCACGATTTTATCTATGTGGCAAGCCAGAGATTGAATACAGTACAGCTACGCATGCATTTCATCGTAGATATGCAGTATTATCATATATCACGTTTCACGTACAAATATCGTAAGTTAAAATAACAAGAATTTAGAATTATCCACGCATCACTCATACTTAATTTCTACCGGGTTCGTCTCGACGGGCGAGCGAATCAATGTACAATACTGATAAAAATAACATAACATTAAATAAGATTGGCAGATCTAAGAACAATTCAAGTGGAGTTCGCGCCGTTTTCCTTATACTTTACGAACGAGGACTAGAATCTAATCAGTTAATACGTCACGATACAAAAAGTAAAGAGCAATACGCGTAGAAAAGTGTGGTCTGCGGTCGCCATGAACAACATTGAATTCGTTCAATATAGTCTTTTCAAGTATAAGTAAGTACAAAGCGTTTAAAACAAATGAGTTACGTGATTAAAATGATTCTTATTATTAGGAAATTGGAAGGGTAGGTAAAGCACTGTCGGTGTCGCTTAGCGTTGCACTTACTCGAGTGGGGCAGGCGTCGTTGGACTGAGAGTACAAAGTAGACACAGATTCGGCTTTCGTTGATAAGAGTATATCGTATCGTGTCTCTGCTGGAGGCCAATTCTCGGTTTTCGCCTTCTATGTAGAGTCGACTTCATTGAACGCACAACCAATAGGAGAACACAGACTACAGTCGAAATACGTTCTTGTTCTCCTATTGGTCTATGCGTTGAATTGAGAGAATTGATCTCCTGGGTGGCAATTCTCGTGCACTCGACATTTAAGTGAAGTTTAGAGATTTCATACATTTGTATGGAAAAATCTCTAATTCGACTTCAATGTGGAGTGTACAAGAGTCGCCCCCGTACACGTCCATCTTTGTCATACACACCGCTACAAGCCAAGATTACTGTAAGCGCATTTACTATCAGCAAAGATCCCGGTAGGCCACTTTTCAACCTTATTGCTAATGAATTAAGGTCGAAAAGTGGTCTACCGGGAACTTTGCTGATAGCTCAACATATGTAGCTTGTTTAAAGAAATAAAAATATTCTTTATTCAGTCAAGTCCATACAGAACATTTATGAATGTCAAAGTTTAGCTCACGATGTAGGCAGCCGGCGTTCTAGGTCTAATCATTTTGTGCAGGGGCTTATATCTTATAGCAGGACCTAAACTGTTTCATCTGTACTATGTCAACGAATAATACATACTAAATAATTATAATAGTGTTGGCTATCGACAATAAAATAATAATGAATAGTAATACCAGGTCAATGGTATCGATAGTCTCAATATATCGATTGGGAAATTTAAGCAATATTTTTGGTAACGTCAATACTATCGACAGTTTAACGTCCAATAGTATCTATAATTTAACGACCGATAGTATCTTTAGTATTGTGATTTCTAACATATAAAGCAATACAATCGATAATACCCATTGTCGGCTGTTTCGATAGTGTTGAATGCTGTTAGAATTCACAATACTATCAATAGGATTGGATGTTTAACTATCGATAGTATCGATACCACTGCACTTTCGAGCCGATAGTTGAGCAACACTAAATGACAAAGAACAGTTCAATTTATGTCCTGTGTTAAAAGCTGATAGACCCCTCGGCTCGGTCAAACCGACCGAGACTTTGTCAGTCTACTCATAGGAGCTGATATCGATATAATACTTTTAACCCGCTCAGTACTAAGTCTCAAGGTTCATTCACACACATTGTTCATTCGATAAAACGTATACTTACTAACTCTATAGTTTTTGGAATGCATTCGCGTCAGCCCCTACGAGACGACTTAGTCAGCATCAAAACATCTTAGCCTACATAGTTGAAAATATTTGCATTTTCAAGTTAACTTTATATGCGGCAGCTCAGAGTACACTTTCGTTTCAGTCAAAATTATACTTTTACATACATGTAATAAAGTTGCCTTTCAAACGGCAAGATATTCGAGTACCGCTGCGATACATTGATGCCGTGGAGTCGAGTGCGTGCAACGCTAATGTCGCGTCGCGACGCTTTGGTCCCGCGTGTGTAAGCGCATATATTACTCTATACTATACGAGTTGTATGACAGATCACAGCCTAAGTATTGCGGGCGCGCGCGCCGGTCACGTGATGGCCGCCACCTCCGCCGCCGGCTTGTGCAGCCCGTCCTCGTCCGTCGCCCTGGGGAGTGACAAAGAGGTAAAGTCAGCATCATGTACAGTGTATCTATATGTGAACATTTACATCCCTTAAACCATGGATTTTGAACACAATGTTGAGTATAAATGAGTCGAATTTTGAACGTAGACGTGTGTATGTCTATGTGTGGTGTAGCTACCAGGAGGCCAATTCTCGGTTTTCGCCTTCTATGTCGAGTCGACTTCATGGAACGCACAACAAATAGGAGACACAGATTACAGTCGACATTCCTTATCTTGTTCTCCTATTGATATATGCGTTCCTTGAAGTCGACTCGACATAGAAGGCGAAAACCGAGAATTGGCCTCCTGTAGACGTGTGTATGTGTGTCTATGTGTGGAGGCACCTGTAGACGTGCGCCTGCGCGTTGGCGCTGCGGTAGTGCGCGGCGTAGGGCAGGCGCGAGCGGCGGCGGCGCGCCAGCACTGCGCGTCGCAGCGTGCCAGGCCGCATCGAGTTGCGCACTGCGTGGTACGCCAGCCTGCGCACAAACAAAACAAGTCTTTGAGACTGGTGTTACAGACAGCCCTCTATGCAGATCATGCATGAAAGAAGGACGAAACAGCCGCCCACATCCTGCCGGAGTGCAGAGGGGTGGCCAGCTGCCGGGCGCACTGCCTGGGGAACCAAGCTAGTCTCCGGGAAATCTTCAGCAGCGCAAAGGCGCTTGCAGGTTACCTAGAGGATCTTGGCTGGTTGGAGTGAAGACCGGCCAACATCACCCTCCACACGCGAAATGGGCACAACTGGAGCCTAATTGCGGAAAAGCCCGTACGGAAGAAGAAGTCTTTGAGACCTGCCGGGCTAAGATGCGCACCACGAGATAATTTTGTCGACACTCGTATTGCGTCAGCGCTAGTTGCTTCTCGCTCACCTGACAGGGCGAGGAGCGGGATAGAAAGATACGCTCTCGCGAACGAGAGTCGACAAAATTTTGTCGCGGTGCGCATCTTAGCCCGGTTGGAGGCCAATCTCGGTTATCGCCTTCTATGTCGAGCATAGATCAATAGGAGAACAAGATAAGGAATGTCGAATGTAATCTGTGTTCTCCTATTGGTTGTGCGTTCCATGAAGTCGACTCGACATAGAAGGCGAAAACCGAGAATTGGCCGCCTAGTCTCGTGCACTCGACATAGAAGTCGCATCAGAATTTTGTATGGAGAAATGAATGAAATCTCTAAATTCGTCTTCAATATCGAGTGCACGAGAATGGGTCCCTTTGTTTGCCTTGTCATGCAACATTGATCGGTTAAACAACATTTCTAATGGATATAGATAGGTATTTGACACTTTTTTACATTTGAGATTTCCCCTCCCAGGTGTAGATAGGCGACGGTAACCGCTTACCATCAGGTGATCCGTCGGCTCTTCTGCCACCTATATCATCAATCAATAACCGTGAATATGGACTTCAATTCTACAGTACGCTATCTAGCTGATTATTCACACGCGATAGCCTCATTGCTGCCATAGCCGGAGGCTCAACCGGGGAGAAAGGAATAAAAGGTTGGCAGTGCACTTGTAACTCCACTGGTGTTGCAAATATCCATAAGCGGCGGCAATTGCTTACCATAAGATGATCTGCATGCTCGTCTGCAACCTATCACATAAAATAATTGCTGTTAATGTTGTAATAAATAAGATAATGTTGACAAAAAATTAGTACTACCTTGGCGCCAAAGCAGCCACAGTCGCCAGCACAACGACGAGCAGGTACACCGGGTCGGCGAGCGTGTTCTGCATCACGCGGAACGTGGAGGGCAGCCCGAAACACACCACGCACAGCGACTCGTACATCAGCGTCAGCACGAAGAACGACGCCAGCGAACCCACCAGCGCGAGGACGTGAATCACCGTCTGGAATACTCATTGTTGTAGGATCCGGCTCGAAGGACCAGGTTTACGACCTGTTCGCTTCCAGGAAAAGGGACCATCCAAACACTAGTGCAACACTGGTTTAGCTGATGTCCATGGGCGGCGGTGTTCACTTACCATCAGGTGACCCGCTTGCTCGTTTATATCAAAAGAGAAACTGTTTGGGTGACTGGATAATGGACACAACCCAAACCAATGAAACCTAGAAACTTGAAATTTAGGATCCTAAGCGTTTGTTGTAAAAGTAAGCACTAAGATAGAATTTATTAAAATTGAATTCTTAAGGGGTTGAAAACGGGTTGGACGTTTGTACGAAAGTCCGTCATTCCTAATGCTAGGAATATGAAAGTTTGGATTAAGACTTAAAATTTGAAATAAAAAGTAACTAAAACGTTTTTGGAAAATCTCCCTGCGATAGGGTAAAATAGGAGGCGAAATGCATTATTCTTAATATTATAATGTATTGTATATACAAAAAACAAGTATCCTGCTCGGAGGATCAGATTGATGAGCCTAATAAGGCGTCAACCAGAGTGAATACCTCAATAGTACCTAAAATATTAAAAGATTGGCCTTATGTTCTATAAACATTTATCAGTTATCATACAGAATTAGAGAACGACTGGATTCGTTTTAAAGATCTTTTTGATTTGTTGTAATTGAAATAATTTTGGTTACTAATGCCAGAATAACGACGGAAAAAAGATGGATCGTAGTTCGCCTGCGGCCGCTAGGGATTAATTATAATTTATGGCAATGACACAATAGTTATAAAAAGTGACCGCGCATTGCCCTTGACCTTGTAGTGAAGTGGACTAACTATTGTAATAGAAATTAAATAGAATACCTAAAAAGGTAGATTAACGTACATTTTCTTTGTGTAATTACCTATTTAATAACCTTATAATATTCATCCATACTTCCATACAAATATTATAAATGCGAAAGTAACTCTGTCTGTCTGTCTGTCTGTTACTCTTTCACGCCAAAACTACTGAACGGATTTAAATGAAATTTGGTATACAGATGGTCTGGACCCTGAGAAAGGACATAGGCTACTTTTTATTGCGAAAAAGGGGGTGAAAGGGGTTAAAAGTGGGGTACAAAGTTACTTTTCCACGCGGACGAAGTCGCGGGCGGCCGCTAGTGTAGACATAAAGTAGAGATATTATTTTAAGTTCCGTGTATTCTATAAACTCAAAAACCGCTAAAAGATCACGCATGTGCCTCTATATTCACACTAAAACGTACAGTAGTATTATCTTGTTCCTTATCAATTATTTGAGTTACAATATAAATTGAAAACCCAATTGCTTCATGTGTCTTGGTTGTCCTAGTGCAAAAACTCTGCAAGTGATTGTTTAGAGCACGCCGTGCTAAAAACATTCTAATCCAGTTTAATAAAAAGTTACTTTAAATCTTACTTCAGAATAACCTTGGGTTTTTAGGGCAACAGACTTTTATTAAATTGGTTTAGAACGTTCTAACGCTAATCTTAGTCTAATAGAAGATAGATTTTACAAGCCGAATAACTGACACCAATTTACAATGTATTAACCACTTTTGAATAAAACTCAGCGATTTCATTCAACTCTAATTAAATAATGTGGTGAATGTTGACCGGCCAGCGTTCTTAACAATTCGGATTACGGCGATCCGACTTCCTCGTTCGCTTACGTACGGTATGTTTCGCCGGTCAGTGAACCACAGTTATTACCTATTTTATAAATTTAATTACTTCTTATATAGTAATAGTTCTGAAGTCATTGCACTCTAGTTACAGTTGTTATTCGGCAAGTAAGCGAAGTAGAAGCAAAGCATCACTCAGTGGACCGCGCTACAGCAGCCCTCACCCACTTACTAGCATCTTAAAGAACAGCTGCATGGAAACATTGACCACTTATTGTTATAGTTATTATAAATCATTAACAAATAACATTTTTAACCTTATATTTATGACGACAAAATAAACAAAAATATCTCGCGATAGGAGTAGGTATTATGTTTTTACTTTAACGCTAAAGTATATAAAGGGCGCGTTACTTCTATGGAAAAGAGAATTCAAAAATATTTTCTTACAAGAAGACAATCCGGGGGCTTATAAAACAATGGACGACTTACAATACTGCTAAATCTTTTCTGTATGGCCCAAAAGGTTGACAGGTTGAGAATGCCTCTTGGCATTAAATTCGACTATTTTATAAAATTTTGTGAAAGAAAGTTTATATACTTATCTTTAGTATTAATCAAGAAGTAATATCGAAAGACAACGACAACACTGCTTGTCTGCAAATTGTCGTGATAGGTAACCTATCACATAAAAAAACATTTATGGGTAAACTGAAACACGAAACACGATGATTCCACGATGCAATCGCCACCCATCGCCATATATTGTTTGGAACTACTACATAAAAAGAACTGAGTCTCGAAACAAATGAGGGTTTTTGCAAATGCAAAATCCGATAGATGGCGGTACGTTGACGACAGGTCCAACAACGAGTGGATTGGTTACATTTTGACGAATCATGTCAAAATTATGAAGTTGTGTTACGAAACAACCAATGTTATCAAAGTTGGACCTGACGTCAAAGTAACGCTATTTATCGGATTTTGCATTCGCAAAAAACCTCATCGAGGGCGGGTCACTTAAGTATAAATAGACCAATAAAAAGAGCATAACTCACCCAGCTCCTAGTCTCGATGGCGACGTAGACCAGCATGATGACGAGGCAGGTGGTCATGCAGGCGGTGCCGAAGGACCAGAGGTCGACGGCGGTGTCCCAGTAGGCGCTGAGCGCGGTGAAGAATATCACCACGCTGATGTACAGCGACTCCAGCAGCACCAGCCAGTACGAGTGCGTGCGGTACGCCAGCCCGCGCCGCGCCGCGCCGTACAGCCCCGGCCGCTCCGTCAGCAGCGCCGCCGGCGCCACGCGGTCGTACGCGCCTGACACAAACATCGAACCCTCGTAGAGCCTCGGCAGGCCTTCAGGGTGAGAGTGGCAGACTCAATGGACACTTTGTCTGTTCTTTTGTGCCTGTCAATCTCATATTTGGATCTCACTGCCGCTTACCATCAGGCGGAGTGAGGTCATCTTGATTGTTCTCAACATATAAAAAACCGGCCAAGAGCGTGTCGGACACGCACATGAAAGTTTTCCGTAGCCATAAGATGGGCCCGAACTTATTTTCATAGTTTTTAAAAAAAAAATAGTTTTTCGATAATTTTAAAAACCAATTTTTGAATTATCAATATACATCTCTCCACCAATTTTCGTGGCAATCGGTGCAGAAACGGCGGAGAACGAGCCAAGACAGACAAACGGACAGACAGACATGGCGAAACTATAAGGGTTCCTAGTAGACCACGGAACCCTAAAAAAGAGCCTCGACCACCGCAGACGGGTAGCAAGCCTCTCGGTCTTCTACCGGATTCATTTCGGGGAGTGTCCAAAATATGACGGTAAGTGTCAATAATTAAGTAAGTAAGGTTCATAATCAGGTGGTAACTATTTTGGGATAAATAATCGGGACCATTGGAGGAAAAAAAAGGTTTCTATATTATAAATAGACTCACCAATAACAATCGGTGGGATGGCGGTAAACATCAAGTTGTAGCACATGAGATGCGCCTGGTTGATCATGACCATCGCCGAGAATCCGTTGTACAGCTGGTACCAGAACACTAGGAACACGAATGACTGCCGATAAACAAATTATCGCCATTAGTTTGTTTATTTAATAAAAATAATAAAAAGCAAAACAATGTCAACAATCAATATTCAACATAATTTACCTAAACTATATAAATTATGTGGATTTAAATACATACAGATTTAAATACATCTGTCATTTTGACATCTGTCAAGCTCCTATTTTGACGTTTTAGTAGTATTTATCCGGAAACAATCAATGAGGGTTTTACAAACGGGAAATTCCAAAGACGTCGTTATGTAGGTCCAATTTTAACAAAATAGGTTGTTTTGAAATAAGTTTTAAAACAACCAATTTCGATGTAAAGACATCGTCACTTTGACATCACATAAGCAATGCAGCCCCTTGTCCCAGAGTCACATTAGTACAAAATAAGGCTTGCACTTATACATACTTAGGTACAAAAATTTATGTCATCGTCATAACGCCATCTATTGAATTCCCATGTGTAATAATAACCTACATTGGTAATATATGGGTATTATTTTAACGGATCAGCAAAACAAAGTAATTTAACATACCCAAAAAATGATTACTCAGCAAAGAATCTAATCTATTTAGCACAGCAAATATCAACACGGTAATGAACATTCGCTGTGCAATTACTAATTTTGGTGCTCAATATAATATTTCTGATAATTTACCCGGGGCTATTGAACGAGACTTTAAGGTCGTAAGCCTTTTAAAATCCAAAGACAATTGATTTTCTATTGTGTCTGCTGTCTCTGGCTGTAGGAGGTAAAACAAACTCACGGCATTTTTAAGGAAGAAATACAGTATCATTCTGGCAAGTCGATCGTAGCACCAGTGGCCGTGCACCAGCAACAGCCGCTCCAGGAACTTGAACCGCGAGAGCGCGAAGTCCGACGCCATCACCGCCTGCCGCCCCTCCTGCCCCGACAGACCTGGAAATACGATTCGTTTGTCTTCATTCACTACCGTAGCGAAAACTTTTCCTGTTAGTCCATACAAAGTGCTGCCACCTATAGCAACTGCCACACAAGGTAATGAAGGCCACCGCGTGTGGAAAATCCGTTAGATGGCGTACGTGTAGACTGAGATCCAACTTCAACGTCATTGGTCGTTTAGTGACATTTTGTCATCTCACACACAATAATCAATCACCATGTAGTTGGACCTCGGTTTACACGTACGCCATCTAACGGATTTTCTACACGCGGTAGCCCCCATTAAAAATATTTTTGATTTGAGAATATAAAAAAAATATATAAGTCCGCATTCACCATTTTTTTTATTACCTGTAGGCGATTGCGGTTTTCTCAATTTGTTTTAATGTGGAGGTTGATTTTCTTGGTATTTGTCTTCCTATACTTATTTAATCAATACATCATAGTTGTAACTGGACGAGGTATTCAGGGATGAAAAACTGTATAATAAAGGAGACTAGGTATTGAATGTTTATTACAAATAGAAACTTACCAATTCCCACGTCAGCAGTTTGAATCATGGACACATCGTTAGCGCCGTCGCCGATCGCCAATGTGGTCACACCCAATTCTTCTTTTACTGCCTGTAAGTAAATAAATATGAACTGAAACATTTTACGATCAAAATCACAGCGTTACTGATTGTACACGTAAGCCGTACAAGACCCGGACACGAAGTAGCCTGGTTCTATCTGGCATAAGAGTTCGTTGACCTACGCGCTGGGCAGTATATCAGATCGCGTCTCTCCTGCCACCACGCTGAGATCACTGTAGCCTGTTAATAAATAATTCAAGTTTTTTTTTTTTGGTTAGGTTAGAACAGTAACCAGCTACAAAAGTATTGAAATTCCTGCCCGAGATTTTTTTCCCGAGTTGCCCCCTAAGCCCCATGGGTCTCGGGTTACAAAGGCTTACCTTGACAATATACGCCTTCTGCAGCGGCGTGGCCCGACAGCACAGCACCGCGGAGCAGCGCCTGGCCAGCGACAGGAACGGCGCCACGAGCCCCGAGCGCCGGTCCAGGATGTAGGTCAGCGTGCGCCCGTCCACCACTAGCGCGCGCCCGCCCGCACGCTCCGCCGCGCCGCCCTCCAGGTAACTCTTGATCGTAGACTCTGCGTGTTCCTGAAAACATAAACGAACTTGATGATCGTGAAATGAAACAGTATCGTGAAATGAAACAGTATCGTGAAACGGAACAGAAGACGACCCTTTTAACATAATGATTTGAGCGCTGGTTGAGAGGTAAGGGTCGCAGGTTCGATTCCCGCACCAACACAAATGTTTGTTGATGAAACAGATATCTGATATTTGTGTTGGGTCTGGATGTTTGTGGTTCCTCCGTTGTTTCTGGTTTCCATATATTCCATAAAGGAAAATCTTAGTTTGGGACAAGGATCAATTCGATAGCTTCACTCACTCGGCGAACATAACGCAAGCGCTGCTATAAACAGTATCGTGGAACGGAACAGAAAACGACCCGTTTAACGTAATGGTTTGAGCGTCGGTTGTGATGTAGTGTACATACCTTGTCCCGCGACATGAGGTGAAGCAGCCGGTCGCTCTGCGAGAACAGCGCGGCGGAGTAGGCGATGTTGATGGCGGTCTCGGGCTTGTCGCCGGTGAGCACCCACACGACGATGCCGGCGTCGAGCAGCGCGCGCACGGTCCGCGGCACGTTCTCCTGCAGCCGGTCCTCCACGCCCGTGGCGCCCACAAGCGACAGCGCGCTCTCAAGCCGCGCCAGTGAGTCGCGGATGCGCTTTTCTCGACCTGATATCAACACAAATTGGGGGTTTTCTATATCTATATCTAAACTACGTATAAAGAGGTTGATCTCATATTCCAGTTATTCCACGCCAGGGCCACATATAACGAAAACACGAAACATTAACGCGATACAATCAACGCCCAGTGCCATCTATTGGTAGACAGTGGAACTACTGTCTCGAAACGAAGTGAGGGCGGGCCATTAGTTATTTAAAATATCTTGGAGATTTATATTATCAATATTTATAAAAAAGAGAATTACATGAATCATTAAAATATGAATTGATAGGGTTGAGTCATGCCGCATGACCAATAGAATGAATATCTTATCGGTTCACTACACTGTGTAACAGATCATTTGTTGTTGTATCAATCATTTTCACTGATAACACATGAATTGTAGAGAACGCAGCTGGGGATCGAACTCATACTGGTAATAACATTGATTCGCGAAAAATAAGATACATTTTTTATGTAAACTTGTGGCCTTGGGATTCCCCTTGAGATAAAATAAAACTACATCATAAAGTTGTCTGAATCTAGATTATGTCTATTGTCTTTAGAATTGCTCCTAAATGATAATTAAGTGGGAAAAGTTTTAACGTCACTGATTTATGCGTCATAAGAAATCGATAAGCCGTTTTATGGAAACTTTCCTACTTGATTTGAAAGGCTTAGGTCATTTGTAGCTATTATCTATCCAATTGTACGCTTCAAACTTACATTCTAAATAAATCGGAAAATCAATTTATTAGGTTATCATTTACTGTCTACATCTATTAAAGTTCTATATATTTGCGACAAATCGTTCAATCTGAAACCAAGAACGCCACCCAGAATAAAAAAAGTCTTAATTACTTTCCTTTAAGAGGCCATTCCTAAATTTATTTATGATTATTTGTAATGCAAGTAATTGGGAAGTCCCGTGGTGACAGACGATTCAAATGATCTCAATTTAGTATGCTATTGTATAGTGTCTCACCGCCTGCGTCAATATACATTCTAATAGGTGGGTTATCTATTTAAACAATGATAGGGGAAAACATCTTTACCGTCATTTACATTAATTACTCCACAGCTAAAACTTCCTAATTTCGTAAAGACAAGATTACAAAAAAAAAACAAAGTATGTGTTTAAATGCCGAACGAAATAAATGAAATCGTAAATATAAAGAAACAGGTGATTTACGATAAGAGGTTATAATAAAGATAAGTGATTTGAAATAATTGTTATCGGTGTGTTGACTCAGTTTTATTAGGAATCAAGAAAGATTACGCGTCATAAGTAGACCCGACTAAAGTGAAGTACTGGAATAATGCCTACCGCTTCTATTTAGGGAAACGGGAGCAAACTGTGAAACCAGCCGAAACACGCGGAAAACAAGACGATCCAGTTGCACTCCGTTTTAAAACGATTGGCTCAATTAATAGAGTGCAATATGCAGCGGCAGGTGAGCCGCCACAGTGACCCGATTTGGTGGCGCATGAGAGAAGAGTACATTCGCCACCAAAATATCATAGGGTTTGGTTCAAAACATCCGTAAAGTTGAAATAACTTTGGAGAATGTGAACCGATTAGAGATGGAAATAATGCCACAAATAATTAGACCTAGAATGCCGAGTGCCAACATTGCAAGCTTAACAAGGTACGCACACGTGATCGTCAACGTGATCTCGGCATGTTTCGGCGTAAATAACAGAGAGGCGTGCGGGAGAGACAGGATACGTTATACTACTATAAAGAACTCGTCTATATCAGGGTATCAGGACTTAAGAATAGAATTTCATAAAAAATCCGCTTCTCAACGAGCAAACTTCTATCGGTGGATTTTACTCCACTCCACTCCTATTCACTGGTATCGCAACCTATGTCTACTAAACGCGGTTTCCTCCTGTTGCTTGTGACTGTACTGAACCTGTTCGGGCTGCACCGCGCGCTAACTGACGTTTTGGCTGCGGTTCAAGTTCATGATCGATATTAAACGGATAACTTTCCGTAGCCGATATCCGGTTTCCGAAAACACTTAAAGGTTACGAATAAAGTCGTATTTGTATTAATTAAGCTGGCACGGATCCTTCAATCTTATTTCCAATTTACTCGTTTTTATGTCGCGTTGAGAACAACCTGTGCACATAGTTACTAAGTAACTATATGTAAATAATATTTTCAACTAAATGGCAGTAAACCTTACTTAGTGAGTTGAATGCAACCCACGCCCATATTTATAGAATGGGAGAGGTAGAATTCAACTCGCTTAGCTTGACTAGGTAAGTATTCAAATAACTTTTGGGGTCAAAACAGTTCGTTGAAAGGCCTAAACTATATACAACCACTTTGCTTCAAAGAGCTGATAGCAATCAAAGTCAGTACACTTTGTTTGCTTTCAGCCTAATGTAATGTTAAAGTGGACTCCTGTTTCCGCACTTAGACTCCTACTTGGTCCAGTGTTTGCTATCAGCCTATCAGCTGTCCAAATTAGAGGAATAGTAAATAAAAAAGCCGGGCGTAGCAGACGACGCCGTGCGCCTCCAGTTCGATTGTGACCACGGCTGTTGTAACGCAGTCGAAACGTCAAGCAGTAGTGCTAGAATGTACTTATTAAATTTCGTCGCGTTTAGTCCCGTTTATATGAAGTATTTGTAAAAAAACCTTACCCTCGCCAATCTCCGACGCTCTAACATGTCCCGCCATCCACTCCTCCCACAGCGCCGGCTGCATAGTCCTCTTGGCCATGACCAGCGTCCGCAGCCCCGCTCGGGAGTACTCGGAGAGCAGCGAGCGCGTCCGCTCGTACGCGGCCGCCTCCGCGGAGCCCGAGCGCATGGGCGCCAGCGCGCCGAGCACCGTGGAGTCGGCGCCTTTGACGTACAGTACCACCTGTGGAACGAGGTGTCCTCGTCTTAGTACTGGCTGCAAACTATTTTAGACTAGTTTCTATACTATTATTTATAAAGTAACTAACTGTTGCTCGCGATTTCATCGAAAACGGTTCAAGGAAAGAACTCGCTTACCCAACGGTTGAGTTAAATATTTTTTATTTTTATGCCGTTTCTAAAACATATAAAACACATCTTTCCTAAATTCTGTTAAAGGATGTAAATGCAACATTTGAAGCAAATTGGACCAATAAATCACGTACTCATAGAAACTTTAGCCGTTCTTTTAACCCACTTAGGGCTAGAATTTCAAAATATCCTTTCTTATAGGATGTTAAATCATACAGTGAAGAAACCCAATAATAATAATTTCAGGTTTAGTTGTGCGTTGATCCATCAGTCAGTCAAGACAAATCGATCGATTGGTCTAGTTGAAAATTAAATGTCGAAGATTAAAATTAAATTACGACGATGTGGGGACAGGCCTTACTTAGTATTCAATTAAATAATGGTTACGGTGTTTCTCAAAGTTTGTTTCACATGACCACTTAATATTAACACTGTCCTTTTGTTACCCCCTGTAGAATCTACGTCCTTGCCCATGTTAATAGTTTGGCAAAACAGACTTGTTAGATCTTACCGACAACAAAAAATGTGAACTAAAGACACTGTCACTTTCATATAAATAACAAATGCGAACGAACACCGATGAACGGCAAAAAAACCTAGATAAATAAATACATTAGTCATGCTAAGCACAAATTTCGCGTAGCACACAATCAAAATAGTATTACTCTACGCTATTGTTATGATCTGGTTTAGCTTTCATTCATGACGGGTGTAAATCGTAACTTTGTAATGTAAGGCAGGAAGTTACCTCACCAATAATTACGGGCCGCCCACCTGCTCTTGACGTTGACGTTTCGTGGTGCGTGTCAAAGGACGAGTTTAATAACATACATTTGATATCTAATGGTTATCAGGTTATTTTGGAAGAATTATAGTACGAGAGCCCACGACCAAAACCATGTCTCATAGCAATACGGCAAAAACCCTATAAAATCGTTAGATTGTATGATTCTGAACCCGACTAGGCGTGTAGTAACGGTCGAAAGTGTAGCAACTGCGTGGGAGGCCATTTCTGCTGTGTCAATAAAAAAAGACAGTCGGTATTATAGCAATACGTCTGATAGTGAAAATGTACATAGATTTTATAATTGTATTACGAAAAAGTTTGTTTTCAGACATTTTGCGCGTAGCATATAGCCTGAGCGCATTTTTGAAAATGTCAAAAAATTTAGCCGACCTGTATCATAGCAATACGGATAATTTTTTTTTTCAACTTTTTGTATTGCTGCCAGGATTACCAAAAACCTGTTTTCAGACACTTTCAGTGTAGCATATACTCCCAAAAACGAAAATAACGTTTCGGAGTCGCCTGACCGACGCACACTGGGGCAAGATACCCTTATTTCTGGCATTAAATCAGTTTACTGGCTAAATGGCTTTTGTAGTCACTAAATTGAAATAAAATAATGTTTTCGATGATTTAGAATCATTTATATGACTTTAAATACATAAATGTATGTTTTTTAGGTAATTTAACACAAATAATGAAACAAAAAGACGTAAACAATCGCTTATATTTTATTAAAATTATTCTGAACCTACTATTCTAAAGATATGCTAGCGCATCATCATCATCTTCATCAACATCATCTTCATCATCATCATCTTCGTCATCGATATGCGTTACTTTATCGGAATTTATGTTTGAAGATGGATCTTTTAATAGAAACATCCGGGTCCGCCGTACTGCGTGAGCCAGATGCAAGGCGCCAGGCGCAGCATGGTCGTGCCCGGGACGTACAGTACACCTGGGAACAAGGTGTCTGTCTTAGTTGGCTGCAAACTATTTAGACTAGTTTTATCTATATTTAAGTTATCTGTTGCTCGCGATGTCATCGAAAACGGTTCAAGGAAAGAACCGCTTCCCACGGTTGAGTAAATTTTTTATTTTCTATGCCCTTTCTAAAACATATAAAACACATCTTTCCTAAATTCTGTTAAAGGATGTAAATGCAACATTTGAAGCAAATTGGACCAATAAATCACGTACTCATAGAAACTTTAGCCGTTCTTTAACCCACTAGGGCTAGAATTTCAAAATATCCTTTCTTATAGGATGTTAAATCATACAGTGAAGAAACCCAATAATAATAATTTCAGGTTTAGGTTGTGCGTTGATCCATCAGTCAGTCAAGACAAATCGATCGATTGGTCTAGTTGAAAATTAAATGTCGAAGATTAAAATTAAATTACGACGATGTGGGGACAGGCCTTACTTAGTATTCAATTAAATAATGGTTACGGTGTTTCTCAAAGTTTGTTTCACATGACCACTTAATATTAACACTGTCCTTTTGTTACCCCCTGTAGAATCTACGTCCTTGCCCATGTTAATAGTTTGGCAAAACAGACTTGTTAGATCTTACCGACAGCAAAAAATGTGAACTAAAGACACTGTCACTTTCATATAAATAACAAATGCGAACGAACACCGATGAACGGCAAAAAAACCTAGATAAATAAATACATTAGTCATGCTAAGCACAATTTCGCGTAGCACACAATCAAAATAGTATTACTCTACGCTATTGTTATGATCTGGTTTAGCTTTCATTCATGACGGGTGTAAATCGTAACTTTGTAATGTTAGGCAGGAAGTTACCTCACCAATAATTACGGGCCGCCCACCTGCTCTTGACGTTGACGTTTCGTGGTGCGTGTTAAAGGACGAGTTTAATAACATACGTTTGATATCTAATGGTTATCAGGTTATTTTGGAAGAATTAGTATGCCTGACTGATACTGATATTGAATGTGGATTTACCCGAGAGTAAAGGTCGCCAGCAGAAAGATTGTGGGGGGCACATTGTCCCGAATGACTTTGCCTCTCATTCTATTTAGGTACATTGTTTCAGAAATAAACCAAAATGTTACATTAATAAATAATAACATTGTTTTAACTGCCCTACTCAGAGACGTGATTTAACCTAAATATTAGGTATAATTACGCTTTTACTTAGTGACATTAAAGTCGACAAGAAGTACGACATTTATACAAAAGTATAAAATTTCGTAACATTTATTCGACATTTTATTTTCAACCCGACGAGGTCTCGGGAGAGGGAGAGTTGAAGTGCAGAAGCGACTATCACATGAAAATACCCTCAATCTTCAATCCTGAAGGATATCCTCAATTCTGAATGACATCATTCAAGACACTGTAGTATTTTAATTAGCGCACACAAAATTTATGGGCGTATTTAAAATTAATGGTCTTTGACAGCATATGTCGCGTGTGACATTGAGATACACATTATTGTTTAGTATACGACCATGTAGTTAACCTGTGCGCAGTGCCCAGTTGTTTTCGAGTCTGACTTCATTATGACTGCATGTTGGGTTGGGCTTTCCGGTGCGTTGTTTTGGTACTACTTGTAGGTTCAGTAATGATCCTTAACTACTTATAGGGTATTTTCCTTGGGTTGTAGGCGTGCAATGAGCCTAGCGCTTCTTAATGAGTCGACATCGTTTATATAAATTCCTTTTTGTCGTGGGCCTCCACGTATTGTTAGTTAATGCAGATTTTGCAAATGAAAAAATCGATATACAATATAACTGGTCGAACAACGAAACGGTATTTATGAAATTTACTCCCAGCGCCATCTATTGGACTGTGGAACGTCCCGAAGCAAAGTGAAGGCATGCCACTAGTTATAAATTAAAAATAGTTCTCACTTGTCCAGTAGGCGTTCTGATTGCGATCGACATGCACTTGCGGTTGGAGTCGAACTGCTGCACCCTCAGCACCTTCAGGCGGGATATCTCGCCGCGGATGCCGACCTCCACCTCGTCGGGCGAGCGCCCGCGCAGCTCGTACCCGTACGCCAGCGCCGCCTCCGCCAGCGCCAGCTCGTCGGGGCTTTCCGCTTCGTAACGCGCAATCTAGAAGGTACACATACAATTAAAAAGTCAAGTCACATTTAGGGCGATCTTTGATTGTTTGTGACTTGGAAGTGTGAGTGGCCTTACCAAACTGATAGAAATGACGAATCAAGCACTTAATTTGTCGGCTTAGTACGGGGTTCTATTAGTTTAATTGGTAGAAAAAATGTCACCCGGTATGTGGTGGGTTCTAGTCCCACCTGAATACTTTGATGATTGTTTAGTGGCTTATTCATTTAAGGAATGAAACCGCCCCAAAATAAATGAAAATATAGAAGGTGTAAATCGAAATAGTACAAAACCTCTTATGTGGCAGATCAGCCAGATACTGAACATCTTTCACTATTGTACCAACAATGTAAATTGTGCATTTAAAAAATCAGCCATTTCATACAAATAAAAGCAGACCGAGCCAACTTGTATGAAGAGACACGTTGTAGATCTGTTGCATACAAACAAAGGAGACGCACTTTGCGTCTCCTTTGTTGCACACACAGATCGGACCTGTGCTACCCACATCCAAGGGATTCTCTCGACCTTCACTAGATCGTCGGTCCACTGGGAGGCCTGGCACGGCTGCGGCCTCCACTCAAGGACCTTCCCAACCCAACGGCGGTCTGTTCTCCTCATTGTACTTGTATGTACATTAAATTTCTGTATTGTCTAGTTCTTAACTACTTGTGCAATAAACTATATCTATCTATCTAAAACACCGTGTAAGCTGATTTCGTGGTAGTATAGTATCATGAAATGAACAATACGCCTTTAATGACTACGAACCGAGACGACCTGCAAACCTTCAAAGAGAGTGTATTGCTTTTTAAAAGGTCGACGGTACTTGTAACTCCTCGAATATTAACGGGCAGCGGTAATCGCTTACCTTCAGGTGATTCGTCTGCATAGAGGGCATAAAAAAAATACTTTATTTAGCACTTATTTATAAATTCACTGTTCTGCGATAAGTACCTACCTACTTTCATAACACTTAATAGCATGACAATATTGGTTCCGCAATTTAAGCCGCAGACTCGCTAGTTAATGTTGATAGGCAAATTGAGACAGTTTTTGTGACCGTTCCACTCGAATTGTTTTTCTTAATTTGTTTTTAATCAAGTTGGTAGATTACTTATTTAGGACATATACATCTGATCAATTTATAAGTTTAGTTAATTCGTTGAAACCAGATATCACAAAATTTAGGAATACGTAGGTACATACGATTTAAAACCTTTTAAGTTTCTAAGGACTTGGTCAGAACTCAGAAGTAAATAATGCAAATGATGTATTATGCGGACAAAGTTGCGGATTGGTTATCTTGAGAACTTAGCGTTGATCTGTTACTGCGTGTCTAAATAGGTCCATAAGTTTGGTAAGGCACACCATCTTGTTTATAGGAAGGTAACAAACCTGTTGTTCGATGGTGGAGGTGCTCGGTTCGCTGCTATTCTCTTCTCGACTGCCACCGAACGGGAGCTTCGGCAGGCGCAAGCGCAGCGGGGACGCCGTGGACGGCGGTGGAGACGGCGTCGTCGACCTGGACTCCGTCAGTCTAGCGTACCTGATAACAAACAGCCAATAAGTAATGACACACAAGGCGTTTGTGTTCATGATACCGAAGGTACTGTATCTGTCTGTAATACACCGTTAAATGATATAACATGCTAAAGGGGTTTTGTTCGTGTTACCTATTACGAGGGCTTCGGGATTAAAACTAAAATTTAACTGTGTAGACAGGGATCCGAATAGGTAAACTATATGTTCCTCAAATTTTCGATAGGACATAACATGGAGCTGTTAATACCCTATAAATTACTTAATAATTAAGTATTGAGGGTATACATCATGAATTGAATTTTTTGAAGCTCATTAAGATAAAATACAATTTAGTTTTCCATAACATTTTATTGTCATTTAGATCGGTACAGCCTAATCGTCCTGTTAAAACAATGTTGATATGAATTTAATTATGTCGCAGCTGAGATAAAAACACAAAAGAAGTCAAAGAGATAAACAATATTTTTATTATTGCTATCTGCCCACTCACACATTTGTAATACCTTTATTGCATCTGTGCATTACAATTAGTTACCTACTAGTTTTGTTAATTTGTACACAATGAATTTAATTCATACAATATCACAATATTTACTAACTATTATATTTTTAAGTACTCATATTTTAGAGAACATTTATTTCGCAATCATTTCAATTGGTGTAATGGCACATTTACAGAATAAAGCTGGCAATCATTCATCTAACTAATAGACATGTTTTGTTGTAGCATCAGATTAACGGCTATGCGGTTTTGTAATATAGTGAACCAATGTTAGAGTTTGCACATCATTGTAAGTAAACATACTTAAGGTAAACCGCATTCATCTGCCTTGCCTTTAACAACTCTTTATACCTTTTTTTAAACCACTAAATTTGATGAAATCTAAATGAAAGTGGGGAAGCTTTGTACTGCAAGTTATCCTCTTTGGATTTTGGACCGTCCGTATGTCTCAGACATAAGTGCTATTTTTGCACGAGGGGTTAGAACAATCTTTATGCACCCGCAATTTTATTACATAATTTGGCCCACCCCATAGACCAGTACCAATAGATGGCGCCGGGAGTCGATTACATCGCGTATCTGTTTCGCTTTTTGGTTTACCTAAAAGCCTTGAAGTTGATGACGCAACTAAACTCTTTATCAATAGCATAGATAATGCGTGGGTTACTTGCGGGAATACCCGCACACTCTATGTAGGACTCAACCCAACTCAAACGGAATGTATGTATAAGTTTAACTAAAGCTACATAGTTAGAAAAATTTAATATGGGTAAGTGCAGCCAAATTTCTTCAATCGACTCTCATCTTTAGGTTGAATATCAATTGAGGAAATTTGACAGGTTGTGGTAACCTGATGAGTGGCTGACAATTTCTAACTAGAAATATGCGATTTGGAGTGATATATCGGCCTACTTATTGTCCCACATGGGTCAGGCCTGAGATTAGGCTCAATCATTAGGTATCTGTCGCACTCAGAGACGTCATTTAACTTCAAATGTTACTTGATAAACAAATATTGACCATTATTTTAGTGAAAAACTATCTCTGAGTCTCTTGAGACGTCTCTGAGTGCGGTAATAAGCTTGCCACAGTAGATTTGTGTAATGTTCATGCTTCTCAAACAATATTTTTGTGAGTAGGTACTCGTTTCGCACGTTCATACTCCTCGTTATGATAAAGATTGAACGAATGATTAGGTTTTTGCTGAAACCTGTGGCCACACTCGCGTACCTGTGGCAACAACCTGGTGTTGCAAATGCCCATGGACGCCGGTTATCACCTACCATTAGGTGTGACACTTGTCTACTAGCACGAACTGTTCAAGAAATCGTATGTTGCCCACGTTAAGATTACGCTAGTACTCGGCACGAAGCACTTTCGACGTAACAATATCGTACCATTTCTTTCAAAAATGCATTTGATTCGTTAGTCGTATAATCTGTTGACGGGTGTTCACGTTGTGATACTATTCTTTCTGACGTTTGTGCGATCAATTTTAGTTCCGTATACGTCTTAGAGAGCGCGCTCTTCAAATTTTTTATACAAACTGTATACGATACGTATACGCTACGATTTATGTGAATTTTATTTTATTTTTTATATCAGCCGCCGAACGAACAATCGCTGGGGTACACCAGTTCTAGAGTGGAGACCACGTCTCCACGTCACGTCTCAGAAAACGTAATGTGGGACGACCTCAATCCAGATGGATTTGCGAAGGATGGCTGTCAAGAGCTGGATGCGAGTAGCGAAAAATCGGTCGAAGTGGCGAATATTAAGACAGTCGTATGTCTAGCAATGGACTGCAACGAGCTGATAATGATGATGATGAACGTAAAAATATACTCACTTGTCATTGGAGAGCAAAGTGCCGTTGGACCGCTGTGGCTTCTGGATCTGTTCGTTGGAGTTTGAGCCGCTGAGCTGCATGGTGTCCACGTGGGGCTGGCTCACCACCACCGTGTTGCACACAGCCAGGATCAGTAGGAACTCGCGGACCTGCACAATTCGAAAATTTGTGTCTCACGCAAAGTATCACAGGGCGCCAGTATTGCTACGCTGGGACTTAAAAGACTTTAAGACCTAACGAACAACGGCGTAACGTGGATGTCGGCCGCCTGAGGCGAAGGCTATTTTGCCGCCCCTCGGGGCAGGTGACTAGTTTGTCGCCCCTCGGAGCAAAAGAAAATTTTGTGGTCTCCAGGGTGTAAGATTTTTTTTAGTAATTATCTAAGGGAATGTAGGGGCAGCAGCCTTAGACCAGGGAAGTGAAGAGCCTCATCAAAACACAAGGATAGTACAATTATTTATTTATTGTGTTTTTCCCTGGTTATCGAACTCTGTTTGCTTTGAAATCGATGGATAATTATTATACTAACGAGGCATTCATGTCAAGCGAAATCAAACGATACTCTCAACTTAGGGCCTACAACCCATAAGAATGAGAATATGTCAGTCTCATCCAAACAAAAGAGTCGCACAGCGCACATGATAAGGACGGAGATAAAGATTCGTGAGATTGGTTCCGTTGTATGACCTCTGTTCATTGGTCCCTAAATGAAAAGAAATAATGAATGCCTACATGTCGCTAGCTAGTCGGCTAGGCTGAATGTATTCATTATTTCTTTAAATAATTGTAATTGTGTTGTAATTGTATAAAACATGATATGCATTTATTTTCCCTATCTGTATGCGAATTATGAATTATTCATATAGAGTAAACCTGTTCAATAAAGGTACGACAAAATGAAGTACAATATTAAAAAATACTCCTCAGCGCGATCAGGAAAATATACAATAATATTATGTAGTCCTCACCGATATGTAGGACGTATACGTATAAAATACCAGGAAATAATAAATAATAATAAATATTTTAAAACCAACTGTCACATAAAACAGGATTTACCAATAAATCCTTCTATATACTATGTCTAGTTGTACAAAATAAGTAAAGCTCGAGCACGGCGGGCCGATTTCAATAATTTTTGATTACGGGCTCACATAGCAAAATGCCTTTCGGGCGAAGACACTACAATAAAGAAAATAACAAGCAAAAATATTGGGCGATAGGTACGCATTTTGCGTGTGGCTACTAGATTATTAATATAAAGTATCTATGTATGTAATAATAATAATACAAATAATTATAATTCTGCAATGTAAATCATTTTGACTGGTTTATACATTATTATAAGTTACTATAAAGTATCTTTAAATGTAGTGTGTCGTATGCAAAGGAAATAATATATTCTAACATAAAAATATTCCTACAAAATAAATAATTGATATGTTAAAAATAAATAAGAATGAGTCGCACTGGCGCAAGGCAGCGGCATTAAAGCGTGAGAATACGGGACATTAACAGCTCATTATGTCGGAACACAATAATTGTAATTATTACAGAATTGTGCTCTGATAATAAATGAGTAAGTGGTAATCTTGGACCTTCCAGTTCATGTGTTTCCTTCTTACAATCCTGGGTTTTTAGGAGTGGCGTGAAACGGCATATCAGCAGGCCTTCACTTTGTTCTTTTGTACCTGTCAACCTCATATTTGGATCTCACGGCCGCTTACCATCAGGCGGAGTGGTGTCATCTTGATTGTCCTCAATAAGAAAAAAAAATCTGGTCAAGTTTCTTACCTTTTGTGTGTGTTGCGCGTCGTTGTTGTCCAGCAGGTGCTGGAGCAGCCGCCTGTTGGGAGAGACGCTGGTGATGGGCGTGACGACGGGCGGCAGGTCGGCCGAGGGCTCGGCGGGCGGCCCCGGCGGGTGGTCGTAGTCCACGCCGTTCACCGTGCACCGCCTGAACACCATCTTGTTCTCCGTCAACGTGCCCGTCTTGTCGCTAAACAAGTAGTTGATCTGCCCCAGCTCCTCCGTGATGTTCAGCGCGCGACACTCCACCCGCGTATTCGTCTCCGGATCGTACATCTCCACGTCGTGGTGTATGTGGTACACTTGCAACAGTTTTGTCATTTCGATCGTGACGTATAGCGACACCGGGATCATCACCTGCAGCACTATTATGTAAGTCCAGAATATGAGCAGCCCTTCGTAGGCAGGTTTGTTCGTTAGCGGCAAGAATGGCGTGTGTTCGATTTCTAAAGCACTGTATTGATCTAGCCACACCTTGCAGCCGACAGCACCAGCGCAGCAGAGGAAGAGCAGGACTAAAATGCACCAAATGACATCTGTGTTCATTTTTCTTTCTAACGCTGAACATTTATATCTTGGTCCTCCATTGTTCAGCATCGCTTTAGTTTCGTGTCCCGCGTATACTACGATACCTTCAACGTAATCAGTGTTTTTGATCGAGCAGTCTCTTAAAAGTAGGTGTTCGGAGTTAAGCGGTACTCTGCTTCCGTTCGGATGGGATATCGTTCCAGTAAACCGATATATTTTCGTAGATGGTCGTTCGACTTCCACCGAACTTCTAAATTTTATTGGATTGAATTCTAATTGCTGAAAAGAAAAATACACTATGAGCATTCGTGAGTGGTAGATTGGTAATGACGAAAAGATGAACTCGATTGAATTTCGATATTGGGCTTCTAAATAGAATCACTTTTCTAAATGACTTCGTTTCTGTCACTGTATCTGAATACAAATATCAGTGAAAGTTATTCTCACGCTCTGTTTCTTTAAACGAATGGTTCATTATAGTTAACAAAATCTTCAAATATTTATATTATTATGGCCATCAAGTTATGAAAGCGCTATTTAACGTCTGATGCAGTTGTAGAAATTGGGTTAATGTTTCTCGCAATTTATAGTGTCAATTTTGTCTATTTACGATTCAGGACAGCTAACAAATTGTGTAATGTAGCAAATTGTTGTCTATATTTCATAAACATTGTATGAGTTCGAAATATACACGTAACTCCCAAGAAGTTAATTTACGTAATACAGGTCCGGTAATTTGTTTGTTTACAATGTACCTACGTAAAGGGTTCGGCATCAGATAAGTCGTACAAACAGATAGATACGTGTTAAAGTTGCGTGAATGTAGGTCAATGGAGTGCGTTGACGTCATCGATACAATTTACCTATGGGTGGAGCGTGACACGGACCTTTTCTCTGAAGCCGGGCGCGACGATTCTCTGCTTCAAGTTGGTCTCCCCGTCCAGGTTGCAGGTGTCGAGGTAGCAGATGCCCAGTGGGTTGGAGGAATGCAGTAGCACCATGTCGGCCGGCACCGACTCGTTGTTCGATAAGTGCACTAGGTCTCCCACTCGGACGTCTCGCCATTTCACTCTAACGTACCGCTCCGCTGATCTGTTGAAGAAACATTGTAATGAGTTACTGTGAATTGATAGAAGTAGGAAATTCCTCGGAGATGAAACAATGCGCTATAACGAATCTCCCGCAATTGTAATGTAGTTAACTAGCAAAAAGGTCTCCAATACGTTTTACAGGTTTAACCACATTATTCGGGTTGTTGTACTTGTAGCGTTATTATAATGAACAAATAGCTACGTGTTTACTTATTTACTCACACGTAAGTGTTCGTTCAGAAATGAAACATTTCTGTAATTTTGTCAAGGCTAGTTTGCTGAATACAACAAACCCTAAATGAAATTGCGGCGTTATGTTTTGTGGAGCAGCAATAGCTGGCGATAATAGCTAAGTTTCATGACTTGGTTACAAAAGCAAGGAATGTGATTTACAGTTATTGCGTTTTAAAATGTTTATTCGTGAGCTCAGATATAAGTACAGTCGGCTATTGATAAAGGCCAATTGTTAGCTTAATCTGTGTTTTTTCCCTACAACGGTATACTGTCGGCGCGATGTTATCGCCGCCGCGGGTTGGCAAGCTCGTTTGATAACGACACGGCGTTCGTGAGGAAAGCAACAGGTCACGGAATCACGATTTGTTAAACGCCGACAAAGATTCACGGAGCGAAAGTGATTTCAACTTTGATATTATATCTACATTCAATATAGCGACCATAGCTTACAAGGACCATATCAGATTTAACGTAGAATGGTGAACGAATTCTAAATGGGAGTAGAAGAATATTTTTAACTCTTATTGCATGTCTAGTCTAGAGTTGCTACATTTTATTACCAAAACTGAATTTGAATTCATATTATACGGGTTTGTTCAGCTTATGCCTTATTTATGGAAAATTCTCTAGAGAGATGTTGAGGTTGGGTTTTGTTGTTGTCTATTACAACATGTTTTATTTAAACCACTGAGTAAATTCTTTCTATTTCATCAACATTATCTCAGCTTTTACTACCATTTTGGATATTGGTTCGAAACCCACCTGAACCCGATAGACATACCAGCTAATAAAATTATTAAAAATTCTCACTTGTCAGTTAAACTTGTTAGCGGAAGGTATGATAGTTGTTAGTTAAGGTAAACAATGTAAAACGTTGGAAAGCGTGTCTAACGCCTGTTGCATTGCTGTTTACGAAGCCATCGAGTCTAACAAGCAGAAGACAATGAACTTAAGTAGAGTTTGTGGTTTAGCAGCGATGGAGAAACAAATGTTTTCGCGTAAAAGCGGAACGGATCGCGGATGTCCATGGCGCCTGGGCCCTGGCAGCTGGCAGCTCAGTGTTCGACGGCGACAATGAAAAAAAATCAACGCAATAATTACTGTAAGACCTATATCAAATACTTTACTCTCATTGGTCAAGTTTTTTATTTATAATTTGACACGGATCCCAAGAACACAGTCGTATCTTCGATACAATACACAATCATCTCTTTCGGAGGACTTAAGTGACGCGGAATATTAGATAAGTACATAACTTAAAATTGTCCAACATTAGGTACGTCTCATTTTACTGTCATACACATTACGTTGAATGTCAATTAAGGAAATTTGACAAATTGTGGTAACTTGATGTGTGGCTGACTGTACATTGAATTGAAGGATTTTTTTTTTACTTTCATTTTCATGTTACGTAAAAGTTTCCTACTGCAACTATGTAGATAATTTCATAGATACGTTTTTGTTTTGGGGACCCATCGATTTATAACTCTTTGAAAAAGATATTGTTAGATTGATAACCACACAGGCATAAAACTGTGCTACACCGCTCACACAACATGCTTGTCAGGACGCTCTTATTTGATTTACGTCCGGCATATAATCTGTGTGAAATCGATTTCTGTATCAAATCAAAAGTCCGATAGCTTGCACTGATTTATTTTCCTGGAAAAGATAACTGTCATGTCTGTTGTCGATTTCCAACGGCAATTAGGTTTGTTTGCGGGTGCCGGCGACCCTTTTTACGTCCGCCTATAAAACGAAGTGAAAGGTCAACAAAGCCATGTACATTTTCACTCATGCGAGGATTAGTCATAGCCCACTTAACGATCCTTTCGGACAACGACGGACAACACACGTCCGGTTACCACATATTGTCACATTTTTTCGATTGATTCTCATCTTAATATCTATCAATCCTTAGCCTAGTATAATCCAAAACAGACTCACACTACTACAATTGGAGCGCAAAACCTTGCCTAATTAAGAAAGGTAAGTTTATGTTTCCCAGCTGCTAGTATAATAGGCCTTTTATTATATTCAAATTTAGTTTCCTATACGATCTCCTATTTCCTATACGATCGAACTCCTTCCTGCTCTTAAAGAGCAGGAAGGAGTTCGTATAGGAGCCTATAAACCTTTTAGAATCTAGGAAAAGATTTAAGGGACCGTATAATGTCGATTAGGTCCTGCTTCAACAATATCGATAGCTAGAGTTCAATATAGGTAGGTACCTAATTGTCAATATCAATAGAGAGACCTATGAGCTCTTGACGGTTATTCTTTGTGTAGTGCTGTCAACAAAATTTGGTATTATAGGTACTTACTGTGGTTGGTTGTAGTTGGAACGCTAGAATTTTAAAAACTACCGAATCTATAAGTAGGTACTTGCTAAGTACATCCAGTACTTACAGTCGCAAATGGTTATTATGGTAGTATGCAATGGTGATTATACTTATTTTATTGCAAATATATTAGAGTAACGTAACAAATAACACAATTACGCCGCCGCTAATCCGGTAGTAATTTTAGTACGTCTTTAATTAATTAGGAAGTGATAAAATACATCACGTGTTAGTTAGGTAATTACAATAATAGTATTTTGGCATGCCTTTGTCAATATTCTTTTTTATGTTAGAAGCGGAAAACCAGCAAGCCGATTACCTGAACGCGTTAAAAGTGTCCGCAAAAGAGCGCTATTAGGCATTTTTGAAATGATATAACCAATTACTAAGGATTAGAGTCGAAAATAAAATACGTCATTTTGTGATTATATCGATGTTCCTTCATAAAATTCGCTAGAATTTAGAACGAATGCCTACATTTGTCTTGTTTGCACAATTAATACCATTCTTAATTAAAACCGTAATTTGCTAAGCGCGACGTTAAAGACAAACAAAATATTTACAAAGATATGGGCTATTAACTGATACATGAGGAAAAGCAAATAATCTAGGTGAAATGTACTGAAAGTGTGGAGCAACGCAGCAATTTTTTTTACGTTGTGTGTTGTTGACGTTACTTTAGTTACCTAAACATTTCTTAGATTTTTTCATAATCTCGTGAAATCATTCATAATTTACGATAAGTATATCATAATAGCTGAAATGTTATTATGATTTCTGAATGTGTGTACTTATTTAGTTAGGGTTGTCATTTCCAAAAAGAAAAATACCTACTAGTAGAATAGATTCTCTCACATTGTTAGGGCTCGTAGAAAAATTTTGGATACTTAGATGAATAATGAATACAGAAAATATGAAGTGAAAATAAGAATTAATGGTTTATAGCGTATTATTCATTATTATTTCAACTAGAAACCACGATGACTTAATTTATTTAAAGTTCCTTACGTTGTCTTTATATCGAAGCGATGATGTAATTTCTTCACCAAACGCATGACATAGATACTTTAACATGATAAAGTACACAAGTAAGTTAAACTTGATGAATCACTGTCCTGGTGTTAATACGTTAAACAGTAGGGCTGTTACGTCAGTCCTGATAGAATATTAATAATTACTTCTTAAAATCTTACACAGCATGGAGGTGCAAATATTTAATGAGCATTTAATAAATGCACATTTGCTATCTTAATAACATTGAAGGAGTTTTAAAACTTGGGTTATAAATATGTTAGCTTTATACAAAACAAAAAGTTTTCGATAAACATTTTAGACTTTACAACCCTACCTAGTAAGAACATACCAATGAGAGTTATGTATGTCTGTTTACATGGTGTTACTAGGTAAGTATTATGTTTGTACAAGTTTTACTACAAAATGTCTTTAGTCACGATGAACAATAAAATTACGTTGACATTTATCTAAATTCACCATTTACCAAAAAAATTTATTTGTTTTATTTCCAGATTTCATTTCAAACTTAACAATACATCTCATTTTATAAAATTATGCTTAGGTGATCTTTGAATAACATTACATTTTCCTAACACTCTGTCCACGCAGGCGATTGTGCAAGCGGAAAACTACTCTTATATAAAAAAAATACTATTGTACATGTACAACTCCAGTAATGAGTCTGATAGGATTGCGTGACACGATGCGCCGCGCGGAGGCACTCGCGGAGGCGCGCGAGAACACTGCCACATCTATCATCTTGCGCACAAATCCGCTCCTGAGCTATCTACACCTGCACACATGTAACAAAGACCGTATCGCACTAGTAATAAAGGTCAACGTTGCATTTGTTTGGTGCAGGAGATGACCGTTGCTGTTATGAAACAGTTCCAGTTTGTCTTGAGATCAATGCCACTATCGCAAACTTGACTCATTTATTACTACACACCTTACAAACATCTTACAAACGGTCGCTATGTTCTATAAGTACATATCAAATAAACAACATTGTAATATTGTAAAAGCACCATTTATTTTAAGAAAGGATTATATCACGGCTATTATTTATTACCATTTTCATTAAAAGTGCTTAATTATAATCAACCAGCTTGATGACATTTTGTAATGAGTCGAATTAAATACCCAACCTTCTCATACTCGACTTTGTAAGATTTATGATTAGCAGTGACGTGATGGTAATCAATATTGATCATAAAACTAAGATTAATCCATTGACGGCCGACACAAATGGAAATCTTGAAGGAAAAACACAAAGAGCTAAAATTGGAATAATGGTGTCTAAACATAGGGCGATGTCGTCAGATTTGCTCGAAAGGACCGAGTATATGAAATAGAATGAGGGCACCGGGACAATTTACTTTCACAACAACATTATCAGGGTACAATCTAGAGTTTCTCGAGGTGGCTGTAAGTGTTGAAGTGCATGCATGTGCCGCATTATATTGAATGAAACCATAGAAAACATCAAATGGATGGTGCGTGTGCGCGAGTCTGTTGTAAAGAGAAGCTAGCATGACGCGCATCTGTTTAGTGGTCACGTTCGTGGGTCACTTTCTCCCAAAGATAAACATTGAGTGTCGGGGCGAGGAGGTGCGGCTAAATCTGTAGCCGGCGATCGAACGCAAGTGTGTCATCGTTACATCAGCAGTCGTGGCCACGACGCCTTGCCAATGTGAAGGCCAGGGCGTTCTCCATCAGCCTCAGTGCCACATTTGACATTGAAACTGAATTATAAACATAGTCATCGTGTTGTGCTTGTGCGCATTATTTATATTTTTATTGGAAAACATCCGTGTTTTATATTAACAACTTGAGACACTTAAATATTTAACACAGCAGCGCCAACTACGACGTATGCAACACTATAGTGTCAATGTACTCAAATACTAGTATAATATGCATAATGCATCCATGTTCATTCAGAGGCATAGACCGATATGTGACTAAGTCATTAAATAGGTACACCGAAAGCTTGTAAAACAGCTAACGTCAATGACCGGTATTATGTTTCCTGTCATCTGGCTGCTTTTTAATTCAGGGAAAAAAATATTTTTCATAACACGGGTTTTAACGTGCATTCATTCACTACTAAAATGTACATACCTAACGATGAATAATGATTTTAAAATGCATATTTCGTATTTTTATGGTTCATAATAAAGGATAATTGGTTGGAATTTTGCATATAAATTGAATTGTTATTACAGAACATCAAATACGAATTGTTAAGATGTCAGGCATCACAGACTGATCATACGCGAGTCTCAATGGTAACAACGACTGTTGATGCTCCATCAGGTTTTAAACCTATATATTAGACTTAGCCTTAAACCAGATCCAAAGTGTCACGATCTAAACCACAGGGCAAATGTATAGCATAACCTTGTCGTTGAGATTTATTGCCAATCGATCTATCAAGGTCTACCGGTCTTTATCTTATGCAAGCCCTACTAACTTTGCTAGGCTTATACTCGTCATCGTCCGTCCGCTAACGTAAGATACCTACATACTACACGTTTTGGGTAAACAAGCAAACTGCTTATATGATGGTAAATGGTTTTGAAAATAAATATTTAAGCCAAAGATTTTAATTTAATTATAACCCTTCTGAGGGTAAACCAAGCTTCAAATGATTCCACTTTGTCACGACAATTCGATGCGGTAATGCAAGTAAATTGCCTCGGGGCCTCTTTTGGTGTTGTTCGACGGATTGTCGTGCATGCGTGCCTTCGGTAATGCTTTAATTATAGCTACAGCCTAAATAAAGAAATAACCTAAGTATTCAACTTAAATATGAATAACTGTACTTTACAAATAATTCAGGTGACCCCAAGCGACGAACTGCGTAAAATATTTGAAATTAAAATAGGCATCCGCATATTTTACCTCTCCCTGCGATTGGCGAGTAGCGACCCCTGTTGAATGTGGTGGGCATTTATTAGAAAAAAGTTTATAAGTAATTTTTTTTTATTTACTTAAATAAAAATAAATTGCATACTTGGGTTATTGTTCTCAAAGAAAATAGGGTCGAAACTGAAAGTCCTTAGTCTCCAAATCGAATGGAACGGTGATAGGGGATCAAAGTAATCATTTTGAATGGGTACATTCAACCTATTCTCAAAAACCCATGCTAATTAGGAAAAGTTTAATACATAGAGAAAAAGAGTTGAGCATCTGGCAAAATTCAGCTAGACGTTTGAGAATAATAGAAGTTAGTTGTTTAAAGGTACTTATAATATTAGGTGCACAACAAAAATACTATTTGGTGCACAGTAAGTAATTTTGGTGTGCAATCAATAATTTTATTTATTAATTGTTATTATTGAATTGAAAGCCAATCAAAGTTATATAGGACCGAAAATACAACAGAATACGTTTTGTTATTCGGAAAGAATCCAATACAGGAAAGAAAAACCGTAAAATGTAGAGGTACCTGCCTTTTTGTAATTGGTATGTTATGTTAATTAATTTACATTTTCATCAACAAAGTAAAATACTTTTCACTTGTCAGGCTATGTAAATATTCGCCGCCACGCGATAAAAAAGTTCACGAAATAATATTTAAACCCAGACACAAAACGAAAAAATTTACGTTATACGTTTTACGAGTCTGCTATTTAGTCTTTGACCTGGTTACTCCTAAGGGTGGTAACTGAACCAATTTTGAAAATAAACATTAACTTTTGAGAAAAATAACGCAATCAGTGTTCTAAGCATTTTTTGCAATTTATTTGTCAATCATCAGCTCGTTTCTTGTTTTTTTTTTATGCGATAGGTCCGGCAGACGAGCAGACGGATCACCTGATCGTAAGCGATTGCCGCTGCCCATAGACACCTGCAACACCAGTGAGTCACAAGTGCGCTATACAAGTGTTATAAAGAGCATGAGATGAGAGTCACTCTTATTGGTCTGATAGACTGCAAATTCAGTATACGATAACAATAATGACATTACTATAAAATTGCCGTCTACAGTTACTGTTCCAGGGAGGTTTTCTCCGAGACGCTCCGGGTTAAAAGGTAAAAGTAATGACAATCTATAGTATTAAATTACGAAATGACATAATTTTTAAATTTGATTCACTTGCTTAGCATGTAAAATGAAATACAAACAAAAAAAAACAATTCCCGTTTTCTCTATGAGAGCGTTAACCAATAACCATTCAAAAAGCTATTGATTCATAACTGTGGCATTTACGAGTATGTATTATAACTGGTTTTGTGTGGCATGAAGAATAAATGACTAGCATACATGCATTATTTATTCTTCTTTGACTAGTGTTATTATGTTTTCAGTATGTGTTAAACATATTAACTCTTTTGTCATTATTTACAACATGAGAAAAAGGTACAAAAAATAGTTAACAATTAAGATAATGTTGTCATTAGTGGGCGAGAATTTTTCTCGTGCTGGTAAAGTGTTGACGGGAAAATACAATATACATTTCGTTAATAGACAGATATCACGATATCTGTCTATGTATATTTAACACTTCACTCACTATACCTCGAAAATTGCGTCCCATCGGAATATATATGAAGGTTAACGATAGTCTACTTACGAGTATGTTAGTACCCACACACACTTGTGCACTAAGTAGGTATAATAAAGGTTTTCCGAACGTAATTCAACGTTTATTATTTATATTACTTATGTGTTTATTATCATTTATTTATTGAGATGGTCCCCCGCAGTCGAATCTGTCGGAGGAGGTTGGAGGATCATATTAATTACCTCTTGTATTGCGATGAAAACTAATTAACTAACTAGCACTGTGATGATGAGAAAAATGCGCAATTAGGATCTAATTTGTGTTTCGAAAACAATAGATTGCATAATCACTTTAACAAATATGTGTAACAATGAAACGTTTCAACTCGACCGACCTCCAATACTTTGTTCTAGATAAGTATTTATTTGTAGGAGGGGTCATAAAAATATTATACAATGCGTGAAATCCGTTTGTATCGAATGAATATCGAGTGCAAGGACGATGTAAATCAAACAAAATGAAAACAATTATCGGTTTAGCACCTGCCATTGAATTCGATACGACGAAATTAAATTATATGTAAAGACAATGGTAATTCATAATGAATGATACACACGTGTATACTCGAATAGGAAATGACCTTAATTATAATCTTATTCGATTAGATATGTCAGCGTAAAATAATCCGAATCGTAAATTGTTCAATTTCCTAGGAAGTTGATTAACTTTCGGAAAATAACAAACTGCAGTTAAAATGTATTATTTAACCCGTTTCGAAACAGGGTAGACGCTAGGGCCATGTTCCAGGAAATCTGTTTATTTTTATACAACGTCAGTGGCAAACAAGTGTACGGGTAAACAACTACCGCAACCTATGGACGTCTAAAACTCCAGAGACTTTCATATAAAGGCAAACAATCTTGAGTATATGGAAATCAGAACATCATCAAAACGCACTTGAATCACAAGACACTAACTCAAAATTAATAAATTCATGAGACTCCAAAACTGTGCACGTATCGTAACAGATCTTATTACGGGTTACTGCTACATTTAATATTTACTATCCCAAGGGTTAGCAATAAAATTACAGTTAATAAGTTAGCGGAGCAGTAGTGCTACGAGGTACGTCATAAAGTTTATGTTCCTTCGCGTTCGCGCGGGTAAATCCCGGTCGGAGAACGGCCACGGAAGGTGGGAACTTTGGAAATATTTTTCCTTGTTACGTATTTTTAAAACGCACATGCAGTAAAAGCCAGTTTTATCGTGACGATAATAATTAATAACAATTACACATCTGAGAATGATCACAATGGATCATTCTCACACCTTCATCATCAGTATCAGCCTACATCCACCCACTGCTGAGTCTTCTTCTTTATCACGCCACTCTCTGCGGTCATTTGCCAGCCTCAATCCTCACTACCATTACAATATCATAGGACAACGAGCAGGTGGTCTACCAACATTCTCACGTGTTGATCGTTAGTGACAAGTTAAGTAAATTACTTGCCAAAGTTATCTTTAAAGTATTAATTCTTAATTTTTTTATGATCGATAGCCCAATTTGGCGAAACAATATCAAACATTACGAAATATGACTAAGCTAATAAGTGCGCTAATCTACAGGAAGTTATCGATAAACTCATAATAAATCACACTTTTTATGTTCACTGAAGTGAACAATCAGGAGGTGTTAGCAAACAGTAGAGTTTTATTTCAACCCATTATAAGTATGATAAAGCGCTAGTTAAGGCGTACCTATGTGTAACAGTGCTCTGAATTATGAATAACGGGCAATTGTTATTAATATTTATGACCTATTTTAATAAGTACACATACTTACGACACGGCCACAGGCTTAAATAAAATATAAGGTACTTTCCCGTATACCTTATTACTTGCAGCTAGCATGCATATGCATATTGACTGACGTGGCGCATTTGGTAATGACCCTGCCTCATACGCCACAGGTCGTGGGTTCGATTTCCACCCTGGACAAACATTTGTGTGATGAAGACAGACACTGACACTGAACAAACACAAGTATTGTTCAGTGTCTGGGGGTTATATACGTATTTAAATATTATATTTGGGTTTCCTCTGTTGTTTGATACATGTAACACAAGTGTTTAACCTACTCAGTACGGAGTCAGGTCAATATATGAGGTGTTGTGTGAAATTATTAAGTATTTTATATGACAAACACTAATAAAACTGTGTCCAATGTCCACGGAGCGACAACATCGCGTGCAGTGTTGAATTCGTCAATGCTCCGTGGATACAGTTTCATTTGTTAGGTACAAATGAAACATCTATGAAATATGCAATCATCAATCGTCAATTTGACGGAAGCACATGACGTGCCATTTACGGGCCTCACTTTAAGTACCCGGCACTTTAGTGTTATTGCAACGGCAGTTTTAACGGGTCGTGTCACGGGTAAAGCTCAGTAGCTCTCGAGATAAGTCAAACCAGGGCACACGGTCCACCGGTACAGCGCAAATCTTCCACGTAATTGGACAAACAAATCCAAGGGAAAATTTTCACAGCTCACCAATTTCATATTACATGTATATGTCTTATAAAACATTATCTCACTTCTCGTGTTAATCTCAGTTAAATAAATTAAAAATAAATAACTAAATGCGCCAGACAATCACACCAATCATCCAACCCCTGTACTATGAGTACCAGCTATGACGATAAATTAATTGGGCCTTAGCCACTGCACTATCGAGGCCGTCAAACCCCAGCAAACCCCCGCAAAACAAAGCAGTTGTATGCAAACCCCCGTGTTGGAGTTACGTCCATAGCATCTAACGCTGTTGGCAGCGACAGCATTAGCCGTAATATGATCTTACCCCTCCTTGACATCCTCACCCCCGTCATTACCCACATTCTTAACAACTCTTTGTCATCCAGTACCTTCCCTACTGCCTGGAAAGATGCCCAAGTTATCCCCCTTCCTAAAAAATTAAACCCATCTCTCTCCGACTACCGTCCTATATCCATTTTACCTTTCCTATCCAAAGTCCTTGAGCGAGTCGTTCACCAACAGTTAAGCGCTTTCCTCTCTGAAAACGAACTCTTCAATCCATTCCAATCCGGTTTCCGCCAAGGTCATAGTACGGTTACTGCTCTCGTCAAAATAACAGACGATATTCGCCATGGTATGGATAATAAATGTCTCACGGTACTAGCTCTATTGGATTTTAGTAACGCCTTCAACACCGTGGATTTTGACATCCTGCTTGGCTTACTCCGTTCTCTTAACATATCTCCAACAGTAATCGACTGGTTTCATAGTTACTTGTTTGGGCGCCGGCAACGAATCCGTGCTGATGACGTTATCTCTGAATGGTGTGATATCAGCGCTGGCGTTCCCCAGGGTGGCGTCTTGTCTCCTCTCCTGTTTGCAATCTTCATTAATACAATAACTCATAATCTTACTTCATCCTACCACCTATATGCAGACGACCTTCAACTATATTCGCAGGGTAGTCTTGTAAATCTTGCAGTCGCTGTACGTAATATAAATAGGGACTTGCAGCGCATTTCGGAATGGAGCAGTTCGTTTGGCCTCAAGGTTAACCCCGCTAAAACGCAGGTGATGATAGTTGGTGGGCCTCGGTCAACTGCTAGGATTGAATGGGGGTCTTTGCCAGCAGTTACTTTTGACGGCGTCCATATTCCCTACAGTCGGAAGGTTAAGAACCTTGGTGTATATATGGACAGTTGTTTGACCTGGGACGCGCAAGTGGGGAGAGGTCAGTAGGAAAGTGTTTGCTTCTGCGGGTGCGATTAATAGATTGCGTAATTTCCTACCGATACCCACCAAAGTTGCTCTCGTACAGGCTTTACTTCTACCCATTCTTGATTACGCGGATTGCTGTTATCTAGACCTTAGTGAAAAATTTCTTGATAAGCTGGAGCGGCTCCAAAATTTCTGCATCCGCATCATCTTCGGTCTACGCAAGTACGACCATGTTTCCGAGTTCCGTTCTCAGCTTAACTGGCTCCCCATTCGTCGGCGTCGTGACCTTCATGTCCTCTCCTTGTTATATACCGTCTTATTTAATCCTCTGGCTCCAGCTTATCTCAAAGAGCGATTCCAATTCTTGCAATCAGCCAACGATCGAGAAATGCGATCATCCCGCAAACTCCATCTCTCCTTCCCTCCTCATTCCTCTCAATTCTACTCTAACTCCTTCACCGTTCAATCCATCCGTCTCTGGAACTCCTTGCCCCTTCCAATCAGGAAATCCCAATCCCTTCCTATATTCAAATCCCGTGTTAAACTCACTTCTTGACTACCTAAATGAATCCCTGCTTCTTCTTCATATGTGGTCTATTCTTTGGTCATTTGTAGTTATCCATATAGAAACTTTTAAGCTATGTATTCATGATTTATTACTTATTTATTTTTGATTGTATGTATATATTTATGTATATTAATATTAATATTTATGTATGTCTTATTATTATTTAAGTATGTCATGTATAATTATAAGTATCTGTACTTCATATTTTCATTCAGCAATCTCTTTGCACTGCCTTACCCCTATTGCCAACACGCTGTTTTCTCTCCTCTACCTAAAGGTTGTCTGGAAGAAATCGCTACAAGCGATAAGACCGCCTTATTGTACTGTCTATAGCTGTTGTTTCACTCATGTATTCTATTTCTGTGCAATAAAGAATATCTATCTATCTATCTATCTACGTGTTGTTAATTAAAATGAATTCGCTTGCCGTTTGACTTGCGCAACCCTTTAACAGGGTAATCAGACCATGAGACACGTGTTAGGTTTTCCCTTACCGCTGAACTAATGGGAGACTTACGCACACGTCTTACACATATACATTTGAAAAAACTACAGGTGCATACGCTGATCAAACCTACGACATCTCGTTAAGATGGCGAACGTGCTGATCTACTCAGCTAACTTCACACATCACATTAGGTAATAATATTTAATGTGTCTTGATGTGTATAATACAGTCAGACAATAGTTTGCTGTGAGATTTCTAGGCTAATAATGTAAAAACTACAGGACAATTGAGGGAAATTGGCCATGTTAAACGTCAAACATTGTTATTATTCAATTACGATAGTGATTAAATTACCATTTATATTGACGCTGCTTTCCATTTCTATAGATAAGAACTATACTTGTTTTGTTGTAAAGTTCACGTAAAAAAATCACCTGGAATACTTTGCATTGAACACCACATGAAAACATGCTTTCTAATTGCTACACGTAACAAACAAGATACTATCTAAATCTTTTGTTGTCGAGAGGGAGAACAAAAATAAGTGTTGAAGAAAACACGAACAGAACTCAAAGCTTGATAAAGGCATCTTGTTTTGATGGACGATTTTATTTCTTATTTCTAGGCATTGATGAAATTGACAATTTGTGAATAGAAACATTTGCCAATTTCTAAATATAACATTATACTAAACACTAAATTTAAACTGTCAATTAAAATAGCTGAATTAATCTTCATCATAGTAATTAGTGATTGACTTACGAGTACTGTGATTTGATCTGGTCATGCTATTACAACGGTGAATAGCAATCAAAAGCAAACGCAATAATTATCTTGTTCTGATACAGATGTTGTGTTGTGATGTGGATATTTAATTAATATTCAGCATCTAGTAGTGTAAGTGTATCTGTAAGTATCTGTCGTCTCAACTGTGACGAGAAATTTTCCAAAAACGCAAAGGTACCTACATAATAAAAATAAGTGTTAATCCTGTTAATGGGACAGCCTACCTACGTCCCATGTAAGTAAAGTCTCCGATTCAACCAATCTTTATTTATACTACGTATAAAACGGTAGAGATGCCCGTCAACGTCATGGCTTATTATAAGTAAACTAAAAAGGCGAAACATTTACGTGATGTAGGTACGTATTCGACTCCCAGCGATATAGATTGGTAAATATCAATTTGAATACCGAAATCAAGTGAGAGCCGACCACTAGTCCGAAAATAAATCTATGGTATAACGCTGTTATACATACAAATACGACTCGTAGTGCTATAATACCATATGATTTATTCACGGATAAATACCTATTGGTCGATTCAGGCCTTAGTATGTAGATACCAGTGGCATATTAAGGCTTAATTTGTCAACTCTATTAATTAGTTGTGTTATGCTTTTAATCGCATGCTCCCATATTTCAGTTAGTGCAATTGAATCATATTTATCTATCAGTTTCGTAATTGCACTGCCATTCCTATGAGTGCCTAGATAAGAAGTATTAGCATAATTCAGTAATCTGTTCATTGTTCAAACAAAAGTGGAACCTATTGTATTGTATAATGAAGTGTTTGATTTGCCCGGCCCGCTCGTAATAAGGTGCATTTAGCTGGGAGCAGGATGGCCACGTCACTCACAGTCAACGCCCATTAGGGTTTAATAGGATTTTAACGACTTGGCGCAGCGATTCCCTTATCGATTAGCGATGTAAAGAATCGAATGTTTTCTCCGTATTACTTTTACAATAATTTGGTAAATAGATAAGTATTACATGCATATGTAAGTAATAAGTAGGTATATTATGTTGTATCATCCAACACAATTGTGAAAACAACTAAATTACAAACGAAATATTCTGATTGTAGCCACACTTTGTAGCATGTCAAATGTTCATTCAATACAATTTAAAAACAAAGTTACCAACTTACCTAACAGATAAAAAGAATAGACACGTTATTCAACATTACCACTACACCCGCAGTATCAGTAGAGTAGTGTAACTATGTATACTGTGTCGTAACTTCCTATAAGTTAGGTAGGCATTTGTACCAGTTATGTGACATAGTGGGAGATAATAGCACAATAAAATAACATATTCGTCCGCAGGCGCTAATGAAGCCGATATTGACTGGGCTCAAATTAACCTTTATTGACCAATCCGCCCACAGAAATGCAAGGTTACCACATCATAGAAAACGTTTGTTTATTATGCGTTCATCATCTTCCAATAACAATCACGGCAGCAACACGATATAGTCGCTATAGTCGCTTGTTTATTTACGTTAAACAGAGATTCCTCAACATTGACATAGAGTAATCGATCCTACAATATTTAACACGATTTAATCACATGGGTAGGTTCAAGTAGGTTCAACAATTAAATGCGCTCTCATTATTACTCATAAATTAGTAATACTCATAATGCCCGACAATTACTCATAACAATAAACTTAGGTAAATTTACGAAAGGGCTTTCTAGAAACTCCTTTTATAGTAGGTAATCTGTGCAATCAAAGAATACTATAAAAGGAGTAACAGTCCGCATGACCGAATTCAAAATATCATATTGGCTAACTAAACCACTACATAAGTTGGTTAAAGCAGGTTGCTAAATCGACTTTTGCATTAGGTTCAAGTTAATGATGAAAAAAATGAGTGATCATATCGTGTTGCGGTTTATTAATATAATTATTCCGAGTGGCACGGTGCCGTTATCTATTCGCTTTCTTTTCTGCGGGCCGCGTGCTCAGGCGCATAGGAGAAATTCGAGCGCGAGTCGCGGCCGCGTATGCGAATGAGCGCCAGATAATGCCGGAACATGACACAATTGATGTAGATTTGTTCAATCGTGTTATTTTTATTTGCAAAAGATAAGGAAATTGTTTGCTCTTATCTTAGATAACAAATGAACGTACAAACAAACCACGCCGCACTTCTACTAATGAATTGTTAAATCGCCGCTATTTACAACGGTTCTACGGTGTATTGAAACATTACGGCCGATTAGACTTCTAGAACAAGTCTACATTGAAAACAATGAGAACGCTAACCTAAAGGTACAGAATTCAAAGTGGAAAGCACTAAAAGTAAAAACGGCATTGTCCTACGGCGACAGACGTGATAGGGTACGAGGTGAAATGAGGTCGCGTGTGACGAGCCAGTAAACCGCTCCTGTCTCTCAACAGGCGCATACGAATTGCTATCATACCTACTCGAGAACATCCTTTCGTTTTTATTGCTAATAAATAACTTATGGGGCCAATTTATACGATACGATATCGTTCGACACTAAAACAATAACGTAAGTGAAGCCGAAAGTTAACAGCTCATGATAACATTGTCGATGTGAGAAACATTGTTAGGTGAAAAACATTGTCTAAGAAAGAATGTGCATCATGTGAAAATTGTAACATACTAGCATCGACGTTGAGTTGGGTCTGACAGGTGCGAGTGTGAATGAGCGAGCCCACATTGTGATGAACTGATGCCCTTGTCGAAGTTGTCGAATACGATTAAGTTAGTAGGTATAAAGGACAGCACGGCGCTATGGAACGTTTAAACAAGTGAGGTGTAGCAGGAAGTGAGCGGCTAGTCGAGGAGATCTCGCGGGCGGCCTCGGCGCGAGTGGTCGCGGCGCACCCGCGGGCAAAAACTGCACTAGCCCCTGCCGCCTGCCCCACGAGACGCATTGTGCCGCGCTTTTATAACCGGATGCTCGCAGCGACCTTCAGCCGCTGGGGACTTCAAACTAGTTCCGACTTCTACAATAGACGCTGGTACAAAGACGCTCTTGTACGCCAGGCCAGACCTCAATATTATAATCTGATCTTTATAGGTCACGTCTCAGTAAGCAATTTCTTATAATGTAGGAAGCATTATTCATGGAAGTATGCAGATTTTGTACCTAAACCACGTAGATTGTAGGTATTTATCAAAGTGTTATCGATTTAATGTTGACCACGAAAACGTTTATTTTAATCCAACCCAAGGGCAAGTAGAATCAGCAATGTTATTGCAACGCCGATATGCCTACGTGGTTGAGTTCAGAGACGTCTGGTCAAATGTTAATGGCATCGTTCGCTCAAGAGATTGCAAACAGAAACTAAAACGTGAGGCGAACATTAACGAAGCACGTTTACCATGTATTCAGGATTAGTGCAAAGTAATGGGCTTTTGGACTACTTATCGCAAGAACATTGCGATCGCAGTCAAATATATGAACATTTATGTTAATTCTCCGATACCAATTTAGATGGATGAGTGTTTTGTTCAATTTTCATGACGTGTTTGTGCACTTAAGGATGTCGGATAATGGCGGTTTTTGCATAATTTTGGTAACTACTCCGACTTAAGATATATCTTTGGAAAAGAGGATCGGTATCAACTAGCACTGATGAACTTAAGAATTCACAACGAAAGACTAGAAAACAACGATTCAGTTTGCATAAACTTTAGAGAGCACGCTCACATTCAATACGAGGTTCTTGCACCCATTCTTCTTTCACAGATCTGCATATAAATGGTCCGAACTCTGACTGCCCTAGCTAGCACTCGTCCAATATTGGAACTGCGCCAATGTTTTTATTTTCTACGTAAACTGTATGCCGTTTAGTTTGTTCGACACGGGTGTTGCAAGCGTCATTTAGTCAAGGTCGTAAGCCTTGTGGCAAAAATTAATTATCGGCAATAGTGCGGGATCGTAAACACACCACACTTGCGAGTCGTCAATAGAAATTTATTAGTCCACCCAACAACACTTGTCGGGAGGCCTTCATCGACTATTCAGCTTGTTAATATCATGTTCATATCAGCACCCAACCAATTTTGCCAATTTAAACAGTGAAATATCGCACATTAAAAATACGTACATACCTGTTAGTCTATTTAAGAAAGATCTCTATCTAGATGAGAGCCGTAGAGTATGTACAATTATATAATTGAGGAATCAAAGCTGTTATAAACAAATAAATACATTTTCTATAGGTATCGGATGTCGAAGTTTTGACAGCTGCATTAGATTACTTAAATAGAGCAAAAGTCCTACAAGCAAATCAAGCTGATTCAATTACGGTGTGATTGTGCGTGTTTGGTTGCCAATGTAATAATAATATTTTTTGGAGTCAACAAGTCTCCGGTACTTTCTTCTTTCATAGTTTTCCTTTTTAATATAATGATAATAATAATAAGTATTAAGAGAAGCTATTAACATAAATACAAAAAGAAACAATGAACCAAAAATTTTCCTTAAATACTAAATTGCTTATATATATATTCTTCTTTATAAACGAACAAACATCATTATAATACATTACATTATACATCTTTGCAATAAAATATTTGTATTGTTTATGAACCAAATATCCTCATATATACAATTAACATTTGAACCCCACTGATTTCAATGTCAGACAGTCCAGGCGCCTTCCATTTAAGCTCATATACTTTGATAGCGGGTTTGTCCTACCAATAGTAATATCAAGATCACGGCTGCTCTAATAGGTGTCAATTACTGAGGTTGGTGCTGGGTACTGGCACCGGGCTTCGCTGCCGTCTATAATTGTCGCGTTGCCACTAGTGTTGCAAAAAACAGTTTATTTTGTATCGTAAAAAATATCATGTTTGTCTTCTAGATATTGTTTTATGTTTTCAGGAATACTGAATTGAATATTAATTATAATTTGCGTAAAACAAGAATATTTTAATGTGTTTTTTATTTACCTACAATAAGATTTTCAGTGGAATTGTACAAATTTCACATGGAGAAATTCCCTGTTCGTTATTTATTTATTTATTGAATTTCAAATTGGAATATGTAAATCCGTATAAAGTTTATTTCCTAGTTTTATTGTTCTAATGCAATCCGCATTAAGAGCGTTTATCCGTAAGAGTCACACTTAAGTCAAAATCATTGATTTCCGATGGAGAATAAAATGATAATCTATACAGTTTGTAAATAAGATATTGATGTCAAGTATTGCAGATTTCATAATCTAATGCATAATTCAAAATATTTCAAATGATCATTTAGTTTCTCGTTAGAACAGTTTTTAATACAATCCCTTTTTGAAACTTGTGGTCGAAGGTCTACGCAAATGCTCGATAATAGTAAAACTATAAACGACAAACTTATGACAATATTTCTATTAAAAGAACAAATAACAATATATTAGGGCATGGCTACAAAACAATAGTGATTACTGTAAGTTTTCATACAAGAAAAGTGTACTCAAAAGTATCATTGTTAGTAATTTTTTCGAGTTATTACACGTATTAGTTTAGGATGAAATAAAGGTATTCTTGATTTTTTTTAACCTATAAATGAAGAAATTTACGCTTTAAAACGTGGTATTTTTTTAACTTTAATAACTTGTTTTTTATTTTATTATGAATCATTTAGTACTACTATATAATCGGCGCAGAATCGCACCACGCTCAGTGCCGGCCGAGGCCTTTCCGAGGTAGGACCTATGTCGCTCCCGGTCCACCGCGTGCTACGTAAAATTTTATTTGAAATTGGAGATTTTTTGACGCGACTGAGACGGATTGATACTTTTTGTTTTAAGAATATTAATTTGTTTTAACCAAAACAAAATTTTGGTGAGTACGAAGGTAAAGAAATGCAATTCTAGTAACTTCCATAGATTAATATATTATATTCTTTACATTTTACATAATAATATAAAATGTGATATAAAAGGCGCTATTTGGGGAAGAAAAGGAAAAGTTATGGTACTTAATTTGGCCAAAGCTAATGAAGCTAAAACGTAAGTTACCGCGAATCCACTTTTAATGACATAGCTGGTCATAATCTATTCACATTTTCTTTTACGATGATTTCATTACGTTTATTGCTAAAGGCAGAAAAGAGAAGGTCAAATACATGAGAATACCACCGAAGAATTGGAAATAGTTGAATCGCAAACTACAGAAACATGACTATGATTTTAAAGTAGAATTTCATCATCATCATCATCAGCAACCCACACTCGTCCACTGCTGTATTGGGTTTTGGGAGTCAATGACAAACTTATTTGTTGGTACTAAACGATATCTTTATTAAATCGTTTTATAGGAGAGTACGCATGTTTACAAATGTACAGTTAGCAGAGTAACAAGACTCACAGACAGAGCAAGACTAACTATCTGAGTCAACAGACTCCACAAGACGAACCGGCCGAGTCGACAAGACTCGCTGGCATCTCAAGACTTACTAACATCTCAAGACTTACTAACAGAGTGATCCCTCAGGATTCAAGGTCGAAATATGTATTCGTAAAATGAACCTTATTAACAAGTGCAACAAGAGGAACTCTATTACTATGCAATTAAGTGCAGATTAGCATGGGACGAGTTTGAGTTATTTATTTATAATATTTAGCTTAGGTGTTGGTTAGTATACCTAATTCTGTTTAACTCTTAAACATTGGCAGGAAAGTACCAGGAAATCATAAATGTATAGGAGGTACCAATAACCGTAACTCGTATTTGCTATGACAAATAAAACATCCCTTATTTCTTATAAAACCACCTCTTAGTACTTTATGGTAGCCTGGTACTTATAGGACAAAATAGTACGTCATCAAAAATACATGTTATTGCATAATCTTCTTCTATATCTATCTATACTATTAATAAAGAGGTAACCTCGGCCTGTGACTGACTGACTGACTGATCTATCAACGCACAGCCAAAACTACTGGACGTAAAATCATGAAATTTGAAACATAGGTATTCATACAATGTAGGGGCTCACTAAGAAGGGGTTTTGCGAAATTCACCTAAGGGGTGAAAGGGGGGGTTACGTTAGTATGAAAATCTTTCAATTTTGATGTTAGAGATTTGAAAATTGGATTATGGTTGATGATCAAAAATAAAAATTGACTTGTTCAGTTTTTTTTTTAATCCAAGCCATAAAGGGTGAAATGGGGGTTAAAACAATGTATGGGAGATTTATTATTTTTAAAGCTAGAATCTGAAATTGGTATTTGGGTTTTCCATACAAATTAAATGAATGTTATTTCCAGAATTTTTTTTTCTACGGCTTACAAAGGGGTGAAAGGGGGTTAAAAGGTCGTATGGAAGATTCGTCATTTTTAAAGCTAGAATCTTGAAAATTGGTCCTTAGCTTTGCATAGAAATTTATAAAAGTGATTTGGTATTGTTTTTTTCTTCAATCTTTAAAGGGGTGCTTTCGGTTTCTTCATATTCAACCCCTATTATAGGGGTGAACGGGGGAACTGAATTAAATTTGGACAAAGTAAAGTTATAGAGTTTCCAGCATTTTTAATCAAATCTTTTTGAGATTTCTTCATTAAGGTTTACGATCACCAAATTGATTGTTGTGAATTCTACTTCGTTCAAAAATTGCCGAAGCGAAGCGAGGGCGGGCCACTAGTTGTTTTATATTTTACTTACCCAATTTAATAAAAGCTAGTCCTCTTGCTCAATAGTGAGAGAATATAAGTCATAACATACAGTAAGAAATTCTTTAATTTTTGTTAATGGGATTTGTGCACTCTCGTTGTAAAATTTTGTCTACAAATCCCCACTATCAGCTCGATTGGCATTCAGTGGGGATTTGTGGACAAAATTTTACATCGAGTGCCACAAATCCCACTGGTGGGGATTATCAGTGGGGATTAGTGGAATAACCCCTTTACTTATTTTTCTGAAAAAAAAACTAATTTAGAAAAAAATTGGTCAGCGATATTTTTTCATGTTTTTTTTAATTCTAAAAAAAACAAACAAAGCCGTTTGTTACATCACTAAGCCGGACATGCGGGACCAGCACGCGAATCCATCGATTGACTTTGACCATGCGCCATGATTGGCGTTCACTTCGCCGCCATGAATATTATTGGCGGGAATTAAGCGTAATTGCAATGTTTACGGTCCTTCGAATTACTAGTATTCACTAGTTATACACAAACTTTTCAATTCCTGTATGCCATCAAAAATATACGTGTAAAAAACTCTCGCCACTTAGCTCTACCGGAAAAAGTTAAATAAGATCCAATCAAATCTATTTGTAGACAGTGGAACTATTGTCCCGAAACAAAGCGAGGGGGGCCACTAGTTACTACTTATAAAATAGAAACTAGTGGCTTTTCGTGATTTTGGCTAAAGTATTACTATGAGCGGACTTCACTTATAGCCCACTGCCGCTTCAGTTTGCTAATTCGGTGGGCTATGTCGGTGACTCAGGTTCTCTGTCGGATTACATCATTTCTGATGCGGTTCTTCAGAGATACTCCGAGCATAGCCCTTTCCATAGCTTTTTGAGCGACTTTGAACCGGGTGGATTAGTCCAGCCACGTCCACGTCTCGGCACCGTAAGTCATGACCGCGAGGACGCACTGGTCGAAGACTTTCGACTTAAGACTTTGAGGGATGGATGACGAGAAGACTTGACGAAGCCTACCAAATGCTGCCCAGCCTAGCTGAATTCTTCTATTGGCTTCTCTCTCGAAGTTGTTTCTGCCTAATTGGAGCGTTTATCTTAGATAGACATATTCCTGGACAATTTCGAGAGGTACTCCCATTAACAGCGACCGGTCCCGGATCAACGAGCTCGTTGAAAATGACCTTGGTTTTATCCAAGTTCATCCGAAGATCGAAGTGATTGGAAGATTCAGCCAGGCTGCTCGCCTGTAGGCCATGTAAGGTTTCCGTCAAGATGACGATGTCGTCTGCGAATCGTAGGTGTGACATGTACCCGCCATTAATATTGATTCCGCGCTCTTTCCAGTTTAGCGTTTTGAACAAGTCCTGCAGCGCAGCGGAGACGAGTTTCGAAGATATAACATCTCTTTGTCTCACACCACGTCGTAGCAGGACAGGCTCGGTTTGGCCATTTTGGATTACTACGGACATATTAGCGACGTTATACAGACACCTCAACACCTCGTGCCAAGTCGATATCGCCAATCGACTTGGCACCTCTGCAAGGCCTCGAGAACAGACCAGGTCTCGACGGAGTTAAAAGCTTTTCATAGTCCACAAATGCCATGCACAGGGGCTGGTTATATTCTTTGGTCTTCTGTATAACCTGTCTCACTGTGTGAATATGGTCTATGGTGCTAAAACCGTCGGAACCCGGCTTGCTCTGCAGGTTGAGCTTCGTCAAGTCTTCGTGTAAGGCGATTCGAAATGACTCTTGAGAACAACTTATAGACGTGACTTTGGTCGATAGTTCTTCAGTAAGGTTTGTCGCCTTTCTTGAAGAACAATACGAACAAGCTCCGCGGCCACGCCCTAGGAGTTCTCCCGAAGAAAATAACCGAGTTAAATATACGTCAAAGTTCCTTCAACACCGGCTTGCCGGCAACTTTCAGAAGCTCGGTGTGACTCCGTCTTTTCCCGGGGCTTTTCCATTTTTAAGTTGTCCAAGAGCTGCCTCGATCTCCTCCAAGCTGATGTCGGGTAGATCCTCCGTCGCATGGCGTAAAAGAAGGCAAAAGTTTCTGGCTTTGATGTGACGACTCCTCGATTTGTTTTGGTTAACTTCGACAGGTGGCTCCTGTCAAGCTGTTGTACGAAGACTTTGGACCCCCCTGGTTCTGCTCAATTGCTCTCTGTATTGAGAGTGAATTGGAGCTTCGGAGGTCACGTCTTAACAGCTTGGAGATGGACTTATTTAGAGCCCGTTGTTCTGCCGAAGTGACTGATGGATCTTTCCGCCTCTTGTCCATTAAATCCAGAGTATAGACCGCTTGCTACTCACAGAACTTTGTGCCCTCGTCCCGAAGGATTTCCACCACTTGGTCGAATTCTTCGTCGATATATACGTCAATTGTGGTTTCCAAGGCAGTGAATCGATTTTCCAATTTCAGTTGGAAGGCATCGGAACCAGCGAGTGATTAGAGCAGATTTGGCCGGAGCGTGGACTTCATCAACCGAGAACGTTCAAGCTTAAAATTGATATTCAAAGTGCCTCTGAGAAGTCGGTGATCACTTCCGGTTTTAAACCTATTGATCACTGAGACATCTCTGAATATTCGCTTAATGTCCGATATATATTATGAAGTCGATCTCATTTTTAGTCATAGTATCTGGGCTCTGCCACGTCCATTTCCTCTGGGGCTGTTTCTTAAAGAATTGATCCCAGAAAGGGATCAAATTGAGGGTTTGCAACTGTTTTATAATGTATAAATACAACTGTTTTATAATGTATAATGTTCTTTTTTATTAAATGATTTATTAAACAAAACATGATATCTTTAAGTATTTAATTGCTTACCTGTCCTGAGTAAAAAAGGTAGGTATCTAAATGATATACCTATTTTTTTATTTTTCTTAAATCAAAAAATCAAAAGAATAACAATAAATCAACGTTGGATTTATTTTATTTTATTTAACTTGCAATTTAATTTTACAACAATACAGTAATTTACTTTGCTATAAAGCGAAAGGATCAAAATTTGTCAGTCTAACTATAAAGAAAACGTACGCGGCAACTCTATGCAAACAGTAACACATGCTTATGTGTGAGTGAAATTTTGCAAATCAAAACCGAAACATGACATTCCGCACTAGCCGAGAACGCTCTTAAGTGGAGGCAAGAGCGTGGTGATTAATCCTGATCCCATCATAGTAGTGATAACTTGATGTCTATGATGGAGGCCTTTGCCCTGCAGTGGGAGAGTATAAGGCTGATACTTTACTTTATTTTTCTGAAAAAAAAAAACCAATTTAGAAAAAATAGGTCAGCGATATTTTTTCATGTTATTTTTTAATTCTAAAAAAAAACAAACAAAGCCGTTTGTTACATCACTAAGCCGGACATGCGGGACCAGCACGCGAATCCATCGATTGACTTTGACCATGCGCCATGATTGGCGTTCACTTCGCCGCCATGAATATTCTATTGGCGGGAATTAAGCGTAATTGCAATGTTTACCGGTCCTTCGAATTACTACGAGTATTCACTAGTTATACACAAACTTTTCAATTCCTGTATGCCATCAAAAATATACGTGTAAAAAACTCTCGCCACTTAGCTCTACCGGAAAAAGTTAAATAAGATCCAATCAAATCTATTTGTAGACAGTGGAACTATTGTCCCGAAACAAAGCGAGGGCGGGCCACTAGTTACTACTTATAAAAAGGTAGCTTTTCGTGATTTTGGCTAAATTACTACTATAAGCGGACTTCACTTATAGCCCACGACCGACCGTGACTTGCCATTACAATAAAAAGTTTATGAACGTTCAAACTAAGACTAAGGGTGCCATTAGTTCCCTGTCAATCAAATATGGAACAAACGAGTAAAAAACAAAACAAATGAACGGCAAAGTTCCCAATAACATAATTGCATCGACAACCCACATGGTTCTTGGAAACAGCAGACTTGTTTTGTTACTGGTCACGAGTGACCTAACGAAGCTTAATATGAAAGAACACAATGGTGCCCGGACGTTCAGGGCAAAAGCGTTTATTTAAAACGCTCACTGATTTATTCAATACAAGAGGTATTCATCATGCGACTGCAGAATGGTCTGTTTCTCTCAATCGCGATGTCTATTTTAGAGACGGGTTGGTCGAGTTCCACCCGGCTGAATGTAGCCCACGGCCAGTTACGTCAATAGGCGAATAATGTGATTGCCCTGCCGAATTGTTTACTGACCCAAGATGGAAGTTAGTGGAAAATCAACTCCTACAAGCTGGCTTTGTTTTTTGTGAGGTTAGTAACATGAGACTGTACTTAACTTACTCATTAGCACATAGTAGGTAATTTGTCAAACAAAGACTGCCTAGTACAGGATGCAAAAAATGTTTACTTAGATTATGTAATGCCTATTCAATTTAAAAAACATTGTTGGTAGCAAGCTTTTGAAGAACAAAAAGTTAAAATTCTTATAGTTGCTCCCTATACTCTTTTGAAGGCTTTTATTTTAAAATATAACCACAAATCAAGAGAGTCCACTTCTTACATCAGTATCAGTATCAGCATCAGTAAAAACGTTAAATGAGACGCGCGCCGTTTTAATTTTTTTATGTGCTAGGTGGCAGACGAGCAGACGGATCACCCTATTGCAAACAACCACTGTCCAAGCTGTTATTTGACAAAAATCGGTTTTGTGATTGATGTAAATTAAGTGGTTTGGATCAGATGCGTTCGCCCGAGCCGAGAGTCTTACACATCTCCGTTATTTGTTTGATCTAAGATTATTATAACACACAAGTCTTACATATTTGAAGAATAGAACATTATAAGCCTGATAAAAATCTCTGGTATGATATTGCACACATTACGCGGTCCGACATCGCAAGTACTAAGGTTATGTGTTTGAGAATGTAAGTAATTAGCAAAGCCGAGCGAGATGCTAGGTAATTATCGTTTCAGTTAACGCGCAATAGTACATCAGGCTTACGAATAGGTTTCTGTCATTGTTGTTTCAATGTATAGCAGAGGTTATCAATGCTATATCTGATTAGATGATATTACATTGACAAACGTGATTAGGTACGTGTTAAAGTTCGACTAATCATTATAACATGTATTGAGTTTATCATAACTCAATCTCTAATCGGTAATGTATTCGTTGTATAGGTAGAACAATCGGTTCAAAAGTGAGATGAATTTCTACGAGTATGCTTTCACTGCGGCAAATGACGCTGACTCACACAGCCGATGGCGACTTCCCCAGCTTTCAACTGGGGTATCCGGTTTTAGTGCATTTCCGGGTTATAAAGGTTTCAAGAGTACATTTCATCTTAACGACTTCTGTAGACGACTGTTTTTTTAGGTAGGTAATTTGTGTTTTTCTCAAAGTAAATAAATTAAATCCTACATCTCAACAGTTCTGACGATTAGTTGCACAACGAATCAATTTCATGAAGTCGCTATTGTAATGGTTGCAGAAATTTTAAGCTTGTGAACTTGTGTTTCGACAGTGGACATGTCTCCTAAAGTCTGTGCAATGTTCCCAAGAACTGTGCACTAACCGTTTCTGCCATACTTGAATATTCTTAATTTTTTTTTCGGAACAGCATACTTATCATAACAGTACCTTTCACAGGATGAAAAAAAATGTTTTATGAAGATTTTTACTATTAATTTAGTTTTTTAATCAAACTATTAACACTCCGGGTTTTTTTATGAATGATGGATGACATGGGAAGTAAGCAACTATTACTGGAGTATTTGTAACGCTTTGAATTATTCGATAGAAAAGCTTTGACCTGACAAAAGAATTATGACAATCGCTAAGCTATCGAAAGCATGGAAATAAAAAAGGCAAACCAGCAATGCGACATATCGACTGAATGACATCACGTTCAGAGGTACTTTCCGTATTTGATCAAAAGCATCAACGCTCGCAATATGGATTACACGGCTAGAGTTCAGATGAGTGCGCTTTTGACAAATACCTTGTTCATTGAAGGCGTTGCATCGATATGGATAGCAGACGAGGCGGGAATCGTGACCGTCGTGCGGGGCAGCGAACCGTCTCGAAAACCATAATCAACCCATAGCCATTACACTACAACTACAATGTACACTTTTTAAAATTGTAGGTAGTAGATAACTACCTACAATTTTAAAAAGTGTACGTACACTGTAAGAAAAAGTTGCAACGCATCCTTCATATTTCACAAAGCAACCAGTTTTACTATAACTATAACCTCAAGTATGTAATCGGTGTTCATCTACGTCCTGTTTAATAACTCATTCGAATGTGAGGATGATTAGAATATTATGATGACTAATAAAATCTTTAATAATAGTATTATTTATTACCAATATATTATTAATATTATGTAATACTTATTGTGCACTTCCTATTTGATTACAGCATAATTACAAGAAAATACTTGAGCTAAAGTGCCATAAAATTGCGACTTTATTATATCAGCGCGGCGCTAGTTCACAGGTTTTGTCTTGAACTGCACAAGTAAAAACTAGTTCGGAGCTGTGAAAGCAAACGGAAATGCAATCAACCACAACTCGTTGGATAATTCCAAGGAATAGCGTGAACCGTGAATATTACTGGGTCGTAGTAAAACGTACTCGTTCCACGCAATTCGTGGGGTAAACTACTTTCGTAAAACGCTGCTAAATGCCAATGTCCTTACTCCGCTGCCGGCTTAAGGTCACATTGCCAAGGCCGGTGTGAAGCACGCAATTAGTGGTTCATTAGTTTGGCTTCACACCCCCATCTCATTAATTTCCTTAATTTGTCGAATTAAATCTTAATCACCTTCATTGCAAGGTACATTCAGAACGGTTGTCATTACCTGTCATTAGATTAAAGTCATCTTACTTTATAATCAGACACTGTGCACTGGTCTGACTATGGTTCTGTAGATGTACACTGCATGTCTTTCGCTGGTGCAATTCAAGAGGAGAGCAAAGGCTATAGGGGGCTATTTGACCCGAACGGTCCTATTTGCAGCAAATCTATTGTTTTTTAAATTTCTCTTTGGATCAAGTTTTGCTTACTAATGCTACTTGTATAAAGTTTTCCTGTATTTGGATTTGTTGTTTTCCTGTAAGTAATTATGCATTATAACATGTATAAATGGTATATATTACTTAGAAAGAACATTCAAACATACATGTTTGAATGTTCTTTCTAAGTGTACCTATAATATTGATGTAACAATCGTTGGTCAACTACTCGTAAATAACCTCAGTATAATCATTAATATGACTTATTATTTACCTTACATATATAAACTTATTTTTCTCGTTATCAACACTAATTTTTACCTTTAAAGGTTCATGAACCGGTGCTAGGATCGGAGAATGATAGCAAATCTTTCGTTACGAATGAGCTTTATTGAATTTTCCTTTCTTAAGTGATACTTTCTGCGCCAGTTCAATCTTCTTCGCGGTTGGAACGAAGCCATTGAAGAACCTCAACTAAGGTATGATTTATAATTGGTGAACTTAGTAATTAAGTACCTAGTCAGTTACTAAAATACTCAGATTGTGACTTAGTCACGGAATACATAACAGCAATCGTATCACGTAACTAAGTGCTAAGATTGTAAGGACTTGGCGTAACGCCAACGCCACGCGATTTAATATTTTATCTTACCTAGTGCAATTAACCATCTCGTAAACTACGAGTATACCCACTGCAGGCGTTTTCTAACAATTTTATACTGACCGATTACGGCATTTATATGTTTACCTGTCAGTATTATGCCAGTTGGCTATAATATGTATAAATTAATATCCAAACAAAAAGCACTTATATTATGGTGCAAGAAATAAAATAAGTTACTAATGATAAACATAGTTACTACTCTAGTGAATCTATGTGTTTCAGTTTAAAGAATTAGAGTAAGTAAGACATAATTACTATATAGCCTTCATTATTTATATTTTAATGAATAATTGTAGAAAATAATCTCATCAGAAACATTAACGTAAAACGAGAGCCTTTTTTGGATGGTAACTATTGGAGGTGTGTTCACGAAATTTGGATCATAGAGTTATCTTGGCAGTCTTATTACAGCTATAAGTCAAATTTGACACGCTTATGAGCTACAGTTTTTGGGTTATGAGGGGGTTAAAAGTGCGTGTGCACACTTCGGCGTGCCTAGAACTATCGATAAATTAATTTTTAGTATTATCCGAGACTACCCAAACAAAATCGGCATAACAAAGTTGTGACTAATATTCAGTCAAAAATTTTCTATTTCCTTGATCAATCCGTATTTTTTCTTCAAATAATAGACTCAAATAACTTTACAATTGTATACCAAACAAAGAATACTTACTGGCAGACACACTAGTACAATAAACACAAAGTACACAAACACTATATTGTGCGCAAGAAATTCCTCAGCAGTAAAAAAGTTTCATTTACAATTTTTATCACCTACACGTAGGTTTCTAAAATTAAATTCTTGAGTTATGTCCTAGGTATGATAATTGAAAGTCATTACCACATTTTCACTCACTACACTCGTTAATGTGTTCGTTGTGATGTATAATCAATTAATTTGTACGTCCCAAGTTCCTCCGGTCGGAGTGCGGGTGGGTTCATTCTCATAATAAAAGATAAGATGCCATTACCGTGGGGCAGTCCACAAACCCAAATCCCTCCGAAACTAAAATTTACCGTTTAGAAGGCCCTGTCTATAAAAAAAATACATTCGAGTTATTATTTGAGATCTAACTTTCGTAGCAATCCTCGTTTTATTCTCTATTCCACCATGAAAGTTATACCTCGTTGAGTAACCCATTTTACGTATAATATTTTGAAATTCTGATGTGAATTTCAGTCAGAGCAATATGAATTCAAAAATTGCCACAGTAATAACATCTCTATGAGAATGACCCGTGTGTTTGCACAAGTGCTTCAAACTTTCAACAAAACAGCCTGACAATATTTATAATAGTTTGGAACGCGAAAAACCAAATAATAGAAGGAGAATTTATTTAATTGAACAAATTTATGAGGAGCGTTTATATTTTGTAGCAAACAAATAAAGTTTATAAATTACATTCAGATAAAATTAATTTACAGTTCTATATGAGAATAGAAAAATAAAAGCTAGTTTCAAGTTTAGACCACTGATAATATGTAATATTGTACTCGTAGTTACAGAGAGACGATAGCTCTACAACACATCTGTCAGTTTTCCTCAAATTGATATTGAACCAAACGAGTAGACTGTAAGGTGAGAATCGATTTAAAAAATAGGTACGACAGATTTTTATATGTGGCTGTCCCCTATGGGACACGACGTAGAAATGAACAAAAAAAAGTACTTAAACTTACGTTACCAACTTTGATGACGCTTGGTGTTTGTCACAAGAAGTGTTCGCCGTGAAAGGCAAACATAATTTTATTAATGTACAAAAAACCTCGTAAGAATGAAACATTATGAAATATATAATTTATTTAATCAATGACATATATGTCATTGATTAAATAAATTATTGTCGACGAAGTGTCGGTAAAATCTACTTGAAGTTATTTTACTTGTCAACTAAGTAGTAAACCATATTGAGAGATCTCAAGTTTTATTCAACTTTATTTATTGATCTCACTAATTATGAGAAATTAACAGAAGATCCTGTACAATCAGATAAAAGTGGCAGGATTGGGCCCTCATTAAATATTTACGAGGTACGACGATATTTAACGTGCAAACAGCTACGCGTTGGGTTACAACAATGTGTATTTTCGCAGTTGATATTAAACTTAACGGTTCTGATATTAAGGAGAGAATCGGATTTAAAGACATTTGACAGATTGTGGTAACCGAGTATGATGGTCTGTACTTTTATAGACCGTCAAATGAATTCAGAAACCTTCATAGACCATAATAAGGTTTTATAGCGACATTATTGGAAGGTAAAAGAAATGGTCACATAAATGGTAAAATTACAATTAATGTAGGTACGTATGTATTTTAGTCGTGTTACGCAATTGCAGTAGTTACGATTGCAGCATTAATTGGCTTGTTTTTTTTAAAAGCTTTTATAAATTCGTTTTCACTTTTTATGTTCTGGAATCTTTCTTCAGCTTCTACTAAAGATATCGAGCTGGAATTCGGTATACATATACTTACCTATGTCGTGTAAATGACTTGATGCATTGCAATATTATGACGAGAGGAGGGGGAGAAGGAGATCGTAAGAACTTTGTAGTAAAAATACGCAAACCCATCGAGTTTTGGCTCATTTGATTCATACTGATGAGTACCTTATTTTTAGATCTTTGTCTGATGTTGGAGCTGAAAGATTGATGGGGGAAGCCAAAAGGTTTCACTCTTTACCAATAATTGTAATTTTTGCATTATACAGAAAACAAACAAAGGTGTAGTTGAAAATATTTTTGCATGAAATCATTTGACTATAATCCGCCTTGTTCATTCATCTGAAGAAGCGTCTAATGATTATTCATGAATGAGGCGATTGGATGTTAACGACTTAGATGAGACGCGAGATAAAATTTATCTGAAGAAATTTACAAACGAAGTTGTCTACTTTTTACAAAAAAACTGTGCCCTTTACCCTAAAGCGCAGAACTAAGTAACTATACACTAGTAACTTCCATGGTACAAGACCAATTTGTCTCTTGGTTTAAATGTATGATCGTAGTCTATATATATATATTTTACCTATACCTATATATATATACACAATATACCTAGTTTTTTGACGATCAAACAACTAGGTATATTGTGTTAAGTAGGCTAGACTTAATAGTTCATCCAGATTTATTACTGAAACAGTTAGTTACTGATACAGCAACAAATGACTTGTTCATTACTCTGCTACGAATCATTTGTAACTATTCGACGTTTGTTTTAGGAGATTAGTGCAGGCACGTGTGGACGACACGGGTGGATTTATATTTAAATAAGTCTACGCCCGTTTCTTAGCCGCAGGAGATTAATAACATTCGTGTCTTAGTACCAATATAGTACACTAGCGGATGGCTTGAAGGCGTGCCGTGCCAGCTGTTTAGAGCACTCTTGACGAAAACAAACAAACAAAAGATGTTTATTGATGCTGAGGACCGGCATTATTGTTTCGGGTAGTGGAGCGGTACGTGTTCCACGATCACGAGGAGTTATTGGATGCCATTACGCTGATTGCAGCACGGCATCTCCACGATCTTGATCATGAGCTTGCAAGTAATAACTTACATCGATTGCAGTCTATTAGAATGCTTAACGCTATAAATTTAATTATTTTGCTTTAATATTCTCATTGCAAGGCAAACGCGTCCGCTCTCTTTCTAGTTTTTCTTAACGGCGCATATTAATGTAATGACATTACAGCGTGGCACTACTAAACAATCAAGATAACATGTGAGAATTATGATTAAGCTATTGTTGTGGATATAATATGCGTTAAATTTCGTTACATATACGTCATATCTTACTCATTCTGACGTCTTTTACAGGTAGTAGGCAAACATTTTTTTATACCCTATTTTTATAAGTAGGTAAGTACTAAAAAGCAAATGGCGAAACGTATTGCTATAATATTTATGCAAGAAAGATTAAACTCAAACAAAAGTAATTTTTGACTCTTCCTCTATTCCGTCTTCCAACTCTCAGTGAGTATCATATTTCACATTATTTGCATATTGAAAAATTATGCTTGTATTTTAAGACTTTTTTTATTGCTTAGACATAATTATTAATTTTCCCAGTTATTATTGTTTTTTTTTTATTTAACCGCAATGTAGTAATTCATCAGTCTGTTCGTCATTAATTCACATGTACACACGTGTTTGCTACATTTCAGTCAATAAATACGAGTAACAGGTAATATACTACTAAAAGTTTGGGCCAACAATAGTAGCAAAAACTACAGCTAAGTCCATAAAATGTTGCCTTGTTGTTGGCAGTCTGTCCATTGATCAACTTTTTCTCAGACTTACTTCCCAGCCATTTAACGTGAAAAATTGGGCACAATTGCGGGAAATGGTGGCCTAAATACAGCCATGTGATTGTAACTACATAATTTTGAACTTGAAGATTAGATCTATCCACATCATTTAAATTGCTAGATATCTTACAGAACGTGAATCGTCTACAAAGTAAGTAGGTAAGTCATAAAATCATCTTGGTTTAAGTAGTTTAAAAAATATCGTAAATTATGGTTCGTTGGCTTTACATCTGGTGATTCAGAAGCTATTGATTTATTATCTGTCATTGATGATAGATATCTAACAAGACAATGAAATCTACACAGCAGAAATAAGATAGATACCTAGATAATAAAAGATAAGAGACAGTCAGAGAACGTCTTACATGTCTTCGCAACTAAAATCAAATCCACTGATCGACCGAATTATAAGTTTCTTCTTCCTTTCTTGGTCTCCTAAAATCTAGTGCCGCGGTAAGTCTCTGTTTAGTTCCAATGACGGATAGGCTGCTCCTATTTCTGCTGCTTACGCACGTTGTTATTAGTATCGATTCGTCTGTCCATGACTGCTCCAGATTTTATCACGGTGTAGATTACACGTCTGCCCTATGGCTAGAATGACATGTTCGGATTAGGCCTTGACCACTGACCCATATAAGCGGGTATTCGTCTAGTGCGTGGCGCGGCCATGACTGCACGCTTCACGCTTCCTATAAAATTCATGATTCGTTATCGTCCAAATTTAATTACGAAACGGGTTTTCAATTTGTTAAGTTAAACAGACCCAAAATTCTTTTCAAAACGAATAAAATTGATTTCATGTTAGGTATGTCTGCTGTCTGGGCCGCTTAAAGAAATTTCAAAGATATGTATTACGGCAATCCCGAGACAAATAAAATATTGTTCTAGTTTACAATTCTCTTGTATGTAGGCACATCATAATGAAATTCTCATGTATGTAAGTAGACACATCATAACAATTTACAAACAGTTCAAACAATATCTATACATAGCTTGGTGATAGAATTGTCATCTTTTTGTCAAACCTGAAAGCTAAGGTAAAACGCCCTCGCAAAAATCTTGTATGCCGTCATTTAAATTAAAGGCAAACCAGTACAGATGTGCAAGGCTAATACGAGTATAGCCGCTAGCCAAGTAGCCAGTAGGGGAAAGCGAAGCGGCAGTAAAGTTCGAGGACAGCCCCAAAGCCGCGGCCTCGAAATATTTCGAGGAACTTCGATCAATCTGCACCTGCACGTCTTCAATATTTCTAAGCAATTTCGTCGCATTAATTACTTTATGATAGCCCGGACGTCGGGCAAATAAAGATTGATTGATTTTTCACACGTGGTAACCAATATGAGAGTTCAATTAAATAAGACAACCAGCTTAAATTATTCAAATAACACAATCCTACTAGGATGTAGCGGTTATGTTCCCCTAAAGGCGCGTTGGTAACGCTGAGTTCGCGTGCCGGGTTACATGAATTATTGCGGCTCTCGAGTGACTGCCGACGGAACGTCAAAACGTAAGTGAAGTGGAGTAAACATCATGAAAACTTAACAACATGGCGGTGTGGCTACCGCCCCGTGGATTACTTGAGGTCATTTAGCAAGTCACAGGTGTGCCTATAGTGGCATTTATTCCCCAAGCACACAATGCCTGGACTAGCTACTGTAACTATTGCCGCTGAATAAATAAACCTAGAAGCTTTAGTACATAAACGTAGCTCCACGTACACTATATATAGAACGACGGCTATATACTGACTGAAGCTTCTTTATGGTTTAAGAATGTTTATGGTCTATAAAGATTGAACGGCTATGATGGGTAGGAGGACATGTCATAAGAATGGACGCAGTCTGAGTACTTAAATGCTTTTGGAGGCCAAAGTTTAGTTGGACTTGGATGGATGATGTAAGATTCCGTGAGATGTAGATAGCTATAATCAAATCCGTCTTTAAATTGCTAGGAAGCGCCTTAGCTTCGTATGCGGTGAAATGCCGACATAAGCTGCGGCGCTTTCGATAGAGGCACGTCCGAGATATTTTCGGGAATCACTGGTATTATACCCTAATCATGAAAGGCTGGTCTACTTCTTTTTAGCTGACTGCCGAAGAAAGGAGGATCAAAGATAGATAGATTCTTTATTGCACAGAAACAGAATACATGAGTGAAACAACAGCAATAAACAGTACAGTTAAGGCGGTCTTATCGCTTGTAGCGATTTCCTCCAGACAACCTCATGTTTTATGTTTATGCTCATGTTTTTAATGCCATAATAACCGTGTACATTTCTTTTATTTACATTAGTAGGTACCTACTACCTTTGTGTCGCGTCTCAGGTTTCATTAAAAAACTGAGCATTATTTTGGAAGCGCGGTGTACCTAGATAAACCCGTAACATTTTGTGTTGAAGCTTCAATGTCACTATGTACCTATCTTGTATGATAACGTGTCATGATATTAACCATGACACGGTTTACGGCGGGCACCACGTTACCCTGTCCCATGGGTCAACCATTCAATTTTTAAGTGTTAGTGTGTGTTAAGTGGGAAATTTGCCGTCATAATATTAATTATGGTTTGTGATAATGCAGAATGCTATCTATACCAAACCATTATAAATAGCGACTAGGTTTTATTTTATGAGAATGCAATGTCTAGCTACTTTGAATTCCTAAGTTTGAAAACTCTTTTAGATATATAATAAAGCGATAAATATTAATTACTTACATACCTAAGACATGTACATTTAAATTACTTTTAGTTAAGTAATTGTGAATTTGCGACTAAGCTATTAAATTCATAGCGAAAATACCGTCGAAAGTCTTTTTAAATATAATTACGGCATTGAGTTGTTCTGCTTGTTCATCGTTTATGGCCAGTAAAGGTCGCCAGTGAAAGTAAAGACTGGCTCTTGATAGCAGTTCACTACTAACTAAACTATGACGTGGAGCAACACATTCATTAAATGTTCGCAAAATCAAAACTTTTCTACAGACTGAAGTGTACAAGGTACTTAATATGCCAGTAAGTAAGTAAACATTTATTGACCAGCCAAAAACAGATACAACACGACAGTAGTAAGACACAGAATACATAATAAGAGGTAGGTAGATAAACGGACAGTAAAAGTTTGCTTTAAGTATGCAAAATTATCCGAAATTTGAAATTATTAAGCATGTAGTTGAATAAAGAGTATTTCTACACTGAGGTAGAAACAAAAAAAAAACCAACAAAGCTTTTCAATAGAATTTATACATACTAGGTAGGTAGGTAGTTTCATTATTTAATGTAATAAAATTTATACCAGTGTCTAAATGTCGGTATCTTAATGGAGTACTTAAGTTACTAGGGAAATAATAAACGGTAGGTATTTACAAGACTGCATCAGTGTTACTAACAACTGTGACTGAACATTGTGAAAGTGTATGTAGTACGTAGTGATTGTTTATTCGATAACTACTGCACATAAACCAAGTGCAGATAACAAAATAAAGGCAATCCAGCAATGCTCAAGAAGTACCTAATGCTCTAGTACGTCAATGTAAATTCTGGCAATAGGTATTTGTTTATTTTTTTAATTACGTTTGGCCTTCTATTTTGAGACTTTATTTCGATTTATTATGTGGCTATCTATTAGTTACGAGATTAAGAATATAAGATTTTTGAGACAATTATGTACCTATGCAGATTGCTTTAACGTTGTAAGACTCGAAAGCTTTTTAAAGGCATAAGACAATTGATTTTCCATTGTGTCTGCTGTCTGGGCCTTATGACGTTTGAAAACAATACAAAGCAATAAATTTTAAAGTAGTAGGTAGGTAATATTATAATAACATTTAGGTATGTAGTATTCGCTAATAATTAATACTTTTACACAAGCTTTTATAGCCTAAATTGATAAGTTTTCCCTGTAGTTCATATACAAAAAGCTTATATTTTTTTTAAGAATATTTATTCCGTAGAAAACAATATTAGTTTTGGTTTAAAACTGATGCTGTCACTTATTTCTCATGTGTATGTAAAAGACAGCATCATTTTTAAACCATGACTAACTTTAGTCTTCAATATAGTCCTAACCTATCAAGATCTAAGTAAAACTCAGTCTTAATGATATTGTTTCGCAACAGCAAACTGCAATCAAGGAGACAGCCAGTTGTGACATTCTTTATCTACTGCCATGGGAACACCGAGACCTTTATTTTTTATCATTACAATGATGTAACTTGGTTGGTTTGATTGGTTTACAGAGAAAATCTGCTACAGGTAGGTTAATTTGGTTATTTTAAAGTAAGTAGGTACTTTTTTTTTTTAAGTGGGCGGCTATGCAGGTCTTATTCAGACCATCTATTGTGATTCGCCGCTATGCTACATTTCAGTCTCAAATCCTGCACTTTTAAGAAAGTGAATTAATTGTTTAGGACTGAGATCCTTAGCTTCATTAAGTAGGTACTTACCTATCTTCTTATTATCAGATTTTTTTAAATTTCTTTTGCACTACAATTAAAATTCAGATACCCACACATTATATTTTTGTAAATAATGCACGGAAATCTACCTACATTGCCTATAACTATAGTCATTATGATAGAATTGTAAGTTTAGATTTTAGCAAAAACATTTATAATGTTATCTCTAAAAGTAACTCCTTATACCTAATTAGATATAAACTTATATTTGAGATACTCACTTTTTAAAAACCCTGCAGAATGAATTGTTAATTCTCTTGTCTGATAAGTGCCTCCTCCGGTCTTCAAAGAGATCTTTAATAGCGGTGACAGCAAGCACAAACACAACGGGCAACATAGCCACCTCCTTGCCAAATGCATTAATGGCTGGGACCCAGTTCAATAGCACTATGAATATAAAGTACACATTGGCAATCCTATGGAACTGCTCAAATAAGTTCTTTGGTAAAAATGACAGAAGTGTATACTTTGTAGTCCTAATTTCATTACCACTTCTCTGTCCATTGGGGTGGTCTTTAGGGGGGGTTTTATCAGGCACCAAATGGTTAGGAATGACTGTCAAATGTCGATTGTCTATCGCGGGCTGCTGGCGGCGTGTCAGCCAGAAGAAAGCACGACGCCAGGGCCCCGCGACGGAGCTCCGGCGGATGGTGTAGATGGAGTCGGAGCGCGAGGCCTGGCGCGAGTGGTGCACGCGCACGGAGCCCACGCGCGGCTGCGCGCTGGCGGGCGGCGGCTCGCGGTGCCCGGGCGGCAGGATGAAGTCGGTGCGGCTACCGGTGCGGCTGTGGCCGGGGCCGGCGCCGGGCCCGGAGGCGGCGCGCGCGCCCTCCCCGATCTGCCCGTGCGACAGCGCGCGCTGGTGCCCGCGCAGCGCCGACTTGAGCGGCCGCGCCACCGCGGGGTTTCCAGCCAGCATCGGCGTACCTCCATGACTCACAGATCTCGAGTGCCCTTTCGACTTGGGAAATAGATACGTCTGCTCCGGCGCCCCAGGCAAACTCGGCACGTTCGAGGAATTCTCGCCGCTTCCTTCTGTTGACATTTTTTTTCATCTGAACAGAAATCACTCCGCTTCTTCCTTTCATTTAAAACCACTACGACTAAGCCGCTCAAGCGAATATTTATAAGAATGTGTTGTAAAACTGAAACATATGGTTTTAACTTTATGTCACCTGTTCACTGTTTCACACATCACTAACATTCATTTTCTTTTCGTTGACGCAAATAAAAATAGGAATTTGGAGTTGAAGAGCCTGTTTACACATTATTTGAACGCGATGTTTTTTTTTGAAAAAAATAAAATGTTTGACCGCCACGGTGCAGACAATCGTCTACATGCACGGTAGAGAACAAAACTACATAAACTCTAAATCCAACTCAAAAACAAGCAAGCCTGACCGGCTGACACTGACAGCAGAAATGAAAGGCGGACGGGTGGTAGCCATGGCGGATGACGGTTTGACAAGATTAGTGTTGGACTTTACCTGCAGGCGAAAATCCGTATTACAATAAACACGAATGAAGACTAACGTCTAATCTAAACGTTTAATGGAAACCAGCAAAGTACAGCTGGCGGCACGAAAGTATGGTGATGACCGTTATTTTGCGCACTTGTAAAAAAGAAGACTTTCTATGAAAATCGGTTTCTCATAACCGCTCTGTTTCGTGCCGTAGACTATAAAAGATTATAATGAGTCAAAAAGGCTTGAAAACGGATTTTTGGGGAAGCATTTTCATTACCAATGGGTTACCCTATGACATATGTGGCAGTGGGTGCTAACAATTAATTTCATGACTTTATTGACATATTAATTGTTCATTCATGTCACAGTCACAGAGTATGGTAGCTCCATTAGTTAAATAAAACATGGGAACTCCGTTAGTTTCCAAAACTCCCTTTTCAATACATACATTTTTTTTTTTTGTTCACGCAGAGTGAATGCCGCCTTATGCACACCCGGCCGCTGGGAGACGACCAGGTAGTGTGGGGCTCTCCCCTGGATTGGGCCTCTGCTAATCAGAGGCCGTTCAAGAGCATACCCACTAAACACTCTGCGACTTTTCCCGGCAAATCCAGGCTCGGGGTGGGAAAGCGGGAAATAGGACGAACCTCATCACCGCAGACCAACCCATGGACAGCAAGGCACGCCAGTACGGCCTCTTTCCGACTCCCGGGGCTTAAAGCCCCCAGAGCAGCTCCCACTGCCCTCCGACAAAGCCCCAACCGGGCGGCGCCCGCATCGCTGGATTGCGATACGGGCGTCGCGGGCATGGGCTTCTGCAGAACTCTCCACAAACCCACACCCTGCTGGCTGCAGGGCAAGGTGGGGGAGAGTGCCTGCAGGCTTCCAAAAAACTGCCCCACCAGGCAGTCCCACGGCCGGCTACGCTGGATTGCGCAGTCGGTCGCTGGGCGTAGAGGTGGGGTTAGCCGGCCTTTGCCGCATCCCACTGGCTGTGGGACGCAGCGCAGACCAGCAACTAAAGACCCCCACAAAAGATGTGGGGGGTGGCGCCCGAAGGCGCCCCACTCGGTGGGGCCCATGTCAAGGTGCGCCCAAAGTGGAGAAGATCCTCACAGGGCGCCGGACAGGGCCCCGGCCCAGACAGAGCTGGGCCTCAAAGTGCAGCTGTCAGCCGTCGGGTAGCAATATGGCGATAAGCCAATTGCTACCCGCCGTTGCCCAGGGACACCAGGACCCCTCCGGTAGCAGTTCCAAACAGAAAGAAAATACTACCGGGGAGGCCACACGAGGAGGTCGCCGCACCGTAGTCCCCTTTTCAATACATACATGACATGAGTTTCTTAATTTCTAGAGTCACATTCTAATTGGAAAATCAAAAATACTACTTAAAAATATAGTGTTAATATGTATGAGTATAATTGTTTTGAGAAAAATCTCACTTTTTGGAAAATACGTATTTAGTATTTTCTGTACATAGTTCTGTACATAGTTAGTAGCAGCACTAGTCGCCATTTATGACGTGTCAAAAAACAGACTTGGCAACCTGAGAAAGTTAATTTGCGGAGCATGTTCCATTTCATTCATTATCTTAATACTTTAACTTTCTACAATGAAAACCAATTGAAAAACCAAAGAGTTTGGAAATAAATATTATAAGCCTATGATCCACTTTTAAACTTGATATCACAAAATTCACAGACTAATGATTTAAATAATATATTTATTTATTTACACGAAATAGGAAATAATATTTAAAATCACTTTATACTTATTTTATCTGTACTGACTTTTTTTCTTACGGTTGGTACAAAGTCGTCGACGTCATCGATGGCGGACATATTTCTTCCGACATTTTGACATTTCTCTCCCGGCTAGCGACTTCTTTCTTATTGGAATAGTTCACTGGTTCCTTTGTGCTTCTCATCATGGATGAAGAATACGACGCAATCGTTCTGGGCACCGGCCTTAAGGAATGCATTCTGAGTGGAATGCTTTCCGTATCTGGAAAGAAGGTATTGCACATTGATCGTAACAAGTACTACGGCGGAGAATCTGCGTCAATTACCCCGTTAGAAGACTTGTTCGGAAAGTTCAACGCACCTGCGCCGGATGAGACTTACGGCAGGGGACGCGACTGGAACGTGGACCTGATCCCCAAATTTTTGATGGCTAATGGTTTGTTGGTCAAGCTGCTCATCCATACGGGCGTCACCCGCTACTTGGAATTCAAGTCGGTGGAGGGTAGCTACGTCTACAAAGGAGGAAAGATTTCAAAAGTCCCGGTAGACCAGAAGGAGGCTCTTGCATCTGATCTTATGGGCGTCTTCGAAAAGAGGCGTTTCCGCAATTTCCTAATCTACGTCCAAGACTTCCAGGAGGACGACGCCAAAACATGGAAAGACTTCGACCCCAGCACAGCTAACATGCAGTCATTGTATGACAAATTCGGTCTTGACAAGAACACTCAGGACTTTACTGGGCATGCTTTAGCCCTGTACCTTGATGATACATACCTCCAGCAGCCTGCTACACAAACTATTCGTCGTATCAAGTTGTACTCCGATTCTCTTGCTCGGTATGGTAAATCTCCATACCTGTACCCTATGTATGGACTAGGAGAGCTGCCCCAAGGCTTTGCTCGGCTTTCAGCCATTTATGGAGGCACCTACATGCTAGACAAGCCTATTGATGAGATTGTACTTGGAGAAGGCGGAAAAGTAGTTGGTGTGCGCTCTGGCAATGAGATAGCCAAGTGTAAGCAAGTTTACTGTGACCCCAGTTATGTTCCTGATAGAGTACGTAAGAAGGGCCAAGTTATTCGCTGCATTTGTTTACTAGACCATCCAATTAATAACACTAAGGATGCTCTGTCCACTCAGATTATCATTCCTCAAAAGCAGGTGGGAAGGCACTCTGACATCTATGTGTCTCTGGTATCTTATACCCACCAGGTAGCCGCTAAGGGTTGGTTCATTGCTATGGTCTCTACGACTGTTGAAACCAATGACCCTGAATCTGAGATTAAGCCAGGCTTGGACCTCTTGGGCCACATTAGGCAGAAGTTTGTGTCCGTCTCGGACTACTATGAGCCAACTGATGATGGAAGCCAGAGCCAGATCTTCATATCTGAGTCATATGATGCTACGACTCACTTTGAGACTACTTGCCTAGATGTGCTCAACATTTACAAGCGTGGCACTGATGAAGTATTTGATTTCTCCAAAGTGAAGGTGGAGTTGGGAGAGGAAGAACAGTGAATGTGTCCTATCACCTATGTATATTGCTTGTTAATTTCTATTTGTTTACAAACTTTTCTGGCAACAATAATAAAATGTTCATTAGGGATTTTTGGGTAAAGATTTATAAGAGCTTAGATGTAATGGCGGTAGTTAATTGTATATGTGCAAATATTTTCATTGTAACAGTTCCAGTAAGTTTTTTTACCAAAAATGTTTCAAAAATATAAGATAATGATTATTTAAATAATTTTATTCATCATTTAAGATTGCTTTTATTATTTTAAGTACCTATATAAAGCTGCTATGACATGGTCTGCACAAGTGAAATGATAGATTTATTTTGTATCAAATGATATGCATTCCATTGTGGTACATTATTTGATCTTGTAACCATATCATATTTGTAATATGTCAAAATTATGAATGCTCATACCTATGTATATGTTCTGTGTAAGATCATGAATAAAAGAGTTACATTAAAGTTCAGGGTTTTACTTGTAATATGTATTTTTTATATAAAATTTACATATAAATAAATAGGTATTCCTTATTTTTCAATAGCAATAGTAACACTTAAATTGTACTAGCACAGTTTTCCTGACTTATAGTGATGGCCACAACCAGTTGCAACTTGGGCAAAGGCTACCACTCATTTATTTTGGATTAGAAAGGAATGGGTATATTAAAAGTAGTTGGGTGACTGAGAACTTGACTGGTAATTTTAGTGAATATAAATTAATTTACAAATTACATTACAATTTACAGATTTAATACATATTTTATAGAGTAAATGTGGTCATTTCTACAGCCAACAAATATGTAATCGCCATAAACTGCAGGAGAAGAAAATGTTTCACTAGGTAAACTGTATTCTGCCAATATGATACCATTTTCCGAGTCTATAACACATAATTTTCCATTGTTGGAGGCTGCCAGGATTAGCTTGTCATTCAAGCCGCATGGTGTGGAATAGACGGGCGAGGTTAGTTGGGCCTTCCAGTGCAAACTGGGTTGGAAGTTCTTCACATTGATGCTGTAGACTTTGTTGTCATGACAGCCGAATACCATCTGCCATTTGAGTTTGTCTACTTCCTTGATGTAGATTGAGGAGAAAATGTTCCCTTTTGCGCCTTGATATTTCCATATCTGAAACAGAAAATCATATTTTATTAGATATTTTCAGTCAGGGGTTCACAACCTTTTCTTAACTATAGAGCAGTGGTTCTCACACTAGGAACCCTATTGGGAAGCGAAATACAATGATTGCCATGGCCCAATATAAGGTTTCTAATGTAACACTCAAAGTTTCTCTTGTATATTGTTTCACTCAACCGGAGCTCGATTCATTGCGTTAAACCGATCGTCGCCACGTCTCAACTTTCAAGAAATTATTGATAATATTCTATCTGAAATCTACAATTAAGGCGGGTTTATCGCTGAGAACCATCTGCCAAATAATCTTTAATTTCTGTTCTTCGGGTGAAGAACTAGAAGTGGACATGTGGTGATCTACCGCGTGGCCTACCTCTACTCTAGCTTGTAACAGATAAGTTATTACCTTTATTCCTTTCTCGACAGTCCTGCAGTGTATCTCGCCATTGACCTCTGCGAAGACGACGTACTTGTCGTTGTCGTAGAGCACTGGGCCGGCGAACACCGGGCTGCTGAGGGTCCCGCGCCACGCGACCGTGTTCGTGCCGGTGTGCACACTTGCGCACACCCCGGACAGGGTGCCCAGCAGAACGTACTGTTTCTTAGCGAGGACCAAATCAGCTGATATTGCTTGGTCTGCGACTTGAATGGTCTTTTTTATTTCTCCAGTCTGGAATCCAATCAATTACACACACTTTTTTTGAGTGGCCATTTACCATTATGGGCGATGGGCCGAATGCTCGGCTGCTAAGTTTAAAACAATAAAGATAAAAACTGAAAGACCATAGAAGGTATCAGAAACATCTGAATCAATACAAATATTTGTTTCAGGATCATTTGTATTGATGTGGGAATCGAACACGCAAGCCTTGCGTCAAAACCTGCGCTGATCCCAGTGCGCTATACGGGTCGTCAAAAATATTGTAAGCGTCACTTACCAATACATCTATACCGCGGATTTTTCCATCATATGAAGCTATGTAAACCAATCCATTGCAGCAAGTAGCTTTACTTTTGATCATAGATTTGATATTGATCTTCCATATTTCCTTGCAGTTTTCTATGGTGAAGCACACAACGGTGCCGTCGTAGGCGCCCACCACCCCGCAAGGCGTGTTCACCGGCTCCTCGTAGTAGCAGAAGACAGCGGCCTCCACGCGGGCCTTGAGGGTTATTGTACCTTGCAGGATGCCAGATATGGCGTCCATAACCACAATTTTTCCCGAATGACTGCCCACAATGCAGTATAGGTTGCTGAAACATTTAAGATCCAGATAGGTAAGGGCTATTTTTATATATGTTACCTTATGGACGAATAAGTGATGGCCGCCGTCTATGGAAGGGTGTTCAACAGCTAGTGGTCTCACAAATGTGTAGTAACCAGTCTAAACTCTCTTTCCCACTCTTTTGGGCGTCCCCTTCAGTAGGTACTCTTACTCACTCAGCGAAATAGAGCAAGCGTGGCTTTTCGCCGAGTGGTGTAGCGTGGGTGTCGGTTGAGCGTAAGGGTCGTGGGTTCGGCATTAACACAAATGTTTGTTATTGAAACAGAATAGCTGTTGTGTTAGGTGCTTGTATTTTTAAAAGTTGATTAGTAAAACTTTAGTTTGGAACCAGATGACTTAGTAACGAAACTGCTACGAATAATAATATACCAGTCACATTCAAACAAAAGCGACATACAGCGCGTGTGAAAGAAGCGGATACAAATATTCGGTCGTTAATTCCATTTCATTTTAGGCTCCCAGGACAATGTATGCGAATGTTGTCTCAATTTTAAAAAAATAATAATATGGAGTTTATGAGATTGCCCACACAGGAGACACGCCATAAGAGGTAGGTACTCACAATTTAATTTGGAATAGAGTTGGTGAGGCATCTACACATTTTCCAGTGTCATATGTCCAAAGAACTATAAATTCTACTGGGTTATTGGAATTTTCAGTAACAATGCTGACTTTCTTGAATGATGTACTTTCACCCATGCTCTGTTCATCCCTATTAGGTCTGCACCTCTTCATTTTTCTTTACTCTTTGGATCTTCTGTACACAGTTCTTTGTGAGCTAGTTGAATAATCTCATCAATAGTATTCTTCTGAGTCATTAGGTAACTCAAAATAAATTTCCCAAATTGGGGGTAAGTTAGGGAGAGCTTGTTACACATCGACACAGCTAGAAAAGAGGTCCCACCAATCGCAAAGAAATCTTTATCCTTTACTTCATCATATGTAAAATTTCTGCTCATAATACTTTGTAGCTCTTGCAAAAAGCTTACTTTTAATGAATCTAATGTTTGTGGCACATTGGTGAATCACCTTCTCATACATTTTAGAAAGGATTAGTTTAGAGATTTTGCCATGAGGGTTGGTGGGCATATTGTCTACTCTTAAAATTTTGTCAGGCCAGTGTTTATCATCTAACTTACATTTTAAAAAGTCAGATAATTCTTGACTAGTCAGTGTTTCGGAAGAGAAATACACCACCAAAAGTAAGGGCTTTGGTAGCCAGATGCAAGAACAAGTTTTCACCCTTGGACATTGCATTACAGTTGATTCAATGAATTGTAAGTTAATTTTGTGTCCAAATCGTTTGACAATATCATCTTTGCGCCCTCTGTAATAGATAGTACCATTTTTCAATTCACCCAGGTCTCCAGTATCAACAAACTTTAAAGAATTTTCTTCATCATTCCCTTTTGTTTTATTTAATATTATACATCTTCTTGATTTGCTAACTGTAATAGAGAAATTATCACAATTCAGAGTGGTTTTAATATAAAATGCAAGAGGGAGTGATATATCTTTATTTGCAAGTTACTTACCTAAGATAATTTTGCCAGTATCCTTATTTTCTTGACTATCTTGTTCGACCAGAACCTGTGTCTCAGATAGACAGTTGCCTAGAGGTACTTCCTTGTCGGTCAGAATTCTATTAAGGTCTAGTTCGGCAGCACATGCCCAACATGACATTTCAGTGACTCCATAAAGTGTAAAAATTTTTGTTTTGTTATTCAAGTCTTTTAGTTCTTTAAGTCTTTTTACACCATTCAAGGGTTCACCTCCTAAGGCTAATACTTTTAAAGTAGAATCTGCACTCAATATTTTGTTTCTAATGTTTGCATTTGATTGTTGAAAAAACTTTGAAGGTGTTGTTTGCCAGAAAGTTACAGAATGTTGCCTGTTGTGTGGGAATAAGATATCTGGTTTTTCAGGAGCAATCAAAAGAGAGGCTCCATTCATACAAGCAAGTAGTATTTCAACCATGGAAGGGTCGAAGGTTAGAGGTGTGGAAAAATATATGATATCATTAGGCAAAATGTTGAAGAGTTTGGTTAAATCATCAATGTTGGGCTGAATGCATTGTATGGGTACTTGTACATGCTTGGGGTCCCCGCTGCTCCCTGAAGTCATTGCAATAAATGAGTGTTCTGGTGCATGTCTGCTGTTGCTTTGTATTTCTAAGTCATAAAACTTTATTTCCAAGTTAAATACTGATACCACTTTGTCAGGTTTTTTGCTGAACAGTTCGGATGAGGTACTTGCATCTGCATCTTGTATTTTGATGATTACATTCAACTTTACATTGTTGGCAATAGTTTCTATATCTTGAGAGGGGTCCAAAAACATGAATGTTGTACAGCATTTGTGGGCCCTGAAATCGCAAATATGGAAACTTTGGTAAGCATTAGTACCTTTAAATAAGAAAATATTAATATGCATTGTGTGTGACTTACGCTGCAATAACACATGGTATAATGATGTTCCTCTCTGATACCAAGCCAATAATGCCTTTATTGCATTTCAGTTGTTGCAAGTTTTGTGAAATGTATTCACACACTCCGTATAGTTCCGAATAGGTGTAACTTTTATAAATTCCATTAATGTAGTGTCTTACAGCAACCCTCGAGGGGCTCTTAGCGCAAGTTTGAACAAAAACATCGTAATAACCACGCTTGAATTTCATTAGAGCTTTAGAAAATGTAAATGAAAAGATCAGTTTTATTAAACAATGAATTGACGTGTGTAAGGGTTGTTTAAAACTGTTAAATTATTTTTATTAGCTGCATAATATGCATGAAAATGACGCCACTGCTGTATTATTAATTAAATTAATGTTTATTTTGCTTTCGTGAATCCATTTGTTTAGCAAATAATTGACATTTATGACAGGATTGACAGAAGGAAGGAAACAGATGGCAGCAGCCGTCCATCAGCCGTGTCAACTCAGTAAAATTAATAAAATCACATTAAAAAAACGTGAAAAGGAACACGCTTTACAAAAAAAAAACTGTAAATGTCATTGTATTTTTTTAGATATTCATGGCCGTAGAACACTTATTTTTACCTTTTATTTTTAGTATAGAAATTAATTATTAAGTAAATATTGGGTATTTTGTAAATAGTAAATGGTGGGTCCCACCTGAACCCATCGATGATTTTTTTAAGTGCAATATTTACTTATTTTGCCGACTTCAAAAAATAAGGCACACCTTACTCTAATGGATGCATGCATTCACAGACAGAGTACCTACTTATTATAATATCATACATTCTTCTTAGTCTGTGATTGCAGCATTTGCAGCAAAAAAACCCCCTAAAACATTGAATTTTACAACTTGTGTACGTATGTACAGTCAGCTACACATCAGGTTACCAACATGTCAAATTTCCTTAATCGATATTCAACCTAATGTGTTTGACATGACAATAAGATGTAAGTCGATTAAAGAAATTTGTCATATTTGTATACTTTGATGTGTGGCTGTACTACCCGTGTGGTTAAAGAATGGGATTAGAAAGATTAAATCGATGGCTACCACCTTTAGTTAGGTACCTACTGCCCTATAATAAGATGGTGAAATGGTGCTCCTAGCCGTATTCGGCAATGATGGTTTTTATAACGGTGGTGGACCGTATTTTAGTTAGAGTAACACATTGGCCCGTAATCCTACGTAGCCTGAAATTGGCCTTTATAGCCAAAGAAGTGGAAATCTCTGTTTTATTTGCATCGAAATAGGTCGCTTGCAGTCGTCAGGCGGGAGGCCGAGCATCAATCTTCGTGCGGCGCAGTTAAACCCTGATTTATACACCTCATGCATCGGAAACTAAATACTCGGAAAATAAAATGGGGCTATACATCGCTTATTTTTTTTAAATCACACAACATCACATTCTCTATCTCACATTTACTGACTGACTTCGTACTAAGTAGCTTAAGCACTTGTGTTAGGTGAGGAAACACAAATACTTACCTATAAAACTTAAATAGGTAGGTACTTATATTACATCCAGACACTGACCAAACACAAGTGTTCATCATACGAATGTTTGTCCAGGGTGTAGATAGAACCCATGATCTTTGGCGTATTATGAGGCAAGTACTCCAAATGCGCCATCCGTTCAGTCAAAAGTAAGGATTATAAGATTGTCTGCTAATTTTTTTGGCGATTGGTAGAGTTTCAAACAACGGTGCAACGTTCTCTGTACGTAGATTATAGGTACTATACGCTGGTTCTATGTAAGGCGTAATCACTCTGGTCGAGCCTACCCATTCACGCCGAAGTGTGGCGGTTACGGTTAAATGAATAACCTGCTCTACCCTAAAACATCTTTATCACCATCGTACTGGGCATATCTGAATTAACAACGGACGAAACACAAATACATAGCTACAGTCCGCCACACATCAGGTTACCACAACCTGTCAAATTTCCTCAATTGGTATTCAACCTAATGTGTATGACAATAAGATGCCACTAAGACAAAGATTATATATATAGCTGCTGTCAAACACAGAACAAACATGACGTGTTCATCACTATATTGGCCTGATTTTGGGAATAGACCCTACAGCACAAGCAGGTGAACTGACCCACTCCAATGACCGGTATTAGGTAAAAATCATACTTAACGTGCAGACGGCGTTACGTTGAGGTGTCTGTTTTGGACGTTGGACCATAAGAAAATGTATAAGACACAAAAGCGCTAGTTTAGTAGGTACAGCAGGGTAACAAAACTTGACGCTGATTAAGTACAGCGTCAAGTTTAAGAAAAGAAACGCTAGAAAAAATCAGACTTCCGACTGCGTACTATGATGTTAATTTAATTTAAAAGCTTAAAAGTGTATTAAGCTTGAAAGTTATCAACATTTTTATTTAGTTTCGTTTCATATAATTTTTTGTGATTCTAAAATTTTCTGTGCTTCCATTTATCATGTGCATACAGTTACCAACTTTTTGAAATGCATACCTAGTTAATAACTTTTAATTACCTAATTGTGACTAACAAAAAAACTAACATCTCTTGGATTTGGATGAATTTTCAGTATTTGGAGATGGATAAACTTTTCTTCACTTCTTCAAACAAAGCTAAATTTTACTGACAATCGCATTACGTAGTAGGTAGGTACTCGTATATCACGAAGAATAAAGTGAATATCAAGATGTTTGTTTGATATGGATTGAAAACGAATGAAATTTAGATCAACACAGCAATTAAATAACTGACTACAAGTTAAGCTTTGTGGTTAAGGGTTTTGTAAGGTAAAGGTAAAAATGTAGAAAATGAATATTATATTCATTTTTTATATAAGGTTTGGTAAGGTAAAGGTAAGGTAAGGCTTTATCTATATGTTATACTTAATTATAGAACTTTGCATATGAGATCCATTAGTAAACGAGCCTAGATATTATCAGATATTTACGCATTTCTTGTTGGGGTTAAAATTATAAGATTAGTACCTACACTTACTTACATTGCCTACGTACGCTTTTATTTGTTTATTTTTTATTATTTCCATACCTACATACTATTACACTATTACACATGCTCTTAGATGAACCCGAGATCACAGAACCACGCGAAAGTTCAAAAGCAGGTGGCGCCAAGGTCCTCGGGGCACAGGACGACGGCGCTGCGGCGATGCTGACCTAAAACGTTCGGCAAATGAACGGGTCCAATCAATTAGGGGCGGTCAGCGTTCGGCGGAAAAGAGGGCAGCGCGCGCTCTCCGAGGAAACTCGGAAAACGGCGGGGCGGGGTGAGTGAGGGTGCGTGCCGGAGAGCGCTCACATCGATCGCGGCGCTCAGTCTGCCGGGGCGGCCGGCGAGAGCGCGCGTGTCATGCGCTGCCGATGAGATGGCCGGCGCTCGGGCGCTCGTGGCCGCCGTCGCGTGCTGGTGGTGGCTGACCACCGCAGCCGGTAAGTACCCCCGACACAACACACCCGCCTCGCCCCGAGCCGTCTGCTCCGCTCACCTCTGCCATGTCGGCGAGATCGCGCCGGCATGATCAGCTGTTCCGCCCTTGCTGACTACTTATTCACTTAATTCTCCTTCTGTGTTCACATTTCTTTAATACATTATTAAGAAACGGAAGAAATGTCGTGCGTGTGCTTTATTCCGCGGTCACCCCTCGTTATTTACGTGCGACGAAGTAGGGTTCAAGTTTGTTTTAATCGTATTATTATAATCGATCTCTGCGCGCCTTGATTCTTGACGTTTGTAGTATACGAATACTGCACTGTGTGATTTTTGAGGTTGTATAGATGTGAGGTAATATTGTTTCGTTTATCAATTATGGTGAGTGACGTTATGTCGCATGCAGTCTCGGGGCAGGCTCCAGCCGGCACAATATGTTTTAGATACGAGATGTCAATCTACTATACGTTCTACATTACTTTACTTAGCCTCTTCCTAAATTCATGCCAAATTGCAGACTGTATTGCCCTACCGCTAGAGGCTGAAGTAGATTTAGGCTAGCCATGTCTGTCGCATGCCAAAAGGCTCGTAGGCTATACTTACGAATTAGGTAGACGTAACAGAATCGAAATACTTTAGCTACTTTATTTCTCAGGCTTAAGTAGCAGTTGCGAATGGAATTGTCCTCATTTTGCCAGTTTTCTCAGTTTTACAAGTTGATTTGTCTAAAGGCTTTATGTTCGAAGAAAGGTAGCGTGCAAGGCTGTACAAATAATTTTAGCTAAAACAAGTGGTGTATTTTATAGGATGTATAGAGAATTGTAAAAGCACCGAATGGACCCACCGGGAGCTGGGCCCGTCGGCATATCTTGGCGGCGATTCGTCCTTGCGCGCTAAACAAACGTTGATATTACGTAACGCGGCGGCTGACACATCTGCGTAAATATGGATGATAATCACGCCACTGTGCTCGGAGGCCGCACTGCACCCTGCACCAACACCTGCTCGGAGGGCACGCCGAGGGCACGCCGAGCGCACTCAAGGCCGGGCCCGACCTGCAGGACATGTCTTCCTGCCCAAAGTAGCGTTTCCGTGATTGACTAGTCTTACGATCACGACTTCAAATGATTTTTACCGCTAATTTAGCCATACAAACGTATTATGGATCATTATTCGGGATTTAATTTTCGTGATAGTCTTCCGAAATTTACAATAATCCCCACTCATCCCCCCATCAGTCCCACTGCAGGGCATAGGCCTTCATCATAGAAATAAAGTCATATCCCTACTATGATGGGATTAGGCTTAATCACCACATTCAAATTCACATCAGAATATAGTTAATAGTTGTAATTATTTATGGGAAAAGCCTTCCATACGATCGGTACCCTTATACAAACCCAATCACTGGAGAAACAAAAGAGAGAGAGTGAGAGAGATAAATCTATGACAAAAACAATATTAACATAAGCATTCTTATTTTAGATTTAATAAAATTCATATCGATTTATTATTATAGTTCTTATAGCTATGTTAGTGGATACATTACTAAGTTAATTTAAAAAATTGATTGTCCCCGAATGTGCACTTTTATCTAATGCCTTCGAATGGGACAATCAAACCGGTCTTGCAATACCCACAGGATACCATTAGAGCTCTTCCGCAATGTAGACATGAAATATATAGATACGCAGTAACGTTAAGTCCAGTTTTTTTAACTTACGATTGTAGAGTCAGACCCTAGAATTAATATCAAGTGCATTATTCCTAATTTTCCATTCGTGGACAACGTCGGGTTGCAGGTTGTACAGTAATAAGACGCTCAATATAATAGGTACCTTTGTCATTAGTTATTATAAGCTGTTATTGTATCATTATTGTATCTCATGATCTTTCATCCCTTTCAAAATTATTGTTCTGCGATCTCATTTCCAAAAGATTAGATTCGCCGTCACGCGGTCTCCCTTACAAGAGTGTCTAGCCTTCCGCGTAACCTGATACTCCCTTTGCCATTATTACGTCATACATTAACCCCAAGCTCAAACAAGATCAAAAGCTTGATTGAGCCGACCCTTCGTAGTACAACAATATTTGGCTTACACCTAAAACATTAGATAAAATATTTTAGATTTTCGCGATGCATTATCACTTTAATGTATATTATTAAAACGGCTGTAACAATGTATACCTACTTATATAGCAATAAAACGTTATGTTAATAATATATTTAGGCAATAGGTATGCTAAAAATCGTACAAATTAAAATGTAGGTACTCATATATTAATTAAATAAAAATAAATAAATGCGCCAGACAATCACACCAGTCAACCTGGTCTCAAACTAGGGCAACCTCTGTAAATAAGAGTATTAAATGGAGATAATTAACTGGGGGCGTCAACCCAGAACACCCAGACCCAAGACAACTTAGAAAATGTAGTTTCCTATATTGACTTGACCGGGAATCGAACCCGGGACCTTTCGCGCTTCGGGCGAATTATAAAATTAGTTATATACACTATTTATAAAGAGATAAATTCTATAGACATCGACTAACGATAAATAAAAACAGAAAAGGCGAATCACTAGTCTTTTATAAAATAATAATCTTTACCATAAGGTCACTTGTCCCCTTCAAAAGACATCAACGCGCTGATGAATTAAATTGAGGTCAATAAATATTTTTATAAACATTGCTTTTAAATATTATACGTGTCTTGTTAATATTTTTGTCTTTTTTTTAATTCACGTATGTACTTATATTTTATCTTTAGTTTTGTTCTTGTTTCGAATGTGTAGGATTTTAGGTATATTTCTTCCGTTTTCTTTAATTTAGGAAAAAAACGTTTTTATAAAAATAATTTACGTTACCGAAAAAAAAACAATTTTAATTAGTACTACTACCTTATAAGGTAAGATAATGTAGGTAGGTAAGGTACGTAGGGCCACTAGTACCTAGTAGTAGTATCTACTACTCCTAGGTACTAGTATGTATCTACATAGATCATGCGCCCTGTTTGATACTTCCTAACCGAAAGACCAGTAAGAAGCGTTAAGTAAGTTGCATGGTAGATACCAATTAATAACTTTTGCTTTAGTTGATAAGACAAGCTCATCCATTAGAGCTTGTCTTATCACCCAAAATACAGTAGAATTAGCAGACCTCGCACAATGAAAAATCACCATGTTTTCAGTGTAAATATGTACAGTGAAATACCCGTATTGTATATTCTGTGGGCGGTTTTCTCCGAACCGCAAGCCAGCAGTAGGCTACCTCGGAAAATTGCAATTTTATCAAACTAGAACATCTGGGCTGGAATTGTCATTTCCTTTAGACATTTGTCAAGGGCCGATGACCTGGCAGGTGGGACTACTTAAACATATTCCGCCAAAGTGAAGACGCTATTTATTTCAAAAAGGGTGGTATAATATCAAATGTTTGCTATTCTAGGCAGATTTACGATTCCATGAAAACTTTTTCAAGGCTTGGCATAACTACAATAAAAAACAAATTCGCAACTCTCGCCACTGACACACTGTTGTACGTTCGCATAGATTTCGGTAGTATAATATAATATCATGTAGGTATTCTTCTTTAGTTACTGGCAAAAGTTACTTTATTTCATTATTAATAAGATACTGGATAATCAATTTTATCGTAATAAAATTTATTTGCTATTTATTATTAATTGATAAGGTATGTTAATAAATTTTACAATTACCCTACTGATTTTAATGATCATTGTTTTGTTGTTTTTTTTTTTGCCCCGAAAACCAGTATCAATTAAAAAAGGGAATAAAAGCGTCACAAAGTTTGTCAGGAACAAATAGTACCGAACTAACATGAATTAAAACTTTTATTACATTCATTTGTCACTGACATCCACCGTAGAAAACCCTTTTTTCTATTTTTCATGGATGTCATTCCAGTACAATTTATTTTCAACTACTGATATCGTGACTGTTGGATATTATTTTCATAATAAATGGTTAATCATAATTCGTAATAGATACGGATGTCTATTTTGCTTGTTTTGAATCCAAGGCAATTTTAATTTTACATCAAGGTTTTTGCTTCACATTAATTAATAACGCAGCCCTTGAAATGTCGAACGGTTTTCCATGAAAAGCTTAGATACTGTAGGATTATTTATAGAAAATTTCACTGAACTGTATTTATAGGTAAAAAGTTAAACTAACTTCATTTGCTTGCAAAGTTATTCCAAGTGTAAACTATGCATGACACGCTAGGTGGTAGATATTTATTTAACATATGTATAGAAGTAAAATGTTTGTTATTTGAAAAAATACTTTTTATCTTCACATTGTGCATAAAACCAAATAGGACTGACTGACTGAGTAGGATCGTAACTGAGCTGGGGATCTTAAAACTTCGATCAGAATCTGACCAAAGTCTAAAGATAAGAATTCGCTATAGAGACGGTCGGTGACATTTACAAAAAGGTACAGTTTTTCCACCTTACTGTCAAATAAAATATACAGTACAAAAATGTTGTTTTTAAGACTGCATTCGTTCTGTTTTTCACATTTGCTGAAACAGGTCTTTATATGTGTCTGGTGGCAGACGGATCTTTTCATGGTAAGAGTTTACCGACCACCCTCAGATAGCTCGATTAGAGCTTTACCTAACACTTGGGAAAAGCGTCGCTTCACGCCGGTTTTCTTTAAGGCCGTGGTATCATACCAGTCGAGCCAATAGCGAGGCATAAAATTTTATTATTAGGCATTCATTTTGTAAGTAATCACATCTAAGTTTGTCAAGTGCCAGTTACATAAGGGAAGAGTTCCTCACGAGTCTACTTTGGTCTATCGCCACATTTTCGTTTTCTCTTAAGGCAGTACTAGTGCACTGCTCTACTGAACAAAGCTATTTCCTTCAAGCCCTAGCTCAAATACTTAGTGCTATAAATCGGGCGGCAGCGGCGCGGGGGCCGGCGCCCGCCTTACGTAAGGCTAAGAAGGCTCGTTGAATTTTTATCGCCCCCGTTTCGCGCGAGCATCCAATTTTTATATTCAATTGCTCGCCTTATCTGGCTGTATTTCCAGTTTGGGTATATTTATCTAAGAGATAGAAAGTAAGTATTACTGTAGGTAATGAATATGTTTGTATACTATTATGTATTCTGTGGTATAGGTCACATTTTTTTAAATACATTTATTAGGTAAGTAAGTACGTTTGGTGTTTACGAACGAGTGGGAATATTATTTATTGACAAAAATATATCTCTCATAGATCCTTATAAAAAGGTAGGTAAAGAGGTAAACGTATGCCAAATTAGTATTACCTAATTATTAAAAAAACTCTCAATTACCGTTACTATTCTGTCGTACTCATAGATGTCATTAAGTTTAATGTTCAGTACCTATCTTAATTATGGGTAGTCTTAAGCCTATTACAATAAGAGTCAATGTCTTTTCAAATATTTTTTTGTCCTACGTTGTTCAAATAACACGAAACACCCAATAATGTTAGCTTAGCTTAGCTTAGCTATAGACATTTTCATAATTAATTGAAGAATTAATTTTGTCTTACAAATTCTCAAAGAATCGAGTATCTTCTGTATAGGAATATCTTATCGAGTAAATCTGTTTGAGGATTATAATACCAAGAGATAGCGGACGTAAACAAAGACATAACAGGTTAAGAGCAGGAGACATTTATGCACATTTCTATAATTTGAATGTAACTTGAATTATTTTCGTAGTAGATAGTAACTACATATTGTTATGCAAAATATTGGCCTATACTAATTTCCGTAGATCCAAATAGTGATCAAGTTGTCAGGATTAAATGAATATAAAACCTTTTGCATTTTATCACATCATGTTCATCCAACTTCTTATTCACTGAGCTACTATCGCTTTGCATGCCTAGAGCATTTAATTTATTTAGTTAAATAATTACTTGGCAGCCAGAATCGTTAGAAGCCTTTGTATCTCCTATTGACAAGTTAAGTTTCTTGTCATATTTTTTCCAGTCAAACAAATTCTGGGAAGTTTCTGATCGTGGGAAAAGATTTCCAACAAGATAAATACAAATAGTATTTTATGTCCACCGGGGTCATCCGCTATCGAACTATTGACAATGCCGGCGCGGCGGGACTTCTCGCGCAGACCGACTTTACCAACTCGACCAATAAAACCTCTTCGGAAACTACTTCGAGAGACAAATGCCAGAATGAGATTGCAGTCACAGTAAATGAAAAGTTGAGCACAAACTTATCAATGATGGAATGACTTATAGGTTCTTACTTATATCATACAGGGTGTTTAGGTAAACATTACATGCGTTTAACCACTTTTTCTACAAACCATTCCGAACATGAAACTTAATCTATGATTTTTGAAAATTCGACTAAAATAAATTTGATATTTTTAGTGGTTTCAACTTGAAATTATACATTAATACTCTCTACATTCAATAAGTTGATGTACTTTGTTTTATATTTTCCATACATTCAGTGGCAAATGAGAATAGTTGATGCGATATTTCTGGTAGAAATCAAAAGGAGATGTACGATTATTAGTTACTCGTAGACCTGAAAGTAGGTATTAAATCCTGCCGCTTAATTCGGAATAAGTCATAACTACTTAGAATATTTTTATTAATAACTAGTGGCCGCTTTCACGTCGTTTCGTCAATTAACTTAGACCAGTACCAATAGATAGCGCTGGGAGTGGATTACATCGCGCTAGTGTTACGTGTTTTCGGTATAACTATAAGCCTTGACGTAGACTATGAGATTCATCTCTTTATAAATAGTAGCAATGTTAGGATTCATTGACATATTGTTACTTTATAGCCGTGGCGCGACAAAACGGCAAAGGGCCCATTCCGTAAATAACAGCCGTGTATGTGCTGATCGCGTCGTAAAGTTATAGGCACGGTATTTTATGCCCGTTTTAGTAAACGTTAACCTAAATATATAAACTATAACCAAATAAGTTATGAAGCACAACTTATTAAGTATATGGTGAGGGATGGATGCACGGTGGATAAGAACATGAGCCTTCTTAACGAATCGTCGGTTCATACCGAGCATTCTCTCTTTTTATCTAATAAGTACCTACCACAAATAAGCATTATATTCAATCTTCGACCACAGAAAACGTGTTAATAGAGATTGTATGATCGAACATTCCAATATAACAAAAGTTTTTTAAAATCTAAAACTTTATCGGTGGAATGACAGGCATAAGTAAAATAATAGAAATAATTTCTTCATTAATATTATTATTATTCTCCTACAAATAAGTACTTGTAGGAAAAGGAGGTGATTTATTTTAAATACCTTCAATTTGTGTACGATATGTACTAGAGACAATAAAAGTATTTGGAAACCTGATAAACTAGCTTGTAGGTAAAATTCAATGTTCGTGACATGAGTTATAGCTGTGTGCTTCAGCGACAAATATCCCGTGGAAAGTAAGAAAGTGAGATCTGAGTTCATCGCTCGCGCCGAGCGCTATCGGGCATAAAGCAAGTTAGCTGAGGGCACTAACGAGCGTCGCGTGCCGCCCGCCCAGGCCCTGCGTCTTCGCTGGGCGCCGCCCGTCAAACTTACCTACCATTTCTAACTTAGGTACAACGTTTTAATTTATATCGCTTCTTAGAAATTTGGAGTTAGTTTAAACTGATACTGAACTAAAACTAGGCGAAGTGAATTTATAAATTTATTACTGCTAGAAATCGGCGACTGCCGCGCTGCAGTATAGTTTTTAAATGTTATGTTTTTTTGACGTTTTCATAATACTCTCAATTTCTGTCGTCTCTCTCTGTAGGTACTGTGCTTTCCGATTTTTGTTCATTTCTTACTCGTTTTTAATTACATAATTTATGTGATCTAACTCTTTAGTTAGACCAATTAATATAAGTTGCAAAACATGATGAAAGTAGTATTAGTTATCAGTAGGTATTTTTATACCTATATACTTATTTATTGGTTTTGTATTAGTTTGTTGCCTATTAAATACTTACAACCCTTAAAAATTACTGTATAGTTAGTTCAATACATTAATCACGAAAATCACTTTTAAGATTATTAAGCCATTCGTAGTTTTATTTGTAAAAATTTATACGTACTTACTCTAGTAATAGTAAACGTATTTACTCTAGTAATAGTTGCGTAGGTACTAATATAAATTCGAGATACATTAGCATTAAGCGTGGTATTAGTATGATTAAACAATTGAGCTGTCTCATTCAATTACGGGAGTGGATTCCGGTGCTGTAGGTACTTGTTGCTTAGGTACTAGGTACAGAATAGAACACCTTGGGCAGACGAACGCAGACTACTAATCGATCGAAAAAGTATATCTTTATAATTTAAAGAAAACTTAAACGCACTTTGTTTAAGCAGATAAACATAGATAAATTACAATAAATTACTGAATACCACAAGTAAATAAAGAAACTAAAAATAACTAAATATAAACTGTAAGTTTGATCGGCAATGAGGAATGTCCCTTTCGTTCATAAACTATCAATTTAATAAAATATTCCTCTCTAAAGAAAATATCTTCTTAGTTTAAAAATAAACTATTTAATTGTACATACAATCGACAAGGAGGAATGTCCTCAAAGACCTAGAGGTATATCTGTTCGTGACCTTTCACTCAATGTCATTCAAAAACTACCATTTTAACAAATGTAAAAGAATTACATTGATCCTGTAGTAAAACGCACGCAAGTCGCAGTTACGTAAACCAAAAACTGGTGCATATCACGCAATTGATACATAAGAGGAGACTTCCCCAAAAGAAATGTGAATTAAATTTTAAGTTCTGTTCATCGCCCGGTTTATAGCTTATGATTATAATTTATAGCACGACTTGGCATTCATATGGACCTGTGGAAAGGTTGATATAAAGTTCTGCCTATTATAAAAAATAACAATTGCATGTGCATCGTAAATCACTGGCAACGTCTACCGTGTATTGCATAAATTGCCGGTTCTGTCTGCCACCCCTTCAAGGCGGTACACTTTAGGGCGATATTTTGTGTAGCGTTAGGTATTGTTTAAGGGCTAACACTGACATTTGATAGAATGTTTTCTTATAACAAAATCCATAATATAATTATATGTTTCGACCTATTTCAGGCCACGAATATTGCAAATACAAAATTCAAGTAAGAAACTTTAGGTATCTTATACATCTAGGTACTCGTAGTTGGAAACCGAAACTGAAACTAGTTAATGTAGAACACAATTTCGTGATAGAAGCTAAATATTTGAAGCACGGCCAAATTGAGCATCTTTCCTACAGCAGAAAACGAGTAGTAGTTACTGAATTATTCCGTAGATCCAGTAAGTAAAAGTTGTGAAACTTTCTCGAGCTCGTAGTTCGTAACAAATTGGGGCTTTAGTGAATCCCTCTATTTCGCGAGTTGGGCCGGTTGCGATCAAGTTATTACATTTATAGTTGAGGTGTTTTAGCAACTTTGGCTTTGAAGGATGTCATAACCTAATTTTCGAGATAGGGAAGTTTTCGTTCTGTTTCTAAGTTACATTTGATTGACATACTCGTGGCTCAGGAGGTAATATGGGTCACGCAACCGTGAATTAGGCGATCAATCAAACATGGGTCGTAGTTATTGTGTCTACTTATGAAGAGAAACAAATATTGGGATATTTAAGTATTGTTGTTTAAAATATTAATTTTGTTGGGTGGTGACTGATGTAGTTTCCCATGGCTTGGCCTACTGATAGAAAATGAACCTTGATTTTTTGTTAAATTTTTGTTTGTACATACTTCACCACTGTAGCACTACTACCATGAGTTTGAAATACTATCCTCGCTATCGAAAACTATCGCTTTGTCTCTTTAATTGTGGTGCATTTGAAAGAGACAGAGCAATAGTTTACGTTTTGTCAGTTTTAGATGTCAACTCATGGTAGCGCTACTGATTTGATTGTAATAAAAAAATATCTCAAATTTTACAAATAAATTGCCTCGCACTGATTAATATTAAAATTAGTTTCATTCATTTGGAATGGATTGCCTACTTTGATCAGGAAAGAAAAAAAATCGAGGTAGCAACTACCTACTATTTCTCGTTGTATGGCAACAACTAGTCTTTACGACTAAGTCAATACCTATCGATTCAACATCATTCTAAACATCATGAAAATCAATTCAGGTTCGTCCTCTAGGAGACAAGTTCACCCGGACCTTGGCATTGACTCTGATTGGTTTAGCGAACCTGCCTACTGTATTATACATTCCCGACACTAGAATTTTCCATAGAAAAAATAAATTGTAAAGTGAAATTGAGGCGTTACCTGACTGGCTATTAGTTTCCCGCGACATGATCTATGGACATTGCTATTATGTCTTGAATAAACAGGTGCCATACGGAACCCTATTGCGTCATAGCTTCTGTTTGCTGCATATGGAAAATTGCTGAAGTTACTGAGAATTTTATTTTTATTTGAACTATTAGAGTACCTAGTTAGGCAATTATTCTTAGGGTAATAGCTTACTCAAGGTTGCCAATACAGTTATCGTAGCAATTTCAGTTTATGTTAGATATTTTGCACTGGGTTAGACTAACTTGGCATAAATACTCTGAAATTACTTATATTTGATTCTGAATAATAGGTTCGTGTAGTGGTCGCTGTTTTTAACTTAGGAGATAGACATAGGATGCGCTCTACATTCTTGGTTAAAGATGATTGGTACCGATATTCATACGTAAAGTCTTAGGTACTTTTACAAAACTAATTCTCGTAGGTATATATTACATAGTGGTAAATAAATTGTATAATTTAGGGACCTTCAAGAGACGAGCTTCCTGCTTTCTAAAACGCCGGCAACGCATCTGCGACTCTTCGATCTCGCAGATCTTCATGTTCACCATCAAGTGACCCATTAGCTCGTACCCAGGAGAATTAATTCACAAACTAATAAATAAGTAACACGTGTTATCGAAATAGCGCAAATCCTATCCGATGGCAGCTTAGTGGATAAAACGCGCCTTCCACGCGAAAGTTCGTGGTTCGAATCCGAGCATGCACCTCTTGACTTTTGCAATTTATGTGCGGATTTCTACCATTAGTTCGGCTGTAAGGGAAAATATTGTGAGGATATCTGTACGTTTTGGATATTTTCTGATACAGTAACCTTAATTCAATTGTTCTGGTCTCCCTGTTACAGGGTTGCGAAGGACAGACGGTAGGCGGTTCATTGTAATAACCAGCCTCCCCAAATACCTACTAAGTCATATTGTTCTAAGCGTACGTACCCCGAACTCCAAAGCAACAGCTTTGGCCACAACCGGGAATTACTCGCTAACATGAGTGAGGGTTGTACAATAGCAATACTGCAATGTTGATTGTGTTCATTTAGGTTCTAATCATGTTTCATTAGGCCTAGTACGAACTTTTAAAGAAATCGTATCGTGCACACAATACGCTAGGATTACGCAAGTACCTACTCAGCACGAAGTATCTTCGATGACATATCGTGATTAAAATGTATTGGAATACAAGTAACATGGACGAGCGCTCACCTTTCTGGCGTTTATGCGATTGATTCTAATTCCATAAGACAGAGGGAGGGAGAGAAATTTTCATACGAATTGTTTAAGATATGCATACGCTACGATTTCCATGAAACGCTGTATCTGTAGACCTAACACTAGGCCTCCCGCGCTTTGGTGGTTGCGAGCAGATCCCGGGCGCGGAGCTTGCAGGCTGTCGCAGCGAGCGCAATGCGGTGCGCCCACTAAATCTAGTTTGACCTCGTTTCACGGCCACGTTGAAATTCTTTTTAAAAGCCTTAACTTTTTACCTGGCATCGCTGCATTTGGCCAATTTGTAGAATTGAGTCGCCTCCGTCGGACAACTCGTTGCTACGTGAAGTTTTCTTTGCGGCCTTATTTATGTTTAATTTTTATTTTCATTAAAAGCAGATATTTGACTACAACAAAAGACATTTACTCCATCATTTATTGAAATTAGAAACAAAAAATATATAAGACCTAGCCAAACGCTTACTTTGTACTAAAACTAAATTGGACTTTGATTGGACCATGTGATTAGATGAATAAGAAAACCAACCTTTATTAAGTAATAGTGGTCCACATGCACTTCATTTTGGGAATAACATAGACAATTATTATTAAAAACAGTTATAATGCAACGCGAAAATTTAATGTACCTACTAGTTATTTAGCTTAGACCAGTAGGCACCGATAGATAACGCTAGGAATCGATTACATCAAGCAAGTGTTTCACTTTTCCGGTTTTAAGCCTTAAGTGACAATGCACAATGAGATGAACCTCTTTATAAATAGTATTATACCTATAAAATAAATAACATTTGTAAATATTGATGTAGATCCTACCTATACTTATCATTAAAGTCCACTCTAAAGACATTTTCCAGTCAACGAGAAGGTTGACTGGAGAATATCGAGGCAAATCCTTATCACAAAACTTACCTAGAGCAAAATATTGTTTTTTTCTCTATCGCTTTGAGTTTCTCTTAATTAAGATAAATTAAAGGTGATTTTAGAAAAATACACGAAATTGGGCATGAACCAATAGCAAGTAAAATCAAAATCACGTGACGTCATTGATCATTTCATACAAAATAGACGTGTTTGTGACGTAACACGCTTGCGGTTGCCATGCGACGCGCGACACGCGAGCGTCCACGCAGGTTAGGTTGTTATAGGAGTGGTAAATGTACTCCCATGTACTGGGTATCGATCACTTTAATACAATCAAATTGGTGTGCACCTAAGAGTAAGAGGGGTAAACTACCCTCGTCAATGACATGAATATTATTTTTTATTTCCGAAATCGTCTGATACCTATAAAAAGATAATAAGTATTTAGGTATTGCACAACACAGAAACCTTAAAAGCAAGGTATAAGATAGTTCAGTATCCCATTTAGGTTGTACTAGCTCAAATAGTTATAGTTTAAGATATAATAAGTACTCTAATCATGTATAACATATTTAGATGCATCTTAGTAGTACGTAGATCGTAACTTCTCCATAGATTTTTCCAAATATTCAAATTCGTGTCAAGCTCCTAAAATATTTAATCGTTAACGATTTTACCCGGGCATCAACCTTTTACTCTACGTACTCAATGGAATTAATAATTTTCTTCATTTTCTCTGCTTTTTGTATGGCCGTATAATTCAGCAACATCGACAAAATAGGTTTAGGCACTCATGCGCGTCATTTCTTGTTCAGTAAGTAATCTCTTTGATGATTTCGCATATATTTTCTTCAAAAGCTTCCTAATTCTACATACAACCATGACCTAGTGCCTGTATACTTATTCGTATAGCACATGACTGATAGCTACTGTTCCAGCTATGTATTTTACAGCTTAGTAATACCTTACGGGCGCCCTGGCGGAACAACTAAATTATGAACGCCTCCGCCACACAATTAGGTCGTTTCCACATTTGTTTATCGCTATACGGCCTATACCTTGGTGCAATATTTAGAAGCAATTTAGAACCGCCTTCGTTGTATCTATGTACTTAGCATGTGCTTCGTATTAACAAGGGAGAAATTGGGGTGGGTTTTCCAGGCCATGATAACGGACAAATTGCCTATGGGAAATTCTTCGTGTGTACGTGCCTGACTTTAGCGATATCAGGTGGGTTCCTCCGAGTAACATTCTAGCTTCAGAGGATCTAATTCGTTTCAATAATCCTTATTAACTCTTTTCTCTGTTATCTACATAGGCTGGTTTAATATGTAGGTATATAAATTGTATCGACTCGGAATTCTGCTTCAAGAGCTTAGCTGGTCGATTGCAGTCTTTTTCTCTATTCAGCGGGTTATCTATTCCTTTCATGTTATCAGACTATTAAACTATTCATATCTGACAGATCTTTTGTTTTCAATGCAAATGACTGAATATTTCATTTTTATATTGCGATTTCCGCTGAAAACGAATTTGTTTGTTAGATTTTGTGAATCAACAAATAGTGGAATTTATTTCCAATTTGATTGAAAGTTCCACGAAGAGGCTCGCAGATATTGGTAATAGCAGGTGACATCATGGACACATTACTGTGGGGACACAGATAGTTTCGCTTAGTAAAATTGAATTGGCTATCGACAGGCGTCGGCGAAGTAGCTACAATGGGTTCGCTCGGGTTCAAGGCTGAACCTTATTTTCCCAGGAGGGCTTACCGAAATTAAATTATATTACAGGTACTAGACTAGACGTTGGTCACCCAGGTTTTAGTCTAACCAAGTAAAGTGGATATAATGTATCCTTATACGAGCTGAACTCTCGTTTTCTCTATTACTTCAACAACTCTCAAATGGCGGTCTTTCATACCAACGTAACACCCACCAGTAGGGGTTGAAAAAATTGGCCCACTGCGAGCACAGGCTTTTATCATAGAAATCAAGTCATCAGCTACTATGATTGGCTTAATCACCACGCTTGCGTAAAGGTGATTTGTTTTACAAAAACCCGCTCTATGTTAAACATACTTTAATTAGGGGTTTATTTGTCGGGAAATGAAAAAAGTACTTTTATATCCTGGAACTCAACGTATCGATTTTCAATATATATAAATTAAAAATTCACCCCCTCAAAGGGTGATATTAAATAAATACGAATACAAATAACTTTTTTATTGGAGACATTTAAAATGTCAAAAAATCAACAACAAGTGTTGCACTTGTTCCATAGACGTGCAGTATAAAAGCGCAGCTAATATTATTCAAAGCAATAGTGCAGCGATTGGCGAGCGAGGGTCGCTACGAAGGGTGGCTGGTGCGCCGATGGTACCGGCACCGGCATGACAGGTTGGCTCACCCCAAGGGTAATAGTCGTTAGGCGCACAAATATACAATAACATGTGACGTCATTCCTCTCGTTTAGATGCGTCATTTCTTTAAATAAGTTTTATTTGGACTAGATTGAATACACCCTTCCTGAGGGTGTTTCCTTATTTAGGTACTTTAATCTGATCTCCTTTAAAGTTTATGGAACCATTTCATTCTGTTAAATGCCGTAATCAAGGTAACTAAACAAATGTAGGTATATAGGTATCTACACACGCGGTAGCCAAGTTCAACCAGAGCAATCTGATATACCTAAATGTATCTAAGACAGATGACAACAATCTAGATAATCTCTATCTCTATCATTATATAATAATGTGAAACTTGGCTCTTATTTTACGTTTATGTTTTGGATGTGGTTTGGTTGAGATATTTCCTAGTATCATGAGATTTTTTTCAAATATTATGAGAAAACTTTTGTATTACAAACATCTGATCATAATGTTCGAAAGAAGATTGCTTGTAGGTACTCGTTGTAAGCTTTCGTATTTGGCCCGAATTGGTTTCTTAATAAATGGAAAGCACGCACTTCCAGTGCTTTAAGCATGCGTGCTGAATATGTATACGCCGTCAACACAGAATTGTGTTGTTACTACTCAACGAACATGCGTGTACGCTAACTTATCGGCGTCGCAATTTCATAGGTAGATTATCAAAATGTTTTTTTATCTTAGGTTTTAGAGATGAAGTAGGTTCGTTCAACAACCTGAAAATTGCCCTGGTTGTCTACTAATGTTCAAAAGTTCCGAATATAAATCTGACTTAAATTAGGTACAGACAGCCTCACATCAGCTCACCACAATCTGTCAAATGTCCTCAATTGATATTAAACCTAATGAGGTTGACAGTAAGATGAGAGTAGATTAAAAAAAATACAGTTTTGAAATTAATTCTGTTTTGTTTTTTGCCCCTTTCTTTTTTTGTGCTATTAGTTACTATTCGCTTGTCGATACTCACTCACACGCACGCATGTAGTGCGACGTCAGTATTGGCTAATTTATTTGACAGGTGATAGATCGCAAGGGGATTTTATTTGTCGTCTCTCGATTTAATTTACGATGGGGACTTTGAAATTCAAACTGGATGGTTTTGTAAGTAAAAATATAACCACTGTACATTTTGCGGAATAACTGAATTGTTTTATCGAAATAAATGAGATATTCACCTCCACAACACTAGCATTTTTCTATTTGTAAAGTTGAATTATGTTCATGAAGAGATTGACGCAAGAATATTTTAAAATGTTAGGAAAAACAAGTGGATATTGAATATTTTCTTGTCAAGTTTTGGAAAGTGAGATAGCGAACTTACTGGAAGGGGAGAAAAGGTGTCACCTATCACCTAAAACATAGTACCTACCATTTCAAAAATAACATGAAAGGGTAAGTAAGAAGTAGGTAATTTGAGTGAAAATTCGGTATTTAAAACAACAGAAAACCAAAGCAACCCAACTACTTACGTGAAAATTTTGCGAAGTCCTTTCGCACGTTACAATAATACCTACTCTTATCAACATTGTAGTAAACTTTGCGGTAATCGAACGGAAATCGTCCCATTGATTGACGGCGATAAGGGACAACGCTACGTCAGAGGCTTGACCCTCTCGGCGTGTCTCGGTGGTGCTCCGCTTGTAGGAAGCGAGCTCCACACGTCTGTATCTGTACGAGATAAGATTAGAGCTGGTTAGACGGTGTACTTCTCTGAATACCAAAAAAGGGACGTTATTTAGCATTCTCGGTTGCAACAGACAAAACCTAGGTTTAGCAAAAAGCATCTCCTATACCTAGACTATTTCTTAAAAATTGGCTTTTATACCATTTTTGTAAGCATTTGGTGACGTGACTAAAGTCATTCTTTCTTTAAATTACGTTAGTCGTTAATACCTTGTTGACACATTTATATTTTTTTAAGTATTTTGGTAAATCGAACTCATAAAGACGTCTCGTCGCCAATCGGTAGTCATTGGTTTATGATAAGTCATATTTCAGTAAATCATCGATGTCAGAGCAGACTTGAAGAGTGCGTGCAGCACAACGCTGCGATCGGTGCGTGTTGCGTGGCGTCTCAGGTCGCGGGTGTCTCACACGCACGCAACCGACTCATCAGAGTTTAGGCATCTTTCTCAGTGTCAGAGCAGAAGATTCCCTTCTGCGTGTAGCTTGTGTGTCGGCGGGAGGGCACACGTGCCCGGTATCAGCTTATCTATGTTTGCCCAAGGCTGGCTTAGCGCCGCGTACAACCGCCCGTCTCATTGTCAAGTTCAAAGTGTCATACGATCACCTTATCGAAGGTGAGAACTTTGGGAACCACGTCAGTTAACGGGCGAGATTGAAATCTAGGTGCTCCTAGGAATACCGGCAGGAAAAGTTTTGATGTCTTACTGCTGGTTATTTATCTACGTAATGCTAGTGTGAAATATAACCTTTTTTTTCTGGTGCTTTTTTACTTATGTCCTGTCTGTCTATCAATACGATCTTTACATTCTTATTTCATAGGTAAACATTTTAAAAAATTCACAAGCCTGTCTCAGTGTGATTTTATTTTCTCTGTAGTACGTACCTAGCTACTCCTAGGTTTTTGTGTGTTTAAAGGTAGTTAAAGCTATAAATAATTAAGGTTGTTTTGCTACGCACGAACTTGCCAAGTAGGCTCATAATTCGTCAATAATTTCGTTACCAAGCATCTCATTAATTTGAGATATTTTAAAAGTTCAAGCACAATAAGAACGGCCGTCACACACCTCAGCAACTCTATTTTTAGTATATTTATTTCAATGGCTTCAGAATTTTATACCACAATTTTAAATATATGCAAGCTTTAAAATCTCGTTCAGGCGTTTGGTGAAATTTGAGATAGATATTGTTGCAACCCAACAAAAGTGTTTTGTTTTTAAATTATTTAATGTAGAGAGCTGTAAATTAACAGAAAGATTTTTATTTTTGTGCTTATCCACCTCGATTCCGCGTTGTCAATTAAAACTAACAATAACACAACACTTACGAGTTTGGGTAGACTCTTACAAAAGCACGATAATATAGTCTCCTCTAAACGCAACCAGTGGGTCGCGATTGTAAATCTCGAGTAGGTAGTTATATCCCAAACCCAATTATCTATCGCTTGGCGGTCACCAGGAATTGATAACATTAGTGTAGTAGAGTTAGAGGTGTGTAGAACATTTGTTTACTTTGGACTTAGCTCGCGGCTGCGCTCATTGCCGCGTCATCCTATTGGTATTTATAATGCAAAACATTCTCTATTTCACCTCATACTTGCACCTGCGTGCCAATATGTGCTGGCAAGCACTAATTCTTTACATTTGAGTGATGGTATTAACGTAAATAAAGAGGACCTTGAAAATTGCGCTGCAAGTGGATATCTTGTCTGTCTACGACAGCGTCTGCTTCTATAAATATGCTACAGTTTAGGTGCAATGACTATTCTAAATTTAGTGACTAATTCATAGGTAGGTCAGTAGGTATAATACACTTAGCTAAAGCATACGTAACTGATACCTACCTATGTTTAAAGTGAAACAGTAGGTACAATTCATTTCTAAATTACATCGTTCTCACCATTAATAATACTCGTTAGGAGTTTGAATATTGATTCAACATTTTTTGTATCCATAGCGTACTCGAACCCTTGGCCGATGATTTATGATCGTGCCCCTGTGAAAAGTTGTAAATAAATCCCAATCAACATAGTTGTTTTAGGTGTAAAGGAGGTAAACACAAAGGAGGTTGTTATACAATTTTCATGAAATGGATATACAATTTTCATGAAAAATCGGATACCGGTATCTGAATATGATTTAAATCCATGATATGGAAATAAATCTTGAAATTTGCAAACCAGTCGTCAGAACTACTTATGCTTGTGCTCAGATAAATAAAATATGTGAATAAATAGCGTCATGTGCATATCTATTACTGCAGCTGAATAATGCGAGGCGCCGGATGTCGCAAACAAGCGCCGAGGCAAAGGGTATGCGAAGGACGCCTGTATCGGAATTTCAAATGGCACATTAGAACTGTTACAGTGGATAAAATTGTAAAACACCGATTTTTATTTATGTACCCTAAGTTAGATTATAATTTCAATGCAGCAGGCATTGCTGATCATGAGAGGATTAGTCGGTAGCATAACGGTTCTGGCGTAAAAAGTGTTCCATTAGAACTATTAAAATTTAAGCTCGGAAACAAATATCAGTATGGTCGTGTTTGTCTCAATAAATTGAGAAACTTTCATTTAGAATTGAATTATACGTAAAGTAAAACGAATCAGGCTATCGATAAGTGTTTCATTAATTTGAATTTTTGCGAGTTACGTCATAATAAAACTTAAGCCAGGAAACTAATATCAGTATGGTCGTGTTTGCCTCAATAAATTGAGAAGTTTTCATTTAAAATTGAATTAAACGTTAAGTAGAACGAATCAGGCTATCGATCCTTAGGCGAAAGTTGTGGCATAGTACAACTCTGGTTGTATGACACGGTCGGCAGCGGGCGGGCTGCCGGTAGGGCACGGCGCGGGCGCAGGCGGCGGCGCGTGACCACCACCTGTCGCCGCACCGGGCCACCCTCGCTCCGCCACCGGCGCCTCATTAACGGACTTCGTATTCCAAAATCCTGCATGCATAATACACCAAATTAGCCTAAAAGATTTACCTCTCCTCCCATTATAAATTCAAATTTGCAACTCCTTACCATATTTTTTTTGCTTTTCGTTAAGTCTTTTCGCCACCTTCTAACAAAGTATGCGGTTGGTTAGACCGCCGCGGAGTAGAAGCTTATTGTTTTAATTAAACCACATTAGGGTTGCCGCAATGGGATTAACAATGGAAGGAATCGTTGGAAAGAGCCTGGGTCGTGTCTCGGTGAATTCATTTCTCGCTGAGATAATTTGGTTGAGATTTTAACTCGCCCAAATTCGTTTTATTTAAACTTGTAAATTCAATTTGTTTAGAAGAACTTGGTTACTTAGCATCAATGGAATGCTTCATTTATTTTTATTGCGTAATTTCGTTAGATTCTGTAATCCCTGTAACTTAACGTCATCAACACATGTATTTAACTAAAATGTGTGTACTATTGATAAAACTCACAGCCAACGTGTAATTCCGCGGAGTGCATCGTTTCGTAGCCCAGGGTACGCTTGGCCACCAAGGATTTGATCAGTCTGTGAATCGCTTTGAAGCGACTGCTGTCTTACATTTATTGTATTCCTTAGACAGGGGGGCCAAACCAACTAGACCATGGTTAGGTACGAGTTCAGAAGCATTATTTTAAAATTTTTGGGTTGTGGTTTCATCACGATATTTTCACCACACCACCGACTAAAATGATAGAAACTCGCTCTTACTCGTAAATTTTAAAATATGAATGCGTGCTACCTACCTTCCATTTAGTAGAATCCCACGTTCTTAGCCACTTAAAACTAAGTAAGAAATAAGTAGTAAGTATAAATTTATTAATAGTCAACACATTAGTTAATTAAATAACATATAAAATATCGACTCTGCATCATCTTAACAAAAAGATGATTAAGGAAATAATCAAAATCAATGACAAAAGTATTTGTTTGTTACACTGTTTATTTAGGTGTCAGATTTGATCAGCATCAGCAGTATTGGCGTGAATCACACCACCTCGTACGACGCTTCGCGCTGACGCGGACGGCGCGCGCTGAGATTTCTGCGTTTCGTAACATCGCGTGACACCTTCCCCGAACTGACGCTTTATTTGACACAGAGCTAATAAATCGACCCAAGGTCAGGTCAAGGTTAAATTGCAATAACTTAAATAATTGTTAGGAGACGTGTGCGCTGCGGCATATGTCGCGCGTCGCGCCTCGAGGCAGATAAAAAATGTAACGAAAACCGGCACGCGCGGGTGACATATGTCCCTTTTTGCCCTTTCGTTCTCGTGTTTTGCTCGACTAAACATCGTTAGGTTTCGATTAGCTTTTTTCACCGTCCCGTACACTGCTATTCCGGCTAATTTGTGGAGTATAATGGATAAACGATCCACAACGTTTACGTTTAATTTCATTTTAAAATTTGTTAGGGATGGGTATTTCGGTCGGTCTCAAAACGTACTTTTTGTTTGAAATCTGATAAAATTGTGTTTATATTCACTTTATGTTATTTTTATATTATTTAAGTGAGTTACTTTGCGTTGCTCTTATGTTTTGTTACAATTTAGTCACTATTAATAGCAATTTGTTTACTTCGCGTATTCTTTACTTACTATTTCGGAAACTGTTGATAAAAAAGCTTATCCGCTAGCACTGCTATTTGATTTTAGATAATTTTCATGAGTTTATAGACAATCTCTTTAAAGTACCAAAGAGTAATCTAAAATTATCGTGAAGATTTGTTACTTTAGAACAATAACAATTTCATTTCTAAAGTGCTACGAAGAGGTTGTTTTTAAAATGTTCTCAAATCAACACAATTAATAAAACACAGCGGCGCTAATGACTTGAACGGTAAATACTCCTTTGGTTTAATATAAATACTTACTTTAATTCACCATCTTACATATTAAAAAGGAATGTACGTTAAAAAAAAAATCATCCATAACGTCCATTGCACTATAATTGGTTTGCCGCGTCTGTGGTCACCCAAACCAATTTCCATGGTAAAGTATCGAACAATTTTGTCGTCATTAAGTGATCTGATCACCATATGGTCAATTTGAGGTGCGTGCGAGCAGGTTTCGCCCACGTGCCGTCTCGGGTTACTCACAGGACTTCAGTTAATTGTTATAACCCTTGCAGTACCCGCTCCGCTCGTATCAGTAGGTGGTAACAGGATAGCACATTTCACAGGGAATCGGGTTTCTATCGCTGGTGTGTTCACGGAAACTTTGTTTGGCTATACATTTGGCTAAGCTAAAACAAATAAGGATCAATTTTATATTAGGTACGATATTACAAATAGATATGTACTTTCTGTATATAAAATTGAAAGATTTTGAGTTAAGTAAGTAAAAGGTAAATTACTCAACTATAAGTATTGCGGATGTTTCGATGTTGTGTTGTATCTAGATTAGTGTTTCTCTCGTACATGGCTTATGTGTTTCTTTTCGAGATAATGCAGGTAAATAGGTGTTAATATTACTTAGCTGTGGGAAATGTCATCCCTTATACTTAAGAATAAGAATCTAAAAAGTAGAAATTTATGTCACGTTTTTGATAAAGAATGGGGACACGGGTTCAGGAAAAGAGTCCAAAACTAGAATCCGACTTATCTGATGCTTATAAATCAGCAACAGCCCCTTTATTTTATACCGATATCTTTCAGGATGTTGTTTTATTGAGCCAACCCCCTCCTTTGTTCGTGAAAAGAATGCAATTTTAGTATCAACAACTGTTTTTTGCGGCGCTGTTTTTTTTTCAGCAAAACACGATTGTATAAAACATTTTTTTTCTATTCGTAAGTATATTTAGGTAATTTGAACAGGAAGTAAAATACGAACAACAAAATATTTTTGCTTTCGGCTATCAGTATCAATAAAGTACTAAAGATGAGTAGTAAATGTTACGATAGATGTTATAGAGCTGTTAAATAGTATTGACATGTATGATATGAAAAGAAAATGCCTCATAGGTAAAGATAACTTCGAAAGTTTCACGAAAGAAGATATTAAGTAATAATAAATCTCCATACTACATTATTTTCTCGCTTTCTTTAAAATTTAAACTCATGTCTACAACTCCCAAGGCAAAAAGGGATCGCCCGTTCCTGTTTAGTTGATTAATTGTTTCAGGAACAATGTAGGCAATGTGTTAATAACATAATGTGTGGTGTTTTCGCTCACCCGTGTGAAAGGCCTCGTAACTTGTCTAATTAATTATCACATCAGGGCCGACACCGACCCGGGTCTAAACGGAGGCTCAGAGGAACTCTTGCCGCCACAGGATCCGCTAATGTATAGCAAATTGCCCGTCCTGCGCACGCTTTGATAAATCGCCCGGGTAATTGCCTCCTAATAACAGCTGGTAATGGTGCTGCCATGTACGGATTAATTAAGTTACAGCTAATTACTCTTACCTACGTCTTGAACACATGTCCTTGTTTAATAACTATTTGGGCGGATCGATATAAAAACAACATATACATTGAAGATTAGAACTTATTATTAACGAAGGATTATACAGATAATTAGCAGGATTTTTTTGCGTTCATAAACTGTCAACAATACATATATTAGAGAACTTTTGCACGAATTTATGTCAAATCGAATAGGTGGTTTACTATAGAGGGTGATTATCGAATACTTATAGTCCCTAAAATATAAGATGGTAAATTTCTTTTAATAAAATGATTAAAGCTGATTTTTTGGGGTAGTTACGATAGGCATTCGATGCACCCTTTCATTTTGTTTCGTTTTCAGTGTTGTTAGTTTCTAAATGCGGTGAATGCGTAACGTTTATCGTAATTAATTAAAGTCCAATTTGTTTTGGTACTTTTTTAATAATTACCGCTTTCATACGAAAAGCCATGCTCACAAAAAACGTATAAACATTTTATCGTTGCACGGCTAGACTAATGCCTATCGCAATTTCCGAGCCATAAATTGCGTTTAATGCAACTCACCACGAAAATGCACTCCGGCCTTCCTCGGCTCGTAAAGTTGCAATCTTGCAATCTGCCGCGGTACACTCTTGCACTCAAATCCGGCGGAGAAGGATGTACTTTCTATGCACATTAGGGAAATAATAAGGGTCCTTTTTACGACAAATCTTTTATATCTAAGTACTTTTTATATAGAGTTCTATTCTTTAGACGTCGAATAAACTTGTATAGAAACTCTACTGTACTGTAGAAAAAGTCACTAGCACTGTACTAAAAAGGAAAAGTCGAAACCCAGCGCCATCTATTGGTACTTGGTAAAACTGATGACCCGAAACGAAGTGAGAGCGGGCGACAAGTCCATTATAAAGACAACGCGCCCCCTATGAGTACCACCTCAGCCCTAAGCATATATTGGTTACAAGATCAAACCAAAGTAGCATACAGTTTTAAAGTTTAATCTGATACATTCATGTTTTAATTGGGATTGATTCAATACAATAAGATAAATGTTTATGACTGGTTTGTTTTTCTGGTTGTATTTTAAAATTGTATACGAGTATATGACATGGTCACACTTAATTTATAAATGTTGTTAGGGAAGACCGTGATCGTGTTTCGGATAATTTATTAAGAGAAAGTACAGGCAGCCACACATCAAGTTACCACAATCAGTCAAATTTCCTCAATTGATATTCAACCTAATGTATATGACGGCTATAAGATGGGAGTCGACTGAAGAAATTTGTCAGTTTTGTAAAGGTACTTTGATGTGTGGCTGCTGTACGTACCTATATAGTCATATTTACTTAAACATCTACTACTTAATACGAAAACGATTTGCGATAATTTCGAATAGGGTAGAGGAGGAAGTTAGATGGGGCTTTTACGATCGGGTTTAGTGCCGCAGTACTAAACCATATTATTCTCAGATATTGTTAGGAAGGTATTGATATCTCGTCTTGTTTCTCAGTGAAAATCTAACTAGCCCACCGTGTAAAGATGTTTAACAAAATGTTCATGTGTTAATTTATACGTGTGACTTATATCCTGCTTTAACGCAGACATAGTTCTACTATTAAAGCCATTATAAAAACGATACTTTTGTTGGATTATAAGTTTTGTTTCGAAGTATATTATCGCGCGTTACTAGTTCCCCGTAGTTACGCATTCACATTCCCCACCGAATAAAAAGGGATATAAACTAAAGCCATCAACGCCGGGTCAATGACCCCTACCGCTCTCCCACAATTCATGAATTCGATTTAGTTTTTATGAGTGGCATAGTAGCCGTACCAAGCTAAGTATGAAATGGTCTGGTCACCCTGCCAGGTGTTACTTTAATTACTTGTATTTAAGGCTGTGTATCTTGCACAATAGCGACGCCAATTAATATTTACCCAATACCACAGAATACTTAATAGTACCCAATACTTCTAAAATAACTCCCTGGAGTTCTTTTGAGTCTGATATTTCGAATTGTTTGAAAGGTAAGTCCTTACGAGTGGTTATTAAACCCAAATTGTAAAATTAATTAATTGTTAAAAGTGGCGACTCCTGCCAATAATTTTGATTTTATCTCTTATACACTAATTCTATACTTTAAATAAGCCTACAAAAATTATAAATAGGTATCATACTTGCGTAGGTACACTCCAGAGAGTTTTATAGTTAAAATATCTTTCTTTTTAGAATCTAAAGTGCACGATGCATGCCATAACTTTTGGAAACCCTTTAAGAAGGCTATCAGTATTTCCGTTGGAAATGCTGAACAGTTGCTGAAATGTTTATGGTCACGTTTGCTGCACTGCTGAGGTGCTTTACACTTTAAATGAGGCCTACAAATCCCTTAGTAAAATTGAAACGAAAGGTTTCTAAATATTAGCATTATCATTATTATAAACCTATAACCAGAACAATTTAACCTAATTACAAAATAAAACACTTTATTATTATTTACTAACCTAATTGCGTGGAGTCGTAGCATCTTCGCAGTTTCCAAAAGATACCCAGCGCTAATAGAATCTCTTAAAAATCCCATTTGTATTTTGGTCAGCACGTAATATTCCATTACAGTTAAAAGAAATTCAATATCCTGATGAGCTCGATTTAAAATGCGACGCATGATTGCAATCTCCTTTTCAATTTCCCGGAGCAATTGAATGATTTTAGGATTTCTCCATAAAATATAACGTCTCCTGAATTTTTAAACTGATCAGATATTTCAACAGAATAAATTAAATTGATCTTATTTTGTAGAGCTCGGTTAAATGCACCTTGGTTAAAAGTTAAATTAATGTAATTTTAGGGGGTTAAAGATTAGCAGCGCCCTTGTGACTCTACTGGTATTGCAGGTGTCTCATCAGGTGATCCGTCTGCTTAACTGCCACTTATCACATAAAAAAATGTTTAAATAAAGCATTGAACGATTATTAAATAAATCATTCAAATTAATTTGCTTAATTGTACTTGGACATGTCGTTTGGAGAAATAGTGAGCAATATATCCTCAGTCAAAACAATTTATTTATTTACAAAATTACGCAGATTTTTATCGTTAGATGTCTTGATGGAAACGATCGTTCAGGTATAGGGGAGTCCATGTTTCGACAATATGACCGTAGGTATGCTTGTGACCGATGACAATACTAAAATGGTGACTGTTTCTTCAGTCGAGTATCAACTTCTAGCCAGAGCTGCTGCACTGAGTAAAAGCTGTTAATCGAGTTAAGTAGGTACTCTAAGCATACGCTCAATTTGCATTGTAAATCCAGATCTCGCTACTCCAGCTATTGTATTTAGTAGTTTTGAGCGGTTACGTAAGCCTGCAGTGGTCGGAGGCTCTCGTGAGCGCTTCGGGAGCGTTTACGAGGTAATCTGGAGCATCTCTTTGTATCAGTTTCGGGCTTTGTCGGGCGGAGGCAGACGAGCCGGCGTCGCCGCGGCGCCTCCACTCGCACTTTACTTAGGGTTGCCGGATGAAACAACCCCTATCATTATTATAGGTAGAATATTTTATTGGGTACCACAACAAGATGCAAAATTGTTTATCTAAAATTTATTTTGATGTGTTTGAAAGTAGAGTCAAATCAATGAAACTAAAAATATGCAATGTGATTGATGAGTTATGGTAGCTCAGTGGGTAAGAACGCGCCTTCCATACGAGGCGCCGCGGCTACATTATTCTGTGGTCGTGGTCTAATCCGAGTATGGAATATGAAAAGGGACAAATATATAATATAAAATGGGGAATAAACTAGGTTAAAATATGAATAAAATAATAATATTGCCTCTTTTGCTAGAAATATTTTTGGCAAAAAATATCATATTATAATCGACCTGAGTCGTAAAATGTACCGTATAAATAATCGTCAAAATATGAAGAGGATGTAAGTACCTACATGTCAATATGAGAATGGTTATAACAATAAATAAAAATATGAGCAATGAGTGTAATAAAGTAGAGTAAAGCAGCCCTGGATAGGCTCTTGTATGTCATAGCAAAGCATAGGCGTTGTAAATTAGAGCTAGCGCTGGCTGAGAGCGCTTGACACAAACTGTGACACTTTCTAATTGAAGAGGACGGTTTAGAACGCAAATAAAATTAGGTATCTAATATAGGTGGTACCTACCAACTGAAAAATAAAAGCAAAAATTCTTTAGCATTTTTTTAAACTGAATGAAACCTTTTTTTACATTCAAAGAGCACATAATACAAACGCACTGGCCACTATTTTTCGTTAAACTTTTTATTGGCGCTGTTTTGTTTAATTTATTTGTTTGCTGCAATGTTTTTTATTGTGAAATTGTAGATTTAATTCAATAATGCTTCAAATTAAAACGTTAATAATTGTCACAAATTACACTTAAATACCATGCAGCTCGAACTTTGACGATAACAGGTAAAAATTACTAATAAGCAAGGATATGTAGTTAATTGGTATGTTATTTATAATATTATGTTTTCCGATAGTTTATGTAGGTAAGTAGGTGCATTTTTTAAAGTAGAAATAGTTAGACGAATAGCCCCTAATAATGTATGGAGTAGTTAGCACATAGGTTTGCTACACATTGTGAGCAAGTCGGCCTACAGTGGTACAACGACCGGGTTATCGTAATGGATGGCGCTTGGGCGAATGTACTCAACTGCCCGCTAAGGAAGTTTACAGTTAACTCCGCGATATAGTATAGTACTTGTGTACTAGAGTAATAGGTACATAGGCCGAGTGCCGAGCTGAGTCAACTATAGATAGATAGATATTCTTTATTGCACAGAAATAGAATACATGAGTGAAACAACAGCTATAAACAGTACAATAAGGCGGTCTTATTGCTTGTAGCTATGTTACTTGCTATAGTGGACATATTGTTTAGTTGGTAATATTAGTGACTTTATATCCAAACGTCGTATGAGACTTTTATGCCTACTATGACTACGCCTTGATCTTGCCAGTCCGATGCTATGTTTCGAAAGACTTCTTCAAGTATCGCTGTAAACAACTTGGGTGACAGAGGGAAGGGAAAATGTATCTAATGGCACATAAATAACGAGATTACGATGTATTTACTGGTGTTAAACCAAACATCTCATCTTAATAGATAAGACATCCATTACAAGCTAAACTCATTGTCGGACAGCGAGATATAAGTCTTTTGCCAAATTATCCTTGCCATGCCAAGTAGTCCTGCAATAAATTTTGGTGCAACGACAGCTCACATTTTTATCATTAAATTTATGCTTTGTTCTTCATAACCTATATAATCTAGGTGACCTGGATTTCGTATAATTCGATAAAGATTTCGCATATAAGTAATTTAATAAACATTGTAAGCCTCGATTACTAAGAAAAAATCATTCATGAGTTATTTGTTATACACAGCAAAAGGGAATATAAGTAATATTATAACAAATGAAAACTTCTTACCAAAATTGGTTGACTCTGTTACCACTATGTTCTTTATGTGATCAATTAATAGTAGGTAAGATATTAGATGAGTTATATTGTCTTGGAGCAATTTTGGTAAAAAGCTCACGTTACAGCTGAAGCGATACGAGGCTGCGGTCTCGATTTGGTTCAGCTCGTCTCCGCATATCGATTGTGTGAATGTAGGCCACGGGTCCTTTATGACTCGTAAATATTCGATAGACATTAGGCCATTGGTTATTATTTCATTTAAATGTGCGCTATTAACTCATTTTTGTCACAGTAAATAACTTCCCTAATATTAAAACATGTTTTGTTAGTAATCATTTTCATGTGACTTTAGCTTAGTTATCAGCTGTAACTTTTGCTTAGTTATAAGCTGTGATGTCAAATTAATATTTTAATTATGAAAAGGCTTTTATTCCATCATTGACATAAACTTAACAACATAATAGAGTGAAAGATATTTATCTACTTTAAAAATCCTTTGCATTGCTACAAAAATCGATTACAATAGGCTTGCCATCGTACCACTATGTAAAAATAGACAAAATTACTTATTAACCTTGCCCTGTAGGCGCGCTGTCAGAAGTTACGGCCATGATAAATGAAGTCCTACGCGAATAAACTCAGCCGGTGTTATATTGGCACACATGCCAATGTTTAGTGCGTCCTTGATGGTATGCAAATGAATCTGTTGGCATTGTGCTGGTATTACTTTACGTCTACGGTTCGTAGATCCCTACGGAAGTTGTAGCTGTAGCTACGATTGTAGCTCTCGTAGCAGTGGGTCACTCGCTACGCGCTGTACTCAGCTACTTGTCTAGGCGTCTACGCGTCTCTTCGATCAGCAAGATGCGATCCGTTGTACTGTCTTCGTTATTTAGTCATTTTGATTTATATTTTTTTGTTCCAATATTTAATGTTCACTAATGTCTTTTACCTGGTAATTATTTTGAAGACTTTTGCTAATTCATACATGCTGATAGATGTGTTTTGTTGCAGCCACCGAACTAGATCTTCTGGGCGCGTTGTCGCTGCACAACACGTCGCGCGCCGGCGTCAGCGCAGCGCCGGGCATGCAGCCGCAGCGCACCGCCTACACACTACAAGGTGAGTGTACGGCATACTACGTCATCATCATCATCATCAGCAACCGACACTCGTCCACTGCTATATAGGTCTCCCCTAATGCACGCCACTGCTCCCGATTTTCGGTACCTAACTCTCATCCACCCCACTCCAGCCAGCCTTCGAATGTCATCATCCCATCTTGTCGCCTGGCCTCCAACACTACGCTTACCGAGTCGCATACTACGTACTCTACACATACAGATTTCGTTTCGTTTCGTGCTGCATTCAGAATAAAAAAATGTATAGTTATTGTAGGTATTTTGTGTTTTTTATAATTATCTATTATATAGGGTTGAGCTGTCTAATACCGTATTAAACAATCGTATCTAACGAAAACTTAATACTATGACATTTAAAGGTTTAAAGTGGGGTAGTATTATGGGATATTAGGTAATATTCAGTAAGATATTAAATCTTATAAGATAGATAAAAAGGTTAGTCAGTTTTTGGGATAGGAAATTGGATATTTTCTCTGCTGGAAAAATGAAAGGTCGTAAAAATGGTCCATAAAATCTCTCAGTATCAAATCAAACGCTCGCAAGAATAACGCTCTGAACTACTCTGAAGTAGCGGAAGAAGGTTTTGGAGGGATGACACTTTGAACCTGAGCTAAAGATATCTGAACCGAATAAAGGTCATCCATGCGTGATTTTTTTAAATTACTTTCACGGCAAAAGGATGTTTTTTACATTTGAATAAGTGTAAAGTATAGTAACCCCTACACACGTATTTAAGTCGGTATGATATTATCAAGATCGAAAATTCAGTTGCAGAACAAATAATTTTCATTACATTGTAAAAAGTAAGAAACCCCTTTGCATGTCCAGAATGGAAGTCGCTGCCCCGTACAATTGTTTTATTTCATTTTTACATAAGTGTTATCGTATTCCCGATAATGGATCGTAAACACGGCCGGTCGAACGAATGTGCAATCCATTTCAGGTGCAATTCCACTTAGGGCGTCCATTAGGCGAAGCCAGGGAAGGCGTGCCTCTTTACATTTTAATGTGCACGTAATACGTCTTATATGTCACTCATGCGACGGGGAACCATACTCACTTGATTAAAATGAATTTCACTTGTCTTCTTTTAATAAATGTGTATTATCTTGTGGAAAGCAATAAGCAGTTGTCTCTGTTTTCTGAAGATTGCAAATTGCTTTGGAAATAATGCAATTTGGCAAGCAATGTTAAATCATTAATCACTAAGAAACATACCTAGATATGCTTTATCTACCTACTAAGTATTATTTTACAATCTAAAGCGGAATCAAAATCTTACTCAAAAGCGGTATCTAGCTGCTTGCCCAAAACTTATTAAAATAATGCTAACAATAGAAGGATCAGTTTAAACAATAAACATGAAATCATAATATTATTAAAATAAGCAAGTAAGGGTTCCTTCATCTCCACCCAATGTCCTTTATGAAGTAGATTGGGTGTAGTTCCGAAGGTTTCCAGAGGGGAGCGGCCATTGTATTTTCCCTTGCTTTTTGGCATTTGCAATTTACCATTGTTCGAGAAGACGCTGCGGCCGAAAGGAAATTGATAAAGCGCTTCAATGGTAAGGGTGTTGACAGCAAGGGGGCGCCACCGCAACCGCCGAGCAATATGCTTTTTGTTGTGTTAAAACAATTTCTCAACTGAAAAAGTGCGGGGGAGCCGTTGTTTTGTCTTATAATCATTTCACTTTCGTAAATGATTTGTTAAGCCGTATTTTGTATTAGCTTGTAGTAAGTTGAAAATATAAACCATCCTACACTAAAATGGTGACGTTATAAGTCAACAGCCATCGCTAACGTAGTCCAACAGAACTGGGCAATAGTCGAACGCCCTATATTTGCTCAGTGCCCCACAATGGGAGGCGAGAAGGCAAATAGACATTTACATTAAAACACGTGTCCCCTAAGTTGCCGCGGGACTTATTGGCCCACAGCGAGTGCGGGCGAGCGTAATCCCGCCGACCGCCCGGATTGGGATGAACACGTAAATTGATTGTAATCCCCGGACTGCGACACTCGGCATAATGTAGGTAAGCCGCCTGCGGGTTAGGTATTGGAGCGGCTGCCAAATTACAGACTGGGGGTAAATTAGGTTTGTAGGTACCTGAAATGTAAACAAAGGCTTACTGTATTTGGACATAGTCAAGTTGATATTGATATTCCTGTATTCTTTTGCGTAAATTTTGACTGAAATTGTATATATATAGGCCCTCATATTTATTCGTGACTGTAGGTAATACATTAAAAAGTATACCTATAAATAGTAATTAGTAAATGTACAAAATCTCATACATTAGCCTAATTCCTAAAAACCAAATGTGCCAACAATTACCAAATGTGGTAGTGACCGAAGATACTAAATGACCTTGATCTTATGAGGTAGGACCTCCCAAATGCGCCACAGAACCAGTCAAAGTACAATAGAATAAGGTTTAAAATTAATTTCACTTTTGAAAAATACGATGGAATGCTTATTTTACTCCATCCTACTCGTACGAGTATTTACCTGGGCTACATATTTACGTCTCGGTGTCCCGAGTTACATCGTCCGCCCACGCCGGGCGGGCGCAGGGCGGGCGGCATTAAACCGCAAAGGCTCTGAACACTGGACAGTGATTAAATTACGCGAACCGAACAATTGTGACATACTCCCAACAGGGCTGACACCACACTAACTCACTTTGCGTAATATGAATGTAATGAGAATATAAAAAGCTTTATCTTTTGTAATATGACTCACGAAACTAAGTAAGGTAGGAGCCAGTCCAGATGTGCGAAAAACTATTAATATTACACGCCTAATGGTTGATAAAATATTAGGGGATATTAGATAATATCTGCAAATAAGTATAGTTTAGTTGCAATTTTGCAGCCCTACCGATTAGGGGACCTGTCACATTACGCGTAACGTAATCCTAGCCATTAGACTTGTCGCGCAATTGTCGAAGGGTGGCCCCCCTGGCCGAGGCGCATTGTCTCAGGTTCAAGTGTCAGCCGTCACCGCGCCAGTGCATCCAAGCATTGTTGTCCGCCGACCAGAATAGACCTTTGCATGCGCTCGACAGCGCGACTGCAACATCTAGGGCGGAAACTTTACTGGATGACCGGAGACTGCGCTCGGATATTTTATTTGGATAGTATAGTATTCTTGAACCACTCGGCCATTGTCTAGTGCTATTCATGATATTTTAGTACATAAACGTTGTACTAACAAAATAGGTATCATGTTGAAAAGTAAGCGCACCAACTATATGACAATTTTTCTTATTGGGTTTGCTTCTTTAGCTGATAACCACAAATACCTAAATAAATTTATTCTGAGAAATGGAACGCTATCACCAACAGATATCCTAACGCCCGAAGCGCATTTCATAATTTCGTCTCGTCCCGTCCGTTATTCTCCACAAGAATATATTTATTTGTATCTATGTTGGATGTATTGGACTATCTGTATAATTCCTGTCTGGTTTTGATAGCTTCGCTAAACTTCGGAGTGTGTTGTCGCATGTCATTTGTCGTGTTATGTCAGCGACAGCTAGATATTGCTTGCATTGCACTGTTATGGCAGGCGTGTCACATCGATGCAAACCGACGCGAATCTAGCTTAAACAGAACTGTATAAACAGAAGATATGACTTCATAACTTTATTACTTTGTTTATGAATTTTGATTGTGAAGAAAAATACAAACACCTTTTTACGTAGGACGTCCTTTATTAGACAGGGTAGGGTAGGGTTAGACGGGTTATAATATGCTACCATGCAAGTAGTATCAACGATATTTATACCTACTTGTTTACGTAGGCAGGTATATTGTGGCGTTTAAACAAAATGTAACGTGACTTTACGTTGCGTTACATCAAATAAAGTTTTGTTATGCTTTTTAAACCCGACGTTGTGGTGAAAGGAAATAAATTATTCAGAAATTTTAAGTCCTTTAGCAGTGTTCGGAAAATGGCATGCAATGTTTATTATTGCGTCTGCTTCATAACGAGGCGGTGTCGTCGTGTTTGTTCGGTAACTATGTTATTACTTAGAATGTGGTTATTTTCATGTTTGTTTTATGTTAATAGAATTTATTCATTCTTTTTTACCTTAAGTTTCGTGATCTTGTTCATTAGTTGTAGTTTCCTTTTGGGGATATATTTATTGGTTTACATTAGGTATTACTTATCTGTCTGCTAGATGAACTAATCATACAGGAGTTTAGGAAAATATGTAAAAGCATTTTTTACTATTTTTTTTCTATCTACCTCTATAATAAATTAATCAGTTGCAGTTACCTATTAATATTTTGGTAACCGTATACATTAAGTACGTTTTTTTGATACCGTATCTTTTGACAACCGTGTTGTAATTGACAATTTTTTAAGTTAATTGGACATTGCAATATTACAAGCAAGTGAGATGAGTTAGCCTGGGACTGTTATATTAGATAAACAGTATTCGTATAACTAACTACATACGAGTATAACATTTTTGACAAATTTAACTAGCTACTAAAAACTATCCTTTTTTATCCCACCTCCACCTAAAACTTAATTAACTAAGCGTGAAAAAAAGCCTAACCCTATGAATGTCAGCTGGGTATAGAGCACAGTTGCTCGCCGACATGGGATAATCAGCCGCGGCACGGGTCAGCGGAGCGCACTGAGAGGCACTGATCTCCGCCCGCTACGGAGCGTGCTACGAAGCCGGGTGAAATCGTGCGGACACCACTCAAAACACCCTATTGCTAGAGGGCTTACACCGCCTATCTCATGTTAATTTTTCTTTTATACATTTGACTTAATTAAAAAAAGTAATGGAAAATTTCTTGCTCACATTATGGGATAAAGTTCTTCTTAGCGGATGGATGTAAAAAATATAAAACCCCGTCCAAGTGAGAGTTGGACCAACGTAGTCCAAAGACAATAATAAGGCATAGCCTGGAAACCGACAGACGGACAGACAGCGGAGTCTTAATAAAGTACGCAACCCTAATTACTACATCGACTCACAGAAACTGTAGTGTAGTCACTTTGATATATTAATCAATAAATGCCTTATGTAAGACTAAGAGACTACGCCAATGGTTAAATGATTCTAATTGTTTTAAGGCCTTAAAGATTTTTAAAATTGCATGCTACTTAAGTTTAATTAACTGAATAGTGAACATTACACTATAAACACATGCTTTGTAGACAACTATTTTATGCAAATAAATACTTTGACGTTGATATAAATGCATATATTTTAAAATAGTTTAAATATCAAATGCTTATCTACCTAATTTTATATTAAGAACAAAAACATTATGTTTTTATATGATACACTCAATTTAAATAAGGAGGAGAAGGAATCAACTTCATTATTACCAAAATTGCAAAACCAAATGTGCTTAATCATAAAATGAAATATACATAGAATGAGTTATTGCATAGGGGTTGATTATTGTAGCAAACGGAAAAACAATTTGTTTCATATAAATAAAAATGAGAAGTAACACATATTGCATTGCCGGCATGTCATCCCGTGATAAACGGCCGCCAATAAATAAATCCGCGCGGGGAGCCAATAGAGTGTTTACACGGCGCAAACATCAGCGGGTCGCCCACTGATACGGGGTGATTTAATTAAACCAAAACATTCGGGGACACCCCTGCGATAATGTGCGAATGTTACCAAGCGCAGAAACCTTTGAAGGTCCCCGCAAATGTTATTGTTGGTACGCTAAATATTCAACACAATCAACTGAATAGGTGTCTCTTTTTATCTTCACGGTCCATAGGCACCTGTGATGAAGATTAGTATGGCATAATTCATCTCATGGTGAGTGTCGTAAGGGTAGCGGCTGATAAGGGGCCATCAATCATAGCACTTTGTTCACTGAAGTTAGATGGGTGTCGAGCCTGACTGACAGAATATGGATAGGCTTACGGCTGCGTATGACAAATTAACCATGTCACAATCACAATCTTATGACAGACGCATATAACGTACAATTTGTTTATTTACTGAATTGGTTGGAGAGCAGCCTAGTATGATAAATAATTTTGATACTTTAAGTAACGGTTAAATTTTTTGTGTAGGTATGGACTATTTAAAATTATTGCATAATAATTTTAATGAAACTAGAAAGACTTAGGGCCTCGTAAGAGTAAAATGTCAACTAATTTACTTGTCAATTAAAGTAGGTTCGGAGAAAATTGGCCCCTGGTATTTGAATTGAAAAAAATATTTAAATTAAACTAGGCCACGGACCAGGGACCAATTTTATCCGAACCCACTTTAATTGAAGAGTAAATTACTTGACATTCTACTCAGAGGTGGTGAACGAGGCCCTAAGTAGTGTAAGTAATTTAGTAGGTAAGTAACGTAATAGCTTTAGAGGAACTTAAATATAGGAAAACCTCCAATGAAGCCGCACTAACTACTGAAATAGTAAAGATACCTATTAAGTAAGTAGTATTACCATACGAGAGCTATAACGCTTTCTATCATCCCAAGTGGGAGATCTTCAAAGGCGTGGAACGAAAGTATCTTTAGAAAGAACCTACAAACTCACGCTAAGGAGCCTCGAAAACACACATCACACGTGATGTGATATATTTTTCGCGTTTTCTTTCACGAGTTATCCAGTTCTATCTTCATGGGTTGAAATTAATTTAATAACCCACTGTTATGTTATACAAGGGTGTAGTAAATTAATCAAAACAGATTAGGGATCTAAACTTTCTCTCTCTCCCCTTATACTCGAATATTTCCATACACATACAAACATCATCAAAATTTCTTTGCAAAATTAATTTAAAGAGGGCGGAAAATTGGCTGTATCTCTACACTCTAACGTAGTAGAGCCGGCGCGCCCTGTCTTGTCGTATCATGCACAACAACAGACAGATACCTTCGTTAAAATTCCCCACGAATGTAATTTTACACGTAGAAAGTTAAAGTTCCCCGAAAAGGGTCGGTTTTAATTTCGTAAAAGCCTTGAGGCAATTCGTGACAGAGACGTGTCATTAGCGGTGAAAACTAATTTGGAATGGTATTCGGAAACCGAATTCTTATTTTTTCTATCCTTCCTTGACCTACGTTTTCTATCAGTAAAATGTTGAAAATTTTGGTTATTACTTTTCTCTATACAGAAAATTACAGATATTACCTATAAAATCAAATAAGGCTTAAACGTGATTTGATATTTTTATTTAAATAAAGTTTACCTTTTGTATCAGCCTTAAAATATATTTTCATGTAGCACTTCATATTTTGTATAAGTCACAAGAATGTGTCTAAGATTTACACGAATCAAATACAGCCTAGCTGCGATGTAAAGTATCTGCCTTAGATAGAGAAACGAAATCCATCACACCGCAGGGTATAGAAACGAGCGAGTAATAAAGTGCGCAATAGAGGATTGAGGCGTAGGGCGGGCGAGGGATGGCAAGTGCGGGACAACCCCGGCCAAATCGAGCGGAAGGGGACCCGAGGGACGATTTCAATTCAATCGCTCCAAATCCACAGTCATTTGCGGTCTTTAAGCCGGCAAAAAGATCAACGTTACGACGCCGGTGAATGAAGAGTCATAGTGATAGGAAGAAATTTTGCTTTAGTGCAAAATGGTTGTGCGTGTTTTTTTACAGAATGTTTGATGTTACTAGTATCCCCTGTATAGATAATAGTAATTGTTCAACTTGGTAACATCACTTTATTTATACTGGCGGCAAAGTTCCTTAATTGAAAACCCAATGTTTTATTTAGTAGGGTTCCGAACCTCCATTAAAACCAAAAATATAGCATTTTCATAGTAACGAATTCCCGACAACTTCCCAACACTACAGTAATATTGTTTTAGCTATTTACCACGCTCATAGCGCCAAGTCAATAATGTAATTATTATGTATAAAGTAAATAATGTCCTAGAGCATTAAATAGGCAATAAATAAGTATAATATAATATGTACGAGTATAGTATATAGACCGTATATTATATAGGTTATTTGCTTAAGTAGCTAAGTGATACTGAAGCAAATACTTATGAGTAGGTACCTACTTCATAATCACATCAACGTCTAAGATAGGGATTTTCATAAAACTTGTGGAGGAAAGTTTCCATCGCTGTTATTGCATATAAAACGCTGTTTGTATATGAACTCAAACGAATAATCTCGACAGTGAGATCATTAAAAGTTATGAGGGATTACGGCAAGAGCTTATTGTCCCCCGCAGCGCGCCGCGTGACGCGATGACCGGCGCGTGCCGCGAGTGACAGCTTCAGTCGAATAATGGACTTGGGGACGGGACATCCCCCACATGCCCTGTAGACAGCACTGACTAATTGGAAACATATAAATTATAACTTGAAATATGTTTTACTCGTTGTACATAATCTGTGACTACGAATTTGAGAAACTAATGTTATTAATAAGTACAAGTTACATAGCCTTACGCTGCTCGCTTTCTTACGATGTATGGTCTAGGAAACTTATCACCTATATTATGCATAGTTTTTATAAGGTTTCTGTATGATATGCTTTTAATTAGGTATATACTAAGTGGTTATTGGGACATGTACATTTATACTTATATCAATTTTATAACATTAGAATCGTGAGGAAATCTACACGTTTCAGATAACTTCTCTAACTTTAGATACCCGCAATTGTTGAGATATAATTCTGAACGTGAAATCACTATCCAGTTGGGAAAAGTAACTTCAGTCTGGTTTGTGAAGGTCGGGCGGCAGTCACTTTGTTGTATTAATAAACTCACCAAAATCTGGAATTAAATTCTGGTCGAATCGTACCCCGGGCTACCGCAATACGCTGATATAATAAATAAATTCCGAAGTTGCGTACGTGGATAGATTAACTCTATTGATAAAGTTGGAAGTTGAATTTGACTCACATAAGATTAAATAGAATATTCTCGCTTTTGGCTTTCCTTTAAGATTAAGCAAAATAAAGATGATCCATCTCCAAGTTCGGGCGTCGCGAAAGTTTCCGACTGCAGACATCTAAGTACGGTCCACAGTTCGTCGACTCCCGCCCTCAACTCATATTAATGCTCTACTGAGTAATACCCTGTTATTGTGCGAGATTGAAGAAAAACAAGCGCACCCTTATCCAGAGGGTTTCTCAGAATACAAATTACGCAAGCTGAATGAAGCGTCATAACCAAGCTATTGCAATACATGAGCGGAATCCGTTTAAGTAAATTGGAATGTTGCGATCCTCTCCTAAATTGTTTACAAAGGATAATCTGATATGTAAATTACGATATGAACTATCTATCTGTAGGCAGGTGCCGTGGAAATCGGCTGATGAACTCGAACAAGCTTTATACGGCCGATAAATAATGCATGGCGTTGTTCCCCGGCAGCGTTTTCTTCTTCTCCCCTCGCTCCATCATTATTTAATATCAATTAGTTTGTACTGTTGCTGGGTAGTTGAAAAGTTGCCCCATATAAGTAGACCTCGACTTTATGCTTCCCTGATTTATCACCCTAAAGATAGGATCTGGGAAAACCTGAATCACCCTTAGTTAAAATAATGAAGGGAAAAGATTCTTGTGAAATATTTCATGCATGTCACTTTATTTTCCAGAGTTATCATTTTGACACTATGCCGAAACTTGCATACCTACGTAACTTAATCTGGAGTTTTGAAAGCAATTTGTTAAAGCCTCACCCCGCATTGCAGCTATATTGATATTGCTGCAGTACGATAGACGTTTGGCAAGATTCACTAGATAAGCTTAATTTTCTTCTCTTGAAAGGTTTAACTTTCTTTCAATTCAAAACTTTTTGTCTCATGACATGTTTATTACCCCTGAATGTCCAAAAATGTTTATATTTGAAAAATATGATAAGGACAAAGAAAATACGATATAAACATAGATTTCTACATAAATAGATTATATCAGATATCAAGGTACGAGCATCAGGTAAAGGTACAGATGATGGAACAAACTACTCACATAATATATCACAAGTGACACCGCAGCTACAAAAAAAGTACTTCTTTCGACAACTGTGAGTTAACTTTCTGTCCCAAGTCCCGACTATAATATTATTTAGGTAATAACTCTAACATTCAAACACAGTTTCTCCTTGAAACTTTGATAACTTACGAAAAGTACATACCTAGTACGTTGGTACTGTTGGTAGGTTTGTGAGAAGAACCGACTAATTACATAGTTATGTCATAGAAATATTCCTACTTTACTAACATTGTGAATAGGTATCTCATTAATCAAGGAGTAATTAGGGCAAGAGGAAATGTAAATAATGTATAAAAAAATAATAAAGTAAATTTGGCAGTGCGCCAATCGGCAGTCGTTACGTATCGGGCGGATCGCGGCACGCAGCACCACATGGGCCCCGGCGCTCGCGCTGATTTTATCGAAATTTATTGCACCGCAACCCTGTATGAAAGGTCAGGAGGAACTGCTGTCTAATTGCGGCCTTGTGAAGTCAGCCGAAGAAACCTTCTTTTAGACGCGTGCTTGTAGCTCAATGTCGAAAACAGATAAAAAGCTTTAATTTAAATTCGTTTGAAAGTCAAAGCAATTCGAAAAGCTTTCATAATGCTTTCTTCTACAGTTCTTTAACTAAATCATGAAGTAAGTAGGTCCAGCTACTTAAATCATTGGTATCAATAAGAGCATTGGTAAGGGAATGTAATATTCAAAGGTCTTCATTGGAGATGAAGCCACAAGAGAAAACATCACATCGGCAAACGACAATAAAATAAGAAAGAATGCTCACAAAAATGTTGACGGCTCTACGCGACCAATAAAATACTCATGAAGGAGAACGTAACATAGCACGAACAGTGAAGACTGCCATGCATGCAAGGGCGAGACAGAAACCATAAAACAATAAAACACCTTTTATGTGAATATCAATATGTTAATCGTGGGAGAGCCTCGGCCTCACAGAAGACAGATGCGTGAAGCAGCGCCTGCGATGTGTTTCGTCGAGTGAGTAAGACGACCGGACGCCCAATTAGGGAGAAAGAGGGTTAAAGGTTGGCAGCGTACTTGTGACTCTACTGCTGTTGCAGATGTCTATGAGCGGCGGCATCCGCTTACCACCAGGCACACCGTTTGCTCGTCTTCCACCTATCACATAAAAAAAGAAATAAAAAAATCATCATCATGTCCCTGCCCTGTTCCCAGATTATCTGGAGTCGGCGCAGTATGATTTCTTCTTCCATTCGTCCCCATTCGTCATCGTATCATCCACCCGCTAGAGTTGCATTAAATAACACGAACAAAAAGATAAAATAATAAGAATGAAATATGATAACGTTGCAGGCGAAACCCGGTCACTGCAGGTGGAGGGGCTGGCCTTCGAGCGCGCGGCGGAGCTGCTGCGGCGCTCGCCCGAGTTCACGGTGCTCGCCGCGCTGCGCCAGGAGCCTGCCAACTCCGGCACTATCCTCTCCTTCTCGCATGGCTACAACAGGTACGGCACTCATCATCTGCTTTGTAGACTGCTTTTATTATTGTGGCTAGCTGCGTTGTAAATGGAGGTACCTACATATTTTAAGAAACAGACGAACGTGTCGCTGTTGTCAATTTTGGCAAAATTCAAGTTCATTTTAGATAATACATGGTTTGACCGCCGCGGCGTGTGGAATCATCTCCATTACCCAGGCGTTGCATATTATGCCTGAGTTATACACATTGTCGGTAACATATGTATACAATGGTTATAGGAACTACTTGTTGACTGACAATTGGATTCATTACCTATACATTTCCAAATCTTAAAATTCTTAATGATGTAGTACAATTGTCACGCTTCCATAGCCTTTTGTAGTAAGTATTCAATTCTTGTCTGTGTAGCTACAGGAAGTACGATTACGATACGATAATAGTAAATTTTTAATCAAATCTGATTTCTTTTGATTCTCAATAAATCATGAACAACTGCTAGAATTGAGATGAAAAAAATATGGATTCGCGTAAAAAAAGAAACAAAACGATTCTAAATATCTAAAAAAATAAACGAAACGACGTAAGTAGTTTAACGATACCTTATTTGTGATGTAATGTTGTTCGCTGGACCAGCGTTCCGATGTGTCGAGCTTCTGACACGAGAGTTTGCTCCAAACATCCTTTGGTTAAATTGATTTATTTGCCTACTATTAAAACTCGTACCTCATAGGTACGAGTAACGTCTCTACTTAACTACACATTTTTCATAAATAAAATTTAACCCCAGTCTTTCCGTGACGTTGCACATTATGTACCAAACAAAGTATTTCCTTCATGTACGAGTATGTGTTCGATATAAAAGAGTCATGGTTTGATGATTTAGTGCTGCGTTAGCAAAGGGATGAACAATCACCTGGAGCGCAGCGCGGCGGCGCAGCAGCTGGCGCAGCGCGGGCGACGCGGCGCGGCTCCACACGGTGAGTTCTAGATCTCAACATCGCTGCGCGTGCACACATCCGCCCCCCGGCGGCATGCGTGCACGCGCATAGGGGAGAATCATGTATCTTGGAATGTCCTGTGCCTCGGAATGTCCTCCTCGATCCATCCGTTGACCTATTTGCGCTCACTGTGTCCTCTGCATGGATGTATGTACTCGCGGGCTGGCAGCTTGCATGCGCCTCCCGCGTATCCTCTGCCGCCGTCCGTTGTGTTCTGTGTCTTGACGTGTTGTGTTTGTATGTGTCCGTCCGCCCCCTCACGTTCCGTCTCTCGATGTTCACCTGGATATTGATGTTTGTCGTGGCGCGGTCGGCCGCGGGCCCGCGCTCGCTCCGAGGGGACACCGTCGGTCTCGTCCGCACTTGCATTCCAAGCGACATGGGAATCCGAACGTCTCGTAATGTGTCCGGTAACGCGTGGGCCGCACTCCTCGCGGCGAGCGGGGGATCGCCCGCCGAGTCGCTCCTCGGACGCTGACGGATCTTCCCAAAATTCTGTTCGAACTCGGACACACCACGAGACGCTCGACTCTCCTTAGCGATCTATTTGACACCTTAGCGACTCGGTCGTCACTGAACGCGATCCGTTCCGAGGTACATGGTCCCCTATCCAGGCCGAGCGATATTGAGATGTAGAGCGAGCCGAGGTCCGCTCGCGGTCGGTCCCCCCGTTCGTAGCGCGAATATATGTGTTGTTTGCTTTGTTTATGTGTACCTCGGAACAGTTCGCGAGGGAGCGGCGGAGTATTCCGCTTACGATGTGTAGTGCATCAGTGTGGCGGTCGCAGGTACCTGGAGGTGCAGTCGAGCGGGCGGCGCGACGAGGTCCGGCTGCACTACGTGGCGGCGGGCGCGACCGCGGCGCGCGTGGAGACCTTCCCGTTCCGGCTGGCGGACGGCGCGTGGCACCGGCTGGCGCTCGCCGTCTCGGGCGCGCAGGCCACGCTGCTGGTCGACTGCCACCCGCTGTACCGCCGGCTCATCCCGCCTCCCGATCGCAACTTCACGCAGCCGCAGCTAGCGCTCTGGGTTGGACAGAGGAACAGCAAGCATTCCCTATTTAAGGTAGCTTCAAACATTTTCTATCAATATCTATGTCCGCATATGCATGATAAGCAATTTACTACTTATCTACGATAGTAACGATTAATTTTGAACAGTAAATCAGGTGATCCATCTGCTCGTCTACCACAGATCACAATAAAAGTTTATGAAAATAATGAGCTAACTCTTAATTTTTAGGGTACACTTCAAGATGTAAGATTGGTGAGTGGTCCTCATGGATACCTCACGCAATGCCCCGGGTTGGACTCCGAGTGTCCCACTTGTGGGCAGTTTGCTCTACTTCAGGCTACAGTTCAAGAGCTCACGACGCACATACACGATCTTTCAATAAAGGTAAGCTGCGAACTTTATAACGAATTATGATGCCAGCTACCTTAGTAGCATTTCACACGATTATAGTATTTTTTCTGTTTTAATTTCAGTTAATGGGAGCTGAAGCAAGACTAGCGAGATTGGAGCAGTGCGACTGTCAGAAGTCCTGCTACTCCAACGGCACAGTCCATGCAGATGGAGCTACCTGGCAAAGGGACTGTAATCGATGCTCCTGCGTGGTATGTATGACAAGATTCATATTTAGAATCCTACTAAGTCTTATAGTAGATCCACGTTGTCAATATTTTAAAACATTTATTTCCAGCACGGCGAGATTACGTGCAGGCCAGTAGAGTGTGATCGAGCAGAATGCAAAAACCCAGTGCTTCATCCAGGAGAATGTTGTCCCACATGTTTAAGTAAGTTTAAAGATCGATACTCGAACGGTTTCTTGTAGTAACTTAATTTCAGGGTCCTTGATTAATGATCTTGGTTGATTCTCCAGGGCATTGCCTTCTAAAAGGCACTCTGTACGAGCACGGCGACAGGTTCGCGCCGAAGGAGTGCGCGGAGTGCGTGTGCCACGACGGCAACATGCAGTGCACGCGCGTGGACCCCGAGACCGCGTGCCCGCCGCTGCCCTGCGACCCGCCCGACCAGTTCACCGTGCCCGGCGAGTGCTGCAAGTTCTGCCCTGGTAACACTTCTTCTTCTTCTTTGGTAATCTTGAAGGGTCGCCGTCAGTTTCGTCAAATTCTCTCTATATTTTTTTCGAGTTTGAGAACTTAGTTATTCCACGCAAGTGATTCCAATGAATCAGATTTTTCGTTCAGGACGCCCGTTTGACCAATTTGCCCATCATTATAAGTAGACTGTTTCTATCGTATCTTAGTTCATAACTGGGGTGTTCAATATTTTTGACGATCTGCGTCTGCTACCTGTCACATATAAAAAAATATCGACCAAGATGTTACAATAACTCTTCCACGAAAACAGGTGACTTTTATGAAAATCGTTATTTATGCAAAACAAATGTTGATGTTCAGGTGTAGACTACTGCAGCATGGGGCACTCGTGCGACGAGAACGCGACCTGCATGAACCTGAACACCAAGTACACGTGCACCTGCAACCAGGGCTTCCAGGGCGACGGCCTAACTTGTGAAGGTATAATGGATCTTATTATTATAACCAGTAGGTTTTGCCAACAACTATTGTAGGATATGTTTTTAAACTTTCGCGTTGCATTATACAAATACTTAACATAAACGAGACTAAACGCGACGAAAGTCAAGCAGTAAGTGCTAAAATGTACTTATTTAATTTCGTCGCGTTTAGTCTCGTTAGTACGTATTGAACTATTGTAGGTATATTAATATGATAGAAGTGACGAAGAAGTACGAACACCCTGCCTGCATCTATTTTCCCTAATAACTTTCGGCAAAATAGGAGTAAGTAAACATTTTCTTTAAAACTGAAATAAATGGTTCCCGGGTCGAGCAAAAGTATGTTTCGACTTATTCAGACATAGGTAGCTCGTGTTTGTCATCACCGATTCAGATTAAGCAAGCGCGAAGAGTGGTATCTTATTAAACCTAATCCCATCGTAACCAAACGATGACTCGATTTCTATGAAGGAGACCGTTTGCCCTGCAGTGGGACAATAATATGGGCTGATACTTTACTTATTGCATAAATGGGCTGTTCCAGATCAAACTAGCTCCACTATAGGCATCTTCTCAACTTTGGGTTTTAGTGTAAAACCAAGAGCAAACCCATCAAAATTAAAAAAAACAGTAGTTATACATATCTAAGACATTTTTTGTTTAGATAGTCTTTGATTTATCTATGTAGGTAAATCGTGTGATTTGAATGTAAGGGATTTTCCTATTACAGACGTAGACGAATGTCAAGAGGAAGGAGGGCTGCGCGGGCACCACTGCCACTCCAACACGCGCTGTGTGAACGTGGTGGGCAGCTACGTGTGCCAGTGCCTCCCCGGGTATGCCAGGAAGGACAAGTTCAATTGTGTCGAGGTTAATATTACTTTACTACTTATTGTAATCATCATGCTATATTTACCAAGTCACTTCAATCTGAAAACTTGCCACCGTGGTCTGTTTAGGCTAACTTGATCATTGAACAGAATAGTGTATTGTATTCATATTGGAATTCATAATGTCAATCTTTGGTTTTACACCGCACATCGGCGTAAAACGTTGACGAAAATATCTTCCTGTAGAGAGGAGATCTTCAGCAGCGCAAAAGCACTGTCAGGTTTCGAGGAACTTAGCTGGTTGGAGTGAAGACCGGCTGACATCACCCTCCGCACGCGAAATGGGTACAACTGGAGCCTAATTGCGGAAAAGCCCGTACGGAAGAAGAAGAAGAAGATAACTTCCTGTATCTACGCATGTTGTCTCTCGCATTCATCCCTTTTGATTACGCGCCCATACTTACGCCAAGCGTTACTACCGCGCATACTTACCGCTGACCACAGAAACTGTCCATCGTATGTCCGTTGGTAACGCAAAACCGAAGGAGCTGGTGGCCGTTTAAGAGTCAACAGTGGCTGCTACGAATTGTTGGTGGTCACGCACCTCTATAGACAGCTTGTCATCAAGCAGCCAGTTGTTCCAGTGTAAAAATTTAATATATTTTGTGAACTGTTTAGGTGGACGAGTGTGCGGTGGAGTCCCACGGCTGCCACGCGGCCGCCGAGTGCACCAACACGCCCGGCTCGTACACGTGTCGCTGCCGCGACGGCTACAGCGGGGACGGGTACAACTGCGCACGTAAGGACACTCTTTGTTACCTAATCAGAATAAATACAAGCGCCGGCAGCAGGTTTAAAAATGGTCTATTAATGGTTTTAGATTATTGAAATAAGTAATATTGCGCACTAACAGTTTATCTGAACTATCATAGGTAGTAGGTACATCTATGCTGTTTATAAAAAGCTATGTCAAAGGCGTGATCGTGTCAGAAATGATGAGATCCGCAGGAGATCTAAGGTCGCGGACATAGCCCAAAGAATTGTGTGGCTTAAGTGGCATTGGGCAGGGCACATTGAGAGGTGAACAGACGGCCGTTGGGGTGGAAAGGTCCTTGAGACCTTGAGTGTAGGCCGCGTGCAGGAGGCCGCAGCCGTGGCAGACCTCCCACCAGGTGGACCAACGATCTAGTGAAGGTCACGGGAGTCCCTCGGATGCGGGTGGCACAGGACCGATCTGTTTGGAGAACTTTGGGGGAGGCCTATGTCCAGCAGTGGACGTCTATTGGCTGATATAGGTATGATGTCATAGTCAGTGCAAATTACACTTTCGCTTTTTCATTTTACCTATAAGACTTAGGTAAAATGAAAAAGCAAAATCTTAAGTTAAAATTATAATCTGTGTTCCCCAATAGCGATTTGCACGGGCGGCTGCCTGAACGGGGGCGCGTGCGCGGCGCCGGAGACGTGCGCGTGCGCGCGCGGGTTCGGCGGCGCGCGCTGCGAGCGCGACCAGGACGAGTGCGCGCCGCGCCCCGCGCACCCCGCGCGCCCCGCGCACGCCCGCGCGCCCTGCGTGCCGCGCGCGCTCTGCGTCAACACGCCCGGCTCCTACTACTGCGTGTGCCGCGACGGGTACCGCCGCGACCCGCACCAAGACCACTGCGAGGGTAGGCTCTTTTTGCAAGGATAATGCTAATACCTCCGCGAGGCGCAGTGGACTAAATAATGTAATAGGTGTGGTGTAGATGTAGGGTTCTCAGGGCGAAATAAGTTCATGGGCACGATTAGGTATCTTTTACCTAACCTAATGTGCAATGTAATAAAAAAAACACACACAATACAAAAATATAAATAAAAAAACCAGTGTTCTGCTACGTTGCGCGGGTCTTCCATCCTACTCAAAGCTTGCGCTACACGTCACAGTATCATCATCTGGTCTAAACAGCTTACACGATTTATATGAAGAAAACCAGCTTTGTATCACATGTCGACATGGACGTTTATTAAATTCTAATTACTATCAAACCCCGCTGATGAAACATTCTGAAACCCTTCTAACCCTTCTGTTCGTCACAGGTACAGGGTATTTTAATTTGTTATTTACCTTGTCGATATCATGTTTTCAGATGTGGACGAATGTGTGGAGGGCTTCCACACGTGCCACCCGAGTGCTCGGTGTGTCAATATTGACGGAGGATTCAGATGTGAATGTGAAACACAGCCATGTGAACTGAGTGAGTACGATTGCATTGTTAGATTAATTCACAACAAACCATCTTTGTCCGAAGGCCTAAAATTTTGTCTGTAACTTTTGTTTTGTAACTATCTCTAACATGAGCGATTGTATGAACGAATGTAGGAAATAATTAGAGTTGACTTCAACGTAGAGTGCAAGAGAATTGCGCCCGTCAGGAATCAACTTATCGCGCTCGGGTAGCACATACTTATATTTAAATATCTCCACATATTTTATTGTTCTGCTTTCATCAATTATTTGAATAATGCAACGCGAAAGTTCCTTTTTCGAAACTTCAACTTTAAAGTTTACGACTCAACGCGGTTCATGACACAAGTATTTATAAAAGGACTGCAGTCCTGCTGTTTAACTCATGACTCAAAAGACTTGAAAGAACTCAAAGGACTTAGGTAGAATAAATCTAACGACTCAAGACATTTTAGGACTGAAAAGACTCAAAAGAACTCATGACATGTCATGACATGTGCAGGACTCAGAAGACTAATTTAGTCGTGACTCATTGCCGCAAAATGAGGACTAAAAGAGTCAGTTCTTTTACAAAACACTGAATTACCATGTAACTCAGTATGTCAAAACCCTTAACTGTAATTCCAGGTTGTTCATGGCAAGGCAAGATAATGTCGGACGGGTCGCGCTGGGCGGAGGCGGGCGGCTGCCAGACGTGCGCGTGCGCCGCCGGCGTGGCCACGTGCGCGCGCGCGCCCTGCGCCTGCGACCTCACAGACAATTACACTACCACGGTAAATTATAAATAAATCAAATCGACTGCTCCAAATAATGAAGTCCGATTTGCAATATGTTTGATAAAGGAGAGCGGACTTTGTTCTTCGGAGGAAGCAAAATATACAATGGCAGTCGGGGTATTTAATGATAATAATAAATAGTTAAGTTTATCAAACTGGTTACAAGGCTAAATGAGAATCAATTAAAGTCGAGCCAAAGACTCATATTGTCATTAATTAATTATTAATAACTATAATGATACCCATTGTCACAAGTCTTTGCGTTTAATATATCTATTCTCAACTCATAAATGGCGCCCAACGTGTGATTTAACACGTTGGGCGCCAATTTACAGTCTGGTGCATAAGACATTCCCTAATGGTAAATGGTTGCTGTCATCAACCCAATCCATCAAAGTAAATGACGAATGAGACGCCCCGCGACACAATCGACTGAAGATGTATAGGGGATGGTATGAGTGTAGAGGTAGATGTATCAGGACCGGTTTGGTTGGCGCTATTTGGGGGAGGCCTACGATAAACAGTGGATTTATATTTTATGTAATAGGTTCCAGACGAGCCCACGGAACATCTGATGGTAAGTGATTACCGTCGCCCATAGACACCAAAAACACCAGTGGAGTCACAAGTGCGCTTCAAACCTTTTGACCTCCTTTCTCCTAGATTCGGCCTCCGGTTCTCTCACTCACTCGGCGAAACACAGCGCAGGCGCAGCTTCACGCTGGTCTTCTGTTAGGCTGTGGTATAACTCCGGTCGAGCCGGCCCTTTCATGCCGAAACGTGGCTCTCCCACTAGTAAAACTGGATGTAACAAGCTGATTGTGTTTGTTCAGTGTCTTGAGTGTTATTTATAGGTTGAATTCCGTTTGCACATTCATAGGCGATAAAAATTATTTTCGCTTGCAGATCGATCTGACAACTTCTACTTATTGCCATCTTTATCTGATTGATAACGATGCTTTCTCTGTTGTGTGATCTCTGACATGTGCTTAAGCTACTTAGTACGGCGTCTGAGTGAGTATGAGATGTTGTGTTTGAGAATTAATTATTTGTTGACTGTCTTCCAGTTCCAAAGCACGGAATCGTCAGTGCTGAGAGCGGTCAGCGCGGACGGCGCGGCCGGCGCGGTCGGCGCGGGCGGCGTGACGGCGCCGGCGGCGTGCTGCCCGCACTGCGAGCCGCGCTACCACTGCCGCCACCAGGAGATGCACCACGTCACCTTCCGCAGCGGCGAGCGCTGGCTCTACCAGTGCCAGATATGCGAGTGCCTCGTCAGTATATTTCTGTATTTATTTACCCTAACACTTATATACACAACACAACCCTTAACAGGCCAGCCAGACCATCTAACACTAGGTTACACGTTTCATAAACTATCCGAAATGTGCTGGTTTTCTCACTGTCGAGCTAATAGTAAGTTTCACATGAATTAAACTATGTACCAATTACTATCTCTTTATAACGATCGTTATCATTATCACATAGTACTTTAGATGTCAGCAGATCTGACCACGTATGTGATATAGTGGCATACTTAAGTACATATCATCGGTCATTATTATTCAAGCGTTATAATATACATACCTACTTTACTTTACTAGTCACACAAAACGTGGTGTATCTTTACTCCCGGATCTCCAGTACCTGCCTCACGGCGTATGGTGACCCACCAACAATCTATTACTTCCAGCAAATTTACATTCCGTTGTTTCAATATTATTTCAGCTGGGTGAGGTAGACTGCTGGGAGCCGGAGTGCGAGGAGTCCGGCGTGTGCTGCTCGCTGGACGCGGGCGCGGCGGGCGCGGGGGCGGAGGGCGCGGAGGACGCGGAGGGCGCGTGGCGCGCGCCGCACCGCCTCGAGCTCGCGGGCTGCGCGCCGCCGCACTGCCCCGCCTGCCAGGTGCGCGACACACACGCCCACACACACACGCACGCACAAACACACACACACACACACACACACACAAGAGACAAACAGATACACAGAGACAAACACACAAACAGACAAAAACACACATACACACACAGACACACACATATTATAAAAACACATCATGCTACACGCCACCATTGACTCATGAGTCATGAGTCATGACCGATCACTGGGGCACGGATGTTGCTCCACTCAGTACCATTGCTGTTGTGGTTAGATGTATTAAAATCGAAATCAAAAATGCAAAATACAGGCTTTTAAGCCTCAAAATCAGCATTCAGGTTTGGTGCTGCACCATGTTATCTGGTGTATTTGTAATAGAAAATACAGTGTACTACATATCACTGCTCATGAGCGTCATGACGCGATAACATTGGATAAATCGAAAAATCCAATGTTATGGATAACATTGGAAAAAGACATGCCAACGAAAATGAACGGAATTGAAAACAGCATTAATCAATACCTAGCCGTTTTAATTAAATTGATTTTATTTTATAAGAGAATTATTGGGCAGCAGTTTCAGACATAGTAAATCAACACTTTGCAAAATAGCAAACTTTACTTGCTTGAGAACTCCCAGTTCAATACACATTTCAATTATTTGTCAAACTTGGAAGTAAATTGGAATAAATCCATGTAATGTCTTTACTCACTAATGTAACGACCAACAAAAAATTAAGGTCCCTACTTAGCTAAAAATAAAGTAACTACAAACTAATTTCTTTAATTTTTTCTGTGTCCCATTCGACTTCGTTTTGATGCTTATTTAATTTCAGTATCCTAACCTCTAACCATGCAATTTCTGCTCTTAACAAAAAAGCTTCAGTGTTTTTTTTTCATGGAATTTCCTCATTCAGCGACTGAATAACATATATTTTATTGAGGACATTTCTATGAAAAAGCATTTGTTTAAAGTGATAACTCGCCTCCATGCTTAAGCCGTGTAACTCGGTTCGTCCGCGCTTGTCGGTTGGTCCTCGTGTGAAGCATCGTTTCGCTTGTTGCAGGGCGGGCAGTGTGCTACTTTGGTGAGCAATCTCGCGTGTTGTGTGCATCGGTAACCATCCCCACTCTTCTTATTCATTCATACATTCGCTGTATTAACACGTGTTTATTTCAATGCTTGTGCTTTTGATTCAACAACTTTAAAAAATTTATATTATTAAATTTCACTACAAAAATTATAGTATATTATGAAGCCAGTAAAGTTTTTATAATCCAGAATACCACGTTGGGTGCCAATCAATAATATTATGGCGCCCAACGTGGCGTTATTTGAATCGAAGGTAAATTCATTCAGATATCATATTTTATGTTGCATGTTTCTTCATTTACCATTCATTAAGCATGGTGACATGGTCTTTCAAGATTTGTTTCCAAATACATCTTGAGAAAGCATGAATTTTCCTGTATCGTAGGTTTTCGTTTTAATATCCATTTCGAATATTTTTTTGTTATTTTAAATCACAATATTCCATTAGTTGATAGAGATAGCATATATTTACGAAATAATTAAGCACTGATTATAAAATTAGGTTTAATGTTTAGTAAGTAGGCAAATAAGGTCAATTTACGCTGTTTTTTGTATAGGTACAGAAAATTAAAATTTCCCTGTGAAATGAATTAGCTAGTCAAAATTACTAAAAGTAATGATATAAAATGAAGTAGGTAGGTATTTTTAAATAGCTGTCCTTATGATATAATGATAATCTATGAACGACAGTGATTCCTTTTTATGACTGAGTTTCTGTTTTGCAATATTTTATTTTTAATTTCTGTTAATATTTTATTTAATTTAATGATATCAACATTTCGGTAACGATGTAACATTGGCGCAATTTCGCCAGTACCTGTAAACGTGTATTGTGAAATTAGAGAAACAGTTAACACGAAAAAATACAGTGCTAATAAAACAACTACTACTATCTTTACATTAGGCCTTTTATCTTGCTGGTATTCGTAGTGTTACACATGGTGACGATAATGTGTGTAGTATAAAAATAAAATGAAGTCGTAGTTTTTGTGGTAGATTTACCATGTATGGCAATAACCATAAACTATTTATCGAATCCTCGCCATGTGTAACGTCTTTACTTGTGAAATTAGTGTTTTAAATTCCTCTAGTAGTAGAATTGTGAATGTGGTAAATTTTTCACTATTCGGCACATCCTACAATCATTAGGTAGCTTTAACAATTTTGGTATAAAGAGAGTCCCATTAGTTGTGTCGTCTAGAAGTGTTAGCCCCCGTGTGGTGGCTGGTGTGGTCGGCGCGGAGCAGCTGCGAGCTAATGCGTGTGTTCCGCAGGGCGCGCGCGCGGGCGTGGGCGACGGCGCTGGCGCTGGCGGCGCTGTGGTGGGGCCGCGGGCGCGGGCGCGGCGCGCACCGCAAGCACCGCGGCGCGCGGCGCTAGAGCCGCCCTGACCCACTCGCGCTACCACTATTTATTCTAGATAGACCTAATGTTAACCAATTGCGGCGGGCGCGCGACCACTCGACGGCCTTACTTAGCGAGCGCCCGCCCGGGATCGCATGTGATACTGTATTATACGGGAGGGGTCGCGTACGTCTCGAGTATTTCGTTATAGCAATATTATAGTGTTTACGCGTAGTTAGGATTGTGTACCGGTGTGCCGCGAGTCTCGGCCGACGCTCGCGCGTGCTCGCGCGCTCGCCGCCGATCTTTATCAATTAGGTTCTGATTTTGTGCGACATTCGTCTTTTCTGACAGATGGCTACTGGTAGATAACACTGGTGTTATCTAGGAGTACGTTTTTTTTTCACCGAAATAAGTGATCGTTAGATGTAAACTAGATAGATTGAAAAACGCACACAAATGTCTCGTGAAATCAGAACCCCTGTTGGGCCCGGCATGAAATTAAAGATATCGACTAACGAATTTTTACGAGTGTCATTATGGCCTAAAGTGTTGTAATGTGTGAATGCGTCGGGCCCGGCCCGTAGTGGATCGCGATCCGCCGGCGCCCTCGGCCTCCGGTGCGTCCTCGGCGCCCCTGTTTTTGTCTACGAATTCTAAATTTAACAGTACGTCAATCGCTTGAATTATAATGTTAAGACTCGTAACTGAACTATTTAGCTATTGTTGTGAATATTAATAACGTATAGTGTCGCTACATTTGCCGCGGGGCGCTGCGAACGCACGACGCCGAGGGCGCACGAGTCTTATTTATTGTGACGCCCGTCCCGGAGCCGCAGCGCCCTGCCGCGGCGGCGCCGTGCCGGGCACGGCCGCGCGCGGCGGCGGGGCGGCGGCCCGGCGCGGCGCGGGCGCGGGGGGCGGGCCGCGGCGGCGGTGGCTTTTCAATTATAATATTACGTAATATTTTAATGATAGCGATAGTCCTGTACATGAGTAGCGTAGTGCGGCCGCCGCGGTCCGCCCGCGCGTTCGCGCCCTGTTGTACGAAATTTTTCATAATATATTATAGTATTTGTTTGTCTTTATATAGAGATCGTTTTCTTGTATAATTTGAAAATAACCAAAAATAGGTACCAAATATAGAAAAGATTATGATTGTTTCTTAATTTTCATAAAGCATTTTGATGCTTGCATGTTGTATTGTGTTCAAAAAATTACAATTAAAAAGATACCCTTAAACATGGTTGTAGTTTTGTTTAGCCGGTATCTCATTGTGTTGACGCATCGTTTGTGGTCCGCAATTCTGCGACTATGTACCTACTCCAACCGACGCGTGATCATCACGTTAAATAGCGTAGTGTAGAAACTCGTTACCTACTCGTTGGCGTACGACAGCTTAAGATACGTGATCACAGTGGATACCTGGTTTATGTATTTTTATACCTCGTGTATAGTGAAATTATTCAGATAAGATAAGGTTAGTAGGGGATAAAGTCGAAGCTTTTTTAAAAAATACAACATTTATTTGCTGAATTTACAAACTTAACAACACCATTCAAAATAAGTAACATAGTTGTTAATAAATTAATAGAATACGTGCAGGATTTAATAAAAACAAAACATTCGGATAGTAACTATACTTGATTTGTGGAGAGCGTAAAATCAATTAACACAAGACAGATATAGATTGCTGGATACTTCATTTTTGTATTGCCGCTATGCTACGCCGCGACTACGACGTGCTATATAGACGTACGTCTACGAATCATCTACAAAAAGACTACGACGTGGAGAAACCTTTTTTCAAAAGCAGGCATTTTGCAAACTTGCGCAATATTGCTGGTAAGTAAATGACGCTACACCTACACACTTCTATACAAATATTTAACATAACCTACAACTCCTGATGCATTTTACGGAAATAAGAAAAAAGTGTTGATGATTAAGGTACATATGTATGTACAAACATTATTTAAATTATTTAAGAACATTTAGGTACAGTTCTCATTTGAGTACTTAGTATAGATGAAAGCAAATAAATTATAAATTGCACTATAATTTCGCATTATCATTAAGGCCCTTAAAAACGGGTGGCAAAGCACTAATGAGGTAGGTACTTCAAGTAGCTTGGTCCTGTCATCGCATCGTCTAGTCAAATAGATGCGTTTAAAGCGTTAAAAGCGTTTACTGTGTAGATTTAATATAATAATATCATCAGTGTTGCGAAACTAACTATAGGTACTTACTACGATAGACAGCAAACAGTAAAGCAAGGTACTTTAATTTTTAAACATACTGCTTATTTTGGAGCTGTGAGCCATTGCAGTAAGTAAGCGTAGGTAGGTACTACAAAAGCTATGCGTTAACTTAGAAGTTACGTCCATAGTAGGCAAGTGCAATCCGTCTTGGAGGTCCTTAGATCAAAATCAGGCTTCCTTTCCTAAGTTATAAACTGGATGACAGCGCGAGGCGGTGATTAGACGACTTCATCGATAACTACGAATATGTACGTACCTAATAAGGCATGAGTAATATAGGTTATATCAGTAAACAGTTACACACTTCAATAACATTTTGAATTTGGTTACTATTAAAAAATCAGCTAGGTATACTAATTCATTTTGTATGGAGAAGAAAATTTTGCGCTTATTGCGATTATTTTTTTAGCAAGAGTGGTTCCAAAATAATGACCAAAATAAAAATATTAAGAGGAGGAGGATTTCGTGATATCCAAATTTTTTTGTCCCGCAACCTCCTGATGATTCAACCGATGCAACCCGCATAGACCGCCACACGTGTCATCGTATTCGCGCAGCTTACAAGTGCGGCGGCGTGAGCAGAGGCGCGTGCGGCGGCACGAGCGGCGGCGCGGGCGTCGCCAGGCACGCGATGCGCAGCGGCTGCCGCTTGCGCGTCTCGCCCGCGTCCACCACGCCCGACACCACCATGTACGCAGCCGTCACCAACGTCACTCCCTGGTTTAATAAGTTTTATTTTTAAAAATAATATATAGGAAGGCAATGGGGGCTACCGCGTGTGGAAAATCTGTTAGATTGCGTACGTGCAGACTGAGGCCCAACTTCAACGTCACTGTCGTTTAGTGACATTTAGACATCTCACTTCAAAAATAACCCATCACCGTGTAGTTGGACCTCAGTCTACACGTACGCCATCTAACGGAATTTTCCACACGCGGTAGCCCCCATTAAACGACTCCTATAGCCCCAACTGGACCGTAATCGCCCAGGATCGTGAAATGTGGAGGAGGGGTAGGGAGGCCTTTGCTCAGCAATGGGACATGACGGGCTTTTAATAATAAACAGGCAAACAAGCGAGCGGGTCACCTGATGGGTAAGTGAACACCCCCGCCCATGGACATCAACTACAATAGAATTAATGCGGATGCGTTGCCGGCCTTTTAGGAAGGTATAGGCTCGAAGATTTTAATGTCGTACCGGTTCAGATTAAATTCTTGTCTAATTATGAGATCATTAAATTATCATATTTGTAGATTTGCTAACAACTCCCAAATATTGATATACATAATCTGAGTGATGATGAGACTGCGATGAAAATGACAAATACTAGCGCAATGAAATCGACTCCCAGCGCTATCTATTGGTAGACAGTGGAACTACGGTCCGAAAAAGAAGTAAGGGTGGGCAACTATTTCTTATTTAGAAGAATACACGTACTAGAACCATTATGATAGCGGAGCTTAGAGCAGCGACCGCGCCAGTGAAGCTGCGCAGCTCCAGCAGCGCGGGCCGCAGGCAGCCCATCGGGTGCGTCGGAGTCTCGCACAAATTGTTCTTCTGCAAGACGAAGTCAGCTTGAAAAAGATACCTTTGCAGCGGTTTAAAGTAGCATTCATTTTCATCCTGCTAATACCATCTTCTAATCTTAGTGTTTTTGTTATAATACTACTTCTATTTAAAAAAACAATATACTTTTAGGCACAATTTGCCTATCAAATAAAATAACCTTTCCGTTTGAGACCCGGCCGCAGCAGGCCGGCGGCAGCGACCGCCCGTAGTTGTAATGCTGGTACCAATCCGTGAACGAATTCACTCCGCAGCACTTCAGCTGTAATTGTAACAAAATAAATATTACATTATTTAGGAACTGTAATAATATAATAGCGCGGCCGGCTCGCGCAGGACGCGCGACAAGCTTTCGCGCGACAATCTTTGCAATATGCCTATTAAAAACGCTAAGATCTATTCTTACGCTGATGATACTGCGATAGTATTTTCTGGCAAAACATGGGATGGTGTCAAGAGAAATGCCGAGCAGGGACTAAGGTGTATTAGCAAATGGCTTAAAAATAACATGCTTACATTAAATACCTCAAAGACAAGCTACATCTGCTTCAGTATTTATAATGACACACAGCCCTGCAGAGATTTTAGTGTAAAGATACATGACTGTGACGCGCTAATGAACTGTAACTGCCCCAGCATACATAAGGTTGAACAAACCAAATATCTGGGTGTCCTCGTAGATCAGCGACTGTCTTGGTACCCACATCTTGAAAATGTCAGTAACAGAATTAGGAAACTCATCTGGATTTTTAAAACCCTTAGACATGTGGTGCCAAGAGTGGTGGCGGGTCTGCGGGGCCGTGAGAGGAATATACTCACAGAAATATATGTATCGCTGGCGCAATCAGTCATGGTATATTGTATACCGATCTGGGGTGGTGCGGCAAAAACGCGTTTTCTGTTTGTTGAACGGGCTCAGCGGAGGCTTATCAAAGTTATGTATTTTAAAAAAATTACGTTCTCTACTGAACTTCTTTATCATATGTCAGGTCTTATGACGGTCAGACAATTGTACATAATGTCCACAGTTTTAAAGAAACACAGAACCTTACCATTTGATCCTAAAATAATTAGTAAAAGAAGGAACGATATAGCCGCTAGAATTCCTTTAACCAGAACTGAATTTGCTAGTAGGCAGTTTGGCAAGCGTGCAGCCCAGTTGTACAATTTAGTCAATAAAGAACTCGGTATATATAATAAACCCCATTATGAATGTAAGAAATTAATATTACATTGGCTACAACACAAAAATTATGACGAGACTGAATTATTGTTATGTCACTAATATTTATTACTATATATAGGAGTATACACAAACACACACACAAAACACACACGCACACACACACACACACACACACACCACACACACACATACACAAACACACACACATACACGCACGCACACTCAAAACATTAGGTGGGTTTTTTGTAATCTTTGTAACTTAGTTTTTTATTTTATTATTATTATTTTTTTTTTTCTGGTCTGGTTTAAGTTACTTACTTATTTTTGTTTCCTGGATTTACTTTTAATTTCATGGTTTTTATTTTATAATTATTTTACTATGTGTAACTTTTAAGTACGCAAAGAAAGGAAGAGCGGTGCCTCCTGACACAGGCATTTTTTGCTTAAAAGGAGACACCAGCCATAAAGATCAATATTGTAATCTTTGAAAGAAATAAACAATTTTATTTATTATTTTTTTTTTATTTATTATTTTTTTAAGCTCGTGATGGAGCACATGCATAGACACGATGCAACAAGATCACGAACCTCAAGCTGCATGGCGGCGAAGGAGCTCCTGACTGCGGGGTCGAGCACGTCGCGCGACATCGCGCGCAGCATGCTCGCGTTGAGCGCGGCCGGCTCGCGCAGGGCGCGCGACAAGCTCGTGATGCAGCACATGCATAGACACGATGCAACAAGATCACGAACCTCAAGCTGCATGGCGGCGAAGGAGCTCCTGACTGCGGGGTCGAGCACGTCGCGCGACATCGCGCGCAGCATGCTCGCGTTGAGCGCGGCCGGCTCGCGCAGGGCGCGCGACAAGCTCGTGATGGAGCACATGCATAGACACGATGCAACAAGATCACGAACCTCAAGCTGCATGGCGGCGAAGGAGCTCCTGACTGCGGGGTCGAGCACGTCGCGCGACATCGCGCGCAGCATGCTCGCGTTGAGCGCGGCCGGCTCGCGCAGGGCGCGCGACAAGCTCGTGATGGAGCACATGCATAGACACGATGCAACAAGATCACGAACCTCAAGCTGCATGGCGGCGAAGGAGCTCCTGACTGCGGGGTCGAGCACGTCGCGCGACATCGCGCGCAGCATGCTCGCGTTGAGCGCGGCCGGCTCGCGCAGGGCGCGCGACAAGCTCGTGATGGAGCAAAGGCCCAGAGACAGCATCAACATTGCCACCGTCACCAGACTCATGAGCTGGAACACATAATATTTAGGTAATAATCCAATCTAATCAATTAATACCCCAACAACCGAGATGTTCCAATCGCCTGGACCGCGCACTGCGTAAAGATAGCCACGCTATGCATCTTCAACCAAGGAGTTGTGTATAAGGATACAATATGGAATGCTCCGAAGAATTGAACGGACTGATGGTATTTTCACACATTCGTGCAACGCTGCCGTTCCATCCTCACCATTTAGATGGCTGGTACTTAAAAATTGTGCTTGAGAAACTCAAACGCACTATTGACTCTATTAATGTTGCCAGGGTGTCTATGGTCGGCGGCAACCGCTTACCATCAGGTGATTTGCCTGCTCGTCTGCAACCTATCACAAAAAAACTTAGTAGCTTAAGTACTAAAAAGTACCCTATGTAACACAACAGAGTGCAGAGGAATTACAAACAATACTTAATTAAATACATATACGAGTACATTAAACAAATATATCTAAGTGTCGAACCCACGACAGTTGGATACTGAGGAAGGGCTACCATGCTATCGGCCCGATCGGGCCAGCCAGTACCTAGTCAGGAAGACAAGCAAAGGGTACCGTAGCGACGAGCGAGTGCGACTTGAGGTGGTAGGGCACGACGGTGCAGAGCCAGCAGGCCGGCAGGCACAGCAGCGCGCCCACCACGAACAGCACGCTGGAGCCCAGCTCCACGCCCAGGTCCGTGGTCCAGAAGTAGTACGAGATGCGCAGGATGTTCCATGCCGTCGACCCGCCCAGGATTACTCCTCCACTCTTATCATTATCATACAATTATTATTAAATCAGCTTTTACTATACCATTTTAAACTATGGGCATGAATAGGCCCGCTCGACCCGATTGTCATACTGTCCCTTTTTTTTTTTTTGCGTTGGGGGAATGCTGCCGGTCCGATGTGCAATGGGCCGACGTCCTTATGCATACCCGTCTGCCGGGGGGCGGACGGGTTATGTCGGGCTCTCCTCCGGTAGACTGAAGGCCTACCGACTAAACCCCCAACGACGCTCCCTGCTTCGCCAGAGTGGGAAGGAAACATGTGTACTTTGTGAACTTTGACTACACGTTCCTTCCCATGTTAATGAACTTTGACTACACGTTCCTTCCCAGGCGGTTGTCATACTGTCCCTTGGCGCTCTTAAGTGGAAACGCAGCTATACTATCAGCATAATGTTGATAGATAATTAAAGTTTGATCCTTTAGTCTAGTGGTAAGTACCGGGTGATTTCGGGGTCCCCCGGGTCGAACAAAATTGCTTATGTTTCGAATTTTTGGAACATAGCTTGCGTTTTTGATGTGAGACTGAATAATAATAATAATACAACATCTATTTTGGACCAAAGCTACACAAGTGCGTATACTCACCAGCAGCAATCCTGCACAGGTAAACAAAGTTAAACCACTACTTCTCATTTTCATGCAAGTTATCAATTTTTGTAGAAATTTTCGTAATATTAATTTTCAAAAGTACGTTTAAGTTTTGATGTGACAAAAAAAGTCACTTTGAAGGTCACTTGGAAGATTTGGAAATGATTTGAAAAATTACCATAAATATTTTAGCCATTTCTTGGCCAGGAACATTATGAGTAGGTCATTATATATTATATTATCATACTTATAGTTTAAAAGTGGAGTGTATGAACTTTTAATCCTGCTGTTAACAAAACCCGAACATAAATGTAAGGGGTAATATTGAAAATATAACTAAGTAGAATAGAATAGAATGTACCTAAGTAACTTATTTCAACGATTACAAAGAATACCTAGAGGTATGTACATTATAGTCTGTTGCACTAACGTTGCCACACGCTGCTGCATGCGATTTCGGCCTGGTTACTTATTTTCTGTTTTCCATTATTAAGTCAATAAATGAATAACCGACTTGGCAAAACATGGATCTCACCACTTTTTACGGTAGTTGCGAGACTTGTTTTTTTTTACAAGTATTGTTTTTGATGGGATCTCATTCCTTTTTGTAGAAAATTCTTAAAATCTATTGAAATGCAAATATAACGTGGTAATCCTATATATCGGTATGATATTTATATAGGATTACAAAGTTATTTTGAAGTTCATAAACTGGATAAAAATTTTAAAATATTTTAGTTTTCCCTTGATTCATACACCAAACACTACTTATATTCCAAATTTGAAGGTTCTAGGTCAGCTAGAAGTGCCTTAGAATTTTGATGATCGGTGAGTCAGTGAGTCAGTCAGTTAGTGACAAAATTAAGAAACTTTCGCCCATTGTAATTCTTAAACTACTGGTTCAAATTAATAGAAATTTGAAATATACCGTGTCTTTACAATGCCTGCATGGTTACTGAAAATTCAGTCTTCTAGTTTTATCCCCAACGAAGTTACAGGGGGTCGAAAATGGCCTGAATTGCTTCGAGAAAAGGATGGTACGGCCGTGCCGCTTTTTTGCTCGACTTGGTGACAAATCATCAAAAATGGCAGTGTCTAGTCCTTTTTGTGGAGTTCCATATTTCTGCTGTCTTCAACCTTTATGTTTTCTAGCCTGTTTCTATGTAGTAGGTCAATAAATGAAATATTGTTAGAATTTAAGTAGGTATTTATTGTTTATTTTTTTGTACACAATGTCTCGTAAGCTCGTAAGTTTGGTGCGACCGACGCCCGCATCCGATATCTGCGTAGGAAGAAATCAGCAATTGTTGACTTCAAAAGTGTTCAAAAGTCACGGACAGGGTTTATTTAACACGAACTGTGATAAAGTCAAAGTTAAATAGTTTATTGTTTATTTTTTTGTACACAATGTCTCGTAAGCTCGTAAGTTTGGTGCGACCGACGCCCGCATCCGATATCTGCGTAGGAAGAAATCAGCAATTGTTGACTTCAAAAGTGTTCAAAAGTCACGGACAGGGTTTATTTAACACGAACTGTGATAAAGTCAAAGTTAAATAGTTTATTGTTTATTTTAAGTGTACAACATACAGATCTTAGTAGTAGATATAATTTAGTAGCTTAGGAACTTTACAATTGGCTAATTACGAGTATTTGCATATATGTATATGTTAAGCAAAAAGTAGCGTGGAAAATTATAATAATTAAGCGTTAAATTAAAATGACAAAAACGTACGTACAATTACAACGACAAATAAGTAGGTAGGTTAAATTAACCATGTAATGAAACATGGAATTCTTTAACTTAGTTTAATAAATATGTTGATTAATTACTACTTATAAGTGTATAATTTAAATCTAAGAAAAAAAAGTGGAATTAATGTACTGTATCACTAGTAAAAATGTCAAAGAAAGGAGGCGGCGAAATGCTCCCCACGCGCCCCACTGACGTTCCGCAAAAAGACGCGCCCACTCTAGGGTTAAGTCAATAAATGAAATAACCGACTTGGCAAACATGGATCTCACCACTTTTTACCGTAGTTGCGAGACTTGGTTTTTTTGGTTTTGATATTTATATATAGTAGAAGATCCGAACTTAAGTCGACCTTCACCGAGCTGATAATTGAATGAAAATATCCTTTATGACAAATTTTATATACTAGAAAACTATATTAAAAATAGGTTTGCTAAAAAATCCTGGACAGACTATTTTTTAATTATTTTTTAAAAATAATATTTAACTAAATTTTGCAACATTAAGATATAATAAGAAAATTTTCATTCTTACTTAAGTATAAAACGTATAGAATGTGCCGCCATTGGGTTGTCTATTATTTACCTGGACAGAGTACTCGGTTGTCTGGTATAAACAGGTATGTCGATAGCAGTTACCTTCACTTGAAATGATAATAAAAAAAAAATTATACCAATGTAAGCGCTCTTTTAAGAATGACAACTTTCTTATTATCTTAATGTTGCAAAATTTAGTTAGTTATTATTTAAAAAAAAATAAAAAAAAATAGTCTGTCCAGGATTTTTTTAGCAAACCTATTTTTAATATATTTTCTAGTATATAAAATTTGTCATAAAGGATATTTCATTCGATTATCAGCTCGGTGAAGGTCGACTTAAGTTCGGATCTTAGACTAATAGGATTACAAACCACACGCAAGCGGCTGTCATTCCATCCTCATCATCTTGATGGTTGGCGATCTATAGTCTGTTTCAATTATGATGTCCCTCTGGACATTTCGAAGAACGTAACTCTGCATGTTACGTGTACGTAACGCGCGAGATCTATAGATCAAATCAAATATTATATCTTTTTGTACTTGGTAGTAAATCGTCATTAGGAAAATATACAATTATACAAACATACCCTACAATTATAGTCTGTTTCAATACATTCAATTATGAAGTCCCTTTTTGTATTTGGTTGTTAATCGTCATTTTAAAATTATACAATAATCCAAAAACATCCTACAATTGATTCACAAGCAAAATTAACATATTGTTTTTGAATATAATGCTCAAAATAATGTAAACTTCAAAATAAAACAATAGTTATTTTTGCGCGATTGCGGTTACGTACTATGGTTTGTGATTGACTTTTGAACATAGTGACGCACCTCAAGTATTCGGCATGTTCCAGAGATACAAAATTCTATATTTGCCGATTTAAAAAAATCGTGTTCATTATCATCATCTGCCATTTTAAGTGTCACTTCAATCACTACGAGGAGAGTGCAGAAAAGCCTACGACTAAGTCTGCAGCATGAAACAATAGCGATGATGACCTTGAGTGCGCAGAAACCAATTTCAGTAGAAATTCATCTGTTCTACAAGTGCGCAAACTAACGGTCATCGCTATTGTTAGATGCCGCGGATTATACAATAAGACGTACGTGTTTTTTCTTAAGTTAGTTTGTTGTTTTGTTGTTGAGTGTCGTTTATTGTTTTGTTTGTAATGCCAAATAAAGTCTAAAAGTGTTCTTTCGACAATCTCTAAAAAACCTTAGTTGTTGAAAGTTACTTTGATTAAAATTGGTTACAAATCGATAATCGATGCCGCTGAATATCGATTTCTAAGAGTACTTACTTCCTTAGTACTGAACTTTTGACATCTTTCCAAAGGGACATCATAATTGAAATAGACTATAGCACTGTGCGTTTTTCGAGGAATTTTCTCCCGCGAACCTCAGTCTTGTGGAATAGTTTAGCTGCGGCAGTATTTCTTAAGGCTTGTACATACATGCGCTAACGGCCTTGAGCATATAAAGTACTCGCGCTCGCGTATATCAAAAAACAGAATATTATTAATTAAAAAATTATAAACCCAAGAAACAAGAATTCCTCGTCAGGGATTGTAGTGTAGGTACATTGTATTGTATTGTATATTAAAAAATCAGTCATCTGAACTGTTTAGTTTCGTAGTTTATCCAATATTTTGCATAAAATCGATGTTTACGTTATATTTTTTTCCTAATGAACTATAAACATTTCATAAAAATCCTCGTCAGAAATTCAAGATCGAAATCCAGTCTATAACATGTATTTTTTTTAGGTATCGATCTTAACGATTTACCGAGTTTAAACATACACAAAAGTGCCCAATCCGCGCATGTACAAGCCTTAACGGCTATGACTTAGGAACCTTCAAGAAACGAGCGTACTCCTTCTTAAAAGGCCGGCAACGCATCAGTGACCTCTCTGATCTCGCAGATGTTCATGGGCGGCGGTGATTACTGACCAGCAGGTGACCCGCTTGCTCGTTTGCCGCCTCTAGTATAAAAAAAAAAGTTATTTTGAAGTTCATAAACTGGATCAAAATTTAAAAATATTTCAGTTTTTCCTTGATTCATACACCAAACACTACTTATATTCCAAATTTGAAGGTTCTAGGTCTGCTAGAAGTGCCTTAGAATTTTGATGATCGGTGAGTCAGTGAGTCAGTCAGTGAGTGACAAAATTAAGAAACTTTGGCCCGACTGGTTTGATTGAAATTTAAATATACCGTGTCTTTACAATGCCTGCATGGTTACTGAAAATTCAGTCTTCTAGTTTTATCCCCAACGAAGTTACAGGGGGTCAAAAATGGCCTGAATTGCTTCGAGAAAAGGATGGTACGGCTGCCGTGCCCCCAGACAATATAGACAAATCGTCAAAAATGGCAGTGTCTAGTCCTTTTTGTGGAGTTCCATATTTCTGCTGTCTTCAACCTTTAAGTTTTCCTAGCCTGTTTCTATGTAGTACTTAGGTCAATAAATGAAATATTGTTAGAATTTATTTATTGTTTATTTTTTTGTACACAATGTCTCGTAAGTGTGGTGCGATAAGGGTGCGACCGACGCCCGCATCCGATATCTGAGTAAGAAGAAATCAACAATTGTTGACTTCAAAAGTGTTCAAAAGTCACACGGACAGGGTTTATCTAACACGAACTGTGATAAAGTCAAAGTCAAATAGTTTATTGTTAATTTTAAGTGACAACATACAGATCTTAGTACCTAGTAGATATAATTAAGTAGCTTAGGAACTTTACAATTTGCTAATTACGAGTATTTGCATATATATGTAAAGCAAAAAGTAGCGTGGAAAATTATAATAATTAAGCGTTAAATTAAAATGACAAAAACGTACGTACAATTACAACGACAAATAAGTAGGTAGGTTAAATTAACCATGTAATGAAACATGGGTACACTTTATTACCACACATTTGCCTTTTAAGTATTTAATGGTGTTCTCTATTAATTTCTTTTTGACTGATGAAACCTAAAACGTGTATTTTTATGGGAACATTGATATCAGTTTGTAAAAGATTAATAACCTCACATCTGCAAGCCCTGCCTGTAAGTGCTCTCAAATAAACACCGCCGAACTGACCACACTTGACTATTGTACTGTTCCCTGTGAACTCGAGGTTTGAATCTAAGCATGCACCTCTAAAATTTTACAAATCTATGTGCGTAGTTATTTCTACCGTTAGATTGGCGGTAAGAGAATACATTGTGAGGATACTTTTTACGATTCCGATAGTTTGCCTGTTAGATGGTTGCAAAGCTCAGACGGCAATCGCTTTATTGTAATTTCAGACTCTCCAAATCCTGGATCCTGGTCTAAGCGTACCCCGGGCTCCAAAGCACCAGCTTTAGACTTTACTGGAAATTACACTCTAAGATGGGAGATGAGACAAATATAAATGCGGGTGAGGTTAAATACTTCAAAATACTCTTGCAAACGGCTGGACAAATGACTGGACGAATTTCGATAGGTGTGCAGGAAGCTAACACCCAGTGTTACTACCCAGGGTATAGGGCAAAGAGTATAGTAAAAATACCGGTATAGGGATATCCCATAAACTTTTAAATCCGCTAAACCGCTGCTGTTATTATTATACCTATAATATCTTTAAATTTATTTGCTCGAAGAAATGAAATCACTGCCTAAAAGTTAAAGATAAATGAAGATAAAGAACCAAAGAAGAGTTTGTACGTTTGTACCTCTCTATCTTTGGTTTGTACCTACATGAATTATTCTGACAGATGACAGATGCCTTTTTAGCCCACTTTTTAGTCATTCGCTTCTATTTTTTTAGATTTATTTTTACTGATTTTTAGCTATATTAATATGAAAATATTTTTAATAAAATCCTGAGTAATTATAACAAAACACGTTTTAAACATTTTTGGATACTCAGTGAAGTTTGACTTCAAAATTATTGCTCTTACCTATGCCACCAAGATGTTTAAAGAAGCCTTTTGATAGTGTCGTAGTATTATTGAAAGTCTGAATTAGTTAGTTTCACTATCAGCTGTGTGTTGCGTGCGTGAGCGAGCGGCATCATGCATCCGCTGCGCGAGCGCGCGTGCGACGAGCTGCTCGAAAACCCGCTGCTGCGCACGCCGCCGCCCGAGCCCGAGCGCCCGCGTCCGCCGCGCGTGCGCAAGCCGAGGGTCTTCATACTCGTTAGTCTAGTACTAGTTAGCGCCACTGTTAGCTGTTTAGTATGGAACTGTGCTGAGCAAGCGTGTGTGCGACGAGATGGTCGAGAAAGCGCGTGCCCAAGCCGAGATTTTCATACTTTGTTTTTTACAAACAAAAAGCTGAAGAAACCGTTTTGTGTTTATTTTCAATTTTATGCGAAAAACTAAGACAATACCTTACGTTTACCACCAACTGTAATCTGCTGGCTTATAATGAAGTCGTCCCGTAACGAATGAGAGAATATAAGTACCTGAAGCATTCAACAGAAGCGCGCACAGCGCTCCGGTTCAAATTAGACCACCTGTTGGAATGTAACGAACTTTTACACGCTACAGACATGCCAATTTCGAGTGAATGAATGAGCTTTGACTGAAATTATCGGTCTAATCCAATCCATTACCTAATTAGCCTTTACTTAATATTATTTTATTTCCAGCCACCAAGATTCCCTTTGCTTGATAAAGAATTTTATGCAAAATGGTGCAATCATCAAAAAGAGGTAAACACTACCGTCTCATTTTTCACAAAATTTAGTAAATATTGTATAAATAGTTTGAGCTCACTACTTAGGGCTTATGCCAAAATAATAAGATGCTCGTATCTGGTTAACGTATTTGGCTAAAGCCGTTTTAGCAGTTCTCAATGTTAAAAAACCCGTCAGTAGCCAGGGGACTAATCCCAGCCCGAGGTTCAGTCCCCTGGCTAACTGACTGGTAAACTACTGTCGAAATATTATCCACTGATAAGAACTGTTTTTTTTTCGTGTTTCGTGTCATTAAGAATATTTATTCATCCAGTTGCAACTGACGACGCACAGAGTGGACGACAGTCCCCCCGAGCTATTCCCGGAGTTGTACTTGAAGCCGCGCCGCCTGGACTACTACGCGCGCCAGCTCGAGGAGAACATGAACGTCAACAAGGAGCTGCTCAAGCGTATCAACATGATCCAGAGGACTGGGGTAACTGCAGTGTTATTGGCGGTCGCAACTGACGACGCATAAAGTAGACAACAGTCCCCCAGCTGGAGTTGTTGGGAGACATTGGTCATTGATTGCTATACGGATCGGGATCGTCATCCATGGGACTGATAAGCTTAAGGCTTAATTTCACAGTACCCTGATAGTATCACATTTATTTACAGGGTGGAAAAAACAGAACCTAGAAGGAAACTACCTAAATCAATGAATTTGGCTTCCCTAGAATCGAACCGAAAATAGTTTTTAAATTACAAATTAGTTAGCTATTTTATTCCATTAATCGATACATTCAATAATAAAGATTATAATTTCTCCAAAACTAACACAGTCTTAACCTCGTACATGTGACTATTTAAGTACGCGTGTACTTAGCATCTTCTTCATTATGAAGTGACAAGTTCAACAATAAAGATTCAACATACCTAATGGCGGAGTTGATTGCGCAGTTTGACCATTAATAAAATTATCCTCAGGGCTTCGTAGATTGTTGGATAAAACCTGAACCAACGAACACGTACAACAAGCTCCTGTGCAAGCAAAGGCAGAGGATGCTCAATGAAATACGCCGGAAGAACTTGTACTTCTACTCCAGGCTACTCATTGCGGTCAGTTTTATTGCTACAATACTTTAACAGACATAATAATTATAATTGTATGCCAAATATTATTAGTTTTTTTGCGTACCTATTCATAAACAAATTCCTTATTCAACAAATTCATTACAAACAGTTTATCAACAATGTTAATTTTAGAGATCCGAGCAACTACTGACAAAGGAGTTAGATGAACTTTGGAAAGACACAAAACATAAACTTATATTGGGAGCCTCGTAAGTAATCTCAACAGTCCCATATAAAAGTTCCCAAACTAAAGGAATTTCCTCTCTTCCTACATTTTCATTTTTCAGGTTGCCTTTCATTCTATTCAAAACCGAGAAAATAGATCGAGACATTAGAGATCCAGCGTTTGATAAGCACCCGAGTGTAGTCCGAAATAAGTAAGTTTTAAAATGGAAGCCTCCAATTTACTTATTATAAAAAATACAAGGCTATTAACTCAGCTTCTACGATTTATCAAAATTATGGGAACCTATTTACTTATGAAGATAATTAATTAATCTGATCGCCGGACTACTGCAATTTGGTCTTTTTTGCTTAAGGTTTGGGAAAATAGAATGGAATTCATAGTAATCACCAGACTTTTCAAATTCTGGATAGTAGGTCTTGGCCCCGTAAGCTCGTAGAATGGGGATTGGGCGCAAGATAGAATGGATGAATGAATATACTTTTTATTGCACACAAAACAGAGGTGTGAGACTTAAAAATAGTTATTGCAGGAGTAATGGGAGAGAGAAATATGATAAATGTATTATTTTATTCTGCTTGCAGAGTTTCTATGGAAATATGGGTATTAGGCGGTTCAAAAATCGGTAAGGTAATGATAGAACTGTTCAATGATTTAGTCCCGAGGACTTGTCAGCTGTTCCTCAGCCTAGTCAAAGGTGACCCCAAAGGACACGCGTATATGGGCACTCGGTTTTTCAGGTTAGTCGGTCACACACACATCTATCTATCACACCGCTAATATTGCTTTTTTGGACCAAAATCAGATGTCCCGCGCAGGAAAAGTGCATTCCCGCTTTTTGAGGATTCGATAAGCTACCCTTTTTTTCATTTTGCTCAACAGATGGCTCTCGCGTAAAGTCATGTGCAACTAAGACGTCGCCAAATTGTGCTTGCGCGCAGTGTCTCAATACTCACTTGTCTAGTATATCTTTATTTTTGAATCAATTAATGACTTAGATCTTCATGTTTGCATGAATAATACTTTTCAGAATTGTACCGAACCTGTACTGCCGTGGTGGCGACGTCACGAAAGACAACGGTTTCGGTTGCTATCTGCCCGAAGGTGAAGTGGAATACATGGGCGCTGAGAGCTACAGATTAAAGCATAGCGTTCCAGGTACCTACTTAACGCGTACACAAAATAATACATTTACTTATGTCCAGGTTTAATCTTATAATCTCCTGTTAAAAAGTTTTAACCCAGACCCTGTCCCTGGTCGCTTTCTGTTTGGTTTTACGCAGTATATTGTTCCAGGTGTGCTCTCAATGGTAGTTACCCCAGACAACGAAGTATGTGGGCAGTTCAACATAATTTTCAAGCCTTTGCCACAATTAGATGAAAAACATGTTGTATTTGGACGAGTAAGTTAAATACAGAGCTTAAATACTTTGTTTCGAGGGACAGATTGACGGATAGTAGAATCTAAACCGATGATCGTAGAGATATGATTTGGAATGTGTTTTTTCCTGTGGCGTAGTAAGGAATATTTTCTTTCTGTTATGCTTTCTGCATATGCAAAGTGGACGCTGTTTACATGGGACTATGTGATTCCTTGGTCCAACCATGATAGAGTTAATACAATGTGATTGGGAGGGAACTAAATTTTTATTATATTCCAAATCAAAAAAGCAAAAAGTCGTTTCAATACATTTATGCAGCAAACGCGTGGTCGCGTCCACGTCCTAGTTGGTTCTATTCCTAGGGGTTGTATTTGTGGTCGAGTCGGGGTCATCGCAGCCTTGCACGCGGCGACCCTTCACCATGAGGTCGTAGTTGCTGTAGCTGACCTGCAGCAGGCCGTACGAGATGGTCAACGTGTGCGAGTACTTGGAGTACTTCACGGTAGGCGTCGAAATCTTGTTGTCGATTGTCAGTCTCACCAAATCCACGATGTAACAAGGTGAAAACTGAAAGTTATACCTACATGAGATTTCCGTACCAGGTAGGTACGGTTCACTTCACATACATTTTAGAAGTGTTTTTCCTAAATGGTGATGGATGGTATCACAAAATTGTACCTATAATAATATCGCTTCGCTGCAACAAAGTCTTCTTACCCATGTCTGTCTTTGTCTGTCTTTGTCTCCCCAAGTAAACGCATGCTTTAGGGACGATTTGACATATTTCTCTGAATTTTGAAGTGTTGAGTAGTTGAGACTTTGTTGCACCAAAGCAGATTTAAGCGATATGAAGATACTACGTACAAAGCGTTACAGAGACAGACTGGCATGTGTCGATATTTGTCTAAAATTAAAAAGTGCCTACTTACAAACAAAGGAATTATTTTCGTGCTCTCAAACAGGTGGAAAAAACCTGATTCGAACCGAATCACTTCACTGTATAATTTGTCTTGTCCAAAATTCCATTCCATTATTCCATGAGTAGAATTTATAGAGTATAATGCAATAAGGCAAAGTGTCCAACCCCACCAACTCGCCATTGCTTTTGGTTTTAATTTTGGTCTCCCAGGGTTCGGAAACAATGCAAATAATATCAATGTTGTACACCAGACCCTGAGCGACTGAAACAACCTTCAATACTGTGTCCAGATAAAGCTGTACATCTAATTATAAGAAGTAATAATGCTATCAACAATATGTCGATTTTAATGGAACTAATGTACCTAATTAAAATGTAATGTTACAGTACTCGTACGTTAGCATTGTAGTAGCATACTTAACTTTTTCATAATTATTTATTCAGTAAACTCTAATAGTATCGTATACCCTTAACTTTTTCTCAATACCTACTGTGATGATTATGTGTTATGAGTATTAAGAAAACGGGTTAATATGATGATAAAACAAACTTATTGATATCAAACCCTTGCGTAAAATGTGTTATTACGTATGCTGTAATTAGTTTGTTATTTCATTTTGTTTTTCTGGCCAACAAACGTTATCAACTATGTTTACTATGACTGTGGTAATGTTGTTGTGCAGATAGTGGCCGGTCCGACGCAAGCCCTGGAGCGCATCAGCGCGCTGGGGCTCCCCCTCGGCACCACCACCTCGGACTGCATCATCCGCTACTGCGGCTGGTTCACCCGCGGCGGCCAGTACCGCGAGGGCATCCCCAACACCATCAAGTTCCCGCCCAGGAGGAAGGCGAAGAAGTGATGTTATTGACCCGGTTATAGGCGTAGCCAGGAGGGGGGAATTGAGGGTTCATACCCCCCGCCCCCTCGAAAACTTAAGAAGATAGTACGTACACCACTAGCGGTATTTTTATATATATTTAGCCTGTTATTATACCTTGCTTGAAAGAGCTATGAGTATGTTTTCTCATGACATCTCTTGACATCCCCCCCCCCCCCTCTCCCCCCAACGAAAACCTGGCTACGCTTATGGACAGTTAATTTGACCATTACAATGTTATGTGAAATTCCATGTCTAGGTATATCTGTGTGATGTATATGCTTATTAGTGTTGTGAAATCGCAAATTATTATTTATTGTCAAATTCTACAGCATTTACAATTTATTGTGGACATTTTATGTTGTTTTACTTTCACGAATGCAAACTAAATATTTGAGACATAAAAAATATGTGGAGCGCGTTGATGTCTTTTCAATGGCTATCTTGACTACTGCTAGATATAATTCCATTTTCTATGCATACAGTTTCATTTATTTTTCTAGGTATACATTTTTAGGGTTCCGTAGCCAGACGACAAAAAATGGAATCACGCAGCCAGTTTTTGCCGAAACTGTAAGAATTATACTGGTGAAACTTTGTAAGTACATGTATTCTGTGAACCACATTAAGGTTTGCACACAAAAATAGAACAATAATACCGCTCATTCAACCTTCTTACTGCTACGGAACCCTTCATGAGTCAGTCCAACTCTAATTACCAATTTAGGTTTTTTAGAATTTACATTTAGTTTTTTAGAATATCTAAAGATAATAATAAAAATATAAAACTATAGATAATACTTTAATCACTTTACCAAATAAATTACAAAATTCAGAATGCACAAATGTAACGAAACACGATCGTCGATCAACCACAATCGTACATAATCAGACAGTCACAGGTACTCATATTGATGTCACAGTTCTCTCCAGGTCCTCGTCAGCATCACTCAATCTTCACGAACAAACCACAAGACAGTATTAGGGCTAACACCTGAAAGGAAAAATAAATTAATTTAAGATATCAATTTAATTCCTCGGTTATAGTGACTGCTTCGGTGGCGCAGTGGGTAGTGGGCGGGCTACGCTTGGGGTGCCGGGTTCGATCCCCGTGTTGGGCCCAAAAGTCTTAGTGTCAGTTCGAAGTCTGGGATTTGGTAGGGTTTCGAAACGTAGTGAGGACGGGCCACTGGTTAAGGATAAATGATGAACACTAGTGTTTGTTCAGTGTTTGGGTGCGTCCTTTGTTGTCTGATATCCGTAACACAAGCCCTTAAGCTACTTAGAACGGAGTCACGTCAATGCGTGAAATGTTGTGTAAATTTATTATTTATTTATTGTGACATAAGTAAAGTCCCTATACTAATATACTTGTACCAATACAACAAGAGTCTCAAAAACTGCTACTAAAATAACAGTACAAATGTGACGGCCTCGATGGCGCAGTGGCTAAAGTGTTCGCCTGAAGCGCGAAAGGTCCCGGGTTCCATTCCCGGCTAAGTCAATTTAGAAAAATGTATTTCTAAGTTTTCTTGGGTCTTGGTGTTCAGGGTTGACGCTGGGTTGGCGTTGGATTGGCTGGCGCATTTTTGAATGCTTAACTCAAAACGTATGAATAGGGAACAAGGGCGTTACCATAATGAGCGCCACGACGATGGCCGCCGCGCCGACGTACACGGCGTCCTCGCGCAGGAACTCCGTCACCTTGCTGTAGCATCCATCCGTATACATGTTGGTCGGGTTGGGCGACGACTGGCAGTCGCGACGCTGGAATAGACACATTTATAATTATACTAGCGGCCGCCCGCGACTTCGTCCGCGTGGAAAAGTAGCTTTTCACCCCCCTTTTAACCCCTTACAACCCCCTTTTCGCAATAACCCTCCTTTTGCTTTGCCGTAGTCGGGTAATAAAAAGTAGCCTATGTTCTTTCTCAGGGTCTAGATCATCTGTATACCAAATTTCATTTAAATCCGTTCAGTAGTTTTGGCGTGAAAGAGTAACAGACAGACAGACAGACAGACAGACAGACAGACAGACAGACAGACAGAGTTACTTTCGCATTTATAATATTAGTTAGGATCCCTTCAATTGCCAACTTCCTGATATGGGTATGAAATATGACACCGGCCGGGCTAACATGCGCGCCACGAGATAATTTGTCGACACTCGTATTAATTGTGTCGGCGCAAGTTTTTTCTCGCTCACCTGACTGAGCGATGAGCGGGATAGAAGGATGCGCTCTCGCGAACGAGAGTCGACCAAATTTTGTCGCGGTACGCATGTTATTAGGCATATATAATACTACTCTTTGATATAGGCCTACAGGGTGCCATGCGCCCGATCTTGTTTGTCGTTAGAACTTGCTTGTGCTGCAGGTTTCTACCTGCAGCACAAGCAAGCGACAGCAATCGCTGACCATCATGTAATCCATTCGCTCGTCTGCTACCTTCACCACAGAATACTTATAGCTTTCACATGAAAAAGATAAGTACCTTTATCTATAGAACAGGTACTCGTACTACCTATATTATATTAAATTATTATAAGTAGTATAACCATTTCTATAATCTATGGATTTCATTAAAGCCTCTTTTCGCCGCACCTTTGTCTTTTCTGCTTAACCTAAAGGTTGACTGATAGAGAAGCTAATTGCTTCTTGGCTTTAAGTTCACCTATTGTACGAAGTTTTTTGCAAGAAAGTTTTAAAATAAAATACCTTTCCGGGGTAAATTTCCTGGCAGCAGCTCTCAGGGATATTCCCGTTCCAATCCTTGTAGTTCTTGACGCCGCAGCACTGGAGGTAGGTCTGCGTGTCGTCCCAGGCTTTAGTGTACTCGTGCTTCACGCCGTAGTAGGGGATGGCGGCGTGCATCTCCCGGTCCAGGGTCGTCAGCACCTTCTCCCGGAACACGAACTGCAGGATCCCGCCCACCAGCATCACCACGAATATGATGAATACTAGAATGTAGTACTGAAAGCAAAGACATGGCCATTGTAACTAATAATGATGTGTCTTATATGGATTTCAAACCACGTGCGGACTAAAGACCGCATCACAGGAAATCCTAATTGTAAACAAAGTCAAAGGTAGATAACACAATACACGCCAGGTTTTTTTTATTTATTATTAGACTATATGCCAACGCTTGACCACAATCGCACCTGATGGAAAGTGACGATGAGGTCTAGGATGACACGCGTTTGACTAGAAGATGAGAGGTGTTCAAAGAGAGGTTTTTAAACTCAAAAAGTTGTTGACTGTCATGATAGCATTTACTTGAGCGCTCAAAAAGTCACAAACATTATCTTAAGTCAGTGGATATTAATATTTATGTATTCATTTGGCGCCGCAGCAGCCCAGCAGCGACAGCAGCATCATGGCGGCGCCCATGGCCACCACCACCGCCACCGACGCGATGAACATGTCACTCGCGCGTCTGTTGGATCAGCCACACGTACCGTCAGCAGCATGCACTTGACCTCCTTGGCGGCGCCGCAGCAGCCCAGCAGCGACAGCAGCATCATGGCGGCGCCCATGGCCACCACCACCGCCACCGACGCGATGAACATGTCACTCGCGCGTCTGTTGGATCAGCCACACGTACCGTCAGCAGCATGCACTTGACCTCCTTGGCGGCGCCGCAGCAGCCCAGCAGCGACAGCAGCATCATGGCGGCGCCCATGGCCACCACCACCGCCACCGACGCGATGAACATGTCACTCGCGCGTCTGTTGGATCAGCCACACGTACCGTCAGCAGCATGCACTTGACCTCCTTGGCGGCGCCGCAGCAGCCCAGCAGCGACAGCAGCATCATGGCGGCGCCCATGGCCACCACCACCGCCACCGACGCGATGAACATGTCACTCGCGCGTCTGTTGGATCAGCCACACGTACCGTCAGCAGCATGCACTTGACCTCCTTGGCGGCGCCGCAGCAGCCCAGCAGCGACAGCAGCATCATGGCGGCACCCATGGCCACCACCCCCGCCACTGACGCGATGAACATGTCACTCGCGCGTCTGTTGGATCAGCCACACGTACCGTCAGCAGCATGCACTTGACCTCCTTGGCGGCGCCGCAGCAGCCCAGCAGCGACAGCAGCATCATGGCGGCGCCCATGGCCACCACCACCGCCACCGACGCGATGAACATGTTGTTGCTCATCAGCGTACTCGAGAACGAGCGGGACGTCCACACCCATAGTCCTATAGCTAACGCTATGGCTCCACCAATCTGGAATAGAAGTTTTAGTGAATTAGGTACCTATGCACTCTTCGAGAAAATAGAGAGTGACAAATTAGAGTGTCATCTTATATCACGCAGACATCGCGGTATCAAACGTTATTCGTATTGTACAAATTAAGTGTACCTTACGCAACAAGACACATTGTAGGTATATAACTAAAAATATGCTGGAGAACATGACAGAAATTAGGTAATTATCTAAGAGTGCATGCATCTGCATGTACTCTTTTTCATGACACTTTTATGGATGAACTTTGTTTTAATGTAAGTACCTAACGATAAGGAAAAATTACAAGATACATTTAGGTATACCTAGCTACATTAAGTCACTGGGCCCTTTTATCGATTTTTTTATTTAAAACTAAGGCATAGTTAGTCACGGCATAAACTTATTTGTCATATACCAGCTGCATGCATTTATAAAATTAATATTAAGTAGTGAAGATTTATCGTAGCCTTAATTATATGTTGCAATAACTACACCCATGTCGTGACAATTCGCATTAGGGAAACACCTACCACAATCACGCCAAAGCTTCGAATATTTTGTGCATTAAAATTCATGTTAACCACACCACAAGCTAACTATTCATATTACTTAAATGTAACCAACCTCTATAAGTTATATATATGACCGGAGATACAGGTACCTTTACACACGAACACCGAACTTTATAAAGTGTTATTTGTGGTGTTATCGTCGAACTTCAAAACAAAAACTTGGGGTCAAGCGGAAAAGTGTCCCCATTCAACCCCTCGCCGCAACTACTCCCACGATCAGATACAATCTAAATGACCTGCCCCAGTTCTAAATAATCCTTGCCTTAGGGCGCCAATGATCGAGAGCGAAAGCGATAGTGTAATCTCACAACTACAAACTGCAGTAGTTGTAGTAATGTTCGCAAGAGCTTATGCTCTATTGTAAGCGCTTTGATTATTCAAAGCGCTTACGCAAGTATAAAACGGATAGAATTGTTATAGAAGAATTTAGACCGGGAGCTTAGTACATTCCTAAGTCGTTAGATTACCTCGTATGTAATTAAGTAGGTATGCACCTCTTACCTCCCGCGAATGCAATATAAGTATGATATTGGATTTGTAGTACAGTTTTTATAGACAATTTTTAAACGTAGGTACCTACGTTTGTATTACTACAGGTGCTCAATGGTTATAACCAGTCGCAATCTACCTAAGTACATTAGTGAGACTATTAAATTTATAATAAAAGATCCGGCCGGAAATGGTCCTGATCTGGTTTTTAATGGTTACAACGAAATTGGATATCTATAATAATCGCGTAACTAGTTTCTACTGGTACTCTACGATTGTATATTATAGAATAAGTAAATTCACCGGAGCAATGTGGCGTAAGTACCTTATTCACAAGAGTTTGTGCTTTTGTGTAGTTTGGCTAGCATCGACTCATCCATATTTTTAAAAAACTAGTCAATCTTATCACGTTATTTATTAAAATAAGTTTAAGACACTTCATCATCATCCAAGAATCTGAAGAAAACTTCCAAGAACTAAGCACATAGGTACTCGTATGTAGGTCAAATGGCTCAAATGTTTATTACAGAGAGTGTATCCTCAAGCATATACCAACTTAATAAAACAAACAACTTACAAAAAAATACGGATTTTGTTTACAAATCACGGTTTATAACATAACATACGGCATAGCGTAAGTGGCCATACTTACAAGTGTAATTACGTTGATACATATTAAGGAGAACTTCATACACCGGCCGCAGCTGTCCATCGCTCCTCCCATGCCCATCGCGGATCTGCAACCAATTAATCTCAATCAAGGGCACCTTACGATATAATGAGCACTCATCAAGCTTACGAGGATTATAATACCTACTGTTTGTAAGCCCGACGAGGTCAGAAAGAGGTTAATGTTTTTGATTTTTGTTTTAAGCTACGTACGATAGACCAGGTACTAACCCTTAAAAATACCTTTACTACACCTCTACCTTATCGCCTAACCTATTTTAGATTACATAAATTTAGTAACCTTGTATTTTACTAGAACTAAAGAAAAATTTAATCAAGTTTTTTTACGTCCTCGATTATTGCAATGCCATAATGCACCAATTGTGTGTTGCAAATAAGTAGTAGTATTAGGACCCTGTCGGGAACGAACTTAAGATTACTTTACAATCCATACAATATTGTAGATTAGGAATTTTAGCTCCTGCTACAAATAAAAACAGCTAACATTTAGCACTGATCTATGTAAGTATGTAACAAGTTACCTAGCTACCTCAATATATCATCGAGACGGGTAGTTTTTTATCATTGCTCGATTCTGCTGCTAGTCAGTCAAGCAGACAAGTGTGACTTGTTTTGCGAGACGCGGACCGACAACTTTGTTAGAAAGTATAATGACACAACGGGAACGCTGCTGCACAAACGTGACTAGACTGAGAAAATAGTCCATATCCCTTTAAGAGTTCATCACGACATGCAGTTAAACCTACCTAAAGGTTTCTTTAGGTAAAGGTTTCCTCTACCTAACCGTTGTCAACAAACAAAAAGGACTACCAAGGCATAATTTTACGTCCTTCTATGATGGTAAATAATACAAAAGTTATTACCATAATCGAATCACACCATGAAATTTTATTTTAAGCTATTGAAAGCTACTGAATAAACACGTTTACATATTTTATCTGGATTCAACCTGACATTAAAGCCATCTAGTTGGCTTGTTGAGTATAGTTGTATCTTGTTATGAAAAAAAACATGTTATACTTATTTACTTTTCTTAATATTTAAAGTTGATTATTTAAAATCAAGCCATTCATTTACTTACTTCACTTAGGTCATTTCTGCCAATTTCTTAACATTTGTCCATGATATTTGTTAAAATACAATGATGTGTGATCGGCGAATATGATAACCTTTGCTCTGTTACTTATTCTATTAATAACAACAAACTTTTTTTTTATCATATCAAGTGACAGATTTTGGCACTTAATGTAACCTGATGTGTGATTAGGTATTTAGGTACACTCAACCACACGGGCTAGGTACTTCAAAACTTCATTCGATTTGAGAATCCCACCGAAATATATGTTTGATGGGTGAAAACCCTTGAAACAAAATTGGTTAAATAAATCATTGAAGAAAATTGAGAGTATTGCATCACCGAATGTGGTTTTTGTACTTCCTAATCAAAATGATTAATTCTTATCAAATCTTCAATTAATCTGCCCAATAAAAATAAAGGATAATGTAGGTGCAGTCAGCAAATGCAACGGCGTTATAGTTAGCCAGCATAATCGCTTGCACGGCGCTATGCGTGAGCGCATGGATTAGCTCCACCGCACCGACCGACCCCGGTGCGTGTTCAAGCGATTATCGCCTAGCGTTGATATACCATAAAATTCTCCGACTGTACCTACGTAGATATCTAAAATAAAATATTTTAAGCGTTACGCGTTAGACTTTTAGTTTATTGCATGGCGTACTCTTACCTGCAAAACTTAGCAACTGCATTTTCTTCTTTGAAATCATTTCTCTTTGGTTCGTCTTTAAGTGGAGTCAAATTTAAAACTAACCGCATGGCGTCAATGATCCCTGTGCTGGGCACCGGTCGTCTAAAACACTGAGCTGAACTGCCAGTTATTATTTCAAAAGACACACTTCTCATTTACCTTCCCTCATATTTTAATAGGAGTAGCTAAATGAAGGGCAGAAATTACTTGGTGTCAAATAAAAATTTAGATTTTTGATTCCTACCCACCAGAATCACCATTCTACAATGATGGATGTGCCATTACTCGTAATTAACTATTTTAGAACGAAAATAATAACGTAAGTGCTCTTGAGCGTGATTCTTAAATACGGAAGATAATCTCTCATCCTCACGATATGCTTACAAATTAACGTCGGTGTTGTTAATGAGAGTATAAGCCCACGCAGCTATTTGCTGAGTAGGAACATACTTACACTGTTGCTATTGTTTTGGTTTGTCCATATGTGTGTCATGCACGTTGGACGCGGTGCATGTTCAGGCGTCGTGCATTACCTACGAGAGTCACCTACAATTGTACAAGTGGCATTACGCGATCAGTGCCGACGCAACGCAACTTAACTCAAGGTGATACGGGGGATAACACAAGGTCCATCTATTAGTACGTTCTTTATTTAATAGATAATAAAAAGTGAAAGTTTGATCAGCAACTTTAGTTGGAATTTTAGCTCAATAGCTTCTACAAACAAAAGAATAGCGATGAAGTCTATCAAACAAAATTGCAACACACGTTTGATGGATAAGCATTACTAATGAATGAAGTACAAAAACAAGAAAAACAAGCGCATTTCACCTTATGTTGCTGGGTCAGGTTTCGGCGCGAACTTGGTTGAATGAAAACGGTTTCACTTTATCATCACTGTCACTTTCACAGGGTTCTTGTGTACACAACAATTTGCAGGAATTTAGCGGGGTTCATTCAGTGAAGTATTATATTGGTCGCGTAGAGGCCGGGGCAGGGTCGCCGCGGGCGATGGAGCAGGCTCGACTGGCAACTGGTTTGTTTGCGGTGGGCACGCGACGCCCCTCCATTCCCCGGCCCATGCCGTAGGACCGTACTCGAAGGCTTTGTTGGCGTGTTTATGCCTGCAAGTGGGTCAGGCACATATTCAGTATGAGTAGTTATTATTTTGATGACTTGATAATGTTATCATCAGTCACTTGGTAATTTCTTTGATTCTAACAAGCGAGCTTAGAAGTTCTTTATGTTCACTATTTACGTAGGTAGGTACTTAAAGTAAATCTACAATAGTTATCGATCTAGAAGCAAATTACTTTTTTTAACCGACTTTAATAAATTTAGTAAGGTTTGTACTTACTGTTTGTGTGAGTAGAATAAGTAACTATCGAAGGTGTAGGTATATCCCTACATGCTATTTTTCTTAGTATCGACACAGAATACTTAATACGTATCGAGTTTCATACCCGTTTAAAACAGTACGTTGCAATGTAAAGATCTTAAATCTTAGTAAATTAAAAAGCTAACCTGACGACCTCGATAGCACAATGGCTATGGAGTTGTGTACAAATGCGAAAGCTCACGGTTCGATTCTCGATCGGGTGAATTTAGGAAAAAAGCTTTTCAATAAAATTTTGACTCTGGCCTTGGAAAAGCCGTAGACTAGTTTTATGTTATTTGATTTTTAAAAAGTGTTCGTACTAATCTCGGAAAATACTACTGAACGGATTTCAATGTTTTTTTAGTGAAATAACTATTAAGTAATAAAAAAATAACGAGACGAAATCACATACATTGTTCCAGACCCAACATAAATATCTGTTTCATCAACAAAGATTTGTGTTGGTGCAGGAATCGAACCCGCGACCCTTGCGTGTCAACCGGCGCTTAAACCATTGCGCTAAACGGTCCGGAACGAAAAATGTTGTTCAGAATGCTTGGTAGAAGATGTGGTTAAAGGGACTTAATGTTTACAGATACACCCGTCTAGTCTATGACTTAACTGTAATAGTGGCGCTAGCAGCTATGCGCTGCCGAGGAGCATGCTGTGATTCGAACCTACCTCTCGCATGGGAGACGCATACTTATCCACTGAGCTACAACCGCTCATAGTACTCATCCTGTAGCGCTACCATGAGTTGACATCGAAAACTGACATAACGTTAACTATTGCTCTGTCTCTTTCAAATGCATCACAATGAAAGAGACAAAGGGATAGTTTTCGATAGCGAGGATGGTATTTCAAACTCATGGTAGCGCTACTGGTGCAAAATTATGGGTTAGAGGAAAACTCGCCCGAGAATTTCAAGATTTTCTAATCAAAAAAATATTGTTGAAGATAGGTTAAAGCAATGACGAACAAAAAAATCTTGAAATTCACGGGCGAGATTTCTCCTGACATCAAATTATGTCGTTTGAAAATAAAAAACTTAAAATAATACAGTTTCTTTTTATTAGCTTTTTGTTAATAAACGGTTATTTCAACTCAACAAAATCTGTAAAAATGTATCGAACGCAATTACTGTTACCGTGAGCAATGTTATGATGATTATGTACTAAGTGATATTGGAATTGAGCTTTGGTTTATAACAAAGTTCTGTTCAGCTGCACTTATACTATACTTTGATTTAATAAACAAAGGCGATTCCACATCATTCACTACTTGCTTCAATAACGTATATTATAAGTATAACAATTCCCAAAGAGTCAAAGACAACAATTCTTATTGTATTGCACATGTTTTTTAATCTAAAGAAATGCAACATGCATGCAAGTGTATAATTTTAATATGTTAAAATTATAATACGGACTCTTTAAAGCAGTTTTCATTCCACGGCTGCTAAAGAGAGCTTGTTTAACTTATGCCTAATAGGTTTGCTTAGGTAGGTAAAAATATAATACCAAACACTAAGTTATTCAAAACGAAATGGATAATTTTATCGAGCATTAAAAATATGCCATGTGGCTCTAAAATTTGTGGCTAAACCGTTATTCGTTATAAGCATGATAGCAACATTCTACTCAATCTGCCAATATAACATTAGCTAACTTAATTAATACAACGCATCTCATTCTCAAGAAAAAGCATAGCGAACACTTCCATCAGATCTCGTAGTTTACAAAACTCATCGACGCAAACATTTTCAAGTAGTGAATGTGTATTATGTAATTTATGTAACATTTAATCTATCCTATATAATCGATATTTTACTCGGATTTCATTTAACGTAAATATCTTTATAGACACAAAGTTAAAACACGTTCCCTTTGATTTCTCATAGTAAGTATTTATATTATATCAATAATATTTTATACACCGTTAAAGTAAAAACAGTTACTTTTTAAACAATATTTCAATATCAAACTGAAAAATATAATAATATATTACATGTTTTGCGCTAAGAATACAACAAAATACACTTATACATGCTACACACTACTGTGGTTGGTTACATATAGACAATAAATTAATTCTATAGAATGAGAGTTACATCTTTTAATATTAAATTCCCTAGAATTTAAACACTTAAGAGCGCATTGACTATGTGTGCCCGGAGCCACGCCACGGCCTGCGCAGCTTCCCACAGGAACCAACTAGCGACGAGTGGCGCTGCCCAGCGCCTGTGAGTCTGACAACTGTACTGAACAGACTACCTACCACAGAAGTCATTAAAATCTGCCGTATACTCAACTTAACAAAACAAAGAAATAGACATATACATAATGTGATATTCTATTTTCAAATGTAAACCTATTGTAAAGGAAAAAATGACCACAAATTTGATATTTTTCGCTAACAATATAAATATATTTAAGTCACAATCAATATAACTTCATCAAGAAATTCAGCTACTAAGCTGAGTGGTTGAATTGCAGTAAAAATAAACCCAAAAAACTGTGTTTAACATTTTAACGAAACCTTCCATGACAGTAACGCAAACATAATCCCCTCATTAGTTCATTACATATTCGTCATATGAAACTCAATAACCTAATTAGGCTAACCTCTTTAACTTACTTAAAAACAACAAAAGAAGCTGCGCAGTTGTGAACGCTCCCCACGCATCCCACAACTTTGGTCCAGTGTACAAAATTAAAGTGCTACCTTTCATTTTACGTGGCGTTTTTTCGACTCATGTTTGTCGCCATATGTTGTTCTCATCAATACATTAACTATGACGAAAAACTACTAAATTCCAATAATAAAAAAATCACCATATAATAACATCTCTTCAATTTGGATCGAAATGTATGAAACGCAACATTTTAACTTTTCACACTATTCTGGTATACTACAAGTCCGTTTTCACTTAAGAGTTCATGCTCGCTTCGCGGTCGGAAGTATTTACTATTATATCTCGGACGCATTTTCAAATCCTCAAATTAGAAAACTTGTCATTCGGTAGGCCTCTAGAAAAGCCGGAGGGTGACCGGCCCGGCGCCGGCTAGTGTTGTCGAACCACCACAATATCGATAGTCGATCACTTACCATTAACACTATTGATTCTCTAATCAGTAGTCACATAGATCTTATTGTCACAGTCAATATAAATCACGCTATCGATAATTCACTAGGTCGGTAAACCCGGGGCTGCCCATATAAAAATATTTAGCTCAAAAACAAAAACGGGATAGCGATCACTCTTTCACTAATTACGACAACAACAATATAAATTTAGTAATAAAATCAAAACGTAAACGTCGCGTAGTCGTGCGGAAACTCGACGGGCGGCCCCACGGATACCTAGCGACGTCGATAAAGTCATAAGGACTCCATCGACGGATCGTCCCGGTACTCCGACAACACTAGAGGCGGCCGAAGCTATAGGCCCGCATCGTACTCGTAGTAGATGCAGGGAGGGAGCGGGTAGGGCAGCGGGGCGTAGTCGTAGACGGGGTGCGGGCTGTGGGGGGCTGCGGGGGGCGCGGGGCGGCGTCAGCTGGCGAGCGCGGCGCGGGCCGGGGGCGCCGCGGACCACCACTACGGCCGGCGCGCCGCGAACACCCCGCCGCCGCCGCCCCGCGACAGGTACCCGCCGACGCCGTTGTTGTGACCGCCACCTGTACAACACCCACCGTACAATATTACGGGTATTTTACGATTTTTTATTTATTTATTGTAAAGTTTTTGAAGTATAAATTACAGCTCTCCCTTTTTATTTTTTATCTATCATCATTTCCAAAGATACTATAGAGTTGCAAAGTTCCCAATCAGAAAAGGAGAGCGATACGCTATTAATGACGTCACTAGGCTTGTGCTTCCTACAAGGGCCGTACAAAATTTTGTTTAAGAAAAGGGCTGCAGGTATATCAAAATTTTGTTGCTCTATAAAAAATGATTAAAAAATGATTCTTCAATAATGGTACACTTATACAGTAAATTATAGAGTCTAAATATCGGATATCGATATTTTAACGACAGTAAAAGACCGTTATACTAGGGTTTTTTACTACGCCCTCTCGATAGCCCCCATTACTCCGTAGTAATGGGGGCTATCGAGTTTGAAGTGAAAAAAATCCGCTGAACTGAGGTACTTATTTATTTTTGATGTGTGATCAAAATGTCACAAAAAACAAAGACGTTAAAGTTTGGGCCTCAGTCAACAATACACCGGGCTATCGCATTGAGTACATGCCTAACTGACTGGGCTGTGCAACCATTGTTCTAGTTTTTAATTAGAAACTCTTGTAGAGAGAGCGAGAGCATACAGCATTGTGTAGCACATAACTTCTATATTTTTTATTTAAATAAATTCAGTCAACTCACCCTGGTTAGGGATAGGAAGGCAGTTGGACTTTAAGACTTCCTCGTGATTACCATATGCACAGAATTTCACTACTACGGTATTCGCTGATATACCAGTTATTTCAGCTTCGTAAAACTGTGAAAAAAGGCAAACATTTTAATTTCGGGCGGAATTAAAATCAGTCCAAAGAGATAAATAATACAAAATCTGTGCACTTACATTATTATCCTCCCAATAAAGCGCGAGGCAGCGGTCGCCAACTTTCCAGTTTATGTCCGGCGACGCCGAGCATCGCCCTGGCCTGTTCGTTGACAGCTGCATTTTGGAAACCGAGCAGAGATCCTGGCAAGAACGGACCGCCTCCGCGCATGGCGCTGAACTCCTGCGGCCGCGAGCCGTACCCGTACTGCCGCCCGCCGTAGCCCGCCTGCGCGCCGCTCAAATAATTCATATTAGGGTACATGGGGTTTTGCTGCTGCTCGATGTACCCATTAGGTGGCTGCTGTCGGCGCTGATATGTCTGCTCTTGATACTTTTGACCGTCATTGTTCCTCCTAAATGGAGGTATGTCTTGCATGTTCTGATTGGGAACATATGACTGCTTCTGCAAGTATCCTTGATCGAGATGCTGCTGGTAATTATGTTGCTGCTGAAGTTCATCCGTAGGCCTCATCTGGTTTGGCATCATGGTCAAGTTGGCAGTGGCATCCACTAAACTTTCCATGGTAGGGTTGCCACGATAGTTTTGGGATTGCTGCATTTTATTTTCAATCATGTTTCTATCGTTTCTCATGTTTCTGTCAGAATAATGAGGTGGGAGTTGGTTATGGTAGTTATTGTATTGTAAAGTAATATTCAAATTCATGGCTTGCTGTTGATGTTGCTGCTGCTGCTGTTGCTGTTGCTGCTGCTGTTGTTGTTGCTGCTGCTGTTGTTGATGTTGTTGCTGTTGTTTATTTTTTTCTTCTAACTTCTTCTGGAATCTTGGAGGCTTTTCATTTTGCGATTGATATTTTCGGTCATCCCGATGGGATGTGTGATGATTATTATCATTGGAATAATGACCCCTGTTTTCAGATCTATGCCTGTTCGAAGTATCGTACCGTGATGCTTGAGCACGGGGGTTATTTTTGGCACTGTTCTTGTCTCTATTACCATAAGTCCTATCACCTCTGTCTTCTGTATTTGAAGTAAATGGGCGACTTTTATCCTTATCTGGTACGTTGGGTAATTTATCTTCAAGAAAATCAAATAGAGAGACTTTTCCTGATGGTTTTACAGGTATACCTTCATCATCATTTGGTTCCTTATTCCGTCCTTTACGTTTAGGTTGGTCAGGCTCTTTCTGAGGCTTTTCTTTGTTCCTGTTTTCAGAATTGTCCCTTTTTTGCAATATCTTGAGAGCTCTATCAACATTGTTCTTAGTATATTTAAGGGCATTTTCTGCTTGCTCTTCAGAAAATCCAGCATCAACAATTTTTTGTACATTGGCATCCAATAAAGGTTTAGTTCCACCACCAAATACCTGGAAAAGGTGTTTTGTCAAGATTTACAAAAAGTATACTATGGGAATATTAAAATAATATGTATGGTATTCATAGTAACTTGTCACCAATACAAAATTAAATATACCTATCTTATATGTACAGATATTGGTAAACATTTACATCCCTCTAACCATGTATTTTATTTCAATGACTTTTGGAAATTTGCATAAAAAAAATCAAACTAATCATTCAAAGTTGCTCATGTGACTTAGTCATTGTGTATGGGGGGAGAAAAATTTTTCAACAAATTTCTAAGGCAATGATGACTAAAATACTGTTCAGAAGATGTGGGTAAAGGGATGTAAACATACACCCCGTATGTAAAAAAACATTAAAGCATATTTGAGGCAATCTATAAAAATAACATTACCTTTTTAACACCCGACAATCTCTGTGCCTCAGCAATGGCCCCCTTTCTTTGGGCTTCAAACTCAGCATTATCCTGTTTGGAGGCCTCCTGTAGGCTTTTGAATTGCTTATCTACAGTTAGTGCCTCTAGATGTTGCCCAAATGGAATCCATGGTGGAGGGCCACCATCTGCACCTATACCTCCTAAAATAATCAACAAAACAACATAAAAACAATTAAATTCTATTGGCTCCAGGTAGTATTACAATTCATAATTAATGCTTCTCTTTCCGAGGCAAAAGGACATAAAGGAAAAGGTAAAAACATCCAGTAACATCCATACTTCTACACTGATATTTCGAAAAGGAAAAAATTACAATTCTGCATGTTTGTGACAAATAAACTAAAAACTACTGTAGCATTGATTTGAAAAGCAATCCATTAATAGGGAGATACTTTATCCCTAATATAAGCTACATTTAGTTCAGGTAAATGACACAATCCAATAGGAAAATTAAATGAGGTCTATGCCGAAAGCATAAAGCTAGTGTGTAGAAACAATAGATATTTTGTGGAAACTGGACTATTTTTTTGCTCTAAATCTGTACTAACCTCTGGTGTGCTTGGCAAGACTACGGTTCAATTCCCATTTCTCTATCATATGAGATACCTTGCCACCCAGCACAGTGATAACACTGGGCGTGAGCCAAATGACTCCATGACAGACTTCCAGTCCTTCATGGTTGAGCATGAGCTTGGTCCCGGGTGGCGTGTTAATACTAAGGCTGGGTATCGAGCTTATCTCCAATCCTGTGCAAGTTGACTTCCCATCGTGAAGCGTCAACTTTAACATCCGAGGTGCATGATTATTTTCTTCGTTGGCCTTAGGTGCAGACACATTTCGGATCTTCTGAATTTGAACTATTATAGGTTTTTCAAGTTTCGAAGGATCTTTAGTGAAGTCCTCAGGGAACGAAGAGTCGCCGATATCTCTCAAATCGAACTGGAAGACCAAAAACAACCATCAATATGCTGCGTGAGTTCGTACGACCCTAGCGAGTGCACGACCTGCACTACCAAACTGCACACCGTACTTACGTCTAGAGCTCTCTTGCTAATTACGTTTACATCTTGTATTTGGCCATTTTCATTAACAGATTCGAGGCCTTCTTGAGTCAAGTGCCTGGAACAACCACGCAATGTTTAATTGTAAATGGATGTAAATTGTTACAAAATACAAAGTTATAGAGGTTATAATTACCAGCCCAACTCCGTAAGACTTTCTAGAAGTGACATATTGCCATTAACAATAGTATTATACCATGACTTCACGAGAAATTCTATGATACAAATAATAAAACCCACAAGTCAGGCAATACGGTACCAAATTGCCAAATGCCAATTTCCAAATGACATGACAGATAGACAGCCAAAGAAAGACGAATCGGAAACCTAACCTACAGATAAAAAAATCTATGGTCCACCAAATCTCATATTTACAAACACTTTTGCCGTTGTCTTTGTGTGAGAGAGAACGCAATAAAGATTCGTTTTTATTGTGAAACTCAATAATTTCTATGAATAACATGTTAACAACGTGCTCGAAATAATCGTTCCAAAAGGGGATAGGGGTTGTCCTCCCAAAAAGGGTTGAATCCCACTCTTAAAATGAATGAGTAAACCGGAACGCCCATTTGTTCAAGCGCCAATCAGAAATTACGTCAATGTCATTCATTGATTTCATTTTGAAGTCATTGACCTCTGTCACATTCGCCCACCAACAAAGCAAATCAAGAAGTACAAATAGTAGCGAGGCGAAGTAATCACTCCAATAAAACTGGATCCTAGATTTTATCTTTAATACTTTATTGATAAGAATTTACCTTTCTCCATTTCATAAGTGTTAAGAGTATAACTCTAAAAATACGCCTATTTTCGAAAATCAACAATGTCATCGGTAAGTATCTTGGAATTTAAAGTAGTAGCCACGTATTTCAATTGAAATCTATACATCTAAACAAATTATGGATGTACATAAGAGATATGAGTGATAGATAAAGTAGACTTACCTAGTTCACCTATATAATAACTGTGCTTACCTAAACCAACGACACATCGTTTGGTTGATAAATAATCGTATTTAACCAGGCCGGCATATGTACAGTGGTCATGTATGTACAATCTTACCTATATTTTTTTCAGACGCATATCTTCAATGTGGAGATGACGTGTGAAGGTTGCTCTGGAGCAGTTGAGAGAGTATTAAACAGGCTAAAAGGGCAGGGGGTAGACAATGTAACCATAAGCCTACCTGAACAAAAAGTCTCAGTGACGTCTACACTCAGTGCTGACCAGTTATTAGATGTTATAAAGAAAACAGGAAAGAAAACTACTTATGTTGGCACCCAATAAGGACCTCATCAGGCTTGCCCACATGGAGAGTCAGCTAATCCTTTCAGAATGTATACAACAAGATCTAAGTGTACATAAACATCCAATTTAGTGTCTAACTTTACTGGTAACCATCAATGTGATATTATAATTAATATGGTAACTTGATACATCTTTGATGAGGCATATTATATAGACATTATTTGAATTCTAATCATTGCATCTTGAAAGTTTATTTGACATTATTCTAAGGTTGTATTAGATAATTGATATACAATTTTTGTTACATCTTTGCTTGGATTTATAAATAGTTACTTAAAGAAGATTGTTTATACAGTATTTTAATAAATCACATTTTTAAAATTATTTTATTTATTCATTTATTACAATGTTAGGTAAAAAGGTTAAATAGCAATGCTCACTTACTCAAAGCATCCTCTAATGTATTTAGTCTCAAATCCACTAAGTCCACTGCTTCATGCAGAGCATTTAAATGATCAACAATAGCATTGACAGTAGGTAGAACATCAGCACAGTCACATTCCTTTAATTTATCAACACCACTTGTGAATGTTTTATTGAGCTTCATCTTTTTCAAAACTGGTTCTGTCATCATAGATCTTTGACAATCATTTAAAATTTTAAATCCACTATTTAATGGCAAACTTCTCTTTCGCCCAACCCATTCTATTGTGCCACTTGTGTAGCATACATCAGTTTCCTTTAGTTTAATCATGCCGAATAAATCTTCATCAATACTTATGTCTGTCCCTACCAACTTATTATTGACAATGGAAGGTATTGTATAGGTGGCAGGACGAGGTGGAGGTCTGGGCAAGTGACTCGTGTGTCCGACACTATAAGAGCCGTCATTACCGGGGTGGTCGGAATGCATATATAAATGGCTAGAAGATAAGTGTGGTGCACTACCTGGAAAGCTTTTATTCAAAAATGTTGCTTTTCGGGGAAGACCTTTGTTCTTCTTCATTAATAAAAGTACTATTGGCATTAGGCTCTTCATTAAAGCCAGAAAATCTCCCAGATTCATGTGGTGAATCTGACACATCATCAAGGTGTACAAATGTTGTCACAGGATACTTGGTGCTATGGTAGCACTGATACCAAGTCCTTATGCCCTGATTTATGATTAATCAAATTAATACTGGACTATTAATAAGAATAAGATCGTTTGAGTCTGTGAAAATTACAAGTCTCTCTGAAATCAAGTTTTTGAAGAGCTACTGTGTATTGTGTAGTAACTGTTTTCAATGACCAGACCTAAACAAGAAAATTGTATTTTAGAAGCTAAACAAAATTACATTCAAATTAATTTTAAGTACTGTTTATTATGCTACATAATGTTACAAATTACACAAAGCCTTTCACCAATATTACAGTGTATCTATTTACATAGTATACATTTACATCTAGTATGACCAGTTATCTACAGTTATAATCTTTTTTTGACCACCTGATTTCTTCCTTTTGAAGCAGATGTAAGTTTAGAAGATTGGGATGCTGTTCTAGGAACTGTGTTTTGAGCAACATTTTCTTTAGACTCAGATGCAAATTCAGTAAAATTCGTTTTCCAAATGAAAACCTGAAATATAGTAAAATTATTTGTATTACATTACAATATACATATTGTTATTTTTAATAGATATAAAATAGTCTATAAATAAATATATTAACAAAGACAATCAACCAACCAGTTTATCATCTCCAGCAGATGCAAAAGTGTCCCCACTAGGTGAGAAGTTCACAGCATTTACAGAACCATTATGTCCACTCAGAGTAAATATTGGATGACCTTCCAATAAATCTAAAATCTGCAATTTAATAATTCAATCACAATAAATATCAGAACCTAAAAAAATAATTAATAAAATCATGTGATGGAAAGATTCCATCAGATTTTTAGTAGGAAAAAAAATACCTTCATTTTTCCATCTTTACTAGATGATATAATATAACTGCCACTAGGATGGAATGCCAGTTGGGTCACTGCATCACTGTGAATACTGGAAACAGACAGACAGTATGAGAATAGGACTTATTTTTTTATATAATTTAAGGTGTTATATTCTTTGATGAGCTTATTTACCTAATGAGCTTACTTACCTATAATATTGCACCAAATTATGTGTTCTAATATCATACAGTTTGATATTTCCCTGTGAGGTGCCTATAGCAATATAACATCCAGATGGATGCCATGCCAAACAAAATCCATGGCCTTTCTGGTTCTTGTAAGTATGAATACACTCTCCAGAATCAGGGTTCCATAGCTTGGTGGTTTTATCATCTGAGCAAGAAGCAATAACTGATCCATCATTGGATACACGGGCACACCGCACCCAGTTTGTATGACCCACAAAGGATGCTATGAATTTGTGCTTATCACTAGACCATAGCTTAACTATTTTGTCATCTGATGCTGTTATGATCTGTGAATCAAATAAGATATTGTAAAGGCTGAGATAGATTTACTTTCCATCATACACCATACAAAATTAAATTAACTTAGCAACACATTTGGCTAAGTACTCTAAAAATTGATTTTACCAGACAACCGTTAGGCTATCAAAAAGAAGAATTGGGAGAAGAGAAGGAAAATTATATAAATGTAAAATTATTACATGAACATAATTTGCAGAAATGCAGATGTTGATGTGCTGAGGTAATTATTTACCAACAGGGCCACTTGCTTGTTTCCCCGTTATAGTATAAAAAAATAGTACATGGTTTTCTCAAATATTTTTCTCCCGTTCTGCTCACCTTGGATCCATCCGGGCTAAATTGAACCGATCGCACTGTTTGGGAATGAGCTTTAAACACTCCAGTGCTACCAGTAACTGTAGGTACCCATAATCTGACTGTCTTATCACGCGATGCCGACGCCATGTACTTGCCAGAGGGCGAAAAAGTCACATCCATTACCGCTTCATCATGACCCTGGAACCTGTAGCTTCGCATCGTCCCACGTAAGTCCCATAGCTACGAAAAGTTATGTTAATGTTAGTTTGCAAACTTAAAATAAACATTTGAAAGAGATCGTTCAAACAGTGTAAACAATTACCAAAACGCTATTATCCAATGAACTTGTAGCTAATTGTTGCTCGTTAGGACTGTAAAAAATAGCAGTAATACTATTGCGGTGTCCTTTTAGCTGTTTTTCAAGAGACGGTTCAAGGAATGTTATTTTATTATCCATATTTACATTCGCAGGAACTCAACTAGTGATAATCTTCGGTTTAATTGCGAAATACAATTAAAATAAAAATTCTAACTTGAAAATAACAACAGTCTAAGTAAAAAAAGCGATTCGAATTCAAAAATTGACAGCTGATAACTCAAACAAAAATGTAAACAAAAGTTGCACAGATAACAAAGGTAAACCAAAGACAATTTTCCTTAGTCTACGGCCAAATAGTGAAACGCTAAAAGAACTACTGGTTCGTTTTAGTTCTTTGTTCGTGAGTGAAATGTCGGTCTGCGACAGACTCTCTTTAATATTTTAAAGGCATATATTGTTCAAATTATAGTTGCGTTGATAAAAAAGTTTGATTAATAATATTCAGCTATTTGGAGAGACAAAGTTAAAAACTTTCTAATATTGTAATGCGTTAAAGGATTAATTGAGTGAGCTGAACTGAAAATAGCCATCAACAAAGAAACAAGCAAGAAATACATTTGTTAATTTAAATAAAAAAGAAAAAACTTGTCTCTGAATATTATTCCAAAATTCTTTTCTCTGTTTCGACACGAGGTAATTTCTTTATTTTGAATGTGTTTCGTGTTTCTAGGATTAATAGAGTGACGATTAACTTATAATATTTGGCACAGTGAATGTAGTAAATTTGATTCGTTAAAATCATCAGACATAGTTAAGCGTAAGTTTACAATATTGTTCTCGCTTTCAGGTTTTAATTGCATGCCTTCCCCTGCCGGGTATTGTCATTGGGTTGTACTCGTAAGTAATTTTAAAACTTGGTTAATATTATGTATTCCTCAAAAATACAGCATTTTTTTACTTTCGACTGTCCTTTCAGGCTATTGAAGAAATTAATATGAAGGAGTAGCTAATTCTATGGGGAAAACTTTTCTCTGGAGAGTGGGTAAGACTTCATGCTACATACTTACTGTTTTCGTAATTAAACAAAATTATTATAAGGTTGGCCTCTTTCGTTTCAAGTATTTGTTAAATAAATAAAAAAATTTAGGGGCCCTAAATGTATTGAATTATCAACTTTTTAAACTGGTGGAACTACACAGATGACTAAATCTGATGAAATAAATTAATTTTTATTTTGCTTTCCATGTATGTAACTTTTTTCATTATAGAATAATGAATAAATAATGAAATAATAGGTAGTTTTTACTTTACTTTACTAAATAATAAGCATACATACTAAAACAAAAATGACACCTTGAAAATTATTATTTGTTATCTGTTTTAGTTGTAGTAAATTCAAGCTGCAATGAACATTGGAGCTGTTGGTGGAGAAGTGGGTGGGGAGGTAGCTCTAATAGCTGATGACCTGAGTCGGGCTGTGGAGCTGACCCTCAACCCTGCTGTCGCTCATGAGGCTCGCAGCCAAGCATACAACGCTTGTGAAAGGTAACTGCTATATCTAAAAGATTATTGATATTATATCTAGTTAGTTAGTTTAGTTTTACTTATAAATTCTTAATTTTGAACCAATCATCTCTAAACAACATATCAGCCAGTACTCAAGGCACCTAAAATTAATGTTGCTGCTAATTTGTCTGAACTTTTCCTTTTGCTCACTAAGGACACTGTCATTCAATAACCTTTTTTGACCTTGAGTGAAACAATTTAAAACCCTATAAACCTTTGGTTTTGGTAAGGATCAACAGCCTAATATAAATCTTCAAATATCTTATAGTGAATCCCACAATTATTATATTCCTATTTAATCCACATTTTAAGATTTTGTTTCCCAGTATTAGCTTATACAAATCTAAACTGTAGTTATCTAATCATAATAATTTGTATGAGTAAAATAATACAACAAAGTAACAATTTACTATGCAATTATCTATAAAGGTTATTCGCATAAGTCATCATAAAACTAGTAATATAGATGTCAGATTACATTTTAACCTATGACATGGTATTTTTTCATAGCTTCAAAGAAAACTCACCATGGTGTGCCCAAGCTGGCCTCATGTTGGCCAGCGGAAGCCAATACTCAGCAGTGGTCAAACACTTTGGCTTGCAGCTGATGGAACACACTGTCAAGTACAGATGGACACAGATTACTCAGGCAGAAAAAATATTTATTAAGGTATGTTACAATAAAATACTATGCTTTTTTCATTCTCATAGGAGCCTATTTATTATTTATATTTATTTATTATCTATATAATTTTTTTTTTTCATTCTCATAGGAGCTTATTTTATTTGTTTAGAAGCTAATGATTCAGTAGATCCATCTTTTTGCATAGGAAAATGCCATGAAACTGCTGTACTTGGGTGGCTGGGAGATAGGTCACTTGAACGACGCGCTCGCCCGCGTTATCGTCGAGATGATCAAGCGCGAATGGCCGCAGCAGTGGCCGACGCTGCTCGCGGAGCTCAGCGACGCCTGCGCCATGGGACACCTCCATACTCAGATTGTGCTGCATGTGTTCCTGCGTTTGGTGGAAGATGTTGCGACGCTGCAGGTAATGTTTAAACTAAAATTTTATCACTTCATTGTCAAAAACTGAGTGGAGCAGGGCTGGCTTTTGTCCAACCAGCTGACCCATTACATACAATGGACTGAAAGAGAGTCTAAGTGCGGAAAATGGAATCCACTTTACATCACATTACATTTTACAGCATTTCCAAATATAGGTATATTTTTTTAATTTGGAACTTTTCAATAAAAATAAGCTTGTCTTGGCCGAAAGCGGGATATAGCGAAAATTTTTGGTAATTAAAATTTTTCTGTTTAGACCCTAGAGCAGCACCAGCGACGCAAAGACATATATCAGGCGCTAACAAGCAACATGTCGGAAATCTTCGCGTTCTTCATGAGGCTAATCGAACTCCACGTGCAGGAGTTCCGAGAGAAGACCGCCGCAGGCGACTACAATGCCGCTGCCAGCAACGGCAGGGTGGTGCAGGTATGAATGTGTAAACCTTTGTAGTAGTGCAGTATTGTGGGATTCGCATCGACCATCAGGTCACCTCTGGATTGGCGAGAGAAAACATTGTTAGGAAGCCTGAGCTCTTCTGAAAATTTATGCTGTATGTGTAACCATGATCCAGTTGGCCTAGTTCTCCTGTATTGTAAATGTACATAAATATTCATTCTGTCTTGCTTTGAATGTGCCAGACAGACACCCAAACTTGTAACAAGAGTACTAAACTCAGCTGATTCATGTAATTAATTAGGTAGCATGTTGTATATTGAGCTGTCACTGTTCCTCAGGTGGTGCTTTTAACTTTGACTGGCTTCGTGGAGTGGGTGTCGACGAACCATGTGGTGATGAATAACGGCCGTCTGCTTCAAATCCTGTGTATCCTACTCCAGGACGAGTCGTTCCAGCTTCCCGCCGCTGAGTGCCTTCTACAAGTCGTGAATAGGAAAGGCTCGGTAAGTTAAAAAAAATGTGATAGATGGCAAACGAGTTAACGGATCACACCGAATGATGATAAGATTGATAAGCAATTGCCGTTATACGTGACATTAGCGGAATCACAAGTGTGTTGCCAACCTTCTGATTCTCTTTCCTCTGAATTGGACCAGGTCCCAGCTTGGAGCTGCCCATCCAAGCATGGTTCTCTTATGTTTAAAAGACTTGTTACAGGTCTCTGTTACATTTGATGAACAAAAATTTAATTCTAATTAAAATGTTTCAAATATGTACCTTTAATTTGATATTCATGTATCTAAGTGACCTCTTTAGATTAATTGAAGCACTTGTGTAAACTCATTAATTTCTATAATGTCATGTAAAGTCTGTAACCCTAATTTATGCAATACCTACTTCTTAAGATCTGTTCTTGTGCAGTAAAGTGTATCTATCTATCAAATTTATTAATATTTGTTTCAGACAAAGGAGCGCAAACCTCTTATGATATTATTCAGCGAGGATGCAATCTCATGTATCCACCGTGCAGCGCTTGCTAGCATCAATACTGTAGATGAAAAACATTATTTGTTCCTAAAAAAACTCTCACAGGTAATAAACATATCGCAATCAGTTTGATTATAATTACCTACGTAGTAACTTAATTACTTTTTGATATAATAAAGTATGTCACTTACAAGAAGACGGAAGTCACTTATTGCTATATGTAGCAAGCCAGTATGAATGCCATGTGAGCCAGTATGAGTGGCGGTTACTCACGTACACAGAATTGCTATCTCTGCAGGCTATGGTTATCTCTATCACATACCCTATATCAGCAGATCTGACCACGTATATGATAGACGATTGACGTCAGTAGTGTCAGTTTATAAGCCTGTAGAGATGGTCCTACATTATTCATTCATTGCTCATTGATCGTTATTATTATAATATACCAACTAGTCAGTCACACAAGACGTGGTCATCATTTAATGATGCACCAGGTCACCAGTACCTGCCTCACGGCGTACACAATCACAACCTGCCAACGACCGGCAAATCATGCAATGATGAGATTGCAAAGGATGACTGACTTTTATTACATGCTAATTTACTTGAAATACTAGCCTAACCTACGAGCGAGGTGCGTCACACTACAGTTTCATTGTCACATCGCTGAAGTGTTGCTCGGCACGCATGTGTGTAGTAACGTAATACTAACGCCATCTTTTATCATTTTTTGGAATTATTTTTACTTTTGACATTTTAAAAGGTCAAAAACCTCTTTAATAACACAGGTCCTAGCGGGCCTGTCCGGGCAGCTGACGTCGCTGTGGTCGCACGCCAGCAACGCGGAGGCGTGGCTGCCGGTGCTGCTGGAGACCATGCTGCTGCTGACGTCGCACCCGTCGCTGACGCTCGCGCACGCCGCCAACTCCGTGTGGCTGGCCTTCCTCAAGCACGAGCAGATCGCGCGCCTGCCGCACGTGCTGGCCGCCGTGCCGCGCTGGCTGCACGCCTCCGCGCCTAAAGTGCTCAAGGTAATGTAGAGTGGACTCCTGTTTCCGCACTTAGACTCCTACTTGGTCCACTGTTACGTATAGGGTCCGGGCTATTCTAGCCAGCCTAACTCCGCCCAGAAGCGTAGAAGCTTCCTAGGATCTTCACAGGATCACTCCACAGACTTCGCAGATCCGAGGATTTTCTTCCGTTAACAGAGTGCTGAAGGCACTGACTGCGGCACGTGAGGCATACAGTGGAGTGCTGCGAGAAATTGATTGGACTCCTGCCGCTTTATTGCGCCATCGTCATACTAGACAGCAGTTAGCTCGCTGACAGTCGCAACTGTGAGGTTCTTGAGAATATGTTTGCCTGCATGACTATACTATACTCCACACATAGTATTGAGTAATACTTTATATAACTAAGCCCGCTCGGCGAGTTTTGAGCCTACTCTTGCATTGGATTACAAAAAATACAATTTACCGTGAGTGTCGTCACTTCATTTTACCGTGAGTCTTGAAATACTAACGCGATACACGTCCCAATAATAACTTTCGATTCTTAAATTCTACAATAAATTAACAATTTATTTTCAGGTAACATACCCGTCATCTCGGGTGAGCGGCGCCAATGACGCAGTCGCCTACGCTTGTATGGACTATGACAGTGAGCAGGAGTTTGCCATATTCTTCAACCGCTGCCGCACTGAGATGCTGGATAGTTTTCGGTGAGTGATAAGTGCAATTATTTATACTCTTTGTTTCATAAATGATTTAGTCCTGGATTCAGACAATAATTGATATTTCGGTGTTTTTCGTTGTACAGATATTGTATGACGACGGCGCCGCTGGTGACGTGGGCGTACGTGGAGCAGTGGACGCGCTCAGCGTTGGACAAAGTGGACGAGTGTCCGCAGCAGATGGACGTCACGCACCCGCTGCACGTCGAGTGGGAGGCGCTCTCGCAGGTGACCCCTCCCTCCTTAGTCGTCCATTGACCACGAATCACTGTCTTGGTTGATGATGGATGTATTTTCGTTTGTTGATGCTGTTCGCGCGATTTGTCTCCACTTGTTGAGGTTTATAACGTCTACACAAGACATGGCCCGGCGCTCTCGCCGGTAACCATTTACATACAGATCCAGCGGTTCACTCTTACTGCGCTTATCGGTAATAATTGGCTAAAACAGAAGGTTCTTCTTTCCTCAAACTCTCGGCTGGCTGGCGTCTCGGAGTGCAACTGACGCGGACCTGGCTCGTGTAATTATTACAGTAAATGTTGCAGGTGTTGGACGTGGTGCTGTCGCGACTGCTGCAGGCGGAGCCGCGGCCCAGCGTAGTGCAGGGACTGCAGCTGCTGCAGCGCTGCGTGCTGTGCGAGCCGCGCGCGCCGCTGCTGCTGTCCCTGCTGCTGTCCCTGCTGTCCGCGCTGTTCGTGTTCCTCAGCTGCGCCTCCAGCCAGCTGGCAGGTGCGTGTACAGCACCGCGTGGCGGAGGCTGCAGTGCTGCAGCGCTGCGTGCTGTGCGAGCCGCGCGCGCCGCTGCTGCTGTCCCTGCTGCTGTCCCTGCTGTCCGCGCTGTTCGTGTTCCTCAGCTGCGCCTCCAGCCAGCTGGCAGGTGCGTGTACAGCACCGCGTGGCGGAGGCTGCAGTGCTGCAGCGCTGCGTGCTGTGCGAGCCGCGCGCGCCGCTGCTGCTGTCCCTGCTGCTGTCCCTGCTGTCCGCGCTGTTCGTGTTCCTCAGCTGCGCCTCCAGCCAGCTGGCAGGTGCGTGTACAGCACCGCGTGGCGGAGGCTGCAGTGCTGCAGCGCTGCGTGCTGTGCGAGCCGCGCGCGCCGCTGCTGCTGTCCCTGCTGCTGTCCCTGCTGTCCGCGCTGTTCGTGTTCCTCAGCTGCGCCTCCAGCCAGCTGGCAGGTGCGTGTACAGCACCGCGTGGCGGAGGCTGCAGTGCTGCAGCGCTGCGTGCTGTGCGAGCCGCGCGCGCCGCTGCTGCGCTGTACGGTTCCTGTTGTCCGTACTTGTCTCCAAAGGAAATCTTAGTTTGGGACCAGGCAACATGTGTTTGGCACATCGTCTCAAATGATTTATTACCTGATTAATAATGTATTGTCGGTCCCCCAGGGCCTGGCGTGGGCGTGGCGGGCGCGGACCTGCTGCCGCGCGTGCTGGACAAGATCTTCGCGGCGCTGGTGTACGAGGGCGTGCCGCCCGACGACCGCCGCTCGCGCGCCGTCAAGAACGTGCGCCGCCACGCCGCCGGCCTGCTCGTCAAGCTGGGCTCCAAGGTAACAAGCGTACCTACTTTACGAAATTAAAAAAGTAATAAGTTTTATTGCAATATTTTTACGTACTAGCTGTTACTCGCGATTTCGTCCGCAACCGCAACAATAAAAAGTTGCCTATGTTCTTTCTCAGGGTCTAAACCATCTGTATACCAAATTTCATGTCGTTTATTTTTGCTTGTATGTAATTAACTGTCAGCAACCGGTTATTTACGCGCGGGAGGTGCGTTGCGGAGGGGACCATGACGTCACAGCGGACCACAGGGTCGCCATACCTCGGACCCGCTTCCTCCTTACGACTGACTTCACACGGACTATTCCTGTAGGCCTAACATGCGTACCGCGACAAAATTTTATCGACTCTCGTTCGCTCATCCTTCTATCCCTCTCATCGCTCAGTCAGGTGAGCGAGAAGCAACTTTCGCCGACACAATACGAGTGTCGTCGACAAATTATCTCGCGGCGGCATGGTAGCCCGACTGGGAGCCAGCTAACCGCGCGTATTTTCGTATTTTAACTTTACAACATTTTGCATATTAATTTGTATTGTTTCCAGTACCCCCTGCTCCTCCTGCCAGTGTTCCCCCGGCTGCACGAGATGTGCCGCTCGGCTCTGGCCCGCGCCGACCTCAGCGCTGTGGAGAGCGTAACGTTACAAGAAGCTCTCTTGCTAGTCTCGAATCACTTCTGCTGCTATGAGAGGCAAAGCGCGCTCGTTGCACAGGTTAGTATGACGGGATATCATATATACCTACTTATCATGATAGCGCACTCACATGATACACTAACTCGCGCTTACATAATAGTTGCTAGTTTGATTTGTATGTCAACAAAAAGATTTAAACATTTAGAAACATATTATATATTACGCACTTGTTGCATGTGTTCATGGGCGGCGGCAATTGCTTACCATCAGGTGATCCGCCTGCTCGTCTGCTACCTATCACATAAAAAAAAAGAAATATGAGAATTTCTAAACTAGACATGGACGTTGTAAATATGATTTTCACTACGCATCAACAAATCTATGGGAAACATTACATTTCTAATTTTATTATTATAACTTATATGTTGCTACCTATTCTGCGCTATCTGTCTGTAATTTCCTATTTTAATTTACATACCTACTTAAAACAACCAATGCCATTCAAGTTAGACCTTAAGCCTACGTTACGCCATCTAGTAACTATTTCATTTACAAAAACCCCGATTGAATCATCTGAATGATATCACAATTTTACTCAGAAGACTGTGCATTTTGTGATCTGTGGCATACGAACTACGAATCACCTGATAGTAAGCGATTGTTGCCGCCTATAAACTCGCGCAACACCAGTGCTGCCAACCTAACCAACTTCCCCGCTGATTGAGCCTCCATCGATAGTTATATTGCTACTTCTCCACAGGTCTTAGGCGACTGCAGCGAACGCTGGGCGTGGCTAGGTCCCCACGTGTCCTCGGCGGAGTCGCTGGCTCACCTCATCGGACTGGACGCGGCGCCCGACGCGCCCGACGTGGACGACGAGAGGGGCCGGGCGAGGCGGACCCTGCTGCACGCGCTCACGTTGCTGCTGGGGGTGGTCAAGCGGACCCAGGTGCCGGCTGACCCTGACAAGTGAGTGCCCTTTGTGTGTTGTAGTGGAATTAATCATTAGCTCGTTTAATCTGTTTCGACACGACGAGAGCGTCGGCCCTGCGACCGAACCCTTTTCGACTGGTGTGTCATCAAAATGTTAGGAATAAGTAGAGTTCCCTCGTTATTACGCTCACATTCTTACAAGGTCCTGTGTCCGTGTCTGATCCCTGAGATCAACTCTACGAATAATTTGGTTAAATTTGCGGGTAACTTTCGTCCGCAGGGCGTCCCGCGGCGGCTTCAGCGCGGGCGTGACGGCGGCCGGCAACCCGGTGTGGCGCAACCCGTGCGGCGCGCACGTGCTGCCGCTGATCCCGCACGCGCTGGCGCTGGCGCGCGCGCTGCACCTGCTGCACGCGCCGCACGCGCGCCCGCTGCGACACCCGCAGCACGCGCGCGCGCTGCACGCGCCGCCCGCCGAGCGCCGCAACCTGCTGGGCCTGCCGCAGGTGAGGCTCACACACAGCGACCGCACGCGCTGCACCTGCTGCACGCGCCGCACGCGCGCCCGCTGCGACACCCGCAGCACGCGCGCGCGCTGCACGCGCCGCCCGCCGAGCGCCGCAACCTGCTGGGCCTGCCGCAGGTGAGGCTCACACACAGCGACCGCACGCGCTGCACCTGCTGCACGCGCCGCACGCGCGCCCGCTGCGACACCCGCAGCACGCGCGCGCGCTGCACGCGCCGCCCGCCGAGCGCCGCAACCTGCTGGGCCTGCCGCAGGTGAGGCTCACACACAGCGACCGCACGCGCTGCACCTGCTGCACGCGCCGCACGCGCGCCCGCTGCGACACCCGCAGCACGCGCGCGCGCTGCACGCGCCGCCCGCCGAGCGCCGCAACCTGCTGGGCCTGCCGCAGGTGAGGCTCACACACAGCGACCGCACGCGCTGCACCTGCTGCACGCGCCGCACGCGCGCCCGCTGCGACACCCGCAGCACGCGCGCGCGCTGCACGCGCCGCCCGCCGAGCGCCGCAACCTGCTGGGCCTGCCGCAGGTGAGGCTCACACACAGCGACCGCACGCGCTGCACCTGCTGCACGCGCCGCACGCGCGCCCGCTGCGACACCCGCAGCACGCGCGCGCGCTGCACGCGCCGCCCGCCGAGCGCCGCAACCTGCTGGGCCTGCCGCAGGTGAGGCTCACACACAGCGACCGCACGCGCTGCACCTGCTGCACGCGCCGCACGCGCGCCCGCTGCGACACCCGCAGCACGCGCGCGCGCTGCACGCGCCGCCCGCCGAGCGCCGCAACCTGCTGGGCCTGCCGCAGGTGAGGCTCACACACAGCGACCGCACGCGCTGCACCTGCTGCACGCGCCGCACGCGCGCCCGCTGCGACACCCGCAGCACGCGCGCGCGCTGCACGCGCCGCCCGCCGAGCGCCGCAACCTGCTGGGCCTGCCGCAGGTAACTAGAGATGGCCTAGATTTCCCAGCAAAGGTTACACGCGCCCCATTTACAATTTCCTTAATCGGTTCTCTTCTAAGTGTCGGGAAAATTAAAATTTTCAAAAGCACTCGATCTTTTCAATTATATTTTTTCTGATTACAGGGCTCTCCTCTAGCGCGAGATCCGGATGCACCGCACACGAGTCCGACTGACCGCATGCAGAACTACCTTCATACGTTACATGACAATGTAAGGCCGATCTTTTTTAAACACCACCTAAATTCACTTCTATTTTAACTTGCGCTTTAAACAATGCATTACTTACTTGTTGGTCTAGTGGTTTAGTTACCGGATCATGATCTCTAGGTTTTGGTTTCGATGCCCGGGTCGAACAAAAAGTATGTTTCGAAATTTTCGAACATAGCTCGAATTTGAGATCAACCAATCCGCATTGTGATCAAGCCTAATCCCAAGTTAGAAGCGATTCCCCAACCAATCCTCACACTTCATGTGACTTGTCCAGCTTCTGTGCTGCCGCACGGTCTGATAGTCGAGTGTCGTGTTCCAGGTTTGCCACCTCGTGGGCGCGGCGGCGACGACGCTGGGGCGCGAGCTGTACTGCGTGCCGGGGCTGGCCAAGTTCCTGTCGGAGTCGCTGCTGCACGGGCTCGAGCACCTGCCCGACCACTGGCTGCGGCCCATCGTGCGCAACGCGCTCAAGCCGCTGCTGCACCACTGCCCGCCCGCGCACCACGCCGCCGTGGCGCTGCCGCTGCTGGACCACCTCGCGCCCTTCAGTGAGTCCACCACACACCATACACACTGGCTGCGGCCCATCGTGCGCAACGCGCTCAAGCCGCTGCTGCACCACTGCCCGCCCGCGCACCACGCCGCCGTGGCGCTGCCGCTGCTGGACCACCTCGCGCCCTTCAGTGAGTCCACCACACACCATACACACTGGCTGCGGCCCATCGTGCGCAACGCGCTCAAGCCGCTGCTGCACCACTGCCCGCCCGCGCACCACGCCGCCGTGGCGCTGCCGCTGCTGGACCACCTCGCGCCCTTCAGTGAGTCCACCACACACCATACACACTGGCTGCGGCCCATCGTGCGCAACGCGCTCAAGCCGCTGCTGCACCACTGCCCGCCCCGCGCACCACGCCGCCGTGGCGCTGCCGCTGCTGGACCACCTCGCGCCCTTCAGTGAGTCCACCACACACCATACACACTGGCTGCGGCCCATCGTGCGCAACGCGCTCAAGCCGCTGCTGCACCACTGCCCGCCCGCGCACCACGCCGCCGTGGCGCTGCCGCTGCTGGACCACCTCGCGCCCTTCAGTGAGTCCACCACACACCATACACACTGGCTGCGGCCCATCGTGCGCAACGCGCTCAAGCCGCTGCTGCACCACTGCCCGCCCGCGCACCACGCCGCCGTGGCGCTGCCGCTGCTGGACCACCTCGCGCCCTTCAGTGAGTCCACCACACACCATACACACTGGCTGCGGCCCATCGTGCGCAACGCGCTCAAGCCGCTGCTGCACCACTGCCCGCCCGCGCACCACGCCGCCGTGGCGCTGCCGCTGCTGGACCACCTCGCGCCCTTCAGTGAGTCCACCACACACCATACACACTGGCTGCGGCCCATCGTGCGCAACGCGCTCAAGCCGCTGCTGCACCACTGCCCGCCCGCGCACCACGCCGCCGTGGCGCTGCCGCTGCTGGACCACCTCGCGCCCTTCAGTGAGTCCACCACACACCATACACACTGGCTGCGGCCCATCGTGCGCAACGCGCTCAAGCCGCTGCTGCACCACTGCCCGCCCGCGCACCACGCCGCCGTGGCGCTGCCGCTGCTGGACCACCTCGCGCCCTTCAGTGAGTCCACCACACACCATACACACTGGCTGCGGCCCATCGTGCGCAACGCGCTCAAGCCGCTGCTGCACCACTGCCCGCCCGCGCACCACGCCGCCGTGGCGCTGCCGCTGCTGGACCACCTCGCGCCCTTCAGTGAGTCCACCACACACCATACACACTGGCTGCGGCCCATCGTGCGCAACGCGCTCAAGCCGCTGCTGCACCACTGCCCGCCCGCGCACCACGCCGCCGTGGCGCTGCCGCTGCTGGACCACCTCGCGCCCTTCAGTGAGTCCACCACACACCATACACACTGGCTGCGGCCCATCGTGCGCAACGCGCTCAAGCCGCTGCTGCACCACTGCCCGCCCGCGCACCACGCCGCCGCACGGTAGGCTGAAAATTTACTCTAGAAGACTTTGGGATCTCGAAAAATGACTTCGCGTTTTTAAGAAACCAATTAAATATTTTGATTCTACCATTAAATACAAGACATTTTTATAGATTGGTGTTTTTTGATTAATTGGTTAGTTTAAGAGCAATATTTTTTTGAAAAATAATTTGTATGGAGAAAAACATAAATTGTACAATATCTCCAATTCCTCAAGTTTCCTCAAAATAATATTATCAGGGATATATAACACAATTTTTTTGCCTATTTTAGCATCTGCACCTATGCTTCGATATTCACCGATCTCGTCACTAAATAACAAAAACTTATTTTCCCGGTAAAAAAAATCTCTATTCCACACCACGGTCGAGGTTGAGAACCAAGTGCGTTTTTTTTATCAGTGGTATCCCCGGTAGGCCTAATCCACTCATCTTTTTGAACAAAACGCCTTAAGTTCTTTATCGTTTTCACTATTTAAATCAAAATTATTGGACGCCAGTTTAGATTTTATGATATTGTAAAAGGCACTGTTGTCCTTAAAACTACTGCCACTTTCTTTCAACTTCACAAACACATCAATATTAGTTACTAAATCGGAAAACATTATAAATTACATTATGAAAATATAACTCACAAAATATACGCGTATGCTTAGAAATCGAAACAAGGAATGTATTTACGAGATTTGAGTGAAAAAATTAAACATCGAAAAATATAAACATTTGGAGGGTGGTTGGTAATTCTCAGTGTTTTGTGTTGGTAAAAGTTAACTAAGTAGGTATTTGTAATGCAACGTTTGGATGCAGATGTAAAAACATAACTATAGTTCGTGCCAGATAAACTTGCAATAAAAGTCATTCACCCCACTTGTACCAAGAAGTCGTCAAAAATTCGCGATACAGATCGCTTCCCATACTAAACTGTCGATAAAATTACATTTGCCGTGTTTCATAATACCAAACGTCAAAGTTCTAGTGTGAAGTTCGCACGTCAAGGACTATGAAATTGTATGAAACACGGCAAATGTAATTTTATCGACAGTTTAGTATGGAAAGCGAACTGTATCACGGATTTTTGACGACTTCTTGGTACAAGCGGCAAGTGGGCTGAATGACCTTTATTGCAAGTTTATCTGGCACGAACTATAGGTACTTATTGTCATTCTAGTAAATACTTTAGTATTATTTAAAAAAAAACTTACTCACTTATTTTTGGAGGATCACAATATCTAAGTACCGAAATTGTGTTATAGGAATGAGATTTAAGGACAAAAATTAAGAGCACGATCACCAATATGTGGATCAGCTTGCTCGGTTAAATATGCAGGCAATTAAATTAATGTTCTTGGAAATCCTTATTGCGAATATCATAAATGAAATAATATACTAGTAAATACATATTCTATATGGTGAAAATTCTTTAAATGGGTCAATAATGTTTATGTTTATTTCATTACTTCATTATAAAGGGTAAAAAAGGCACAAAAATGTATTGAAATAATAAAGTATAATACTTTTATAATAGGTAGGTAATGACTAGGTTAGACGCTATATTTTTGTAGCATTCATTTTTCATAAATTACTTTTAACTTTAAACATCCCTTGAAGTAGTATGGAAAATGTGTTTCAATTTATTATTTTAAATTAGAGTTATTTTTATAAGGAAATAATAACTACATTATTTTTAACTTTGAACATGTATATCTCAAAAAGTACTGCATAAATTGAAAAACATAATATAACATAAAAGTATAGTATTGATACGTAGAATCTTAATATGCACTTAAAAATCCCAAAGTCCACGTTTAGCATTTTCAGCCCATTGTGCGCCGTGGCGCTGCCGCCCTTCATGAGTCCACCACACACCATACACACTGGCTGCGGCCCATCGTGCGCAACGCGCTCAAGCCGCTGCTGCACCACTGCCCGCCCGCGCACCACGCCGCCGTGGCGCTGCCGCTGCTGGACCACCTCGCGCCCTTCATGAGTCCACCACACACCATACACACTGGCTGCGGCCCATCGTGCGCAACGCGCTCAAGCCGCTGCTGCACCACTGCCCGCCCGCGCACCACGCCGCCGTGGCGCTGCCGCTGCTGGACCACCTCGCGCCCTTCAGTGAGTCCACCACACACCATACACACTGGCTGCGGCCCATCGTGCGCAACGCGCTCAAGCCGCTGCTGCACCACTGCCCGCCCGCGCACCACGCCGCCGTGGCGCTGCCGCTGCTGGACCACCTCGCGCCCTTCAGTGAGTCCACCACACACCATACACACTGGCTGCGGCCCATCGTGCGCAACGCGCTCAAGCCGCTGCTGCACCACTGCCCGCCGCGCACCACGCCGCCGTGGCGCTGCCGCTGCTGGACCACCTCGCGCCCTTCAGTGAGTCCACCACACACCATACACACTGGCTGCGGCCCATCGTGCGCAACGCGCTCAAGCCGCTGCTGCACCACTGCCCGCCCGCGCACCACGCCGCCGTGGCGCTGCCGCTGCTGGACCACCTCGCGCCCTTCAGTGAGTCCACCACACCATACACACTGGCTGCGGCCCATCGTGCGCAACGCGCTCAAGCCGCTGCTGCACCACTGCCCGCCCGCGCACCACGCCGCCGTGGCGCTGCCGCTGCTGGACCACCTCGCGCCCTTCAGTGAGTCCACCACACACCATACACACTGGCTGCGGCCCATCGTGCGCAACGCGCTCAAGCCGCTGCTGCACCACTGCCCGCCCCGCACCACGCCGCCGTGGCGCTGCCGCTGCTGGACCACCTCGCGCCCTTCAGTGAGTCCACCACACACCATACACACTGGCTGCGGCCCATCGTGCGCAACGCGCTCAAGCCGCTGCTGCACCACTGCCCGCCCCGCGCACCACGCCGCCGTGGCGCTGCCGCTGCTGGACCACCTCGCGCCCTTCAGTGAGTCCACCACACACCATACACACTGGCTGCGGCCCATCGTGCGCAACGCGCTCAAGCCGCTGCTGCACCACTGCCCGCCCGCGCACCACGCCGCCGTGGCGCTGCCGCTGCTGGACCACCTCGCGCCCTTCAGTGAGTCCACCACACACCATACACACTGGCTGCGGCCCATCGTGCGCAACGCGCTCAAGCCGCTGCTGCACCACTGCCCGCCCGCGCACCACGCCGCCGTGGCGCTGCCGCTGCTGGACCACCTCGCGCCCTTCAGTGAGTCCACCACACACCATACACACTGGCTGCGGCCCATCGTGCGCAACGCGCTCAAGCCGCTGCTGCACCACTGCCCGCCCGCGCACCACGCCGCCGTGGCGCTGCCGCTGCTGGACCACCTCGCGCCCTTCAGTGAGTCCACCACACACCATACACACTGGCTGCGGCCCATCGTGCGCAACGCGCTCAAGCCGCTGCTGCACCACTGCCCGCCCGCGCACCACGCCGCCGTGGCGCTGCCGCTGCTGGACCACCTCGCGCCCTTCAGTGAGTCCACCACACACCATACACTGGCTGCGGCCCATCGTGCGCAACGCGCTCAAGCCGCTGCTGCACCACTGCCCGCCCGCGCACCACGCCGCCGTGGCGCTGCCGCTGCTGGACCACCTCGCGCCCTTCAGTGAGTCCACCACACACCATACACACTGGCTGCTTGGTTATTTTTGATGTGAGATAGCAAAATGTCACTAAACGACCAATGACGTTGAATAAGTAAATATCGCACTTAAAAAATTCCTCGGAGGGTTCAGGTGGGATTCGAACCCACAACCTGCCACAGTCCGGGTAGCTGTACTACCAATTTTACTAGCCGAACCTCTTACTAAGCCGACGAATTTCGTAAGTGCTTAACTCGCCATGAGCTGACGATAGTTAAGTTAGATATACAATGACGTTGAAGTTGGACCTGAGTCTATACATACGCCATCTAACGGATTTTCCACACGCGGTAACCCCTATTGACGGTGTGCGGATGTCGCAGAATCATAGGTTTAGCGCACTAGCGGCACAGGCCTACGACTCGCTGCCGACATGAAACCACAGTGCCCAAATTCATCAAGATCGGCCGCCGTAGCCTAATCGGTTGATGGATATTATTTATTTATTTATTTCTTATTGGAAAACACACAGCATCTTATTGACATGAATTGAATGAATTATAACATCACAATAGATTTTAACTGTGGCAGAGCCATGCTCCGGCATGAATGGGACGGCTCGACCGGAGCGATACTACTGCCTAACCGGCGTGAAGCAGCACCTGTGCTGTGTTTCGCCGAGTGAGGGTACCGGAGGCCCACCCGGGAGGAAGGGGTTGTGACTCCACTGGTGTTGCAGGTGTCCATGTGCGGCAGCAATCGCTTACCATCAGGTGATCCGTCTGGTCGTCTGCTACCTATCACATTTTTTTTTTTCAGAAATGTTTTATTAATGTCTACCGCTAATATGTTGGTTTACCGATTTCTAACACTATCTGTAATCTATACTGTTACCTACTGACCTTTTGAAAGTGGAAAATCTATTTTGTGTTTTTTCAGTGTTAAAACATTTATCAAAACGATGGGACTACATCACGTCCCTATACGAGTCCGGGAAGTTGGAAGAGGAGGGCGGCAGCGAGTCACAAGAGGTGCTGGAGGACATGCTCGTCCGGCATCTAACTAGGGAACATTTAGAAGTGCTCAAAGTGAGTAACATATGTTTTTCCTATTAGTATACATTTTTATCTGGAACACCAGCAGCGTGAAACTTTGTACCTGTAACATGACATATCCATTAATTAGGCAAAGGGACAATTTTTGATCACCTGAGTTTGAACTGTATCTTTCAAGACATAAGAGTGAAATCCAATGACATTTTTCGGTATTCGAATGAATAATGGTAATTTTTTTTAGAACTTAGGGACTCAAAATGTATCCTTTACATAATACGTCTCGACTGGTTCCAATCTGCCCGTACTGTAGGCAAGCGTGGTGATTAAGTCTAATCCCATCATAATGTAATGTAAAGTGGACTCCATTTTCCGCACTTAGATTCTTTTTCGGTCCATACGGTACGTGATGGGTCGGCCGGTTACAAAAGCCGGCCCAGCTCCGCCTAGACGCGCAGAAGTTTCCTGGGAACTTCACAGGCTGGGGACCTCACCGTTCCGAGGGTTTGCTTGCGTTGGGTGGCCACAGCATCGCACTCCGGGATCACATGCGTGACAGATTCCTCGGCATTATCCTCTACATAGAGGGCTGTTAGTTGAGCTTATTATATAAAGGTGTTTAAAGGGCAGTGACCCGTGATTGTTCCTATCATTATTCTGAGTTCATTTCTTGTTAGGTTTAACAGACGTTTTGTGAGTCGTGGATATATTGTTGGCAGCGCTAGTTTTGATCCAATCATAGTGGCGATGACTTGATTTCTATGATGGAGGCTTTGCCCTGCAGTGGGACAGTAAGGCTGATACTTGACTCGTTACATTGCAGATCACGCTAGTGGACGGCGGGTTGAGCGCGGAGGCGTCGGGCGGGGACATGGAGGAGGACGCGCCGCCCAGCGCGCCCGCGCGCGCGCCCGAGCAGGTGTCCGAGCTGGGCGCGCTCGTGCTGCAGCACAGCGTGGCCGGGCCTGCCGCGTTGCATACGGTCAGTCTAAATATTTTGTTACTATGAAATTTCACAGATACTGGTACTTACATGAAATATCCGGCAGTGATCTGGCAGAAAACCAAAGTTATCGACTTAGTTCACCGGATTAGTAAGCTGAACTGCCAGCAGTGGGCTGGCTATATCTGTAGCAAAACTGACAACCGTTGGGGTAAACGAGTTCTGGAGGGGAGTCCGCGTCTCGGTAAACGTAGTGTAGAACGACCTCAGGCCAGATGGAGTGATGATCTGCGCAAGAGGGCTGGATGGAGCTGGATGCGAGTAGCCGAAATCCGATCAAATTGGCGAGCGTTTGGAGAGGCTTATATCCAGCAGTTTACTGCAACAGGTTGATGATGATGATGATGGCACGAAATATAGTAGTAGACAGAATTTTTTAGGGTGATAGAACTGGCGAGTGTTGGCGTGGTAGTGGTGGAAAATGGTAAATGTTACATTGTTATATCATCGGCAGGTGCTGTGGGCGCTGATGTGGAACGACTCGACGTCGTCGCTGCGCGCGTGCGCTCTGGCGCTGCCGGCGCTGCGCTGCGCGCTGGCCGCGGGGCGCGTGAGCGCGGCCGAGGCCAGCAGCGCGCTCGCCGCCGTGCTGCAGGCGCTGCGCACGCACGGCCAGCACGACGCCAACCAGGCCGCGCTGCTCGCGCTCGCCGTGCAGGTAACACCCAGCGTGAGCGCGGCCGAGGCCAGCAGCGCGCTCGCCGCCGTGCTGCAGGCGCTGCGCACGCACGGCCAGCACGACGCCAACCAGGCCGCGCTGCTCGCGCTCGCCGTGCAGGTAACAACCACCAGGCGACTAAGACCGAGCGCCAGGCGCTAGGCGGCTAACACGCTTCCAGGCGCGTCTGCAAGCTAGGACTGCACGACGCTTCGGCCTCGTACACGGGGCTCTTTATTATTTTTTAACCGACTTCAAATACGAGGAACGTTCTCAATTCGACCCGTATGTTTTTTTTATGTAAGTTACTCGATTTCCTCGCCAGTTATGAATGGTTTTTTATGATTCTTATTTTGTTTGATGGGCCATCATTCAAAGGTGGTCTCATATACATTTAATCAAAATTGACTCAGTGGTTTTTTAAAAAAAAAACAACAAAAACCAAAAAAAAATGGTTCAATGGTATATATTGATGATGTAGTCTTGAAGTCGATTTTGCTTTTTCATGTAATTTAAAAACAACTTCAACGTAAAGATTCAAGCTGGTAGAATAGAAAAAAAAAACAGTTCCTGGATATCTCTTGTTTTATTTGGAAGCTTGAATTCAGACGACGCACCTTATTTGCTTCGTACGATCAGTTTGCTTCATGTGTATTGTATGTGTGGTGCGCAGGCGTACGAGGCGCTGCGGCCGTGCTTCCCGAACATCGTGACGGTGCTGCGCGAGATCCCCGACGTGGACGCGCACGACCTGCACCGCCTGGACGAGAAGCTGGCCGCCGCGCCCGCCAAGCCCAGCAAGATCGACAAGAGCAAGCGGGATTTGTTCAAGAAGATCACTTCTAGGGTGAGGCTTTTGTTTACCAGGAGACACCCCGAACCGTCAGGTCATGGAATAATATGCCCTTCCCGTTTAAGTCGCTTCCCCCGAAGAATAAAGTCCGATCTCCTATTATTAAACATATTGCAAATCGGACTTTATTCTTTGGAGCAGAAAGTCCGATCTCCTATATTAAAAACATATAGCAAATCGGACTTTATTCTTTGGAGCAGTCGAAGTGTTTTCTCCTTCTTACAATCATATTGTTAGAGCGGGGCGTAGAACGGCATCTCAGCAAGCCTTCAGAGGTGAGACTTAACGGACACTTGTTCTTTTGTGCCTGACAATCTCATATTTGGATCTCACGGCCGCTTACCACCAGGCGGAGTGAGGTCATCATGTCCTCTATATGTATAAAAAAGGACAGACACGCTTTGGTACGAACGGACCGGCTACTCTTGGAGTGATACCACGAGCTTGCTTGTAGGTGTCTTCGGACGACGGAAATCGCTCACCTTCAAATGTGCTCGTGAAAGTGGAGAACGAAGCCCTCAAAATTCATTGTTTGTATGGTGTCTTTGAATAAACAAACCCAAGAAGCGAAACACAAGCACGATGCAATCGACGTTGAGCGCCATCTATTGGTAGCGGACTAATGTCTGCCCGCTAGTTCGTCAATAAATTAGTATTATATTGATATTTCCAGTTAATCGGGCGCAACGTAGGCCAGCTGTTCAAGAAGGAGGTGTACATCCTGGACCTGCCCAGCATGCCGGTGCGCGAGCGCGACAAGCCGCGCGGACCGCTGGACTGCAGCGACGGCGCCGCGCTCGACACGCTGTTCGCGCACGCGCCCACGTAGCCCACCCCCGCCCCGCCTCTAGCCATATCCTAATCGCGATGTTAAACATTCTCTGTGAATAACCATTTATATGTTATTATTAAATTATATTATGAAATTTATTTCTGGTTTTATTGCTTTGTTTACTCGTATGAATACAACGGTTAGTTTGGATTCCGTAAAATACGTGCGGAAATACGTTTTGATCGAAAAATATTATGCAAAGTAAAGTTCTCGCTGAATGTTATCCGACCTTGTTCCTGAACTATAAACGGCCGCCCGCCCGCGACTTCGTACGCGTGGAGTTAGTTACCGTCCACACAATACAGGGTGTATCTGTGAACATTTACATCCCTGTAACCTCGTGTTGTACCAACCATATTTGTTATATCTCATATTTTATACAAAGTTGGTCACGTGTCTTGGTCAGTTTTATATGGGGCGTCGAGAAAAAAATTTCGTTGAATTTCGGGAAGATTTTGAACAAATGTTGTTCAGAACGGTTGGTAGAACACATGGTTAAAGAGACGTAAATGGTCACAGATACACCATGTTTATTTTTATAAATTGTAGCCTGTGTTATTGTGATGTTTAACTTAAAGTTTCATTAAAATCGATTCGATAGTTTTTGCATGAAAGAGGAGCATATATCCATCCATCCATATTTACATTCACGTTTATAATATAAGTGGGATAACATGATAACATCATTTGATCCGATGGCTTAGCAATCCAAAAATAAGACAACAAATATGGTACAATAAATAAATAATTTATTTCAACCATAGTAAAAGCAGTCGTAAAACAGTTCGAACTTAAAATTAACTTTTAATTCCGGTGGAACAGAAGTCTCACTTCTCGTACGTGTATACCATTTGTTTGCCTAAGTCTACGTTCTTCCCGTTGCTGACTAGCGCGACTGTGCCGGAAGCCACGTCTACTTTTAATACTGCAGTGTTGTCCAAGACAATACATTTCGTTTCGTGGTCTCCAGGGACGGGGATCTTGCGCGGCCCCAAGACTGGGTCGATATACCGCCACACCTTCAGGCAGCTCGCATCTGAAAATAACATAATTATTCTTGAATTTTACCATACATTACACACCGGTCACCTGGTCTCAAAGAGAGCGGATTATTCACACGCGATCGCGACGCGATTGCCTACCTAAATTCGATTACTGATAATTATAATTTTGTAATTCTTCTGTTTGATATTCGTAAAAAAAGTAAATCATACATCCAAAAAATGGTATATAAATAAATACCTTTGATCGCTTTAACTTCTTTGCTGATCTTGGCTTTAACCCTCTCGACGGTGTCTCCGTCGGCGAGGCTCACGGTGACGGTGAAGAGGCCGTTCAGCGGGGTAGGGTTGATGAAGCTGACGTCGACGCCGGGCTCGGCCGAGAAGTTGATGTGCGGCGCGCCGGGCGCGCAGTCCTCGCGCGACTTCTCCGACGCCTCCGGGCTGTCCGTGAACTTCACTTCTATTGTGTCCAGCTGTGAACAATAATTAAGAAGATGGAGGCCAATTACTTGGTTTTCGCCTTCCATGTCGAGTCGATTTCATGGAACGCTCAATTAATAGGAGAACACAGATAACAGTCGACATTCCTTATCTTGTTCTCCTATTGGTCTATGCGTTCCATGAAGTCGACTCGACATAAGGCGAAAACCGAGAATTGGCCTCCTGATCGTTGTTGGGAATAAGGAGGGTAAACGAACCCGAGGACGATCCTCAACTAGATGGACCGATCACTTGATCGGATCAACGAAACACAGCGCAGGCGTTGCTTGCCTATTTATGGCGGCTCAAGTGAGAGGAGCATCTGCAAATAAGTTTTGCTCGGTCGTCAGAGACGCCATAAATAGGCAAGCAACGCCTGCGCTGTGTTTCGTTGAGTGAGTGAGGGTACCGGAGGCCTAATAGGGGGGAATGGGGGTTTAAGGTTGGCAGCGCACTTGTGACTCTGCTGCTTTTGCAGATATCTATTGGCGATGGCAATCGCGTATCATCATGTGATCCGTCTGCTTGTCTGCCACCTATCACATTAAAAAAACGGGGTTTTCACACACGAGGCACAAACTAATTTACACTCAAGCTGCCTACATCGCGAGCTAAATATGTTATAACGAAGCTGTCCCGTAAACGAATGAGAATATACATTTCGGATCCAAACAATGATGAGACAGAGCAGCGCTCGGCCCTCAAACTTCGCATATACACAATATGCAAAATTACATTGAACTCTGTTCGGCACAAATGAGAGAGACAAACTGTAGGGGACAAAAATCTGTCCAGTTACATATTCTAATCGGTATTTAACATTATGAGTACATTTGAAGCAATTTCTCTTATGAAGAAAAAAGTCTTAAACGTAACGACCAAAAGCTTGAATTCAATTTATAAAACTGCAATAATGCAGTTGTCATCGCGTTATCAAAACACAACGGACTTCTTATCGATACTTTAGAGAGTTCAAAGGTCTCATGATACACTTGAAAATTTAACCTTATCAATCTGAGTCGTTCAACAAAAAGTAATTGGACAATTTAATATATTTACGAGCTGGTATCTCTGTCAATGTCAACGATAAATATGATATACGAGAAGTATTACTTACGCCTATGAACAATAATAGAACATGACCTACCTACACCTATTTCACATAGACCAGTGACTACTTCGGTGGCGCAAGTTCTAGTTGGTTTGGGGAGGGACGTGAAGGCTCTTCAATCCGTACTCAAAGGGAGAGTCACGCTTCGGCATGAATAGGCCAGCTCGACCGGAATTACTTTACTGTTGCAGCATCTGTTTTTTTTAAGTTTAGAGCCGTGGTCGTCAAACTGCGGCACGCGAGCCGCGTGCGGCCCGCGGCCGTTAGTCGTGCGGCTCGCGGTAGATTCCTTTAATTAATAGTAACTACACATCCGTACTTCACATATAATGCGGCCCGGACCTTAGTGCTCACATTGTTATGTGTGGCTCTTGAGCAGTAAAGTGTGACGACAGCTGGTTTAGAGGGCAGACGAACAGTCGGTCAATCACCTGATGGTAAGTGCTTACCATCGTCCATGGACACCCGCAACACCAGAGGTGTCACAAGTGCGCTGCCGTCCTTTTAAGGTCGTAACACTAGCTTGAACTTAGGGCTTTATTACGATACGACTTCATACTTACATCCAAAGTGTTGAGCAGGTACTGGCGGTTGTCGAGCAGGACGGCGGCCTCGTCGAAGGGCAGCCCCACGGACAGCGCGTCGGCGCCCACGCGCTCCGCGTGCTCGCGCGTGGCCTGCACGAACGGCATCACGCGCTTCATGTACTTCTTGAGCTCGGCGATCTCGCCCAGCTTGCTGGATATCGTCTTGTTGTCGGGGAGACCTGACGGCTGTTGGTTAAACAAGTTTTTATACATGTCGGTGGCAAAGAAGCTCGGCTCGCCTGATGGTAAGCAAAAACGCAGCCTATGGACGCCTGCAACTCAAGAGGACCTATATACGTGTTGCCGATCCCTTACTCCTTTTTTGAAGAACCTCATACTGTATAGGTACTGTTTCTCTCGGGAAAACTTCTGGAGACCTTTTTACAAGTGCTTGACAACTTTGACACCAGTGATCTTACCATGAGTTTGATATACTATCGCTATCGAAAACTATCGCTTTGTCTCCTTCATTATAATGCATTTGAAAGAGACAGAGCAATAGTTTACGTTATGACAGTTTTCGATGTCAACTCATGGTAGCGCTACAGGTCAGTGTGGACAAAATTAAAAAAATTAAGCACCCCGACAGGTAATACGGCATCATTAATATATTCTACTAGAATACCAGAAATATTAAAGAAATTAAGTCAAAATATGTAATCCATCATATTGTGGTCAAATAAAAAAAAACCACTAAAGACTAGCCTTATCAGTTATCCAAAGACTGAATGCTACGAGCGAATAACTTGCAGATAGCGTGGGAATTTAGACCTTCTCCCAAAGGTTTTAAAGGTTTCTTAAGAGCATATAAAAATTTCCAGGCCTCTGGACACTTACCCCATTAAGTTCCTTCAAGGTTGTCAGAATGATATGTTGCCACCTCGGGTACTCCTTGGCGACCCAGATGACGGCCTTGTTGGGCTTCTTCTCGGGCTTGGGCGCTTCGCCCTTCTTCGGCTTCTTGACGGCGGTGTGGTTCTTGAGGTAGATGCGGAAGGAGTGCGCCGCGTCCATTAAGTAGTTGCTGGCTTTCACCGCCACCTCGTCTATCTCGCCAGCGACGGGCCAGCGTTCGTGGAGGATACTCTTTTTCTGGAGTTGAAAAAGAAAAATGATATTTTTTTAAAGTTTATAATTGGTACCAAGAGTTTTAATTATCTTACAAACTCATAATACACACAAAAACATAAAACATAAATCAAACAATAATATATACTGCGCTGTTTCGTCGAGCGAGTGAGGGCAACGGAGGCCTAACTGGGGGGAAAGGGGGTTAAAGGTTGGCAGCGCACTTGTGACTATTGTTGCAGGTATATATGGGTGGCGGCCATTGCTTACCATCAGGTGATCCGTCTGCTTGTTTGCCACCTAGGACATAACATAACTAGCAACCCAAGCTCGCGATAATCGACGCGGTTTGAGAACCCTAAGTTTTCTTTTACAGCTTACTCTTAAAATAATCAATTTGTTCCGTACGGATCCAACCGGCATATATTGCGACGATGGAAATTAAATTATGTTTTCATTCCAGTACCTATAACATCAAACATTCATGTCAATCAAGACTTATTATTCGATAATGACTTATTTATGGATGTTTCGATTCCTTAGTGGGGTTTCATTGTCCTAATTCTTGGGTCTATGCATACCCTGGAGTCCGATGCACTTATTAAATAATATTGTTTATTTACTGACGTGACGATTTAGACCACCACATACAGGATTGGCAAGCACTGGCTACTGACAGACTAACAGATGAGTTTGGAAGGGGCCTTTGCTCAGCAGTGGAACAGTTTAGGGCTTAAATATATTTTTTAATTAGCCTAACCTTTAGGCTAATAAAAAAATATATAACTAGGTCAATCTACATATACATCATAAATCGCTTACCATCATTATGATCCGTCGGCTCGTCTGTCACCTATCACATAAAAAATCGGTACTCACGTTTCCTAACAGCTCCCAGACGTGCTCAGCTACATGCGGGCAGATCGGCGACATGAGCCTGGCCTGCGTGTCGATGTACCGCTGCACGACGCCGGCGTGCATGGCGTCGGCGCACAGCTCGCGGTACTTGTCGCGCGCGGCCTGCAGCTCGAAGAAGCCGCTCTTCAGCGCCTCCTTGAACAGCATCTTGTTGTAGTTGTCGTCTGTCTGCGCGATCTTGGTGTTCATCTCGCTGATGAAGACTTTGTCGTGGAAATTGTGCTCGCCTGAAAAAAAAAGGTTTTTTTTTTGCTGTCTGGTAATCAACAAATGGCTTAAAACAAAGCGCGTGATAGGGTGAGAAGCTCCGATTCGGTCATAAAATCCAGATCGTTGATGCCCTAGTTAGGCTGTTATTATCTAGAAAATCTAACAACCAGAGATGTCCATGGTGTTGCGGGTGTCTATGGGCGAATCGCTTATCGTCAGGTGATTCAACTCGTCTACCTATCAGATAAAAAACAAGTCAATTTCTCCTGTACCTGTTCTCAGAGTCGGTTTCGCCGCCACCATCTCCTTGACCCACTCAATGAAAGTGAACAGCCTGAGGATGGCCGCGTCGGCCGTGCTCTCGACGAAGTTGGCGTCCTCCACCGAGTCGCCCGCGTCCGCCAGCGTGAGCCGCATGCCGTCCGCGCTGAACTTCTCGATAGGACTCCGACAGAGTCAGGAAGTTGCCCTCCGACTTCGACATCTTGGCGGAATTCAACATGAGGTGCCCGTTCGCCCGCACCCCTTTAGGCCACTTCGTCTCGTCTTTGGGCCACATCGCGCAGTGGTTGTAGATGTAGAACGTCAGATGGTTCTGGATCAAGTCTTTGCCTGACGCTCGTAAATCGACTGGGTACCTTAAATAAAAGTTTCAAATTATTTTCATGCGGACGCGGGTAGCTCCGCTCGTGTGTATATGATCGTCAATATATTCAATGTACAGACACAGCTTTTTACAGTTTTATTATATCGAAATAGGTATATAGAGAAGATGATCTCACTTAGTAAATAATAAGGGTTACTTTTGAAAATCACTTACCAAAACTGGAAAGATGTTCTCATAAGGTCCAGATTTTTTTTCGATATCTTTGTATTCTTGGGAAGCGGCGCATCTTTGAAGAAAATGTAATCCCAAACCTCGCTGGTCATCTCTTCCGGTTTTATCTTGAGAGCATTCTCTTTGTTGCCTCTGAAGGTACCTCCTTGGAGGAAATGCGATATAGTGTAATAGGCATTGTAAATGGTCGAATCTGAGAGAGATTCTATGACCCATTGAGTATCCCAAGGCAGTTTAGTTCCTAGAAGTAAAGACATATTATTAATGTATTATGAATTTATGAAACACCAAGTTAAAAAACAGAAAGTGTATCAAGAATTACATACCAAGACCATAAGTTCTAGAGCATGCATACTCATGCAGCCACTTGAGTGTGGCTTGGAAGTTTTTCCTGACCTCATCATGGTAAGTGTTCATCGCTCCCAGAGCTTTTTCTGCTTGACCTTTCCATTCTTCATTGCCATAATCAAGATACCATTGGTTACAGAGGGCTACCACGCACTCATCCCCAGATCTAGACATAATAGTTTTCTCTGGCTCATAATAAATAACAGCACTGTTTTCTTCAATCAGTTTGGTTTGGAGATTCTTCTTCACATCTTGAATTTTGCTTCCTTTGTATTCTCCTACTAAAAGCACTCCATCGTAGAAACCTTTTAAGTAGACCATTTCTTTGGCCTGGGTCAACTTGTCCTTATCGTTCTGACTTTGAATCTTTAATTTGTCGTACACGTGGACGGCGGACAGGTTTCCAAACTCTGGAATTTCTAGGATGGGAACAGGTTTGAATGGGAGGATCATTTCGTCCTTGATACTATACTTTTCTCGGAAAGCTGGTTTTTTCTGGAGATCTACTAACGCCGCGTAATCATCAGGGGAGTCTGATGGTACACTTGTAACGATACCCGTGCCTTTGTCCTCCTTGATGGTCAACATTGGGAGACAGTACACTTTTGGGTAACAAGTAAATGGGGACTTTACGGCCACTCCAAGTAGGTCCTGTCCAACGATTTCTAGTATGATTTTAAATTCTCCGTCATTCGCCGTAAATCCCTGATAGGCCATATTTCTGGCGGCTCGCCTTGTGCAGATAAATATTCCATCTTTTACAGTTTCAAAAGCAATGTATTTAATATCAGGGTGAACCCAGCAGTTAGTTTGACCATACATAGTCTCAGGCCTTAATGTTGCTGCAACTAGGTTGATATTTTTGCCTTGTAGAGACCTTAAAAAAAAGAGTTGGGTTGAAATATCAAGAGTATAATAAGTTGCTTATTCTATAAGTTTTACTTATAGTATAGTACTGACTTGAGCGCCGGTGGAAGTGGTTCCTGCACGGCCATTTTGATGAGCGTGTACTCTTGCGGGCCCGCGCCCTCGCCGCTGCTGCGGTCGTGGTCCATGCACGGCTGCTTGTCCAGAGGCGAGAAGATCGTGTACCTCTTGCCGTACATGATTTTGTTGCGCTCCTTGAGGTGGTTGAATTGCCATCTGATGAATGAATCGTAGAACGGGTTCGCGTCAGTTGTAATGAACTTTCGACGCCAATCCACCTAAAAAATTAAACTACAATAAAATACACCTTCTATACTATTTATAAAGAGGTTAATCTCATATTCCACGCCAGGGTTTATAGTTAAATCGAAAACTCGAAACACTTGCGCGATACAATCAACGCCCAGCGCCATCTATTGGTATACAGTGGAACTACAGCCCCGAAACGAAGTGAAAGCGGGCCACTAGTACATAATAAAAGTTTAGTTCTTTAAATGTTTAGTATACTGATTTTATTGAAAAATAATAGGAACATGGTCTTACATGAATACCCATTTTCTTTAAATCTGCAACAGCTCTTGGCGGAAAATATTCGAGCCAGTGACTTTCGCTGGCAAACTCTTTAATCTCCTCCTCGGGTATCCCTAGACTCCTCATGATCTGCCATTGGTACTTGGCAGAGCCTGTTTTGGCTACTGCTTTACTCTTCTTCCCCTTACTTTTATCTTTTGGCACAATGTCCCCTTCTTCTTTCACTTCCTCCTGCTCCTCCTCCGGAAACACAGGAGGGAATCCAAAGAGTTCCATCTCTCTCTTCAATTTGTCAGCACAAGCTTTTATGGGCATTCCTGTGCAGTGGAAACCAAATGGAAATAATACCATTTTGCCTTTTAACCGATGATATCTTGATGCAAACTAAAAATGTTTACATAAAAGTTAAAACGATTGAAGTAATTTTTTTATGTACATATCATTGTAAACTTTACATCATAATTCTACATAGATTATCTTTTATTACTTATGTAATTACAAAAGTTTATAATCAAGGTTAAAGGTCAATGACATCGCAGTCATGGCACAAAGCAGCAAACATTTGCTCAACATAAAATATTTATTACTACAACTTACTTCACATTTAGATAGTGAGAATGTATGTCCTAAATGCAAACGGCCATTCATATATGGGTAGGGAAACGTACACATGAACTTGTCATGTGGCTTCCCATCGCTGGGAGCCTCCATTTCGAAGATCTTTTCCCGTTCCCATCTCTCCTGAACCTTCTTCTCGATCTCCTGTAGATACTCAACCTTAAATGTCCCCTTCCTGTCTAATGCGGTCTAAAATAAATGGGTTTTGGTTACTATTTGTAAGTTGCAGTCTTCCAATAGAAAACATTTTAGGAAATAGTTTATACTGAAGGAAGAATAAATAATAGGGATTTCCTTAAATCATAAGTAATTATCAAGGGTTAAAAAATGCAGAATAAGATAACCATAAACAGCTTAAGTGCTGCATTTAACACAAATTAATGTAGGTAACTACTGCAATTTTCATTAATCTAGGGTTTAGGTATAAAACGGATATTTTTATTCCCAGTACATAAGTCTTTTACAACAATCATCTACGTTGTGAGTGGAGTGACTTCTTAGATGGTATACCAAAAGTTACGAACTAAGCGTACAGATTTCGTCAATGTTTCAGAGATGAAAATAATTTGCAGCCAAATATAATCTACATCCATGATAGCTGGATACCCCAAGTATACAAAAAAAAACGCAAGATTTACAGTAATTTTATGTAGTTTTCCTAATTGGAAGCGATGCTAAACGTGGGTAAAGAGTTTTACAGCAGGATGTAAATGAAAGTAAATCGTGAATTAAGAATACCAAGTTTTATGCAGGAATCAAAACAATTGTAATAAATACTATTAGTTACCATATTTATGTATACTCCAATTACAAATTAACAGAAAAAATACAATTCGCACGGAATAAAATTAGAACACGTTGCACTGACGTATAACTTTTTTTTGACGTTTTGGAAAAATCTTAAACTGTCAGATCTGACAGCGCCTGACAGTTGACCAACTGCTGAAAGTTAAATAATAAAGCTTAGTTACATGCATATAAATATATATTAAATAGCGTTCATTCGATTTCATACTGTGCGTCAAGAAAGTATTGTAAACGGATTTTTGAAGATGAAGTTAATTGATGGTGGTGGGCGGTGGCACTGCATGCTGCGAGATAAGCGGCTAAAGCGGCAATGCCCGCGATGCCACGAAAAATATGAAAAGTTCCACTTTTCCCGTTTGCGGCTTCACGCGTATTTCGCTGAGTAGTCTAAGACATAGCGAGCACTAAATTATTAAGAAAAGATAGCAAAGAAAACAATGACAGGATTTTTCTTTTTCAATGATTTTCACGCTGTTTCTGTTTTAAATGAAAATTGTAATAATTATTTTAATTTAACTCCAAGTTCCAACACTATCAATCGTATTACCAATTGAATGTTCAATTGATCGTGTTCCTTTGCTAGTACATAATAAAAAAATATGAAAGCTGTCACAAAAAATTGGCGGCAGTGGCGTTTTCTGTCATTTTGCCGGAAACTTTTCACTCGCCACCTTCCTCCAAATTATACGCGATATTTGATCACACAAGCCGTTTTGCTAATCAATTTAACAAAATAATTATTTGATCCAATAAATATAATAAACAGTGAACATGGCACGAAGATCAGCGAAGTCAAAGGTATTGTAAATACATTAATACGACCAATAACATCCGCACCTCAAATTTGCATTCTCGAAAACTGGTTTGCTTTGTTATCAACGTAAAATACTTGAATCCTTTGTAATATGCAATTCATTTCGTAAAAAATATGAAGCTAACTAGCGGTTACTACATAGTATCTTCATAATACCCAATACGCGACATAATTTGACCCGAAAAGGTTGTAAACACATGGCCGATTCCCTCCAAAATCTTTAGAAAGGCTTTGTGCTTTTTATGTAACGTATAACCTTTATTTAAATATAAATGTGCTGCTTTATTTCACGAGTTCAAAGACGCGGACATATTGTTAATTATTTAGCATAAATGTATATGTAACTATGGAGCGAAATTTAAATTAGGAGGTATGGTATGCCATAGTCGGTGCAGCTATGAAGATGCTCGTGATGAGATTCGGGACGCTTTTACCGGATCTATATTTCCTACCTCGATCAAACACTACTGAAATGATAAATACTTGCATGTAACCATAATATTACAGTTGATAAAACTATTTTGAATATAAGTTTTATCAACTGTAATATTATGGTAAGCCCAGGTTTAGTTATCTTAAATCAACATGAATGCTGATACATATTTAATTTCAATAAGTTTTAATTTATATGTAAATCATAATTGAGTAATGTTTAAAAATTGTCTCTTTGTATAGGGTTCTTTTTGTAAATTATTTTTCAGAAAGCAGATGTCAAAGTGGCTGAAAATAATGCACCGAAAAAAGGGCGCGGGAAAGCTAAGACCATTGAAGACCCAGAGCCTGAGGTGTCTGAGCCAGAATTAAGTGAGGAGGTGGCTCCAACTACAGACAAAAAGAAGCGCGGTAAGAAGGTTGCAAATGGAGATAGTGAAACTGCTCCACCAGCCAAAAAAGGAAAAAAGAAGATGTCAGAAGAAAACAATGTAGAGGATAAACCTAATGAAAATTCTGCTGATGAGTCCGTCCCCGAGGACGAAAAACAAAATGGTGAGTTGGAGTCAAATGGTGACTCAGAGGATGTACAAAGTACGAATTCTGGGAAAGGTCGAAAGAAATCGGCTAAAAAAGATTCTGGGGACTCTAAACCTGCTAGAGGAAGAAAAGCAAAACCTGTAGAAAATGCAGACAATGATAAGGAGGATGTAGATGAGAAACCTAAGTCAACTGGTAAAGGTCGAGGTCGTAAGGCTGCGGCTAAGCCAGAAGAATCTCAAGAAAATGAAGATGATGCCAAGCCTGAACCAGTAGCCACTAAAGGCAAAAAGAAACAAGGTAAAGCTGCTAAAGAAAAATCACCAGAAAGTGAAGATCCAGAGGAAGACAAGGTGGTAGAGGAGGAACCAGTGGAAGAGCCTAAGAAGAAAGAAGCTAAGGGACGCAAGGGGAAGAAAGCACAAGCCAAAGATGACTCTGAAGATAAGGAAGAACCACCATCTAAGAAGCGGAAGGGAGCTAAGAAAGATGATAAAGCTAAAGGTGTGTAAGCAAAATTATTATATAATCTGCTGAGGGCTGCTTTTTAATTGTAATTTCGAAACTATAATGATAATAATATATTAAATAAATAGTGATGCTAGACGACACAAGCAAATATTCAGATAATTCTGTCCTGCATTGCACTGCATTTAACAATGCAATATTCTGACGTGTACTTGCGGGCGGTTCATCAGTATTGTGATATTTTATGTGATAGGTGACAGAGGAGCATTGTAATTATCAAACTACTCAATCATGGTCTAAGTGGAGTACTCCATGCTCAAAAGCGGCAGCTTTGGACCCAACCGGAAATCACATGCTAAGATTGAGTATTGGCTCATGAAAACGGGACCTTACCTACACCTTGTCCCATGCGGGGGACAAGTTGGTATATGGGACTCAAAGAATATAGGACCTAATGTAACCAGTGTGTCCATTCTTCCTTCTACATACTTAAAATCACTAAATTTGTTTTTTTTTTCTGTACAGGTGATTCAAAAGATGACGCAACAGAGGAGGTTGCTGATGAGAAACCAGCAAAAGGTAAAAGAGCACCAAAGAAACCAGTTGAAGCCCCCATTGAGGCCGAAGAGGAGCCCCAAGACACGGGGGAACAGCCCACCAAGAGGCGACGTAAACTAGCTGAAGAAAAGGGTAAATAAATATTGTAATTATGTTACTTAATGGTTAGACTATTTGACTATTGTTCCGTATTACTAAGATTACTTGTCTCTTATTAATAATTTAATAAATAAATGGTTTTTCAATTATTTATATAAAACGCTTTTATTTATTTTTTACCTTTCATCTTGATATTGTATACTCTGTAACAGTCCCATATGCAATGTAAGTATTCTTGCGTAAAATATGGCAATGCATGCTTGATATTGGGATATGTCCGAGACCCGCCATATATCTGATCCAGCATGTCTAAAATTTATCCATATTATGTAATGCTTTTATGTATAGATAGTTTGGGACAGGTTACTAACTTTAACTTCATAATTGGGTCTACTTGAGGCCAGAACCCCAGTATTTCACTCTCAAGTGTCCCACATTGAAAAACAATTACGAATCACCCCCCCCGCCTTTCCTAGTGGCGCGATGGCGGTTTAAACTTACCTAAGGGTCACGGGTTCGATTCCCGCATACGAACGTAAATTAATGAAGTAATTGTGCCAATTCGCTTACTAAGTGTGGAACGGGCTGTATAATTATGAGTAAATAGGTAGGTGCTGTTGGTAAAACGGTATGACGCCTATTTTTAAATGTTCACTTAGCTATTAAAAGATTTAGATTATCTTACTTTCCAGCGCCCGCCGAAGAAAAGAAGAAAGCGCCCCTTAAAAATAAGGCTCTTACCAACTACGAAGAATTGGACTTTTCAAACACATCTAAAAACCCTCAGGGCAAAGACTGGAATTTCAAGATATCATGTTGGAACGTCGACGGCATAAGAGCGTGGGCTGGCAAAGGGGGTTTGGATTACTTAAAGTATGAGAAACCTGATATCCTGTGTTTGCAAGAGGTGAAATGCGCGCAAGACAAGCTACCAGATGAGATAGCCAATGTTCCTGGGTATCATGCCTATTGGCTGTGTAGTGAGAAGGATGGCTACGCTGGCGTTGGCATCTACACCACTAAATTGGCAATGAACGTTCAGTACGGTCCTGCAGAATGAGGAGCTGGACAGCGAAGGCCGCATCATAACAGCCGAATACGAGCACTTCTACCTGATAAGCACCTATGTGCCCAATGCTGGGAAGAAACTAGTCACTCTACCGAAAAGACTGCAATGGAATGAGGAGTTCCGGAAGTACGTTAAGGAATTAGATAAGAAAAAGCCTGTGATAATATGTGGAGACATGAATGTTTCTCATAACGAAATAGGTATGTTTTTTTTTAAAACAATATTAAATTTACTTTATAAGTACGTACACCTACTTAACGCTACAGCTTTACCATCTTGTAGACGCAACTCTTGCGCCGTTTTGTAGGCGAAGCAGTGTCCTGGGTTCAATTATAGAAATAGAGAAGCTGCAAAAAAACAGCCATTTGGGCAGTTTTTTTGCAGCTTTTCTATTTATATCTTTTTACCAATTCACCCAGTTATTGGTATTTTCAAAGAGATATCCCTAATCGTAAAACAGACTTGAACAGTATTATTTTAACGTGGGCGATCAGTTACCCAGTCAAAAGTATTTACGAAGGTCACGCGTCGTAAAATGGCAAATTCGCAATGTTTTTTTTGTTGCAATTTGATTAGTAGGTATCTTCCGCCAGCGTGGACCTTGATCTACTACAAAAAAAAGTAAAGTATCAGCCTGTATACTACCCACTGCAAGGAAAAGGCCTCCATCATAGAAATCAAGTTGAGGACACCCCGCTTGACTAATGCGATGATCACAAATCAGAGTCATGTTCGAAAAACTCGAAACATACTTTTGTTCGACCCAGAAATTGCACCTGGGACCCCAAGATCATGGCACGGTACCAATACATGCAACCAATAAGAAGCCTTATTTCAACCATTGGTAACCCTTCTTCCAGATTTAGCGAACCCCAAGACGAATAGGAAGAACGCCGGCTTCACCGACGAGGAGCGGTCCGGCATGAGCGACCTGCTCGGCGACGGGTTCGTGGACACCTTCCGCCACCTCAACCCGGACAAGACTGGCGCGTACACCTTCTGGACCTATATGATGAACTGCCGCGCGAAGAACGTCGGATGGTGAGCATCTTCGTCCTAGCGCTAATACTAGACACGATGTCTGTACGGGATAAGTTATAAATAAAGATCTAGGATTTGGCAAGTCAGTTAGTGGTACATTGAAGCGGTTGTCGTCTGCCCTTGGAAACTCTTCAACAGGGATCTAAGTAATAATTGTTAACATTTAGCTTATTGGTGTTGCAGGTGTAAATTTGACTGGCCGGGTAGCGCATTTGGTAGACCCTGCCTCACACGCCAAAGGTCGTTGGTTCGATCCCCACCCTAGACAAACTTTCGTATGATGAACACGTGTGTTTGTTCAGTGTCTGGGTGTTATATAAGTATTTGTGTTTCCTCTGTTGTCTGACAACTGTAACACAAGTGCTTAAGCTATTTAGTACTTACGGAGTCAGGTCAATATAATTATGAGATGTTGTGTGAATTTATTTCAAATGCTTGCTCGTTTTCCTTCCCATATCATAAAAAAATGTATGAAATAGATTTGGTAAATCAGATAATTTTAGATTTAGGTCAGTTGATAGTCATAGCCAATCTGATCTTAATCATAATGGTATTAAATCGCCATCGTAAAATGGTTAGTAGATTACAAACGTAAGTTCATCCTTATTAACCCTCAATCCTACTAATTGATTTATAATAATTACTATTATTTATCTTTGTTTCAGGCGTCTCGATTACTTCATCGTGTCCGAACGGTTACTGCCATCGCTTTGCGATAGCGTGATCAGAGACGGCGTGTACGGGAGCGACCACTGCCCCATTTCTCTGTTTTTGCATGTGACCAGTGCGGAGAAACCAAAATAATATAACTATTACAAACTATCGACGACTTGAGCGACACGCGTAAATAGGTTCAAAGTCTAAGTGAAAATTGTTGCGCAAGTTTAGCGTCCAGCCTAAGGCTGCCCATCTACGTCCGATAATTGTTGATCGATTTTTGTAGGTGAAGAATAGAACATAACTATTACACACACATACTACAAAAGTAAGTCAGAAATAATAAGAAAAAATAATCAAGAAAAATTCGGATTGACAATCTCATCCTACAAAAAGTCTAGACGTGGGCGGGCAGCCTAAAAACTTTTTCTTCATCTCACTCCCTTATTCTTCATCTCTGGTAAAGTGGAATTCCATACTAATGGAATATATTCTTCGGCAAAAAATATGCAATTCCAATTTACACTCCTAGTATGTATGTATGTTTGTAGTCTGCATTCCTTTAAAATAAGTTGCTTTATACAGTTGGAGCTAGAGATAAGCCAATGCTTTGTGGAACAGTAAATCGGAAATTAGAAGTATTGCGCTTCGAAGTGAGTCACCTCAAGTCAGCGCAATGTTTGATGTTAGTAATTCTGATGTTTGGTAATTCTTGTGTTTAGAGACAAGCATGTTATTATTATGTAGTAGTCTATGGATTATATCTACACTTGATTCGTTAATTACTCATTTATAATAAAAGTACGATTGTAGAGTGTGCAATGCAAATGAAATGTAATTAGAGAATTTAAGGACTACTGTGTGTATAGTCTGCGGCATGAGACAATAGCGATGACCTTGAGTTCGCAGAAACCAATGTTAGTAGAAAGTCTTCTTTTTTACAAGTGCGCAAACTAACGGTCATCACTATTCTTTTATGTCGCCAGCTATAATTGTATACGGCTTTTATAAAAGTGATAGCATCAGGTGGCTTATAATGAGCCTCCCCGGAACGAACGAGAAAATACCTGTCGCATCCAAACAAAAGAGCGCGAGCAGTAAAAAAGAGAGGTACTCCAATTCAGTCGTAAAGCCTGCTTCAAACTAGACCCTCAGTTTTAAACCAAGACTAACTCACAATTTTTTTTAATAACGGGGTGAGGATTTTTACACATAAAGACCACAAATCACGACCTCATAGAGGTTGTGTATCAATTTTTATGCTTTAATATTTAATAAGAAAACTGCAACACCTTTGTAAAAGTCGGCACAAATCTTAAAGCGATTAACACCGGTCGTCTGTGATATCTCTAAAACATGTCTTATGTCAAGTACAGCAAAACACAGTAATCACATTATAACAGGATTCTGTGGGTAACTGTGAAACAAGCCGCATCGGCTGATGCAATCCAAAGATTTTAATTAGTATCTAGTGGTTTTTAGTGTACAAATTTGGTGTTACTTTGTGCAGTGAAGTGTCGCAGGGTGATATTAATATAAGAATCATTGAATTGTGTCGTTTTTAACACTGCTATTGTGTGTCGAGTAAGTTGTCACGTGAACAATTTGCTTTGACCTAAGAGTCTTAAAACCTACGGCTTTGTTAAAAATAGTATCCACAGAATCCTTAGGACATTAAAACGCTAAACACCGGCGTTTTATTGAGTGACTGTGACTTCGACTATTGACTACACTTTATCAAACTACACTTGACATTGGCAAAATTAAATGTGTCATGAACACAATACAGGCCATATAAAAAAAAAAACACACATAACACACATCACAGTGACACCTCATGCTGAGATCAACAATATTGTCAGTTTTCTTTTGTTTTTGTAATGTGAAGTTCTTTGGATAAATAAAAACCTGAGATAAGATTTTGTTTTCTTAAATTAAAGATTCAATATCAAACCAAATAATTTAATTAATGCAATACATACATACATAATTAAAAAAATAAACAAAATATTAAGGAAATAGTATGTAACACTCACTTAAAATCTAATACTGATAAATTGGCGCCTTTACGTCGATATTTCAGATGAGCCTGAAAAAGAAAAGCTGTTATTAGCGATATTAGCAAGCTATTTTATAAAATGTATGTAATGTAATAAATTCGTCACAATAGGTACCTTGCCTATTAGTACCCACATAATCCACCCTCGACCACATTATCACTTAAAAAACGATACTTAGTTCAAATTTAACTATGGGTATATAATTATGTTTATTAACTTGTAGGTACCAAAAAGCAATGTCTAGGGTACATGATACTACCCTGTACAACTACAGACACAATAATGAATATAAACATTAAAAATAAAAATAAAACCAATTATTTTTGAAAGTACTTGTACAAGAACTGCCTCACAGAAAACCGGCGTGAAGCAGCTCCTGTGCTGTGTTTCGCCGAGTGAGTGAGGGTACCAGAGGCCCATCGGGGGGTAAGGGGATATGTAAAGTGGACTCCTGTTTCCGCACTTAGACTCTTATTTGGTCCAGTGTGCGTGTAGGGTAAGGGGATAAAAAAAGGGGGGGTAAGGGGATAAAAGGGTAGCTGCGCACTTGTTGCATGTGTTCATGGGCGGCGGCAATTGCTTACCATCAGGTGATCCGCCTGCTTGTCTGCTACAATGCTCAAAATAAAAGTAGGTAATCATGGATGACATACCACAATAATCTTTCCAAAGGCATCTCTGTTCAAGAGGCTGTATACAGAAGTGAGGCTGCTCAAGGCGCTTGGGTGAAGCTCCTTTAGCCCTGAGCAGAACAAGTCAATACCAGCTTCCAGCCCAGTTCCGAAGTCACACTCATCTACTGCAATACTGGCATATGTTATCACAGGCTGTAGCTCAGAGAGAGCTTTATCCTTATCTGCTTGTGATGTTGCTTCCTGAAGTCTTGCAAATATTTTTTTTAGGTTCGCTGAAAAGAAATTCATTCATAAACTTTTGTACAAAAATATTTTTGTTTTAAAGAGTCAACAATATTTAATACTAGCGGCCGCCCGCGACTTCGTACGCGTGGAGTTAATTATTGACACTTATCGTCATATTTTGGACAATCCACACAATATATTTTTATAAATTGTAGTCTATGTGTTATTCTGATGTATAAGCTATATTGTGGTAAAGTTTCATTCAAATCCATTTGGTAGTTTTTACGTGAAAGAGTAACATACATCCATACAAACTTTCGCCTTTATAATAGTAGTAGGATTAAGAATCATTCCACTCTGAAGCGCTGAGAAAAGACATATGCACCAGCTTACACATTCTCAGCTGGCCCCTCCAGCTCAGATGAAGAAGCCACCTAACAGACATGCTCCTACAAGAATGAAAAACTTGACTTTCCAGTTCTGATACTAATGATCCTATCACTTAAATACTGTTACTCTGGCTGTTATCCAACCAGAGGCCCTCAATGTGGGTTGAATGAAACTGATAGCTAGAGGAGAGTAACAACCCAAATGATTGTAGTATGAAATATTATTACATACCATCAGTTTCTACCAAGAACCTATAACCCAGTTGAGTCTTTTTATTATAAGGCACTACAATTCCGGCTCCATGCAGCGTTTTAGCCACAACTTGCGCCTGTCGATTTTTGATGTTGTATTCTTGTAAGGAAAAATTATGTTCTTCCGCGGCTTTCTTCACTTTCTCTATGACCCTCTGGCAAGCCATGGCACTAAATGGTGATGCTTTTTTCTCATTTTGCAAGTACAAACTGAAAAATACAAAAACCATTTTTTCTTTACACAATGTAAACCAAAAATGACAAAGGAATCCCGTTTTGGAAGCAACTTGGAATGACCCATGAGGATGATAATGAGATAGGTAACTTAAGTATTTTTTAAATTGAGGATAATGCAGTATAAGCTCTTGTTCCTAAGGATTTATGACATAGAAGAATAAGTTCCGGGAGAAACTCTGTGAAGCCAATTCATTAAATTTTATATATTTTTTGTGGTTAGTAATATTTTATTAAAAATACTTGCTACACAGCCCCAAAGATGTTATCTGCCACTGGTGTAAACTTGTAATCTTTTCCACTATCATTGCTTGCCACAAAAATGGGCTTCTCCTCAGGACTATCTCTGTAGTATCCAAAGTGGAATTGACTTTCCCCTTTCTTTTTCAGAACTGCCTGAAATTGAAATAGGCACTTCTGTCAAAAAGTATTTATTTATTTATTTTATACTAAAAATAGATAGATAGACACTCTTTATTGCACAAAAGATTACAGAACTTATCTTCTTTATTTTAGATTACAGGTTTTATCGCTAATAGTGATCTCTTCCAGACAACTCGTTGGGGTAAATTATTGAATGATCATAATAATAATGCACAGTTGGTAACCTAGCCTCTACCACCACTATGGACAGACAGTTAGTGTGATTAAGGTATGTTGTCCTGATTGAAACATATTATGATGGCACAATGCATTCTCGCCATGTGATGAGTTCAAATATACAGATTTCATCATTTGTGTCCCATTTCACCCTCACAATTTGTGAATGACATTAAATGTTTATTGTCATAAATAACTCTCAATAAAATTGTTTCTGAAAAATATTACTTTTGAACACAATAATGAACTGATCATATCTCAGTGGATAAATATGCACCTTCCATTCAGGGCTTGTGGTTTGAATCCATGCATGCACCTCTGGATGCCACCATATGATAACCATAGCAATTTCAAACAAGAGGAAGTAAAAAATTGTCATGTCAATAGCTATTTATTAAAAATAAACCAAAAAAAGAACTCTTACCTGAAATTCAGGCGGGTCATAGAAGAATCTCCAATGTACCAAATACAAATCTTTATCTTCCAAGATGGGCAGCTTGCCCAAAAGCAAATCATATGGCCCAATTAGCTGCAAGTTCACACTGGATAGCAGCTTCTCAATTGCATTATCTCGATTGAGGCACTCATAAAATTTATAAAAGTCTGAGGGCATTTCTGATAAAAACAAGTCTTTAAAAACCTTCTGTTCTACATCTTTGTCGTAATATTTTATATCTTCTGGAAGATTTACATTGTAATCAGTAGCATCTAGGTTATTATCGGTAGCGGAACTAGTGGAATGGTTTGCACGATCTTCTGTCCTCGCAGGACTCTGATCAGTAGTTAGCGTAGTTTCTTGTGTACTTTTGTCTTCTTCACTGGGATCGGGTCCTTGGGCTTTGGTGTCCTCGTTTCTAGGTTTTCTGGTAAAAGGGCTGAATCTACGTTTTTCACGAGTGTCTTTGAAAGCTTTGGTGCTGTGAGGAGGGTGTTTATAAGATTTGTGGTGCTCGGGATTTCGTTGATAACATTTTTCACCATACTTACATTTTGTTCTTGGATCTTTATTGAATTTTTCCCATTCATTAGTATTGTTGGGCATTGTTTAGTATTTAAATTTGTTTTGATAACTCAAAATATTTCTGAAAACCAGGGTAAATGAAACGAGGAGAACTAACGAGGAACAAGCAAGTAGGTAACACGCAGCGACTTGCTTGTTTTGCTTTTTTGACAGATATGACAGCAGCTGACTGTGCCGAAAACCACAGATATTCATTCCTCTGTGCCGAAACCATAGAGTAAGGTAAACATTAGTGAGGTAACGGAGGGAAACAAAGGGGGAAACTTACTTTACTCTCACTCAACAGAGAGATGTTTTAGGTTTTTTATTGTTAATGTAAAAACATGCATTTTTACCATCAGCTGGTGGCGAGGGAATACGATACGTGGTGAGAAAACCTGCACTTTTTTGGATATTTTCGAAACGTGTGATTCAGTTGATCGGAATTAAGATCTTTAATAAAAGAAGTAAAAGGTTGCGAAGGTCAAACGTCTATTATGCTACCAGACTAAAGAAATCCTAGATCCATATCCAAGCCCTTTGGCAATGGCTTTGGACGTAAATGGGAATAATAACACGCTGAGGTGATGATAACGCAATGAAAAACTAGCAGTTAATGTAAAAATTCATTGCTGGTAAAGTTCCATCCAGCGTTCAATGATAACAATAAAATTATAGTAAAAAAGTTTTATGAATACATAGAAAACACTATTTTTGATATAATGTTAATCGATAAAGATACCTATACGAGGCAGCACTAATCAATACAAAATTATGTTGTAGTGAACGCAGCGTATCTGAGACACCATGAATTTTTTAGCTCCAGATTTTTTTGTGTCAGTGTCATTTTGGTGAAATAGATTTTAGGTGGGGAGAAAATGAGCTTTTCTATTTGTAATAATTTTAAGCATAATAAATATTTATTGAGTATTGATTAGTGTTAATGTCATTCAACATGAGTGTACTTATAAATATAAATAATATTAAATAATAACAACGTGATTTAATGAGTAACAGTTGTTCATTGGTGCGTTTAATTGGATGCTGGGAATCTTCTAAAATTGGTGCACGATGTAGTTTCAAGCCTGGATGTTTTCAATGAACGGGAATCTGAATTTTAACTACAATTACCAAGGACATGTACATAATAAATCTTCGCCACTCAAGCCATTCGTCGATATCTGCGGGCTACGAATCATGCTCTTTTATTGGTAATTTTTTCGCAAATCTATAGGTGTAATATTTAGTTATCGACCCATATAAGCTTTATTTAAATTATCCAGCCATACATATCTTTAACAGTTGTTTATTACTATTTGCTGTTCTTGCTGCATCCACATGTTTGTTACTTTTTTATTTATAAAATTAAATTTAATAATTTATTACGTAGTAGTTTTGTAGCACGCAATTAATTAGTAAAATAATTTGCAGTCTTTTTTAAATATAAGATAGAATATTTACATGTCTCATCAAGTAAGAATATTTTTTTCTATGCTTTCAGTCAAAATCAGTCAAAATTTGCATGACCTACACTTATCTATGGATACAATTAATGAAATACTGAGTAACTTATTTAGTTAATTATAAATAGTTATTTACTACACTACTAATATTATTGGTTTTCCAATCATCATCTGCAATAATAATGCTATTTGATTTCTGGAAATTAAATATGCACTATTTTTCCTCACTACAATGAATTTCAACTTTCCAGCCATATCTATCTATATCTATTTATTTTGCTTTTTTATTTACTTATAAATTAATTTAATTTATTACGTAGGCAGTAGTTTTAAAGCATGTTTTTATTAGTAAAATAATTTGTAGTTATTTTTTTATATAACACAAAATATTTACATGTTTCATTAAGTAAAAATATTTTTGTCACAATGTCAGAAATGTTTACATAGTATAAGTAGAAATAATGCAATGTGTTTTTATGATGCAAATATTTGTTATGATCTCAAGGCTATCTAAATCTATTATACCTGCATGCTGTCATATACTTAGTTTTCGTTGAATGTTAGTTGGATCCTCTATTGTCCCAATCTAATTTTTATTTATTGTGTTGAGTTAAGACCTTGAGAAAACTATGAAGATATCTTTCTAGAAAAATAAGACACAACAGGTGGTTACTGCAAAAGATTAGCAAAAAATCGAACCCCTAAAATCTACTTATCTCATGTAAATATTTCGGTTTACGACAGGGTTAGCTAACACATTTCTGGCACATTTTAAAACTCGCTACGTCACTGCTACAATCTTTTTATTTTAATGGAAGTATTTTATTTTATTTTATAACCTGTGTGATAAAATATACCTATAACTATTTTACAATAGAATATCTTTCAAAGAACAAATGATTTGTTCTAAAACTGTAAAATATTTGTTTAAAAATAGTCTTGAGATTCATAACTAACCGCTCTTATAAAAAATAATACCTACCTATCTTACATATTTTATAAATAATTCAAAAGAATAGAATAGAATAAAAATGTATTTGGTTAACACAATCACAAATAAAATACAATGAGCTTTAAAAACAAACGAGACAATTTCCGTGACGTGTTACAAAATGGTTTCCACTCAGCTGTTCTCTAAATGTTTTGTTTACAAATGACAATGAATCACGAAACGTGTTAAATGCGTGCTGCAAAGCAATTTTAATTACAACCCAAAATATCCTCAATCATTTTTAATTTTATATTATTTTTGTCTCATCATAATTCGTAAATGTTGACCGTGGGCGAGCAACGGCTTTCGGCTTGAATGGGCCGATAATACCGCGGCCTCACAGTAGACCGACAAACGACAAATCAGTGCTTGCCTGCGCTTTTTCGCCGAATGAGAAAGAATACCGGAGGCCCAATGGGGGGAAAGAGGGTAAATTGATCTTTCGTCATTGCTATAAACTACGACAATAGCCTGGTTTCTTTGTTTTCTATACCTAAGTACTCAATAGTTTAATAAATTCAATCGGAAAAGAAAAACATCGATATACTTAATGTCCAGTTGAGCACATTATTATTGACCATCGATATCCTTAATGATTTTGTACGTTTCATCGAAGCAGCGACCGTCATGCCTGGAATACTTACCTGCGTAGCTATATTTAGTCTCATTGTTTGTTGGGTGCAATATATCGATCAACTGCAAAATTTAGCTGGGAACGTACAGGCACTGAGCTCGCGTCTGCTGAACACACATTTAAAGCATTTTTTAAATCAATCACGATCAGTTATCCTTCCAAAATAATAAAATACTACGATAATTCTCCAAACTATCTTAAACAATTATAACTAGATGTTGAATGCACAACTGCACAGCAGGTTTATGGTTTGCTTTGTTTGGCTCACAAACATTTTATTATTAGAGAAAAAAAAGTCAAGTCAATAATATAATAATAATAAACTAAGCTTAATCTGCAAAATAACTCAAAATCAAATTAAACGTTGGAGGAGAGAGGAGGGAGATAAGGAATTACGTAGGTAGGTATATTATTCTTTTTTTAATCTCTTTGTAAAGAAGTGTAGAAGACATTGATAAATTAAGCCTAACAACATAATACAGTGTCCATAAAACACATAAACACATTCAAAAGGTAGTAGATAAATTGTTATGCTTAATCCAGATGAAAAGGTATAAAGTCAGAAAGTGAAACAGCATCACACGATATGCTCGTGTCCCAGATACATCGAGAGCGCGTTGCAACTGGCGAACGGAAATCGCCTAGCGACAACATTGTTATTCGGTCTCCCACAACCTACCTTAGTAGTAAATGTTATTAGCTTTGAACGAATCGGCCTCATAGTGTCTATGTAAACATTTATTTTCCGTGCGATTTCATTTTCTCTCAGTAATTAATACGTGCCATATCAAATAACGAGTACGGCACTTCAAACATCATAGCAAACCAAAACTTATCATAAAATAGCTGACCGGCCCATTTAATATAAAAGCTTTGTTTTACACGAATTGATAACGGCCAATATTGTTCGCAGGCAATGAACACTTGACCGCACTATGGAGTATCATGATGGATGGGGTGGCGGAGAGTTGGGCGCGTCCGAAAATGCTACCGAGCATTCAGAGGCCGCCGATCGTGATCGAGTGCGCATCGAATTTTATGCCACTTACGACGTCATGACGGGTGTTCGCATAGCCGCTACCCTTGGCGGCTTTTTTGCACTAATGGTATTTCTGATCGTCTACAAAAGCCGGAGTAAATCTGTTAAAGCACTTAACGATCCCAAGATTGTCGAATTGGCAGAAGCCGTCGTTGCAGAAGAACAGGCTGTCGAAGAAGAACGTCAACTTACAGCAGCTTTAGAAGAGGCTTTGTCAGAGCGAATGCGATCGCGGCCGTCCATAAGCGAGGAGCCTCCATGGCCGCGGACATCACGCTTTGCATCATATGGGGGTGGTTATGGAAGTTTATTGACTCCACCGCGTCGTCTCTCAAATCTCCGCGGTGACTCCCTTCCAGGATCAGCGTTACGGTTTTCAGAGAGACGAGCATCTGGTGGACCTCGGGATCGCCGACTAAGTTCAGCAACATGCTCGAGTTCAGGGAGTTCCTACTTGGAACGTCGTGGCTCTTCAGTTGTTTGTGCGTTACCTGAACGCAGATTATCGCCGTGTCCTAGTGAAAGACTTGCACCTTTAGCATCTGTGGGTAGTGTAGGACCTTCGTATGCGATAGAATGTGAGCTAGCGTCAGTAGGCGCGGACTCTGTTTTTGTCGAAGACGATGCAGACTCGACAGATGACGAGGTAGAACAGTTCTCTACGGATAGCGGTGGCGGTGATGTCACAACAGTAGGTGACTGCACAGAGTTGACTAGTCGCCCGACGCAGCTGCCGATCCGCTTGGATCGGGCTTCGCACTCGCGAGAAACGTTGTTCTAGTCGCTGACGTATGCCGTCGGCTGTTAATGTTACTGACACATTAAAATATCGACTTTTCATTCGATTATTTTGGTTTGAATTAGCATTTAACATATCACATGAACTTTACGACTTTGACATATCATTTCAATTTAATATTTCCATTTGGCATAATATTCTGTAGGATAGCAGTCGCAATGAATATGGCTTGCCTATGGATGACGGTATGAATTTTAACTAACTACGAATGACTGTTTTATTGCATTTTTCACTATCATTCGCATTTATTTGTACTTACTTGCTTAGTTAATTTTGTTACCTTTCTATCTAAGTAACTGCCTACAACTAAACGAAATTGTCGATATTTTAATGTATATACTTGTATGAATAGAATGTAAATAGTTTGTTTTTGTTATTAATTGATGTTTCGCAATGTTGATGTTCTCAGACCATGATAAAGTTATGAAAGTTTAATTCACATGTTACGTAACATCTCTTTATTATAGCCTCTTAATGTTCATTTCGCTGACAGACAATCGGTATCTATAGGTCAATCAACCCATTTGGATCTACTGGAATCACCAGTTAGTGTTCTTTGTAAAAGATTTAGATAAAATTAAGATCTGCCGAATTAGTCTTTTATAAGCACATTAACGCTATAGTATTGTACTTATTACTGTTAATATGCAAGTTGCTAGTTTTCGAAGAATTTTTACTTCTAATAACGGCCATTCTGTTTATAAATTTCTGTACCGGGCTAATCCCAACCCCACTGAAAGTGAGGTTGTTCATGTATAAAATTTGCCAATTCAACATGGTGTTTGTAAAATGTAGATAAAACTAACTTGTTAGGGTAGATAGTTGTCAGTGCAAAGTCAATTTGAGGATGTATAAATGTATTACAGTTAGTGTTTTAACTACCCTTAATTTGAAAGAGGGCACAGAAGACCAATACGTCCTTTGAACAATAAATGATAAATGTTGGAAGCGGCCTAAAAAAAAATAAGCGTTGCTCGTACCAATATCATTTTCTAAGAAAACTGCCACTGTTCTTGTTTTACGGGCACAAGAATTTTATTGATTCTCGTGGACCGATTCCGCCACAGCCATACGCGGGCCCAGTAGATTGACTCACACAAGTCGTTTTTATTACGATTTAGATTAACGTGTTAGTTTATGTAATGTTCGTTGCTCGAATTAAAAAGAGCTCCTGTAGTCTGTAAAATGTTGAAATGTATGTAAAAAAAATGTAAATACAAAACAGAACTCATGTGTTGTTTTATTTTTTGCATGATTACTTTATCGGTATCCTGAATAAACTGTAGCGGTTTATTGATGCAACATAAAACTAAAATAAAGTGATTATTATTACACGTCATCCCATTTATTTCGTAGGCGATGATAGACTGCGTCATATCCTTCCTTTGTTGTGTTACGTAATAATTGGTAATATTAATCTACTGATCGATATGCGGAAGTGTGAAAGATTGTTTATTGATCTATCGTGCCAAAATCAAACTTGAAGGTAAAACCACGGTAAACTGTAGTGTTATAATATTATATTATATTCTGTCTAACGTATGTACTTGCCTACTTAGGTATAATGAAATGTAGGAATACTACTAGGTGTAGCTGGAGGCACGAAAGTATAGCGATGACCGTTATTTTGCGCACTTGTAAAAAATAAGACTTTCTATCAAAATTGGTTTCTGCGCACTCAAGGTCTTCCTCACACTTTCTTGCCTCGGACTATACCTACCTATTTGTTTTCTTGAAAACCTTCGTGTCCCTGTAAAATAAGTATCTTAGTCTGTGTTCTGTAAACCCTGGTAAAATATCGGGTAAGACACCACAACAACTCGCCCGCGAATTTTAAGATTTTTTGGCTGGTCACTGTTCTAACCTAACTCGGCAATATCTCGAACGCGAAGTAGTTTCACATAGGTAGGCACCGCCAACATAATAAAATCAAATAGGTAATATGTGAAAATAATAATACCATATGTTTGTGTTAAGTGATGAAGAATCCGTTTTATTATAGGATGACAAAATATTGAGTTGTTAGAATAGAAGCACATAAACAACAGAAACTCAAAACTAATATTAACATAAAAAGGAAAAGGAAATAAAGATAACTATTTATTAATTTTTTTATGAAACTGCACTTGGCAGTTAAGGTGTTATCAGGTGCTAGAGGTGTCACCGTGGCACTAGATGGCACTATAAAAGGCGCGCTGTTATAAAAGTGCTGTGTAGGATAATCTGTGGAAAATAATTATGTGACACAAGAACGCACCAAATGCAGAGCCATGCTGTCAGCTGTCAAATTCTCGAATTAGTTTTTTTGACAAGTGAGACGTCGCTAAAGCAGAGAATCTTTTCAGCAGATTTAAAGTTCTATCTTACACCTAAAATAATTGTTTAGGGAGCTGAAAAAAGAAAAAATGGACGACGATTTACCGACCGACTTTGAGGTCATCGTAGTTGGGACGGGTAAGTTCTATATTTGCGTAAAAAGTCTACCGGGTGGGATGGCGATAGCAGCCTACTTATCGATCTTATTTTTTTCTCTGCCTTGTCACCAATGCTGCAGCAGCCGTATTATTCGAAATAATAGTAGTTTATGAGAATACGTTCAGTGAAATTGCTTTGGGAGGTTTTCGTTAATGATAATATTGAATGACAATATGTTAGGGAAGGCTACGTCCTACATTTCGTGGCTTACTCATTCATTACTCAAATATTTGCGGTTCAAGCTGCAGTCATTGTTTTTGGTTATGAATACTATGTAAAATTTAATTTTCGTCTAACTGAAATAATACTTAGCCCAATTTATGTAATCTGTACTTGGAGCATGGACATGAACTAATTTAAAGATATCTTTGCCATTTTTTTTGCATAATGTCAATGAACTTTCTGCAGGCAGACTAATACTGATTGGTATTATAGTATAGCTAGTATAAATGAACCAAAGATTTTTAATCTAAAACTAAGTATCTATGCAAATATTTAATTAAAAATTAATATGACAGTAAATATTTGAAAACATATTATATGTATTTTTATAATTAACCATAATAATATCTTCTAACCATTAGGGTGTATAAACTAGGGTTTGAAGCCCAAAATATATTATTTTCATGGCTCTAATCTAACCAATAAGTCCGAAATGTACTATTATGAACTTTATGCTGTTATTCACACTCCGCAATACATCTTAGCAATTTTTTCAAGATTTTTACTATTGACATAAACAAATTTATCAAAAACAGATGATCCAGAGATATCCAAGAGAACGTTTTTACTAGTAAATAGTCACATCAGCCAATAAGTCCAGGGTGTGGTTATCCATTATAAATCTTATGGCATTTTCAAATGCAATAATTTTCTATTATGTTATAGCAATATATCTATCTATCTAACATCTTAAACATTATAAAAATACCATAATAATACAGTAGTATTATTTTGATATTATGAGTAGTAACTCATTATAATACTTTGCAATGCACTTAAAAATGAATGGTAAGAAACGGTATGTGCGGTTGTGGGTTTGAGTCCCACCTGACCCTTTTCTATAATTTTTTAAGTGCATTAATTTTACTCATAAATAATCTTCATTTAGGTATGGTGGAGTCTATCGTAGCTGCAGCTTGCAGTAGGATAGGCAAGAATGTTCTCCATCTAGACTCCAGTGACCACTATGGTGGCCTGTGGGCTTCTTACAATTTCGATGGCCTCCAGAAATTTATCAAAGAAGTCAAAGCAGACCCTAAAAGGCAGTGGCCAGTTTACAATTTATCTGAAAAGTGGTATATAGAAAAGTGAGTATACACTTCTTATTATCATAATAATGATTGAAATTGTTTCTTGATATATGTATTTTGTTAAAATCATAAAGTTATTAATAATTATTCTGTTAAATAATGTTAAAACCTCATACAATGGACCGAAATAGAATCTAAGAGCAGAAAATGGAGTCCACTTTACATTTACATGTTAAAATCTCTACATGTTTCATAGACTTGTAACTTTGTTAGTATATTATCAAATTAAATATGCAACCTTGCATGGTTAGTGTAAACTACTTCTACATACATACTTCTTGCATACAATTAGCCTGTTACTTTTATTAGGGAATCTCCTGAAGAAGAAAAGAAAGAAGAAGAAAACAAGACTGATGACAGCAAAGCCGAAACCCCTAGGAAAGTATGGAGCCAAGCCAACTTTGCCTCTGAATATAGGAAGTTCAATATAGATATGACACCAAAGGTATTATTATAAAACAACTTTTTTAAATACATGTTTCTTATAATAATTTCGGACTATGTAGATTAGTCCCATTAGTGATAATGCCATAGATTTTGCTGGTTGGTCAGTTGTTTGGTTCTAATTCTTATACTCGTAGATGATTTAGGAAGCAATTCCAAGAAGGAATCACATGAATAGGAAAAAAAAGATGGCTCTTTGGTCTCCTAAATTTTCATTATTGTATTTTATACGTCTTTAAAATTGTGACTTACCAGTGAAGAATGAGAGATGGCCTCCATAGATAAGCTCTCCTATAGGTGCTGTTCTCCCGCGGGCCCCTGGTGGAACTCCTCATTTCGTCGAACATCGCTCGCTACGCGGAGTTCCGCTGCGTGTCCCGGGTGCTGACCTGGCTGAACGACGCGCTGGTGCCGGTGCCGTGCTCGCGCGCCGACGTGTTCGCCACCGAGGCCGTCAGCATCGTCGAGAAGAGGATGCTGATGAAGATGCTCACTTCCATCGTTGGGTATAATGAAGAGGAGATGAACAACGAGTTCAAAGGTTCGTGTATTCGTAATTTGTTTGGTTAGCTTTTGATTTTTTCACATTTTAGCAGACAAACGAGCAGACGCTATTCCTATTCTAATGTTAATCACCTCCATCCAGGGATATCAGAAACACCCTGAGGCATTCTGGCTCTTAAAATAGGATAAAGTAAATGTGGTTAATGACAGATCTTGTTAATCTATACATCGTTTTTTGTATCGCAAGCTTTAATAATCGGTGTTTAGATTTTAAATATCATGTAGATACTTTTTTAAAAGAATAAGGGGTTGTCCCTACATTGTTCTTTGCTTGACCATCACAATTGTTGTCATTCAGATTGGAACAATAAGACGTTCAAGGAGTACCTAGCTCACAAGGGGTTGACACCGAACTTGATCCACTACGTTCTGTACGCGATCGCGGGCGGCACCGACAAGATGCCCTGCCTGGAAGGGGTGAAGGAGTGCAAGAAGTTCCTCATGAGCCTCGGCCGCTACGGCAACACTCCGTTCCTCTGGCCTATGTACGGTAGCGGGGAGTTGCCGCAGTGCTTCTGCAGGTAAGGCTCCTAGATGCGAAGTAGATTATTTCAGCACGCAATTGCTGCTTCGGCCTCTGCAGGCCCAAAAAGACATAAGTGATGACTTCATTTAAAAAATCTATCATTTTGATGTACTACTGACCGTGGGAGAGCCACACTTTGGCATCAATGGGCCAACTCGACAGGAGTGATACCACCACGGTCTCAAAGAAGACCGGCGTGAAGCAGCGCCTGTGCTATTTCGCCGAGGGAGTGAGGGTAATGGGTTCATTTAAATTTGGTAAAAGTGATAAATGCACTTAGAGGAAAGAACAAAGAAACGATTTGAAGGCAGATTGTGTGGCGATAAACAAAGCGATTATTAAACTCATAACGCGTATAATTTACATGTGTTAACAACTTGCGTACGTTAAGACGAATATCGTGCTTTCGGCTTCACCGGGAGGCTAATGTTGCATGAACAAAGATACTGAGAGATCGAATAGGACGAAAAAAATTAAGGCAGTTTATGACTATTATGGACATAAGTGGTTTAAAAAATTAAGAAGTATCATTATATAATATTTTATATTACAGAAATTAGAAGTAATATATAGGTATCATTATATTTTATTACACGCTATAAATTAATGGTAACTGTATTTTATACGCATTGCTCGCTGCCATGTTACCGTTACGCTATTAAGGCGTGTGGTATGTGACTGTGTTTAAGAAGGTACCTATTTTTTTTCTTACATTGGTACTTTGAATTAGAATGCAAAAAATTGCACCATGAAAGTTTTACCTCGCGCCGGAGTTCAATGACCCAAATGTGCATCAACTTGACCAACGCAAATAAAAATGAAGCCACTTTCTAATGTTGCATGCCGCACGTTCTAAAGTTTTGTAATTTCAACAATATTCTTGCATTCTTACTAGATTTGTACTTATCACAGTTCTTAGATATCGAAAAGCGAAATGAAATTTTATTGAAATGAAAATATTTCCTTGATTTGATACAGTTTGAAATAATCGATATTTTGATTTGAAAATTGTTTTTCTTTTTCAAATACAAATATATTTTTCTTATATACCTATATAAGGTACAATCTCACACACGTACGCCATACGCCGAATCTAAATAACACCTACTTATGTAATTTATGCTTTGAGTATGCGCCTGCTACGCCGGAACTAACGAACAGACGTTGTTAATTTTATTAGATTGATGTATCAATCATCAAGTTCACTGTCCCATGAATCACAAATTTTACCTGCATAATTTAAGACAATAGAATTTATAATGTGTTGTGACTGTAGACAGACCTGTCTACTCGTATATCTGACATCGAATCTGATAAACTATTCAATTATAGTACATTATAAAATCTATTTTTTTCGTACTTATATAACAATATTAATTTAATTCAGTAAGCGCCTGACGGTCTACAACGAAATCGACCGTGTAACGATTGCGAATAAATACATGTCGCATACCAAACAAAAGAGACGCACTGCGCAATGAGGGTTTTTGAAAATGCAAAATCTGATAGATGGCTTTACTGTTGACGTCAGGTCCAAAAACGAGTGGATTGGTTCCATTTTCACGTATCCTTGTCATAATTCCGAAGATACGTACAAACCGACCAATGTCGTCACTGTTGGACCTTTCGTCAACGTAACGCCATCGATTGGATTTAGCATTTGCAAAAACCTTCTTTGAAAGGGACAGGTAAAAGAAACAAGTCATAAATTCTATTTCGTTGGAGGCCCTCTGGAACTTAAAATTACGTTATTAACTTTCATCACAATAGCAACATGACCTTCTAGGCTCTGCGCCGTATTCGGGGGCGTGTACTGCCTGAACCGGCCCATCGACAAGGTCGAGATCAAGGAGGTCGAGGAGGGGAAGAGGCTCGTCACCATCCAGAGCAAGGCGAAGACCCTGAACTGCCAGCACCTGGTGGTGGGCATCGACGAGTGCCCCAAGGAGATGCTGTCGGAGGAGCCGGCGGAGAGCAGCGACATCTCGAAGGCGGTGTTCGTAACCAACGAGAGCATGATGCCGGCGGAGAAGGAGCCGCTGACGCTGCTGCGCTTCCCGCCGCTCAGCGACGACGGGAACGCAGTCACCGTGCTCGAGGTGGGGCCCGCCACGGGCTCCTGCCCCAAGGGACTATGTGAGACATTTTGTTATATTTATTGATATCATTTTATACCCCTAGCGGTTAAGTAATGTATTTGACAGTAAGATGACTACCTATCTATTGAAGAAATTTGCCAGTTTTGTATACTTTGAAGTGTGTATGTACGTACAACAAACACATTACAACCAGCTGAGTGGATAAAGAGGAGTGTATGTACATTTTAGACTAGAGATACAAAGCTGTTTGGTTCTGTAATTTTGTATTACTATTTTACTTCAGTACATACCATAGTACAGGCAACTCCAAAAATATGTATACAATTTAGGACCTTGTCACAATACACTAAGAAAGCAGAGTCGTTCTACTTTCTTATATTATGTATTGTGACAAGGTCCTAAAGTGTATACATATTTTTGGAGTTGACTGTACCAAACATAACACGACAAACAAAGATTTACACAATAACTTGTGCTATATACTTTGTCTTATTTTTAATGTTTGAACATAGAAGTACGTAGGTAGTTCCAATGATTTTATTCAAAATAATTAGTTAATTATACCCTGAACTAATTTAAGCATTTAGAAATAATTAATTACCTACCTACTTGAATTTATTTTTTAGTTATAAAATAAGGTTCCAGACCGGAAGTAGTTTCACAAAAATCTAGAGCTAGCTGACATTGAAAATACGTATAATTGTATGAAATTGATTAATTATTTATTTTTATTGCCTATTTTAGTACAGGAACTTCCGAGTTACAAAATGTTTTCGTTATAAAAGCAAATTAGCTACCGAACGGCGACCACCGCCAGAACCACGCCAGGGTCACTCGCTCGTTTAACTTTTTTCAACAGTTTTTGTTCGATTGCGGCACTCAGTAACTCGGGAGTTTTTATAGCGTTTTTTAAGCTTCGGCAATTTGACATATGAGTCACTATCCCTAGTACTTCGATCCGATAAATTGCAGGCTTTCAAGAGAGTACCGAGAATATTCAACGAAAAAATATTAATGGATCTACACGTTTACGTAACCTTCGCGGTTATGAGCCTGTTATATTTTTATGCTTATCCGTTTTACCTTGCTGTGAATGTAATTCGTGGCTTTATTTTCATATTGAACTCAACCCGCTAATGTCCGTAAAGTAGGTAATATAAAGTGGACTCCATTTTCCTCATTTAGACTCTCTTTCGGCCCATTGTACGTGATGTAGTAAAGTGTCCGGATTTTAATTGCCTGGTTGCGGCCCACGAATTCAAACGCGCGGAGGTAGGCCACCCCCGTATTACCTTCTTAGGGGTAGAGTTGCGCAAATTCGTCCTTAGCGGATCTAAATCCTATAAGGAGCCGTAGGTAGGTTCGTTATAGGGTTTAATTTTTATGTTTCTAGTTTCTGAGATTTTCTGAATAAAGAAATTTGACAAGTTGTAATAGTGTCTACCCGCAAGTGTGGTTGTCTTCATTTTTTGTTTATGAGTATGACATTTAGGTGCCTTTCGACCAATCTTTATGCGACAGTAAATATTCCTGACTGGCTGTACAAGGTTGTCATTACATTTTACCTATACCATCGATTTATCCTCGGATTAAGATTGGTCGAATCGGGCCTTACAACTGTAATTTTGATGTATTTGAACTTTTGAAGTAATAAAATGAAATGGTATTTCAGACGTGGTGTACTTCATAACCAAGAAGGTGAAGGATGCTGAGAGCGACCTCCAGCCGTACGCCGAGAGGATCTTCGACATGTCGGGCGGCGACCAGACTGTGAAAACTGCAAAACCGAAGGTTAGTAATATTTGAGAATATCTAGGTAAAAAGTAAAGTATCAGCCTATATACTGTCCCACTGCAGGGCAAAGGCCTCCATCATAGAAATCAAGTTATCGCTACTATGATGGGATTAGGCTTAATCACCACGCTTGCCTAATGCGGATTAGTGATCGCAAACCCGAGCTATGTTCGAAAAATTCGAAATATACTTTTGCTCGACCCGGGAATCGAACCCGGTGCCCCGAGATCACGGCCCGGTACGTAAACGGGGCGTTAAATAATCTAGATAATAATAATAAATTGAGACAACATCACATTCATTGTCCTGGTTCCAAACTAAGGTTTTACCAGAACAACGAAGGAACCACACACCCATACCCAACACACATATCTGTTTCATCGACAAACATTTGTGTTGGTGCGGGAATCGAACCCGCGACCCTTACGTCTCAACCAGCGCTCAAACCATTGCGCTAAACGGGTCGTCTAGATACATTACCTGTGGCCCGCCTTCACTTTGTTTCGGGACAGTAGCTCCACTGTCTGCTAACAGATGGCGCTGGGCGTTAACTAATTTACATGGGCTTATCTATATTGTGGGAGACTGTATAAGATAAAATATTAAACCGGGAATTAAGGCGACGTTTATTGTTAACATTGTATTGTACTTACTGCTTGCCGTTTCGGCCTCGTTGCAGCAGCCGTGGTCACAAGCGGACTTTTGGTACTGTTTGAAATACTGATTAATGTGCCGATTATCTATCTACCTATTTATTATTATCGATGGTCTATATGGTCCCCTTTACCGTCTGTTTCGATGGGATACTAATGTGTCACGTCAAGTCTCCCTCCTGGTTTTTTTTTATGTTTTCCCTTTGTACTTTGGCAGGAAATGTTGGGTTTTCAGTAGTATAATGCCCTCGAGAGGTGAGTAGGTAAGTCGGCTAAAAAGGCACGGTGTATAGGTATAATTATATGAGGTTACTAAGTTTATGAAGACTTGCACCGGCCGCCCAGTACAAGGCGGAATTTTTAACTCCGGGCTGATACTGAGTATCCCTTGCAGAGGAACTCGGGTAGTCAGTAGTATAAACTCTGATTTTTAGTCATGTAAAGTAAACTGACAGATGCAAATGTCAAGTTTCTATACATTTTGATATCATCTGTCAAATTGAGTGGGGCATTATCACACAATTTGACAGATGATTCTCAAATTGAGTAATAATGTATGGGATATTAACACACAATTTCACAGATGATTAACAAATTGAGTGAAAATGTATGGGACATTAGCACTCAATTTGACATATTATGATTGTCAAATTAAGTAATAATGTATGGGACAATATCACTAAATTTGACAGATAATGTATAGAAACTTGATATTTGCACCTGTCAGTTTAGTCCACATGATTAATAATCAGAGTTTAGCAGAGTTGATAGGTGGCGTGGCGTGTGTTGCAGTGCCTGTACTCGCTGTACTACAACGTGAAGGACACGAGCGCGGGCGCGCGCGCGCCGCGCGGCCTGCACGTGTGCGCGGGGCCCGACGTGGGGCTGGACTTCGACCGCGCCGTCGAGCAGGTACGCGACGAACCAGGGTAGCGATTCTTGTGCACTCGACAATAAAGTCGAATAACAAGTTTGTATGGACGGTATGAAATCTAAGTTTGACTTCAATGTCGAGAGTACGAGAATTGGTCCCAGGTTATAATGCATCAAGAAAGTCATGAAATTGATGGCGCCGCTGCCGCTTACGTCATACAGATTATCAAATATGGGAACTCGTTCGTTCCTAAAATATAATTTGTCACGGCTTTCTTGACGTATTAATAGTAAATACCACTGCGCTAAACGTGTCATTATACAGTTTATCGCGAAGGTAAGAACCTCACCGCCGTTTAGATGTGAGGGTTCGAATCTACCACTTCCCTTTAGGAAGCCGCACGTTCTTTAAACTGATGATGGTACCATCGATGTACCTACCATAGTCGAGCAAGTAAACGTAGTATACTTAACACCCCGACGCAACGTGGCCTTCTGTCTCTGTTACTGAAAATATTTTTTACTTTGGATTTTTTTTTAAGTTCAAACTAAGTTCAATAATAACATGACTGTTTTGACCTAAAAAGTCATGTTTTTATTGAACTCATAAAAGTCATGTTATAATAACAGGATGAAACATTATCAATTTATTGCTTCCCAATAAACGTCTATCGCTACTTTAAATTCTAATTACAATGTTATCGGCGCTATTATTAAACACAAACGCGCAATGTTAAGTAAACACCGACGATAGCAAATTTCATGTAGTTTGTAGATAACTGTAAGTAAAAACAAAATATATTTACGTTTGTGGTGTGACACTTCAGTTTCACTTTTCCTATCACTTGTGTAACTAACCTACCTACATGTTAATACAATTTAATGTTGATAGTTTATCATTTGTCTAAGTAGTGGTTGAAATATATGTTTTATTTTGTGTTGGCAGTTGAGCAAGAATCACTTGATGTTAAGCAATTTCCGCCGCCCTTGGACACCCACAACTCCAGTAGAATCATAAGTGCCTACGTTTTTCCCTTACCCCTAAATTAGACCTTTCCTAAACCCTAAAAAGTTAATAATAACAAAAAATAACACAATAATAATGATTAAACTCTGATTTTTAATCATGTAGAGTAAACTGACATGTCAATATGTCATCCCCATACATTATCACTCAATTTGACAGATGCAAAATGTCTAAATGTATAGAAACTTGACATTTGCACCTGTCAGTCTAATTTATTTCATTAAAAGCTTCCAGCTTACTGCACATGGAATTATATATCTGATTCACAAAAATTATTGTGTGATTTCTAGCCACAATAGTGACAGTGTATTACAAAGCTGCTTATTTATCATGCAATACATTTTATTGAATTATTTTTCTATCAGTCTCAATGCGTCTGAAAGACTCTTGCCAGAAAAGTATTTTCAATAAGAAGGCCGTGTGAAAAATCCGCTAGATGGCGTATTGAGATGCATCTACATTTTGATTGGTTATTTTTGGATATGACGTTGAAGTTGGACCTCAGTGTAACAGTACGCCATCTAGCGGATGTTTCACACGCGATAGCCACCATTCGATCTGTCGGTTACGTACGACTAAGCGTTACCTAGTACATAAAGCCTTCCTACGTCTCACTCATTTCATTTTCTCTCTTTCATATTATTGTTAGTGCATTTTCACGTCCCGTTTACTGATGTCTCACACTCGTATGCGACACAGGCCGAGCAGGTGTTCAAGGAGATCTGTCCGGGCGAGGAGTTCCTGCCGCGCGCGCCCGACCCAGAGGAGATCGTGTTCGAGGATGACGTCACGCACGGGCCCGAGTTCCGCTCGCACGACGACGACGCCGACGGCGACGCGCCCGCGCACTAGCGTCCCCTATACACACACACCGCAGCCGTTTGAGCGTGGCGCCCGCACCTGCATTCTGCAGCCCGAGATTGGTTTCTATAACTCATTTTAGCTCGATCGGTCTAGTCTGCCTGATTCTTGATTTCGAGAATTATTGAAAATAAACTTCCTAAACTATTTTTTTTAATTTAATTTAAACTACATTATGCACCGTAAAAGAAGTTTTTAAAGACATCTCGCGGTCATGTTATTTTCATGGAGAGCAAGGGCGATCTGTATACAAGAACTCGTCGAATCGATCTGCAGAATGCGTAGGCGCTTTTATCTGAATATACATATGTAGCTTACTATCGAGACATTCGTACATTCCGATGGATAAACAGCATATCGTTTTAAGATCTCCATAACTTTTTTAAATGTTAAGTAGTAGTTAATTTACACGTTCAAACGTGCTGTTTTAGGTACATCTAAGGTGTAATCTCAGTAAGATTTATACGCTTTGGTCGCTTTGACTACGTGCATTCCGACTGGTGCGTTTGGTTGGAAGCAGAACAATGACGTCGGTTGTGCAGGAACAGTAAGATAATGAATTTATCGGAATCCTTGACCAGCTCATTTTTATTCCGGGGCTGTCAATAACTTCCATTTAAATTGAATCATAAGGCTTAGGTCTATTGGATGAGTAGAGTAAATGTAATAAATAACTTATAATAGGGTACTTGACTATTTTTTTTTATGTGTTTAATCAAAAGACCCCTCTATTAAAGAAACATTGTTGAAAGAATTATTTGATTCTGATTTGAATTACCTGAGATATCACAACTTTAAGAGCACATATTTTACGCGGGCCCAAAAACGCTCTATACAAATGGCTACCAACATGTGACGTCACACGCTGGTGTCTTGTATGCGCGTCTAGCAAATTTTGTTTGGTAGCTATATCAAATGTTTCGTTTATGTACATAGTTTTATAATAAAAGTTTGTGTTTAATGTGTGGGTAGTTCAATGATATAATTATTTTTATAATATTATAAACTTTAAAAATGGACTTGCCCATGAAACTTTGAATGCTCACAAAACCAGCTAGACGTTATATTTTTAACTGAAAATTTAGGCTATTGGTTCTTATTTACCAATATTTTGGTAAAGTATCAATATTTTTTACTACATCGATATTAGTCAACTACCCTATTGACGCTAGTTATCGACTAGCCGAAATTACTCTCATTTTTGGAGTTCCATTTGGACTTCATTATTGATGTGGCTCCAATTGATCAGCTATCGCCAGTTATAAATACGTTTTTGTATTCAATAACACATGTTACCAGTAATTATGTGAGCTGGTCAAAGCTTTGATGTAGGAATGAGTGGTTTGTCAGGATTTGTGGTGTGAGTGGTATTAGCTAGGTTGTCTTGATGAATGTTAGCAAGATCAAATCATAGCAGATTTAAATAAATAAATTTTGTATTCTACTAAATTCTTAACAGGCCAAAAGTATTAATTGGTATCTGCATTTGAATAATTGTTTATAAGTTATGTTCCTATAATCAAGAAAATTAAGCCCACAATATTGCTAGGAACAACTGATAAATAGGTATTGTGAAATTTTTAGCAAGCTCTCTTTAAAAATGTTATTTAAGAGATAATTTTTATTATTTAAGTACCTTCATAACAGACTTGAAAGTGTAATAATAATAAACCAAAGGAGTATTAACATTTGACAAATATATGAAAAAATGTGCAATCATATTAGGTAAAGCTAGCTAGGATGCCGTTTTAAAATGTTAAGAGTAACATTTTGGACGCACCAGTCTTAAGCATAGATTGTAGCACTTATTTTTTTTTATTATTTAAATTATTTAGCACTTTAAACAATATTTATTGTCAAACGAAAATAATCATGCCTTTGCAGCTTGTGCATTTATAATTCCAATAAAATGTGATTATTAGAATATGATCTTGTATCAATCTACACCACCCCCTTTTTAACTAAGAAAGTGCCCTACTAAGAAGGTATTGTTACTAAGAGAAGAAACCTAACAATGTGACTAACAAGATATTACAACTACAGCCAATTTGGCGTGGCTCAAGTAAATCTTATTACAATAAAACGAAGTTTCTAGTCCGAGGGAATGGTTTTGTCATATTTCACTAACATTGTTAGGCAGTGTAATCAGTCATATTAGTGCTAAATATGAACCTAAACAAAGCCTACTTTAAAACCATACAATATGAAAAGGTGAATAGTTTAAAGAAACAACAACTTGAATATAATTCACACTTTATTAAAGAATATACCTCTGGTCCATTGTCACAAAATTATGCCTCCATTCTATTGAATCGGTAAATAATATAGATCAGGTGACAATGAGAGTTCATGTTCTTATGGATAATATTTATCTTTCAGCTTAAAGCAACAGTTACTCGTTAATATACAAATACAAAATAATATTTCCATTGAAAAATAAATGGATACTTTCATCATTACATACATTTGATGACATTTTTACGTTTGAAAGTACACATTATCACATATCATGGTATTAAATACACATTGAAAAATATTAAAATAACCTTTTTTCATAAGAAAATAAGCCGTGGACATTACCCTCCAGCTGAGCTGAATATGTTCTTTTCATGAATCTAAGATTTCCAGAGTAACTCATTTCACGTATGACTGCAACAGACTTGGCTCCGAGATCTTGACAGCTGTGCTGTACTCCAGCTTGCAGGTATGGTAGGAACCGCAACACGGAGCCTTTGTCCACAATGCTCCCACTGACACCCTGAGCCACTCTATGCTTGTCACTTTCCTTGTGGAAGTAGCGGCTCATAGCAGACCCTTTACCATCTTTATTCTCCATGGCTTCTAAGCTTCCCATTCCTCTATACTTCTTGAGCCTCACTCCATCAGAAAAGAAATATTCTCCAGGGGCCTCTGATGTTCCAGCAAGCAGAGACCCCATCATAACCGTGGAGGCTCCTAGAGCAAGAGATTTTACAATATGGCCAACAGATTGAATGCCTCCATCAGCAATGACTGGAATATTGAACTGCCGGGCATATGACGCCACCTGGTACACGGCTGTTGCCTGCGGGCAGCCACAGGCCATAACCTCCTGTGTGATGCAGATAGACCCACTACCCATACCAACTCGCAGAGCGTCTACACCAGCATCAATTAGATTCTTAGCTTGCATTCTAGTAACAACATTTCCTCCAATTACTTGGATATTTGGGTAAGTAGATTTGATAAATTTTATCATTTCAATTTGGTAAATGGAATTTCCTTGTGATGAATCCAAGACAATAACATCAACTCCATTGGCAACCAGCAATTTGAGGCGCTCCTTGTCAGAATCTCGAGTGCCAATTGCAGCTCCAACTAATAACTGCTTATTGGAATCCTTGGAAGCATTTGGATAGCTTCGAGCTTTTTTCAGATCAGTTCTGGCTATCAAGGCGACAAGTTCCCCTGCCCCATTGATAATTGGGAGTTTACCCTTCTTACTTTTCTCTAGTATATAATTGGCATCTTGTAAAGTTACACCTGATTGGGCAGTGATCATTTCCTCTATTGGGGTCATCACTTCTTTGAGGCTGAGATGGGGGTCCCCCTCCCTGAAGTCTATGTCTCTGGACGTAACAATGCCAATGAGTCGGCCGCCTAGCTTACCGTTTTCGGTGATCGGATAACCTGTGAAACCATTAGTCTTCTTGGCCTCTATCACGTCAGCGACTGTGTTTGTGGGTCCCATACACACAGGGTCTCTGATGAAGCCGTGTTTGTATTTCTTGACTTTGTGGACTTCATTCGCTTGGTACTCCGGCGTGCAGTTGTGGTGGATGATGCCGATGCCGCCGCAGAGCGCCATGGCGATGGCCATGTCCGCCTCCGTGACGGTGTCCATCGGAGTGGATACCAGAGGCGCCTTCAGGTTGATCTTCTTTGTGAGTGGCGAGGTGAGGTCCACCTCCTCGGCGGTGAAGTCGATGTACCCCGGCAGCAGCAGGAAGTCGTTGTACGTCAGGCCCTCGCTGCCAGCGAATATTTCCGCTGCAGAAAGGCCGTCGCGGAGATCTCCTTCAGCTTTCACCGACATCTTGGTTCAAATGGTACACGTGGACACGTTAAATGAATCTAGTTATACGAAAGTAGTAAGATTTTATAGAAACACGATGTATGCACACGTGGTAGGTACTTTTATGTAAAGACTTCAATAAAATTGTGAAAAGAGTTTTGTAAAGATTTTGTACTCGGGTTACACACTTTATTTTCTGTTGTTATATTCTCAAAAATATATTTCTCGAAAAAATATAACGGAATTGAAGCACGATTTGCTTGAAACCGGCTTTACTCTCGATCTAAAGAGTTCACTCCTTGATCGAGTTGAAACGAGTGCGTGTCAAATTGACAGCCGTACATGTGACAGCAAGATGTCAAGCTTAGAGATGTAACGATCTATCGATGGTATAGGTAGAAATCGATTCTAATCGGTTGTATATAATAAAGTTATTGGCACTTTAGAGATGCGTCGATGGCAAAAACAAACGGCTTATAAATCGGGCATAAAATCAATTGTAGGTTGAAGAAAAAACAAAAGAATGGATAGACCTAGCTCAAATGCCAATCTCAAGACTCTAGCTGACAATACAACGACGTTATAATAAAGTCTTTCGTTTTAACTCTTGGTTCACTTCTATGACGTAGCCGCCAGTGGCGCCATCAATGATTAATTTCATGACTTTCTTGATTATATAAGTTTATGCGCGATTTTTGGCCGTGCATTTACGCGCGATCACTGGGCCTAACCATGAAGTTAGAGTTTACCTACACTTTCATGGGCATAACGCATAAAAAGTATTCCAAATGAATTTTTAGGGAACTATGGACGGAGTTCCTAACCAATGGAGCTACCATACTTTATGGACGTAAGCGGCAGTGGCGCCATCAATAAATTTAATGATTGTCTTGATAGATTAAACTGTGTCAAGAAAGCCGTGATATCTATCTTATGTGTGAGGAACTAACGGAGTTCCCATATTTTATAATTTTCAATAAAAATAACCAAAATAACCAATGATGCCGTTTTCGTCATAGCATAGGGTAACTATGCTATGACGAAAACGGCACGACATCATCATTTTCACGACTTTATTCTAAACATCTGGTTTAGCAACAAACATTAATTTGTACCTATTCGTGGAGATATCGGACAGGCGACTCTTGCGTGCTACCGGGCGCGCGGCTCAAGCCACTGCGTTACATGGGTCGTCAAAGTTAGATAAAATAATAGGCAATTTGGATAACTTACCTACTACTGTAGGGAAGTTGGTATAATATAGTGGTCAAATTGATAAAAACAATGGGTATGCTCCTACCCACTTTATTTTTATCAGGAAGGAAGGCGCGTAAATAATTTCTAATCTGTTTATTGTTTATCAATATTATAAACTATAGACACTTGAAAACTTATTAAAATGTTGATGGAGAACACACTATTATAAATGTTAAGTGTATAGGTATACTTAGGTATTTTTATAAACTAAACTGCAAACAGCTTTGAGTGGCTGTCTACTCAAAGGCAAACAGATAACTAATAAAAAAAAATGTGGCTAAGTTATACTGAGATTACTGAGTAAGGCATGTTCTGGCTATTAATAAGTTCTACTTTATTGACATCAGACGTAGTTTCAGCGCAGGTCACGGCCATCATCGAATAGGCATACACATAGTTTGTAAGCTTCACTTTTCCATTATTCACAAATTCTATTGTTAGCTGAATTTTCACCTGCTGCGTGGCCCATCCAGCTGTTGCCGTAAAGCCCCACTCTCCATAAAACGTCTTGGAACTTCCATTGTGGTTGTACTTCTTAAGAATTATAGAGGGTACATTGTTGTCCACGGCACCTGTGTGGCCTTTCAATGAGCCATAAGCAACGACCATGCTCTGTTGATCGATATCCTCATATTTCAACCCCACGGAGTCCAAGGTGCCGATAGTGTATATGTACTTGTGGCTGTCTCCACCCCCGCTTGCACATTTCCTAATATTGTTCTGCCACACGTCGCCGGCAAAAATATAAGACTTGCTATCCACCAATGTTAAACTTAAACAAAAGACTGCACAGTATATTAGCTGAAGTTGCATTTTGCCGGTAATAAGTAACTCCTTAATTTCCTAATTAGTATTTGCAACTGGATGGTTAGTCGGTGACTAAAACAATACTAAGTGTTTTGCGAATTATATTCCCTACTCAAAGACTAAAATGCGAATATAAATAGGTACCTACCTAAGTAGTATTACATTTTACAAGCGATGATAAATAATAATAAGTTGTGTCAAGAGTGTTATGCCTACTACTACCACAGAGTACAAACTACAAACCCGATTTCTACCACTTAAATAGTGTGGTAACCATTATTTTATAAATTGGTAGGTAGTTCTTAAGAATATTACAAAGTCTCTTATATTCTCTCTAAACTTCATCATATAATTTGCACGACACGATAAGTCTATCGTGCCGTGCACAACATTCTATACTTAATTACACAGGTAAACCAAAGGATATTGGATTTATCTTAGATATTTACAAGTTCTTAGTTACAATAAGACAGATTCTATGCTTGTTTTGGAACTTAAAGCGCGCATGCTCGCTTAATAAACTGGCTAAATAGCAAGCACACCAATGCGTGGATAGGTGTTTGTTGTATGCGCATAGTACCTAATTAAATACCTAAGCTGTTTGTGTTGGCCAGTGTTTGGCAAACGCTAATCCGAAGTAATATCAGATTACTTATTCGTCACTATGAGTAAAACTTAATCTTCTAAGCGTGGGATGCCGGTTTGTGATTGCTGTTTGTAATCGATGTTTTTATTTGTGGCAAACAGCAAACGTGTGGACGTGCCTTTACAAAATACGAATAACGCTTGCAGAGTAACTCCAAGGGGAGCGTGTATCCGAATGTATCGATTTTATTTAAATTTCTTTTCCACGCAAGACGCGGGAACGTAGTTTACTTTTGAAGCGAATATGTGCAAAGTTAGATAGTTACTATTAATAATTGTTTAGTCATTTTACAGTGTTTTAGATGTAGTAGTAGAGAGAGAGAGAGAGAGGGAGAGGCAGAGAGAGAGAGAGAGAGAGAGAGAGAGAGGGAGAGATAGAGCGATATTACTGCTCTGCGAAAAAAGAGTAATAATGTTTTGTAACAATTACAAATGATTACCCAGTAAATGTAAGCAAAGTCTGATTAGTTTTAAAAAATAAGTACATTACCTACTTATAATAATAAATTGAGACAGCATCACATAGTTACAATAAAAAACATTTAAAATTGAAAAATTTATTTCAAAAATAACTTACGTACCTAATCATTAAAAACCTATTTCCAATAATTACACGTCACTAATCCTTCGGCACACACATTCCATTTACTTTGACCTGTCCTGTGGGACACGCGTCGCCGTCGAAAGAGGATCGTTCGTCAAGCTCGGTAACGTTGAGCGAGTTCTCCAAAGCAGGCACTACCGGCTTAAGGGTACTCGAGCCTAAATTCACATCCTTATTAGGGCTGGTTTTACAATTTCCTGGTGCTTTCTCATCAGCATCATCGTCTTCGAAGAAAATTTTATCCTTTAAATCCATGGTTTGATCGGTCGAACTCTGATTTACTGTGGAGTTATGCTTTGGCGGAGACATTGTCGATGCAGTGTGGGATATAAAAAGCGGATTCGGTTGTTGGTGCTTCACGGCCGGCTGCGTGAGGTTAAGGCCACTCGATTCACGTGCGTCACTGGTTGGTTCGTTGGCTGAGAAGGCTGGTGGCGGGGAGCTGGGAAAGATGTTCCCCGCGTTCTCCTCAGGTCTGTCTTCAGCAGATAATAAAGCCTGACTGCCCACTATCTCGTGTCTATACACGACCGTGCTCTGACCGGTTACCCTGCGCACTGGCAGGAAAGACAAGACGATGATTAATCCTAGCATATTACTGATTTCCTTAATACACGTACACTATAGACTGAACTACGTAATATTGTAAACTAAAATTTGTTTATATAGGTATGATTGAATGATAAAAATGTGCACATTATGATACAGCTAGCCACGGTATAATGAATTAGCATGGAGTTGTCTCGGCTTCACGCTTTTTGCACTTAGTTGAGGCCAGTCGCAGCCGTAATGACGCTAATGATAGTTTTGTAGTCTTTGTCTTAGACGTTTCTCATAGCGCAGTAGGTAATAAAGAAGTCATTCCCGTGGTTGAATTACCTACATACTAAAAATTCCAATCGTTGAGCGGAATATTTAGTAGGTTTTTAGCTACTAAATACTCCCCTACACTATATTATAGATAGATAAAAAAACATTCACATCAGTAATATAACAGATAGATACCTATATACTTTTAGATACGTACGACCCCTTAAGAATCTATTAACACTCCTTTTTACCTCAACCTCAATACCTCATCATACTACAAGTCCCTCGGAAAACTTCTGGAGGGAGCTCACCACAGCCGAAGCGTTCCCGGGAGAAAATTTCTCTGAAACCGCAACGTTTGCGCGACCTTCGGAGTTCCAATACATGAGGGTGGACTCTCTGCCGATGTTGATGTACTTAAGAATAAATTGTTGTACTTAAAGAATTTGTTTTTTTTTGCTTAATGAAATTGGTAAAATATTGAGTTAAGGTAGGATATTTTACTATTCTACTATTCCGTACAAGCAAATTTTACTTACTATATACATAGCACCTATACTTAACATATACTACCTATTTACAAACTTACTTGTACTTAAAAGTTATAATATAACCTAATCACAAATACGAGTATCATAATATATTCATAAATAAATATGTTCTATTCTATGTTCTAAAGAGCGAAATAAAGATGCGTGACGTGGAATTATAGAAAATCTGGTTACCCTACTCTTTAATATTAAAAATGTTATCAAATGGCAGAAATAATCTACAATGTTGAACAAACGTTGATTGTGTTCTATAGACGATTATACAAAGGGACACACACTTCACTCTTATTAATATTTAACTAAAAAGTATTTAATTGGCTTAGTTTTGGGTAAGAGAAACGGTTATGTTATACAACTAAAGTTGTAGTACCTAAGTAGGTACCTCTACCTATTCCCGTTTACAGTCGAATGCTTAACTCTACAGGTGTATCTGTGAACATTTACATCCCTTCTACGTCTTCAAACATTTGTTCAACAACTTTTTGAAATGCATCGAAAATTTTTTCGACACTCCATACAAAATGACCAAATCACATGACAACACATGACTTTGTATGCAAAGATGATTTTTTTAAGCGAATTTTTAAAAGTCATAGAACAAAATATGTTGTTTCTAGAATGGTTGGTTACATGGTTACAGGGATGTGAATGTTCACAGATACAACCTGTAGAATAATTTGAAAAGTGAAGAGCTCATTTTAAACTACATATTATTCAATTTTAAGTAGTAGGTACATACATACTTCATGTTTCTATAGACCGCCTCGCCCGAGTAAATTTCAGAATGACGCTCTGGTAGGTAGGTAAATACTTTGAACCGACATTTCTATTAAAACCGACAACCTACGTGACACGCCCATTTCACACATGCCGATTTATTATTTAATTTTTTCTTTCGTTTCGGTTCATTTTTATTATTTTTGTTAGGTATGCCCTTTATATTTATACAAGCGCAAATTCCATTTTCTACAGAAGGCGACCATAGGTATTATAGCTACACAAGTGTGAAGTCTTAGTGTTAAGAAACGATGATTTTCAAACACTTTGTGAAGTTCATTGTTTTATTTCTTTTCGTGGCTATGTCGAGAGTAGACGGCAAGCAATGCGAGCGCCTCAGTGAGAACGAAATGATTGCTGATGCAAGTATTCAGAAGACCACGGTGCCGGACGATCAGCCGTGCCCGCCCGGGTGGAATGAATCGGGGTAAATTGGCTTTTACACTCTTACTTACCTACCTGATTAAAAATTATAAAAAAGTTTTTTCTTTACTTCCCCCTTGAAGATTCCGGCTGAGCAATTACAGAACGTACCTATTGCTACGGTTTATGTAACCAACCTATATGTAATCATCATCATTTCAGCCAATAGACGTCCGCTTCTGGACATAGGCCTCCCCCAAAGTTCTCCACACAGATCGGTCCTGTGCCACCCGCATCCAAGGGACTCCCGCGACCTTCACCAGATCGTCGGTCCACCTGGTGAGAGGCCTGCCACGGCTGCGGCCTCCTGCACGTGGCCTCCCCAGTCAAGGACCTTTCCACCCCAACGGCCGTCTGTTCTCCTCGCAATGTGTGTTACCTATATCTATGTCAGTAAGTAGGTAATTAAAAAAGAAATTTGGTTGGGGAAGGATAGTTTTCTGTAGTCATTCTTGTTCTACACTAACGTTTTATTTCATCCCGTATCGATGGCCGGTGGTTCCATAGATTTTTGTGCAAGGTAGGTATTTGTCGCTAGGTACTTCGCATAAAAGAAATCGGTAGGAGTATGGTACCTTGGAAACTACGCGTCAAGGCACGTAAGATTTCCTGCAAAATTAAAGCTCAGTGTTTCTCACAAGTTCCGGCATAATTTCTTTTACCTACCCATTTTCAATCTTATAGGTACTTACTGACATACACCTAAATATAATTAAATTTAAGTCCTTTTAATCGGTAGCTGCTGGTTGGTGGTAGGTAGGTAATGTACTTACTCAGTGTCTCACATAAACGATGCCGTGTAATTTTATAGGATATGGTATTAACCCCATTGGTTATAAAACATGGGAACTCCGTTAGCTAGTTCGTACATAAATCTGTTTTTAAGGCTTTCTTGACGCATTATAAGTATATCTACTTATCTGTATCATCAATTCATTACTTACGTATGGATTATGCGAATGACGGTATACCTACCTAAGTCCGGCTGCCATGAATGGATTTTTATGCTACTTGTGATTATCGTCACATCGCAGGATATTCCGAAACATGTCATGCCGTGCACACGTCATATTTTAAATTTCAAAAGTATATTCTCGTTCATTATAGGACGGTTTCCTTTTAGGAGCTCTGATATCATACCTTAGTACTTATCTTCTTCTATCTATCTTCTTCTATACTATTTATAAAGAGACGACTTCTATGGACAACGACAAGCCTTATAGGTAAACCGAAAACACGAAACGCTTGCGCGATGTAATTGGACACAGCGCCATCTATCGTTTCATTTCTGAATCACGGTCCCTAAGCGAAGTGAGGGCGGACCACTAGTTTAATAATAAAATGGAATTAACGATCGAATCATTCAGCTTCCGGTAACATAGTGTTCCTAAGGACAAATTAAATAAAATGTCCTATAGTTAGAGGTATGTTTAAATTGTATCTGCAAAGAAAAATCATTACCTACGTTACCACTTACCTACTTTTTTGCTGAGGTTAATAAACAACCTAAGGAAGGAAGTTCCATTCCATGGCTATAATTAGGTAGTTTCCTAAAAACATAGTTTTTATTATTAATCGATATTGTTTTCAACTTAGTTAGGTATATGTCCTACACCTACGGATGTTTGCTTGCATTATGCATGCATGCTGGAAAATATAAAAACATTGAGTCACGTAGGTAATTGATTTCAACGTATCGTTGGGAAGATCCGTAATAATAAACAAACACCTGCTAGGAAATTACCCAATCCCAATTACTTACATGAAAACATCAGACAATACCCTTCAACTCTACTTACTTAAATCACTTCAAATAGATTGTGTCTGTTGTTTTCTCTTTTCTTTCTCTTCTAATAAAATGCGGAGACCACGAATAATAAAGGTAAGTATGTAGATACTACTTATGTGTATAGGGTAGGAACATATAGGTATTATGTACTTACAATTACGTACCGACAGCCTCACTCCAATTAGGTACTTATGTGTAATTGTGTACCCTCCTCCTAATTTCCTCAATCGATTTCCACCTTAACGTCAAAACAATTTAGTTCAATATCAATTGAGTAAATTCTACAACATGAATACCTATATTAATTAAACAATTGAGTATTTACAAAAATCACGAATTTTTGTAAATTAAACGGGATTCGGTTAGTTTGATTGGTAGAACAGCCACCTGGTATGTGGAACGTTGTGGGTTCGAAGTTTCGAACACCACCTGAAACTAATGACTTTGTGGTTACTTAAGAATAAATTGCAAATAGTTGCTATAGCAAAAACAAAATCAATTGAGGAAATTAAACTAACTGGAGTAACTTCGTATGTAGTGGTCTGTACCTACCTACTGTAAATGATAAAATCAATCAAGGGGAGTTTTTCTTTTTAGGCATGTTTCAAACCTAATAATCCATGATGTCTGAGATTTGTTTGTGCAGTTCTCGGTCATTGCTTGACTAAATAAAAATGACATAGTTACCTAAAGCAAACAGGTAAGTATAAGCTGTATTGCAAACATAGGAGATGGTTCGCAATGAATACTAATGACTTCTTGTATTATCTGTAAGCCAAAGAGCAATTAGTAACTAAACTAACTATACTTACCTCGTTTTTTTAAGAGACCAGGTGAGCACAGGAATTAACACCAAAACAGTGTCTGGTCTTTCAAAAAGGCCTTTTGTGCACCTTGATAGGTAAGTACAGTCAGCCACACATCAGGTTACCACAAACTGTCAAATTTCCACAGTTGATATTCAACCTAATGTGTATAACAGTATGTAAGCTGAGAGTCGATTGAAGAAATTTGTCATTTTTGTATACTGTATGTACGTACTACGTAGTAAGTAATTAGTTATTGAAGATTTTGACTGTACGTTTTTTGTAGTCCTACTTTTGGACTGGCGCTAACCTCTAAAAAGGGTTGTGGGCACCAACCCTCTCCTTCATAGACTCGAAATCTCGATAGCCTCGTATACTTAATTATGCCAGCACAGACAGACCAAGACATTTGAATATTGATTGATTTTGATAGACCAAGAATGTCACATACCTACCCACTGTGCCCTCAAAGTGGATCAGCGCCTGCTACCACAATAATTGTTTAGGTATAATAATAATAATACACAATAAATTCACACAATATCTCATACTGACCTGACTCCGTACTAAGTAAGTAGCTTATGCACTTGTGTTACAGATACAAGACAAACACAAGTGTTCATTACACGAAAGTTTGTCCAGGGTGGGGATCGAATCCACGTCCAATCCACATAGTCCATTGACTGGATATCCGGACAGTCAATGTATGTAGGTACTATGTGTACGAGACTCGTCACGAGTACCATAAACAGGATTCTGAGCAATATTTAATTTTGTTCGCACTAGATTGGTATAATACTTAGGTATCGTAAATCCTATGACGTTTATGAAAATCGAAATGGCTACACCGGAATACCGGATCACCAAGTTGTTCTAGTGGTTTTCTCAGGGTCCTAGGTCCAATAACAAATTGCATTAGGCAAGCGTGGTGTTTAAGTCTAATCCCATAGTAGTAGCGATCACTTGAGTTTTTGATTGAGGCCTTTTCCCTGCAGTGGGACGGTATGTAGGCTGATACTTTTACACCGGAAAAGCGATCAGTAGGTTTTTAAATTATAAAAACACAGGCATAAGTCGTGACTAATTTATGTTATAACTTATTATCAGGCTTAGACTTTCAGCTTATACCTTAACTATCTACATAATAAGTGTTCTAAATTAAACATTTTTCTTTTCTCCAAATCTTATGTCTAATGGATCGATGTTACTGTTGCTGAAGTCGTCTTCTGGTTCGGCCGGTTTGGGCGTGTCGTTGTTGTTGGTCTCTCTCTTCGGAGCATTTATTTCGATCTTGTCTCCTCCGTACACGTACTGGTTAGGGTTGAGAGGCACGAATAGGGGCAAGTCGTCGTCCTCAGGTTTTTTGGTGGTTTTCTCAACATTGTTCAAGTTATTCTCGGTCGTAAAGACTGGTTTTTTGTCGGCACCGTTTTCCGTGTTTGGCTTGTTTTGATTTTGGTCACCTTGGGTGGGCAGGTTGGTCGGTATACCTTGGTTGTAGTTTCCATTGTTGTCGTTAATTGGTTTGTCGAATGGGCGATTTGGCAGGTCGGTTGGAATATTGCCAAAGTTGTCATTAATTGGTTTTTCAAATGGGCGATTTGGCAAATTGGTTGGAATATTGCCAAAATTGTCAGTAATTGGTTTATCAAACGGACGAGTGGGTGGCTGGGTCGGGATATTTCCAAGTGGGTTTTGGTTGTAGTTTCCATCATTGTTGTTGGGTTTGTCGGTAGGTTGATTAGGTTTTGGGTTTTGACTGTCATTGTTTTGGTTATAATTTCCATTGTTGTTGTAGGATCCTTGAGGGTTGTTTCCGTAACTTGGTCTGTTTTGAGACGGTCGCTGTCCATATCCCGAATTCCAAGGACCATTATTGTAATTTCCACTTCCACCAAAGTCATTATATCCAGGTTTGTTTGGGTAATTCGGTTTGTTATAATTGTTAGTGGGTCGCTGTCCGTACCCTTGATTGCCATACTGTCCTTGTCCGTAATTCCCTTGATATCCATACTGTCCCTGATATTCATACTGATTTTGATACCCATATTGGTATTGATGTTCATATTGTCCGTGATGCCCATGATGATACTGTCCTTGTTGTCCGTACTGCCCTTGATGTCCGTGATGCCCTTGATGTCCGTGGTGCCCTTGATGTCCGTGGTGCCCTTGTTGTCCATGCTGCCCTTGGTGTCCATATTGGTTCTGCTGTGGTTCTTCTTCAACAACTACGACAATTGTCTCAACAGGTTTTTGGGGATTATAACCACCATTGCTCGGCTTCTGAGGCTTGTGGTATGCCCCTTGCTGGGAATTCACATGAAATTGTCCTTGAAAGTTGAGGCCGCCTTGGGCTAGTCCTTCGAGCACCTGTGCGCCGACATCCTGGGCTCCAGATAATATTCCTCCGAGTAAGCCACCGGAAGGCTTAGGTCCGTAACCGTCACACTTGTAAGTCACCACCAGTAAAACACAAGTAAGTAGTATTTCCTTCATCGTGTTCGATATTAAAATGGCAAATGTATCTGCTTAGGTCAGATTAATTTATTGCGATGAGTAGGTAAGATGAGCAGTGATCGACTGACGTCGTCGCTCCTCGAGCGCGCTGATAGCATCACATGATAGAACCTGTTTTGCGGCGGTATTTCACTGAGTAAGGCAAAAACTGTATGTAAAACGGACTCGTTATTAGAAAACCAAAAACATAGAAACTGTTTCCAATATCTGACGGGATCCTCAATAAAATCATTTTGTTAACTCATTACATAGGTACCTAGGTATTTGAGGTTCACTTTTTCTGGGGAGATTAAGATATTAAAAAATTAAAAATTAAATAAACTAATGCACCTTCCATGATATGTTTTACCCTGTACCTATCTTTAATAACTTACTAATATAAGTGGTACGAATGTGGCAAGACAAGTCACTCCTATTTAATAAATAATATGTAGGTAATTAATTAAGTACATACAGACATGTTTTTAAGGTAGGTATAACTTCTTTATTATAAATCTATTGGTCAACAACTTTTAGATAGGCACTACGTCTTAATATAAATAAACTATATCACGTTATCAGTATTTTAAATAATTTGAATTATTAAATAGGTACCATTAGTTTTTTATATAATTCAACAATAATAAAATATAGATATCCAATTCATTCTGAAGAAAATAGAAGATACAAATGAAAACATAATTTCGCTCCTTCAAAAACGATAAGTACCTAAGTAGGAATTTAAACCTTTTCATCGTAACTTTTTCCATCTTACAAGTAAGGCCCGCGCCATTCATGAAAAGGATCATCATTACAGATAGAGAAAGAACCGCAAAATTGATCTGTTACAGTTCTGTACATATTAAATTATATCTGAACAATTGCACATGCACCATACAGCAGAGATAGAATTATAGAAGGCGAAAATTAGACGTGACACACGTATTCCTGGATGGCGGGAACTATCTTTAACTATATTTTTCCTTGAAAGGATTCTACTAGGGACTGGTTTCATTGTGGAGACAAATTGGACCTATCTGAGTATGAACGTTAACAATGATCTGTTCTAGGTACTTACCTAAGCACTTAAAATACAACACGTGACATAAATTGTTAGGAATGCGCCGTTAAGGATAACATCACATAAAATTTATACTCTAAGTGATTTTATAGCCATGTAACTACTCAGTATCACTACGGACGTCAATATCGTATTGGTCATCTCCATTGCTAGTGTTTTCCTGTTGTTGGCCTCCGGGAGATGCCGTCGTCGCCTGATTGTATGGTATGTTTGGTGAAGATGTCGAGGCTAACTGGTTCTTATTAATAAATGGGGCTTTAGTTGAAGTTGAAGATAGTTCGATATTGTTAATATTATAGGGAACGCCCTGTGAAGTAGTCTGTATCGACGTGTCTTCAGATGGCAGCCATTGAGACGTTGTCGGGTGTCCGTGGAGATACGGACCACCTTGGTTAAGTGGAGGTTGCACGCTCGGAGGAAACAAAACACTAGGACGTATTGGGCTCAAATCCGGTTTGATGAAATCTTCGAATTTCCCGTGCAGGTTTTCCACTACGATGTGACCGTTGACATTCAGATTATGAAATTGATTGTGCGGCTGGACATGAAAGCCATGGTGAAATTTGATATTGTTTTGCCATGTCGGCGGCGCCGGTCCAAACGGCCGCCGATGTTGCTGGGAATTCCAAAATGGTGGAATTTGATAAACGTTTGTAGGATGTGCTCCGTTGAAACTAGTATGTACCGTTATTTGTTTCTTGAAACCGAGTGGAATTGGCGAGAGTTGTCGCTGGTAGCGGTTGGGCATAGTAGAGAAGTACACGGGTTGATGTAAGGTCCGATGGCCTCTGTAGTTCCACGAGACAGGATGTTGTATGTGCCCGTTGTAGGTGCTCCAGTGGTAGCCATAGTTGCCTGATACCACGTACACTGTCACTGACAATATCACTAAATACACGAGCATAGTCACAGTCCGAACGGAGAGAGTTCACAAACGACACTATTAGAACAATCAATTAATTTATTTAATATCCTTAACAGATAATTAGAAAAGCCATTAGGTTTTATTTGGATAGTCGGATTTTTATTTACCTAATATAGTTCATGATGACGCCTGATGGGCATTCGTAACGAGTGGGTATTCGGATAGATAATTACGTTTACAATATTTTCTACTACCTTAGATAACAAATAATATGAATGACAGTAGTAAATCGGTATGAGATAATATTGAATGAATGGTTAGTTAATATTCAATTTAAATCATTAAGTAAATGACGAAAACATTACGATCTAGGTATTTCAGTTTCATCATACTTATTGGGAATGGAAGTATTTCCCCCAATTCTTCATTTTGTAACTTATCTGACAGTTAATTAAATTACATGGGAAACCAACTTTTCTATCAGATAGCTAAGCTATGTTAGACTTATTTAAGAGTGGGGAAACTGGGCCTTAATTTAGTATACCCCAAAGATACCTGAAGACAAAATCTATTGTCACAAAATACCTAGTTATGGCTAAATTGTCATATACCGTGAACAATGTAAACGGCTCGTCTATTATTTTATAAGATGACTTGGTTACTTTTTTGTTCAACAGAAAATTATGTTTCCGAAACATACATTATAGGAGCTTCCTAATTAATCTTGTAAGTATATTGTTCCCAAGTGCATGGTTGATACGTTGATAGTTCTAAATTACCACAGATAAACCCTTATAATAAAATATCTATCGGTCTTTTAAAGCACCGGCAGATGCCTAGGCATAAAAAATAAAAAAGGTATTCCAATAATAAGAGATGTAAAACTTGGTTAAAATTGTATTAAACAACAAGAAGTTAAATATAAAAGTAGTATCTATATAGTAGCAGCATAAAATAGGAAGCCTACAAAATATTTGTGCAAGATGGGAAAAGCTGTGTCAGCCATTTAATAAATTCCGAACTTTTTGATATCTCGACATCATTTATAAATAATGCAGTTTTTATATGAAACCATTAATATTGACGATATCAGACAAAGTGAAACATTGACCTGATCCTAAATTAATTAGCTTAAGCACTTGTGTTATGCTGATTTGAATGAGATTTCGAAAGAATTAAGAACACAGTTTAAACAATAGTTGCATAAATAGATACCTATCATAAGATGGGTCTTGTGATTACCATATGGGTGTTAACCCATGTTACCATACACTGACCAAACTAGTGACAGTCATGACATGACAGACAGGCCAAAACATCGATGTCGCTAAGTACTGTAAGTGTAACTAACTACTTAGTAACTAGGGAGGTACACTTTCAACATTATAAGTAGTGCTACAGCTTTTCCCATTTAAGTAGGTAATTAACATGAAGTGAATAAATTACTGCATAGGATTTAGTTGAAAGTATTTAATAAATTACCCGTAAAAATAAAAGTGACGTTAAATATTTGGTTTCAGTTATTATAAATTATTGTAACACAATGCCCGTAACAATAAAGTACAAAATTATACGAATGCGACGTGCAAATAAATTAGTTCTATTAATAAATATATTTACTGGGTCCCGTACTTCTAAGTACAAATTTCAGGTGTAGCGGTATTTTTTCCAATAATAATATTACCTACTTAGGTACATACATAGTCAGCCACACATCAGGTTACCACAACCTGTCAAATTTCCTCAATTGATATTCAACCTAATGTATATGACAGTAAGAGTCGATTAAAGAAACTTGAGTTTTGTATACTTTGATGTGTGGCTGTATGTATACCTACTGTGTTGTTTTTTTGCCACATTTATTGGGCAATAGCCGATTACGCTGGTCTAAGCCCGCATGACTTACTTATAAACTGCACTAAAGGATCATATTATATTTTTTATAATGACTTGCGGAGATCAGTTACCTATAAGAAAGAACAAAAGAGTGACGTAAGTAGTTTTGACGTAACGACCTCGATGGCGGAGTGACTAAGTAAGTTGTTGCGCCCAAGAGCGGAAGTTGCAGTCGCTCGGGTCAATTATTAACAAATCTAACTTCCCTATTTACTCAGGGCCTTCCACACGCGCTCCGCAAAGTTATATTGCATATTTCCAAAATGACATACAACCAATATCATCCAAACAGCAGGTTCTTAGACCTTTTTAAGATATGGGAAGTCTGGTATTTACAATGAAGCGACTGCCGTCTGTGCTTCGAAAACCTTAGACAGAGGAACCAGGCCAATTTTATTCATCACGGTTGTACGTTCAGGATCATTATCTGTAATTGTGGTAATTGTGTACACACATTTGTGGGTATCCACAGTTTGAGAAAATTATCTGAAACGTGCAGGTTTCCTCACTGCTATGTTTTCCCGCATCGCCGAGCTATTGGTAGGTATTCGCACATAGAGTAGTAAAATCCAGCCCACAGGCAGGTACGTGCTCGGATTTGAACCTATGACTTCCCGTTCCGGAGACGAGATGTTCTATCCACAGAGCTACAACCGCTTGTAAGATTGTAAATTTTGATATCCACTTTTATTGTATTAAGCTGTTTTCTACGAATTGAAGTTTGTTTGTAGTAACCTTACCAAATAATATCCCAAACATATGTTAAAGTGATAATCACTGCCTGCTCTGTAAGGAATATCAAGGTAAGTTAGGTAGGCTTACAGACCACAACACGGTGACTACAACTGTCAAATTCCTTCAACCGATTCTCACCTTAATATCGAAAACACTAGGTTCAATATCAATTGAGAAAAAGTATGGATTGTTCCAATCCTTGTATGGCTGATGTAGCCAGCTGTTGAAAGCGTTGAGGAAAAACCTCAGACATAACTCCGCCGGTATGTTAACATTATTACAACAAAGTCATTGACTTATAAATTTTTTGTCCATTTTGTCTACAAACGGCGTTTTTGTACATGGACATAGTGACCTGCTTTAGCGCGCCAAAGATCGTAAGTTCGATACCCACTTAAGACCAAAGTTGATAGCTATATAATAGCAAGTAGGTAGGTATACGTACGTACTTACTCGTATGTATTTTTGCTTTAAATTGCAAAATTTTTTGACAATAACTAAGTAATTTTGGACGAAATGAATTTAAACATGATACTATTTTGAAAAACGATGCGCACGGTTGTTAAGTTTTTTTTTTATTTTACTTTGATTCCTTTCCGTTTTCCTCGTAAATTAGGACTGCGGGGTTTTTGCAAAAAATGTTGCTAAATATAACAATTTTGGAGCAATTAAGTAGTTAAGGCTTGAATTAAATAATTACCGAGATTCCAATTAAACGATGTCGTCATACCTACCTAATCTATAATAATACGTCTCGACTAATCCAATCTATAAAATCGATTTTGTGAAATGGATTAGTGCATTTCATTAAAACTCAAATTCATTCATTTACTAATTTGTTCAGAATCGAAGTACGGAACCCTCAAAACAATGTTTTAAAAATAGCTTAAAATTAAGCATTTCGAATTATAATAATATAATTTTAGTATCTATCTTAATCGCTATAAGGCACAATATAGCTTAGGTATAGATTGTTACACACATTTATCTACTATTAACTTGTCTCTTATTGCCATAAAATATTATGTGTTTTATACATATTCACTCATACAATTTTTATGGACCAAATTCACAATTAGCCCTTGTAATTTAAATAAAGTATTCAAGTTTTACCGATCACGTAGGTAGGTATTAGCTACAAATTTGCATACTCATTAATAGTATTATGAATTTGGCTTACAAGTTATCTGTGATACACATAATTTTATGTTAATAAGATACAAAGTAACAACTTTATATAATTTAGAACTGATACGCCACCTGTCCTTTGCCTTTGGCATGTTAATAACCTAACACGTACTATTTCTATTAATCTATGCATGATTTCATAGACCGGAGTTACAATATTGTCAGTGCTCTCGATTATAAATAAGTGACTTGTGTGTCGAAAGCACATATTTTAGTTTAAATATTTTAATTAAGTAAGTAGTGGTTCAGTATATAAACATTGGAAACAAGGAATATGCATGTACGTGCATGTTATTATTAAATCAAAATGTAAATAAAGTGATAAAAAATCCAACCACAGAAGAATATTGATCCAAAATTAATAGTTTATACTCTTGGACATTAGAAAATCTGTTAAATAACTGTCAGATGTGGCTGAAATTAGACAGCAGCCATTCTTTTCATGTTTCTTTTCGCTGGCGCTTGTACTATAAAGTATTCTGCGCTGGCGCTTTGAAAACAAAAGAACCGGGTTTGTGATTGGTCAATATACTTTGACTGTCAAAATTCGTTACGAACTTGAAATAATCGAGTCTTTTGCTAATTTGAATTTGTGCAATTTTCAATTCATTATATTTTAAGATAAAGTGAGTAAACTGGGCTAAAATATATAAAATACGTAGTACCTATCCTACATAATTATATTATGTAATATGTACGTATTGTACTTAAGTCACACATCAAAGTACTTATACAAAACTGTCAAATTTCTTCAATGGATTGTCATCTTACTTGTCAAACACTTTACACATACATAAGTTGAATAACATTTGAGGAAATTTGACAGGTTGTGGTAACCTGGTGTGTGACTGTCTGTACGAAGGTAAGTGGGTTGTCACAACTATTAGTTCCAGTTATATTCATTTTAACTTAAACAACAAGTTTAAAAGATCTAAAAAAATTAAAATTGCTGGCTCTAGGATATAAACTAACCACAAACATAAAATTTTATATACAGGGTGTATCTGTCAACAACTTATCCAAAATCTTCGAAATTTTTTTCGACTTCCCATACAAAATGACCAAGTCACGTGACCGACTTTGTATGGAAAGATGAAAATTTTTTATACGAATTTTCAAAAGTCATAGAACAAATGTTGTTCAGAATGGTTGTTCAGAACACGTGGTTAAAGGGTTGTAAATGTTCACAGATACATCCTGTATTGTGCTAGAAATATTATGAATATTAAGAAACAGCTTTTAAAATAGATAAGCAGTCTGGACATAGGATTTTATTTTATTCTTACAATTAACCTTATTCGATGTATCTACGTGTTAAGTACACAATGGCCTACGGTACAGTTAACAAAATATAGCACCATCTTAAATATATTTCTAACAACTTTCGCCTAACTGTAATTATTTTCAAACATATGACTTAGATACATTTTGATATAAATTCGGTCATGTTCTACTTAACTACGTACTAAACATGAACATTTATTTCTTTAAATCTATATTTATGTAACATGAACACATTAAATAAATGTTTTATAGACTGTGATTCAATTTAATAAGATAATATTAAATTTGTGAGAACAGAGATAACTATCTACATGTGATTCGGAAGACCAATGGAATAGACCATGGAACTTATAAAAAAGTCAATCAAGAAACCTCGTCGAGATGAGCAAACTAAAAGTGGGTCTATCAATAAGAACAAAGAATAAAAAAACATTTCGGCACTAAATTCGGTATGCAACACATATTATTAATATTAGGTTGAATTTTGAACACCTATTCAATAGACTCCAAGTGTTTTTATTTAAATCCAATCGAATACGAAAACTGAAAAAAAATACTTTTTTTTAATTTATTAATATTATATGCTGACGTTATCGCTAATAGTAGATATGGGGAGACTGGGTAAGCTAGGTTTCCTCAGTTCCTTGTCGTGGTGCAGCGGGCACGGGGGCCTCTTCACGCTGCGCTTGGCGCGGGGGGCGCGTTTCGGTCGGAGCGAGCCCTGCGGCGGGGGCTGGTACTTGGTCAAGTCGCCGGCCGAGGCGGACTTGTCGAACACTTTCCGGTTCTTGGTGGCCGACGGCTTGGGCCGTGGTCAGTCGATCACGTGCTTGATCTTCACGTAGAGGACGCATGAGAAGAGGAACCCGAATATCGGTATGACGGACATCCCGACGCCGACCGCGGCGAGGATTATCAGGTGATCTCGTATGTGGATCGTGAACTGGCGTATGCAGCCCTGAAACCAGGTAAATCGATTGTTAGTTACATTAATCTATACTATTTATAAAGAGAAAGGCTTATGGTAACCAAAACCCGACGCTTGGAACTTGGCCCGATACAGACAGTGCGAGACAAGTGCGCTGCACAACACTTTTAACCGATTCCCCGCGTGTTGCGCCTCCACGGTTATGTATACAGGAAACCACAGCACAAGGCTCTTAGCCGGTTTATTAAGGCGGTATAATGTACGGTCCCATTCAGCGAACGCGGGCTGCCTACTAGTAATAATAAATCACACAACATCTCATACATTGATCTGACTCCGTACTAGTACGAGTAGCTTAAGCACTTGTGTTACAGATATCAGACAGCAGAGGATCACAAATACTAGAAGCTGTGAAATGTATAAGAGGGGATCGTCGCATACCTCGAAACATATTCCTCGCAGCACATTTCTCGTAACGCATTCCTCGCACACATTTCTCGCTTGTTTTGTATGTAGAATGACCTTACTTCGCTAAACCCTTTTCCACCAGAGCTGAGCTGAGCGAGGCTAAGAAAATTAAGTGGATTCTATTGGTGGATTTTTCCTCGCACACCGCTTAGCTACTTCGCACAGATCCGGTGGAAAAGCAGCCTTATTCTTGATGTCAAAGTCATGCCTGCAATCAGCACTTACATGGTAGTATATGTTGGAGGGGTGGTCCCTCATGCCGCAGCGGTTGGAGACGGTCTTGCAGCACGAGTCGGGCACGAGCAGGCGCGGGTCGTGCTCGTGCCACGCGCTGCGCCGCCAGTCCTCGAACCTCACGGCTCCGCAACACTTAAACTGGAAATAATAAATAGAGCATCAGCCTATTACTGTCCCACTGCAGGGCAAAGGCCTCCATCATAGAAATTAAGTCATCGCTATGATGGGACTAGGCTTTATCACCACTTGCCTAATGCGGATTGGTGATCACAAACCCAGAGATCAGAGTTATGATTATTTTTGCATAATCATAACTCTGATCTCTGGGTCCTAGAGTGGAGGCCGCAGCCGACTAGGTGGACCGACGATCTAGTGAAGGTCGCGGTAGTCTTAGATGCGGGTGGCACAGGACCGATCTGTGTGGAGAACTTTGGGGGAGGCCTATGTCCAGCAGTGGACGTCTATTCGCTGAAATGATTATGATGATGAAATGGCACGGATTGTTACCTCCGCCTGCATCAGGTCCACGGCGTCGGTGATGGTGGTGTCGAGCGCGTAGTTGGACAGGAAGGTGTTGTTGAGCTCCGCGCGCAGCTCGTCCTCCACCGCCACCTCGTAGTAGTACGCCAGCCCGCCGGCCCCCGCCTCCAGGATGAACGTTATTAACAGGAAATATGTATACTGGAACACAAATAAACGGTATCTATTACAAATGTTATGCTATGGAAAGTAGTAGAGTCGGAGTACTCGGGAGTATCTCTGAAGGACCGCATCAGAAATTATGTAATCCGACAGAGAACCCGAGTCACCGACATAGTCCACCAAATTAGCAAACTGAAGTGGCAGTAGGCTGGTCTGGTATTAGCCGCAGAACAGACAACCGTTGGGACCGTAAAGTCCTTGAGTGGAGACCTCGGTAAGCGTAGTGTTGGACGCCCTGCGACATGCGATGATGGCATTCGAAATCTGGCAGGTGTGCGCTGGATGAGAGTTGCCGAAAATCGGTTTTTATTACTTCAAAAATGCTTATTACAAAGATTGAATTTAATTGGTCTAACAGAACTAAGCCCCGAGACGAAGTGCCACTATACTTTGATTCATAATCATGTAAAGTAAACTGACAGATGAAAATGACAAGTTTCTATACCTTTTGACATTTTGCATGTGTCAAATTGAGTGATAATGTATGGGGATGACACATTGACATCTGTCAGTTTACTTATCATGATTATGAATCAGAGTATAGTATATAGGTATTATGATATAAAAAAAGTTATTAATTGACATGACGAACAAAAACTGGTTCACTATTTATATACCGTAAAGTAAACGCAAGATAAATAATACAATTTAATTAATTCGAGAAACAATTTGCGCTGGTCATTGTCATATCATTATGACAATGATTAAGGTTAATACGTTTATGACTCATACACAGAAGAAATATTTCTGTACGTTACTTTCCGATCACAGGCGCGTCTGCAAAGCGATAATGGCGCAATTTGCATCGCTCAATGAGTTTAATGAGTCACTTATCGCAGCGTTAATTGCGTACAAGTTATTCTTAAATAACTTAAATACGATTCTACTGGCCGTATGGCGGTATGGCGCATTTGGTAGTGACCTTGCCTCATACGCCGAATAGTTATGGGTTCGATCCCCACACTGGACAAATCATTCGTGTGATGAACACTTGTGTTTGTTCAGTGTCTGGGTATAATACTGTTTCCTCTGTTGTTTGATATCTGTAACACATGTGCTTAAGATATTTAGTACGGAGTTAGGTGATGTACCTAATGAGGTGTAATGTGTGAATTTATAAATGAATAAATTAACACCTTGACCTTTTTTCCGTGCCAAATCAATTGACGTTTACGGTGTTCCGATGGTTTGGACCACTGAAAGCTCTGTTAAATTTCGCTACGTCGCGTTGGATGTGTTGATATTACTGCATACCGTGAATGCTACTAAGTACTTGGACATCTCGGATGTAACTTTATATTATGATGCAGACTGTATACTATCGTGGGGTATTCGTGGCCGTCGAGCTGGAGACCTTATGACTTAAAGTTTGTATTCACGGTGCGAAATATTAAAAGTAAGTACTCACGCATAACAAACTGGTTCTATTCTCAGTCTTGAGGCCGCAGCAGCCTAGCGCGCAAAGCGGCATGCCCAGCCCGCCCCCGATGATGAGGAGGTACGCTATGGCGGGGTACGTTGGGGTTGGGAGCAGCGCCACGAATCGGTGCCGGGACGCCACGGTCCACGCGCCCACAGCCAGCACGCCTATGCCTGCAAACTGAAAAGATAAAAAACATTTATTTGTACAAATATAAAAACAGGTTGGACAACAAGAACATAACACAAAATTAAAACTAATTAAACATACAAAAAAAAAACAAAGTCGTTGGCGGGGCAAAAGATAAATTTTGTCAAGTCGTGGCGCTTGACAAAAAGTAGCTCACTCAGCTAAAGGCGTAGGTGCCTTCCTGTAGGTCATGGCGCTGGTGTTATGTGAGCCCAGTAGGTACTCATCAGGGTACACTAGACCAAGTGATCGATCGTAGATCGATGGTAAAACTCATTGGTCGACATCGGTCGATATACAGAGTGTATCTGTGATCTTTTACATCCCTTTAACCACGCCTTCTGCCAAGCATTCTAACATATTTCGCCTGTTTATACTAAAAAAGTCTAAATTGATTTAGACTTGTCACCTTATTCAAGTAAAGGACGATTTGTTCCATGAGTTTTGGAAATTGTCAACTTTTTATTTACAAAGTCGAATTTGTTCATTTTGTATGGGGAGTCGAATTTCTTTTTAAGGATTTTCCAAAAGTCGAGCAACAAATGTTGTTTAGAAGAGTTGGCAGCATACCTGGTTACAGGGATGTAATGTCCACAAATACCCCCTGTAAACCAAACGAATGGTACCTATCCGAATATTGATTAATTAAAGCTACTAGATGTCGTACAACATCGATCAACGAGAAAGTCAGATGGCTCCCTAATAACGACGTGTATGAATGAATAAAACAAGTAAATAGTCTAGAAACACTCATAAACATACTCAAAGAATTTTAATTTGAACTTCCCATTACCAAAAGACCACGCACGACACAAGCTAGAAAACATAAACGTTTAAATGTAATAATGAGTTAGGTACGTAAAAATTATGTTGGCTTAGCTGGCTACAACTAATAAGTAGTCACGTAAAAAGAAGGCTAGCGGTCAAGCCTTCTTTTTACGTGAAACAAATTACTTCATAATTATTTTTTAGCTTAAATACAGGGTGTATCTGTGAACATTTACATCCCTTTAACCACGTGTTCTACCAACCATTCTGAACAACATTTGTTCTATGACTTTTGAAAATTCGCATAAAAAAATTTCATCTTTCCATACAAAGTCGGTCACGTGACTTGGTCATTTTGTATGGGGAGTCCAAAATTTTTTCGAAGAATTTGGAAAAGTTGTTGAACAAATGTTGTTTAGAATGGTTGATAGAACACGTGGTTAAAGGGATGTAAATGTTCACAGATACACCCTGTATGTGGTTGGTCACAAAAATAACAAGTCCAACACATGAACCCTATTATTTTAAATTTATAAAAATGGCTTAATGGACTGGGCATTAATAATTAGAGATAAAAACGCTAACACGCCGCCTTACAAAAAAGTTTTGGCTATTTTGTACACTAGCCTTCGATCGGTTCGGTTCAAGTGTCACCGCCAATGAAGGCTCCTTTCGCAAAAGCACGCATAGCATTTTCGCAATTTAAAACCAATTACCTACCATGGATTAGGTTTCAAAATAAAATACATAAATACTACATTTTACTAATACTTGTCATTAGTTTTAGTAAAATGTATAGCTGGCGGCACGAAAGAATAGCGATGACCGTTATTTTGCGCACTTGTAAAAAAGAAGAAATTCTATTAAAATTGGTTTCTGCGCACTCAAGGTCATAACTACACACTTCTTGCCGCTATAGTACGTACAGTCACACATCAAAGTAAACAAAACTGAATATTTTTTTAATCGACTCTCATCTTACGGAGGAAATTTGAAAGGTTGCGGTAACCTGATGTGCGGTTGACTGTACATTGTATTTTATTTTGCGTAGTTGGAATCACTTTTTCAGACGCTTTCAGTATGGAATTGTGTATCTAGAGTTTATATGATGACAACAAAATAACAATACCCATTGATTTGTAGGGTACAAACTCTTATCTCTTAACATAAAAATGTAGGTGTGTAAATAAATTATAATGAAAATCGACTAATATTATCGATCGCATGGAGAATGAAGCCGTTCTTAGAAAAGTTGTTATGTTATGCAAATTAATACTATAGGTAACTTTACATATTTGGTACCTAGGTCGACCGTTGGCTTCTCGTGTAAATAATTCGTCTTAAGTTCTAACTTTGTTAATTTGCGAACAAATTATAAGTTGATTGCAACATAAAAAAATATGATAAGAAATATAATGATAAGATATCCAAATATTCTTCAGTTAATTTTCCAGGAATGATGTTTAGGGGTTTTTTACCTTTTATGTTGACTCAGAGTCATTATGCCTATAATCTAAGATAAGTCTTAAATAAGTAATATCTATGTAGGCACATTTTTTCCCCATAATCCATACTATCCATACTAATATTATAAATGCGAAAGTAACTCTGTCTGTCTGTCACTCTTTCACGCCAAAACTACTGAACGGATTTAAATGAAATTTGGTATACAGATGGTCTAGACCCTGAGAAAGGACATAGGGCTACTTTTTATTGCGAAAAAGGGGTTGTAAGGGGTTAAAAGTGGGGTAAAAATTAACTTTTCCACGCGGACGAAGTCGCGGGCGGCTGCTAGTATTATATAGACTTTTCTATTATCTCTCTTATCTTAGCGCGTAATTCCAGTTTCGTCCAAAGGTGTCGCATTGGACCTCGGGGTACCCTTGTACCAAGAGCACATTGTACATTAAAACGACTAGGTACCGTCGCAACACTTTAACAGGGGAACCAGATCAACTGAATTATGTTTACACGTTTCATAAACTATCCGAAACGTGCAGGTAGGTTTCCCTCGCTGTCAGCCGAATGATAGAATTAGGCGCATAGTTATAAAAAGTTCAGAGGTGCATGGAAGGCGCGTTCTCAGCCAATGAGCTAATATCGACTTTCCCACTATAGGTATTAGTCACAGAACGGCTAAATAGGTCCCTCTGATCGACATTTAATAGGCAACGATTGAACAAACCATTCTCGTGATAGTGATTCAAGGGCTAATTACTGTGAATGAACAGAAGTACTATATGGTTATACCTACCTCCATAATTACCTAGCAATCTAGATATCATTTAATCTGCTTGATTAAATAAATCCAGAGTTAAAAATACAAAATGTATTCGGTGCATTATTTATGCTGTTAATTAATTCTGTAGTCTGTAGGTATGTGTGACTATGAATCAGATCTGGTGCAGAATTACTTCCAGACTTAAAATACCCTAGCTAGATCGGGGTCTAAGTATTACCTCATGTAGAAACGGGTAAACCGCTAGGCGAGATTATACAGTCATCTATTGTCTACCAGGAATAGAAAAAGATTGCTTACCAAAAAGACAACATTGAAGATGTGAAGGACGCATTTTAAAAAGTTGACACTGCAGCAGTCGGCGTCGCGCGATTTCCTTGGTTTTATTTTCTTCTTTTTCCCTAGAAGTGCATTTCCGTCTTTTTTCTTCTCTTCTGCCATATTTGGCGCAAATGACTTCTAGTTCGAAGATTGTTCTTCTGTTTTCACCTCTGCTTGTTCATATTTGTCCTGAAAAAAAAAAACAAACGAATTGATAACTAATCCGTATTAAGGGCTTAATAATACTTAGGGTACAAGTAGTATAATACTTACTAAGCGAAGTAGGGATTTGTGTCATGAACATTTAAGGTTTCCTTGGCAAAAATATATCCTCATACATTACATAAATTAAAAGACATTATAACGAATTACATTATTTATTTAATTAGCAAGGCCTATAAAATATCTTATAAAAAGGAATATAGTACAACACTTATGCTAAAATTAGACAACAAAATGTCAAAATAATTGATCCGCAATTAGTATTTAAAAATGTATGTATATATGATAGAAAAAATAATAAATCCATGAAGATTGTCTCTAGAGCAAAAAAAATATATACAGCATATTTGTTTGTAAAAAGTTAACAGAATGTTGTAGGTAGTATATCATCACTTTACATTCAGTCCATGATTTCATCACAAGTAAATTCATCATTAATTATTACATACTACATTATATACCAATCTTTTACAATGAATCCTTTGGATTACAGTGAAATGAATACATTCAAGGTTTTACACAATAATTTAGAATTTAGGATATAGACATATAAATATTAAACCCAAGGTGGTTTTCATTGATTTTTCATTTTGATAATACAATTCCATGTCTCAGTCAAAGTATCCTAGCTATTCATCAAACTGCATTAGTGTTGTTTCCAATTTGTCTACAACTCTTTTGTAGAAGGTGATTTGCTGCCTTAAAAAGTTCTGCATTGTAGCCTTTAAATCCGCTGTCCTTTCAGCTTTGAAATGGTTAATTTCGGCAAGAAGCGCATAAGAGATAACATCTGTTCTCCGCAGTACTTCATTCAGTTGGGCCACTTCCATCTTGTGTTCGGCTGTCAGCCTTTCACATTCGCGTTTTTTCTGTACCGCTCCTTTATGGTTCCCCAGTACATCAGGGAAGCTGCCAACAATACCCTTGTATAAATGGAACTTGTCACCCAAAGGCTCCCAGTCATATTTAGGCTGCTCATCATACATTCGCCCTATTTCAATATAAGCTCCACCTGTCATTTTGATTGCAGAGGTTAATTTCGATGTGGAAACTATAGATCCTTCATCTAAGCTGAGAGCATTTCCTAAGTTGTAGAATGCTTCACCAACTTTTTGGCAATCAGTTTTATAGGGGCCTTGGAATCTCTTAGTTTGTGCAAGACACATGTTGGATACTGATTTGACAGAAGTGTCCATACTACTGATGAATGTGTGGCATTGTTCAGTGATGTGGTCCACTTGTGACTGTAATAAAGCTTTTTCAGGTACAACTAATGATATACAATAATTAAGGCCTAGCAATGCATCTCTTTCAGCTTGTCTTTTGCCCGCCTTCCAACGTTTCTCATCGGTGCAAGTGAGAAAGTGCTGCCAGACTTCACTTTTTGACAGAACTGGATGTCTACACATCCAATCCACAAACTCTTGAAGTTGAACTCTTCTACGTTCAATAAGTTGCTCATCGTAGCGGCCAGATATTTGTTTGTCAGGCAAAGGTGGGATTGGAATAAGGGTAAACTTTTCTTGCAACCGTTCATGTAACCAATCAAAGTGCTTATACCTTCGAGACACTTGTAAATTATTAAAAGAGGGTGTTAATTGATATGCTATGAAGCTCTTAATACCCTTGTATAAATGGAACTTGTCACCCAAAGGCTCCCAGTCATATTTAGGCTGCTCATCATACATTCGCCCTATTTCAATATAAGCTCCACCTGTCATTTTGATTGCAGAGGTTAATTTCGATGTGGAAACTATAGATCCTTCATCTAAGCTGAGAGCATTTCCTAAGTTGTAGAATGCTTCACCAACTTTTTGGCAATCAGTTTTATAGGGGCCTTGGAATCTCTTAGTTTGTGCAAGACACATGTTGGATACTGATTTGACAGAAGTGTCCATACTACTGATGAACGTGTGGCATTGTTCAGTGATGTGGTCCACTTGTGACTGTAATAAAGCTTTTTCAGGTACAACTAATGATATACAATAATTAAGGCCTAGCAATGCATCTCTTTCAGCTTGTCTTTTGCCCGCCTTCCAACGTTTCTCATCGGTGCAAGTGAGAAAGTGCTGCCAGACTTCACTTTTTGACAGAACTGGATGTCTACACATCCAATCCACAAACTCTTGAAGTTGAACTCTTCTACGTTCAATGAGTTGCTCATCGTAGCGGCCAGATATTTGTTTGTCAGGCAAAGGTGGGATTGGAATAAGGGTAAACTTTTCTTGCAACCGTTCATGTAACCAATCAAAGTGCTTATACCTTCGAGACACTTGTAAATTATTAAAAGAGGGTGTTAATTGATATGCTATGAAGCTCTTAATACCCTTGAATTTGGACTCTTTCTTTGGAGATGCCACTGTGACCGAATAAGGCTGTGGTAATGGTGCCCATACATATCCTTCTTCATCTTGTACAATATAAACCTTTTCAGAGTCAGGAACTTCCACATTTAATGTGCCAAGAAGATAGCTTTCTCCACTAACTTTTGATGATGGAGCAAATTTACTTTTCCTGACTGTTCCTACTGTTGATCCGAAATTAGAGGCAGTATCATCGTTTTGTTGATTGTAGTCTGCTATAGGCATGCCTGGTAGAGGAGTAAGGGGTGCCTTTTGATTGTGTTGAGCTTTCTGTTGTGCAGGGCCTATTTCAGAGTATGTGTCGTCATCCCAATCATCCTCCCAGCCATCATCATGAGAAGCTCCTCGCTGGTAATTATTGTCACCCGCACTGTATTGTTGGTCACCCCAGTCAGTCAGCTGCTTGGTCATATCTAGGAGGTGCAGGCGCTGCTGGTGCTGCCTTGCCATGGGTTGATTCCTCTGGACTGAGTTTTCTGACATATGCAGCAGGGAAGAGGCCTGTTTCCCCTCTTGAATTCTTTCCTTCCCACCAGCCCTCACCGATTTCAGTGTTTAAAAGTGTTAATATTTCGCCTGTAGCTATTGACATCTCTGTAGTGCCGGGCTCACCCGTGAAGTCATACAATGCTTGCACTTGGGCCGCCATCTCGGACCCTGTTACCTACAACAATGTGAAACAGATTATTACTTAAAGTACACAACGTAAGACGGATTGTGGCGCGAGTATCTACATGCACACACTATCTTATCATTGTTATCTAGAAAAGTTAGCGGTATACACATAAATGAGATAAAACATAGTTGGAATTATGTGATACTATTATTAGTGTTCTTTTTAGGGCGTCAATCAGACGCGAAGAGTTGACACATATCTCTAATAGTCCTCAATTAACCAAGCTGGTAATTGACATAATGTGCTCATACTGACATTGTTTTTAGCCCCTAGTTGCTTTAGAAACCAGAGAGCTGACACAGTAAACAGCTTACTATTGTGATAGGATAATAACATGCGCTAGATACATATTGCTATTTTTAATAAAGCCTAAATTTTAAGTCGCCCACTTCGAAAATACCACGACCAAGACGGGTTTATTTAGACGGGTGAGAATATGGATTTAGCGGTTTGATAATGAATGAAGCGAGCCGTTAAAGTAATAAATATGTTCCGATAACGTAAGGCACATAAAGAATTCAAGATTTTTAACGTTTTGTGATGGAATTCAATGACGTCAGTTTCGGAAGCCAGATCGTGTTGGATTTACTACTAAACGGATCACTATTTAAAAAGATATAACATAAGGCAGATGAATTACAAAAAATGCACGAGAAATAAACAAAATTACTTACTTTTTTCACTTTATATTAATTAAACACCAAGGCGGATACACTGATTGTACAGTCATCTGAATGACAGGTGCTGGAAAACTTGTTTTCGTTGGAGGCTGTTTTCGTTTACGTGGCTATCTAAAACCGTTTATTGGCTAGTTTTTATTAACTGTCAAAATTATCCAATAGAATAAGACAATCAATACTATCAGCAATGGTTGTCAGTTATTTCAGCCAATGAGACACTGCCATGAAGCTAGGCGCGAGTGCGTGCTTGTCTAGAAGTGTAACTTGTTGTCAGACTGTGTTCATAGATGACGCGGTAAGCTATGTGGTGTTTCGTTTCACAGTTTGAAAAATACGTGTATGACCACGACTGACATAGTTGAGAGAAACGGAACGATTAACAAGTTTGTTTTGGTAGATGATGATGCTGATGCTGATGATGGAGTCCGGTCGATTTCAGCCACGGCGACCTCCTTTCCAGCTGTATTTGGTAGATAAATAAACGGGAAATATGTAGGTATAGTGACTCCAAAGACTTTCTTTGACTTGTGTAGGTGCCTTTGTAATATTGTATGTATTAACGTTTCAATTTATTATTGAAAGGTAGGTAAGTAACTTGTCGTGGGCCATGGGTGATATAATTTTAAAGAATGTTTTTTAAGTACATAGAAGATAACTTTGTAACCGGTCGTAAATTATTGTTAACTTCATAATTACATACTTACTCGTATGTTAATGAAAACTAATTTAATACTATGTTACTGCTAAGTAATACTTACTTGCCTACATGGCAAGTATTACTACTACAATAGGGGCAATGAAGTACCTACATATCCACGTAGCTAAGTAATACTCGTGCCACAAAGGATCCTCGTGCATTATCGCTCGCATGGAAATTTATTCCTACTTATGTAGAAGTCGTTAAACAATGGGTTCCATCCCACTAAACGTGTCGCGGTGTGGGGTTCAGCTCACCAGCTAACGAGAGGAATTCTGTTAAAATTTTATGTAAGTAAGTACAACGTACCTACGTGTAACGTACGATGACAAGTAGGTAGGTAAGATAACATTTGGTGGGTTCTAGAAACCACGGCAATGAGAAGACGCTTTTCCGCCTTTGTTTCTATTGTTGTGGAACGAATGAATACAGTGACTCACGCACGTGGAATCAAATAGAAATAAGATAATTATGTTCAGTAAAATTTCTCTATGCTTTTGTATAAAAACAAGACTTTCAGTTTCAACTTGTCATACAACACATAACACACACGGGTACATAATCCCGGTAGGACGTAATTGATACCTTGTAAATTGTAATGTCAACCCATTTAACATTCGTTCTGTAAATATAAAGTATTTTGTATTTGTATTTGTACAAAGTCGGCCGAGTGATTTGTCGATTTTGTATCAAGTCGTAAAAAATCTGACGAATTAAGTCGTTCTTAGATCAAAATGCTCTTCAGAATGGTTGGTAGAAGACGTGGTTGAATAAGGTATGTACCTACCTACGTAAATGTTCACTCACAGGTACAGATCACCCTATATAAGTACCTATATTATATAGACATGCATACGTATATATACCTACTTCCCAGCTTTACTACATAAGTATATCGGCCAAGGTTGTCCCTTTGGAGCCCGGAGTACGGTTAGATCATGATCCATTAGGAAACTACGTCCCTTAGATAGGTACATAAGTACTTTGTTTATCTATTTACTTACTTTATTCCGCTATGAAAGCACGTAGGTTAACGTCGCTAATTAAAACATAAATAGGTAACTACGTGCCTAATTAGTCCCAGCGCTTTGGGAGGGTTATTTATCATACAGGAGTTTTCGTTTACAGTGGATAGGTAATTAGGTATTTGAAAATTTTGAGGGTCAAATGTTGACATTAAAACTTTGCCATCAAATTGTGATATGGCTGTTTTGGCCGAGCGATAGCACAAGGGATTTTGCCATAAATTAAAGTTCTTATTATACAAAGCGTATTATGTGAATATTTGACATCTCTTTAGCCACGTCTTCTAGTTCTACCAATTATTCTGAATTAACATCTGTTTTATGACTTTTGGAGATTCGGATAAAAGACAACTTTTCATACAAAATTGGTCACGTGACTTGTTCATTTTGTATGGAGAGTCGACTTTTAGCATCTTATACAATAGGTATGAGAACGCTAGCAACTCTATAGTAGTGGACGGCTAACTTTAGCTGCGGGCTAGCTCAGTCAGCTGCACAGCCGATAGTTGACAAGGCTGCAACTTGGGGTCCGAAGTTCACAGTTGTTGCGGAACTTGTAAATGCAAATGAGAACGTTCCGGCTCTGCCCAGCTGAAACAAACCCGCTATATCTTTCCGTAGATATGGTGTACACTGTGTCAAAATGATCTTAGATTTGAACTCACTAAAAACATTATAAGCATTTAACAAACATCACTTGACACGACATCATCTCAATGCAATGTGTTTCGTTTGTTATCGAACAACAAATAAAATTGAAACTTGGAGATCTGACATACAGTTGTTTTTTGACAAATGCTCAGATGTTATTAGAAGTCTAATATCATTTGGATGATTGTACTAACAAACATCCACACATAGACTGCACAGTCACACGTTGAATCTTATGTCTAATTTAATAAGGTCACACTGTCAATTGTGTGGCTGACGGTAAGTACGAGATATTGAGATACTGTATATTGAGATTTGCAGCGACCATCTGTTGTTCCGCAAACAAGTCTTTCGACAGATAATAACAATGGACTTTGTAAAGTTAGTTTGATAACTTCTATTTTATCGTTACCTTTAGGTAGGAAAGGGTAGATGGTTTATTGTCGCTGGAAAAAACAACTAGGTATGTAAAAGTCCCGTTATTAGAAAAGTACCTATAGTTAATGGCGTGAAAAGTATGAGAAGCCAATTCGTACACTTGCGCTTTCCTTATCATTTCCTACACCTCATTGTTGTACTTTAGCAGCCTACATACTAATGTATAACATGAATACCGAAAGGTTGTCTGGAAGAAATTGCTGCTGTTGTTTCACTCATGTCATATATTATATTCTGTTTCAGTGTAATAAAGAATATTATCTATCTATCTATCTATGAGTCTGGAATTTCATGTTACTTTGAAAGGAATGCAATCAGACCGGGAGAGGTCTGAGGCGAAGCGATCGGACACCAAAGTCAATTAAAGCGAAAGAACTCGCCTATTTGTGTGGGAGTCTTCTAAGCAGTACCCAGTGATGTGACTCCAGCTGATATTTTGTCTCGAGTCATTTTACAATTTGCACACGATTGCTACTTGAGGAAATTGCAATACCTACATTCGTTTGTGGTCTAAACTCTGCCCTCAGGCCAGATGGAGTGACGATCTCAGCATCAGCAGGATGGCTGGCAAGAACTGGATGCGAGTAACGAAAAATCGATCGGAGTGGCGAATTTAATACTAAGAACCTGTGAAGCCCCTGGAGTTGCAGGTGTTCATGGGCGACGGTAATCGCTTAACATCAGGTGATCCGTCTGCTCGTCTGCCCCTATCCTATATAAAAAAAATAAGAGAGGCCTATGTCCAGTAGTGGATTGCAACAGGCTGATGATGGCGATGATTATGAACTAATACTGGCTGGAAAATTTTTGAACGTTTATACGTGACAGGTGGAAGACAAGCATGCGGATTACGGCATAATGGCAGCGATTGCCGCCGCCCATGAACACCTGTAATACGTCAGTGGCATCTCAAGTGCGCTGCCAAACTCTCCATTCCCGTAACCTCCCTCGGAGAAACATAGCACAGGCTCTGCTACACGGCGTTTAACTGTGAAGCAGTGGTGTACTATAACTCCGGTCGAGTGGCCCCTTCATTCCAAAGCGTGGCTATCCTCCCCCCACATAATGCTACCACTCGAGTGAAATCCTGTGTCCGATGCTCCCGTCCCTAGTAACGTTGAACTTTCAGAAGGAACTAATTTAAGTGATTCCTCTCCCTAGGGGTAAGCGATAACTCGCTATTATTAGTCCCTTATTGTTTCTGTCTAGGGATTTAGATTTTTTCTTCGTTAGCAAGATTTTGTTGAAAACAATGTCCCTTAAAGAGAAATAATGGCTGGATTGACTATTTCAAAAGTAGTAAAAAAAAAGTAAAGTCTAGATACTGTCCCACTGCAGGGCAAGGCCTCCATCATAGAAATCAAGTGATCACTAATGATGGGATTAGGCTTAATCACCACGCTTGCCTAATACGGATTGGTGATCACAAACCCGAGTTATGTTCGAAAAATTTTAAATATACCGTACCTACTGATACTAAGTACTTATAAATTGCGAAAATTTCGAGAATCCTAAATCCTACCTCTTTCAGGCATTTAAATTTAATTGCCAGGTATAAGAAATTTCTAACATTGGAAAGAATTACAGATCTAACCTCGTTAGAAACCTGGAACGTGCCAAACAAGAGCAAAGATCCTTTCACAAGAATGCAATTAGTTAGCGAATTGCTATCGCACGGCGACAGGACACCAAGAAAGTCCCTAAATTAAGCGAAAGAACTTGTCTGTTTCGTGAAGTCACCGTGCCTGTCCTACGTGCTCGACAAAGCGATGCTAAGCAACTCATCTAATGAACTGAAAGTAGGTATGACAATTTTTACTACCGGTCGGCGTAATATCCACCACATGCCCAATGGCGCATTTAAAAGATTTTTCTTTGCTTTATACGCTTTGGCGTATTGGAGGCCACGACGTCGGCCACACAAATCGGACAGTGGACAAAGTTTTAATCACGTTCTAACTCGATTTGACGCCGTCTGTACCTAAATCTAGTTAATGCCGTAGTAAACTGAGCTGATGTATTCAATAGGCTTTAATATAGTTCCCGCAGCACTGTTCAACGTGGAGAATATAATTTCCTAGTTACGGTATTTTAGTGCGACCGGGATTGCATACCTATGCTTTAATTTATAAAGTACTTTCTGGTAATTTAGTTTCAGGTCGCCGTATCGCATAGGTCGACTGTATAGGACAGTGCTCTAAGAACTAAAATAATATTACTGTTCGCTTGGAGCGAGTGATAAGTCGCAATTCGCTTGTTGGTTTTGTTTGAAATTTTGGACGTTTTAAGTACTTTACAGTTTGTTTTTTACTTTAAAAAATCCCACTGCAAGCTTATGTATGGACTTTGTCTGAAATAAACTATTTATTATTATTATGTATCTCTCCTGTTGGAATAACACGGCACGGTGGCCGGTCCTTTTGGAAGGCGTGCGTGGGGATACAGATCCAACACGTAGAGGCCCCTTTGAGACACATTAATGAAAGTGGGGATGTGTACACCTAGCGGGTACTGTCTCTGCTTGTACTATTGAAGAGATACAACCAAAGACAGCACCCGCTACGTGCAAGGACTATTGCAGATATGATGGAACTAAACCGGGACTATGGAGGGGATATTGCTGGACTGGTTGCCGGGATATTGATGAGACAACGGGACGCCTGCCATATCAAAAGTCTCATCTATGATAATAATCATAGCAGGCGGTGACTTGCCGCATACTAAATGGGCCCCCTTATTATTATTATTATTAGGGCCTCCATCGTAGAAATCAAGTCATCGCTCCTATGATGGGATTTAGCATAATAGTATTGCACATGTGATACAAAAATCTAAACACGGCGAGATTCTAATAACATAAGTACCTACCTAGGTAGGTATATCTACACAAGCACTATCGCTCATCTAATTCATTCCGCAGATGACTCGGATATCGGAGGTTCCGCTGTTATATTTGTTGTTCAAGTTCATTGTGTAGCCCGGGTCATTAGCTCACATCATTAATTATTATGTCGATCTTTATATTAAACGCAAAGACTAGCGGAAAACGGTAACAATATTTCATTCATTGATTAGGTAATTGAATGCATAATCCTCGATCGAGTAAGATAGGATAGGAGGAAAGTAGAGATGGTCTGCCTCATACGCCAAAGATCGTGGGTTAGATTCCTACTTCGGATAATTATTTGACTGAATGATCACTAGTACCTATGTATGTATTTTTCTATTTTATTAGTGTTTGCTCTGTATCCGTAATACAAAAGGCCACAAACTTAGATTATAGAAGTAAACCTTAGCTCTACCGCCATAGGAAATGTTGGCTACTCAGGATTCCATTAGCTAAATGCTATGTAATGTGTGTTAGGCAGCCAGAGAATGTCTGTGAAGTGGAAGGGTTGCGAGTGAATAGGACTTTGAAACCCTTTTTACCGCGGATCTTAATTAGTTTAGGCTCTGAAAATCCCTTTGGGCCCTAAGCCTACCGTATGCCTACCGCGAATGAGCTACTTAAATAGATGCACACACCTAGATTGGTAATTATTAATATAACAAGGATTAAAAAGATACTTAGTTTTTCTTTAAAAAAATATTATAATCACGAAAATGTATCTTAAGCGTTGTGGGTGTATGAGGGGGGATTGATGTGTTTAATTGTAGTCAAGACAATATTTTGTAAGTTGCATTTATGCTAGTAGAGTGGTAGAACTGGTAGAGAGTATGTATACAGCTTTACTTATGATGATGATCAATCACCCTTGCTTTGAGAAGTGGGTTTGATTCTCGCACCAATACAATACCTACATGTTTCTAGACGAAACAGCGAGTCTGGGTAAACAAACACCCATATCCACATTGATTTTGATCCATAGTATAAGGGAAATCTTAATTAGTTTGGGCCTAAGTAGTGATGTTTTTGAAAAAATAATAATTTATTAAATTTATTTCTCTATTCATATTATATTTAAGAACTTCGTGTTCGTAATGGTTCTAGTAAGGTAGATATGAGAAATGTAGTGTAATTATTGCCCAATATTTATTGAATAAAAAAGTGCCTCAATACAGTAAGTAATGAGTTTAAATCAAGACTAAATACTAAACTCTTAGAGCAACTGAACAACTATGCTTATATAATACTAAAAGGACAAACTCAACATAATCATAAACTTCATTTGGGATATCAAGTCCATGACAAGAACACCCCACAAGAACACTTTCTATGTTTTTGTGTAGAAAGTTATTAATTTTTTCAAAATTCGCCAAAAAAATAATTGTAGTAAGTAACTCAAATGTGTTTTGAGTTACTCAAGGGGTGCTCTATCCATCCAAGCTAAATGAAACACTTTGTATAAAGAGAATCAGATGTGCTATGTGAGTATTCAATCAATTGTACATGTATTATTAGGAGATCTTTGATTTCATTAAAAACAGAAAAATAAAATAGATCTCATAGAGGCATTTTTAGGTTGCATTCCATATTAATATGGGATGCTAAAAATAGTTTTTTTGACAGAGAAATTGGGAATTAGATTGCCATTAAATTAAAAATACATTTTTAAAGGTAAGCATTGACTCAATCAATTCATATTAATAAACAGTAGTGGAAAGCATAGTTTTCCATTATTGAGTAATTATAATTTTAGAAATGAACAGGAACAACTTAGTTAACAATAATCTTAGTTAAAACTAAAAAAAAGAATACAATGTAACAGAATACAGAAATTAATTAGATAATTAACATTTAACCAATAATATTGATCAAGTGAAATTACTATCATACTTAGAATATACATAGGTACATGAAAGGAAATATTTACTCAGTCACATTTTAGGAATTAATTAACTGGTTTGATCCATTTAAAATGTATATTTAACAGGAAAAAAATCCTCCCATAGTCAATATTTCTTTTCAACGGGTAGTTAATATAAAATGCAGAAAAATATGGAATCTAAAATTACTTATTTATTAAAAAAAAACTATTATCACACATCATAAGGCACTTATTTTTGATCCTAAGCCAATGATTTGAAGACCTGTATACAATAGCAGTAGTATACCACGGCTGCAAACTATTGTATTTTTTTGCTTTCCGTTATGGAACCCATATCATTCCTAAAAATCTTATTCTTATATTTTAATTGTCTTGGAAACCTTAATCTTAGAATTCATGATTCAATTTCAACTTTGAGTTGATAATATCCACAGCCTCAGGCACTTTAGCAATCTTAATATTAGGAATTCTAGTATATCTAGGCCATGACAGGATTAGTTTAAGGCGGTCAATTCATCGGCAATAGTAGACAAAACATTTAATTCCTTGTTGTTAACTGCCAATAAGGTATCCCGGACTGCTGCTGGCAAGTAGCTCATCCACAAAACACTGAGTATATCATCACCAACCTTACTGTCTGTCAGTACTCTTAGCTCTCGTAGTAGCTGTGATGGTTTTTGATATTCTACAAGTCTCTGAACTTTACGTGCCTGTGATTCGTAAATACTCAATAAAGTAGACTTGAGCATATCGTATTTACCTTCAGCGGGTGGGTTAAACAATAAATTTGACACTCGCTGCAAGACTTCCTTCTCAAGTTTTCCAATAACCAGGTTGTATTTCTCTAAATCAGATAACTCTCGGTCGGCCCATACTCCTTCTACGTGTCTAAACCAGACACCAGCTAACTCGTCCCAGAATTTCGGGATAAGATTTGGTAAATATACTTGTAAGTCATAATCCTTACGACGTATTTCTCCCATTTTATCGACACAACCACTTTGTTTTGTGTATCGGTTTATAGTAACACAAGTTCTGAACCTATTGGAGCGTCAGCTAAATGTTTACTATGAATGAAGTTAGTGTTGATGAACGTTGACGAGTAAGTAGGTTACTTTAAACTGAATTCTTGACTGAATAACACTGAACGCTCATTAACATAAAAATATTCTTCACTATATTAAGTTAGGAGTTCCTTAATGGATTGTTGGTAAACATTTTTTTTCATTAATTTTAAATTACAACAAATCAAAACGAAACACCTTTGAAATCGAAATTCTTTCAGTTTGACTGACAAGTGACAACACTTTGACAGTTTGACATTGACAAGTTAGTATTTTTTTTGTGCATGGCTTGTAGCGCCAACTCTGCCAATGTCGAGTGTTTATAGAGACGCGTATAAATAAAATCCTTTGACTAAGGAAATTAGTCAATGCTAAGGTCAATAAAGACGCGAAAATTCTTGAGGAACTATTATACGGAGTTCCATACTATTATAATCAATGGGGCTGCCATATTCTATGACTTAAGCGGCAGTGGCGGCACCAATTTTCATGACTTTCATCAAGAAAGTGATGAAATTATAATAAAGCGTCTTGAAAGTTTTAATAACGGTTTTTTGGGGAACTAACGAAGTTTACATGTTTTATAATAACTAATAGGTTACCAGGTCTACTCCATTATATAGGCTAGAGTGGCGTTATCAATATATTTCATGACCTTTAATGTCAACCTACTTACAGAGATGTGAAATTGTTTTCATAGCTGGATTTTTAAAATACTTATAAGTCGGTATAGGTATCTCAAAATCCTATCACGGTGTCACGGTGTCGCCATACATACCTATACGTTGATTTCATTGGACATTGGGAAAGCAACGCTAGTGGGGATCCTGTAAAGAAATTTGACCCTTCTCCCCTCATCGATTCAAAAACATCGAAAATCCACTAAAGGGCCATTTCCCAAAATAAAATTCGTTCCTCCACCTAAGCTCCCTAAACCAGCGGTCGTCACACTTTACTCTTCCAGGGCCACATATCAATATGAACATCAGGGCCCTGGCCGCAGTTTATGCGTTTCAGAGCTTTTGCATAGGTGCTTATCCATAGTAGTCCACACTATTCATATAAATGCGAAAATGTATGTCTATTACTTCTCTACTCAAAAACCACTAAACTGATTTCTGATAAGTACGAATATGTAGTTGACTAGTAATTAAATAAATCTACTATATGGCGGGCCGCACAAATAACGTCTGCGGGCCGCAGTTTGACGACCACGGCCCTAAACCCTTCATTTTATAAGTAGGTACCTAGGTAGTGTTATACTCGTATCTACTAGATAGTAGTAGTGTACAATATAAAAAATATCTCTCATAATCAAAATTGTAAAGTTATGTATGGTGCTTTTGAAAGCATTTAAAAAATAATAACAAAATTATTTTGCTGTCGCCAGTTGTGCCTTTCTTTCCTTTTGTCTTATCCAAAAATTCTCAATACCGGCATAGGCAAAAAGTAGCTTGCAAAGCCAATAATGTATTTTAAACTCTTGCATAAACCATCGCTATTCGCGCACACTCCATCTACAAAATGAATAAAAATTCTAATCCCTGTCATGAATTGAGCGGATTCGTTTGCCTCACCCTTGAAAAGTAAATTGGGGAAACAGGCTTTTGTTATTGAATAATTCATAAAATCCTTCCGATTAGCATTCTAACTCAGCTGTCAAAAACGAAATGGAAATGATTTCCGTACGTTGTTCATCCAGATAGGCTGATCCTGCAATAATCTCCAGTTGGATTAGGAGACGCAAACAAATCTGAAATAGGCACCATTCATCAAATACTCTTAAAAATAAATTGTGGCGTAACTGACCCTTAAATATCATATTAATTATGGTAGATGGTAGGATTGGGATTAGTAAAACAAAAACCAAGGTGGCGGGGTTAGCAGGGTGCAGTGGGCTGAACCCACCCTAGAAAGACGTGATGTGGGTGCACCCAAGAACTCTAAAAAAATTTTTCAACTATAGTAGAAGATCCCTTGTACATCGACCTTCACCGGGCTGATAATGGAATAAAATATCCTTTATGACAAATTTTATATACTAGAAAATATATTAAAAATAGGTTTGCTAAAAAAATCCTGGACAGACTATTTTTAATTAATTTTTTTAAAATAATATTTAACTAAATTTAATATTTAATAAAATTTTCATTCTTACTTAAAGTATAAAACGTATAGAATGTGCCGCCATTGGGTTGTCTATTATTTTACCTGGACAGAGTACTCGGTTGTCAGGTATAAACAGGTAAAACAGGTATGTCGATGGCAGTTACCTTCACTTGAAATGATAATAAAAAATTGGCGGCACATTCTCTACGTTTTATACTTTAAGTAAGAATGAAAATTTTATTAAATATTAAATTTAGTTAAATATTATTTTTAAAAAATTAATTAAAAATAGTCTGTCCAGGATTTTTTAGCTAGGCATGTATGTAATTTTTTAACTTTAAATAAAGAATGAAATTATTCTGATCATTAATATATTAGGTAGGTACGTACGTACGGCCACACATCAAAGTAAAGGTACAAAACTGTAAAATTTCTTCAGTCGACTCTCATTTTACTGTCAAACACATTAGGTTGAATACAGTTTGTGGTAACCTGATGAGTGGCGTCTGTACCTACATATAAAAATCAAACATCAGGCAAGAGCTTTCTACAAAATATGGAAAGTTAGAGATAAATATCGATTCATCTTACTTTGAAGGACATAACAAAAAAAAAAACGAAAGGCGGCGAATCAAGCGGAAATTTATTTGTCTATTTTGTTCCATCGTAATAAATTTCAGTACTTGTCGTCATCCCAAAAGCAGTGAAACCGGTCCTATGAGCCAATATTGCTAATAACATTACCAGCTCTGGGTTGCCTGCCCTGCCGAGATTCGTTCCCAAATTCTGAGGAAATAAATTGATGAACGTCAATTTGCCATTAGGACCGGGGAAAAATCGCTGACGCCGCAAATCAAGGCTGCCGTTAAATAAATTTTGTCCCGAAATCGGCTACTTTTGCTATTAGAAGGTCCAGGTTGATTGAATTTTTGAATGGGTAAGAATATTTTATTAGCTTGAGTTACGAATAGGTCAGCCTTGGTTAAAAAGTGTTGTTTGTTTTCACTATTTGAACATACAGACTTTAATAGCTTCATACAGATTTATGCTTTGATTTTTTTATTTATCAACATCTTAGTAATTTTTCTTATTAATTCGACATATCAATCGAGTGGGACTCGAACCCACGACCATTTCACAAACCGTGCGAAATGCTCTCAATCCTCTGAGCTACCGAGGACGCTAAATTAATCGACGAATTATTAAGTTTATATTTCGTCCATTTTGCGAAAAGGACGTGGATTCGAGTCTCGAGTCACACCCGAATGACGTATTGAGGGATTTTCAAGTGAATTACTTACTTATTCCTTATTTACTCTTCGATTTCCAAGGTGAAACCCTAATTTGGGAATAAGGATTTGTCTTAAAACAGCCCAATTCCGAAAAGTCATAAAATTATATCGCGCCCTGTTCTTTGATTTCCATCGTTGAAAAAATTGGAATAATTTATCATAATCGTTACCGACTGAAGCGAAAAGAATTCTTAAGCAGCCATCAATCAATTCCTGAGTGGCTGGCCACTAGTCGTCGTGCGTCGGGATCTTTGTGAGGGATTTTTTAATCAAAGCCAGGAGGCCAAAAGTAGGAGGACGTGCATAAAACAGTTCACTCATAATGATCTGAACTGAGCATCACTAGTTCATAATATAGTTCTTTTAAACGAGTAAGTACCTAATAACTAGTGGGACTTAGTTTTGCTATTAGTTCAAATGTTTGCCTATAGATGGCGCCACAACAGTGCAGGTTCTGCTTTTCTCCGGGTTTCTGTGAGGCTGTGGAACTACCACTCCGGTCGAGCTGGGCCTTTCATGCCGAAGCGTGGCTCTCCCACGTCACAAGTGCGCTGCCTTTAACCACCTTTCCCCCCAATTGGGCCTCCGGTACCCTCACTCACTCACTCAGATAAAACTCTCTCAACTCAAATTCTGAGTATGAAATAAAAGGACTGTTCTTGAACTACTCATTCTGGCACCACTCAGCTCTACAAATGTTCTGTGAAAGCAAAAATGTGAACAAGGGACTTATAAGGGAATTCATTAGAGACCTCGGCCCGGAGATTGATGGGGCGGTAATGATTTAGCGATCGCTCGGGGACTGATCTTAGGGACATGCTAATTGGATCTGTAATTGGCTTAGGCAGTAGAAATCCCATGGGATTGACGATATCTTTGCTTTGGTTGGGTCAATTAAAAAAGGAATGTTTTTGAAGCGGAATTTGGGCTGTAGCGACGACTTTAAATGCTGAGATGATTTTAGGTGATGAAGAAACATTATTTAGAGTGCGTGAAAAATGGTGATGGCCCCTTTATCTTCTATTACTTACGAATATTATCATAGTAAAAAACTTAATTACCTGACTTGACTGAATGGTTGAAAAATATAACCTTTAGATCCTATGAAAACAATTTTAAAAACCCAATAAGAGCTGAATGTTTATATAACATGTTAAATTCAAAAATAATAAAAGGGAAAAGGGCTACATTTCCACTATCTAATGTTATTGAATAGTCCTTTTTAGTCTCGGTCAAACCGGGTCGAACACGGATTTCCCATCGCGTCCTATTACACTCGGTTCAAAAGAAGACGCGTTAAACAGTTGCCCGGAGTCGCGAAAAGTACACAAAGAAGTCTCAGTTAGGGTTGCCAGCAAAAGCTCAACTTGTGCTCAAGATAACCAGTTATTCTAGATGAGCGTAGGCCACGGCGGAGACCGCACCACGGAGAGCTTCACATAACCCGGCCCATAACATCTCAGGCTGGTGGTATTTTACTGTAAAGTAAAAATAAACTATCAGCCTATATATGTACTGCCCCACTGCAGGGCAAATGCCTCTATCATAGAAATCAAGTTATCACTACTATGATGGGATTAGGCTTAATCACCACGCCTGCCTAATGCGAATTGGTGATCACAAACCCATGGGAACGTTACCAATTTTGAAATGGGAATTAAAAAGCACATTGTTGGAAAGCCAAATAAAAAGCTGAGTGAGGAGATGCGAATAACAACGCTACGCGTCAGTCGCAGTCACGCCAAAGTTTAGTGTTTTGTACGTTTGTTGTTTGTTGTATTACGGATTCTGCAATGACCGACCGTGATAATTCATCCACTCACAGTCTTTGCCGGTTTTAAGAATCTGAAGCTAGTTGAGCACATGACAACTTACTCGAAAGACAATGATTCTTACATATTAACACCACTTTTTGGTGCTTATTAATATACCAACAAACAAATATATACCAAATTGTACAGAAATTAAAACTAAATAGATACCTACTTACCTAATTTAAAACCTCTCAATGACCAGATACAGAAGTGATAAATTAGCCGACACGTCAACGAATACGATTCAATGAATGTTTCATGTTACGGCACAGATTAGGTAAATAAGTACAGTCGAGTTCAAAAATATGTATACACTTTAGGACCTTATCACAATACATATTTATAAGAAAGTGGACGTCGTTTTCTTATACATATGTACTGTGACAAGGTCCTAAAGTGTATACATATTTTTGAACTCGACTGTACGTAATGTTTGTGATATTTGAATTTCTAATGTCATTGCTCTAAGCCATTCCAAATTTATAACTTCGTATGGAAGAATTAAACCTACATTAAAGGATTTAAAATTATCGGGTCACCTCTGAAAGCCCTAGACTGACTAAAAGCAGAGCATTTGAAACGGCACTGAAAGGCTTATCCGGGCAAAACGTATTCATCTCATTAAAAAGGGACCCTGAGCGAGTTTCCATGTAAGTTCACTTCTACGTGTGCTGTTTCTGTGTAACTTTTTCATCTCCGTCTGGATCAAAGAGGTCGTGTTGTATCGCGGTTTTGAGTCCATTTGTTCTCTCCCAACCTTTGTAGGAAAGCGAGTTGAAAAATCCATCGCAACGTTGTATGTTTTTCGCATTAAATCAATTGCAATAGTCATTGGTGATAACCTATTATGCAGAGCAACTTCAGGGGGGATGTGAGAAAAAATGTTGGATCTACAAGGTGTTTTCAAGGAAAACAGAACTTTCGCATTCGAAAGACAAACAGAACTTCGTATAAGTAATTAGTAACTTTGATAGATTATTGATGATACTGACCAGAGTCTCCGACTGGATCTGAAACAAATAAAAAAATATATTAATACATATTTTCTTATACTTTTTGCAGTAGGTGTAAAATTATATTTAAGTACGGATAATTAATCTTTAGATATTTGTAATTCATAAACACAAATATTCATAAACGGACCTAAATTAGACAAAGAATTTTTAATTTTCAATGAAAATTCTCAAAAGTCATAAACAAAAGCTCTCGTATCAAAGGGTACTATTAAACGAAAACATCGCATTCCTAACTCGACAGCGGCCCAGATTACACCGTCCAATAAAGTTTAGCTGAGAGGGATTCCTGGTTCACTCCCATAGAGTTGTAAATATCGAGGTATCCGGGAAAACCGATAGCCGCAGCCCTGCGGTCAAGCCTGAATCACAGTTTACCCGCGTTTCAATAAATAATCGTTCTAATGTACGAGGCGGGTAGGGAAGGATCGTCTTGCTTGTATTTAGGGTTAAAGGTAAATCGGGAACAGGTATCCTACGTGCAAGGTACCAAGTCTGCGTTATTTAGTATTTACAAACGGTATTAAACTCCAATATTGTTATACACAAAAAAAATCTGGTACGATTTACGCTATTAAATCATTTTTGTGTGGGTGTTTGTAGTTCCTTCGTTGTTTCTGGTTTCCATAGTACAAGACAATGTATGTGATGTTGTCTCAATTTCAATTTATTTTTGGACACACATACAATTGCACGACTAATTTATATAGTGCTTAATGGAAATTTTATTTTACTCGCTATTATGTGCCTACATGTTTTGAATTTTCATGAGAACACAAACTTTGATTTGGGCAACGGATTTTTCTAACTTATTTCATAATGTTGTCTAAAAAAGAATTTGACTTAAGTGCTTCCTACTCATAATTAACTTTGTAAAGAAGGAATGTTTTTTATGTAATTTAAAAAGCTTTAAATGCTATTATTTTTAATAATGTAAATGCCAGATTTATTAAATGCCATGATTATAGTATTTAAAGTTATAAGTAGTTAAATACTCGTACTTTATTTCAAAGGAATCGACCTAATCTTATAATAAAACTTATTGTAATTATCGAATAAACTTGAAAACGCAGCAGAGGTGACTAAGTTTCCAGACTATGTAATCACAGTTCCATCACACACAAATTTCACCATATTTTCTATATCAACAGATCATTGCAACTTTTAACGTTAGGACAAAAGGTTTTCAACCTTTTGCTGATTTATTCACCAGCAAATAGTAATATTTGGGTAGATTCACGCCTTTGTTCCAAGGGTGAAATTTGCGAATTGTGCGACCCTAAAGTTCTAAGTCTAGGCTAACAAGAAAACTGTTTCGACAAGTAGCACCTTACGACAATAAACGTTATACCTACTCCCTGTGAAATAGTTATGAACGCTTACAAATACTTGGAACTTAAACCAAGGGTTATTGTTTACCTCGAAGTTTCAGGTCGGGACTTTGAAGTTTGAACTAGGTGTAGTATACTTACTCGCACTTTGATTACATAGAATACGAAGAATTGGGAATATATACTTATCCACTTACCAAATTCTTGTCTCACAAGTGTTTTGCAAAATAGCTGGAATTTGACAAAATATTATTATACAAAACTTTCAATTACGAAATCATGAAATTTTTGGATGAAGTGAGATGGACTTACAAAATCATATTAACACATTATATAGTTACATTTTAAAAGTATCTGTTAAAAAATAGGCATTCTTTAAAGAGTTTAGGTACTGAACGCGTTTGAAAAAGTGTTTATTTAGTTAGTTTATTTTCAACCCTAATCTATTTCATAGGCTATAGTGATTGGTATTTCAATTCGAAAAATGGTATAACGCTTTTTATCGAATGGATACAGCGCGCATAGGCGGCGACACTTTTAGAGCGTTTACGCTGCTACAGCGTTAGTGGCTATGATCGAAGGAAAGGAAGGAATAATAATAATATTAATAACAAGAATACACTTTGTACAACATTAAGCCACCGGTAGAAAGTATGACATGATCGATTACATTGGGAAATTGGAAAAGTACCTAAGCAGTTTTGGTAAAGTCCTTGACTGTCCTTGTTCTTGAATAATAAGTCACCATCACTATTCAAATATCTATTAAAAACCCATAAAACACATACCTACATAGGTACATAATATACTCGTTAATACATATGAAGTTCTTTGTGTTGTGTGACTTGTTTTCGTAGCTACTAGTGCTACGATAAGCTGCGACCGCTACGACGCTACGAGAATATAAAAACGACTGACTACGAGGCTACGGTACGGAGAGTGTAGCATGTATGTACAAGACTATGATTACTAGAGTAGCTACCTATGTGCTATGGTAAGTGTTAAATTGTCTACTGAAACAATCGACGACATCAACAAAAAAGTTATATTAAAGCTACACCCATTACAAGTCAGTTTGCGAACTAAAAATCGAAATTTAATGCATTTATTTTTGCAAAACGATTTCTTTATAATTTCGTCAAAATATGTTTTAATTTTCAAACGTTTCTTCGGAAAATAGATAGTGGGAACGCGCTCTGATTCCGCATTCATAGCTTTCGTACTTATCCAGGCGTTCAGATATTTTTTACTCTCCGGATTCCATCTGATCTCCTACACGGGCTATGAGAAATATTTACAGCTCTTCAGAAAATCGTAGGAAAAGAGAAATTCAGTTTTAGAGTTCCGTTGTACGTGGTAGAAATAAGAAATACATTACAGTTGTGCCAATAGTGTAAGTAGGTAGGTACTATTAAGTATAAGTGCTACCTTCGCCTTCCACACAACTCATATTGCTTTAGAAATGTTTCAGAATGTTTGAATCCTAAACTAAAATTTACACACACGCAATTTGAAAATTTAAAAAGTCTTAATAATATTTCTCCGTAATTCTGTATTTTTTTTTATTTCGAATAACGTAGGTATAGTCTGCGGCATGAAACAGTAGTTATGATGACCCTGAGTGCGCAGAAATAAATTTTAATAGAAAGTCATTTTACAAGTCCGCAAAATAACGGTCATCGCTATTCTTTCGTGCCGCCAGCTATATAAACTACGAATACTTAGTCATACCATAAGGGGTGATGTAAAAAATATCATCAGCTTAGGCCGTAAGCAGCACTATTTTTGCGATAGGTAATAATTTTTTAGCTTTAGTGTTGAGAGTATTAGTAGTGTTAAGGCGAAGCGACCCCCGACCTGTTTACCTCAGACTACAGACAACCCCACGAAGGTATTTTGCTATTACTTCTGCGTTGACATCGCAACGAAGCGATAAGAAGGAGGGCAGTGTTTACTCCTGTTTGATACTGGATAATACCTTCTTTTCATTTTCCAATTCTTCATCCTCGGAACGAACGGTTCTCGAGTAAAAAGAAAGAAATTGTATAAATATTTGCTGTTTGTGTATTTCTAATGTTACACAGAAAGTACCTGCAGATCCATTCGTGCGAACTGAAAGGTAGCAATAACGAAGAAAATACTGTTTACTCTTTGGAGTTTTACCTTTTAGACACAATAAAATTGGCTTTTCCTGCTCCTGCTGATTCTATATTGTTGATCGAAGGGGTGAATAGACACACGAGAAATAATTCATTTATGTGACTGATCCCCTACCTCGTAGCTAAAAGGGATGTGGTTTAAAACTCATTCTAAACAAACATTCGTCTAATGAACACTAGTCTTTGTTCTGTGTCTAGATGTTAGGTCGTAAATCTACAGGCACCACAATATAACCGTCTGCTCACCGTCGGATCACCTAATGGTAAGCGATTACTGCTACCCATTACTACCTGCAACACCAGCGGAGTCATAAGTTCGCAACCAACCTCTAACCGAATTCCCCTCAATTGGGCCTTCGATACCCTCATTCTCTCTCGGCGAAAAACAGCGCAGACACTGCATCAAGACGGTATTTTGTGAGGCTTCGGTGATACCTACGTCAACGTATGATGAGTAGTTAACCTGCAGTGTTCGTCTCAAATGACATTTACTTTGGATGCCACATGCTACTTTAGGTCTTACAGTAAGCGATACCTTCCCTGCTAAATGTATTATCTAAGTCTAATCCATTATTGTAAGTAATTTTATTATTTTCTCCAAGAATGGTTAATTATCCATCTCCTCTTAATTAATAATACTGTTATAATTTATTCATGACGATGTCGTTAATTAAAACTTAGAAAGATGAAAGAGATAGAAAATTTCTCATTTAGAAGTAAATTACTTCCTTACACGAGAAATTTAATCGCGAACAAAATTACAACAAAAATATTAACAAGAATACCGTCTGCTTTCTTTTACAAAACGGTGAAAAATACTTGAATTTTTGACCCTTTAAAAGGGTCCGTAAGTTAATTAAATGCCTTTGATATTTAAAAATTATGCCGAGTTATTTAGGAAACACCCGAAATCTTTTACCCGTCTCCTCCACTCTAGCAATGAGAACATATTTTAATTATTAGCAAATAAACCGCAAATACTTACCTACTGCCGGACTCAGAGGCGTCATTTAATCAAAATGTTCATTATCTCAATTACGGATCTTTATGCGTACTAAAATAAGTGTTTGGGCCTGTTCAAAACTCCTCATCTTTTTTAAATCGACCTAAGGAATGCTTTTTTTTGGTTTAATTTTTCCTATTAAGGAAAGGCAAAGGGAACAGAGCCCATACAGCCATCATCTGTAATATTTTTTATATAAGCTGAAAATAAAGTTAAATAGGCCGAAGCTATGTCTTTGATGTAACTTGTCTTCATTTTAGCTGAAAAGATAGATTCAAATCAAATCATTTTATCGCTTATCCTGAAAGCGGTAAAAATCTGTTAAAAGGCCAAGGCCAAGTCTTTTATAGTTTTTGTTTTTCATATTTATTTTAGCTGAAAATTAGAAACATATTATAGAGTACTTTATATATATACATTTATATATATAATAACCAACTATTTACATATTTTATATTTAATAAGAAAATCCCAAGGAACGAAACGTTTTCCTGTAATTCTTTTTAAAAATACCTATCTGTCAAACTTAAAGAAAAGGAATGTACCTAACCTAACGAACAATAAAGCAAATAATTAACAATTTCTCAGAATAATAACTTATTACAGTTATTATTCTAAGGTAAATTTACATGTCTTCGATTGTAGAAACAATAAACTCTTAATAAGGATTCAAAACAACAATACCTATCAAACTAAACCAAAAAAAAAGAAATATAAACCTAAGGAATGCGCCAAGATTCCAAATTTGAATTTGGCCGCCGCAGTGAAGCCTAATAGACTACTGGCCCGTGTTGAAAAAATTATGGGTCATTTGAACCACCAGATGACCTATGTAGAACGATATAAGAGCATAAAATAATAAGATTCAGCATTATGCCGTCACTTGTAAGCTGTCCAACTGAGTGCAGGTGAGAATTCAAAAGTGCAGGTAGAGTGGGTATATTTTGGTCATATATTTTTGTACGGCATTCTTACTAATCGATAGATCCATGAAAAATAATAAGACAACGCGTAGTGCCGTACAAAAATGGTGGTCCAAAAAGTCGGATTTTCTTTTTGATTTTCCGACAATTTCCAGGGTGAATTCGATCATTTGATTTTGTACGGCATCAGTTTCATGCTATTTCAGGACTGCTTCTAATACATTATTCCGCAACGCCGTACAAAAATCATGCGACAAGGGGAAAAAACCGAGGGTTGCAACCCCCTCTGTTTCTGTGGTCCAAGGGGTGATTTGACACAACATCAAATTAATTTATTTCGAAAGTATTTTATGCATAGATAATATTTTTTCATATGCCGTACATTTTCGTTGGTTCAAAGGGGAAAACCATATTTTGTATTATCATCATTATTAAATATATCAATTTTTTCTTAAAAATAATTGTTTTATTTCTTCACATCATTACAATGAAACAAATCAATTATATATATGTATCAATAATGTTCGAAGTATATAGTAAACCAAAAAGTATACAAAACTGTTGATGCTGTGGTTGACAGTTTAAATTTTTGGATATAATATACACACCGTTTCACTTATTAGTGATTTAATCATATTATCAATTGTTCTCTTCAAAATATGTTAATGCCGTACTGTATCAGATGGCCATAAAGTACCCTTTAGATAGTAGCGTCATTTTCATCAGCCTAAAAGATAGGTATGGTCTGCATTAAAATGTACGGCATAATTTTTTCCTAATTTATTTATGTTAATACTATTTAAAACATGGGATACAATGTAGAAAACTGCTATATTTCATTAATGTATGATATTTAAATTTCTTCAATAATTTGAAAAATTACAGTTTTTGTGTTTCTCTATAATTTTTTTCAGAACAGTTTCTTTTGAACGGCAATACTGTATAACAATTGTATTTTACAATATCATGTTAAAAAAAAAGTTCCCGTACAGGATCAAATGATTTTACACCTTTATAAATCAAGAATACGATGAAATTAAGATAATTATTGATATACATTCAAATGAACAATCATTTTTTGACGGCATTATTTTTAATAGTACTTTTAAGTGTCAGATAATGTTTTGGAACCAAAGCCGTACTTTTTCAAATCACCCCTTGGACCACAGAAACAGAGGGGGTTGCAACCCTCGGTTTTTTCCCCTTGTCGCATGATTTTTGTACGGCGTTGCGGAATAATGTATTAGAAGCAGTCCTGAAATAGCATGAAACTGATGCCGTACAAAATCAAATGATCGAATTCACCCTGGAAATTGTCGGAAAATCAAAAAGAAAATCCGACTTTTTGGACCACCTTTTTTTTACGGCACTATGCGTTGTCTTATTATTTTTCATGGATCTATCGATTAGTAAGAATGCCGTACAAAAATATATGACCAAAATATACCCACTCTACCTGCACTTTTGAATTCTCACCTGCACTCAGTTGGACAGCTTACAAGTGACGGCATAATGCTGAATCTTATTATTTTATGCTCTTATATCGTTCTACATAGGTCATCTGGTGGTTCAAATGACCCATATTTTTTTCAACACGGGCCAGTAGTCTATAATAGTAAACTATGTTTTTTATCTGTGGTGATTCTTTTTTGTTTTACGTGGGGAACCGCTGAAGCGTGTTTTGTGCGAAATTCCCAAAATATATATAAAATCTTTGCGTAACGTAGTGTCTTGACTGTTAAAGGTGCATGAAATACCTGGAATAAGTGTTGTGAACGTCAGACGTCGCCGTCAAGGAACTATTTTTACATCTAAAACCTAAGTACATAGTGCGCCGGCCGGCGTCTGTTCTTCTCAGGAGACGATCGTCTAACTACATTACTTGCAGAATCCTGGTAAGTCGATTTGAATTAGAACAGGAACGAGAACTTGTCCGCATCTACGCCTCTTCCATTATATGGTAAACAGTCGTATTGCAAGTTGAAATACTATGTATATAACCTAATTTCTATCACGCGTTTATTCCCCGCCAACCGGCACATTTTTTTGAAAACTCCAAACTCGTAGCGCTAACAATAAGTATAATACTTTTTTCTTTAGTAACAATTAAAAATGTCTCTGTGTATAGCAGTTAGGTATGGATTCTGTTTTAAGTATACAGAAAATAGCTTTAGAATGTGGGTATAGTTAAAAGCTTTGTATTTTTAAAACTCGTCCATAGCTATGGTGTTGTGCAGGCGCGGGAAGACTTAAGTTTGATTCCTGGTTGGGTTAATTTAGGAAACGAACATCTTTAAATTGACACAGGTATGGTAACTGGTTATGCTACGAGACAATTAATTAGTGCTTATGATGCAGTTTGAGACTAAATGATCGGTGAGAATCATCTGGTGTTATGTTTATCTAGGTGCCAACTGGTTTCACAGACTTAAATCTGTATTAAAGCTAAACACATCTACTTACCTAGTAAACCCATGGTTAGCTTAGTATACACACGGCACCAAACACGGCATCTAGAGATGGTATTGATTCTACTACTCAAATGTGGCAGGTTTGTTCGCCGCTTCAGCAGTTTGTTAGGCGAAAGCTTCGCGCTTGTGCCTACAAGAAGCGCTAAGGGACTCTGTGTTTCCTTTACGTATTATGTATGTTTCAGAATATTTAGTTGACATTTTAACTTGAGAATTTAATACACGCGGTTATTGAGGAAACACAAGAAAACAATAACTATAATCTAAAGCTAAAATAAACTACCAAAAAGAAAAATTAAAACAGAGTAGGCCCCTGTGGCAATGTCCCCAAAATGCTGGCAGCATTACCTCGTTGGACAGCGATGGAAATTCGCTGGGCAAAGTAGCTGCCAGCTTTTGGGTCTCCCGTGACTTCAACTAAAGGATTATTTGAAAAGTGAACTTAATTTTGCTGATAGCACTGAACTTATTCAAAAAAATATCAGGCCATTTTGGGTGGCTAGGCGTGTCTTTTAACATATCCAGTAGGCCTAACATGCGCACCGCGACAAAATTTTGTCGACTCTCGTTCGCGAGAGCGCATCCTTCTGTCCCGCTCATCGCTCAATCAGGTGAGCGAGACGCAACTTGCGCCGACAAAATACGAGTGACGACAAATTATCTCGTGGTGCGCATGTTAGCCCGGCAGGTCTTTAACATGGTTTGGCACGCAAGCCTTGTAAGCAAGCTTTCAATACTCAATTCTTTAATGCTTTCATAGTGTACAAACAGATGGTAAATACATAACAAAGCAGCCACTATCGACCTTTTCTGTCGTTCCTACTGGCCTAATGGACTTATTTGCCTTTTCCGTTTGATCCATTATTTACGTGTAAAATAGTATGTAACTATACATTTTAAAAATAATTTTGTACCCATATTCAAAGCAACATTAAGCCGTATCGCCGTGGTATAGTAACAGGCTAGCTAAATAACCGTGTACTAACCTACTGGGATGCCATGAATAGTTTAATATCGCCAGAGGATGCACGAGGTTTCCCTGAAACGCCCGATTCCAATGGAAATACCTACAGTGACTAGGTATTTAGAGTACAGTACACAGAATTGGACTCGGTTCTAAAGCGAGCAACAGAAGGATTAAGATCGCATTTGTGATGAAAGGCTTTATGTCGCCGACTGTACCGAACATTTTGAGGTAATCCACAGGTACGGATTTTGTTGTTTTCCTTTTGTATAAATGAAAACATGGTTTTACCGTTTTACTTCGTATTTCATTACTTTGTGATTGGATCATCGATATAATCTCTATGGATTGGAGTGCAATACAACATTCAAATTGACAATCTCCTAAATGAAAAAAAAACACCTATTAATATTTTTTTTTATTGTAGCATTAAAGGATAAGCGAAATTCGGTTTAAAGATTTTTATTATCTCATAGTAATATAATTTCTATTTTTAGAAAAGAAAAGACTTACCTACTAGGTATTGAGTTGAATTGGCGGCTATTTAGTAGAAATCGTCGTTTCGAAACCAGTTGCATTTATTATGACGCAGCCGGGTCGTATACTGCCAAAGAGGCGGCTAATCCTCCGCCGATTATTACATTATGGCTAGCCGTATTCAATGACGTATGGCGCCGAATACTTTCCGGTCATTTTTTATTCAGCCGCATTCCATGCGGCTTATCGTTGAACCGCCGTATTTCAAAATGACCCTATATTTGATAACAGGTAGCCGTAGGTACCTAATGTTTTATATAACTTAATACTTCTTTTGAATGTTGGTTTCAGTTCTTTATTGATCGGAGCGGTGAGCATTGTGCACTATGCATGCACCATGGCACCGTACCGTAATAGCTGAATGATAGGTAATTGGCGGTGCTTCGGTGAAATTATTGCCGTAGCATTGTGGTTCCGTTGCGTGAATAATCGGCACATTAGCGCAGTGGGGTTTAAATGATGACGGGTATTTTTCAGACATAAGCCCAGTTATGGCATATTGTGGAGACAAATAGAATGGGGAATAATATTTGCACGCATTGATTGGCTTAATATAGGACCGGTTATATTTCTGGAGAATATATTCGTTGCGTGTTCCGGACGCTTGGGGATTTTCTTTCACGGTAAATAAAGCGTAAATGTTTTATAAGCATCCGTCAACTTTGCGATATTCTATATTTTGTACGTATAGAGTATCTAGAGTAAATACATTATTACATGCCTACCTAATTAATAAGCGATATTATATTTTAAAATACCTACAATATATTCAATGTGCAGACACAGCTATTTTACATTTTAATTAAGGTACATGTATACAAGGTGTATCCGTAAACATTTACATCCCTTTAGCCGCGTGTTCTACCAACCATAATTCTGAACAACATTTAATTTTATTCTATGAACTAGTGGCCCGCCCTCACTTCACTTCGGGACCGTAATTCAGAAATGAACCAATAGATGGCGCTGTGCTCAGTTACATCGCGCAAGCGTTTAGGGTTTTCGGTTTACCTATAAGCCTTGTCGTTGTCTATAGAAGTTATCTCTTTATAAATAGTATAGATAAAAATTTCAACATGTGTTTTTTTCATTTTGTGTGGGGAGCCGAACATTTTTTTATGAATTTCCAAAAACCATGAAACAAAATGTACTAGTTCAGATTGGTTAGTAGTAGACGTGGTTAAAAGGAAGGTAAATGTTCACAGATATACCCTATGTTACATACACAGGTTGCATCTGTGAACATATTCTTATTCTTATCGTAGATATAAGTACATTAAATTGGTAGCAAATGTATTGTATGTATGTGTGTTGTATGATTATCTAAATGACTACACTAAAACCTATATTAATCGGATTATTAAAGCGCTCCTCTCTCCTAAGCCTACGTTGCGTGCCCGACAGGGTCCTTAATATTGTTCCATTACCTACTATTGTAACATTCTATCACATTATGGTTTTGCAATAAACGATTGAGTCAGAAGGTAGCGTTGGTAATTGGTATTCGGCGATCTACAGATTTTCCAATATAAATCCTTTTCTTTCATGTTTCATTGTATTGAATGTCGGAGCTACCAATGATTTCCGTATTCAATACAGCAGATTGATTGGCTCTTGAATCTCTTGCTCGATGCGCTTTTCGATGTATCGGATTATGCAAACCTGCACAAACTCGCAAGTCGCATGCGCCCAGCGCACGGTTAAACCCGGTCTATTATTATTACTTTGCTCTATGGTTTAAGCTCTGTCGTATCGTGGCGTTTCATTTTGTATTCATACGATGTTCCAGGAGTAACCTAATTGGATGAAAGCAGACGGAACAATGGGGAAAGTTAACAATTTTCAATGGGGACAAATTTAGTATTTGTTAGTAAGTACTACATTCATATCATTGGATTGGTTGGCAAAGAATATACGTCAAGGCAGATGTGTTGGGACATTAACCAATCTTTATTTGGAGTTAGTAGGTATGAATTCTGGACGTGATTTTCATCATCTCAGCGTGTTATTTCCGACTGAGTCCGAAGACATTGGTTTGTAGCCCGGGGTATAAAACTTGTAAAAATCTTTAAAAAGCAAAATTCCATTCTTATGTAGATTAGTAACCTTTGCAAAGAAGATAATAAAACTCATTAAAAGAAACAGTTAACAACGGCACGAACACCGGAAGCGCACCAAAGAAATGTTTGCTTCATGCATTTTGATCAGTAAGTACTTTTGTATGCGTTGCGGGCGAAAAGGTTTCACAGCTTTCTTGGTCAACAACAATGCAACCCCAACACTTGGGTGAAAAAGAATTTACGTGATAAACCTACAAATAAGGAACTTCAAAAAAACATTGAAATCGTTTTTGGACCTTTTGTGCACCATGACTTAATGTTTGTAACGACATCATAAGGCGAGCAAAATATTTGGCCAGGATATTTTTTCTGATTTGTTACTTTAGATTGTTTGAGATAGAATCTATATAAGTAGATTTATTTGTAAGTTATTTCTTTCCGTTTTACACATTTTTTTTGTTTGCGCCAAATGTGTGTACCTATGTTACGTGTTGTTAAGTCTCCAACGGTTAACGGTGCTTTGGGTGATATGACCAGCCCACTGCACTTCAACTTGCTAATCCGGTGAGCTACGTCGATTATCTTGGTTTTCTGCCGAATTCAATCACGTAGTGAAACGCCGAGCATAGCTCTTTCCGTAGCTCGCTGAGCTACTTTAAAAACTAGTCCGACTTATGCTGCGAGTAGGTATTACTTATAGCTTTTATAAAATATAAAAAATATGGTGGGTTTTATAACAAAATAATAATAATTAAGGATTGTTATATTTTTCAAATCATTGACACTGCAAATCCTGTAAGAGTGAGAGAGAATTTTAGTATGAGAGTCGTAAGGCAATTATATTTTAAGGCAAAACCGCTATGTAAATAAATCCTTTTAATATGAAATGGAATTAATGTCGAACTTACGATGTGAATATATTAGTTTCCTCGGGCCCAGTGCTTATGAAAGTGCGGTACTGTATAGCGACACTCGCGGGTTCCTTCACTAGGTAAATATAATGTCAGACCCCAAATGAGAAAGGAGTAAATACAATATTTCAGTATAGGCCAAGGCTTCAAAGAAAACCGGCGTGAAACAGCGCACTGGGTGGGACTAATTCTCGTGCACTCGAAATTGAAGTTGAATTTAGAGATTTCATACATTCTTCAGTACAAAATTCCGATTCGACATCAATTCGAGTCCATGAGAATTGGTACCCAGGAGGCCAATTCTCAGTTTATGCCTTCTATGTCGAGTCGACTTCATGGACCAATAGGAGACAAGATAAGGAATGTTGACATGTAATCTTTGTTCTCCTATTGGTTGTGCGTTCCATTAAGTCGACTCGACATAGAAGGCGAAAACCGAGAATTGACCTCCAGGGGACTAATTTTCGTGAACTTAACATTGCGGTACCGGGGGCTTTACTACTTTTTATTGTACACAAAACAGAAGTATACAACTTAAAACTAGAAACCTCTTATAACAAGTAATGTTTATACATTAAAGGCGAAAAGGGGGTTAAAAGGTGGCAGCGCACTTAGAACTCCACTAAGTTCCTGGTGTCTATGGGTGGGGTCAATCGCTTACCATCAGATAATCCATCTACTTGTCTGCCTCCTATCACATTAAAAAAATACGTTGGCAACATTTTTGCGTGTCCAATCTTATGCATAGGATACTCCAATTCAATTTGCCGTAAGGGTAAGTAAGTGAAGTAGATCCATTTTAACATACCTACTTGGGATAAAAGATCGGATGAATTGGAGGGTATAAAATATAGCTGTACAACTTTGTTCCGTTATGAATAACGACGACGTGGGTCTTCGCTATAAATATCAAGGAGGAAATCTAATCTACTCAAATACTTTAAGGTTTTTACAGCCAAGTTGCATGTGACAAAGATCTTTTGGCGGATGTGTAGTAGTATTTCCAGTGGCCGCTGTTGAACAATACAAGCCCTGTAGGCCAATGTAGAGACATGTCTAGTACATGTTGAGTAGATGTCTAGTAAACATGGAACACGATGTGGCTGACAGACACGCCGTTGACTTATGCAGGCTGTAGGTATATTTGTATTGTATGAATTTCCAAAATTTTAATTCAATATCGAGTGCACGCAACGAAGCCGTCCCGTAAAGAATATACCTATCACATTCATACAAAAGCGTGTGAGAAAGGGAGGCGAACTCCGATTTAGTCGTAACGTCCGCTTCAAATTGGGCCCTCTGAGGGCTTTTGTTTGACTCTTACAGGTATATTCTTATTCGTTACAGAACGGCTTCGTTATAAGCCTCTAGGTTAATGTACGACTCTTCCTCTTACTCTTTTACATCTATATACCTAATGTTACTCTACGAAACAACAATAAAACAAATAATAAGCATTGGATTACTTCCCAAGTGAAGCTATCTTATAAACCTAGTATAAACAGGGGACATAATTTGAGAAGCCTGAACGTTCACGATATATTTTCCTCTGACTTGGCTGCATCATTTATCAAGCGCACACGGGTAACGGACATGCTTTTAAAATATTTCATATAACCTATTCCGAGGTAGATTAATGCAGTTGCCTTCGTAAGAAATATATGTAAGTATTTTTCAAGTTGTTACCTGCTTTAGTTATTAGGGTTCCAAACTTCGATCATAGAAACAGTAGATAGAGCGCGATCGCGCTAAAAGTGCCGCCGCCAATGATGGCTCCAGACGCAAAAGAGCGCTTTTTGGCATTTTCGGAATTTAAGACCAATTACTATGGATTAGGGTTGAAAATAAAATATTACATGTTGTTATCGACCTCGAAGGCATATAAGTCAAAATATCTATAGCTGTATAACTTCTAGACAGCTATGTTGGGATCACTTTTTCAAACGGTTTTAGTATGGAATCTAAAGATTTCGCGGAAGCGTGAAGGTATTGCGTTGAAGACTTAAACCGTACGAAATATGCTCAGGTTTCCTCACTAAGTTTTCCCTCACCGCCGAGCGAATGGTGGAAAGAAATATGTCCTACATAAATTTGAAAAATCCTGTCTTTGTAACTCTGATTTGAACCTTTGTCCTCTGGTTTTAAGACGCATGTTCCCATCCACTGAGTTATAGCTCCAAAGTCTACTGGTATAATAAATTCAGCCAGACTTTCCACGAATTTGTTTCACGAAATGTGTTTTTGATAATATTCGAGACTACCAAGATTTAAACTCTGCCAGCGACAGATGGCGCCACAACATCCCAAATCACGAGCAAAGTTCACGAAACGTAACACTCGTGACGGCGCATCGTTAGATCGTACTCTAAACTTGGTAATCCGAACAGCGACGATCTAAAGTAGTTTCCGACCAGAATCGCTTGAGTTACATCTGTCTTCTACAGCTTTAAGTTTGATGTCCGCATGACACAGTGCGACATGCTTGAGTCGTCCGAGGGATGACTATGACGATATTACGTTATCATAGGCGTAGTCGGGGTAGTTTTGGGTATTCAAATTCCTCCGAAAAGCTAAGATGGAATTTAATAAGTTATTATCTGGTTACTACTAAGTAGCTGTATTTTCTATTTAGCCTATATAATCCCCTTCTTGAAAAAGGTTGCTATGACAATGCTATGTAACTGTTCAATTAAATATTTTTCTTTTCTCATGAATGAACGGTTATGTAGTTTTGTTCTTTTATTTTCTTGAACTCCCTCGAAACTAAGAACTGGCTATGCTTTTACCTAGTTAGTAGCTATCCCATTATCTGGCTGATTGTAGGGGGCGGCAAAATCTGGACCATATTTCGTTTACATCTATACTTCTATTCATAAAGCTTCCTTAAAACTCAAAACATCGATATTCGATGACTGCGAAATTAAAAGGACTTAAAATTAACAGTGTATTTACTTGGTAGTATTATTATACTACAGAATTCTCATTCCTTGGTCTCAGTTATCTTAAGAGGGCTGGGAACTAATGGGAAAAAGAAAGCAGATAAATAACGGAAAGGCACGACTTCCTGTTATGAAATTACCCAAAAGATAGTTATTTTTATTGTTCACAAAATAAACAACAGCTATTATTTTTCTTCACCGATCATTGGGATGGCTCTCTTTATGAAAATGGCAAACAGTCTAGACAGTTAATTAAGGGAAAAATGCTTTCTATTCTATTCTCTACGAATGTTATACAAGTATTATTTTATTTTAAGAAATGAATAACTTTCTAGAGTTGTCTTGTGAAACTAAATAGACGATGGTACAATAGCTATCTACGAGATATTTGTGTTTAGTAGGGGTAAAAGTCCAGCTACTATTTATATGAACTTATACCCAAAGTAATAAACTTATAAAAAATATTTAAATCTTTGCTTATACCTAGTAGTAGATCGAATCCCTAGTCCAAAACACTCTGATACTGAACTGAACTGCCGAAGTCAGTAATAGTCACTCAATAATACGCTGGTGTTTAGTTTTATCGGCCTAAGGACTCTGCCGAGAACACTCCTAACGAGATCGCAGGTGGTCCAAGCAAGTTGTTGACGTGACAACTCAGCCGACGCACAGAAGCAGTTTTAACGGTTTTATATATTTTTGTGGCACTTTACTGCACAAATAACTCCATTGTACACTAAAACACTAATTCAAATTGCATCAAGCGACACGTTTTGTTCTACTACCCTCAAAAGATCCCAATAGTCTATTTGTTATTATGAATTAAGTATGAATTATGATTGACACCTGTTTGTGTACACAAGTTGCGATGTTGGCGCGAACCCAATGGAGACATCTGACACAACTGACAAGCGGAAGCCGCTCAGGCGCAGAGAAAGTTCATAACTTTCCGTTTACCTTGTTCGCTTATCGGTCCATGATGTTTCCTCTTTTCTATTTGTCGTTATGGGGTATAGAAAAAATATTTTGTAATAGTAAACATTATTTGCCAGTTTACAATCAGACCATATACCTAATTATTATAACTATTATAAAACCCAAACTTTTTTTTTCGAATAAAGTAGCTAACCAATTTTGAAGATCTTGTAATTATTTTATGTCTACGGTTGTCAAAACAAACAGACGTCCACTTATTACAAAACAGAGACTAAAGTTAGACATGGTAAAAATTATGCTGTTACTTTCAATTAAGTTACAAGGAAAAGTGACAGCCTCAGTTTTAAACCATGACTAAATTATACTACATTTTGTAATAAGGGGGACGGAGTTTTAGTAGTAGGGTCCTGTTGTTACCCTTTGGGTGTGATCTAAAAATGTAAAAACTACTTAATAAAATAACACTATTGAAAATATTAAAAGAAGAAGTATAGTCTAGTGGTTTCTCTAGTAGGTAGTGGATCCGGGTCCTGGGTTAGATTACCGGGTGGAGTTAAAAAGTAAATGTGTTCCAAATATACATAGCTCCGGTTTCAGATCAACAATCTGCATTGCACAAGCGTATTGAATAACCCAACCACCTCATAAGCAGTAAGTAGCGAAGACTTGATTTCTAAGAGTAAGCATAATGGAGGTCCTTGCTCTGCATTGGGACAATATTTAGGCTGATACTTCATGCAAAAATTATTCTACAAATTCGTTGATTCATGCACGAGCAAATAAACAGTCCGAAAAACACACTGTTCCCAATTTAGGAAGTTTCTACGACCCGTATTGTAACAGATGTGGCCTCAATTAAAATTCGAATTTCGGCGGTTTTAATACGTAATAATTAGTGATCGGGAACTCGTCCGCTTATTTGGTTGAGCTTTGAAATGTTTGGACATGATTTTCTAAGTTAAATTTCACGAAATAATTAAATTAAGTTTCAATTCTACAATTCGTTTCTGTGAAAAATTTACACGTAGGAACGTTTTTATAAATTTACAGGAGCTTCGTGCACTTCAAGGAGGCATATCGATAATAATATTTCTAAAATGTAAAGTTTAGGTAAATAAGCCGAATTTTCGATCACAAGAAATAATCCGTTGCAATTTTTAAACGTCTTTATCATTAAGGTTTATCATTCGACAGATTTGTAAACATTCATGTGCGGCTTGCACATATTGTTTATATGTAGATACTTTCTTATCCGATTTAGCCAAAACCTGACCTTTTCTTTGAAACACTTTGACATGGAAACCAACCCTACTGAATCATGATTAAACGTTTCAGAATCTATCCCAAACGTGCAAGTTTCCTCACGATGTTTTTCCTCACTGTCGAGATAATGCCAGACATACACGCACATAGATTTATTGTAGTACGATACTAACGGGTCTGCGTTCGGTTGGTTGGGTGATTTGTGTCTGTCTTTTTTGCCTTTAGTACCTACCTATAAGTACATATTTGTTGCTAGACTGGCGTCCCCCGGGACGGCCACCGCACCCAACTTGCCGTCGAAAAAGTTCTCAAACTTCCCCACAATTTTCGCGTCGTAACGGGTGTTTCAGCGAGTTAAAATTTTAAATTGAAATCTCGCCTGTTTTTATGAGGATTTCGGTTACGTGGCATAATTGATGAAAAGGCGATGCTGGGAGGAAGTCTCTTGAGATTTTAAAGTGCAAAGAAAGAGCCGGTTATTTTTAATCTTCTACTTACTAACCATTAGGGTTGGAAAAAATGAATTTTAATATAGAAATTGTGAGCTGGGAGACTAGATTATAATGATGTCCCATAACAGTTTTTGTATTGAACTTCTATTCTAATTATAGGACCTGTATATTGACAAATGAATGCGTGAAAGTACCTTGTTTTATTGTTTATGTATGGTGTCTATATTATCATTACCTAAGTATTTTTTTATAATGTTTTATTTATCATAATGACTGGCAACAAGTAGTGCAGGATCGGCCTAAGTGGCGTTCTTTTGCTTAGGAGGCTAACACCTGTTTCGGGTTGCTAAGCCATCATGTTGCCATGTGTGTGTTACCAGTGTTGACGAAAATGACTGAAACCTGACCGCTTAAGAAGGCTAAAAATCACCCAAAACGCAATGGAGAGGGTTATGTTTGGTAAGCGTGATCGTGCGAGATGATGAGATAACGCGAATTAGAAGTGGACATAGCCCAAAGAACTGCAAGCCTCAAGTGGCAATGGAACCGGCCCATTACTCGGTCTATAGACAGACACTGCTGGGGTGGAAAGGTCCTTGATATACAGGGTGGGAAAGTCCTTGGAAGCTGGGTACAGTAAGAGTAAGTGGCAGACGTGGTAGGCCCTCCACAAGACCGACGATCTGTTGAATGCCGCGGGAATTTCTCGGAAGATCGTTATGGAGATTTTCTTTCATTCTGTCAATCCAGTTGTGGGCCCCAATGGGGAAAAAAATTGCTATATGACGTACTGTAAAACTGAAGTTCATATACAAGGTAATTAGATATTTTTGATGTGCGATGTCAAAATGCCACTAAACAACCAATGACGTTGAAATACACATCAGTCTAACAATACGCCGTCTAACGGATTTTTCACACGTTCCCCATTGGCTGAAATGATGATGATAATAAAATAACGTCAAAAGTTAACCGGCGATAATCTCCGTATAATGTTGTTACTTTAGATTTTTTCAATCTAAAATCTATACGAGTTTTTTGCGCAAGAGTAGGCCGCTGAAAATCAATCAGAAACTCGCACCCGGCTGTTCCCGAAATATCTGCAGGTATTATCGGGTGGCTCCTCAATCATGCAGGCATTCAGAACGGCCGAGGAATTTTTCGATTAAGCCCGCCTCAACTCCGTCATTGTGCCGCCGTGACTCGACGGGGAAACACGCCTTCACGCTTGTCTTGGCAGATTTCACCGCGGAACCGGTTCGACGGGAATTACGTACCTTTGCGAGTCATTCTGTTGCCAAGTTTTTTCTTCCCCTTCCTGCATTTTGAAATTGATCCTGTAGCTTTTTTATTTTATAGGTGGTTAAGGTGATAGAGAAGCAGAAGGATCACCTGGTGATAAGTAGGACCACCCTTCGACGATGCCCCAAGTTGAAAAATCTTTAGATGCTTACAATCATGAGCGTAGCTAGGGGGAACGAGCCGCTAGAACCTCCCTTTGTACTAGTCTCAAGTCAGCAAATTCCTAGATGCCCACAACCATTTTTGAGGTCTGAATCCGCGTCTGGTGATAAGCGATTGCCACCGCCTATAGACACCTGCAACACCAGTAGAGTCACAAGTGCGCTGCCAACCTTTAATCTCCTATCTCCCAAATTGGGTACCCTTACTCACTCGACGAAACACAGCGTAGGCACTGTTTCACGCCGATCATCTGTGAGGCCGTAGTCATTACTCCGGTGAAGGCGGTCTATTCATGCCGAGGCGTCGCTTTCCCAAAGTAGGTAAGTAATACTCTAATAAAGTAAACAATATAAAGTACGTGTGCTGGATTAAACCGTTGTATATTTTCTTGAGAGCGAAGTTACATCACGTTTTTAATACGTCGGTTTAACCCAGCAGCTCGCCTTTAGCGAGGCCCCTTGATAAGTTTACAATACAAACCACATGGCCCCTCGTTCCACTTTATTGCTCTCCAGTTTCCACGTTTTGTTAGCTTCGGGGAAATCTTTAGCGGTTACTGGAGAGATGATTGAAATATGAGGTTAACCATTACAAAGCGTGAGCTATTCACTGATGCAACGAATGTTGATGTATATTTTTGGCGCAAAAACTAAATATAAATAAGTCACAACAACTGAAAACAGTACAGTAAGGTGGTTTTATCGCTTGTAGCGATATCTTTCTGAGCCTTTGAAGCTTTAATTTTGTACGTCTCCCACGCTTCGACAAAAATGGATCGACTCTATCAAAGTGATACATAGCAAAAAACGCTGTTTCGCTTTGTGGGTGAGGGTGAAGCCCAATCCGAGGAAAGACTGGTTTATTTTTTCAGCACACTTGTGATCTGATTGTGACACCATTGGTGTTGCGGTTATGCTGTAGGCAGGGGCAAAGCTTCAGCATCTTCAGCATTAGGTGATCCGTCTGCTTTTCTGTCACCTCTCTCATCTCAGCGTGTGCTTCCCAGTCAAGGTACGCTTAAGCCATAATTCAGGATTTGGGGAGATTTCAATGGTAGCCATAATAAAGCGATTGCTGTGCATCTCTTTGACAGAGGAACCGGACCCACTGAAAAATATAACACTTTTTAGAAAGTATTCGAAACATGCAGGTTCCCTCACGACGTTTTCCCTCAACAGTGAGCTAATAAAAAATCCAGAGGTGCATGCTCGGATTCGAACTACGACCACCCTTATGGTAAGTGCGATATTTTCCACTGAGCCATCACACCTGTTTTTCTGTCACATATCACATAAAAAACATAGGTTCTAAAAATTACCGTATTTTACATGTATAGAATATGAAAAAACTTGGTGATTCTTTATGGTAAGGGAATAAGGTCGTATTCGTTTACCCTGTTTCATTAATTGACTTGGAAATGAGACCAGTTAATTTTGAAAGGGTGGGTTGCCTTCGGTGAACTTACTCAGGAAAACGAGCTAGCTACATTTTAATCTAATTCGCCTACATTGAATGTTGTTTCACAAATCAAATTGTTCATTGAAAAAGCGATTTCTGATCAAAGGATTTTTGCGGCTGAAATTCTTAATGAAAGATAATTTTCATTACATTCATTATTTCATTTGAGTTTAATATAAATACGACTAACTTAACTTAGACCAGGGTACCAATTCTCGTACACTCGACATTCTAGTCGAATCGGAATTTTGTATGGACGAACGAATAAATGGACATTTTTATTTTTTATCTTATTGAAACATTTTTCATGAAATCTCTCATAATCGCTCAAGAGTTTCGCATATTCAGCAATCTGTATAAGTCTAGATAGTCCCTATGAAATTAACTGGCTATAAATAGTAAGTATAGAAGATAGATTGATAGAAGATCAGACAGTTTTATTTACCCTGACCACTCTAGCCGGTATTAGAATTAACCCAATTATGAACATAACACGTTTGTCTCTGTCATTCACGTCGAAACACGGCGAGGTTATTGTAGGCGCATAATAAATGTATGCGGAGCATTGTTTTGCTCGGTATACTATAAGGAGCCGTCCTTCTGTGTAACTATTATTATTTTATTCTCTTGGCAGCACATTGGTCGGTGTTTGAAATCGTGATTTGTGGAGGAAACAGTGATGTAACTCCGTTTCACTCTAGCACCACTAAACACTGTTTTATGTTCAAACTTTACAAAAAGTTTGTGACTCGACACTTATTTCTTGGCACAAACCTCGGCGCACATACAAATAAATGTCGTATTTTGCGCTAAGGGTGACAAAAGAGTTTTTATTTTGCTGTTATTTTTTATATCGAAAACCGCCATTATCATTGGTTTTAGTTGCTGTGTTAGAAAATATACGAGTAATAGAGACACTGAGCTGTTTTGCATCCATATTTCTTTGCTTTGAGTTCTTAATTTAGGTAGTTAGATAAATTCTTTATTTGGCACAAAACTTTACAGTTGCTTAAACACAGACAACAAAAAACATAACATTCAAACGAGAATCTCCCAGAGCTGCGTATCCGAAGCGGTTGCGTCAGATCTTTGTACTCGTATTATAGTCGTAGATCCCCACGTGGAACCCAGTCCAACTAAATCGGACGGTCAAATGAGCAGTTCTAACGAAGTTCGTACTTTATAAAGAACACCCCCATTCTTTAGCATTTTCCGTTTTATTACCGAGGGATAAATCACAAGTGGCTTAGTATGGAAACAAAGTGCGGATCTGGAAGCATATTTCGCTGCACACGAGCCCTAAACACGGTCGGCGGGAAGATAACATAATTTATGACGGCTCGTGCAGCGATAAATTTTCTTTACCACCCACTATTAAATTTTCTGCTCAGATTGTACCTGCTTTGGTTTGTTGCCTCTTTAAAGTTTTATTGTTGCACGATAATAAATTTATGCGAAATTGGAGATTTTTATTTTATTATTTATTTATTACTCGAACCAGACAAATTACAACCATTTAGGTACATAAATATGGTTTAAGAAATAAACAATTTTGATGTGGATATAGGTATAATTCAAAAATATGTGTACAAAGTAAATTAAAACGTGTTAAGCATTATATGCAAAGCAAGTAAGTAAATGAGTAAGTTAAGTAGTAGTAGTAGTAATTCAAATTCAAGTCAAGTTGGGGTGGAAAGATCCTTGAGTGGAGGCCGCAGCCGTGGCAGGCCTCCCACCAGGTGGACCGACGATCTGGTGAAGGTCGCGGGAGTCCCTTGGATGCGGGTGGCACAGAACCGATCTGTGTGGAGAACTTTTTCCAGCAGTGGATGTTTATTGGCTGAAATGATGATGATGATGAAGTAGTCAATACTAATCCCCCAATATTATTCACGTTCTCTATATTAAAAAGTTATAGGTTAGACGTGCAAGTGAGTATAAGTATGATAGAGCAATTCAGTACGGATGCTAGACTGGGGTGTTGGGAAAACAAATAGAACGAGTCAAATCTTTATTTACCACAGTCAGAGTAAGTCGCTACTGGCGTTGTAGGTGTTTATGGGCGGCGACAATCGCTTACCATCAGGTGATCCATCTGCTCGTTTGTCACCTATCGCATAAAAAAAGTCAGTCTATATGAATGACTCGTGGTCAGTTTATTGGCACGCATGTCATTCCTTGCAACGTGACATAAAAAAGAACACAGCATTGAATATTCAACCCATCCTCACCGTACCTTACTTTATTGTGTACGGCCACTGCAATCCTTTCGTCCAACTCTGTTCAAGTAGAAGTGAGCATCGTCGACATTGCTAAATCTTGATGAGCAAAGTTTCGGTACGGATGCTCAGACCTCAGCCGAGAGTAGAATTATTCCGCTTTAGTCAATGGCGATGAGTTCTCAAGATGTGGTTGTTTTAACTAAGATGTGGTTGAATCGTGTGATTGTTTTTGATAATTGAATCAGATAACTAAGACCAAAGTGAAAATACGTATTATACTTAATAGTAAACGAGTAAGTTTAGTACCTATATAATCGTAATGAACACCATTATGAACTGGACAAAGAATTTGCAGAAGATAGAAAAAGTGTTTATCTAAGATACGAGGTATTTCCCGACGTCTACGATTTAGGGACCTTCAAGAGAAAGTGTAGGTACTAAATGGCCAGCAACGCATCAGCGACCTCTGTTCTCGTAGATGTCCATACACGGCGGAGATTATTTACAAACAAGTGCCCCAATTTCTCTTTTGTCGCCTGTAATATAAAACGAAGAGCGACCTTTAATGTTTCCAATATCTCTGACATTCACGATACCGGGCTTCCCCCCAATCCTGTTTACATCTCACTACGTGCACATGCTCCCCATTACGGGGAAGTTTGCCCCATTAAGCCCCATCTCGATCCTCTACAACGATATTATTGTAAATAACGACCACACATGCACATGAATATTTCTCTATAGACTACGTAACCACAAGATAGTGTCTCTATTAAAGTGGAAGAGCTGTTTGCGTAATCTTAGAAGACCTCTATAAAATTAGCAATATCACTTTGTTTTTCAGTGGCTTGGTTTAGAATAACTGGGCGGTGCAACATCGGACCCGCGAGTTACCACATGGCTTGCCAAAGATTTGAATTGGCCCGGGGTAAAGAAGTCCGTTCGCTTTATCATTATAACATTAAATTAATAAATTGAGACATCAGCACATATATTGTTTCAGGCCTAAACTACGTTTTCCCTTGTACACAGAAAGCCAAGTGTTGGCGGTACTTACCTTCAACACCTTAATCAGAACCCAACTCTGTTTTATCAAACATATTTGTGCTTGTGATGGGCTGGGAATCGAACACGCGACCCTTGCGCCTAGACTGGCGCTCATACCATTCACATCGCATCAAATGATTAGGAAAAACAATATGCTTATACTTTTTAAATTAGTTTTTATCACATGATAACTGGAAGCATTATTTGGAAATGGTATTGTAAAGATTTAATTATTTCATAAACTTGCTTCTAAAATATTTGTACTTATGTAAGTTTCTTTTTGCTAGGGAGTCACTCTACCTACAGAATCTATCAAACTGTCAAGTGATTAAAGAAACGAAGTGATAGTGAAATTCATCGCTACTATTACCCTTCTATCACGTAAAGCGTCATCTTTACTAATCAACAGTAGAAGTTGTACTTAAGTAGGAAAGTTGGGATCTGTTCGAATCTATCGCCTGATATTATAGGTCGTAACAGCGAAGCAACAGTACTTGTTTAAACTTCAGATTAGTTTAGTTACCAGATGTTTTTAAAGTAGTTTCTGGTTAAACAAGCTGGGGCCTACAAGTTGTGAGGGTTTCATCTAATCTAAAACGTGGAGGGATAAAGGATAATATAATTGGTCAATTATAGACCTTTTTTATGTATTGCTACAGATTGGAACTAATGTTCCGAATAGTGCACGTTAAGAAGAAAAAAAAATGGATTCATCACCTGTTTAGGTACAGTCATGACTGACGATCCCAACTTGAACTATGTCCTTTTGGTATATGCGGAAATCTAAAAGGAATGCCGTCAACCATCAGGAACGCATAAATTCTGGAGACATCGACATTTTGACCCGAAAATGCGAAACAGCGCCAGCGCTGCAATCAACGCCCGCCAGAGTGGAAGTAATGTCCCGAAATGAAGTGAGGGCGGGCCACTAGTTCTTTTATAGTTTCGATTCACGTCCTAATGCAGTTGCAGAGCGCACTAATGTCTCGCTGCACTTTCATTATTTATTCCGTGCTAATGGGTCTACGCGCGGTTCAACTAGCCAGATAATGAATGAGCATTAGAAAGCCAAATAAACATTTTGGTGATTTTGTTGAATGAACACATGCCATGCCACTGCTATGCCGTATTGAGGGAGAGTACAGACATACACATCAATACATTATCCAAATTTATTCAATCGATTTTTACCTCTATGTCAAACACGTTTGTTTCAAAACCAATTGAGGTTCCATCAACAGTTATTTTAAATAACTTTAAAACAATTTGCTTTTTAAAAATCTTTTATGTTTTGTGCCGTTAAAATCAATTAGAATTGTATTTACAGGAATTACACTCACAAATCTGAAACCTTGGATAAATATGTACAAAGATTGCAATCTTTGTCATATTTATCCAAGGTTTCAGTAATTAAAAAAGTGAAATGGTTTTCCATACATTGATTAATTTGTTTTGAGCAAATTGGAAAGGTCTCCTTGATTGATTGCAATGCTTGATTAAATAAACGAGCAGACGAACAATTTACATAAAAAATATTGCAATAAAACCGTTTTAACTCTCAATTTGTGAAACTTTGAAGGTAAGTTTGCATAACACCGGTGTAAAGCAGCGCCTGCGCTGTGCTTCGTCGAGTGAGTGAGGGTAACGCGGGCCCAATTCGCGGGAAAGTTGGTTAAAGTTTAGTTTAGTTTTAGCGTTTGGTAGCGCACTTGCGACTCTACTGGTGTTGCAGGTGTCTCAGGGCGGCGACAATCGCTTGCAATCAGGTAATCTGACTGCTCGTCTGCCACCAATGACGCATAAAAAAAGTATAGAACAAGAAGATTCATTATTTGTTTTGAGCAAATTGGAAGGTTTCCTTGTTTGATTGCAATGCTTGATTAAAAAGACGAGCATATACTCATACATTGTTACGTACAAAATATTGCAATAAAACATTTTGACTCTCAACATATGAAATTTTGAAGGCAAGTTTGCGTAAGAAGTACGCTATGGGCGCTTAAGTAAAAATAGCCAGGGCCAGCTTCAGGCATACTGGGGCCAAATCATTTTTCAGCGAGCCATCTTCGGCGAAACTTCTTAAAGGGGCCCCCAGGCTCTTGCTTAGCGTGTCTAATGGCAAATGCGCCCCTGTTTATAGCTCCAGATAGCCGGAATTCCTCCAGCAAACCTCGTTTGAAGAAACTCGCGTCGTCATCACTTTGTCTCGGCCAGCTTTGTGTCGAAGTGCGACGGTGGCGACAAAAGTCCTGGTGTCTATTTTCAGTATATTTTTTCCTCATCCACTGTATTGTCTGTAAACAGCGTCAACTATTATGTAACAGCGAGGCGAAATATCCAAACGGAGGGAAACATTTTTACAAGTGACCTGTTTCGCAGACCTTAGGCGACTGGGGCTATTTTAAATACGTTAAAGATTTTTATTTCTTGCCTTTTGATATTTAATGTAACCAATCTGTAGTGAGCTAAGGGTTTGCCTTATACATACGTAGTTTTCTTTTAAGAAATATGACGTCAGAGTAAGAATATTCATGTGGAGTGGCCTGATGGCGGATTTGGTAGAGACACTATTAGGTAGGTACTCAAAGATTTCCACTCTCTACATACACTTGTGTGTCACACATATCTTGGTATACATAAGTATTTAAAAATGATGTAGGTCAGTACCTAACCAGTGTTAGGAAGAAAAGAAATCAACATGGGCGGCGGGAATCGCTTACCATCAGGTAATCCGTCTGCTCGTTTGCCACCTATGACATAAAAAACATGCGCTACAAATTATATAGCTGGTAAAAAAGTGCGTTGAAAGTCAAAATTTCTTTTAAAATAAGCTATGCTTTATCCATACAATTAAACACAATTTGACACCAGTAATTCCCTATCTGTTGGCTCCCGATTACACCAGCCTCCCGCATCTCCGTTTCCTTAGATTTATTGTTTAGCAAATAATTATGTTGACTTTTCGGTACTCCGGTGATTTATTTACTCGGGCGGGCCCTTTGATGTTCTTGCCTGTTGACTTTTAATCCGTACTTCAGCATTAATGTAACGCGGGATGAAAGCGGACTGTTTCAACTCGAGTTTGGCTCCACTCAAATTTAGGCAGCTTATCCACTGTGTGACTATGTCTTACTACATAGGCATTTTCCATTATATGACCACATGGTCATATGGTGGAAAGTTATGGTAGCTCAATGAATAAGAACGCGATTCTATACTATAGGAGATCGAGGTTCATATCCGAATATGCACTACTGGATTTTTAAAATCTATATGCGTTTCTACCATCGTGAACATAGTAAGAAAACCTGCACGTTTCGGGTAGCTTCTGGAACGTGTACTTAATAAAGATTCAGTAGGTCTGGTTCCTCTCGGGGAGATGTCGTAGGGCTAGGGCTTCTTGCATTGAGCCCACGACCTTCTCCCGCGATAAACGATGACGGAAGAAACCAAATCGCTCAACATAACTTCAGAATCACCACCGTATGAAAGTTGTTATATTAATATTTTAGCACTTTCACCCTATATAAAATGTAAGTAATTTTTGTCCTCACGTAGCGTAGGTAGGCTACCGCTCAGTCAATGGAAAACCAGCTTTACGTGTAGAACGAATGCGAGAAGTTTTTGTCAAGGCCGTGACTTGGTAATGAAGGGCGGTATTGAACACGATTTTTGTCTTATTCGGTGTCGTCGGCTGGAGTTTGATGATATAATATAATAAGTACAGGTTGGATAAAAATTGGGCCCTGGAGGGATTATCCCAAGTATTTATGTTAGCATGTTTAGCTTTAGTAACAAGTGAACATTATTAGTAAAAATAAAACTGCATTTTTCTAGAGTCCATGTTAATTGTTGATCGTATTGTCCTTGACAAAATAAGCAAAATCCAATACATGTTGTCTTCCATCGTTGTCGTTATAACGTCAAGGTATTAGGACTTGCTTTTTTCGTATGAAAATAAGATTGATTCATTTTTGTTCAGATGATCTTGACAGAGACGATGATTGATAACTATATTAGTGATTTGTATTTTAATTGCCACAGGGGCCTACTTTGTTATAATTATCTTTTTGGTAGTGTTTTAGTTTTCAGTTATTGTTTTTTCTTGCATTCGTTTTACATATTTTGTCCAATAAAGATTTTCATTAACTTTAAACAAAAAAAATAATAATTCAGAACTGAGTAGTTGGATAGCTTCTTACTGTTGCCCGTTTCATTTCACATTAGTACCTACCTATGCAATCAAAATGTTGATGATAGGTCCTAAAACAACAATATCAAGAATACTTTATGCTAAGTACACACTTTTTGATAGGATATGTATGAGGCCCAGACTGCAAACATCGGGATTTTCCCTTGGAATTTAAATATTTATTACAAGCGGCTTACCCGAAGACCTTAAGCAAGGGCGAATCGTTCGGACGTCTGTATAAAACAGTTTGTTATTTAAACTTGAAGTTCAACTAAATGCTGAGCTGGTTGTTTAAATTATCTTTCGCACATTCTTCTCTTCATTTTTCTCTCAGTAATGCGCTTTTTCGGGGGTACGCTAAGATGATGATGATTATGAAATAAATCTTCCGCAGCATGTCGTTATTGGTACAAAACTTGGTATACCTGAGTTAGCTGGTGAAGACCGCGTAGATAAGTACCACAATTACAGGGGGGGCTATTTTTGTGCACTCTACTATGAAGTCGAATTAGAGATTTCAGTACATCCGTCCATTTAAACTTCGAACGAAAATAAGCACCCAGTATGACGTATGAACTGCAGGGAAAAGGCTCCCATAATAGAAATCAAGTCATCGCTACTATGATATAAGTAGGTACCTATGTTTATAACCTTAGACAATTTTTGCCCATGCTCTTCGCCAGATTACCCGAATGTGTTTTGGTTGTCTTTTTTTCAATTATTAGGCTTTTTGTTGAGTGTCGTTCGACATCCGCATTCATTTATCCTGATCACATCGCCCCGTGGCTGTCAATATCGTGTCCGCTTCACACGACACGACAAACACTCGGAGTCGCGACTGCCTCCGGGAAAACACATTTTTCTTCATAATCTGTAAACGTTGACATCACATCGTTAAGCGGAGTGAGCGATTTATCACTAAATAAGTTTTTCCCTGTATTGTATGGTTATCGATATGAATATACTGGACAAACATTGATGAACACTTGTTTGTTCAGTGCCGGGATGTTATCATGTTAATGTTTTTGAGTTTACATTTGTGCTACATTTGTTGTACTATTGCCGATTGATAGTCGATTATCGATAGTACCTATATTTTATCTTAATCAAGGCTTGTAGGTAAACCGAAAAGGCAAAACACTTAGGTACGCGAAGTAATCGAGCGCCATCTATTGGTCGGTATCAATGTTTGGTCGGTAACACGAAACCGGTGTTTAAGTTAAATCCCGAAACAAAGTGAGGACGAGCCACTATCGAAATATTCGGATAAACATCAATTACCTAAAATTTGCTATCAATTTCAAACGCCACCGTATCTAAATTAAAGGGGTTTTATTATTATCTGTTCCATTTAGAATAACTTCCTGCAAAATTGTTGACTCCTCGGCTCATCAATCCTCCTAAATGGTTATATAAATAAAAGCTAACGGTCTGGAGTTATCAATCATCTATACTTTAATTGATTAAATTTTGATGAGATTAGCTACTTCTCTGGTATTTCAGCCAGTTCCTTGTAGAAAAATAGAAGGCACTTTATTTATGGAATGATTAAGCTTTTTTATTATTGCCTTTCTTTTGTTTATTCCGAAATGTCGGTTAAAAGAAATTAATTATGGTTGACCTAAATTTTGGAAATTTACTCATATAAGTATCTTAAATGAGAATATGTTTGGCGTTTAGCCCATGCACTATGTTGTAGTTTTCAAAAAGTATTTCAAAATAAGCAGTATAAAACGAGTATGACTAATGTATTTTCTTAGTATGATTAATGTCTTTATCCTTCTCTAATATAGGTTTTTAAAAACTATAGTGTAGACTGGTAAGTTAATGTTTTTAAACTTTCGCGTTGCATTATACAAATACTTGGTATAAACAGGGCTAAATGCGAGGATATTTGAATATAATTACATTAAAGCACTTACTTCTTGACGTTTCAACTGTGTTACAACAGCCGTGGTCACAAGCGTCCGCTTAAGCAAGTATTTGTAGACTGGTAGTTTTTGTAAATCATGCTAACATCTGCTAAGTGACTTGTTATTGGGAGAGTCAGTTAATTTTATAATAAATGAATAAAGGGATAAAAAAGACATACATAGTTAAAATGAGATTAAAATAAGGGCATTTGTCCAGAGACTTCAAAAAAGGCGCTAATGGGCCCTACAACAGAGAAGAAATTTCTAAAAAACAATTAAAAGCCCTGGCACAGGGCTCATCAAAGGAGACGCCGATGATAGCCTTGCTCGAGGCAAGCTCTAATTACGACATTGCGGGAAACTTAGGAGGAAAAACTATCCGGAACAATAGTAACTAATTTAAGAAGTTATCCAAGCTACAAGTACGCCCCCTAAGTTATTGTCTTAATAACTAGGAGATAGAGATGTGACACTGTACGGTTTTTATAAGGCCATTCTATGAGGCTTATCGTCATTTAAAATATTTGAGTTAGTCAACCGTCCCCGTTAGTCAAATCACAGTCACTCAACAAAACGTTGTTAAGCGTTTAGCGTTCAAAAGATAGCCGCTGAAATACAGCATTGGCATTGGTCTCTTGGACTAGCACGGACTATAGTCAAGCGAACGCCTATTTAAGTTCTATTAAGTTTTGTGTATTTTTGCGAAATAGTTTTTCATTCATTAATTCATATATTATCCCAAAAATATGTGCCAAACGGATGTCCATGGATAGAACATCCTTTCGTCGTGCAAAAAATCGTTAAACATTCATGGGAGTATTTCGGGTGCCTGAAAGGATGCGTGCTCTATTCATAGACTTCCGCTAGACACAATTTTAGGGGACATCCTGTAGGTGTATATATAATATTTGCCGCGTGTAACTTGAAAAACGTAATATAGCTCCCAAATTGATTCGGGGCTGTGTCTCTCTAATCCGTATCTATTTATTTATATTTAAAACATTTATAAAGAGATTATTACTAAACACCATCAAAAGGTTGCATAAGGAATCCGAAAACGCGAAACGCTTGCGCAATTTAATCGGCACCCATCGCCATCTATTGGCAAAGAATGGAACTAATAGCAAAATTTCAAAACTAAATCCAGAAACGGACTGAAGGCGGGCCACTAGTTATTTGATAAAAACGCGAGGGTCCATTAGAAATTCAATTTAGAAAAAATCTTACAGATAGTTTTATGTGATTAATTGATAATTCTTTCACATCTCTAGTTCCCAGTGGAGCGATGGGTCCACTGAATCGGATATTTTCGCCGCAATCCGTATATTGATGTTAGCGTATCCGATTGTTTTTCGCTGGAAGTAGTTCGTAATTTATGCGCAACAAATATAAGATACAAGGACGGGTAATATTCAGCGGGGAATGCTCATTTGTGTTTTTTTGAAAACATTGAATCTGACACAATATGCAAGTGTCTGATTCGATTTAGAAAATCGGGAACTAAATTGAAATTGAATCAAGTTTCATTGACTGTATGATTAACTGTGGGAGAGCCACGCTTCGGCATGAATGGGCCGGCTCGACCGGAGTGATACCACTGCCTCACAGAAAACCGGCGGGAAGCAGCCCCTGTGCTGTGTTTCGCCGAGTGAGTGAGGGTACCAGAGGCCCACTCGGGGTGGAAGGCGATAAAAGGTTGGCAGCGCACTTGTAACTCCACTGGTGTTGCAAGTGTCCATGGGCGGCGGCAATTGCTTACCGTCAAGTGACCGCCTGCTCGCCTGCTACCTATCACATAAAAAAAGTTACAATTTAAAGTTAAAATTTTTGTAAGTTTAGGTATATAAAAAAAATATAACGGAATCGATATCTGGGGGCACGGCAGTGTTCCTGTCAAGTCGAGCAAAAAAGCGGCACGGCCGAAAAGGATGGTACATCCTTTTCTTAAAGCAATTCAGGCTATTTTCTACCCCCCACAAATTCGTGGATTTAGAGTTCTTGAAATGCTTACTATTAATCATATATTAAGATGTTTATATATTTTGGAATGTGATGCACCCACCGATAAGTTGTTACATTAAGTTTTTACACACATTTTCGCAGTAGCTCTTGAGTTAGGAGTTACTTCCTCGTCGAGGGAGCTCGTTTATCTTCAATATCCACTAGACCGAGCAAGTGACAAGAACAGGCTTGTCCAGTGAACTGGTACAACAACAATTGAACTCCCTACTCACTCAGGAACTACGCAAGTCTAGTCAAAATCCTGTAAGCCTTGATAAATCTATAAGAGTGAGAAAGGTTACCCTTCATCCCAGGCAATCCAACTCAAAGAACTCGGACACAGAAAAAAATGTGGCTTGTTCAAAGTGCTGGAAGGCCGATTCCGTCCAATTTTTCTTTGTTGTACGTTTCCATTATTTTCGTAATGTACTTAGTTTTCCCAATACCGGGCTCTTTACGGAAGTTAATATCGTTGAAGCGACCGTGGATTGTTCTGACGACGTTGAAAGATACTTTTTTTTTTAAGAAATAGAAGTTATTCATATTTTTGTTTGCGGTAGTTGTACAAAATGGTCTTTTGCATTTTTTGTCCTTATAAAAGACTTACGATATAGAGATATATATATATATATAAACAAACCTTAATTGGTTCAGCTTTTCATTCATTCTGTGTTTATAAGTATATTATTATCTTTTTCTTTGTAAAATATGAAATGAGCTAATTCAAAGATTAAGCACAGATTAAAGGATCTCTTTTGAATAGAATTGGCTCTTTAACTAATTTTTGAATGACATTAGTAATGGGTACCTATACCTATCCTACCGAACCAGCAAAAGGGAAATTCTTAACCTATAGTTATATTGAAAAAGGTATTCCCTCGGACTCAGTTGGAATGTATATTATATGAGTGGAGTTATCCGAACCAACCCGATAATATTAAAGGAGTCAGGGTTGTCAGTCACTCCAAAGAACTGCCCTTTAAGAAAACAGTGCCAGATACGAAGCGTAAAATTTAAAGAGCATGTTTTTCATAGGTAATTTTTTCCCAAATAATAGCGGTACTCAAAGATAGTACCTACGCATCCTCTTTCGCTAAGCATAAAATACACTAATTCTAGCTTTCGTTATGCATAAAATACACTAATACACTATTCTAGTCTATTTACCGCTTTTACGTGTTTTATATACCACTCATAAATACGATAGGTACATGAATAGCACCCAGACACTGCATGTACAAATCATATAAGATTAATTACATGACTGTTTGTCTAGAGATCTATCTATCTATCAGCTCTTGAAGCGTGATGCAGGATAACAACTCAATATTTCGATGGTGAACTTCCAATACCTACTACCTTACATAGGTTTTTCGAGCAAATTACTTGCCAATTCGATGACATTAAGGCCGATATCTAATGTTAATTTGTAGGAGGTATTGGCATATAACCGACGATAAGTAAACAGTTACGATGACACGCAAGAAGTGGGAGGTGGTTAGGCCAATCCTCATTGACTAACGCCTATTCATCGACGCACCAACCCTATCCTCCTAACCCAAAAACGCAGTCGACGTCAGAGAAGACAAATTGCGGCACGCGCGTCACTCGGGAAATTATTTAAAACACTTTCAAACAAGGTTTCATGAACCCAAAGTCCTCCTATCAATATAAACTGAACCTTTTTTATCTTTTTCGTAGAACGAAATAATCCAAAGGTCTAATAATATATTTTTTGAATATTATATCTGTCAAAGATCAAAGATATGAAGGTATTTACTTAAAAATAAACCAGAGTATTTTTAATTGGCAGCCTGCTCGACTGGTGCAGTTCTTACCTCAGTAATCGGAAGTCAAGAGTAGTTGTAGATGGTGAAGAATCACTTCCCTTTGTCGCGGTTTCAGGAGTTCCCCAGGGCTCCGTGCTAGGACCCCTGTTTTTTCAACATTTTCATAAACGACATTGCGGTTAAAATTAAACATAGCCAGTTCTATCTGTTCGCTGATGACCTGAAATTGACGAAAATAATTTCAAGTATGGACGACACTGAAGGCTTGCAACAGGATTTAAACATTCTCCATGAATGGTGTTGCAAAATAAGATGTTTTTAAACTATGAAAATGTTACCATATAAAGTTTACAAGAAAACTTCACAAAATCATGTCTGAATATAGAATTGTGGGTGAGAAGTTGAAGGAGGTCACATCTATTAGGGATCTTGGTGTTCAGGTAGATAGTCAACTGCGGTTTTCAGAGCATATAGACAAAATTATTAAAGAGGCTAATAAATCACTAGGTTTTATTTTGAGAAGTACTAAAGACTTTAAAAGCGTGTGTACGGTTATCCTTCTTTATAATAGCTATGTAAGGAGTAAGTTGGAATACTGCAGCACTGTTTGGTGTCCAAGCTATAAGACGTACATAAACAGAATAGAACGAGTTCAGAAAAAGCTAATTCGCAGTCTGTCATATCGTTTTAGAATGCCTAGAACAATTCGAACCTATATTGACAAGGTGAAGTATTTTCAACTTGATCCGCTCTACAAACGACGCACCTATCTCGATATGGCTTACCTGTACAAGTTGATTAACAACCGCATTGATAGTCCAGAATTGCTGAGAAAAATTGGTTTTAATATTCCTGGTAGATTGCCACGTTATCCCGGCGGGTTGTTGAGACATAAGCTATGCAGAACGCGGATGGGCCACGATTCTCCTGTTGTTCGCTTATCTCGCTTATATAATGAGTTAAGTAAAAAACTGCCTGAACTGGACATAAATTTTCAGAGCCTCCCCAAGTTCATAAACTCTATTAAGGTTGGTGACGTACTTTAGTCTGTATGGAAGGGTTAATTAATTTGAATTTAAACAATATATTAGGTAATTTTATTAATGTTTGTATAACTCTATTTCTTTTTGCAATATGGATTTGAATTTTTCTTTTTTATAATTGGTTTTTTTCGTTTTATATTATTAAGCATGATGTGGTTACCTGTAATTGTAGGGACAGTTAGCTTAAACATCCTAGTGTTATTGTTTTTGTGTTTTTATAGCTGTATCCTATGTTGGTAATCCTATTTAAATAAATAAATAAATAAATAAATAAATAATTAAGCTATGTTTTAATGAACCATTTTTGCTATACTTATGTCAATATAAAAAGTAAACAAAACCTTGAAACTTTACTAGAGTTTCATATAATTTGAACTATCTGTAGAAAATGTTCATTAATCGAAATCATTGGGATTCTGTCACAGTACGGAAGAAATCAACCTTAAACGGCGTGAAGTCATTTCGATAGACGTTGACAAATTGAGGTACACGTGGTGGGTCGCCCGGGAAATTATTTGTAATACTCTACGAGGCTTTTCTCTCCCTCTTGAAAGTGAATAGGCCTATTTGTAGAGACTTCCACTAAAGTCATCCATTTTTTTTTGTTTCAAGCAAAATTAATAAAATGTATTTTCTTTCTTTCAATACTTTATTAAGTTAACAAATAAATTTACGAAAGGCAGCTTTTAAGTGCTACCTACACTAACACTTCTTAGGTTTAGTAAAGTCGGCAAAGGGCCAGTCTCACCACCGCAGTCGGTAATCACAACACTAGCAGTCGGCACCTGTCGACAAAGGTACTGAACTAACCCTGAAACGGCGTGTGAAGTCGGTAATTATAATACGTACGTCTAGCAGTCGGCTCCAGTCGGCAAAGGGACTGAGCTAACTCTAAAACGCAACCCTACCCTACAATGCAGTGTATAGTCAGTAATCACAAAACATAGCAGTGGCACAGTCGGAAGGTAAGAGATAACCATAAAACGCAGTGTAAAGTCGATAACCACAACACTAGCAGCGGCACCAGTCGGCAAAGGGACTGAGCTAACCATCAAACGCAGTGTAAAGTCGATAACCACAACACTAGCAGGCGGCACCAGTCGGCAAAGCGTACATAAGTAACAAACAATCACACCAGGTGGAAAGTAGCGATAACCACAACACTAGCAGCGGCACATCGCAAGGGACTGAGCTAACATAAACACAGTTAAGTCGATAACCCAACATAGCAGCGGCACCTGGCAAGGACTGAGCTAACAATAAAACACAGTGTAAAGTCGATAACCACAACACTAGCAGGCGGCACCAGTCGGCAAAGGGACTGAGCTAACCATAAAACGCAGTGTAAAGTCGATAACCACAACACTAGGCGGCACCAGTGGGCAAAGGGAATGAGCTAACCCTGAAACGGCGTGTGAAGTCGCTTGTCGACGTTGACAAATTGCAGCCCGCGTCGTCGCTCGGGAAATTATTTAAAACACTCTCATCCGACCAGGACGTTAGACTCATTTTCCATCTCAAAACTTCCCTAGAGCCATATATTGGCCGGGTTTTGGGGAGCGAAAAATCAGGAAAATATCTTCATAATGATACAATGTTTTGTTTTATAAATTGATGTATTAAGATGGTTTATAGCGTCGTTCCCTGAGGTACCTAACGTTGATGCTTTGGATGTTACCAAATGGTGTTCATAAATAACTTTTCCATCTAATTCTATGGATTTTCAAAAGTAGGTAATAAGGTAAAAAGATGGCAGTATAATTTAATAATTTTAATTGTAAATAATAAAAATCTAAATTGTCACTTCTATTACAGTGGCTAGTGACCTAAAATTTGTACGCTTAACCATGATTTAGGTTAGGGGAAATCTGAAAATGAGGTACAATGAAGCGACTGCTGTCTGACCTTCGCAACCCATTAGGAAGGGTACCCGACGATACCGAATAATAATTAAAACATTTCAAGAAATATTCGACACTTCGGCTCGTCTGCCACCTATATCATTAAAAAAACCTTATTCCTTATGATGTACTTTCCCTCATCGCCGAGTTAACGGAAGAAATATGCACATGATGTGAAAAATCCAAAGGTGTATGGATTTTTGGTGTATGCTCGGATTCGACCCGTATAGAAGGCGCGTAATATCCAATGAGCTACCAGCATCGCTCATACCAAACCAATCAAATCTACAATCTGCGGTACTTACTAATGTTTAATTTTTTACATTATTTTTTATATTACATGGGTTTGCACTTGACCTCACCTCACCTGATGGAGAGTGACGATGAGGTCTAATATGTAGGTAGCGTGCTTTCCCAGAAGAAGCCTATTCACTCTCGACTTGAAGACAGCCAAATTGTAGCTCTCTGTTATTGTTTATTTTAAGAGCCTCACACTATTTGTTATCTAGTGGACATGACCAAAATCACTACAAAAATCGCCGATTATGCGTAAAGATTCCGCATCCCGTACCGTTCATCGCTATTTGTCTCTTTCCAGAACTGGTGTGCCTCACAAATGGAACGCATTAGGCGGCGATTGCTTTGTTATCCGACACACTGCTCGCTCCTGCGTCTTTAAGATCTATTATAGCAATTTCGCGCACATCACTTGCCATTCTCGGGACCATGTAACGTTTTTCTAAGAATACTCACTTCAAGTGTGGTCAGAATTCAGTCAGACTACAACCTAGCGATTGTTAAAAAGCAGAGGTAAGTAATTACTTACCTCTGCTTTTTAACAATCGCTAGGCTATAAATAATACCAGTATGTATAGCTGGGGGCACGAAAGTAAAGCGATGACCGTTATTTTGAGCACTTGTAAAAAGAAGACTTTCTATCAAAATTGGTTTCTGCGCACTCAAGGTAACTACACTCTCTTGCCTCGGACTATACAATAAGTTTTCAAAACATTTACTTGGACGCGGCTAAGTGTTTTTGATACGTACAATAAACGACGATACAGTTGGCCAAGCACAAACTTTTCACAGAAATTGTAGCGTATGCGTATAGTAAACAAATTTCATTAAAATTGAAGAGCTACATCTATAAGTGAAGGCGGCGGTAATCGCTGACCATCAGGTGATCCGTCGGCCACCTATATCATAAAAAAGATAGATAGATATTATTTAATGCACAGAAATAAACAGCAATAAACAGTAAAATAAGGCGGTCTTATCGCTTGTAGCGATTTCTTCCAGATAACCTTTAGGTAGAGAGAAGAAAACAGCGTATTGTTGTGAGGTTCTTGTCTAAATCATGATCAAATAACCCTTTTCACTGTCGAAATCCAGAGTCTCAGAAGGAAGTGTTCATAACGCATTACTAGTTGAGGGGACCGGCTCTTCCGAGAAACTGAATCTCAATATAGCCGCCAACAGTTCCTAACAATTTCTTCGAAGCAGTGTTTCTCTAAGATTAGAAAACTATTCCAGATAATGTCTTATGCAAAGCGGGTCGCAATTTATTACGGCTGCAACTGTAACAGAGTAGGGGCGGGGATTAATCACTACGCGTGGTGGATGCCCATCGGCTAATTTACACAAGGAAGCGATGTTATTTTTTCTATGTTATGATGTTATTTATTCTATGTTGACGCGTGAGGAAATCTGGCAGGCAGTTCTCGTGCTCTCGATATTGAAGTCGAATTGTATGGACGAATGTATGAAATCTCTGCATTCGACGAAAATGTCGAGTGCACCAGAATTTTCTGCCTGCACGTTTCATACTTATACAGTATCTTAAATTAGATACCTGCGCGTCATCATTAGCCACCCACACTCGTCCACTGCTGGACATAGGTCTCCCTATTTTCGGCCACTCTCTTGGAAGAGCCCACACCAGCCAGCTTTCGAATGTCATCATCCCATCTTGTCGCAGGGCGTCCAACACTACGCTTACCGAGTCGCGGTACCTGCGCGTATCGCACGCATATTGCGTGTTTAAAATTCGCTTGAATACTTACGTACTGTTAGAATGAGGTCCAACTTCAACATCATTCGTTGTTTCGTGGCAGTTTGACATCTCACATCAAAAATAACTAATCACCTTGTAGATGGACCTCAGTTCTAAGTAATGCCAGGTAGCGGATTTTTCAGACGCATTGTCATTGGTGAGATATGTTTTTGGATGTATATCCGGTTCAGTATGATTCCTAAGTGTTACGAGGACTAGAGCGCAAACTTTACAAAGCTATTTTAGTAGTATTGTCAAATGGATTAAGAGTACTCGTAGGTAAACTAAACGAAACGGGATGAACTTCGAGTATGAGGAAGGAATTTAACAGCATTTATGCAATATATTCAAGGAAGACGGTACGTTCCGATAAGATAGTTGGATGAATACAGAGAAGGGTGGAAAATTGATCGCATCGCTTTGTGGTCAGGATTATTTACATAATAAGCGGGACTTGGCCCACGCCGTGCCATTAGCCATGTTTATATTTCAATATAAGATAAAAAGAATGAAGCTATTAAAAGTGTTTTTACGATTCACTACATTACAATGTTACATTCGCGAGTGTTGTGGATCTTAATTAAATATCTAAAGTGAGCGAAACCCGTTCAAGCGGTCAATAGCGAATTTACACAGTTGCAGCCTGTAGGCTATTGAAATTTTGCTACTCCTACTAGTAGTCTTTGCAAATTCAATACATTAGCTCCGATAATACTGCTGTTGGTGGTCTTAAATAAATAAATACTTCTAGCACCTAAACAACTTTAAGTACATTATTGACTTAAGAAGAACTAAATTGCAAAGAATTGCTTTGCCAAAAAAAACAACATTTTGAATTTCTAGGAAACTATAATGAAGTAAAAAAGTAAGGGGCCAAATATGGTCCAAAATTTGCCGCCGCCCTTGGCTCCTTCTTAGTCTATATACAGTAAATTTGTCACCGCAGACGGTCACAGTCTGAACTGTAAGCCACATGTACGACACCACTCCATCATAGTTATCAAGTTTGCAAACATTAGCTCTTTCTTTGATCATCATTCCAGAATGGAATGTATGGATGGAGAATAATATAACAATCCAATAGATGGCGTTTTGTAAACGACTGGTCAGCCAAGAAGTGGATGGGTATATTTTGACGTAAAAAAAACATCAAAGTTGAACCAGTCATCTAGGCCTTGAGAAATGAAATCGATCATTTTCACAACCTTCATATTCATACAGAAAAACGCAACAATGTCAAGATTATCTAAATTCCATATATTAAATGCCAACTAAAAAAAGTGTGTTGAAAAGGCGCTATCTTATTATTTTTTTCGCATTAGTCTTGGCAGTTAATAAGCCAAGTTAGAACGTTGATAAAAAAGAGATAAAAGGAAGCATTATAAACACCGACTAAGCTAGCAACTCCGGAGAAAAACAAGTTTTGATAAAAGTTTCACAATAAAGCTGTCCGCTTCCATTTCAGCGCACGTTTCAGTAGGAGTGGTGGGTCCCTTTCTTGGAGTTACGCGCGTTGCATGCCTACTAGGGATGTGAGAAAAATAAATAATTAACATCGTATATTCAATGAATTTTTCTTATATTGCACATAATTTAAAACGATAGAGTTTAAAATAAAAACGTGTAAAATTGTAGTTGAGTAAATACTTATTTATTTCTTTTTACCGATATTTCAGCTACGGCGAGTAATTTACTTACAACAAATGTATATTTTTGTTTTTAAGGTTTATGATCTTGTTAGTTGTTCAAAGAAATAAATCTTAACGACCAGCCAACATATGACATTTATTTTTTCATATTTGGATAGGATACCGACCGGTGAAACACGACGGTGGTGAGGCTTCGGGCGTAAGACAGTAAATCTAATTAAATTACATGACACTAAGTTGACTCCTTAATTTAAAAAACAAAAATATTGTGCACAAACACTATGTAGCCGTCAAAAAGTTGCAAGAACTGCACAACGCCACATCCTTACCTAATACCTACGTCTTAGATTGTCTCGTTGATAATTCAACAGCGTACAGGACTTGGCATTATTTGACCGTGCCGGGAATCCCCTTCTTGTAATGTAGGCAAAACTACTTTACGGATTTTAGATTAAGTGGGTGTATAGGGAAGGAAAGGCTCATTTGAATTTTGTTTTTGAATAAAAGCGTACAAGGTACAGGAAAAGTCGGATTCGAACATATGATCTACCATTTTGAAAGGTAAGTATCTATTGAGATACCAATCCATTTCAAATCATTTGCTTATTCTTGCATTGGCATTGGCATGGCTGCCACGGATTACCACCATAAATGTTGTTCAGAATGGTTGGTAGAAGAAATGGTTAAATGGGTGGTGTAATGTTTGCCGAAATTCTCTGTAGATACAAAGACATCAACATTTATCCGACTTGCAAATAAAATTGTTGAAATTGAAAAGCTCCATACAAATATTTTAAATAGAGATTATCCTATTCTATTATAGATAATAAAACACTGTGAAATATTTTTTATACTACTAACTGAATAAATTATGAGGACGCTATAGCTGAACGTTTAATTTCTCCGACTGTGAATAAGAACGTAAGTGCACATACAACTTTTTATAACGTTTTATCAAGCAACATTTAATTCACATATTACGTATAATGATATACTTCGTGCACGAAAGTATCCAAGTGGTGACGTCATCGACTATAAGCGATGGCGGAACTGTTGTGGCGCGGCGTAATGGACTATTAGTACTTCAGCAAGTTTCGCGTTTGACATTTATTTATTACTAGTTTCCCGCTTCTGGCTTCACTTGCCCAGGAAGTTTTGAACGTGCCGTTGTATCAGTTTTACTAAAGTATAAGTCGGGTGTACCCAGTTGCGAGTCGTTATTGACTTGTCTTGACTGGCCGGATGGCGTATTTGGTAGTGACCCTGCCTCATACGCCAAAGGTCGTGGGTTTCGATCCCCACCCTGGATAAACATTCATGTGATGAATACTTGTGTTTATTCAGTGTCTGGGTGTTATACATGTATTTAATTATTATATTTGCTTGATTCTTCTGTTGTCTGATATAAGTTCAAAAGCTACTTAATACGGAGTTAGATCAATTTATGTGATGTTGTTAGAATGTAGGTACTAGCATTTTTCATTGGTTATAGCTCCAAACCCCTCGGTTACCACGTCTATTGTACCAGTAAGCCGAAGCTGCGGAGGAGAGCGTGGGTGCCTGAAGCTCATTACGCTAGGGTGGAGGGGCTGGCTTCCCGCAGCGCCGAAGCACACTCAAAACGAATGCATGCTGCATGTCTGCCTGCATGCCTGCATGCTGCATGTTTGTATATGTATGATGCTTGCCTGCTTGCATGCTGGATGCCTGCTTGCATGTTGCATGCTTGCTTGCATGTTGCATGCTTGCTTGCATGCTGCATGCTTGCTTGCATGTTGCATGCTTGCTTGCATGCTGCATTGTTTGCTTTATTACAGTAATACGATATGAGATTAATATTATTCGATATTATGTAAAATTATAATTATAGTATTTGAATAATAGATAAAATGAACGTTAGACTTAATAATGGTTATATGAAACTAGCGGCCGCCCGCGACTTCGTCCGCGTGGAAAAGTAACTTTTTACCCCCCTTTTAACCCCTTACAACCCCCTTAATATTATTATGTTGATAGCCTATAGTATTGTCTCTATGGAAGTTCCTTTTCTAAATAGACCCATCCTTCCGAAACCCTCTGCACTTGAGCCTACACAGCAACGTAGAGTGTATGTGCAACTGTCTATAGAGGGAGATGCACGAGTCGACTTCCCAGAGAGGCAGTAGTAATGTGCTAAAAGGATCAACCCTTCGGTGCGACTGCGGTAAGCGTTGGCTGCAGTGGAGTGCTTCCTAATGGACTGTTAGTTTCAGTCCAAAGCCTCACATTTCAAACTTAAGGACTTTGCTTTACAGCAAATGGTTAAAATGAATAGAGTATACTTTTAATGGCTTAACGAATTTTTTAGGTCAACATAGATTTTTCAATCTAGAAAGTCTACATGAAGAAGGAGGTAAAACCGCGGATCGCTGCCAGTTATTAATATATTCTATATCTACGTCATGTATGACGATATATCTTTATGTTGTCGTCCGTATATATTAAACTTGTATAAATTGACCTGACGCATACATTGACCTGACTTCGTACTAGTAGCTAAAGTACTTACAGGTTACAGATATCGGACAACAGAGGAATCACAAGGACCTATAATGTATTTTTTTAAGCATGTCAACGAATTTTAATTATGTCTTTATGAGAATAAAATATATTATTTAGCCTAAACCTAATGCATACACCTAGACGCTGAACAAATACAAGTATTCACCACACGGATGTTTGTCCAAATGCACCGTCGGGCTAGTCAAAATGTAGAGTATATACGAACATAGGTACTATTGGATGTTTACATAAAGGCTGAATCAAAGCGAAGCGAAGAATATCCAATACACGTCCATGCAATTTCCGATCAATCCCGCTAACTCTGCGTGGCTGCACTAGCTATTTGGATTTGAAGCTATTATGAAATCGCAGCTGCATGTTGAAATGACGCGTAACGCTCGACGGTGGAATGTATGGTATTGGAGCTTGTTCACATAACGTTTACCCGCGATTTGTAGTGCATTGCTCTTTAGTAGGAAGCTCTGTAAGTAGAGAGAACGCTAACAGCAATTAATCACACCGGCCGCATCATCACTTACCACCAGGTGAGGTTGCAGCCAAATTACTGGTAATTTAAAAAGGTTTTTTGTCCTGCAGTGGGACATTACGGGCTCTTACCATCAGATGATCCATGAAAAAGAAAAATAATCCAAAAGGGTGATTATTATCTTAAAGAAAATTGTAATGATCACAATTTGAAAAGAGTAACTACTGAGTTTGGTACTAGCTGATTCTCGGTACAAATTGACTTTCCGAATCAGCGGTAGCTTATATAAATTAAATTATTTGACATTCACAAATGTTTTGTATGCACTTGAACTGAATAAAGAATATTTCTATTTCTTTTAACCTATTTCGGTGAGTGCAAGAACGCCATTTACCGTCGCCATTCAACGTATAGGTATAACCGTAAATGCTCATAGAGGCTCGTCTCACAGGATTTATGGACGTAACATAGGTACATATTCGCAAGAACGTGTCAAATTCAATTTTATGAAACGTGAAATATAGCTTACAAATTCCAGCATGTAGCAAGTAGGTTATGTAATGAAGGAATTATTTTTGTGACGTGTCAGGTATATACCGAACAGTGGGTACATACCGAACCTACATAATATTTAATGAACATAAATAGAGAAAATCATTTATCACGAAACAGGACTATAATGTTTGCCCTCGGTTGGATGAATACCAAATTATAGGATTTAGAGCTTATCCCGCTCAATTAACTCTAAGCTTATTGCGAACATAGGGTTCCTAATGTGACTATCCAGTGGTGTATGTAGCAGTGAGTAACATCCAACAGTATTATTTATTTCAGTAGTTGTCGGAGTAAGCTCATGTTACCGTCGTCGTCAACCGTGACGTTATGGAGGGCCACTGCGAAGTGGCAAAATTCAAACTATAACAGCGTGGAAAAGGAATCAGCTATTAATAAACTAGGTATACCCGAGTGCCGAAAAAACGATGGTTATGTTTATAGAACGTACATTACGTAAGATACACGGATTATGATATGCAACGTGTTATTTAATTTCTCGTGATTGTTTAAGGTGTATATCAAAAAAGCACTAAATACGCTTCATAGCAGCAAATTCACGCTTGTTTGTAATGGTCTGCAGCCTAAGGCTTGATGACTTTTAGCTTTGACGGTGTTATTAAGGTGTTACCTAATAACACTAGGTGGCTCTATGTAAAAATATAACTGATAATGCGTCTAGAATGATTTGAAAATGAATTTTCGCATGTTTATAACATAAGGGGTGAACATACACTATGACTATGACATAAGGGATAGTGTCGGACAGTGTCGCCATCGATTAATTTCACGACTTTATTGACACATTACAATAGTTTTTTTTTGTTTTTGGTCGATTCTTGACAAAAGTTTCTGTTATAAATACATACTGTTATTAATTCATATTATATCGGTTCTCATTATAATAATGGTAATGACTTTGTATTATGGATGGTAAATAGTAACAAGCTTATTACTTACTAATCAGAGGAAATTGTTTTTAGTTCATTATAAGATAAACGAACAAGCGAAAGATTAATGAATATAGATGAAGGGAAGTGTGTTTTATTGGGCTGTTCGATCCTCCGTCTATCTTCTCCCGGCAGTATTACCAAATGCTAATTTAGCTACCCACTAAATTTAACTAGGGACACTACCTCACCACTAGGTTTGTTCTCTTGTTTCGGTTTACTGTTTTTGTTCACTAGAAAGAGGCGAATAGGTTATCTAGTGGGTAATTTATTTGTTTGTTTTGCCAAACGTTTTTGCTTCAAAATTACTTGACCTGCGCGTGACATGACCAGTCCCGAGTCCCGGGAATTAGCTTTGCTTTTTACATCATTTTAGCTATGCCCGTTTCCGACCAACAAATCCCGTATTTAACTCAGGTTGAGACAGCGACACTTTTTTTTTTCTGGTCTTAAACTAAGGTTTTCCCTAGTACTATGGACACTAGGGAAAACCGGGGAGTGCCCCGGGGACTTGTGGCACCTTCACACCACAGAAGTTGTGTAGTGACATAACTTCTGTGTTGGTGCTGAAATTGAACCTGTGTCACCCTTGTGTCTGAACCGACACAAATCACTAATCTTTAAAGTCACACCCACAAATCACGCCGAAAATAGACAACATCTCATACATTGATCTGACTATGTACTAAGTAGCTTAAGGACTTGTGTTACAGATATCAGACAACAGACGAAACACAAATATTATAATACTTATATTACACCCAGGCACTGAACAAACACAAGTATCCATCACACGAATGTTTGTTCAGGGTGAAGACCCACCAACCCACGAACTTTGACTACCAAATGCGCCGTCCACTCAGTCAGTCAAAAAACAAAATGTACCCAACATTCCAGTAGCGCTACCATGAGTTGACATCGAAAACTGACATAACGTAAACTATTGCTCTGTCTCTTTCAAATGCATCACAATGAAAGAGACAAAGCGATAGTTTTCGATAGCGAGGATAGTATTTCAAACTCATGGTAAGGTAAGGTTAAAATCAACAAATTGTAGTCGGGTCACAGCTTCCATGCACAATAAGTATAAATTCCAAATCACCATAGTGGCAGCCAGGCAACACTATCGGGCTTCCAGACTTGTTGGCGGGCCGGTCACGTGCGCCTGAGTTAATCAAGTTCCAAAAGAACTGTACGTAAGGTACACATTAACTACTGTAATGTAATTTATCGTTGCTTCGATTGAGCGGATTGAGAATTGATTGTTTGGGCTTCCGCCTAATAAGGTTTTTGTAATTGCGAAAACGGAACGGAAAGGGAGGATTAGTTGTGTTTTCGTCGAACTAATGAACAGACTAGTGACTTTCAAAAAACCGGACAGCGATTGCTTTAGGCATCTATCTACCTATACCTAACTATTAGTCGGATTCAATAGGAAAGGACTGATTTTTGACATCGGAGTGACTATCATCATAAATGTACAATGAATTAATGTTTTGTTTCGATAATTGTTTTAGACTCATACTAGGTCTCTAGCATGCCGATAATGACTTTGGATAAATGTGAAAAACCTAAGAATATTTATGTGATTTGTGTATGCTTTTCTACATACTCGTATCACAAATGAGGGGAATGCAAGTTATCTTAAATCATAAATTCATGCAGTTCTAAAAAAACTCAGTTTACTATTACAATTCATAAGTTGCAAAGAATTTATAAACTACTTCATAACTACTTGCACAATTGTTGCAAACAAAACAAAACTTTCGTGTAAACTAAAAAACAAGCAATGAACAAACCAACTTGAAGCAGAACGAAAAGCACGACGAAAGAAGTAAAAAAAGCACAACGAAAAAAGTGAAAAAAGCAGAACGAAATAAATGAATCCGTTTGGAAAGCGGAAATCTTTCACAAAGTCACTTTAGTAGTCAACGCTACGAATAAAGGTGGAACTGATTTTAAATTTAAGCGAGCGAAATAGTGAAACAGAACGATGCCTCTTTGCTAGTGGTGTGGTGGTAGTGTTGGTGATGTGGTGGTGTTTGGTGAGCTGTCTGCTCGTTTGTCTGCTATAATGTGAAAAAAGTTGTGGACCAATTGAATTTCTTTTTTATGTGATAGGTGGCAGACGAGCAGACGGTGATCCGTCTGAGCTCCTGTCAGTTGATGGTAAGCGATTGCCGCCGCTCATAGAGTCTATGGACAGGTGTCTATGGCATAGACACCAGCGACACCAGCAGAGTCACAAGTGCGCTGCCTGACCTCACACACTTGACGAAACGCAGCGCAGGCGCTTCAAGCGGGTCATCTGTATATGAGCAAATGCACGTACTCATACTAAGTAATTATGTTCAAGATTGATTGGTAAATAGCTACTACTTAGTAAGTTACAAAAAATTACAGATCAAAACTTGTTAAAAATTGAAAAAAAAAATAACCTTTACTGTTTTGATTCAAAATCAGGTCGAATTTAATTCAGGTAAAAAGCTTGAGTTCTACTTTCTTCGCCGTTAACTTTGCAGTGAAGTTTGTGCTCAAGTCTTCGAAACTAGTTAAGGGGTGAGTCTTCGACAAAGTGTCCAGCGGGAAAACATTGCACGGAACGGTGTTGATTTTTCCGGGAATAGTCTATGCATTTTGTGACTTAATAATGGAAAGTTTCCAATGTAGCTAATAACTTTTATAGCGGCACAGTTTATTGGTTTATCTGAGCCTTATAATGAGCCTATAAGAGAACTTACATTGCAATTACAATGGACACGATGGTTTGGCCCGTTTTGGGTCTTCACACACACTTAATTTGAAGCATTCATCGTTTACCGTGGAAGAGCCACGCTTCGGTATGAATGGGCCGTCTCTGGCCCGGAGTGATATCACGGCCTCATAGAAGACCGGAGAGAAACAGCGCCTGCGCTGTGTTTCGTCGAGTGAGTGAGGGTACTGGAGGCTCAATTGGGGGAAAGGGGGTTAAAGGTTGGCAGCACACTTGTGGCTCTATTGGTGTTACAGGTGGCTATGGGCGGAGGTAATCGCTTACCATCAGGTGATCCGTCTGCTCGTCTAACCTCGCTTACTGGACGAAACACAGCGCAGGCGCTGCTTCACGCCAGTCTTATGTGAGGCCGTGGTATCACTCCGGTTAAGCCGGTCGATTTTCTTTGGATTCTGATTGCGTTAAAAAATCCAAATCCTTGGCTTTAGAACCTAGATAACTACGCTAAAATAAAAACTAATAATAAAATGTTTGCCTCCGTATTGTGCAGTTGTTCTCAAGGGTCGGTTGTCAGTGTTCCCAGTCGTCCTCAGTTATCCTTAGCCGGGCTGGAGCGCGTCCAACTGAATCAATTAGTGTCGCTTCGTTGCGCCTTCTTGAAATACCTTTATAGCGCCTTGCTAGTATTGAAGTTTCCATTCGGTTAGTATTGTTTCCTTCCTTATACAATCTACACTTAACTATAAATTATTAAAACGAGAATTAACGCGACGTTTATTTTTAAGTACATTGTATGTACTTACTGCTTGACGTTTCGGCTACGTTGCAGCAGCCAACTCGTTCGCTGTGACTACGTCTTTTAATATTAATAGTTATAATGCAACGCGAAAATCTAAAAAACAATCTACACTTATATGTGAAATTTATTGAATTTTGTTTCAAAGCTATGCATGTGGTAATCATTAATTTTCGTCATTTGATTCATTCGTTCAAGGAAGATGGTTGTGGCCTATAATATTGACGAATTCTGCAAGATAATTCTACATACCGTCTAAAGTCTATCCTATGGTTTATCAATAAGTAAATTGTCTGCTTGTTACCTTACCTTTATCTCATCACAGCAGCGATGACTTGATTTCTATGATGGAGGCCTTGGCCCTGCAATGGGACAATCAGTAGATATAAAGGTGATACCTACTTACTTACTAATAACAGAACAAGATGCCAAATTATGAAATAATCTACAAAAACAAGATTTAAACTGCGACACTTAGCAAAGCATATTTAAAAGGACTCTGTGGTCATTTCGCGGTACTTAATCAAGCACAGGCCATTTCCCAACAGAGAGTATTCATCCCCAGGCGGTCTCGGAGTTGGAGCGCCTCCAACAGTAGCAATTAGTGCCGCTTTGGTGCATCGGCCGCGGTTGTACTTTTGTTGCACTTTCGAATTACATTATTGAAGTTTTGATTTGCAAGACCCCGCTCAGACTGCAAACTTTTAATAGGCCGATAGTTTGGTCGGCTTCTTAATTAGGTTGAAGATGTTTGCAGGTGCAAGTAAAAAAGTTTGATGCGTACGAACCGGGCAACCCAACTAAACTATCGGCCGATCGATAGTAAGTCTGTAATAGTCTGATGGGACTCTTAGTCTGTGCGGTTTCTGTTGATGTTATAGCTAGGAAGTTATATTTGCAGGTTAGACGCAGAGTTATTAGGTCATAATCTAAAAGTCGCATGAACTATTTTTTTTATGTGATAGGTGGCAGACGAGCAAACGGATCTCCTGATGGTAAGCCTGCAATACCAGTAGAGTCACAAGAGCGATGCCAACCTTTAACTCCTTTCCCCCCAGTTGGGCCTCCGGACCTTCACTCACTTGACGAAGTATAGCACAGGTAAACCTTTGAACCTAATAAAAATACGTTTTAAACTGAAGAATAAATTAAAAATTATAATAATCGAAATATGTATATTTCTGTAGTAGTAGGTTGAATCTACACAGGTTGTTACTGCTATCATAAATATGTTGTTTTATTACAATTACACATTTAGCTCTGTTTATATAGGAACGAGTATCTATTGTCACGCAAAGCCAAACCCTAAAGGTATGCAAATGTCCTCGACGTATGCTAAATGCGTGTGTTTGCCCTGGCGCGCGGAGTAAAGGTTAAACCTTTTTATAATGCTGAGTAATTGGCTAGACGCAATTGTGACAGCCCTGCCCTCATTATCCAGGGCGTGGTTTAGTGCGACCTTGGGGTATGGAGACTTTATAATGTGCGTATCTAAGCCGTTAATTTTAAAACCATCTAATAATAAAGCTCTTAGCTTCCCTCTAGGTATCTTCTATACTATTTATAAAGAGATAGACTTCTATATACAACGACAAGGCTTATAGGTAAACCGAAAACGTGAAACGCTTGCACGATGCAATCGACGCTCAGTGCCATCTATTGGTTCGTTTTTGAACTACAGTCCCGAGGCGAAGTGAGGGCGGGCCACTAGTCATGCATTACAAGCCGGGCCATAGCCCTTTTAGTGTGTTAGTTCAACAATATAAGTGAAAAAATATATCAGCTGTGCTTTACAAAATACAATATTCAATAGTGTATGGAACAGCCATCGAAATAATCCCTAGATACACAATGCCATACTGAATGCGTTTGAAAAAGTAATCCCAGTGTTGTCATTTAGTAGTTTTATAGATATTTTGAATATCGAATGAGATGTCGATGTCGAATACAAAATGTAGTATTTTATTTTCGACCCTAACCCATTTTAATTGGTTTTAAATTCTGGAAATGCCAATAGCAGTTTTTGTGAATGGAGCCTTTATTGGCGACGATGTGTGAGCACGTGTGAGGGCGTGTGAGGCCCCATGACGATGCTACATTATTTTTCATTTATTTTTGTATACACAAGTACAAACAAAAAAAAAACATGAGGTCTCATTCCTTAGAGTGAGGCCTAATAACGTCTTAACGTTAGTTACGATTTTCCTACCGGTTGTAATCGAATCGCGTCAACATCGTATCGTACGAACCCCCGCGTGGACGAAAATTCATCTAATAGTGTCATGTTACCGTGCCATTACTCATTGCAAACATTTTCGCGAAAGGCTGAAAGCGTTATACGCAGTAATTTATTTTCGTTTATATTAAAATCTGACGGGAGTGGCCTATGCTGCAGTTTCCCTTCGTAGGAAAATTTAAATTCAGAGCGGTCAGTGAATTTTAAAGCGATGGGTTTTCCCTCTTTGATTATTCATTAGATCACTCACGGGATTAATATATTATAATAAATTCACACAACATCTCATACATTGACCTGACTTCGTACTAAGTACCTAGTTTAAGTGTGTTGCAGGTATCAGACAACAGAGGAAACACAAATATGTATTATACTTATTTAATACATCCAGACGCTGGAAAAACACGAATGTTCATCACAAGAATGTTTGTTCAGGGTGGGGATCGAGCCTACAACCTTTGGAGTATGAGGATATTCGTGTAATGAACACTTGTGTTCGTGCAGTGTCTGGGTGTAATACATATATTTAAGTATTTTATTTGTACTCTGTTGGATATCTGTAACACAACTGCTCAAGGTACGTACGGAGTCAAGTCAATGCATACATTGACATCTCATAAGATGTTGTGTGAATTTATTTATAGTCAAGTCAGACATTAAAAGATACCAGCAATCTCACCAGATTGTGAGCGATGAAGTGGCAAGAGTACATAATTTCTAGGAGCAGTCTTGAAAATGTTTGTAGCGTTCAGAGAATTCCATTCCTAAGCCGTTCATAACATTTTAACCGTTAGTACAATTTGTTGGTATTTCAAGTACATTTACAATTATTATAAAATAATTCTAAGCAATTTTAGGCAAAAAAATCTCGCGCTTACTCACACTAAACCTTGTTAGGTAAGACGCAAAACTTCAAAATTACATCCCCATCACATGAATATCGATGACTTGCGAAAAGCTCCTAGGATTATTGAATAATTCATAGAGGGCTCTCGTTTGCATTCTGATCACAATCGACAGTAGGTCGGGCGAACACGCGTGGTCGTGGCCAAAATCCCTGATACTGTAAACAGGACCTATTCAATCGATTTGAAGGAATTCTTTAGCAGCGCTTGGTCGTCGTGTCACTAAGACTCTTAGCGCAAAGAGTTATTTTGCACAACTTAGCTGAGGTCGAATGAAAATATTGAACAGATTTCCTATTAACAGTTTTAATAATCATTAACAGGCATTTAATAATCATAGTACATACGTTGTGACTTCTTGCACCGATACAAGCGAGATTCAATTTCGATGCAAGTCACAATGTATGTATAAGGCTGGCGGCTACGGCTCGCCCCACTCTGCTACGACGGCCGTCGTAGCAGCGAAAGGAGACGTCGTAGCAACTTGACTAGCAGTAACGTAGCAGTCTGAACCAAGTTAGTAATTTAAGTATTTATTTGCATACTAACTCTACAGTCCTGGTTGCATTCAAAGCTGTCAGTTCGGAGTCCAGGGAAACTATTTACGCTCGGATCAAGATCCAGGCTTGGAAACTCTGGTAATTAGTCACATCGAAACAGCTGCCATCTTACCATTGCAACCCTTATCAGATCAATTTACACATTAAGAAAGTTTACGTTATTTTTTTCTTAAAATTTTAACGTGTATACTTGTTTCTACTAGGAGTGAGGAAGGAATGTCCTAGTATAACAAACCCCTCAAAAACCGTCCCTTATCCGGCCGTAGGGGATTGTTACTCGTAACTTAGCGACGAGCCGATACAAAATGCCCTGAACTTCACTCCCGCGGCGCTTGCTTATTTCCCTCGCCCTAATGTATTTCGAAAAAAGTAATAAAGTATGATATAAAGTTTGTGTAAGGTTATCTGTTTACAATTGAAAGTATAAGAAAGTTGCCTGGGAGCCTGGGAGGTTGGAAGTTTTATCCCCAAGGAAGAAGTCTGTTTAAGGGTTGAAAGTTACAAAACTTTGGAAGCGTTTTTAAGGATCTTTTGTTTTAACTTCTTCAAACTCTTACATAAAAAATACTTAACACGTTGTTAAGCCAGTCAGTCTACGGTTGGCTTATTTGTTTAATATCTATAAAAAATATTTTTCAAATTTTTCGAACATTGCTCGGGATAGTGATCGCCCACCAATCCGCATTTGGCAAGTGTGGCAATTAAACCTAATCTCATCATAGTTAAGTAGCGATTGATACCCTAATCTCATCATAGTTAAGTAAGATGGAGGCCTATGCATTGTAGTGCTGCTGCAGTGGGATAGGCTTCTTCTAGCATGAACTCTATTTGCCCCTTTTTACTATCAGATGGACTACCAATAGAACATTAAAATATGTAAGTGACGAGATGATTAAATAGAAATTGTTCCATTTGCTATTAAAACATATGCCAATACAGTATGAGTAAGTAAGTACTTTTTAAGTTGCAGACGCGTAGAGGGATCAGGTGAGAAGAGAGAGAGGCAATGGCTTACCATCAGCCGGGCTAAGATGCGCACCGCGACAAAATTTTGTCGATTCTCGTTCGCGAGAGCGCATCCTTCTATCCCGCTCATCGCTCAGTCAAGTGAGCGAGAAGCAACTTGCGCTGACGCAATACGAGTGTCGACAAAATTATCTCGTGGTGCGCATCATAAGCCCGGCAGGTGATGGTAAGCCATTGCCGCTGATCTCCATGAGCGAGCGCACAATCACAAGTGCACTCTCTAAATACTCTACAGTCATATTTTGATAGGACTCAAAGTGCGCGCGGATCGAAGCGCGGAACCGGCACAAGACCAACGGTTGAACATGCTTTCTAAGGGTTATGACTGCAAGCTTAGGTATACATGAAATCGTACGTTTAAAATTGTTCCCATAATAAACTTGGCCAGTTAACATAAAATTTAACTATCGTACCCAGGTTGCAATTTCTAATCACAGCAGTCGCTAAAAGTCTGACTACGGCCATATTGTAGAATGAACTTTTATATTGGACAATATTAGGAGTCGATATTGCTGGTCGTAACGGAGTTTATGTGCGATCCCCTGGTCAAATATCGGTAAGTACTAGGTGATTCATATGTCGCAGTTTAATCCTAATGCTCTGCCGTTTTACGATGCGGCTACACATAAAACCAGCTTATACAGATACCCGAAAGAGACGGGGTATCCAACGACTTTGATGACATAAAGAACCAGACAAAAAATGTTACATAGAATCGAGTTATGCGGCCACAAAACAGCTAAATTTGCCTTCAGGAAGTTCTTATTAATGAGATAGCCACTGTGCCAGTGGAATAGCTGCCATAATAATGAACATTTTCTTTACTTTCCAAAATAACAACAAAGACAAATTAACGTTAATTATAAAGTGAATTAACGCGATGTGTTTTTTAACGTCAGAAATAACGTCGCGTTCATTCCCGTTATTTATTAACACTAGTTACTTACCATACAACGCGAAAATTATGCGGTAACATGCTCTAATTAGCTGCACATATGAGTATACACCCGGAATATATTTTCATAGTTGGAATCAAACTAGGTAATTAGGATTATTTTAAATATCTATTCTTGGAAAATAGGTAGTGAAAAAGTACACCAGGATCTATACAATACGTGTTACGCAGTAACAACTTAACTTATAACTTTTACTTTTTGTTTGTCACCCAGTTCCCGAAATGGGTTTCTTACCAGTGACATATTGTGCTAAACCATACATATTGTATTCTGTAAACGTTACTGACTAACAATACAACTATGATTTTCTTCGTTTTCCGACAGTTTAGTACTTTAGCAATGTGGCAAAAAGTAAAACCCAACTGTGACATATAAGAATCACCCATGCACTATCCGTGCCATCCATCTCGATATCACATTTCCTACCATAGTGTTAAAGTAATAAGCTATATTTCGGCTTGACGGACGTACGGCGCGCGGTTGCAGCGGGCATAAAATCGGGCGCTTGGCGTGATATAACATTTTTCCAGTGGAAATAGAGGAGGAACATCGGATGACAGATTTGCAGCCGCCGCCGATTTTCTACCGCTGTCATATGTAATGTATGTACGTGCATAGAACTTTGTACAGTCGCAGACAAAGTTTTGATACTCAATTCGAATTTAGAATAATACCCATTTGGTTCTGTTTAGTGCGGTCATTGGGGTGGAAAGGTCCTTAAGTGGAGGCCACGTGCAGGAGGCCGCAGCCGTGGCAGGCCTTCCACCAGGTGGACCGACGATCTGGTGAAGGGACTCCCCTTGGATGCAGGTGGCACAGGACCGATCTGTGTGGAGAACTTTGGGGGAGGCCTATGTCCAGCAGTGGACGTTTATTGGCTGAAATGATGATGATGAGTGCGGTCAAAGCAACAGCGCTCTTGTGACTCCACTCAACTGGAGTTGCAGGTGTCCATGGGCGGCGGCAATTGCTTACTATCAGGTGAACCGCCTGCTCGTTTGCTACCTATCACATAAAAAAATCTCGTAGCCCAAACGTGGCCAAAAAGTGGTGTCACTTATATTTGTCGATTTTATAAAAGTGACAGTATCATTTTTTTTCAACAATTTTAGCGTCTGTTATAAAACAGAGAGGAATGTGAGTCATGTCAGAAATGGCAATCTGCATACAGGGATCGTCCCCGAAGAGTGAAAAGACTTGTTACAATTACTTGTAGCAGAAGTAGCGGACCCCATATAGCTGGGAATAGGGCAGAAACCTACTTGTAGCAAATAATCATTGGCCTGGTATTAGGGATGTAAACCTTTGCCTAAAAATCGTGCTGTGGGATAACCAAGAAAATATTTTAACGATGTTATGGGTTGGAATGTTGGTTTAAGAGTCAGTAAGAACGTACTCTAAGCACAAAGAGCCTCTTGAGGACGGTCGCGGCAAAATTGAACTTATACAAGTAAATATTTTATGTTATTCATCTACCCACAGCCCCGTTGACGCGTCTGACAGGAGGTTCACGAAAACCAGCCCAAAATTTTATTTTCATGCACGTTAACGTCATTTAAACGTGGAACAATTAAAAAGGAAACCGCTAAAATGATTGTTGGCGTACACCATTGTGTCAGTAACGATGTGGGAAAACGTTTCGGTGGTGAAAACCAATTAATGCGTTATATGTCGACTCTGATGAGAAATGATGACGTTGTTACCTTTCCTTGTTTACAGATGTGTTTGTTTTTCTTTTTCATTAGCAACAGTCTATTTGCTCTAGCATCAGAATTTCTTAGTAAAATGTCCATGATACTTATATTCTGAACCAAAAGTTATACGTAGGGTTACTACAACCAATTAATAATAAATAAATTTTTAGGCATATGTATTTCAAATAAAGATAAGAGTCGGTTGAAACTAAGGCAGAACTACAAAAATGTATTGCGGTACTTTATATGTGATAATTTATCAATAAGAAATAAGTGTATTTTTTATACTTAATACACAATATAATAGAAACAATATTCACGTCTCATGTTATGCATAGATACGGACACATCTATTTGCAATAGTTTAGGATAGGAAGACAGGGATTACCCAAAAAGATATAGAAAAGATAAAAGCATTATTTATGAGAAGAGCTTAACTTCTCAAAATTACACTTCAGGACTTTCTTCCAAACTTTCATCTGAAATTTTATACTGAATAACTTTCCTCAATAAAGAGTCATAATATTTATCGTTGTCTGGACTTTCTTCAGAAAGTAAAAGATCTTTTCCAATGGGATTTTTTTATTTTGATATTCATAATCAATCGTTGAGAGATTCAAAATTGATTGAAAATCCTCTCGGAAACATTAAATTTTCAAACTAGACTTTATTTGTGTGAATATACGGTTTAATATTGGCTATATTTTTAAAATTTAAGACTATATTTTGAAAACGTTCAACTTGCTCTGCCGGGATTTACTCTAAAAGTATATAACTTTAACAACTTAGGTATAAGACCCTTTATCTTTTGTATGTGAGTGTACTTGGCGGTGGGATATGTGGCGATATGTTATAATCATTTACTCGTGCTTTTAACGCGTCCACACTGCATCTGCTGCCCCATTATTGAAAAGTGTGGAGCCACGCAGTATACTCGCAGGTTTATTTTCAGCGAGCATTTGGCGAGTTATGCAGAATTTAGTTGTTAGTTTTAGACGAACTATGCTGGCTTTTTGGAGAGTTGCTAATTGTGTTGTACAATAGAGCTTTGCGGTGATTTCATATAGTTCGTAAACTACGTGCACGAAATCCTTGGGCGGTAAGAGGTAGCTAGCTCATAGTGTATGTACCACAAGGATATATGAAATGAAACTACACTATTTATGTTACCAAAAACAATTTCTTGGTAAAATCTTGCTATAAGTGTTACTAGTCGGCTATACGCGCTAGCTACAACTGGTGGACACCGATTATGCATTTCTTCACTCATATAACGTTTGGTTAGTTCAAACAATAAGGAATCAATTGATGCCCTATTCGTAAAATTCGGCTGCATACTTAAGGCAATAGTTTGAGTTAGATCTAGATCCGGATCACACCAGACGTTTTTTACATAAAAACAATAAATACCTTAGGTGGATATAATCCCGCTGCTCCCGGAATCCAAATTCGTTCCTACTAAGCTGATGCTGCTATCCCTGCAACAAGGAAAAAAAGTAAGAAATTAATTACTTGGTCTAAAAGGAAAAGACTAATATTGGAATTTCCGTGAATCGAAATAGAAAATGCCAAAGCATTTTTATATTTAACTTATTGCTCGACTGCAAGTAATTACTTAAGTTACGAATGGCTTTCGTATATTTGCCGGAAAATATTAATTTCAAAATTTCTATCGAATTTCCATCGCTACCCAACGAGGTAATGCTGCCAGCATTATGGGGGACATTGCCACAGGGGTCTACTCAGTTTTAATTTTTTTTGCTAAGTTATTAGCTATAGTTTGCAGTTATTGTTTTTCTTTTTAATATTTTGTCCATTTTTTTATTTCGTATCATTTCAAACTAACAAAGTCACAGAAAACCAAGTACCAGTGAACGGATTATTTAATGCAATTTAGAGTCAACGTCCTCAAACAATTAATATGGATACGTCCGTTGGATTTCAAAAAATCCTAAATATTATCGCGTGTCAAATATTTTTAGAAAATAAGTAAATTTAATTAGTACCTATGAATGACTTTTATCGAAATTGTAATCCTATAAGCGCCTCCGGCATGGCCATGTTAAGCTTTCGTTTATATTGCTCACGAGTTCGATCTGGTTATCACATAAAAAAGTTATAATGCCTGGAAACAAAGATAATAATAAAAATCGCTTTAGTTTTCACAAGCTAGTGATGGTATCCCGTTAATCCTACGGCAGATTAGCCTCGGTCCGACTGACGATAACGCCTGTGTAGTACAGTAAAAGTTAGTGTACGTGAGGAGTCTCTGCACATAAGACATGTTTTTGGTATTTAAAAGTACCTTTTTATATTGAGGACAATCAAGATGAACCCCACTTCGCCTGATGGTAAGCGGCCTAGGTTCGAATACTCGTAGAAATATTCGTAGTGAGTATATATTATAATATATCACCGTAAAATCCGAAACGTTATTGTTAATCAACTTCCGGAAAATAACAAAGGGTACGAAATTTTACTTTCGAAAATAAGTAGGTTAGGTTCCCACGATTAAGCCTCGGGTACCCTCACTTACTCGGCGAAACAAGGCGCGGGCGCTGCTTCACGTTGAAAGAAAAGAAAGAAGTGTTTTTTTTTATATTAAATGGGATTTCACTTCATCTCACCTCACCTAATGGAGAGTGATAACGAGGTTTAAGATGTAGCGTGCTTTCCCAGAAGAAGCGTATTCACTCTCGACTTTAAGACATCCAAATTGTAGCCAGGGAATACAGAAGTCGGCAAGTTGTTCCATATAATCTTACACTGTGCTCTAAGCTTCAGATCCAATCGGTGTAACTGCCGTCTTGCCCGTTAATGGCCGTAGACACCTGTTCCACGCAATTGATAATATTGGCGATGCGTATAATTCAATGGGGGGCGTAATAATGGCCGCCCCGTTGATGGAGATGAATGATCCGCCCTTACTGGTTATGAGTTTAATATGCTTTGGGGTTGGGGATTAATCTTGTGTACGTTATGGTAAAATATCACATGAATATGAAAAATCATGATAAGAATAGTAACGTATCTACTGTCTACACTATTTATATAGATGTTATTTCTATTGACTTTAACAAGACATATAGGTGAATCAAAATGCGACAACTTGCGCGTTGTAATCGACCCCCAGCGCCATCTATTGGTTCAAAATTAAACTAATATTCCAACACAAAGTGGGGGCGGCCCACTAGTACATCGGATGCAAATATATTGATATTTTTTTGTAATACTTACCAGTCACCTTACATAAGTTTTACTTTTACCTAATTTGATTAGAGTTTTATTGGACCTGAATATGAATGAATTAAAAAAATATCTCCTGTAATTCGCGTTAAATAGAGAGTAACGTAAGTATCCTATTAATTATCTACACGTGTATTGACTGTATGACTGGTGACACGTATGTGTGAGATTTATTAAAAAAAAACTGTACAATTACTTACTCCGAAATCTTCAAGCTTTCACAATATTTATCTTGACGTCTAGTGAATTCCTAGAAATTTCCTCTGCATGTTATTCCAAGCCAACAGGGAAATGTCTACTGCTGCAGTAATTGCTATCATACAATAAGTCGACAGTCGCTACGTATTGAATTGTATGTAGGATTTATAATGAACATATAAAGTGACTGTCGATATTATGGAAGGTAAAATTGAATTCTTATTAATTGGATGTGAACAGGTTCTAGGTAAAATTAAAGACAAGCAAGGGTATATGGTGCATAAATGAACGAATGGTCAAACATCCGATTATTTAAATGTGAATTTTAAATGACCCTTATTTGAGGACTTTCAATCTGGGCGCACGGCAGTGCCTCCGCTAAGTCGAGCAAAAATCGGCTCGGCCGAGAATGGAAAAGAGATAGTACTATCTCTTTCTCGAAGCAGTTCATAGAACCTGAAACAGAATCGGAGCCCGATCGGGAAACTCCGGGTTTCCCTCCCTTTCATAGACGCTGTGTGTCACCTTTGTTTGGATGCGTTACTCATTTGTTACGGGATGGCTTGTTATAACCATCAGACCATTTTCGACCCCTGATAACATCCTAGTGGATAGAGAGCTTAGACCGTGATTCAAGATTTGGAGGGTCTGATAATTACAACGAAACGACTGCCGTCTGACCTTCGCAACTTTAAAAGGGGAACTAGACCAACTTAATCAGGGTTACGTTTCAGAAACTATCCAGAGCGTGCATAAACAAAAAATGCACAAATAAACTTCTGAATCCAAGTTAATAACAAAACTTTTATACACGAACTCGCGATGCTGTGTCAAGTATTGCTCAAAGGCAGCTAGTTTTAAATTTGTTAAACTTTAAAGTTAAGGAAATTCATTGTAAGTGAAAAGTCAAGAGGAGACTGCGGAAAATGTACAAAGTCGTCCATTGAGAAAATTGCATTTTACGAACAAAGTCTGCTCCGGGAACATAGCAAATAAGATTTTAAGAAAACTCAAATTACTGAGAAATACGGAACCAATTAATTAATGTAACCTGGTGGCTTATAGCAAAGGCCGTCTCGTAACCAATCAGAATAAATACTTGTCGCATCCAAACAAAGATGACACACAGCGCATGAAAGGGAGGGTAACGTAACATAAGGTTCGTCTTAAATCTCAATTGATATTGATCCTAAATGTGTTTCCGCATTAAGGTGAAAATCGTTCAAATTTGACACAATTGAAGACTACATTGATGTAGAAGAGAGATTGCGATAAAGGAAAACCGTGAGCATTTTCGATACTTCTAACAAATACTAGCTTCAATGTCGGTCTCGATATTAAAAAAAATACTTGATCACTCATCCGGAACTGACCCAGATCGTTACCGACGGGCGTACGCTCAAGCCACTTTTATTAAATTTTATTCGGTGCTCCCCAACTTTAGCCTAAAATACGAACCGCACGTTTATTGGTGGTCAGATAGAAGTTTTTCTATTTTCGGATTTATGAATAATTTAATACTAGTACTATTGAGTACCAGAAAAATGTTTTACTCTAAATTGATTATAGTATTCTAGATTGAGATTAGCCGTTCAATCATGTTCAATACGAAAATAGATTGAAATGAATAAAAGGAAATCCTAATGGAATACTTTTTCGGAAAAGTAGTTATGGCAATTTATCAGCCAAGTTGGTAAAATTGGTTGTCGTTACTTAGTCATCTGGTCACATTGGAGGCTTTTTGTTATTCTTGTTGTTTTGTATATTTTTTAACTATTATAGAACACTGACGAACATGAATATAATCTTCTAACCACTATAAGTGCTAAACCCCGTTCATATACGATCTTAAGTGAGCCACGGTTCAGCATGACTGGACTGGCTCAACCGGACTGAAACCATGGCCTCAAAGAAAATCGGCGTAAAGTAGCGTCTTTGTTGTATTTTGCCGTGTGAGTGCAAACGGAGGCTAAAACTTTTAGTTTCTTTTTCCAGGGTTTCTGTATACGCGCTTATAGGCGCGTTAAAACGTGCTTCAAAACACTAGACACGTGTATAATCATATTAGTGAATCGAGCTAACAACCATATACCATAGGGCAAGAGTCACTAATTAATTTTTGTTTTACCTTACGTATACAAATTGTTAGTTTCATGTATCCTGTGTAAATGTTATTTCTGGTAATAAATATGTCGCAGTCATATGGTTTAATCAGCTATTTGATTGGATGACTAGCGCGTTCATTGAATGGCGCACAGTGTGGTTTAGCGGTCCGAATTAGGTCCGTGGTACGCCATTTGGTGACCCCTGCCATAGGGGTTTGCTAAGCTTTTGTATCTCTACCGGTGTTCATGGACTGCGGCTACAAATTTATTATCATCAGCTAATCCGTCTGCTACTCAGGCATCTATCAAATAAAATAAATCAGCCTTTTAATGTCCCCCTTCCGTCGCAGGTTAACCCTAAAACGGAGGATGAAAAAGGTTTTATCGGCACAAAGTCCTTGTGTTGCTTCGACAAACATTCGCAAGTCGCAATCCATCTGTTCTGTTCCCATAAACGCGGCGTTTGTTATGGCACGTCTCATTTCTCAAACATGGCTACGTTTTACATAACTCCGTCGAAGGGCAGTTGTTGGCTGTTTGCAGCTGACTTTTTATGAAAGGCTAGTTTGAGTGTTACCATGTGCAATTGCATTGTGGGATTTTTTTAGGGTTTGGATTGGCTGGATAAGATGAATTCTGATGTTATGAAAGCATTGATTCTATGCACTGTTGTTTTTTAACCGGCTTACTCACTTTTCGGAGGCATTATACTAACTAATGAAAACAAAAAAAAATCCCAAGGAACATAGTTTCTGATCTTAAAAAAACTCATCTTTTTATACATATGTGCTGATTATTGCAATTTGTATAGGAAGGCAATTTTTCTTTTGATATTAGACCCTATGTTATGATGACCCTAGTAAGTTTGTTTTGGTTTCCGCTAGTTTAAGCGTACTCCGCCGTATGTAACTATAATGTATATTATCCAACTCAGTAAAGTTACATCACCTAAAAAATATTTGAAAATAGCGGCCCGTCCAAACTTCAAGTTTGTGAAACACGATTACCTATTTTTTCTGCTGATTATATTCGTTTGTAACTTTTATGATCTTTAATAATCTTTATATCTGAAATGTCAGGGGCTTCAATAAGACTGTTTCAGAAGTCAATAGTAAATACACTTAATCTCATTTATCAATAGGGTATTTTGCCGTCGTTAAAATATCGACATCTGATACCTAGACTCGATAATTTACTGTATAAGTGTACAATTACTGAAGAAACATTTTTAAAAAGTTTGGATACAAGAAAGTTATAGAGCAACAAACTTTTGATATACCTGTCTCTTTCTTAAACAAAATTTTGTACTGCGCTTGTAGAAAGCACTAGCCTAGTGACGTCATTAATAGAGTATCGCTCTCCTTTTCTGATTGGGAACTTTGCAACTCTATATCTTTGGAACTAATGATGATAGAAAAAAAATAAAAATGTAGCTGAGATTCATACTTCAAAAACTTTACAATAAATAAATAAAAAAAAAGTCGTAAAATACCCTATTGACTAGATGCTTGTTGGCTTGTCAAAACAAATTGTACAAAATGTTGGCAACACAGCAATATGAGGGCGAGGGACTGGACCAACTGCGGAACAAAAGCCGAGATGACAAATAACATCGGATGTCGCGCAATTTTTTAGAATTCCCTTGAACAAGATCGCGGAAGCTAAGTTATGAGACCTTTTACGATAATAGTGTCGACTATAATAAGGTCATACGAAAATAGTTGTACCTACCATAAAAATACTGTATTATTAAATCAGACAACATCACACACATATCACGAACAGACTGCTCTGAAAATTTTAAAAGCTCCCGACTATCATCTTGGATTTGAAACGTAAGTATCACAATATTTTGTTTTCCGCTATTTACGAGTAGTAGTAGTAGTAAGTAGGTATATAATCCGTATTTTTTTGGCGGCGGCCATCTTAATTCAACGGCCATCAAATGTAGATAAGAACGCTTCCATCTTAATTAAATAAACTACGATGCCACAGACAGACATATACACACGGGTATTTTAAATCAGAACTGTAAACATATTATTTAAAACAAGTTACACCAATACTTCTCTCGCCAACATTTGTTACGTGTGGCGAATCGTTTCGCATGTTATAACCGGCTGCGTAAACCACTGCGACTGTTCTGTATTATTTTGTATTATTTATTTATAAAAATAATTATCCAACTTATTGTTTTCCACTCCAGAACTTGTTTACCCCAACGGTTGTCAGTTCTGCGGCAGATATGGCCAGCCCACTGCCACTTCAGCTTGCTAATCCGGTGAGCTATGTCGATAACTTTGGTTCTCTGCCGGATCACCTCGTTTCGGATTCCATAGACCGCTGAGCGACTTTAAACTTGTGGACTAGCCTTGCTGTTAGTGTCCACGTTTCAGCCCCGTATGTCATGACGGGTAGGACGCACTGATTATAGACTTTCGTCTTTAGGCACTGTGGAATAGACGATGAGAAGACTCGACGTAGTACCGTACCTCATCCTCAAAGTTGTTTCGACCCAACTGCAATGTCTGCCCGAGGTACACATACTTCTCAACAACTTCGAGGGTGGCGCCATGGATCGCAATCGGTTTCGGTAGAACATGTTCATTGAACATGACCTTGGTTTTGTCCAAGTTCATCCGTAGGCCGATGCGTTTAGAAGAGTCCGCCAGGCTATTCAGCATCTGTTTTTGGTCCTGCATCGTTTCTGACAATATGACGATGTCATCTGCGAATCGCAAGTGGGAGATGTATACGCCAAAGATGTTGATGCCACGTCCTTTCCAGTTCAGCGTCTTCTCCATTGCATTTGTGAACAATTTCGGGGAGATGACGATAACCGCGTCTCGGTAAACTTAGTGTAGGACGACCTCAGGCCAGATGGAGTGATGATCTGCGCAAGATGGCTGGCTGGAGCTGGATGCGAGTAGCCGAAGATCGATCAAAGTGGCGAGCATTTGGAGAGGCCTATGTCCAGCAGTGAACTGCAACAGGCTGATAATGATGATGATATTTGTTTTATAGAAATAATAATATCACACGACATGTCTACAAAACCGACCTCTTTATAAAATAATTATCCAACTTATTGTTTTCCACTCCAGAACTTGTTTACCCCAACGGTTGTCAGTTCTGCGGCAGATATGGCCAGCCCACTGCCACTTCAGCTTGCTAATCCGGTGAGCTATGTCGATAACTTTGGTTCTCTGCCGGATCACCTCGTTTCGGATTCCATAGACCGCTGAGCGACTTTAAACTTGTGGACTAGCCTTGCTGTTAGTGTCCACGTTTCAGCCCCGTATGTCATGACGGGTAGGACGCACTGATTATAGACTTTCGTCTTTAGGCACTGTGGAATAGACGATGAGAAGACTCGACGTAGTACCGTACCTCATCCTCAAAGTTGTTTCGACCCAACTGCAATGTCTGCCCGAGGTACACATACTTCTCAACAACTTCGAGGGTGGCGCCATGGATCGCAATCGGTTTCGGTAGAACATGTTCATTGAACATGACCTTGGTTTTGTCCAAGTTCATCCGTAGGCCGATGCGTTTAGAAGAGTCCGCCAGGCTATTCAGCATCTGTTTTTGGTCCTGCATCGTTTCTGACAATATGACGATGTCATCTGCGAATCGCAAGTGGGAGATGTATACGCCAAAGATGTTGATGCCACGTCCTTTCCAGTTCAGCGTCTTCTCCATAGTATAAGGGAGAACCTTAGTTTGGGACCAGGACAATGTATGTGATGTTGTCTCAATTTATTATTTCAGCCGTCTGCTACTCTGGCATCTATCAAATAAAAAAAAACATCAGCCTTTTAATGTCCCCCTTCCGTCGCAGGTTAACCCTAAAACGGAGGATGAAAAAGGTTTTATCGGCACAAAGTCCTTGTGTTGCTTCGACAAACATTCGCAAGTCGCAATCCATCTGTTCTGTTCCCATAAACGCGGCGTTTGTTATGGCACGTCTCATTTCTCAAACATGGCTACGTTTTACATAACTCCGTCGAAGGGCGGTTGTTGGCTGTTTGCAGCTGACTTTTTATGAAAGGCTAGTTTGAGTGTTGCCATGTGCAATTGCATTGTGGGATTTTTTAGGGTTTGGATTGGCTGGATAAGATTACTTCTGATGTTATGAAAGCATTGTTTCTATGCACTGTTGTTTTTTAACCGGCTTACTCACTTTTCGGAGGCATTATACTAATGAAAACAAAAAAAATTTTTTTTCCAAGGAACATAGTTTCTGATCTTAAAAAAACTCATCTTTTATACATATGTGCTGATTATTGCAATTTGTATAGGAAGGCAATTTTTCTTTTGATATTAGATCCTATGTTCTTTCATGCAGTAGTAAGTTTGTTTTGGTTTCCGCTAGTTTAAGCGTACTCCGCCTTATGTATAATGTATATTATCCAACTCAGTAAAGTTACATCACCTAAAAATATTTGAAAATACCGGCCCGTCCTAACTTCATAAGTTTGTGAAACACGATACCTATTTTTTCTGCTGATTATATTCGTTCGTAACTTTTATGATCTTTAATAATCTTTATATCTGAAATGTCAGGGGTTTCAATAAGACTGTTTCAGAAGTCAATAGTAAATACACTTTATCTCATTTATCAATTGACTAGATGCTTGTTGGCTTGTAAAAACAAATTGTACAAAATGTTGGCAACACAGCAACATGAGGGCGAGGGACTGGACCAACTGCGGAACAAAAGCCGAGATGACAAATAACATCGGATGTCGCGCAATTTTTTAGAATTCCCTTGAACAAGATCGCGGAAGCTAAGTTATGAGACCTTTTACGATAATAGTGTCGACTGTAAGGTCATACGAAAATAGTTGTATCTACCATAAAAATACTGTATTATTAAATCAGACAACATCACACACATATCACGAACAGACTGCTCTGAAAATTTTAAAAGCTCCCGACTATCATCTTGGATTTGAAATGTAAGTATCACAATATTTTATGTTTTCCGCTATTTCATCTGTAGTGAGCGAATTTAAAATCAGTAGGTATATAATCCGTATTTTTTGGCGGCGGCCATCTTAAATCAACGGTCATCATATGTAGATAAGAACGCTTCTATCTCAATAAAATAAACTACGATGCTACAGACAGACATATACACACGGGTATTTTAAATCAGAACTGTAAACATATTATTTAAAACAAGTTACACCAATACTTCTCTCGCCAACATTTGTTACGTGTGGCGAACCGTTTCGCATGTTATGACCGGCTGCGTAAACCACTGCGACTGTTCTGTATTATTTTGTATTATTTATTTATAAAAATAATTATCCAACTATTTGTTTTATAGAAATAATAATATCACACGACATGTCATACAAAACCGACCTCTTTATAAAATAATTTCTTTTAGTTTTCCTATTGTTTTTTATACTTTGACCTTTTGTCTGTGCTGTGTTTGCTTTTCACTTGGAAAAAATGGTAGGTACCAACGTACAATATCATTTATGTTTTTAAATGGTTTAATTGCTATTTTCGCCCCATCACCCTCCCCCGCTAACAACTATTGTAACGACGAAGTCTTAGTAATAAAAATATAAAACTTGGAAGAATAATATACCCATTGCAGACAGAATCAATAAAAGTTTACTTCTGATCATCGAAGATTCCAATAGCCGACCGATTTTATTGCGGTGCTTCAAAGAAATAATTTCCGGGTTGAAGATTTCTCGAGTGCCCTAATGAATATTTGAATAATTCATTCCTTTGTGCTTTAATAGAATATGAGTGACCCTTGAAGCTACATTATTATGGTTTCTACACATACACCTTCTTGGTGGGAAGTCTTGATTCGAATCCGAGCATGCACCTCTGAAATTTTCTAATTTATGAGCGTATCTCTATTTAGTTCGGCGGTGAGGGAAAACATCGTAAGGAGACCTAGGCATCAAATAACAAAATACAAACGAAAATTTCAGAGCATTTTAAACGCCTTTATCCATTTATTACATATATTATGTGTATTTTTTGGGATTTGATAGGAAATCACTTTGCCAACGAAATACAATAGGCTTGTTTCCAAGGTTAGAGATTGGAAGATTTTTTGTATAAAATGGAGAAATAACGGTAAAAAAAAACTATATACAAGAATTTAGTTTGATATTTTTGTAATCAGTCAAAGTTAGATCTAATTTTTTTTTTTTACACCATCTCATACATTGACCGACTCCGTACTAAGTAGCTTATGCACTTGTGTTACAGATATCAGACAACAGAGGATCACAAATATTATTAATACATAATAACACCAGACACTGAACAAACACAAGTGTTCATCACACGAATATTTGTCCAGGGTGGGATCGAACCCACGACCTTTGGCGTAGAGGCAGGGTCACTACCATTGCGCCAACTGGCCAGTCTATTGTCAATTTGATACGTAACTTGATTTTAAAAGTATTACATTTACTAAATAATTATATACAATTAGATAATTCATGCAATTTTGAGCAACTTTTCTTTTGAAACCATTTTCATAAACGCATTATTTAATATAGCTATCGAACAAAGGTCTCCCGTGATGAACACAAACTAGCACGCTGTGACGTCACAGCGTGGCAGGGCCGTTGTATGGAGCGTTTTGACAAGGTTTATTTTATGTGATCTTTGAATGGTGATATCTCGGAGAATATTCATGCTAACAGAGTAATCTTTTGCCGATGTTTCTACTCTGGAGAGCTTCTTTGATTACTAATCAGAAAAAAAAATTGGAAACAGGCCTATTACCTACCTACCTATGTTCAATTGAGATTTGAATTCCGAACTGTAAACAATAGACCCAGCCTATATTTTGGACCTTCAAAGATTTTCATTAAAAATACCAATGAGAAATAAACACCACCATCCGATTCGGTTCGGTTCGATTCATTTTCCATTTTTCGGTATCCCATATAAAATTTTGAAATATCAAAGGTTTTGGTAACTTGGTTATTTTAATAAATTACCTTGTATAATTGAAGGGCTTCGAAAGGACCGTTTACTTTGTGTTTTGGTATGTTTTGTTTTCACAAAGGTAATAAACATAACCTGGTTATTTGTAGTCGGAGAAATGTATGATTCCATGTTAAAAGGTAAATGTTTGGCGTAGAATAAACTTTTTCGATAATGAGGCACTAGCTCTTTTATTTTCATAATTTTAATACTAAATACAACATATTTGTTGACGACCCGTTTAGCGCAATGGTTTGAGCGCCGGTTGAGACATAAGGGTTGCGGGTTCGATTCCCGCACCAACACAAATGTTTGTTGATGAAACAGACATTTGTGTTGGGTCTGGGTGTGTGTGGTTCCTTCGTTGTTTCTGGTTTCCATAATACAAGGGAAAACCTTAGTTTGGGACCAGGTCAATGTATGTGATGTTGTCTTAACTTACAACTTACTTATTTGGAAGGGACAGCGAAAACCTGGAATTTTAATATTTTATCAATAGAAAACCATCACAAAGTTAGGTCTGATTTTCGACTAAATCAACAATAACTAGCAAAATTATTTGTTTTCTGATTTTTACCACAGTACTTACAGCAAATATAAGTATAGTAGTTATTTTAGGTTTTATTTACTACTCGCGGAAACTTGGTGTTTAGTTAGTTGGTTTTTATAATCAGTTGGTCCTTACAAAAATATTTTTTACCTGGCAATAATGTATGGAAAATTTAACTATGTATGTATATGATAATTTCTAAGAAGCTTATTAAAAATAAAAATCAAGTGTTTCAAGAAGTGTTAGTTTTAGTAATCATGACAATGGATGGATGCTTAAAATTAAATTATCAAACTGTATTATTAACACCTTATGTAAGGAAACTATCTCGCTCTGCCGCAGTGCAAGCCGCTGAAACCGCGTCAAATTTACTGGCAAACTTACTTTCTTCATTAACTCCGATATTGTTTCCAGTGGATTGATGGAAAGTCACAATTATAAATGAGGCTGTATCAGTGCAAAAGTGGTGGTAAAAAAGCCCACATTTTTTGTTCGACACGGTTTTGTGTGTAACATCCGTTACATTGTGGTCTTTCAAATCAATAGTGTCGTAAACCAACTTTCATGGGATGGCCCCGCAAACACGGGTTTTGCTCAAAAATTAATTAATTAAAAATAACTTTCCAGGATTCAGAGTACGACACGAATATTATTATTTGCGTGTCCTCTTTATTTGATACTTTCTCTAAGGTACCTACCTACCTACTTTAAATGTCATGTTGACAAGAAGATTTGCTGCAGACACGAGAGATTTTCGAGATTGAATTCGTATTCCGAATCCTACCGTCTGCATAATGCGATGTGACGTTTGATTTCCTGTAATATTAAGCTACTAGTTTCTTGTTCAGAGGATTTTATTTGATGCCAGTGAATTCCTTCTTTCTAAATCTGAGACATTTACGTTTGATGTTACACATATGATGGTACGGAATGGGTTTTTCCCTTCCGTTTGAATTGAAAAGTATATCTGGTAGATAGGAGCAAAATAGTCAAGTAAGTTTATATTATCCAAAATGTAACGATAAAATTCTATCATCTAAAAAATAGTAAGCATTTTAACTGATTACAAAAACGTTTACTCTACGTAACATCGTGTATAGTTAAGTATCAACCTATATGCTGTCCCACTGTAGGGCAAAGGTCTCCATCATAGAAATCAAGGCATCGCCGTGTGTACACGAGAATATGTCCATGGATCTAAAAATTTGTCCTTTTCATTTGGTAGATATAATTTTACGAAATATATAACAATGTTCCCGTTCATATTGAATAACGAAGTTTGTTCCGTTTTCGTTACCACGAATTTTAATAACATCAAAGGTTTTGGTAACTTGGTTATTTTAATAAATTACCTTGTATAATTGAAGGGCTTCGAAAGGACCGTTTACTTTGTGTTTTGGTATGTTTTGTTTTCACAAAGGTAATAAACATAACCTGGTTATTTGTAGTCGGAGAAATGTATGATTCCATGTTAAAAGGTAAGGTGTTTGGCGTAGAATAAACTTTTTCGATAATGAGGCACTAGCTCTTTTATTTTCATAATTTTAATACTAAATACAAAATATTTGTTGACGACCCGTTTAGCGCAATGGTTTGAGCGCCGGTTGAGACATAAGGGTTGCGGGTTCGATTCCCGCACCAACACAAATGTTTGTTGATGAAACAGACATTTGTGTTGGGTCTGGGTGTGTGTGGTTCCTTCGTTGTTTCTGGTTTCCATAAGTACAAGGGAAAACCTTAGTTTGGGACCAGGTCAATGTATATGATTTTGTCTCAACTTACAACTTACTTACTTACTTGGAAGGGACAGCGAAAACCTGGAATTTTAATATTTTATCAATAGAAAACCATCACAAAGTTAGGTCTGATTTTCGACTAAATCAACAATAACTAGCAAAATTATTTGTTTTCTGATTTTTACCACAGTACTTACAGCAAATATAAGTATAGTAGTTATTTTAGGTTTTATTTACTACTCGCGGAAACTTGGTGTTTAGTTAGTTGGTTTTTATAATAAGTTGGTCCTTACAAAAAATAATATTTACCTGGCAATAATGTATGGAAAATTTAACTATGTATGTATATGATAATTTCTAAGAAGCTTATGAAAAATAAAAATCAAGTGTTTCAAGAAGTATTTAGTTTTAGTAATCATGACAATGGATGGATGCTTAAAATTAAAGTATCAAACTGTATTATTAACACCTTATGTAAGGAAACTGTCTCGCTCTGCCGCAGTGCAAGCCGCGGAAACCGCGTCAAATTTACTGGCAAACTTACTTTCTTCATTAACTCCGATATTGTTTCCAGTGGACTGCTATGTTTTATTTATTGCAGGCTCTGTATTGATTCAAATATACTAGGAAGATACTCCGTTTTGGGAGTACAAACTCGTATATAAGCGAGATTGATGGAAAATCATAATTATAAATGAGGCTATTTATCAGTGCAAAATTGGTGTTAAAAAGCCCACATTTTTTGTTCGACACGGTTTTGTGTGTAACATCCGTTACATTTTGGTCTTTCAAATCAATAGTGGCGTAAGCCAACTTTCATGGGATGGCCCCGCAAACACGGCTTTTGCCCAAAAAATAAATTAAATAAAAAAAAATAAAGTTATTACTCATTATCTAATGAAGTAGTCTGTGTTTACACATCTTTGCGCTGAGAGCTTCAAATATCCAAGATGTGTAGGTTTCCTCACGATGTTTTAACGTCGTAACACCCAGACAGCAGACGGAATGGAAAATCAATTGTTTTATGCCTTTTAAAAGGCTTATGGGCCTTACGACGTTAATAAACGCCAACGTTAATTCTAGATGCCAAATGTTCGTGCGAATTTATAAAACATTTTCTACCACAAGTTGTTCTACATGACAAGCTTTACTCTGTTTTTAATATGACGTAATTATTCACTGATACACTCTGTAAATTAATCTTACTCATTACTAGATACCCTTTATTAAGTTTACGTATCTCCTAAATTAAAGCACCCAAATTAACCCCCATATTAAAAGGTGTTAGCAATGGAAATTGAACCGCAACGAGGTTTCAAAAAGGCTTTTCCCACCTCTTTCAATTAGCTCCTCAGGAAGTAACGATCTCGTAAACGAAATTGACTTTGGAAACCATGCGGTGACGTCATGAGGGGCAAAATTTACCAGAAGCTAATTGACTTGTTCGTGAGTAAAGAGTGGTTTTCAAATTCAAATGTTTTATTGCATCAAATGTGGTTGTTATCAAATGTTACAAATATTATGATGTGACAGCATATGTTTCCTGTTAGAGTATAACACCAAGTTATTGCACGTATTAAGTCAAATAAAAAAAAATTGTTACTTATATAGATGTAATATCTGTAGACAACTGTTTAACTGTGAGAGAGCCACGCTTCGGCATGAATGGGCCGGCTCGACCGGAGTGATACTACTGCCTCACAGAAAACCGGCGTGAAGCAGCTCCTGTGCTGAGTTTCGCCGAGTGAGTGAGGGTACCGGAGGTCCACTCGGGGAGGGGAAGAGGATTAAAGGTTGGCAGCGCACGTTTAACTCCACTGGTGTTGCAAGTGTCCATGGGCGGCGGCAATTGCTTACCATCAGGTGATCCGCCTGCTCGTTTGCTACCTAAATAAAAAAAAGACATTTCTATGCGGTCGGTATAATTTGAAGCGGGCATTACGACCGAATCGGAGTTGCTTTCCCTTTCACACATGCTGTGTGCGCGTTTGTTTGAATGCGACAGGTACATAGGACAGCTTCATTATAAGGTGCGCAAGTGCAATCAATAAGCAACCGCGGCTAATCCTATGCCTCTTAAAATTATAAGCCTCTTTTATGTAAGTTCCGAATTATCCCATTAGCTAAACACATGAAGAGCACCCTCCGAACAAAGTGAAGCCGCCATCAGCCCACCATATTGGCAGTTAATTAAAAAGTGATTTAATTAAAGCGCACTAGTTAGGCACGCCTGTCATTAGTTTCGATCGGATATTGGACGTTTCGGTCGATTGGCTGTGTCAATGTGTTACAGTTTTCCTATTTGTAGCGCAGTTGTTTGGATAAATACAGATAAAAAATTCAATTCAAATAATTTAGACACACAAAGTCCAGACATTCAGGTTATAATACATAAAAAAAAACTGAAATTAGTCATTCACTTAATTCAGGTGTGATCGAGGTCAAATGCTTGTCTGTCGTGTAATAAAAAAAACATATTACTAACATTAGATATAATAATCAAACATTACTTACAAAATGACAATTTAGAAATTGTTGTGTAATTTATTTATTTTTTTATTTTTAAGCCCATACCACAGAATACTTAATAGCCCATACACGAAGCTGAGTCCCGAATAAAACTAGTTCTACATTTTGATGATGTTACTCTTGTATTGATATGGAGCAGCAGATTTCTTTTGATAACAGATAACATTCTTCCTCTTACGAGAGACTTATAATAAACCAACAATGTATGAAAAAATCTACAGTCTATAAAGTTTTTTGAGCTATGGGATGCCACAGTTCTAGTTCGAACCACAGTAACCGCAAAATACGGGAAATCTAGTCTCCTTAATCCCGAGCTTTTGGTAACCGTTACCGCATTCGCTTTTAGAGTAGTTTCGGGAAATTACACGGCGGTGTTGCAAGAAATGCCTGTTCTAACTAAAGTTTGGTAAGGGAAGAATTTTACTGCAGTTTTACTGCAAGTAATTTCGGGAAAAATGTTTTAAGGAGTTTTTTTATTACTGAAAAGAACAGAGAAGTTTTATAGGATTATAAACGTTTAAGAAATTACAGGTTAACTCTCGTTTTGTATTGTACCTTACTATGATTACAGTAGGTGACGCTAAAATTTTTTTTTATGTGACAGGTAGCAGACGAGCAGTCGGATCACCTAATCGTAAGCGTTTGCCGCTGCCCATAGACACCTGCAACACCAATAGAGTCACAAGTTTCAGGGCCGAATGTTTTTTACTCCCTGTTACTCTATAGTCAGCCTACCCTATAGGGTTTACCCTATGTAACCTTTTTAGCGGTAGCCTATGTATTTATGTAAACATAAATACATAAATTATAATGTGTGTAAAGGAGTAATTTATCTTTCCGCGTAGTATTCAAATATGTCTGCAAACAAGTTCATACAAGTATCTTGTTTATTTTTCCTTCGAAAAGTAGGTACTGATTTCATGAAGAAACAAAGTAAATGTCTGATGAAAATGTATTCAAAGAAGTGAATTATAAATGTAATCAGTTAGTCTAGTCTCGCCACCGGCAAATTTTGTATAAAAAGAATGTAATTAAGAAAGAAATGGCAAAATGTACAAAAAGAGCTAGAGTTGGACTTTTGTTTAGTTCTATACACTAACAAACAAAAACTGTACTGACAATAAAATTGTTTAATTTGTTAGTATTGTGCGCTAATAATTAGAATGGGCTTATCGAGTTCTAACCATATCATGATATGCCGGCATTTAGTGATTGAGCTAATTATTTATAATGATGTGCTTATGCTTAATATGAAATTGGGCCAATTAATAATATTTACTTAGTGTTAACCGCTGACCTTTTACTCTGCAAATTCAATTAACTCTAATGTCCATGGTTGGCCTGTGCCGATTGCTACTACCTACCTACTTTTAGGCAATATGTTTCCTATAACTTAAAAAAATAGTTGATAATTATAACTATTGCAATGTTTTGATTAATTTCCAAAAGTTTCTATGTTTTCGCTTGAAGGATACGTACAAATCGTCAGAATATCTTCGCCTCTGTAGGAAGCATCATATCCTACCTCTTGAGCTAAGGCGAGAGATAGCGGACATCTCATATCTTTTAAAAATTGCTACCGCTAAAGTAGATTGCCCTCAGCTACTTGCTAGCATATCCCTTAGGACGCCTAAAAAACCCATAAGATTCAACCCATTAATTTCCCTCCCAAGGGCGACCACAAATTATAGGCAGAACAGCTACTTATGGCGTGTGTGCGACAAGTTTAACAAACTAAGTAAAGAACTCGACTTAGATATTTTTAATACTAGCGTACCAATGGTGAGGCGGCTCCTGGGCGAACGGTTCTTTGAACCGCATAAATTGTAAAAAAAATATTGTCGGAATAGTGGTTTATATTATGTATGTTTTGTTTTGCTGAGTATGCTTAGCTACTTGTTATATTTATCTATTCAATTTCTATCTGTGTGGACCTATAAGTGTTTTTTTTTGTCAAATACTGTTGTTAACTTAATATGAATTATAAAATCTTGGTCTTCCTAATATAAATAAATAAATTAATTAATCCTTTTTAAACGGAATGCGCAAAAATGTACCTAAGCTCAGTTAATATTTGATAAAATATTGACTGAATCCTACTGTCGCAGTCCGAGTGCTGAATATAACTTTTTAATTTAGTGCTCGCGCTGCGTCCATCATGCAAAATAGAAATTCACCCGGCAAAGGGGGATTCAGTCCTGCTCACTTAGCACCGTTAGTGCTAGATTAAGCACTATTTTTCATTGAAACGAAACCTACACCTAATTAAATTCTTTACAATTAAGTATCCTTCATCTTTTTTTTTCTTACTTTACCAACCAATTATAATAAATACCAACAAGGCTGTTGTATATTTTAAATATTTTTATACACATGTTGGCAGTCATATGACTATGGACGCGCTTCTAAGCTCGTTGGGTGAAACGTTAACAGATAACGTTATGAAAACACGCCAAAAGCGCGTATTAGCTCGTATGCTGCAACCTCCGTTAACGCGTAAATAAATATATAATCTCAAAGCACTCAAAAATGTAGTTAGTTTAAGCCGATTGTCATTGCTCATGTTTGATTGATGACAATCGTGTAATACGATCATAACATCAATCAAAACGGAAACTGCTAACAGGTTAGCACTTTTGGAAATACCATTTAGCACTCATTCATGACATCGAGTTGGCAACTCTACCGGAATTTATTTACTTGTTCAAACTGAGCTGAGTTCGGCAGTAAGTTTACTGCGTGTTCCGTTTTTGGTCAGCGAATACCTCGTTTCAATTTTTATGCAGTATTCGGGCGTATTTCAGAATTTCGAAAGGCATTTTCTAGACTATTAGGCCTACCAGTCAGAGACTTTTGATCCTGACTTTTTTATTCGTACTTCAACTAGCAGATATCAGACATAATAAAATTATAATTGTTAAACAAAATGTATTCAATATATTTATTATCATCATCATTTCAGCCAATAGACCTCCACTGCTGGACGTAGGCCTCCCCCAATGTTCTCCACACGGATCGGTCAATACATTACTATGAACTTAAAAAGTACGCAATGGGTGTAACAGCCAATAAATAAGAAAGGTGCCACGGCTCCATACAATGTGTAGCCTGGAATGAATGGATAAATATAATCCTAAACACCCACCAGATTAGATATACACAAGTTGCCGATTAGATAATCTTGTTGTTGTATGTTGCTAACTTTTGAATAGTGCGTGGCTTTGAGAAGACCATCTATAAACTAATCTTTGGAGCCTTCGATCTAATAATGGAACAACCAAGAGTCTCGGCTGGCTAATCCAATTGTTGCTCAGGGACTAAACTCTGAATTTAAACCCTAGACTATTAACAAGTTTACACTGTGTCTGTTATTGCGTCAATCTCTATTATATTCACGTTCGACATGTAAGTCGGTATAATACACTTAAAATTAAAGTTCTTTGACCTTTTTATGTGATAGGTGGCACACGAGCAGACGTAAGTAAGCCATTACTGATACCGATATTTCTTAAACATCATCTTTATTTAATATCACTTTTGACGATGTCAAATTCGACTTTACATAATGGCTGCCCCGCCGTGCCGTGCCGTCCGTGCGCAAATTATGCACCTTGCGAATCAGTCTCATAAACGTATGTTTCACATGAGATGAGACCTATGTTTTCTTGATGGCAACTTACGCGCAACTAATGGCCGCACCCGCATGTCATAAAACCTTTGCAAGAGTTGAGTCAAAGACCAAACGACATGTGCCCTGTGGCTAGGGGTGTTAAGAATACTGCCAAGGTATTCCCGGCCTGTAGTAAGAGGCGACTAATCGGGCCTTCGGAGTACGTGAGCATAACCACTACTGGGAAGTGGCTCCAACTGATGTTGCAGTGACGACATCTAAAATGTTGGTGGACTCTTGATCTCTACTTCAATTTAATCAAATGACCTCTGTAGAGGTTATATGTATGTATGTATTCATTCTACCCCACAGCGATACAAATGAGTACGAATCCCAATAATGTAGAACAAAGTACTGATCTTTAGTCTTTCTCAGTCGAAGGAAACGCGTTGTGCGTAAAGATTATATATTTTTTTATTATACAAGGGTTTCGGGGCCAAAACTGTCACACATAATAATATACTCGTAGAATCACTTTATATCTGTTACGAATAAGGTCAAATACACATTTTATTAACGTTTCTTCACGACTCATGTCTTTGATGAATAAGCAATAGGTAAGTAGTTTATACATCAAAGGAATAAAGTCGTAATGAAACTTAAGTAGTAGCTTATTTACATTTCTACAAGTTAATGCGAACACGAGGTGAGCGAGTCCAACTTGAACTTGGTCTATTTTTATAAGAAAATTGTGTTGATTTTTTCCCAAACCTATCACCGCTGGGCAAGAAAAAAACATAGGAAACAGTTACAGTTATCGTTCGATATGAAAATTTAAATTTTCTCATCACTCTAGTCTTGGCCCCATTTTAAGTTTAAAACTTGGAATTTGTTTTAGAGACTGCCATTCCTAAGAGAGCCAAGTTTAATTTACGGCCATTATTTCAGCGACAAGTTGACTGCGGGTTCGTAATACAATAGATTTAACTTTTCTGATAAGTACTTCAGTAAGGCTACGGTTACAAAATAAGCGGTGAGAGTTGGACACGCTTTTTTTTTATGTTGCCAGCCCTGAGTCTGCAATGGGCGGTTTTGTTTGTACCATCGTGCTGAGTAGTAGTGAATTTACATATTTCCCTGCTTATATGCTGTCCCACTGCAAGGCAAAGGCTTCCATCACAGAAATCAAGTTATCGCTACTATGATGAGATTAGGCCTTATCACTACGCTTGCCTAGTTTGGATTGGTGATGATTAGAAATCCGGGCTAGGTTCGAAAATTTCGTTAGGTGTGCACACGCAACAGAAAGGCATTCTGATAGGTATGTAAAATATTTTACTTGTACCTATAAATTGTATAGTTCAAAGATTTTATTTTGAAATTGTATTGGTGATGTTTCATCGGTATTCATTCAGTATTCATACCCATTCAAGCCAAAGCGTGGCTCTCCCACGGTTATTTCACTTCTAAAACGGACACCAAATTAACTAATTGGTGACCCCTGCACTAGTAGGATACTTTAAGAAATACTCCACGCTCTCCTACTGACCGCAGCTTCATTCCTGAGAGTAGCGACACCAGATGGCGCCAGTTGTCTTAGGGAGCTAGCTCAGCTAATTGAAACGACACTTTAATTATTTTTTCGAGACTGCGAGATAAGCTTTGTTAACATTTAAAAGACGTCAAGTACAATTTAAGTAACAACGGATAGAGTAAATTACAGGGGTAGATATTTTTGGGTTTTGGGAGTGATTAAGTTCTTCTAACTTAGTGGATTTTTTTTGTTATATAGACGTAACTAAAATATAATAGGAACGATGTAGCTCAGTGGACAAGAATGCGCCTTCCATGCAGCGGGTCGTGGTTCGAATCCTAGAATGCGACTCTGGATTTAAAATCAGAGCGTACCTATTTCTATTATAAGCTCTGGTGAAGAAACATCACGAGGAATCGAATCCGAAACGCAGGTCGTTTCAGACAGTTCCTGAAAAGTGTAACCATGATTTAGTTGGTCTGGTTCCCCTGTCAAAGGACCTTTACAAGAAGGTCGGATGGCAGTTGGTTCATTGTAATTGGTGGTCAAATGGTGGTGGTGGTTGTGGTTGTGGTGTCCATATAAATGTGTTTTCTTTCTTTCTTTCTAATTACAAACCTCCATAAATCCTGAATCATGGTCTGACGCTTTGGACGCAACCGGGAATTACACGCTAAGATTAGAGAGAGGAAACTAAAATTAAATAATATAATAACAATTGTGGTTGAGGTTGTAAAGCGACCTATATTAATAATTCTTAAATTAATTATTCTTACCTTTGATATCTGTAATACCAAGTGCTTAAACTACTCGTACTTATATCTAATCATAAGGCGTCACCCAAGGTCCAGCCTGAAAACCAGCGCTGCAGCAGCTGCTTGCGGCGGCTGTAGCTTCATGCTGAGGCTGAAACTTGTTGGCCGCAACTTCTGTTTCCCTTGTTTTGTCTTTTTGTCTGTGTTAATGTTGTGGTCAATAAATGTTTTCTTACTCTTACTTAGTACGGAGTCAGATCAATGTGTGAGATGTAAATGTTAATTAGTTAATTTATTTTATTTACCTGGTTAGGTACCTAATTGCTTAGTACTTATCATCAGGTGACACGCTTGCTCATTTATCTCCCATTACCATTAAGTTAAGGACCGGACAATATAATACGTGACGTTGTCCCCATATGTGATTTTATATGCCATGATAAAAGTCATCGTACTTTCCCGGTCATAACTTTACCTTTTTTATTTTGGCTGGTTTTTATTTTTAGCCTACGCAAGGCCGTACCCGTACATCCGGTCTTTTAGGCCGCGGAGAATAAAGCCGGAAACACATTACTACCAGAGTCAGAATCTCGACTGGTAAATTTTCCGTCACTTTTACAGTACCTAGCAACAAAATAACTTTATGACCAAGGTTCTTCTACCTGGACCACTTTTTGCAAATGTTTCACGATAATTATTATATTTTTTCATTCTAGTACGACGTTATCCCTCTACCTACTGGGATTTACTTCTAACAAAATCTTAATATTAGGTATCCAACCAAGTTTGATCAAAACAATATTTAAGTTGAAGTTTATTTAGTGAAGCATTTTTAGCGTGTTCAATTTCGCAGCACCAATTTGCGAACTTCAAGAATTCTTAACTTGTTTTCGAAACGTGTATCAAAAGAACTTCCCAAAACCCCTGAAGCGACAATATTTAAACACAAAGTCATGGTTGACTGAAGTAATCTTTCAGAGTCCCCAAACTTTTGCCTACCTACGGCTACAGTACAGATATAGTGATATCAATTCCAGTGAAGCATTTGCTTTACTAATTTACATCTTCAATGTGAATGTTAAATAAATCTAGATAAAGAAATTCGGATTTTGTGCATCGTAATAATTAAGACATGGCAAGCTAAATTATCTGATACCAAAAATTATATTCCTGTCCTTGTGATCGTCATTTAATTTACCAGTTATGGTATATATCGCTTTTTTCATAAAATAACATACAGCCATGGTACTCACATAATAATTTCGGACCATAAGTATTCCCCATGATGAAACCTAGATTAAAAGCATAAAAGTACCTACACCACTGTAGTGGCGAAAGGTATTGATGTCTCCTCTCCACCCCTTTTGCCACCCCCTAAACTACGCTACGCTACGGCGTCTATAATAATATATTAAATATGTCCGGCAAAACTGATAAGACTTGTCCCTCTAGTCTCACTGTGGTTTCAACTCACTGCGCCTTAGAAAGTTCTTATGAGTATCAAGTGGTAACAGAGTATACTGATGTGAGTAACTTTCAAACTCAATTAAGTTTATGTATCGCTGTCGCTTAAGATGTTTCTTTTACACGGGAAACCAATTACGCCGCAGTATACTTTTACGGTCATTTTCTTCAAAAGGAAAAACGGTTAGGGAAAATGGAACGGAAATGAAAGCTGTTTGTTTGGTTATTATTCCTTAATTAATGTCAATTAATTACATAATATTACGCTGGATTTAAAAAAATAATATATATCAGACCAGTCTGTTTTGAGATCTGATACTACCCTGTTTCTTTGGCTCTCATCATTTAGTACCAATCCGTAGTAGGTATATACCTAACAGGTATAATAATTCATAGTGAAATCCCCTAGATAAGTTAAGACACTTTGATAGAAATTTTCAAATGTAGATGAAGAAATTTGTTTATTTCTGCACAAACGTAAACATGTAGGATTACCCAACTTGCACGGAAAATAACTTTCCAAATTTCTTCCAACACGGTGTATACGAGTATTCCTTACACCTTGCAACAGTTTGTCATGACATACAGCCCGCCTTTAACCTGATCTCAAAAACTTCTCTTAACAAAAGGGTTTAAGGTCTAAAGTTGTGTAATTGTTACTGGCGGTGTGGCACGCCAATTTGCCAGCGTCATAAGTAAGGATGAAACTCTGCAGGTATGCAGACCGCGGCCCGCTTAAGGTAGAACTTGCAAGTATAAACATGCAAATGTAAATGAACTGAAGCATGAGAACAACCGCTCAAAATGTACATTGTAACTTTGTGTGCTTGAGTATGTGAAATTATGACCGTGAATTGTTTCTACTTGCTTGGGCAATGTGGAGAGGAAAAAGTAAGCAGAGACGGAACAGCGGAACGTACGGAATTTCAACGTCTCCCCATTTATTTCTAGAATTCTAAAAGTAGAATATAGAAGAATGCAAATCCCTCGGAAGTTAAAGTGCCTAATCGCTTGGAGGTTATTATTTTACCACAGAAAATTTACATATTTTAGACAAGATTATTGCCAAGTAAAATAAAGTCAATAGCTATTAAATTAGACGATAACTGTACAGGAGGCCAATTCTCGGTTTTCGCCTTCTATGTCGAGTCGACTTCCTGGAACGCATAGACCAATAGGAGAACAAGACAAGGAATGCCGACTGTAATCTGTGTTCTATTGGTTATGCGTTCCTTGAAGTCGACTCGACATAGAAGGCGAAAACCAAGAATTGGCCTTCAGATCGTTGTTTTACAAATCTGTCGAGTAATTGAGAGTTCTTAGTCTTAAATGTTTTCAAACGGCGGCATTTTCACTCAGTAGTCCTTAAACCGTCATCCAAAAAAAATTCAAGATCTTAGTAAATAGAAAAAGCGAAACTTAATTAGTGAGATACTGCCATCCTCGAGTCCTGAGCAAACTGGAAGCTTGCCAAGTGGTCGGTTTATAGATAATGAGCCAAATTAGAAAAGTATGCGAACAATTTCAATAGTGGGTAGCAGGGAAAGTTATAGACTCAAGAAATTTCATTATCTTTTGTCGTGGGGTTCATTCAGGCGGGAACTGGGGCGTTTTAGTTTAAATAATAACTTTATTCATTCCAAATTCTTAAGAAAGCTAGCGAATATTGCTACCAGCTGATGGAAAGAAATTCCTTTTTTCGATTTGTAGCTAGTTACTTCATTAAACAAATTATTATTAAAAAACAAAAATAAATAATAAAGATTAAATAAGAAGCGAGGATAGTTTATGGAGCATAGACGTGCTTGTAATTGTATCTACATAGAACGGCCCGGAATGGACTGTAATCTACTTAGCCATGTTGTGTTTGCCTGTAATTATTGTTACATTCTAATCATTTAGATATTAATTTGTTTCTAGAACATAAATGCTGTAACAAATGCTGTAATATAATAATGTTGGTGGACTAAACATACAACAAACGCGTATACGCCGAAATACGATATGTTTACGTGAACCGAGCAATACGTACTTACTTAATTGCAAGATTGTATATCTATATAAGTAATTGGTTTTTCTATTTACGATACCAGCTTAGAAGCATGCGCGCTCATAAGATTGCCAAAACGTTAAAAAAACGAGCTTATACGCATGTATAAAACGACAGTCCAAAACTTAACGCAAGTATATTTGAATAGTATCTAAGTATAGACAATAGACATATGTACAGTGGCCAGCACATCAAGTTACTACAATCTGTCAAATTTCCTCAGTTGATATTGAACCAAATACGTTTGACATAAAAGTGAGGTTCGATTGAAGAAATTTGACAGATTGTAGTAACTTGATGTGCTGGCCACCGTACATTTAAAGTTAGTTATTTCAGTGTTTGAGTGTCTTCTCGCAAATACTTATTATTCAGGTAAGGATGTAATCAGAATCACACATTGTAACAAATCATTTTGACTTGGGTAAGCATACAATACAGGTGACGGGAATTATGAGCCGAACTTAGTTCCTGGAAACGACTAATTCCACCGATTGCCGCAGATGTGGGGGCGCCGCTAAATCAAGTCTACTGACGTCTCAGTTAATTACCGCTTTGTGGTACTCATTTTGTATGTATTATAGGGCCTGTTTCACAATCCATACTAATATTATAAATGGGAGAGTGTCTGTCTACTTATCTGTCTGTTTGTATGTTTGTCTTTCTTTCACGGCAAAACGGAGCGCGACGATTTGACGTGATTTTTTAAGTGGACATAGTTGAAGGGATGGAGAGTAACATAAGCTACCCCTTTTGCCCCTTTCTGACCGCCCCCCCCCCATTTTAGGGAACCCCCACTTCCCTAAAATGGGGGGGCGCGAGCGAAGCCGCGGGCAAAAGCTAGTGTAAATATAAAGCGTCACATATCTATGTAACACATACATTATTATGAGCATAAAATTAAATGTTGCGATTTCTATCTACACAAGTAAAGTGACATATAATGCTATTTGACAGTCGGCAAAAGCAACAAAAGTGTTATAATAGCAATAAATAGCATATATTAAACACACACCCTCTAAGTTTCACGTCTCTATGATCAGCGGTTTGGCGCTTAGGATGCTTAGGATGATCGTTGATCCATCAGTCAATCAGTCAGGACAAAGGCATAAGTAATATATGTAGACCGTATAGATGAGAAGTTGTGATTTTCCAAATTTAAATATGTGATTGATATTGAATAATTTTATTCGATTAAAATCGAACTTTTTTCTGTTTTTTTTTCTTTTTTAGTTAAGCCAGATATTTGGCTGGAATCTCACCTGAAAATGTTGTGCTTTTAAATCTTTTTAATAAATTACCTACTTAGACAAGCGACACAGTGTATAATGTATGTACTGGTTTTAATAAAGGTTTATTTATTATTTGGACAGTCTATCATACTGTAGTTCGAGAAATGCATTACCTACTTCTCTTATACACTCCGGCATCAGATACACTTTTGCTCAGCTAGATAATTCGCCCAAACCGAAAAAAATAAATGCTCTCCGAATAAAAGACTTATCCAGTTTCAATTTTATTTACGAGCAAAAGGATCAATTGTGATGCCCACACACGCCCATGGGTCCGTATATTTGAAATTAAATAACCCGCCCTACTCTTAACAAATCTTATTATATCGTCGAGATAGAAAGGCGCCCTTTCAGAATAAACAACATCTATAAAAGAGGGTTGCTTTGAACAAGTTTTTGTGGACGAACGAGTGGATCTCGTAATAAAACGGAATTAAGACCGCGACCATTTATTGGACTTAAAATATATAGCGACAAATTATAGTTGAGGTGGAAATAACACAATGGGAAGGCTTTCGGTATATGAGGAAAAATCTTTTGCAGAAACCTTGCTCATTTTATGCCCGCTTCCTTAGAATGAAAATATGTGGATACGATTGAAACATGATGCACGGAAGATTCTCACTTAATTTATAGTATGGTTTTAAGTCAGCTCTTAGAAATATCGATGGATAATCTCGTTGTGTTTGATATGGAGAGTATTATGAAGGTACAAGTGATTAATACCTTGTCAGTAATATTAGTAGACATAGAGGTAAGTCGAATTTTTGACTATTAATATAATATTCTGTGTGATTACTTTGTGTTATTATAGTCACTATTTCTTCCTTTACTAATGCTATTACCTTTTATACCTTTTTACTTGCTACTTTCTTTACCACTAAGGGCCTCTTTCACCACCTCTGAGTAAAGTGTCAACTAATTTACTTTTTGTCAATTAAAGTGGGTTCCGAACCCATTTTAATTGAAAAGTAAATTAGTTGACACTTTACTCGTAGGTGGTGAACGAGGCCCTAAGCCTTTTTCATCTTTCTCATCTTAGCTTGTAATTCCTAGCTGCGAGCCCTACTATCCGAAACGTGCAGGTTTCCTCATGATGTTAATGATTTTATCCCTCACCGTGGAGCTAATGGTAGAAATATGTACAAAGATTCTAAAAATCCATAGGTGCTTGCTCGATTTGAGGTGCTAACGGAAGGAGCGTTATTATCCACTGAGCTACCATCGCTTACTAATGCTGCTAACTGTTAATAGACAATCATGGTAAAGTTGAGGCGTTAGTGAAAGATCAAACAACTATTATATCTGCCTCACCATCTGGTGCGGCCAGAAAGCGTTTGCTTCCATCAATTAGTTTAACGCTAAGCGTCAGACTCAGGATCTCGTAAAAGAACTCACGCAAAATGTATCTCTACTCTCACGGAATAGAGATTAGAGTTTTCTTGTCACATTGCCATAGAGTAAGTGTAACTGAACCGATAGGGTGAGTTTATATTCGCTAAATAAGTGAGCACAACAAAGGTAACTAATTAATGCTGGTGGAACGCAGAGCCGAAGGCACCCTTAACGTAATTATTGCCTAATTACCTCCGCGGTGAGAAATTATGTAGATGAGAGCAAAGTACCCCAGCACAGATGAAAGCAAAATGCTGTTTGATGGAAGATAGAACATTTTTTCAGCGAACGATATTTTGATTTAAGTACTTGTCTAATGAATAAAGATGATCTTTGGTAATTGGAATGTTTAGACTTGAGTGCCATCGTGTGCTAAAGCCCATTAAAGAAAACAATAACATTCATGGTGTAATTAAAGTGTTTGTACACTTATCTTGCAGGTTTTTTTTTACAATAATGCCTTCTTTCAGTAAAATGTTCCATCTACAATATTTTTAAGGTACTTTCCCACCATGTGGCATGGCCGTGGGACGCCCTGTATAGTACACGAGCTCACCATTGACCGGTTTTTTTTGTTATTTGTCTAGTTTTAGTGTGAGTTTCGTTTCGTGAGTGAGTTCTTATATATGTATGTACCTATAAATCTTTTTGCCTTTAAAATACATGACGTTATACTTGTATAATATAATTATTTATATGAAACAAGTTAACATTTTATTTATCACAAAAACCCAACAGCATCCCAGAATCTTTAGCTGCAAAGTAATGAAACTTTGCTAATCTATTATGAAATTCGTTATTATTTCTCTGAAGGTCAACGCAAACTTTCTTGGAACAATCCCTCTTTAGCTAGACAATGTAAAAGTTAAGGTCAAATTTGCGAGGGGTATTAAACGAAATCTGTTTATCTTCTTTGAGGTTTGAGAAAATAAGTGCGGGTGGAACTGATCGAATAATATCCCAAAAAAGGACGTCAAAGCTTAAAAAGACATTAGACTCTCATGTGTTCGGGGAAGGGAAGGTTTGTTTCCATAATATCAATATCATCTTTTTGATATGTTGTCATCTCATTTAATTATTCTGAATTTATATTTGGCTAATGTATACCTAGACTAGTGGTTCTTAATCTTTAAGTCATGAGGGACCATTTTACCAAAATTCTGTCGTATCAGGGACCACACATTTCGAACATGCGTCGCGGCGCCGTTTGCGATGTGTTGACTTGACTTATTACGTCACGTCACTTGTTTGTTACGATGTCTCCGCAGACCAATTGGAATGCCTCCAGGGACCACCACTGGTCCGCGGACCACCGGTTAAGAACCACTCACCTAGATGATATAAGATTAATTGGTAATCTATGCAGATTTTTAGGTGGAAGTGCTCGAATTACATGTAAAAAAGGTCAAAGGTTAAAAAAGCATTACGATCTCATTAGTTTGGTTAAGGGAAATGTATCTTTTTAGTGGATTGCTTCCAACTTTGTGTCTAGTAGCAGTACAATGGAAAATGTAGTACCTAAGGGAGTAGAGCACGTAGGTTTCAGTTTCACGCAGGTTTCGCACTTAGTAAGTAAAACGTGCCCTTTTTTAGAGGGGCCGTAAGTTCGAATCAAAATACTGTACAAATGTAACTGCTAATAATGTTCCTAAAATTATATACAAACAACTATACAAAAAACAAAAAACTTCATTCACTCAAAGCATGATTATGAACATTTGAACCTGTTAGTATAATCAAGTTGCGCAGTTCACTCCAATGTAATTTTAGATTTATCGCTTAAACTGAGCATGTTCATGTATTGTTAACTCTTTAGCTACCATCGCTTTCCAGACTCTAAAGCCCGAGCATAATTTTACTGTCCGAAATGTCCGGTCAAAAATCTAGGTCGTTCAAGATTTATAGAGGCTCGGACATTGAAAGCTTTAGTGGTGAAAGACCGTTACTAAAAGCCTTTCTGAAATTAAATTGGCCGATCTTAAGGTAGTTTCAATTTTCATTCCATTACAGTTATAATAATAAGTCTAAATGAAGTAACTTTTTTTAAAGTCATGAAACTGGACATTAGATGTCATGAAGTAATGAAATTGTGTGAAAAAGGAGTAAGAAGCGACAGATCGAAATCATCTTAGAAACAATAAAAGCATAGAAAAAACGACTAGGTATATACCTATTCTTTTCACTCATAGCGTAGGTACCTATTGTTTTCTTTGTTTATATTCGACTTTCAAGCAGGTAAATAATACTAAAACGAGTTGTAATGATTGAGTAATGAAAATAGTTTTCAAAGCGCGAGTAAGCTCGTATGCTGAAACGTATACGCACAGAAAAATACGCTAATCTGAAACGAATCATAATGGCGCCGAGAACAAGATTAATTTGCCGTTGATCCGTGCACATCAGCACTTGAGATTATTTGAGATTTACTCTGGCCTTGTCTTGGGGCATGAAGGGGTTTGTCATCAAATAATTAATTGTATACACCCTTGGTTTATGGTGTAAGGGTTGAAGCACACATAGCGCTCTGACGGGTTTGAAATTTATTTGTGACATACTTCAAACAAAACTCTTTACATTAACCACACCACAGAATCAGAATAAATACTTTTTGTAGTCACTCGCCCTACACTTCAACATAATATCTAGGTGTCTAAGATTGAGTGAGTAGGAGAGAGAGCCTCGCAGTGTGAGGCTCTCCCTCCTTCACAAATATGGTTAATTTGGACTAGAAGAGAATAAAGGTCCAAAAGTCGTTAAATTCGTGTTGACGTAACATTATGTACGGACAATAGCTTATCTATAATAACTTGGCATTATTTCCTCTTTGCACGTAAGTAAATAAAAATGAGAAAAAAAGTAAGTAGGTAATTTTTACTAAACTACACTGTTATTCTAAACCAAATATTGTATTACTTGTATCTTCTTGTACTTGTATCAAATCGAAGGTCCAAATACCACAATTATTTTCAAACTAACATCGAGCTGAACATTTTTATACCTACTTAATATTTTAAGTTAAGTCGTCTTTTTCACTATTCATATTTCTGTACTCTACATAATATTACTTTATTTATGAATTTGTTACAAGCGAATAATTTCAACAGTTGGATTTTTACAGTCTGATAAATATTTTCACTTATTGAATTATGTCCAGTGAAGAAATTTTATTGGAAATGTCAAAATTGTACTATCTATTTAATTTTTTTAAATAAATGAATTATTCCGAAATGTGAATAAGAGGCTACTTTATTTGGTAAAAAAAATAATCAAAAACAAAACTGTTTTATAAGAAGTAAGCGTTCTGTATTTTGTGCATTTCATGTGGCTTATAATTTTCAATACTTTTTGCAATATTAGTAGAGTGCCCTTTTTCTAAGGTCGGCAAGTAATTTCCCACTAACAATAAGCAAACGTTTTTGTCCGCGGCCACATCACTATATGATACGGCTTCCTTTTACCCGCAGGTGGAATTGAGATGAATTCTTTCTCCAAAATGGATTTTATTGTCCATTCGCTATTGTCGCGCTTTGTTCCGCGTCTAGACCAATTCCCTTTTACCATGTCTGATTAATACCGAATCGATTGCCAAGTGACCTTCACATTTCTTGGCAAGGAATTGGATAAATTGGATTAACATTTGCCTTTTATGTGGTATCGATGAATTTAGGTTTTTTCAGACACCGAGCTAGATATAATGCGTCAAGAAAGTCCTGCAAATGGTTTTTTGGGAACCTAACGAAGTTCATTTGTTATATAACCAACTAGCTTTTGCCCGCAGCTTCGTTCACACCCCCCTACTTCCCTAAAATGGGGGTTTAGAAGGGGGAAAAAAGCAGCCTATGTAACTTTCCATTCCTTCAACTATCTCCACTTAAAAATCCTGTTTTGGGAAATTAACGAAGTTCCTTGTTTTTCTTCTTTATAGATATTAAAAAAGTATTCATAAGTACATAGTAAAAAAACAACGGCATAATTTACCCGCCACACACGTTCTCACGTTTTCATATCCAAATAATACGTAGGATAAGATTGGTACCCAACGAATGTTCCGCATTTTTGTTGAAGATGGCTGGTTAGCTCGGAATATTAGCTATGCTATTACAAGCTTTATCCTGAAAGTACGAAACTTTAGCCACTTTTAGCCATAGTATCATCATACTTTTAGACTAAAGTATCATTTTGTATTGGGGTTTTCATTTACCATTTACACTTTGGGATTAACTTTTTAAAAAGTTAAGTTATATTACCACGAGCCACGATTCGGCGGATTGAGGCGGCTCGTTCATAAACGGGCCGCCTCAACCGGAATGATATCACGGCCTCATAGGAGACCGGCGTGAAGCAGTGCCTGCGCTGTGCTTTGTTTGTGAGTGAGGGTATCGGGGGCCCAATCGGGGGACAAGGGAGTAAAAAAGGTCGGAAGCGCACTTATGAACTCCACTGGTGTTGCTCGTGTCTATGGACTGCGGCAATCACTTACCAGGTGATCTGCCTGCTCGTTTTGCACCTATCGCATTAAAAAAATTACCACATGCTTATTCAACTCGGATTTTCGTATTAAAATCTTTGAGTCACCAATCAATTATACCCCGTTTTTAATCCTTAAGGTTGAACTTTTTTTCTCAAAGTTGAATGGAGTCAACTTCAGGGTGTATCCAAATATGATTATGTATTTAGTTAAAGTTACGCGCAATGCGACCTATATATACCTACTTAAAAAAAGCGCCGCATTGAGAACTCCTTTGGTTTCAGTCGGTAAAAATAAACAATTGCCTTTTTATCCCAATATAAAATAAAACAGTTACTCCGCATAGGCTTACGTCATTTGTTTATTTATGAGCTCTGTCTCTCGCTCAGACACTGAGAGAGTTAGTGAATTCATAAAGCAATCTGCCATGATCCGGTACGCATGAGGAAGGGTATTTTCGTGAGGAGGCTGGCAATTACCCGACTTCCAACGAATTATTAAAGTCATTCCGTAAACGGGGTGCCTCTGAGGAAATAAAGGTTGAGATTGGATATTATTTGAGATGTTTAGTTGAGTATGTTTAGTAATGTGCCTATTTAGACGATTTTTTCTGAAATTGGCTACCCTTTTCTTTATGAGAGGGCTATTTGAGAATGTCACGTATAAATTGATTACGTGGGAAACACAACTGTCTCGGAATTTTCTTCCAGCTTCATCAGTTTTGTGGAACGGGTTAACTGCATCAGTGTTTCCCGACGGCTACGAATTAGGTACCTTCAAAAAAAATATAGGAATTAACAACAATTTCACCAACAATGTACCCATATTTTACGCCTTACTAACGTACGTAAAACGTACTCCTTTCTAACGTAGCTCTTCCAGATCTCGATCTTCAAATGCGCCATCCAGCCAGTCGTGTCGGTAATTTATTTGAAAAGTAATGTTCTATGGTGACATATGCGCATTACTTAGTTACTGGCTCTGGTAAAAGTGATACCGGTGTCAAATTACCCTCTAAACAACAAAGACTTGTCCCAGGTGAGGTCTAAAACTTTATCGTTTATAGGTGTAGAGTCATAGGTACGATCTCGAATAAGTGAAAAACTTTTGTGATTGCTTAGATTTGCCCTAACTCCACGTAACTTACGTCTTTCACTCCAAATAATTCAGATGTCCCACACGAGCGTGATTCACGAGGCGTAATAAGAGCTGCCCTGTCGGCTGTGGCCAGTGCTTCCAACTCGATATTACTAATGGGTGTTGAATATCATGTTAAAAATTGCGAGATCGCTAAGACTTTTCGGCTGCCTAGTCACCTGTAGCCAGTGCTGCCAGCTCGTTCACGAATCAATGTTGGATATCATAGAGTAGAAATATATCAAATGCCCTTTGCCCAACGGTTGTCTGGTTGAAAAGTAGAAATCACTTTAAGCGGCAAGACCGCCGAAATTATTGCTTTAAATTTCTGTTATGTCTAGTTAAGAACTAGTTGTGAATTTTGTGCAATAAAGTGTTCTATCTATAAATTTTAAAAAGTAGTGCCAAATCTAGCACTAAAATGTTCAATAGGCAGCACTGAAAGTCCAAAGCTCACGAGCTGCGACGCCCCGCGGGAGTGTATTTGTAGCCTGTGGCGTGATACATCGTTTTTAACCCCAGGAGGCCTCGTTGCTCTGGTGGCGCTGTGTGCATGTTACGAATAAAAATATTACGTTTCCTATTTGTCTTCAACTCCAGAATTCAGATTACCGATGTTACCAGAAGAAACGCTCAGCTAAAATGGGATTGGGGTGGTAGTGACAAGGTTAAAGATCATGGGTCCAATCCCCAACCTGGCCAAACATTCGTGTGATGAATGTGTTTGTTCAGTATCTGGGTGTAATATAATTATGTATTTTAGTATTGTCTGTTGAAGTAATTTGATGTTTAGTACACTTTTAGACAATTCCAAATATGTCCGCTATCCATAACCTTTAAAGCACTTTTTACGCACTTGCAGAAGCTAAGTTTTATAGCATAAATACTATCGTCCACTTCGAAGAATCTTCTAGAAACCCTCTTGCAATATGCACACATGGATATTTGACTTATCACCTTACTCTTGTTTGTTTACCTAGTTTGCCTCAGTATACGAAAGTTTCCCAAGATAACAACAAACCTATACAACTAATTTCTGCTGAGTATGTAATGATATAGACGGAAAGTTGAACATGTAAGTACGATGTATCACAACATAAGGATTATTCTTTACTGTGTTAAGTGCCAAGATGAGCAGAGTGATGGTAGCTCAGGGGATAAGACGCGCCTTCTATAGGGGGATTCATGAATCGATTCCGAGCATGCACCTCTGGATTTTTGAAGGCTATGATACGCGCGTTTAGTTTCTAAAGCGTACGTGTACACAAACCCAAGTTACGAATATGTTCAAGCCCTGAGAGCACGGCCCGGTGTTTTAAACACTAGACAATAGGGGCTTTAGTCAATAATACGTGTAAAGTATCAGCCTATATGCTGTCTTACCTGCTGTCCTACTGAAGGACAAAGGCCTTCATAGAAATCAAATCATCGCCACCACGAAGAGATTGGGCTTAATCACCACGCTCACGAAAAATTCCAAACATACTTTTCGCTCGCCCGCGATTCAACTCCATGGGACCGCGAGATCACGGCCAGGTACTTAAACCACTAGACCAATTGGGCGTAGTTTTAGTTCTAATACCTGCTATTGTACTGCAGTTGACAGAAGTTCTTGATTCACGACAGGCAGCAACCTACTCACGAGTGCCACGTGTCGGCAGACGTCCCGCGGGGTGTATTTTGTCGCCTGCGATATATCGCCCGTACCCTGCGGGTCAAATCGCCCCATTTACGTGGATGACATCGTACTCGTTTGAGCTGAGATATTGCGGCGTTTATTTGCCTTCTTTGCTTAATAATGCGTCAATATATTTTATTGTTTTCAACTTTCATGGTCACTAACATTAGAATTAAAAGACTAAGGGCCTGCTTCACAATATATGGATAAGTTCTACTTATGCTATTTATGTATATGCTTTTTATTGCTACTATGTTGTTGCGTTTCACGACTGTCAAATAGCGTTGTATGTCATTAGTTACAATATCAAAATTACTAGGTAAGTACTCTTGATACATTTCTAACATTGAAGCTCAAGTTCTCGATTGCAGGCCACAAAAAGTTCTGTCTGTCGTCTGATGTCTCGCGGGGTGCATTCGTCGCCCCCGATGTATCGTTTGTACCCGCGAGTCAAGTGTCGCTGTTTACCTGGATTGGTTTTACCTGTTTCTTCCTAACATTATACCTATTCAATAATTCATTTAAATAACAAATTTAATTATATTTAATTATTCCAGATCATAGGTATCTTACCGCAATATGATTCGTATTATATTCGTCTACTATCGAGAAAAAGAGCAACAAACGTTACGCAACAATGCACGCAAATGTTGCTAAATGGATGATACTCAGCATAAATACACACATCAATCTGTGCATACTCTTTTATTCCCGTCAGCGGTTAAAGCGACAGATTTCCCGGATTTTCAGTATTTCCTCTTCGGACGACCTCGGGCCGCAGATGTCACCTGCGGCATACCGGTCCCCCTATGGGGTTTATTTGTATTCCGTGATACATTGCGCTTGTTCCTCTTTTAGCCGACTTTGTTCGCTCTCGGGAGACTGCTGTTTGAGATCTCATTGTCAGGATAGTCGCATGTGGAGCTTGTAAGTTCTGGATTATGTCAATGTAAAATAATCCGAATGGTACGTAATAGATTAACTTCCCAGGAAGGCCCGATTGGAGGAGGGGGGTGAAGAGAGTGGAAACCAAAGGGTTGCAGGTGTCTTTTGGGCATTTAATCGCTGAATCAGGTCCGACATGTGTATATTAAAAAAAAGATTAAATTAGTAACACAGTCCACTTCACACAAACAAAAGGCATCGGACCGTAACCTGCAAGTGAATGTACGGACGAAAAGATTTCTATTTGGATTATTATTGATAGTTATCTTTATACGTTCTAAAGGGATGTTCATGCTTTTCTTTATCTACCATTAGTCTTCATCATGGCTTTTAAAAAGCTTAATTCAGTAACACAATACTTTTAACAAGGCCGCCGGACTCATGCTGTGCGAAAAGTCAGTAATTATAGCTTCTTAATCATATCAAAATCCAAAGAATTATTAAAATGCCAGTAGTTAGCAGAAATGGTATTTCATGAATTGCGTTAGATTTATACTTCAACACAACAAAATTTTAAATTGTCCTTCAAATAACTGTGGTTCAATTTCTATCACATTTGGATTTCAGTCATTTTGTAATGTTTTCTCGTAATCTCTGTAGTAGGTATCCTAAAATGCTACCTACGTATGCTGATGCTTTATTTCGTTTTGCCGATTCACATTTACAGAATATTTTAACAACATAAGTTGTATCTAATAATTATACTAAACACAAAAACTCGCGGCAGACCAGCAGCTGCTAAGTCTTTGGCCCGAGTATTACAGTTCCTTTCCTTTAAACCTACTAACAATTTTAAACAACTTAACTATCCTATATTCATTATAGTGACCCGCCCTCACTTGATTTCGGGACATTAGTTCCACTCTCTGCCAAAAGATGGTGCTGGGTGTCAATTGCAACGTGCTAGTGTTTCGTCTTTTCTGTCAGTATACATATAAAGTCTGTCGATATCTATAGGATTTACCTCTTTATAAATAGTATGGATTAATGAATGTAATAACCTACCGTCTGCCGCGAGTTTTTGAGTTTCGTATTTAAAAAAGGTAAGGACATGATCAGTCTAGTATTGTGAGATGGATATTTTTTTTCGTCTCAGGGATTAAAGTTAATCTTGTACGTGCTACGCTCTAATTGAAACTTTTCCTATTAAATGTGGATTCTCCGTCAACAGGGGCAGAAAAAACTAATTGCCCTTTTGTTAGGTATCGGAACTATTCATCTATACCCCGAGTTTCAATCTCCTGCTTTTGTTTTAATTTATAGCGGAATATTAATCGAGACCAACAATGGATGCTTCCGATAACGCGGGAATCAAAACTGGACTTTTGATTTGCATACTGAGTTACAAATACAGTTTACAATATAAATATTTAGAGAGCTGGTTACCTTCAGATTATAGAGAGGGTCATCGATTGAGCTGTGTCGATTTGTTGGGTTGAGTGGAGAAAGATTGATCTCCAAACTTTAACGTTGGCCAGAAATACGCCAGCTCTCCGGTCACCCGTGACGTCAACCGACCTCAGGGTTAGTTCACTATATAGTGGTGGGCATGTTCATACATATTAAATTAACTTATATGATAAAATAAAATAAATAAACTTTATTGAAAAAATCGTCAGAACAATCAAATCAAAGTCTACTTAATACTAAAGGTGCAATTTTTTTTTAGTGCGCTGCCTAAACTAGGAGTATCCTGTATCTCAGGCAGAAAAAAAGTAGCAAGGACTTAATTAACAAATATATTTTACCAATAAATAAACACCTAACCTACTCACAACATACTTACTTATATAATACAAGTATTATATAAGTTAATTTATACATATTCACTTCATTGTACAAGTGTGTATTATACAAGTATAATGATCCTATTTTACACTACAATAAGAGAAATTTTGAAAGCTTCACCAATTTATTAAACACCAACAGCCTCTTCCAACTCGTTCATTCTATTAAGGCCTCAGCAAAGTCTTATCAAGTCAAATGAATATTCCAACGGCTCGCCATTGTTGATATTAACCAAACAAAGGGCGAACAAATCCGGGCATTAAAAATCAGGGACAATTGCCGCTGTCACATGCAATAAAATACCTCAAACAAAAGAATTACGTATAACCATTACGGACTAATGGTTAATGAAAATACTAGACTTAAATTTAGCCATTTAAAATACGAGTTACGGTATAACTAGTTCTTGAGTTTTATATCTCTGTTTTGTGTGCAATAAAAAGTTTATTCAATCATTCATAAGTTAGGAGAACAGATGAATCTCTCTTATCAATGCTGTTTTAGCGTGATGCCCATCGATTGTAATCTGTATAGACACTCAATTCCATACTGAAAGCGTTTGAAAAGTGATCCCAAGAGCTGTCATTAGTAGTTGTATGTACGTACAGCCACACATCATACTTTGATTAAACTGTCAAATTTCTTCAATCTTACTGTCATACACATTCGTTTGAATATCAAATGAGGAAATTTGACAGCTCGTGGTAACCTGATGTGTGGTTGACGACTGTACGTTGTACAGCTATTAGACATTTTGATTTTCAAATATACCGTCGAGTTCGAAAATAAAATGCTAACCCTAATCCATGGTAACTCATTTGAAATTCTGAAGTAAGAGCAACATCATATTAAAATGTCACTACCATAGCAGTTAAGTACTGTACCATTGGTGCAGTCGCTATCTTCTTTTATTCCTGCTAGTAATGACTGGATTCTCTTAAGGTCAAATGTGTGGGAAGGTGTCCTATACTATGTTTACCATACAGCGGAAGAGGACACCATACTCCAAGACACGTCTGCTCCAATATTGTCTAATCTACGTCAGACGTGGCCAGCCTACGCTCACTAAATATTAAACGGGTAAAGTAAACGACACACCACGTATTACCACGTATCAAGCGCGCGAACGCCAGCAAGCGAAACAACCGCAAAAAGTATAAATCCAGTCTAAGGGCGTAATAAATTGGCGTAACGAGCGTCTGGAATCTTGTTAGGGTGAGACGCTTTATAAAGCGAGCGGGACCGCCATAGGACCCGCCGCGTCCCGCGGGATCGTCTGGGAAAGGTCGCGCTGTCACGCACCTACGTAAAGTTCGCGGCTAAATGTCAAGATAAAAAAGTGGGGGAAACCAGTGACTAGCATTCCTTTAGAAGCAACATGCTTATAGTCACAAATGATTTACAGATCGTAAAAACTCAAGTAAATAATATACTTAAAAATTCATCGACGGGTTCAGGTGGGACTAGAACCCCCAACCTTCCTTAATACGGGTGGCTGTACTATCAAATACTAACCGAACCCGTAAAAACTCATTGGGGAATCTTGAAACGGGCTATACATGGTATTAAAATCAGTTGCAATGTCTGGGCAGTGGAGAGGAGGACCCTTAATCGTAACCCTATCGTAACTTAATCGTAATCGACCTGCGAATAGGCAAATCGTGTCCAATTTTTATTGTATAACGTACTAGCAAATCTCATCCCCACCACCACTTCTCCGGAATCGCTACTGATTTTAGGGACGTACTCGAATATAATAGCCCGTTTAGTTCAACCTTTGTACCTATCCGTATCCCATGATCAATGTACGTACACGTATTGTCGTACTTACCTACGAAACAATAATACGTAAATTTTACGTCAAAAGCTTTCATATTAGTTTGTAGCAACTTAGTTTGGAAGCGCAAACATCAAGTAAATTAGCATTCTATGCAAAATGTTGATTAGCCCAATGTTTGTATTTACCAATGTGAAATCGTATGGTTTTTGCTGCAAATGGTTTCATTCGATGGCCGTAATACTGTATTATCCAACCGTATGTTATTTGTCTTATGAATATAATTCATACTCACTTTGATTAATGATTTAAGGATTCAATGAGCATTGGCTTTCTTTTATGTATGAAATAATAATTATTTTTATTTATTGTGTACCTACCTGTACATGTTATGGTTTTAACATAGATGTTACTGATACTTTGGCAGAAACATGGCAATTTTTCTGTAGTGAAAAACGATCAGTCGGCTAAAAAATAAAGACGGTTTCGACGCAGCCGCGTGTCATATCGCGTAAAGCCAAAAAACCGACCACACATAAACTAAGATGTAACCATAACTTTTAGACCCCAAACTGGAAAGACTGTGCCCCTTTTCCAAGTGTCTAATTATATTGGGCGTGCGGTAGGAAAAGTTTTTCAGTGGTTTTCCCAACTTGGCGCGACGCCACAAGAGGTAACGGTGGAGGCACACTTCTGGAAGCTTTATTTCAATAAGAGTAAAGTTCAAAGTTTAATCAAATGTTGGCACAGCCACAAGGTAAAGTTTGAGACCTCAAGGTCTGTGTTTCAATGACAACAAGGTTCAAAATTGAATGTATATCTAGATAAAAGCGAGAGCGTAGCGCAAGTGTTATCGCCAGTGATACATGATATGATGACACGACTTTTACGCGTCTCATCGAATGCGAATCGAGAATTTGTTACGATTCGAACGGTGTTTGTTGTCTGATCTATGCCTGCATTTAGGGTTTTGGGGATACTCTTTTAATATTCTTGTGTTTTCTGCCGGTTTTTCTACTTTTATCACAATTCGTTCTCAGGTCGAGGCAAAATAAGTCCAGACCAGAATTTAGAAGTTCTTGGAAGATCTTAGTGTTGTGGACATCACGTTTACTCCTTTATCCGAAGTGCGATATCTCATATCAAGTTACCCTGCCGTCTCATTAGAATATGAGGGCACTTGTATTTGTGCACACACTTGTCCACTAAAATATATCATTATCTATGTCTTGGCATTATGCTGCGGGTCACCTTTTGGGCACCAAATGTTTAGTTTTCAGATTTAAAATGATATTAGTCCTTTGTTGCTTAACAAATATTTTTCTAATCCATTACATTCTACTTTATATCCTGCGTCCAAACCTGATTGTTGAGAGCCGTAGATGAAACGGTCGGAGGATATTTTTTTATTTTTCCCCTTTCACAAAATTGATAAATAAATAAAACGAACTTTATAGGGTTACATTTGCCACCGCCAATCCATTATTACGTTTCAATACACATTCAATTTCCGATACCGACAAGCGTTCACTCATAAAAATATAGCCCGTCAATATTAATATATGGGGCCGATAGCAGCCCATAAACAAACGAGTGATTCGCACTCCAATAACATTAGTCCCACCCTTTTTGTATACAATTTGCGTACATCCATCTTTGTTCTTCAATTGTTTTTCTCTATCTAAATAATGTCAATTGGATAATACAGTTTTGGTGGATTTATTATTAACAGACATGCTTTTAGAAATCGTCTAAGTCTTCGGAATCACAGAATAAAAAGGGCGGAAAGGAAAGGGATTTTTTTTTTCAGGAAACAATCTGAGGAAACCTACATGGTTTGGATAGTTTCTGAAACATGTAACAATCGTACAGTTGGTTTGGATCCCGAAGGTCAGACAGCAGTCGCTTTTTGTAATTACCTGATTCTCGAAATCCTAAATCATGATCTCAGCGTACCTCGTGCTATAAAGTGACAGCTTTGGACGCAAATAGAAATCGCACGCTAACATTATAGAGCATCCTTGCTTGACTTCAAAATGCTGAAGCAAAAAAAAAACAGTTGTTGCAAATTGGATATCCTCAATCCTAATTTCAGTCGCAAACTTGAAAGGAAATTTAGAGTCTAGAATTATTACTAAATCCAGCGCTGTGCTACTTTTCCTGCCACTCCAAATAAACCTCTCTACATCCCGGAATTCGCGAGGGGCCAGCATAAACCGGCGAGTCAAAAGAAAATGCACACGAAAATGCTCGTCAAAAATCCTAATTACCATTTATCCAGTTGAGTAATACTCCTCTAGAGAAACCCGGGATTATGGTCGTGCCAGTGGTTTATTTAAAAAGCTCGCAGACAAATTTCACCCTTCGTATTACAAAAGTAAATAAAAAATCCTTCAAATGCAGGCACGCAAGTGAGAGTAGGAGTATTTGGATAATATTTCTTGAGGTATAAAGTGATGAGGGAAAATATAGTGAGGAAATCTACACGTTTCGGAAATTATTCTGACCGTGTAACCATAATCTGGTTTGGTTTTGCTCTAAGGGTTGTGAAGGGCAATCAGCTGCAGTTTCATTATAATTCATTGTATATAAAGCTGTCCTTTTAGAGGAGTAAAGGATTTGGTGACATGGAGTGGCCGTCTGACTTATACACTTATTCTCATTAATTTTTACAGGTATTACCTACACACCTTGTAACCACAAATTTGGCAAAATATTATCAATATTGGACCGTTGAATATCGTTTCGAATTTGGATCTACGAGTATATAGCTACACATATCGAAAATATTAAACAGTACCTTAACGCCGGTTGATCTTTGTCAAATTAATTTCGTTCCATTATGTATAGCTTTTTCCGCTTAAATTTTGACTGTTTAATATTTCATACGAGTTAAAAATAATGTTTAATCAAATCCACTCCTAACGGGTAGAACTAAGGTATGCAGCAACCTTTGAGCCCTCTGCATAATATTAGGGATATCTCATAAAGGAAATACCTTTCTACTAGGCTTGAAACTGGGTATCTGCAAGAAGGTAAAGGATAAGGAACTAAAACTGTACAAAATATGATGGAAAATTGGAAACTCAGCAATACGTGACAACGTGACGATTGAATAAGTAATTAAATTCCGATATTTTAATTCGTGTAACAGCTTCATGAATAAATATATGACTCGACGTCAAAAACAAGTTTTCGTTGGTAGTACTATATTTATTTGAATAACAGTTTTATAAATCATATTGAACATTTTTTATGATTAAGTAAGGTGTGTAACAAACATTTCGTCATAGTACATAAATCTATACTCGTACTACCTACCCTATTTATTGAAATCAAAAATAATATAAGTGTAGCGAGTCGGTCTTGCGTGATTTTCAGTGGCCCGCCCTCACTACGTTTCGGGACAGTAGTTCCACTGTCTATCAATAGATGGTGTTGGATGTTGATTGTATCGCGCTAGTGTTTCGCCTTTTCGGTTTTTTATGTCGATGTCTATCAGATGTTATCTCTTTATAAATAGTATAAAGTAAAGAAGAAGATATAGAAACACTATGTTAAAGACATTGTGATGTATGTAGCTTAATGTATGACATCGTCGATATTCTATCCCCGATTCCCATAGTCATTTGACCTGTGTGTGTCGACATCGTGACATCGACACACACAGGTCAAATGACTATGGGAATCGGGGATAGAATGCAAAAAGCGCAAAAAGATAAAAGCGTTGTATTCTGGGAAACGGACATCCTTAACGGAAGACCTCTGGTCCTTTGTCCTTCCTTGTACTTTGTTAGCTCATAATACGTGATAGCCGTTGTATTGTGGTTTCGGGACAGAAATTAATAATGTTTTTTGTTAAATGTACCAAAGAAAGAGGGAGAAAGGAAAGTATCACACGATCCTTGGGCATAGGGAGAACAAGGTACTTACGAGTATATTGTCATGCTCTTTTAATGTGTACCATTCGGATAATGATGGCGTTTTGTTCTTTTTATTCTTATGTTTCTGAATAAATGCCTGCGATTTTTGTGGTCTTAAATTCTCCCTACTTTCAAATGCAAAAAGAAAATCATTAATAGCGTGTATATTTTATAAATACTTACTTTTGACGACCCGTTTAGCACAATTGTTTGAGCGCCGGTTGAGACGTAAGGGTCGCGGGTTCGATTCCCGCACCAACACAAATGTTTGTTGATGAAACAGATATTTGTGTTGGGTCTGGGTGTTTGTAGTACCTTCGTTGTTTCTGGTTTCCATAGCACAAGGGAAAACCTTAGTTTGGGGCCAGGACAATGTACCTATGTGATGTTGTCCCAATTTTTCTTTTTCTTTTCTTTTTACTTATAATTTATCAAGAAAACTTAAAATTCAATTTCTTTTTCACGCAGTTCTTGAGTGCATATTACACAGTCCATTTGACAAGCGTTGGCGCAACTTGGCATGCGCTCGACTCCGGACTGTCAACAATTTCTTGAATAAAATCTCGGATATTGCAAGGTTGTGGCGTCTTGAGATTCAACTTGTCTCGGAAATTCTAAAATAAAGCACGAACAGAGGGAGTTTCAAAGAATATATTTTAAATCGTAGAGTGAAGGTTTGAACTCGTATTTCGTATGAGACGATTGCTGCACTCGTCGATAACCATGACACATAAAATCAGTTTTTGTAAAGCTGAAAAGAACTGACGTATTTTGTTTCGATTTGAAAAACAAGAAATAAACTTATTTACTTACTTCGATGTGACTCTTTGTGTCTTGGCCACCGATGTACCAAAGCCACTCGCGGTTTCACGCATTTTATTTTCGCCGTTGCTGTATTTTATTTTTTACTTTACTGTATACAAAAACATTTTATTTCAGCTCAATCGGTTGAAGATATCTGCTTCAAAATTGAGTTGCACGATTCCACCCGAACAACAACATTTTAAAAAGTCTCCTAGCGTCACCGTTTTACACGATGAGGTGCTATGAGGCCGCAAAACAGGGCAACGTTACTCATTACATAAAAAAGACATCAGTCAGCACGTCGCGGAGTTTCTTCCACCGGAAATTAAGGCTCCTCACAGTAGATTGTACAAAGCGATACCAAGCGAAAGGTTCAGCATCGAGTGAGCGCCTAATTTGGGTAAACAAAATGTTACGGTTTTTGTTTTGAGAAAATATGAGATGGTTTTTTGTTTAAACACTTGCCTGCAGGCGTATCACGTTATATTGCGGTAAACAATAGTCTTCATTTTCATAATATTTATAAGCTTGTTTAGAATTGTTTTTTTTTATATTCATAACATGATTTTACTGAGGAGTGTTTTTTCTATCTTGTTTTACTAGAAAGGTTATTTTAACTTGATTTGGTAGAATTTGCATTATAGAGATTCTGTTAACATTACATACCTATAACCCCAACTATTCTGAACAATTCGTTTTAACACTTTTGGAAAGTCGCATAAAAAAATCTACTTTTTATACATAGCCGGTTACGTGACTTGATAATTTTGTATGGGCAGTCGAAAAAATGAATTTCAAAAAGTCACATAGAAAAAATGTTACTCAGAATGGTTGGTAGAATACGTGGTTAAAAGGATCTAAATGTTTACGGATACACACGCTCATTGTATTAATATTGAATGATCCCAGACCCTGAAATGGTCCGCCACTAATCATTTGACCTATGACCTTTTGACCAATATAGAATCTTTTGCCCATTAACGTTTCGCCCACAGAACATTAATTTGTCCCATGAACGTTTCGCCTTCTGAACAAAGAAGTGCGACCCTAGAAATTTTAAAATATCTTCTCTGTGAATAACTTTGTCCTTATTTTTGTTTCGAACTATATTTTGCAGAAAATTGTGCGCTTTGCTTGAGATAATGAGAGTGTTTCTCACAAGTTGTTCCTAGCTAGTGGTAGTCGAAAATCGGTTGGATAATAATATATACTTATTCAAATACTTGATAGAAATGGGACTAAACGCTTTTGAACGGATTTACTAATATTAAACATGTGATTCAATGGAAGTGTTGGTGTTTTAAACATGCACGACAGCCGAAGCAACTGGCTCACACCCGTCACCACGCCTGCACCTAAAGCTTTGATAAGGTATTATTACTAGCTGTTACCCGCGACTTCGTCCGCGTGGAATAGTATCTTTGGGTAGGTAGTATTTTTAATTATTTAAGAATCCCCCCCTTTAACCCTTTACAATCCCCTTTTCGCAATAAAAAAAGTAGCCTTTGTTCTTTCTCACGGTCTAGACCATCTGTATCCATACCAATTTCATTCATATCCGTTCAGTAGTTTTGGCGTGAAAGAGTGACAGACAGACAGACAGAATTACTTTCGCATTTACAAAACTATATAGTTAGGATTATGCTACTTATTAAATGACCTCTTTGTAAAATATTGCAGCACGAATATCCAACTGAGAATTACACTGAGCAGAAACCTATTCAACCATACGAGTCAGTTAGCACTTCCATTTTTTATCCATTTAGTTTTCCAGTTTAGCCCGGTTTTAAGCCATCTTTTGTGGGAGACGAGTGAGTACTTTACAATACCTCGCCGTTCCGCTAACTTTTATTAAACTTTTGAGAACTTTTCAATTGTGAATGTTTTATTATTTTCGAGGAAATTTAAGGAGTTTCGAACGAGTTATTCTCTTAGTTTTAGTATGAATAAAAATTACAAATTACGTGCAGAGAAGATGAACGTCACCAAAAAACAAGATTTGTGGTGATGACAGTCACTAGTGGAATTGTTGTGATCGTCAAAAAAAGTCCACAGATAATTTCTCAAGAGCAAATTGCTGGAGTAATATTAAATGGAAGATGCCCAAAATCATGATGAATGACAAACATGATTGAGAGGCCTACTTCAAGAAGTCAAAAATGGCTGAAAAGAATAATAAAATGCCTAGTAGGTACGTAGGTACAATCTACACAGTCAGAGATCTTAAAGATAGCCAACTTGCTTATTATTTAGATAGCCTGTAACTGGCCTCAAGTTTTCCATCAGAGGTACCTTACCTAAGCCACAGTAGTAGACAACTGTTATCTACGACTGTGGCTTAGGTACCTCTGATGGAAAACTCGAGTTGATTGTCAAGAATCTTCCCACACTGCACTCCAAAACTGTGGAATGACTTATCGCCGCGGTATTTATTTTCGGAACCGCACGACCATCAAACCTTTTATCAAAGAGCGTATTTATTTAAAAGACTCTCCAATTGTTCAAGAGCGGCTGTAATTGCTTACCACGAGGTGATCCGTCGACTCAACGCTCGTTTACCCTTATTATCACTTACAAATAAGACGCCTTAGAAATTACTCTGGAGGTAAAGGAAGATTGAGAAATGGAATAAATATTTGATTGAAAATCCATTTAACAAAGGAATGTACATCCACCTCTGCAAATAAACCCCAACGCTATTGAATTGGCTACGCATTCACTTCGGAATCTCCGGATATTAGATTGTCAAAGGACCAAGGCAAAGTCACAGATCTTGCGATAGCCATCGACCTTCAAAACGAGGAGTTAATGTAAATCCATACGGTGTTTGCTTTTAATTGAGTTTGGTTTGGACATCAAAGGTTTGAATCGCCAGATTGTCTGGCGCCAGATTGACAGGGTCTAAGATGATTCCGTACTTCAGTGGTACTTAATTGTGGAAATTTAATAGTCTAGTTGTAACCAATCGTTTACATAAGCTCCCATTATGATTTCATGTTTATAACTGACTGTTTTTTTTATTCATATCTTTACATCTTGCCTTTCGTGCCTTTTATTGTACATATTATTAATAGTACATATTGAAAAAGTTTTTCCTTAGACCTCTAAGGAAAACTTTAAATGTTATACTTTATATATATACTATAGTAGCCTGTTTCATAGGTAATTATGGCTGAAAAGTAACATTAACTGGCTCTCCATAGCGATTTTTTCAATAATGACAATACTGTTCAGTAAAGATAATTTCCCCTATGTAAAATAAGAACTTTAGAAAAGTTATCTTAGAGGTTAACTCTAAAAGTCCTCATTTGAGCTGGCTCGTTTGAATTCTCTAGGCTAAAAAACTCATTAGGAGTGCGGTTGTCCATGGAAACCATAATCCTCATAACTAGGCTTAAGCAAACTTTTGTATTTAACTACTCGTGTTTTGTTTGCAAACAAGCTTAGCAACGGAAACCCTTTTGCGAGAGATTTATTTCTGCGAGCGACGAGTGTAATTGAAACAATAAAACACTAACGTTTTAGAGTTTCACAGTTTCATCCATTTAACTTAATTCAGTCCGTCAGGAGTAGTCACACCAAGAAGTTGCCTTAATGTATTTTCCGTCAAAGAATAGAGATATCTGTGAAAAATGTCACTATACCTAAGTAAGCAAACTCTCCGAGAAATCGAAAGTTTAAAACTACTGAGTCAAAACACATCAACTGCTGAATATAAGCCTCTTCTTTATCACGTCAATCCTTACGGTCCCCTGCCAGCTGCATCCATTATTTTTCTGCTACCATTACAGTATCATTGGACCAATGGTGGTACACCAGCAGTCTACCCGCAGGACTTCCTCCCAATATTGACTGCCAATTAGGTATGTTTTATAGTCAACCTATCATACATACCTACTTACGCCTTGCCACTACCTATCTCTACTTTAGCTCGTACACTCGCGTACCAACATCAACTACCCTAGTTCTTCTTCGGAAATAATAATAAAATCATGGGCTAAGATTTTCTCGAAACACTACATGAAAACGGCTACTAAGTCGCTTAGCTCAATTCCATACAGTTTTGGAATAGAGTATGATAGGTACATAATGGTAAATGTCACAGATATTACAGTTATTAAAAAAAAAGGTTAAAATCACTATCTCAAAGTACTTTAAAATCCACTAACTTAGTGTGTTCGGAAAGACGGAAGATCCCTCCGGAATACGTAATCCATTCGAGGGAGCACAACCTTTTGTACGAGCTGCCATTCGATTGGGTTAGTGCAAAGTCGTGAGCTTTACGCGGGTTACATTTAAAACTATTACTGTGGTGGGAACTGCTGACAGATGACGTGGACTAAAATCCCTGTTTGCTATTAAATCATTGTACTTGGAATACTTGGATAGAGATATAAAAATAAATTCACACAATATCTCATACATTGACCTGACTCCGTACTAGCATTGTATTGCAGATTACACTGAACAAACATAAGTGTTTATCACATGAATGTTTGTCCAGGGTGTGGATCGACCTATCAACCTTGACGTACGAGGCAGGGACACTACCAAATGTGCCATCCGGCCAGACAAATTTAGCTAAGTCAATTTAGTCAGCCAAGATTAGCGCAAAACAGGTCAATTTTATGTCCCGGCGAAGTTTTTTTTCGAAACAACGGGACACAGGAGCAAAAAACAGGACGGTCCGTTCAAAATAGGACGTATGATCAGTTTATCTACAGGTATGCAACAACGTACATTTTTGGTTGACATATTTTATCAAGACACTGCAATGGTTATACCCCACTGTATTATTGGAAGCAACCGCTATTTTTAGACTTCTCGTATATTTTCGTTCTTCTATCTTTGAAGCGTGCAGTTGTTACTTCTGAATGTCACGGTAAAGGCCATCATAAATTGTGAATTGAAATAGAAAATCTTTCAAGGCTTGAGAAAAATAGATACGTAATACGTTGAGTTCGGATTTCATTTGTTAGTGAGTTATGTATCTGCATTATAAGCCATCGGTCGTTGGTTCGATTTATATTTGAATTTCATCTATTGCCTGATATCCGTAACACCAGCATGGAATAAGGTCAACGAGATATGATTTAAATGTATTATTGTTATATAAGTACTTTTGGAAGGAGGAAAACTAAAATTACTAATACTAATTATATACTAATAATTACTAATAGATCAGATCTTCATATAAAAGATTCAACATACAGAGATACATCGATTCTTTACCCAGCAGTTAGGACAAATCTAATTTCTATAGGTGCCTACCAACATAAAGTAGCATAGGACCTGAAGTGGAGCAGTTTACTACGTAAACCGATATTCGAATTTCATTTGGTTTCAAACTGTCATATACCGCTGTGGTGACGAAGCGAAACAGTTCTAGTATTTTTCACCGGAACATTTTATTTGTACCAACACTACGAATAGAGTTGGCTAGATCGCTTGCGTGAAATCAATCGAACCTCGCAAAAAGTCACGTTTCGGTAACGTTACGACGAAAATCGGGTTAACCCGTACTAAAACATTTTAACATTTTACTTGCATCAGGATTTTTATTTCCCTAAAAGTAACAAATATTGCATTAGGTATTTACAAACTGTACCAAATTATTGGAAAATCATCATCGTCATCATATCATCTGCTGAGTATTATAGGCCTCTTCTCTGTCACTGCCAGCCTCATCCATAGTATATATTACAATATCATCGGATCAAAGGATTATTGGCAAAACTCATTATAAGTAATTAGTTATTGTGGACATAATAGTTTTATTCGACAGAAAACGAGAAAAACCCTAGACTTGGTTGCGTGAATCACGGAATAACTACGTGAGTAATTTTCTGGTCAGGAGGGAGATAAATCTCTCAAGACTACAAGAATGTTAGGGCCAAAAACATACGAATGACGAAGAAAATCTTTGTGAAGGTGGATGCCAAGGAAAAGATATAAAAACTCTCGAGAAGTGACATGAAATAAAGATATTTAATTTTATTCAGAAGAGTTATATGCACATTGCAATCATATCATAGCCCGAACACGAATATTGCATTTCCTTTTTTCATAAAAACTGTTACTATCACTTAACGAAAATCTATACTATTTATAAAGGTCTCCACAGTTTAAAAAACATGTTTCCTTAGATTCGGACATAGGTGCTCTTCGGGTCTATAGGCTCATCGGTAGGTAAGGGGCTATATCGACGAAACTAGCGCCGCCAACCGATTTACATTGATTGTGGCGACAATATGATATTTTTTAATAAAGTAAAACATTACAGACTTAGATGCAATTGGCTTTTTCAAGATCCAATACATTATTTGTACGCGACAAGTAACAATAATGTTAATTATTGCTAAAAACGGCCACTTTTAGAAATAATTAACATCAAGATTCAAGACCGTATGTCATCACTGGCGGTCTTGCCAGTGATGACATACGGAACTGAAACGTGGCCGCTTACAATGGGCCGCTTAAGAAGGCTTAAAGTCACTCAGAGGGCAATGGAGAGGGCTATGCTCGGAATCTACTTGCGTGATCGTGTCAGAAATGATGAGATCCGCAGGAGATCTAAGGTCACGGACATAGCCCAAAGAATTGCGTGGCTGAAGTGGCAATGGGCAGGGCACATTGCGAGGAGAACAGACGGCCGTTGGGGTGGAAAGGTCCTTGAGTGGAGGCCACGCGCAGGAGGCCGCAGCCGTGGCAGGCCTCCCACCAGGTGGACCGACGATCTGGTGAAGGTCTCGGGAGTCCATTGGATGCGGGTGGCACAGGACCGATCTGTGTGGAGAACTTTGGGGGAGGCCTATGTCCAGCAGTGGACGTCTATTGGCTGAGAATGATGATGATGATGAAGATTCAAGACACCCAACACAATCTATTGGTACAAAATGGAACTACTTAAGTCCCGAAACAAAGTAAGGTATATAGAGAATACTTACAATGATATGCGCAGTGTCAGATACGCTTATTTACCTGCAGCTATACCGTAACAAGGTAAATCTATGGCGAACGATAGCAAATACAACACGAGCCCACTTTGTATATGCTAAACAATGAACCAACTTTTGAAGGAAACACGAAGATTTACCTACGTTTTGTTGAGCAAAAAGTCACGTTTGCTGCAAATCGCCCGGCTACGCGAAACTAGGTTATCTCACCTAACAAAACACTAAGCTGCAGGCACCTTACGATGAACATTGTAGCTTTTGCTGAATTTCTTACGATTTTCAGTGGCGGAACTGCTATACTTATCTATTTCCATTTTTCTCTTAATTGTCGAAACGGACCGGATGGAAGGACCATTTTTGGGACACTGGATGGGTCATTCTTTGAGAGTTAACTTTCGTGGCATTCCGAAAATCCAAAATTCCTTACAATTTCATATCAGAATCTTAAAATACGCTTTTAACTTTAAAATACATTATACTACTCCCTTCTGTCGAGCCGGCCGGCGGCCCACTATAGAGTACTTATATAATTACTTACTTAAAATTTAAACAAAAACTCATAATAGTTATGCCCACTCTAGCGTACTTAAACTCATAATAAATAGTAATGGGTAATCAGGTGCACCTGATTACCCAATACTGTATCTGCAGACACAAATATGGAAAAAGAGTACAGTATGAATACTAAGTTAATGAATAAGTTCATATTTGATTTTTACACAGCTGGTACTGTACGTCGTTTCTAATTTGAGGTTGGGATCCTATTATCTCAGATCCTTATGTTTGATAATGTTGTATATTTTGTCATACAGTTTTAAACCTTACTACTTATGTAACATGGACTTTGCTATTTACGCCTGCAGGGCAGTGGTTCCGTTGTTTAAAAAGGGTTGAAGGATAGAACGATGTGTGCATAATAAAGTTTTCATTACATGAAGTATTAAAAAGGAAGAGGTTTTACCTTCCCAAGCTTGCAACCTTAAGTTTACTCATTTTCGGAAGCAGGTGTAACCAATCTTTATTTAATCTCACAAAGTTAAAGAGGTGCTTTAATTTTTTTTCTTATCATACAAATGTTTGTTTTGTTTTGAAAAAATTTCATATTCAAGTACACTTAATAAAAAATTAGGGTGAACAAATACTTAAGCCTTTGACTACCACATTACAAGACACAACAGAAAAAGTATTGTTTGCCGGTCACCGGTGAACCCCATGACGTTCAAAGTGTTAATTTTACCTACACGTGCAACTGAGCGTGAATGGATGGTGGAAACCCTTGAATATTACTCGTAGAAATGTTGTATGATTACACCATTGCGCTCCTGGTAAGGATTTAAACGAAAAAAAAAACAAAACATACAAAAAAGACAAAGAGGGACAATTCTTAGAATTTTTAGATATACTTAGTCTTGATTACAAAACTGTACGTATGGCAGCTGGTAGGAATAAAAATCACATGTAATTAGTGCAGTCAATAAGGTGTTTCAAATTTATCTTACCTTCATTGTGAAATCGAAGTCAGACTACTTATTTGACACATATAAACGTACCTGTAAAAGAAAAAAAAGGAATGAGAAAAGTGTGATATCATTTTTATTATTCTCTTAGTTTCAACTTTCCATACTTTGTTTGACAGTCAACTCCAAAAATATGTACACACTTTAGGACTTTGTCACAATACATAATATAAGAAAGTAGAACGACCTCTACTTTTTTAGTGTATTGTGACAAGGTCCTAAAGTTTATACATTATTTTGGAGTTGACTGTACATAGGCATAAATTCAAAGTTTCGTTGATATTCTGTTCTAAATTCAAAGTTAGTTACCTTACCTTAAATTTGATACACATTGACGAAATTAACCGTTAAACTACAAACCTTGATAGAAGCTTAAAATTCACCGCATGCTTACACCAACTAATGAACCACTTTTATTGAAAGGCAATAAGGTTCATATTCGACGTAATTTAGCTGGGTATTTTGTGATCTGATCTAGTGGTGTTGGTGTTATCGTATCCCTTGCAAGCAAGGGCACGCGTGCTCGGCATGTAAAACGTTAGTCGACGTTCAGAACAAACTCGGCTGTTGATTAACAACTATCGGTTACAAGACACGTCGTAAATTACAATGTAATTTAGGTAAGTATGCTGTGTGAATGCTAAATTTATATGTTCGACAGTCGTTTATAGACCTGTTTAGTTTGGATACAGGCTTCAGTTTGTCTTAGTTGACAAATACCAGCACCAGGCCGGCTTGACTGGCCGGATGGCGCATTTGGTAGTGAAAGGTCGTGGGTTCGATTCCTATCCTGGAAAAACATTCGTGTGATGAACACTTGTGTTTGTGTATGTGGCTGTTATTAAATGTATTTAAATATTGTTGCGTTTTCTCTGTTGTCTGATATCTGTAACACAAGTGCTTAACATATTACGGGACAATAATACCCCCATTTTTACTGGTAAAGTGTTACCTATTTTGTTGACAGTTTCGTTTCGCTTTTGTGATGTTGTTATGTAGTAAGATAGATCCTGTTAATGTTATATCAGTTATAATAATGATGTTTTAGCCCTAAAAATGTTGAAATGTGTATTGTTTCTCATGTTAGTGATTTTTTGTAAATCTTTGTGATAAATATCTCTAAACCTAAACCTATGTATTTGTTTATTTCATTCCCGATGTCCACCCCATGCTTGTCATTTCTGTCCTGTAATTGCTTGATAGTGACTCAAAAGTTTAATATGTAGATATGTTTCTTGTGATTTATATATTTTAAAATTTAGAGCGGGGGTGAACGTGATCCTTCAAGGATACTATAATGTATTTAGTTGAAGTATTTATGATGATGTTACCTATTATTTTATAAGCATAGAATTCCTTTCAAAGATTACATCAATCTTAATGAACAAAGAGTTATATTAGACAACAGAATCGAGCTAAATTTGCATCCATTAGACATCACAACAGCATAATACCATGATTATAAGATACACGAGTCCCAACCTACTTATAAATTCTCAAAGAAACAACAAAGGTGGGCCATTAACGTCACTCGATGCAAATGAAATCACCACTGAAAGGGCTGGGGCGCCATAAGCAGCCACTCAAGCCAAAAATATCAGCGTGCAGCGCAAGAACTCCTAAGTGGCTAAATATTTGTACGTAAATGGAATTTAGCCGGTTTTGAAAGGGTGTTACACGTGTGTAAGGCTTTGGACCTATTGTTCATTGCACATGTGTGGACTGAAAACATTTTATTATCTGAACCTTATGGTAATTAGTGCGTATATTGCGTGTTATCATAACGTCATATGATGTCCCTGAGGGATTGAAAATGCTTTACTGCCTTTATTTGAGTGATTAACATTTTAAAATGTTTTATGCTGTTTTAATTTTTGTAGAACTTATCATTTTATCTATACTATTTATAAAAACAGCGGAAGTAGAACGACGGATTGCACAAGCGTGGGCTGCATTTGGTGCCAACAAACAAACGCTATGTGGAAATATACCCCTACACCTCAGAGTTAAAGCCTACGAACAGTGTGTCATGCCTGTGCTTACTTACGGTACAGAAACCATGACGCTGACGCAGAAATCGGCCATGAAGTTCCGGGTCGCGCAGAGGGGCATGGAGAGATCAATGCTTGGAGTCACCCTGCGGGACCGCAAACGTAACGAATGGATCCGAAGTAAGACAAAAGTCAAAGACGTCATGGCTGTCATAGCGAAGAAAAAGTGGACGTGGGCAGGACACATTGCGAGAATGGACCAGAGACGCTGGACAAGGCGGGTTCTGGAATGGAGACCCAGAGAAAGCACCAGAGGGCGTGGCAGACCGCCACAGCGGTGGGTGGACGACATACGACGACACGGAGGTCGAGACTGGATGAGTCGGGCCCAAGATCGCCAAGAGTGGGAGAAAAGGGAAGAGGCCTATATCCAAGAATGGATAACTGAAAGGCCAATTTATATGTTCGACAGTCGTTTATAGACCTGTTTAGTTTGGATACAGGCTTCAGTTTGTCTTAGTTGACAAATACCAGCACCAGGCCGGCTTGACTGGCCGGATGGCGCATTTGGTAGTGAAAGGTCGTGGGTTCGATTCCTATCCTGGAAAAACATTCGTGTGATGAACACTTGTGTTTGTGTATGTGGCTGTTATTAAATGTATTTAAATATTGTTGCGTTTTCTCTGTTGTCTGATATCTGTAACACAAGTGCTTAACATATTACGGGACAATAATACCCCCATTTTTACTGGTAAAGTGTTACCTATTTTGTTGACAGTTTCGTTTCGCTTTTGTGATGTTGTTATGTAGTAAGATAGATCCTGTTAATGTTATATCAGTTATAATAATGATGTTTTAGCCGTAAAAATGTTGAAATGTGTATTGTTTCTCATGTTAGTGATTTTTTGTAAATCTTTGTGATAAATATCTCTAAACCTAAACCTATGTATTTGTTTATTTCATTCCCGATGTCCACCCCATGTTTGTCATTTCTGCCCTGTAATTGCTTGATAGTGACTCAAAAGTTTAATATGTAGATATGTTTCTTGTGATTTATATATTTTAAAATTTAGAGCGGGGGTGAACGTGATCCTTCAAGGATACTATAATGTATTTAGTTGAAGTATTTATGATGATGTTACCTATTATTTTATAAGCATATAATTCCTTTCAAAGATTACATCAATCTTAATGAACAAAGAGTTATATTAGACAACAGAATCGAGCTAAATTTGCATCCATTAGACATCACAACAGCATAATACCATGATTATAAGATACACGAGTCCCAACCTACTTATAAATTCTCAAAGAAACAACAAAGGTGGGCCATTAACGTCACTCGATGCAAATGAAATCACCACTGAAAGGGCTGGGGCGCCATAAGCAGCCACTCAAGCCAAAAATATCAGCGTGCAGCGCAAGAACTCCTAAGTGGCTAAATATTTGTACGTAAATGGAATTTAGCCGGTTTTGAAAGTCTGTTACACGTGTGTAAGGCTTTGGACCTATTGTTTATTGTACATGTGCGGACTAAAACATGTTATTTACTGAACCTTATGGTAATTAGTGTGTATGTTGCGTGTTATCATAACGTCATATGATGTCCCTGAGGGATTGAAAATGCTTTACTGCTTCTATATGGGCGATTAACATTTTAAAATGTTTTATGCTGTTTTAATTTTTGTAGAACTTATCATTTTATCTATACTATTTCTAAAAAGATAATTTTTATAGAAATCAGACATCAAAAAAAAACCTTATATAGGTACAAACCGAAAAGAGGAAACACTAGCGTGATGTAATCATCGGCCAACGCCATCTATTAATAGACAGTGGAACTACTGTCCCGAATCGAATTGCGGGCGGTCCACTAGTAATAATATATGATAATCAATATTGTGTGAGACACTCTATACAAGTCATACTTCGTTTATCGGCTGCTTGAAAAACTTTATGCACACTTAAAACAGGATTCCATTATAGAGGGTAGGTATTACCATACATATTGTGAAGAATGAACTAAAAATAAAAATCTCATAAATCATAATAATGTTCAGAAATTTGGAGAAAGGTTCCTTTTCATACTAGACTATTCTAGCGATCTCAGCTCAGACGTCTGACTACAACGAGGATTGCTTGTACCTCCCAAGGGGTTTGCAAGTCAAAACCCTATCATCCGAAACTTAGACGGCATTCTCCTGTAATTCTAGTTCCATTACGATGCCTTAAGGTACGCCTGTTGCACGGGGCTTGTTGTTACAAAGTTACTAATGATATTTAGTGATACTGGCAGTACCTATATTGTTTCTGCAAAATTGTTTTTGCAAATATTTGACATTAACGGGACTAAACGCAAGGATATTTAAATAAAAGTACATGAAAGCACTTATTGTTTAACGTTTCGACTGCGTTACAACAGCCGTGTGCGGCGGCGTGACGGTGGTATTTGTTTGTATAATGCAACTTGAAGGATTAAAAACATTTGAGACTGATTTTCGTTAGTGATAAAATAACAATTTCGCATACCACAGCCGTCTTTGCAGCTTATATAAAGATAAAACATTATTTAAACACGATTTTCGACATTTATCTCTAGATTGAGATTGCAAGTCTATCTAATGACATCTCTACTGCTCATAACTTTAACATACCTTCGACACAATGACGAATTCGAATCCCCAGAATAGCAACTTTTTAATCCTTTCGAGAAAACGTCCTAAATCGAGAATTGGCCAAATTAATGAAACGTATTGATATCTCTTATATGACTTCATTGTCGACAACACGAGAATAAACCCTCTGAAGCACGGCCGAGGTCCGTAAATCACAGGATAAAAGCGCACAAAACAATGCGAGGACATTACGAGGCAGGCATCTGACCGACAAAGGACATGGTGTATTTAATTACCTCTGTTTGTGTTACAGCCCCAACAGACTGAGAGTTCATGACAAAATGTACGCTATAAAGACAGATTTTTCCTGAGTCTGATTTCCGCACTCAGCAAATTTTAATTGTCACTCAATTTACCCTTATTTCAATATCTTCGCATAAAGATTAACTTAGACATTTCTTAAGACATGCATGAGTGTAATTAAAGTTACCTACACTATTACAGGATCCAATATTAGTGGAAACATGCAAACTGATTGACGCTTAATTACTAATAGCTGTTAGCGATATCATATTTGACAATTTCATCCGAGGTGAACATTGAATGATGAACTAGCTGATTACAGGGAACTGTTGGATCTATACATACAATACTAATGTTGTTTAAAGTTCACTTAGTCATGAAAATGGTTTTGCATTAATCATGCATTTGCCTTTATAAATTAAAGAGAGATACCATCATTATAACTTAATAGGTTGCACGGCAATTTTATAAGCAACTTGACATAAACGGGACTAAACGCGAGAATATTAAAATACAAGTACGGACAGCCGCACATCAGGGTTACTACAATCTGTCAAATTTCCTCTGTTGATATTGAACCAAACACGTTTGACATAAAGGTGAGGTTCGATTGAAGAAATTTGACAGATTGTAGTAACCTGATGTGCGTCTGTCTGTACATAGCACTTGTGACCACTTACACTTACATACTTACACATGTGTGTCCGCTTGTGACTACGGCTGATGTAACGCAGTCGAAACGTGAAGCAGTAAGTGCTATAGCCGTTGCGTTTAGTCCCGTTTATGTCAAGTAAATACTAATATTATACAAATATATAATGCAACGCGAAAGTTTAAAAACATATAAGTAATTTACTGGAAACCCAGGGTGGAAAGGGGGGTTACAGCTTGGCAGCGGACTTGTGACTCTACTGGTGTCGATGGGCGGTGGCAGTCACTCATCATCAGGTGATCTCTCGGACGGATCGTCTGCCACCTATCACCAAAAAAGAGAAAAGGACTTATCTTCCTTAAGAGCCGGAAACGCAGTTGTGATGCCTCAGGTGTTGCAGATGTCCATGGGCGGCGGTAATCAATTACCATTAGGGCGCTATAATGTAAATAAAAATTACGAGTCCCTGCTTTAATGAAGTGCGCCCGTGGCCAAGCTAAACAAGTGGAAATAAAATTCCTCCGTAGCTCTCACTCTAATAAGATCAGTACAAGTGGCAACTCTTATTGAAACGGCGATGAACCCGCAATCCCATTGTGCCTCGAGTGGGTATTACTGCGCCTGGGAGCCGGATGAAGTGGCCATAGCTGTGATGGCAGTTTAAAATTGTACTTACTGAGAAAGCCCTGATGTTTTAAAGTATGAGTGGTAAGATTGGGTCATAAATTGGTTTTAATAAAGATAAACTTAGAATGGGGACTATCACGTGTGAAAAATCTGCTAGATAGCATGTCTGTAGACTGAGATCTATCTACACCATGATTGGTTACTTTTGATTTGAGATGTCATAATGTTACTAAATATCCAATGACGTTGTCAAAGTCAAAGTCAAGTATTCTATATTTGCATAGGCATTGTACACAGCACTTACAAATCGTCATACATAAAGAAAATATTTAAAACTATTTAAAGATAATGTATATGATTTAAATGAAATTAAATATATATCTTGATACATAAGATATACTTAAAAATAAATAGACATAATGCAATTCTACCACCGGTATCGGAAAGTTGATTCTGACAAGAAGATCCGGCAAGAAACTGAAGAAGTTAGATCTCAGTCGAATAGTACCAAACTAGCAGATTTTTAGCACGTGTCACCCTAGACCTCATCGTCATCTATCAGGTGTGACTGTGGTCAAGCGTTGGCCTATTTCTAATAAAAAATATTCACATTTATACCATTCGCTTGTCGGTGAGGGAAAACATCCCGAACAAACCTACACGTTTTGGTGTTCTGCTGGGTGTTATACGTACTTATGCGTATTTTATTATGTCCTCTGTTGTCTCATAACTGGAAACAAGTCAATGTTTGAGATTTTGTATAAATTTATTATTAATTTACAATAATGCCGCGAGACACCACCTCTAAATCAATGTATAAGTTTAACGTCGTAAAGCCTAGATAGCAGACACAATAAAAATCAATTGTTTTATGCCTTTTAAAAGGTTTTTAGGTCTTATGACGTTAAGTTCTAAATCTTTAACTTATTGAACACTTTATACTCCTAGTTCTTAACAAACTACTGCACTATGCAGCCAAAATAACAAATTCTCAAGCATAACATGATTGATGATGTTACAAGAAGCGAACGTGAAATTTTATACTTAAGCTGAGCGCACCGAGAATAATAGGCCAAACAAGGCTAATAGCGGCACACACTCGCTCGGGAAATGGCTTCAAGCGCAAGGAGGAGCACAATATTGAGTTACGTGTACGGGAGTATAAGGCTCATACTCTTTACATGAAATGTTACGGAAATAAAAAAAAACAATCACTACATAGCTGCACCCCGCGCGGTGGTAGAAATTATCTTTATATGTAGTTTATTTGTAAAGTCCCGCCTTTACTTAGTAGTTCCAAACTGAACCAATAGATGGCGCTGGTCGTCGAGTAGATTGCGTTAGTGTCTCATATTTTTGGTTTACCTATAAGCTTTGTCACTGTCTTATGCCGCGGAGGTTAACTATAGCTCACCAATTAAAAGACCAGTAAAAAGTACAAGATATTAACAAAACTTTGCGTAACATTTTCTAGCTCGTTGACCCTCAGAGACGGAGACTTGAACGTCAGGATAAGCTTTGACCTGATCCTCGCATCGGCAACTCAAATTGACCTCTGTAATCCACGGATGGGGGACCAGATAAATTGAATGAAGCTTTACATCCAGAGCTACCCGAATGTGAAGGTTTTCTTTGCAATGTTTCCTTTTTACTATGGACTTAATCCTCTTTGATTCGAACTTTTTATTTTTAATATTAGTTTAAAATGTTTTAAATGCAACTCGTTCTAATTTAAAAACCAGTTTGTCAATTGTTTATTCTATTTTTCCTACCGTTCTAGTCAAAACTTCCATCAGTAGCCAATGCATTAACCAGAGACTAATTATGCAAAACTAGTAGAGCCGAGAAAAAAAAATAAACCAAATTTTTGCTAAGCATGTTTTTCTGAAGTCAGTAGAAAATAAAGGTATCTTCCTGAATTAATTATTCAGTTATTACTTATAGATAATGAATACCGCAATATCAAATATAGGTAAGTAAGTCAACAAATATAAGACAGTACGTGCCCCTATTTATATTTGTTGACTCACTTACCTATATTTGTTAAGGAAGAGAAATTCGTATTACCCATAACTAGAATATTTACATCACGAAATCTGGCGACACACACTCCTGCAGGTGGCACACTCGTTTTATAAAAATCCATACATGAAGATTTTAAAATCTGGAATCTGTATTTGATATCGGGTATTTTATTTGCTTCGCTCACGCCGCCCCTCCTCGGGAAAGTCTGGTGATTTAAAATTAAAATCCTTTTGTAAACAAAAAAGGATGCTTGGGAATATAAATAGAATTTCTTAACGGGTATCGAACGTGATCGGTTCATAAATGTTTTACGACTGGCATCTGTTTACTCTTAAAGTATTTATAACCTACCATTATTGAGTGAAGGCCCTCGCAGTATATGGGCACGTAAACATAACCCTAGGGCAATAAGAATTAGTGAATAGGTAGATGAATTAGGTGTAACGAGTTGGTACGGACAGCCACACATCTGGTTACTACAATCTGTCATATTTTCTCAGTTGATATTGAACCAAGCGCGTTTGACATAAAGGTGAGGTTCGATTGAAGAAATTTGACAGATTGAGTAACCTGATGTGTGGCTGTCTGTATATAACAAAATAAGTAATCGTGTCTCTTGGACTAGTCCTAGTAACTAGTTATAGGTAAACCAGTTCATCGTAACTAGTAATGTAATTTATTTAGATATTTGGCAGGTACATAGATAATGTATTAATGGCGTCTATCATGTTCCCATTCGTCTGGATAACAAAGAAAATAATTATCTTGATAATTTCTTACCTTCTTTACAAGTCAATATGTGTTTAATCAGATCAATGAATCTCTTAATAACCTTGTTTGAAGTATCACGTAACACAGAACAATAGCGAAAACTCCATTATAAAAGGCGGTTTTAATCTAGAAATTCTTTGCCACACTCGATAAGATTTTAAGAAATTGCTTACTGAAATTGTCTTTAATTACATTTCTTTGTCCGACCAACTTATTTTAACAATCTTCTATTTCTATAACACCAAGATAAATGTTAGCTATAACTCTTCGAAGGAAGATAAAGTCGGGTGTAGTCAGTATAATAATAAATCTAGCCTGGGAGCGGTTTGGTGCCATCTCGACAGGTTCCTAGAAGCGCGGAGTTACTTATCTAGGAATCCATCATGACAGATAGCGGACAAACGAATCTTGCAATGTAAGTAGATAATTATATTTGGAATAAAATTGAGGGTTTAATTGTTACGTACTGTGAAGCTAGAAGTAGTTCTTTAGTTCTTCGAAGTAAGCGATATTCTCAAGTTTTTTATTAGAGATTAAATACAAGATATTATTGAATCCAAAGTACTTAAAATGATACCACAAAGTTTCGATCTTGAAAGCAAATACGGTCACCAAAGACCATAACGTACGTTTATGTTGTGAAATTGAATTGGCTTCGGCAAATATGGTAATATAGAATGTAAATCTATAGCTTTGTTACCGAGCATGCCACTCTAGTATTCGACAAACCTTCTCATTGCTGTTTGGAATTTTTATCAGTCGCAACATAAGGTATGTAAGATTTTCCGTAAATTGATACAGAAACATTCAGCGGAATCAGAAGTTGTTGAACAGACAAACATACGTTTATCCGCGAAATTTCTATTGAACTATTTGTGATATTGAACCAAATGTGGTTGATATTAGGGTGAGAGTTGAATGAAGAAATTTTACAGTTTTTAGTGACCCAAGTTTTGATTTTCTGAACAATTGTTTGTTGTTGGTTTATTTTTAAAAAGATTCCTATATTTTGTAGTAGTTTCACAGGTGTTTGTTTCATCTACAAACAAACAAACTGCAAGCACACACAAAGGGCAAGCTGGTTGACTAACAGAAAAGAATATCATTGCGTAGAGACAATATTGCACGGTAAGTACTCACATCTTATCGTAGGTAACTAATTTCAAAAATGAAAATTAATAAGTATTATATTTCATATTAATCCTGTCAATAAATCCTAGATGGATTTTTTAAATTCGAACGAAGTAAACACACTTCCCGAATGCATTGAGGATTCTTCTCGCCAGTTAAATAATTTAAACTAGTTCCGAGAAGATTTAACTAGAACTGCCAAGGCAGAGAAACTCAAGAGTTATGTAATCTTGCTTAAGTACTAAGAATTGATTTCTATTAGCATTGCTAATAAATTTGATTACAGTTTGGGTGAAATGAATGCTCTGGCAACTTAACTCTCAAAAAATGGTAAATAAATTATTGAAGTGCACTCCAGAAAAGAGACAACAATAAATAAAAATACATACATTGGCGTCGTGTACCTACAGTAGCAACTGTATACGAAGCACATAAAAACATAGATCATAAACTTGGTCTCCGTAATAACGTTCCCTATACATATTTAATTAGATAAGTTTTGTCAACATTAATTACCGCCAAATCCGAAGACGGATGGACTGTCCGCGTATCTAATTACACACAAGTGCGGACAGCCTCGGGTCACTATTTGCCCACAATTATCGCAAATTACGATCTCAACACATTGGACTGAACTAGAGTCTAGGACAAAAACATTTGATACAATCATTTCTATTGTTCAACGGTGATTCTTACAGTAGTTTCAACGTCCGTTTATGGTTAATAAACTACATTTGATGAAATTTCATTTACTTAATCTAGGTGAATCTATCAATTCAGAATGTTATAATATCAAGAAAAACCTACTATATTTTTCATGTTCACTTTTATCCGTATTGTGTTTTATTTATTAAGTGATGTTTGATGCTTAGCTGTTCTATTAATCTTAAAGACTCCTGGCATTGGAAGTGTAATTCACGATCGCTTATTATAAGGTGACCCGCTTACTGGTTTGTCGTGTACAACCTCCATACCTACACTACAAAAACAAATATCTGTTATTGTACTGTTCTATTCATTTATTTATTACACCCAAAAACCAAACAATCACAAGTGTTCATCACACGAAAACAAAAGACGTTTCAATTGAAACATGGATCATATTTTGGAGGTTGTTTGGAAGCAACAGATGAAATAGCGCGTATGAGCCAAGTACGAAAACAAAACACATGGAATGGAAAAAATAGAAATATCAAAAAGCAATATTGAGAGGTCACGTCAAAGCCACGTGTGACAACTGTACTGCAGTGACAAATTGAATTGTGACCTAGCGCGAAATTCGTCGGCAGTGAGGCCTAATGTTGTTATGAAAAACTACTCAACCTGTTAGGGAAATCTATGAAGCTCTTTTAAAACATAATATCTGAATTAGAAAATATAAGTAAATGTTTTTTGAAAAGTTGTTTCGTAGTAGTTTATGTGTTCGTAGCATGGCAAAGTTTAGTAGACGCGTGCGAGAATAAAAAAAAACGGGGCTTGGCGAGATTTCTACTAACATTCGCGAGTGTTCTGAGAGCCCTTTATACTTTCATATGAATTTTTAAGTATTTGGACCTAAAATACTACGATAAGTAAAAAGTAGAAATGATTTAATAACTGCAAAAATAGTTGGTTTTTGTTATTGAAAAAAATTCAAAATTAATTTGCATAATTCTCCCATTTAACTGAAAAGTGATCGTCGAGGCACATTCTAAGTCCAGTAACTATTAATAACGTAAATATTGTAATTATAACTTGTTCTCCTTTTGCCGCATATTCGTAATTTCTGTCTGACCCAAAGGTTGACTGGCAGACAATGCCTCTTGACATTAAGGTCGCCTATTGTACGAAGTTTTGTGCAATAAAGTTGTAAATAAAAAATTACTTAAAAATGAAGAAATCGTCAGATTGATACTTATATTGAAAATTAATGTGTAAATATAGATAAAGATGTAGAGATATGGTGTCCCTAAGGAAGTCACGGGCATAAATCGTTCGCGTATCGTATCTGATGCGATTCCCCAAAAAATTACCCGTAATGCGGCGAGATTCGCGCCGATGGCATTTTTATGAGGGTCATCTATGATAGGAACGATCATCAGTTGTACCTTTAGCCGCAAGAGTGATTTTAGGATATAAAAATGCTATTTGGCCTTTTATGAAGGAATCGGAAATGGGATTTGCGTCTTGAGGACAACAAAGTATTTGGATATTTTATGCGATGCATGCACACGTGATATTTTCGATGATAAAATAGAATAGAAGAGAATGGGTTATTACCAAATAACCGAATGAATGAACGAGTGGGTCATGATTGGCCGAATGGCGCGTTTGGTAGTAACCCTGCCGCATACGCCAAAGGTTGTAGGTTCGATCCTCACCCTGGAAAATATTCGTGTGATGAACACTTGTGTTTGTTCAGTGTCTGGGTGTTATAATATGTGTCTAAGTGATTATTATACATTTATTTGTGATCCTCTGTTGTCAGATATCTGTAACACAAGTGCTTTAGCTACTTAGTACGGAGTCAGGTCAATGTATGAGATGTTGTGTGAATTTATTTCCTTAAATGCTCCATTGAACCTGTCAAAACATTCTAAGTGTATTTATTAGTCCACTCTTAACAACTTCATGTAAAAACGAATAACAACAAAATAAATAAGTCCTCAAAAAATTTGCTCTCTAGCATTCGCCATGGTTCAAGGTTCAGATTGAGAACAGCTTGGACGTAACCGAATGACACGTGAGGTGACGATAAGCTGCTTTGAACGAAGCCTATACTCACCCGAGTGTTCGTGATAGCAGTTTTGTGTTTAGCTTCAGCGGGTTCGGTTATGACGAGGCGTGACGGTGCATCGCCGCTGCCGTGATTGTTTGCGTCGCATTAATTTTCACTGACTTGCATATTGCGCGATGGTTGAGCTGGAATGGACGGCTCGTACAATATTGATAGGTGTTTATATTGTGACGGAAGTAGGCTTCGCGGGGAAATTAACCTTTTTACCATGTATACTAAAATACTTAAATTGCGGTGTATTTATGACGTATTAACTACTTACTAGACCTCGTCTAAATCAATTTTCCTAGGTAGTTTTTATGGTAATGTACCTACATCAAATATATTATTTTGATGTGATAGGGGAGACTTTAGAAGTGTTTTTCGCGCAAACATTTGATCAGTTCTGGCTTTGAGAAATTCCGATTTTTTTTTCTAAACTTGCATGAAATATTGATGCTGATCACAAAATACATAGGTACTTACCAAGTTGCAATAATATAGGTAGGTCTTATAGTTTTGGAAAAAAAGGCTGTGACATATGGATGGATGGACAGAGTGACAGACGTAACGACTCTAAAATTATTGGTCCTGTTTTTGATATTTTGCTACGGAATTCTAAAACGGTAATAGAAAAAGAAGTGAGCTGATTGACTGCACTCAATATACATTTTAGAATGAGGTGAAATCAGCTCTAAACAAACTGTCGGAAAGTTCGCAAATGACGCAGGAGGCCAAGTTCGCCATTGAGCCGGTCACAATATTCTGAGTGTTTTTGTCAGACCACACTAAACAGTCTCACGTAAAAAAGAATCACAACAAAACAAGTCTTCAAAAAGTTAGCTCACCTGAATTTTAGCTCATTTGCTTTAGTTTACTCTCTCCATTTACCAACATGTGGGTGACTCTTTGTTTTTCGTTGAAAAGTTTACTGTTTAGTTTTTGCGGTAAAATTTAATGAACCACTCCCTGTTAAACTCGACAAGATTTGATGTTCCAAATAGAATATAATTTCTTAAACATATTGTTTTTTATACTTACTTTGATGACAACGTCACATGCTTGTATTTATTTAACAGGGGTTATTATTAAGGTTATTTATAAATTGAATAAAAAATCTTTTTAGACGTTGCAGCAACAGCAGCAATTGTATTGTGCCAATACTATTCGTACCAATTAATGAAAACGATTGACTACTACTCTAAAAAATTTATAGTCTTCAAAATTATAAACTGAAGATTTCACGCACATAGACTTTTTCTCCGTTATGCTAATAAAAAGGTCACTTTAAATGTCATACATCACCTAAAGTGGTTTAAAAGTATATTAATGTCTTGTTCTGTAGACATCGGTAGGTACCTTCTACTACGAATATGCTACGACATGCTACGAGCTACGGATCGCTTCGAGTTTCGTTCATCTATTTTACTTGGAAACTTACGTAGATAGATTGCTCAACTATTGCCACCAAGAAACTTACTTTAACCCTTGAACGGTCGTGCCATTTCGTGACAACTAAAATATGCATGGCCGGTGGAATGGAATATTCCAGGGACTTGTTGAGTTATTTCTGTTACGAAAAGTACATGTTTTCGTTTACACTTATAATAAACTATAAATATGTATTGACATAATGAATACAAACAAGTCACACGAATGTGTGTACAGCGTGGGGATAGAACCTTCGATATTTGGCGTATGCTACCAAATGCACTATCGAGCCAGTGTAATGAGCAGATTTAAATTGCAAAATAAATATTGTTTGTCTTTTTCTTAGAATTTAATATTTCACTTTGTTCCTTCAATTTCAGGGCAGTCCACGATACTTTTCCAGGAAAGCATTGTTGTAACTTTGTTATATTTGAGACCGGGACTCGGCGCTGATGACTTCCTGATGAGACGCTTGACATAGTTATACCAAAGCTATATTCGTAGACTTTGGAAGTTTCCGTGACCTGCAGCTGTGGCATAATTTTGTTAGTAAAACAGGAAACGCCCTAATGACATTTTCTAGGAACATTGTAAATTAGTGATACTTAACATTGTTAGCACATAAAATAACCAAAATACTCGAATTGAATGGAGGAATAAATCAGAGCCTAGTAGTAGGTAAGTAAGTTAACTTGAAAGCATTATTTTCTTCACATTTCATTTTATTTTTGCAATGTGACTTTTTTTACCTTGGCTACCATTTCACATTTATCTTTTTGATGGGATGTTATCTATATCTATCATCGTTCAATTTATTTAAATTATTTTGTAATTTAGAATGAAAGTGATTTTGTTTTTGGAATCACGTTATGATAGCAAAACCATAAAAACTAACCAATCTGAATACTTATATTGTTTCAAATAACTTGTCCTCCTTACTATTTTTTCCCTCACCCCAAGATAGTAGTAGAATAAATAAAAATAATAAATAAATAAATGCGCCAGACAATCACATCAATCAACCTGGTGTCAAACTAGGACAACTCCTGTACTATGAGTACCAGATGACGTTAATCAATTGAGAACCCGGGACCTTTTACGCTTCGGGCGACCTTGGCCACTGCGCTATCGAGGCTGTCGATATCTCATAGATTTGACCTGTTTCCACCCGTATGGAAGTACCCGTAGTCTTATCCACTGAGTCTCCATCGCTTATTTTCCGTCATAAAGCAGATGGATGAATATACGTACAATCTTGACGGGTATTTTTGCGAAAGTACGTCACTAAGTTCACAATATCCGTCGAATGACGCTCGTATGTTCTGTATGGGGTGACCCGCTGTCGCTCAAGGGACGCCGTTAAACTTTGTGAAAGACCCTGTAATAATGATATTAGAATCCTTGCTGAGGAATTCGGATTTAGTTTGCAAAGTGCTGCAATTCTAAGGTAAACTGGGTTATTTGGATTATATTGCAGGACTTGAACTTATAATGTGGGTGAGTTAAGATACAACTAAAACTCATTTAAAAATATAATTACGACTGCCTTGTTGGTATGTTTGTGAAATGCGTGGACCGTTTAACCGTGCGAGAATCACGCTTCAGCATGAATGGGCCGGCTCGACCAAAATGATACCACGGCCTCACAGAAGACCGGCGTGAAAATATTACGCCAGCGCTGTGTTTTGTTGAGTAAGGCAGGGTACGGGGAAAAGGGGGGTTAAAGGTTGGTAGCGCTTTTGTGACTCTACTGGTGTTACAGCTGATGACTATGGGTGGCGGCAATCGTTTACCATCCGGGATCTCTCTATTTGCTTGTCTATTTTATTAGGTCTACTTACTTACCTTTAAATTCTAACTTTTAGTTTTTGTTTGAATATTCTATTATATGTTTACCGTATTAAAGTATTATTAGGTTGACTGCTTTACTGATGCGTCCAAATTCTCTTGAATGTGGACAATAGAGAATCAATTGTTTTTGGCTTTAACATCGTAAGGCGCAGACAGCAGACACAATAGAAAATCAATTGTTTTTGCCTCGTATGAGGCTTTTGGGTGTTACGATCTAGTCTGTAGTAACTACACTATCTTCGCTAGTAATTGGAGATAATGATATTAAAGTGCAAATGTAGTGCACAGGCGAGGATTCTGGTCGATCGTCGAGATGCACCGATTGCATTAAGCAGCTCACAGCTATGCGCTTAATCTGTATTCCCGCAAGAATACTGGAACTTAAGTATTTAAAATAAACGGAATTTTAAAATTTATAAGACCCCTGACTAGTTGTCATAATGTATGCATTCTACTACTCGAGCCCTTTTGTTTGATACTTATATTAAGTATAGGAAACAAGTGAAAATATGAAATTCCTAATTTTGTGGTGGCAGCTATCTAAAGTTTGCAGCCATCTTATTTAGTGTGAAAGATATAGGTTATAGCCCAACTATTATAGCGGTTCATCTGTTTAGGACAGACCGACACACACACACACAAAGACAGACAAACAGACAGACTCGTCAAATTTATAACACAACTAGTGGCCCGCCCTCACTTCGCTTCGGGACCGTAATTCAGAAATGAACCAATAGATGGCACTGTGCTAAATTACATCGCGCAAGCGTTTCTATACAAGTTATCTCTTTATAAATAGTATAGAAGATATTAATTTATATTGTAAACTGCTGTGCCTTTGGAGGTTATGATTATAAAATTTGAGAGCACAGGCCCGATCGGGCCTTAAGGTTAGCAGCGCACTTGTAACTTTACAAGATGTTGCGGTGCCTATGGGCAGCGGCAATCACCTACCATCAGGTGATCCATCCGCTCGCCTACTACCTATCACATAAAAAATACTTAAGTTTATCTCAAACTTCAATGCTTGCGTACTACAAGTTTATATAAAGTGTACAAAGCATTATTATGATAATATTATTTCGAAAGGGTCTGGAGTCCTCACGATCCACATTTTGCTGGAAATGAGAAAGTTCATTGTGTCCGAGACTTGCATACAATTTTGGGGTTCACCCTGAACGAAACCTCTTTAAGGCGACGGATAGGGCACACTTGCGACGCCAATTTATTTAAATGATTGCTAGTTTTATACCGTGGGAGAGCCACGCTTCGGAATGAATGAGCCGGCTCGACCGGAGTGCTACCACGGCCTCACAGAAGACCGGCAGCGCCGTTGCTGTGTTTCGTTGAGTGAGTGAGGGTACCGAACGCCTAATTAGGGGGAAAGAGTGTTAAAGATCGGCAGCGCACTTGTGATCGCAATTGCTTACCATCAGGTGATCCACCTGCTCGCCTGCTACCTATCACATAAAAAAAAAATAAGCTTTAGCCTTTCGGCAAACAATTATTATATTTTTTGTCAGATTAAATTGATAAAAATCCTATTCTTTCAAAAAATGCATTAAAGCCAAAAGTTGCCTTAATTGATAATGGTTCGAAACCGATTAAAAAATCAAATTCAAAATGAAATAAAAAGTCGTTTTTGCCGACAGGCTGGGGCTAAAAAATTTTGGAAATAGATCCGGTTTGTTCGTTACAATTTACACAAATTGGCGTCGCTAATGTGCCTTAGCCGTCGCCTTAATATGGAAGACCAGAGTCACTCCAACTATGGACTCGTTTCGGACATTTTACGACTTTAATATAGCAAAGGAACCGTATTAAGAGAAGTTAATAAAAACTGTTTGAACTTATACAACTTTAGGGGAATAGAGCGGAAAAAACTCAGTTGAACTAGCAGTTTGGTAAATTGAATTCATACCACATTTCATACATTGGGTTGATTGAAATAATGATTAATAGAAAGGTACCTAGGTAGATATTATTTATTGAACTTAACCAAAACAAGTTAACATTAGTTTCATTACATATATCTAGAGTTAAATTATTGTTAGAATGGCTTTCTCTCATAATGAAGTTTATTATAGTTTCAACATTATACATCGATATTGATTGATTGATATCGAATAATCCTTCATTCTAACATTAATTGTGATGTTGCGGGTGTCTATGGGTGGTGCTAATCGCTCACCATCAAGTGATCCGTCTGCTCGTCTGCCACTAATCAATTAATAACAAAAAATATATTATAATTTCCATCGATCGGTCAATGCGGTATCAATTATCGTCGACTATAATCGAAACGTCCTGCTACCATCGAATGATGACAGATAAATTAGTTAGTCAGGTAATTCCACTATCATGTTTTTTTAAGTGATAGGTGGTTGATGGATTACCTGATGTTAAGTTACTGATAGACACTCTTTCATGAGCGGTAGCAATAGCTTAGATTCACGTCAAGTGCGCCGCCAACCGCTCGGTCTCCGGTCTCACACAGTCTATCGGCGAAACAAAGTTTCTCTGAGATCTTGGTATCCCTGCCGAAGAAGGATCTCTAATCATAGACCATTTAACGTGATTGGATTTCGATCGTTTCAAACTCATTGGAACCTTTAACGATATAAATACATAGCGACCCGGCATGATCGGGGGCCAAACGAAAGGTAGATAATGTCAATAAAATTCTACGATACCATTCGTATAAGCGGGTCATTATAGAGAGGCCCGCTAAAACCTTATCACCGCATCCGATGGGCTATAAGCATATAACGAACTTTACTTAGGTATGTCACAGGAGCTCGAGGAAAATTATTCCATTTACGGATTAGCTATTCCAAATGCGAAAGATAATACTTACCTAGATAATCATAATGAAATATATTTATCTACACTCCTGTCATAATTTTCAAATTGATAACTCAAAGGTAATACACATTTGCGACGCGTAGCTTTAAAGATAATTTAAAACCAGCTGAAAGGGAAAGATAAGTCACTATCGAAACTTTGTGCCTGACTGGTTTAAAATCTACTACTAGAGGCGCATTTCGTTTCTGGAATTAAGTCTTAACTTTACTTCCAATCGTTTTCAATAGATGGCGCTGGGTGCCAATTACATCTCTTTATAAATAGAAGGTATAGAAAATACATGTAACAAAAATGTAAAAAGCTGCATAGTAATATGCATTTAATATTTCATATCAAAACCACTTTTGGTGATCAAAAAACAGAAACAGAACATGAATCATTGATTTAAAAGTTACTTTTTTACAGGGTCTTATTTATTTTGAAGACTCTTTTAGTGGCAAACCAAAATCTAGGCAAGCGGAACTAGGGATTAGTAGAAAATAAATCTTGCACAGAACCGTATAAGTAATGGTGTGGCCGAACTAGCTGATCCCATATATTTCATTTTAATCCCACTGTGTCCTTTTGCATTTGTCAGAATATCCCCCATAAAAATTCAACTGACACGGGAACAGACGTCCCCTTAAAGGATGAGCAACGAAAACTGTCAAAAAGTTAAGCTGGAAATGAAAAGGACACTTTTCGGGCACTTAAAGGCCTTATCTACGTTGTCAGATACAAAATGAACTTTGGAACTTTAGAAAGATAGCGTGATGCGGGTGAACTCATTGTTACATTATTTGATTTGTTGAATTTTAAACTGTGTCCGTGTTTTCATGCATAACGAATTGTTTCAAAGTTAAAAAAAAACAGATTAATTTTGGTAATAACAGGTTTATTTTTTTTCTAAAAAAGTGTTGCAATATTTTCTTTGCGTGTTAATTTCGCCCCCGCTGCGTGTGCAAGCGAATATCACATAGCACAAGGAGATTCGTCAATTGTACAACAAACTATTAACTTCACTATTCCATTACCATAGCAAGTTGCATCAGCTCCGTTTAGTTATGCTAGCAAGATAAACACAACGTTACCGTTATCCTCCGGCTAAATTACAGCTGTGATTCATTAACAAGTGGCGTCTTACACGTGCAAACTGGGACGGAAGACGCGGCGCGCTCAAATACGCTCTGTTGGCATCTTTAGCCGGCTTAGGCGCTTTGCAGACGCGTAGACGGTGGCGAGCCAGGGCGATCTTTTTCACCGCTAAGAAATAAAGACTACATTTGCTCGCGAATACGGCGTCTACCCGCGAAGACTGCGTCATGCCCGCGATGCCTGCGACTCCCTTCACGAATCTCGGAGCGGTCTTTTCGCCCTATATTTTGGTTTCTCTTTGCGCAATCGTTGGAAATAAAATGATCGGTCCAGACCGCCCCGTCGTCCGAGAACGCCCTACTTTGAGAAGAAGTGTTGAGAAACTTTGAGAAAAACGTTAAGTTAACAAAATAAAAAATAAGTAGATAGTCCTTTAATAACCGTTATACGTTGTGATATTAGCCGCTGCAATGAACACAAGAACGCGCTCCAACCATTCAGCGCTTGTCAAGCTACCCTTCGACCGGATTTATTGCAGCGGACAGAAATACCCCTCGAGTTCATACGACGAGCACCAAATAGGTCTCTATACGTTACGCTTCAATGGGCACAAATACGTAGACTGACGTATTTGTGCCCAACGCTCCGGTGGTCTAGTGGTTTAAGTACCGGGCCGTGATCTCGGGGTTCTGGGCTAGCCTCCCAAGTCAAGCAAAAAGTATGTTTCGAACTTTACGAATCTTGCTCGAGTCTGTGATCACCTCTCCGCATTAGGCAAGCGTGGTGATTAAACCTAATCCCATCATAGTAGCGATGACTTGATTTCTATTATGCAGGCCTTTTGATAGTATATAGCTTAGCAAGCTTGCAGCTTGATACATTACTTTACTTTACGTAGAGAGAAATTATACAGGGTATAACCAACCGTCCCCTGGGCTTCGAAGCGATGGTTTTGTACGCAATTGATAAATGAAACGCTGAGATGAGATGTGATGAGCTTAAAATTCTCCGTTGTAAAATGTTTGTGCTTGCAATGAGGGGGTATCCTCTGATTGTCACCTGTTTATTTTGGTTTTTATTTTCCTTACACAGTCTTAAAATGAATAAAATTTTGTTCTGATTAAATGGAACATGTTTCTCAAGACTAGATTTCCTTTGGGACTTGGCTTTCAGTACACACACGTGTATGTTACGAACGTTTATTTTACTTCATCTGATCCGTTTTCATACAGAACTACGAGGCTGAACTATCATGGAAAACCTACGGAAATTTTCATGATTATGGATCGCCTTGATCATGATCCGGGTTCCATAATTTTGGACGCAACTGGGAAATACACGCTGAGAACTTTTGAAGGTGTTTTGTATGTACATACAAAACACCTTCAAAAGTTTTTTTTTATTCAACGACAGACACGCATTTAACCTCGATAACACCTGATGTTAAGTGAAGATGAGGTCTAAGGTATTAGATAAAAAGAAAAACGCATCGTAGGAGGTACCTATACAAACTTCTGAATGTTAAAAAATACATTCCTATAAAGGTACTATTAATACGAAGGAATATTGAGTACTTTGATTTCATGAACAAGGTTTATAAAGTCGGCCGTAATGTAATCAAGGGAAATTAATGAAATCAGAATTAATTGGCTCCACAGAACAGATTCAAATATAAATTGGCTTGTTATAGGCGTTCGCCGAAATAATTTATCAAGCCAAACTGTAAAAACTTCGAACTCTGTAGACTTAATTTATACTTAGTATGAGTTTATGCGAATTTACAACTCTTCTCGAATAGTATCACTAGAAGTACTCATAGATGGTAGCCCTCCTTTATTTTGCGTCATAGTTACCTCCCAAAGTCCCAACCAATGTTAAAATGTCAATTGTCAATTTCTAATTAATGAGGGAAGATGTCTGTTTTTCTTAATTTTGCATGTTTTCAGAATTGCCTAATTTATTCAACAATTTCATGTTCAACAGAATCTATCTTTCATAGACACTGCACACACTCGAAAGAAATCGGGTCACATTACTGTACCTGTAGTATATCTGTATGTCTGTCTGTAGTATATCTGAAGATATACATACATATCATGCCAAGTGCCTAAGCACCACTAAAGAGATTTTTGTAAATACAAAAGGGGACCACAGGAACGCGGGTAGGTAAGGGACGCCGCCGTGAACTATGCCGTAGCTGAGTTATTTTATGGTTCGGCGAAAGAATGTCCATTAAATTGTGCAAATAAAATATTTACTCCTACATACTTTTGGTAACAAAATTTGTGTATTTTCGCCAGGCTGTAGTAATTACAAACCTTACCTTAGGCCTTAATTTATAAAATTCTGTAACTGGTTTTGTTAAAAAGCAACGACATCCCTACATTTTAGATTTGACAATTTGATAGAGAGAATTTATTTATTCGTAATATTAAAATGCTAGTAAAACCGGAAATCTCTTCCAGACAACCATGGGGTAGAGCAAAAGTATGCGAATTGAAAAAAAATGTTAGGAAGTCTATCTATTACCTATAAGTTTAAGCTACAAAAACAAAAATTGGCAAACGTGGTCTAAGCAAGCACTTTTTTCACAAATTGAAAAAAAGTACTATTATAACGATGTCCGTAAACAGACTATACCTAGAAGCATAACTTTTCTGAAATCTCTTTGTTGAAAATAATTTTGTTGAAAATAAAATAATTTTCATTTTCATTTTCTCTGAAAAATGGTATTTAAAAGTGAGAATCATAATATTTGTTCATTGTCGTGATGTCAAAACAATGGTTTACATGAATGTAATAAAAATCACATTTTATTCTCCGGTTTGGTTGTGTATGGGTGAAGGCTCCCTCTATCGGCATTTATTTCGGAAGTCAGTTAAATAACTATTTGTTTTACTTAATGACTTTCTTCGACAGGTTTATCTTCGCCGAAGTCTGCTGAAATTTATATAGTGCAACTGAAACGTTTGTGTTAAAGAGAAACATTTTATTTTGTACGTTTGCCCGAAGAAAAACTATTACCTTTGGCATATAGGTACATATGAGTACGGTAGACAGATCTTCTATATCTATACCATTTATAAAGAGATAACTTCTATAGACAACGACAAGGCTTATAGGTAAACCGAAAACACGAAACGCTTGCGCGATGTAATTGGACACAGCACCATCTATTGGTTCATTTCCGAATTACGGTCGCGAAGTGAGGGCGGGCCACTAGTTATTAATATTTTGGTAGACAATGTTTGTAGGGAAGCAGATAGCTATCGTCTTATGGCTGGCCGGATGGTGCATTTGGTACTGACCCTGCCTCATACGCCAAAGGTCCTGGGTTCGATCCCCACCCTGGACAAACCTTCGTGTGATGATCACTTGTGTTTGTACAGTGTGCTAGGTGTTATATATAATATATATACCATTTCTCTTATTAACTTAAAATAAATCAATTATTTTTAGAGTCTGACCAACAAAACGTGACTATAAAGAATGGCGAAAAATTTAAAAAAATCTTAGGATGTCCACACTCATTACACTTTGAAAAACGCGTTGACACTTGTATTTTTTATTAAACTGGTATTCTGCTCAGTCTAATAAAAATACAAATATCAACATCGTTTTTCAGAGTATAATGAGTGTTGACACCCCAAGATTTTTTTAATTTGACGCCATTCTTTATAGTCACGTTTTGTTGGTCAGACTCTATTATGCACACCTTTAATCAAAATTATAATATATTTTAAGCGCCATCGAAATTTTGCGTTTTTTTAATACCCCAGGTATTGTATTTAAATATTTTACGCCAGTGCTTAAGCTACTTAGAACAGAATCAGTTCAATGTTTGACATGTGGTGTGAATTTATTTATTTATGCCCATGTCATGTCATCAATAATTGCACACCTAAATCCGATCTCTTGTCAAGTGTAAGCGCTTCAGTCAAGTGTGTGGTCAGATAATACGCGTGCGGTCGATGGTGTTCACTCGATTCACATGTGCATACCTATTATGTAAGAGTGTCAGATATATTGTTAAGTACCTAAATCACCGCGAAACAAATCAATATTTCTTTAATGTACGTACAGCCACACGTCAAAGTATACCTACCAAACTGTCAAATTTCGACTCTCATCTTACTGTCATACACATTGAATACGAATTCAGGAAATTTTACAGTTTGTGGTAACCTTGTGTGGCTGACTGTACCTAAAAATATAAAATAATACCTAGGACACCTACCTAAATAGAACCTAGCAAATGTAACAAACTGGACTGGACAGCCGCAACACCAGTGGCGTCAAAAGTGCGCTGCAAACCTAACCTCCCTCTTCATGGATTGAATAGAATAAAAAGTTTATTTGGCGCCAAAAATACAGATATGTGCACAGATTGGGCCCCAGTTACCCTCATTCGCCCGGCGAAATACAGCGCGGGTGCTGCTTCACGCCGGTTTTCTGTTAGGTCGTGTTATTCCTCTAGTTGAGCTGCCCCATTCTTACCGATGCGCGGCTCTCCCATGATAAAAATATAAATGTAAGCGAGTGGTTCAAAATACGATACCAGCACTTTCGAAACACCGTAGTCCCGTGTTTGAACACTTGAAAGCTCTGTCCTACTTTATTTACGTAGGCACTGAAGGAATATTTAATTAATCAACATCGAGCTTTTTCATCGCTAACAACTTTATTTAAACGCACTACTCGTAATTACAGCTATTTGAGGTTCTTTCTCACAATAAGCCTACCTAAATCCATACTAATATTATAAATGTGAAAGTAACTCTGTCTGTCTGTCTGTCTGTCTGTTACTCTTTCACGCCAAAACTACTGAACGGATTTAAATGAAATTTAGTATACAGATGATCAAGACCCTGAGAAAGAACATAGGCTACTTTTTATTGCGAAAAAGGGGTTGTAAGGGGTTAAAAGGGGGGTAAAAAGTTACTTTTCCACGCAGACGAAGTCGCGGGCGGCCGCTAGTATACAATATGGCGGAGGATTGTTTATACATCTAATAAGGTCTAATATTATTTGTCAGGCGTTATCTTTCATCTAAAGAGCGGTTTACACTTCGACAACACACGCAACAGTAACGAGTTTAGTAGTAGGTGGTCAGTTGCCCAGACGTACGCGAGTGAAATGTCATAAGTTGCCGTCTCGAGATAACTAAAAAATATGGACTCTTACAAAGCTGTCACTGTACTAAACCAAACTCGCCCGTCTGCGCGCCTGCTAGTTAAGTTGGTGGGATTCAGGAGACGCGAGGGGTGAGAGGGGGGGGGGGGGGGGGAACTTCGGACTACTCACCGAAATATAGGATTGTGATCTATTCAATTCAACTTAATCAGCCACTCACTATTTAATTCGCTTTTGACGTCCCGTCTGCTTGTCTGCAACCTATCACATAAAAAACGGTAATAATATGTAATTAGAGATAATTCGCCGATGAACACAAGTTCTTAAGCTACGTAATACAGACTCAGGTCCATACTTAAGCATTATTTCTTTTTCATCTCCTTATTACCTTTGAGATAATAAGCAAGTTTTGCATAAATAAACAGCGAGAACATTCGTTAGGCGTTTGATCAACAAGGCCTGTCCGTTTCGCTTCTCGCCGAGTGATGGATGACAAACAGCAATCCCCTGCAGCCGAACACATCGCCTCCAATATTCCCCGTGAGAGTGTACACTGATTAAACCTTCAGAAGACGCACGTGCTTTTCGATTATAAGCAAAATTTTGCATATGCCAACAAATGGAATTTCCCTATAGGCTTCCGATCAACAACTCGAATCGTTTCGCGCGTGATAGACGATAGCAATCCCGATGTAGTGCCTGAATGTTCACGTTCGGCCTCACGAGGGTCTAGAAAAGACATGATTCGATGTTTTGGGAATCGAACAGCGAATCATGTCTTTTCTAGTCCCTTGTGAGGCCGAGCGTGAACGTTCGGCCTGGACAAACACATTCTTGTGATGAATTCTTGTGTATTCTCATCGTCAGGGTGTTGTTGAGGACCGGCGGCTGGAGCAGCCTCCTTTTATATTGTTTATGTTTTTACTGTCTTTGATAAGGTAAAGGCGGCTAATTCCGTGGTATTTTTGCCTAAACTAGATACAACATTCATTATTAAGTATTTATTATTTATTTCTGGAGAACTGGATATTTTTATTAGAAAGGTTGTTTATCTGTTTATTGAAATATATTCACAGTTAGACTAAAAATGTACGTTAAAATTATTAATTAATTAAAAAATATAAAAAAGTCGAAGGCATCTAATTCCGTGGTAAAAACTCTAATTCCGTGGTATTTGGTTGCTAATTCCGAGTGATCAAATTATGAAGAAAAAAGAGATAGGGAGAATGATACATCATGTTCAAAAAATAAAGCCTATTTATTGTTTTTAGTGTTCAAATCAGTCGCAATCACTATCCTTATAATTATTACAACTAATAAAGGGCATCAACATACCTTAATACCTTAATTACCATAATAATATTATCTTATACAGGGCGTCCCGCGGTCATGTTACGTGGAGGAAAAGTACTTTTAATTTTCTATATAGAACATTTTACTGATAAAAGACATTATTTGACTTACAAAATCAATTTAAACTGCATTTATGCATTTTCAAATAATTACATGGTTAAACCGGGAATCGAATCATGAGAAAAAAATTACCGTGTAGCTTTATCTTAATTATCGAAATAGACTACTGGCCCGTGTTAAAAAAATTATGGGTCATTTGAACCACCAGATGACCTATGTAGAACGATATAAGAGCATAAAATAAAAAGATTCAGCATTATGCCGTCACTTGTAAGCTGTCCAACTGAGGACCACAGAAAGAGAGGGGGTTGCAACCCTTGGTATTTTCCCCTTGTCGCATGATTTTTGTACGGCGTTGCGGAATAATGTATTAGAAGCAATACTGAAATAGCATGAAACTGATGCCGTACAAAATTAAATGATCAAATTCACCCTGGAAATTGTCGGAAAATCAAAAAAAAAAACCGACTTTTTGGCGCACAATTTTTGTACGGCACTACGCGTTGTCTTATTATTTTTCATGGATCTATCGATAGTTAGAATGCCGTACAAAAATATATGACCAAAATATATACTCACTCTACCTGTACTTTTGAATTCTCACCTGCACTCAGTTGGACAGCTTACAAGTGATGGCATAATGCTGAATCTTATTATTTTATGCTCTTATATCGTTCTACATAGGTCATCTGGTGGTTCAAATGATCCATCATTTTTTTAACACGGGCCAGTAGTCTAAAAGGTATCATAAGGATTATTTGTTGCTAAATAATATAGCGTCTGAAATAATTGGAAGACTATGAATTTTAACATTTTCAATACTAAGTAAACCGTGTAGTTATTTAAAAATCTATGAATGCAGATTACTTAAACAGTTTTTGAAAATTAAATAATGTCTTTTTTCAGTAAAATGTTCCATTTACAAAATTAAAGGTACTTTCCATCCATGTGGCATGGCCGTATAATAAATATTAAATACCATTATTTTAAATTTAGGCGGAAAATCGACTAAAGTAAACAATTTTATTTGCGGAAATATATTTAAAAACTTCTAGACTATTAAATTAACTATATCAATCTAACAATTGTTATTTTAAAATAAGAATTATATTTGTACTTTTTTATTACAAATCTAGTTAAAAAACTTTATAACCACAATAAGAGATTTTCAATATAATAATAATTTAGTCAATAACACACTTTAACACTGATATTTATGTCACCGGAAAATAACAAGACTCGTAAGTTGATCAATTCTCTAGGTAGTTGATCAACTCTCGGAAAATAATAAACGGCAGTAGAAATGTACTATTTAACGCATTTAATTTTAGTAAGTTGATTAATTTACGGCGTCTTGCCGTTAAATCATCCGACAAAGGCAAGGTGTACGTTGATTGGTTAATAGACTCACGTGATTTTATACCTGCTCCTCGACCAATCAGAGAAAAGTGTATTAAGTGACGGATAATAGTGTACCGTCAAATAGTACACTGGGCAACGATTGGCCCATTTGTGGATGATTTTACTTGTAGCAATATAGTTAATTATTAAATTACGGCTAGTACCGTAAGTTGACCAATTACCTAAAATTCAATGCGTTAAATAGTACATTTCCACTGCCGTTTATTATTTATTTTGGTTTGTAACCTAGATTCGAGTCTCGAAAGAGTTGAACCGACTTCATAACAAAGGTTGAGAGATTTTTTATTGAATGAGTTTCACCTGTAGCACTCGATACAAGAGTAATTCGAACAATTTGCATCACTATTGACACTTAAATCACGAATCAGCCTAAAATCTTAAATGCTGGAATGAGTTTTTGACTTTTATCATTGTAATAAGGTATAATCTTACAAGCACAGCTAGTTTGTAGGCATGAATGGATGGCTCGGGCGGGTCGTTGCTTGAACTGATCAGCTGTTGGGCAGACTTTGATTGTTTACAACCCGTGCAGATAAATATTGGACATAGAAATGGCGGACGGTTGAGCTGTTACCGTCAGCATACTAAGTATGTAAAATTATAATTAAATATAAGTATAAGTGCTCACGTGTGCGAGTATAGACGCTAATAGTGTACAAGCGAGAAGTAAATAGTGGCGCCGCCATTTCTAATACCAATGTTTATCCGCACGGGTAGTAATGTATATATACATTATAATTATAATCAAAGTAGTAAGTGTGGTTTCGGAAAATGTACGAGTTTTCGGGACCAATTTAAGGTGTGTTTTTTTCACGTCTGAGTATGGGCTGAGAATCGACTTAATAACCTATTAATTGTAATATAAATATTTTAATAACTGTTCTAATGTAAGGTTGTACCCACCTACCAATGTAACACGAACTGTAAATTTGCAAGTTTTTTAAGCAAAACATAAGCACTTATTCTACTGTTATAACTTTATATACCATGTTTTATGCAAGTAAAGATAATAATAATTATTATTTGTATATATAATATTAATATTTATTTCTTCAAGTTTTCACTTTCTCCCTCCTGCTAAAAGGAGTAGGTAAAATAATCCTGTTACTCGGACCTCAATCGCAATGATTATTACCTATTGTTTTTGTGATAGTCACTATCGCTCAAAATGATGTTAATAATCATTTTGGTAAAATTATTATTTATTATTATTATAACCACCTCCTACAGGGATGTAAATGTTCACTGATACAGCCTGTGTATGGGAAACCCATTTTTTTTTCTTTTTTGCATTAAAATCTTAATGCGGTTCACAGAATACATCTACCTGCCTAGTTTGAACAGTACTTATAACTAATGGTTTCGGAAAAATATGGCTATAACATACGGACGAACAGACAGACTTGACGAATCTGCAAGGGTTTCGGTTTTCGTTATTTGGTTACGGAACCCTAAAAATACGATTCATAAGAGCAAATATAAAAATCACACAAGAGATGTAAAGTAGCAATAATATTTAGTTAACAAATTGAGTAAGATTATGAACATACTGTATTTAACGTTTATTGATACCACGGAATAAGGATCTCATATAACCTTATTCCGATTGATATACAACGGAATAGGGTTTCGTGATACTAAATCAAGGTTTCTTATTCCGAGTAATGAAAAGTACACAATTTTTAGTTTAATTTATAATGCATTATTGCTTAATTACATTGTTATTCAAAATATATATAAAACATACAGTGGATTACATCAGAAAACATTTCTGACCTAAAATTTTGTGCCTACTTTTGCTAACAACGAATTAAGAAAATACCTAAATAGCCTATCTTAAATCTGTTGTAACTAGCAAATTTGAGATGTTAGTATACCACGGAAATAGATTTTTATAATTAAAGACTACTTATGTGATCAGAACTTAAACATTGAATTCGGAATCATAAAACTGACTTCAAAATAAGAAAAACAAAATACCTCTAATAAATTGCAATTGCGTGGTATACATCGGTAATTAGGAACTGGCAAAATATTTGGCTGCTAATGCCGTGGTATTTTTATCAATTATTTTCTGTTTAATTGATACTAATAATATTAGAATTTGAAGTTTTTTCGATAAAGCATATTATCCTTTTTAAATTAGAATCTTAACAAAAACTGACAACAGTATAAAACTATTTTAAAACGCTATTTAAAAAATCGTGTTACTCACGTGCGTATGGTCCGTATTGTATGAAGCGCGCGTTCCAGCCTGCTGCTGGCGCAAAACTGACCAATTATTTAAAAACGTACAAATACCAAATCGGTTTCATGCTTGTATTACATGTATAGATAAATTATTGATTGATTAAAGCATCTTAGAGACTAAAATAGCTTATGAATTGCATGAAAATACCGTTTTTCTAAATACCACGGAATTACCAGCCATTTTTAGAACCCCACGGAATTAGCTGCCTTTACCTTAGTTATTGTTTTGTTTATTGTTCTATCATCACCAGACTGTGGGTATGAGTCTAGGCCTAAATCTATATATGTTTTTTTTTTGCTTGTGGCAACACTATCGCTAACATCTGATCGAGATTGCTCCGACTAAAATTTTGTGATTTATATTGTTAAAACGTTTAAATTGTCCATAAATCGTCACTATTATCATAACAATAGTAATATAAGGTGTTTTTAGAAATATTTAGTGCATAACAGAGTGTTATTATCAGTGATTGAGTGTATACGGCAGCCGGCTAACGGTCGATGACCTTGCGTCTTTTGACATTTGAAGTTAGTAATATCTTGTGAATCATTATTATCTCTTTATTATTTACCAATTATTTTACCAATTACCAATTATTTGCGACTAAGTACTTAGAAATAGCTCGAAGTGTGTTTAATACAGTGACTTATTCACTTTCGCGAAGAGGTTAGTCTTGAATTGACGTAACCTACTTTCAGTGTTCAAACTACTTTCTGATATTGTTTACTTACTTAAAACGTAGATATGAACAGAATGACCACACGTAGCATGGCCTGTGCTCGCCAGGAAGAGAATAAACTCGAACTCGTTTCGAAGCAACTCGACCAGGCTTTGAAGCAATTGCAGGCAGTCAGAAAGTTGAATGAACATTTGGATAGGGAAAGAGATGATAATGAGGCGGAACTATTGAAAGCATTCGAAAATAATAATAAAATTAAGAAAGAAATGGCTGAGTTGCACACTGAAAACACATTGTTAGTCGACGAGCGAGACCGACTGTTATCCATCATCGACCGGTTCAAGGAATGCAGTGAGGAGTACACCCAGGGCCTCAATCGTATGTCAGTCCTGGAGCACGAGTTACAAGAGGCCCACCATACCATAAGCCACCTCCAATCCGAAAAACTGGACATTTCCACTTCCCAAACCCAATGTCTCTTTGATGAGTTAGTAGGTAGTGCGCCCAGCCATTTGTCTGCTTCGGGTAACAGTGATCCCTTTACCATAGATCTTACTTGTGATGACACCTTAAAATCCAATAATAAAGGGAGACTAGGTACCTGCAGCAGAAATAAATTAAAAAAATATGTTAGAATAAATAGGTATATTAAAAAGACCCAGAAATTAGTTAAGAAACAAAAATGCATTTTTAATAATGTGAAATGTATTAAGCAAAGAAGACAACTAGGTGATGAATTAGATATGTATGCGTTATTGATTGAAAATAATATGATAAATCATGAAAATAACATTAAAAAATTTCAATCTGAAATACTAAAGCTTGAAGAGTCATTGATAAACATGACTCTTAAGTATAATTCAACTAAAAATGAGTATGGGGAGCTGATGCTTGCAATGCAGGACCTTTTAAACCCTTCCAATGAAGATAGTGCAATGCCAAGCGGTACTCCATCCAAGGATCAGTCCTCCACTACCCATAGTACATATAATAGCCATAAGTTCACAAATTGTAATCTCAATAGTTCCGCACCCAAAAGCATGACCAATATACCCCCTGTAAACGGTAATATTGTTATGTATAGTGACGAGTTGGGAAAAGATATGGGACACCTTCTTACTACCAATGGACAATCTTTGATCAATCATTGTATACCGGGTGCCACACTTTCCGATATCATGAATAAAATAATAAAAACAAATTTTCACAATGAAACCACATTAATAATTATGGTGGGAAATAGAGGAAGTGTAAATAAAAATATTTTATCCAACTACCTTGATTCTCTTACTAGGTTAAATGTTAAGCAAATTGTAATATTTACACTTCCCTATAGTAACAGCTTGCCACAAGTGGAAAATAATCATAGGCATAATATAAACATGACATTACATACTTTGACATATAATGTAAATAAAATTCATGTTATTGACATAAATAATTATATTAAAAATACTTTTATCTGACGAAAGATAAATACTATCTTAATAAACACTATAAACGACTAATAGCTATTTCGCTATCTTATTATTTAGATTGTTCAGCCAAAAATTTGGCTACCATACCTGCTCCTATTGAGCAGAAAAAACCTGACATGTGTAATCAGACATTGGAATTAGTTCCAAGTAATTTAAATGTGATTTTGAGACAATAGAGAATACCTCTTGCAAATTAAATTTAGGGACAAAGGGGAAGTCTAATAATTTAAATATTATTCATCAAATATACAGGGCTTCTCCGGTAAAGAACTGGAATTGGAACTTTTTTTAAATACAATGAATATACATGTCCTCTGTGTAACTGAACACTGGTTGAGGCAACATGAACTTATTATTAATATTGATAATTATACAGTCATAAGTGCGTTCACAAGAAAGTCGGCTATTAGAGGTGGGTCACTTATTTTGTTGCACAATACATTAAAAGCAAAGGAACGTAAAGATATAGTCGCACTTTCAACTGAACGAACTATTGAACTATCCTGTGTAGAGATTGAACGGTTTATCATTATTTGTGTATACAGACCTCCTTCTGGTAACTATCATAATTTTGAATCTGCCATGGAAGATGTATTGAGGAAAGTAACTAATTGCAACAAGCAAGTAATTGTATGTGGGGATTTCAATATTAACTTATTAGAAAACAGTCAAAGCTCGGGTATGCTTCTGAATCTATTTAAATCTTTTAATTTGCGCCACCTTTTTGTTGAACCTACACGCGTTACCCCCACTTCAACTACTTGCATTGATAATATTTTTTGTAACTGTAAGGTAATTGAAAATCAATAATTAATTTTGTCAATTCTGACCATACGGGACAGATAGCTGTTTTTGAACACCGTCATGCAACTGCTCCCTCCGTTTTTTGTCTATAGGCCAATAACCACCAGTCGTGTGGAAAAATTTAAGGGAAATGTTGAACACAAGGTTTCCCTGATGCAAGCTGGTAAGAACAGTAATATTGATGAGCTGTACAATACTTTATTTAATGTCATTCAAAAGGAATTTGAAATAATTTTTACAAAGAAAAAAGTCCAAGTAGATAACACTAAAACTAAATTTAGTGATTGGGCTACCAAAGGCATCTTTAAAAGTAGACGCACTTTATTCAAATTATATGATACTAAAGCAAACACGAATGATCCGCAAATAATTGAATATGTTAGAAACTACTCTAAACTATTTAAAAAAGTCTGTGCAATGGCAAAGGCTAATTACTTAAAAGAAAAAATTAGAAATTCTAGTAATAAAATAAAGACCACTTGGAATATGATTAATAAAGAGACTTGTAAAAATACTACTCAAGATCACAAGTACTCTCTAAAAATTGATAATAAACAAATTAATGAGGATGTTGAAGTGGCAAAGGCGTTTGAAACTTTCTTCTCTAACGTACCCCTTATTACTACTAGTCATTTAAATTCGAGCCCTCAGCTTGCTTATTGTCATCTTCGATCGAGTGTAGATGAGTGTTTAACTTCTTTTAGTTTCCACCACATCAACTCGGAAACTATACTTAAAACTTTTAAAGATATAAATATAAAGAAAACAGAAGATTTGTGGGGTATATCAGTAGAAATATTAAGAAATATAATAAACATTATTGCCCCTTATTTAGCTGTAATATTTAATGAATGCGTAGATATCGGTCAATTTCCAAATTTGATGAAATATAGCAAGGTTCTACCACTGTTCAAATCAGGTGATAGAAGTGACCCATCTAATTATAGACCGATATCCATCCTACCAGCCCTTAGTAAAATATTTGAAAAAATTATATTCAATCAATTATTGGGTCATTTTAATCTCAATAAATTATTACATAATAAACAATTTGGATTTACTAAGGGCAGATCTACTACTGATGCAGGAGTTGCACTCATCAAGCACATTTTTGATGCATGGCAAAATAAGCAAGATGCTGTAGGTATATTTTGCGACCTTTCTAAAGCATTTGACTGCGTTAATCACCAAACATTATTAATGAAGCTACAGCATTACGGTCTCACAGACAGCTCTTTGAGCTTAATACGGTCATACCTAAGTGATAGAATTCAAAAAGTCAATGTTAATGGAATTGACTCTTCCGGTGCCCTCTTACACATGGGAAAATTACAATGGGGCCCTCATATTGCAGCTCTGGCTGGAAGACTCAGTTCAGCTGCATATGCAGTCAGAAAAATAAGACAACTGACCGATATTGAAGCAGCAAGACTTGTATATTTTAGTTATTTCCATAGCGTCATGTCTTATGGTCTACTCTTGTGGGAACTGCGGCTGACATTCAAGCCATATTTGTGCTACAGAAGCGAGCCGTCAGAGCCATATACGGACTTAGACCACGAGACTCGCTTAGAGATTTGTTCAAAGAAATCAACATCTTAACATTAGCATCACAGTATATTTTTGACTGTATAATGTATGTTTATAAAAATCTCAATTTATTACCGAAGAAATCTGATAAGCATAGCCTAAACACCAGAAATAAACACAAACTTGCTGTTCCAAATCTCAGACTTCATAAAATTGGTAATTCATTTGTCGGAATGAGCATTAAAATTTTTAACAAATTACCACAAACCCTTGTTGATTTACCCACACATAAATTTAAATCTAAAGTTAAATCTTATTTGATGGCAAATGCCTATTATACAATTGAAGAATACCTAAATGACAAGAATTTGTGGAAATGATAAACTGTTCACCTACACAGTGTTATGTATTATGAAATTATATTTTATTTAATTCTTTAAAAATTTTATGATAACAAATTTGAAAAGATTAAGTTCTACTGAGTTTCTTGCTGATTCTTCTCGGTAGAAATTGACCTTCCGAATCAGCAGTAGATTATAAAATTTGACATTCATAAATGTTCTGTAAAGGACTTAAATTGAATAAAGACATTTTGATTTGATTTGATTTGATATATAAATAAAAATGAATCGCCGTTCGTTAGTCTGGCTAAAACTCGAGAACGGCTGGGCCGATTGAGCTGATTTGAGTTTTAAAATGTTTGTCGTAGTCCAGGGAAGGTCTAAAAGGTGAGAAATGAAACAAAAAGTAGGTGAAACGAAGTTCGCCGGGAGCCACTAGTGTGTAATAAATGTATTTAAGTATTATATTTGTAATTTCTCTGTTTACAGATATCATTGTAACACAAGTGCTTAAGCTACTTAGGACAGAATCAGGTTAATGTATGAGATACAACGATGAATTACGGATCGCAGATACGGATCTGATAAGGAACCTCTTTTATAATAAATTGAGGCAACATCATAATACATCGTCCTTGTACCAAATTAAAGTTCTTTATTGTACTACGGAAACCAGGAACAAAAACCTTGTGGCACCTTTGCCAGAAATAACCCGCACCAATACAAATGTTTCATCAACATTTGTATTGTATGCGGGAATTTTAATTCTACCATCCTTGTCTCAACCGGCGCTCAAACCACTGCGCTAAACGTGATTGTAGTCGTAAATATAGTAGAAAACGCTATTCATTTTCCTTCAGTTATTTAATTAGCTACCTCAACAGAGTGGCTTGGGTTCCGTAATAAAGCTTACACGTATCTATGTGAGTAACAGACACAGATATTTATTAAAGTTCTTATCTTCGACGTCCTCACTCTCCATTGAGGAATCAGGTTAGCGAAACGGCGATATTCCCAAACCACTACGAAATTGGACATATTCCTAAAAGGCCGACAACACATTTTCATTACTTCTGGTAAAGCGAACAAGCCTGCCGCTGACAGTGAGACAAATTTTGGGTCAAATCGAAGAATTATTATCACTGAAAAGATTGGTAAAAAAACATCGTTAAGTGGATAATGCACAACTACTCTAAGTTAATTAACTTTCGATAAATTTTAATAATTACTAACATAGATTAAGACATTGTCATTAAGACAAAAGATTAAGTTGTCGGAATAAATTAAAAGAAAAATAAATTATTATTGCAAACTCTTAAAAGTGAAATTTGTATCTATCCAGTGTAGTGTAGTTACTTCAGAACAGAAAAATTATATTATTCATTCATTTACAAGTTTAAGATTCCGTGCCAAGAACCAAAAGATAAGTGAGACTTATTTGAAAATCTAATTTTCTCATATTCTTCTATAAATCTTAATGTCATATTAGGCGTCGCTAAGTCTATAATGAGAAAAATAACAAAAAAATATTAAGATATCTGTACAATAATTACAACAGAATACTATCACGGTTACAATTGTACGTCACCTCGATAGATCGTTATTAAATGGGTATGAGAGCCATGATCGTGTTTAAACCTACGACCTAAAGTTAAGAAGGCGCACATTCTATTTCACTGAGCCACCATCGCTCTGACTTTGACTGGGTCCCATGATTGAAACTATTATTTTGTAACAACTATGAATAGGACACCTGTACAATAAGAGGCGATTTTTGTGATGCGGCAATTTCGTCACTAGAGGATGCTGTCCTCTTGCGGGGTGCCATCATATCATTATTTCATACATGCGTTTCCTATACATTGCGGTTGCACGCATGACAAAAAATCTCATGTTCCATATGTAGCCGGCGTTTTTGGGAAAACATTGAGTCGCAATCCGCACCACAGGAAAATGGCTCCGTAAAAAGAACTTAAAAACATTGATAATGTAATGTGAGGCCTCAATATTACAGCTTGTCATATCAACGCCTCTAACAGATTTGGGCTTACCTCCAAAGCTAAGGCTGCCTCACAAATTGTTTACTCCGCAAATAAGGTTGCCTTGTTACTAGTACTGTGACAAAAGAAATGAAAGGAAAAACGATATTACCGGGCGCCTTCATAAAAGTAGGTCTTAATATTGCTGTCAGCAACAAAAACCTTTACAAAGTTAGACAACGGAATAAAAACTCAGCTATTTTGAAAATCCTTTTTGTGACGTGAAAAGTGTATTTTTATTACGAGATTTTTATCGTTATTATGAGTGCCACAAACCTTTTTTGCTGATAGATACTTAACACTGACAAGGGGGCGGGTGTTGTAGGTAAGTACTGCAAATTTTTATACCGGCCGTTAATGTAACTTTTCCTAAGAAAAAGATTCTTACATTTTCATCTCAACTAGATACAAGCGACAGATACCTAACGTTTGTATGTTTATCAAATTGTTTTATGTGTGAAGTACCTCTCTATAACGTGTGTCTCTGAATACTACAGTCCGGACTTAATAATGTTTGTCTAGAGTTAGGTTTGGGACACCTTTTCAGTTAGGTTTTTGTTGTTTGTTTTGTTCTAACTGTATAAGTATTTCTTCTATAAACTGAAACATGTCTCGTTTTATTTGTGTGAGCTGAATATTTTATTTTCCTTTCCTTCACCGATCTAGCCTAAATAAACAAAGTCGCACCAAACCCTGTAAGCATGTACTTTGTCGAGGTTCCAATTATGTTTTCCCTTTTTATAAAAGTGAAATAACAAAGGTATCACAATATACCAAAAATTGCCACAACTCCCAACACATGGAACACAATGCTGATTCCAATTATTTCCCAAAACCGAACAGTTACTCTAGTTACATGCCGCCACGTATTACCCCATCAAAGGGATGCAAGTGTTAATAAAACATTTAGTTTCACGCGCACAAAAGCACCTTTTATTTCTTTACCGCCTTTTAAAACTACACACAACGTCATCAGGAACGTTATTAAGTCGAAATAAATGAAAAGAAGGAGGAAATAATGTCTGTATTTTATCGCGAGCAAGAAACTTGGGGCCAGGCGATTATAAAGTTAGAATTTATTTCAGAGCACTCGGTATCGACAGTTAAACTGGTTACGTATTGGACACTGTCGATAAATTGCGGGCGGTTTCATGATAATATGGAAAGTGGCAATTAAACTTTGTACTCTGTGAATACATACAGATAAATGTTCACAAATTGAGATACTATTTACGTAGACATCGAAACGTGAGGTTAACTTTTATGTCACAAAATATGTACACACAGACATACATGAAAGTGCATTTAGGTACCTATAGATTTTATACACGAAGCGTGTGTCCAAGGTGCAGCACGCATCTTGCGATCATCATTTGTATTCGTGCCGTATTCGCTAAATGAGGCGTCGTGGACATTACGCCTGCACTTAGTCGGGACAATCCTGCCAATTATTTGTCAAAGAACACTTGGCAACCCTAGATGCAACCGGGAAGACTCAATGAGACGAGATGAGCTAATCTTCTATACTATTTGTATAGAGCCAACACCTACGGACAACCTCAAGGCTTGTATGTAACCCGAAAACACGAAACACCAGCGCAGAGAAGCAGCGCCTGCGCTGTTTGAGTGAAGGTATCGTAGCCCAATTGGGGGAAAGGGGGTCAAAGGTTGGAAGCGCATTGTGACTCTACTGGTTGCAGATATCTATGGGCCGCGGCAATCGCTTACCACCAGGCAATCAGTCTGCTCGTCTCCCACCTATCACATGTGTGTATGCCTACAAACGAGTACCACAAAATAGGGACTGACACAGAAAGCTGACTCAGCCTTGATTTTGAATTTAGAAGAGTTCGTTGACATAATATGCTAGGGTTGTTGCCCGGCATGAGTACATAAGCGCGCGGCCTCTACCATAGACCTCGACAGTTTGACAATCTTATGACATAGTTAGGATTCATGTGGTCGAAAAGGCGTTTTGTGCTCTTAGTGGACAGTCAGCCTCTGTGTCAGTCCCTATTTTGTGCGAGTACCTACGTAGATGATGACGACAGTCGTTATGTAACAGTTGGTTGACGACCTTGTCATCACTGCTGGCAAGTGGTGTATGATACAGCTGTAACGGTACATATTATATGCATATTGCAATGAGCGTCGCAATAATGGCCATTAAGTGCAAAGCCGACGACGCGTCGGTCTTAATTTTCTCCAGGCTATATGATACGGCGGCTGCACAGAACGCCCATCCTACTAACGAAACAATTTAGCTCAAGGTGCATCACTAGTGATGTAAAGAGTTTTTATTTTTGACGAGATTATCTATACTTATTTATAAACAGAGGAAGCGGATGTTACGACCGAATTGGAGTTCCCCTCCTTCTCACACGCGTTGTGCGCACATTCGTTAGATTGTGACAGGTGTATTCTCATTTAGGATTTAGCCGATAGGTAACTATATAGTATTTAAAAGTAGACGATGACAATATTTTTACTAACCCGAAAAGACGAAACACTTGGGTGATTTAATCGAATGTTAACTCTATCTATTTGTAAATTATTTCGAATGAATAGCAAGTTTAAGTCCCGATAGAAACGTGAGGGCTTACCGTTACTGTGTAAATAAATTGAAAAATGTATGAAAAGTGCGCTGCACTTGTGATAAAAGAACGTATTTTTTCATTGGTTATCACGGTAAATTATCGTCTGTAAACTGACTTTTAAACCTATGTTTAAAGGGTCGCAAACTTGTAATACCTATATTGTCACTTAAACTTTTAACATCACTAAATCCACATTTGCTTATTTTGAAACATAGACGTCTATGCATTGAAATTGAAAGGTTTATTAGCTTCATGTTCATCAGGATGCTTTAGTCTACTAGACAAAGGCCACTTGGATCGATCTTCTATACCTTTTTTGAGAGGGTAGAATTTTTGTTCTTTGAAAACTTATCACATATCACACATTTTACAGTAGAACTGGAAAACTGTGATATGCGTACAAATTCAAGTGAGGCGATTTTAGAAAATTGTCAGATAAAAGTTACCCAATCTGCAATGTGACCCTTAAAAATCGAGTCGAGTTCACTCGGTTTTATTTAAAATCGAATTAACTCAGATTCTAGTTTGAATCCGAGTGAGTTACTGACCCGCATCACTACGCTGCGCTGAAAATTCCTGCAGCTCATTGTTTTCCCTTTTTATTTTCTTACCCGTTTTGCATTTCATAGATGAGAATTGCAATAGCGCTTCTCTGGACTTAAGAAATGCAACTAAGATATTTTCAACCTCATTTAGTCATTCGCTCTGTAACAGTAGGAATTGAATTTAAGATAAGAAGAAGCAGGGAAAAGGTAATGCAAAAAGTGCAATTGTTTGCGTAATTTGTTTATGTAAAGTAAAGGTTCAAGAACGGTTCAACTCATTACGGGAAGTGTTCTTGAAGAAAAATTCAAGCAGCTGCAATTTTAAAAGACTTACGTCTTAATGCCGGACTTGAAATTATGTTAATAGGGGCTATCACTTGTGAAAAATCCGCTAGATGACGTACTGTTATATAGTACAAAAGTGGACTGTGGTCCAACTTCAACGTCATTGGTTGTTTAGTGACATTTTGACATCTCACATTAAAAGTAACCAATCACCGTGTAGATGGATTATAGTTCTACAGTCGCCATCTAGCGAATTTTTTACACGCGTTCATCCCAAAAAGTGTTCTCAGAGACTTCGTAAAAATTTGCAGTATCTTTACTGACGTTACGTGATAACAAAAAATGGGCCGAGCTCTGACAAATTTCACACTTGGAGTCGACCGCAACGATATAAGATATTATCACATCAATAGAAGGTTAAAAGACAATGTGTTCTGTATATTAATACGTCAGCCATTCTACGGGTAAACTAATAATAAAACAAATTTGTTTTAGGCTACGATGCAAACAAACTTCCGATCTTATTGACAGGGGAGTAAAAAATTATAATTTCTTAAATCAATAAATTATTTTTCTTTATTATTCAAACAGATAATTTTAAATATGCGGGACTGACATGCAGATATTTTGAAGGAAATAGGTACATTAAGATAAGCTATTTAAGAATACGCAATTACTTTTATCATTCCAGATACTTTCTCATGCTGTTTTGTTTATATTTAAGTCGAGAACATCGGCTGATTACATTTTCATTTCAAATACGTACGAGTTACTCACAATATACCGAGACCAGAAGCCCCACAATGAAATAGAATTCACGTCCGATTCTATGCCCGTCTTTATCACACACGCTGTACGTCCTTTTGTTTGACTGCGACAGGTATATTCTCGTTCGTTAGGAACGGTTTTGTTGTGGGCTCTCAGAACTAAATGGAGCTGTCGCTCAAGAATTTCTCCCACAAACGAGGGGCGACAAATAGAGGAGCTACGCAAATTAATTACTCGCTCCTGGATTGGAAGATCATTAAACTTGTACCTGTTACAGCTGAAATGGACTGTTTATTAAAATCATAGTTAGAGTGGAATCTTCCAGCACTGTATGCTTGTTTTCAAAATCAAAGATGTTTTTTATGTTATAACTAGTGGCCCGCACTCACTTCGCTTCGGGACCGTAATTCAAAAAATGAACCAATAGATGGCGCTGTGTCCAATTACATCGCGCAAGCGTTTCGTGTTTTCGGTTTACCTATAAGCCTTGTCGTTGTCTATAGAAGTTATCTTGTTATAAATAGTATAGATGTAAGTATAGAGCAGAACTTTCTAATGATAATCTTACCAAAAATGTTGATTTCTATGATGAAGTAGATCAGTGATATATATACTGATCATTATCATCAGCAACTCGCCCTCTGCTGGACATAGCTCTCTCCTAATGCACGCCACTGCTCCCGATTTTCGGCTACTCTCATCCAACCCACACCAGCCAGCCTTCGAATGTCATCATCCCATCTTGTCGCAGGGCATCCAACACTACGCTTATAGACTGATATTTTTGTCATATTCATAGCTGTTTATTGCAATATTTTCTTTTATATAAGCAGGTTTCATCATATTTTTTGTTGTTTACTTCCTATGTTGCGTCAGATATATATTTTGATACCGGATAGTCTCCTGGGTCCCCGGACCCCCATCATTAACGTCGACACCGCAACCAATTAGCGAAGTGCTACCAATGGGACCAGAAAATGTTAGCAATGTTAAAAATAACCGAGTTCTTATTTAAGAACCTGCAATTTGAATATAAATTTAATTAACATAGCGTTACAGGTTGCGCCATTAATAAATAATATAATCACTAACAAAGCAAGTGTGTGTAGTCTCACAGTTAAATTGATGCACTTTAATTATTATTCTGTGACTGCACATTATGTTGCCGAACAATCGATAGTATTTCTGTCGATTGCTTTGATTCAAAATCGACAAAAATATCAATATTTACTGTCAATTACCTGGTAATTAACTAGTGAATTACTTAAAACTATCAGTACCCAAATGCACTATTAAGTATACAAGCTCATTCAAATGTGAACCTTATAGTCCTTAGTTTGTGCTGTTGAGGTGTTTACATTTTATGGCAGGCGACCGTACGTATCTATCTACCCATAACATTTGAATGTATTTCATCCTTCCAGTTATTTTTTTATTTCATTTATTTTGATCCATATTTGCCAAATTAATCAGAGCAAGATTTGTCGTTCATTGACTGAAATTATTCAAGAGATGCCAAGGAAAAGAAGACATGAAAACAAATTGCCCAACAATTGAGAATTGAGAGAACCCCGTAGAAATGCCTTTGAAAGCAAAATTAAATTTGTTTCGAGGTAATAAACACCGATTCAATAAAACGGAACAGAAAGAACAAATTCAATAAGCAGTTTTGTCACTCAAAGGTATCTTCGTGTGAATTATTGAATATATTTCCTTAGAAATAAAACAAATTTCGGACTGATTGAAACGTGTCTACGCATTGAAATTGAAATACAGGTATCCAGTTCTTATTGATGTATCTACCTTCTTGAACCCATTTCAAATTCTAAATTAACCCAAACGGGTGCCTATTTGTAAATACTGGATGGATACTCTTTGACGCAACTAAAGTGTAGGTAACATAATTAAAAAGAAAAAAAAAACAAGCATAATCCATACTAATATTATAAATGCGAAAGTAACTCTGTCTGTCTGTCTGTCTGTTACTCTTTCACGCCAAAACTACTAAACGGATTTAAATGAAATTTGGTATACAGATGGTCTAGACCCTGAGAAAGGACATAGGCTACTTTTTATTGCGAAAAAGGGGTTGTAAGGGGTTAAAAGTGGGGTAAAAAGTTACTTTTCCACGCGGACGAAGTCGCGGGCGGCCGCTAGTAATTAATAATTAATGCCCAAGATCATGCGAAGTGGAAAAATCGTAGCAGGAAAGCGGACGGATCTTGGGACGCAACCGGGACAAAATGTTTAGAGGACAATAACGTGAGGTAATACGTTTTTAATTTTTTTTCCCAGAGGAAACATGGCCTTCATTTTGTCGCATGTGGGGGACAAGGTGGTGTGTGGGTCTCTAACCCTAACTAAAATCCCTGGGGTGTGCATCTCAGCGCAATCGCAGTCGAATACTCCACAGCCGGGACAGGACCGTACCGCTTTACGGCAATTTTTGACGTCATCCTGATTGCACTATTTACCAGAACACCCCGTAGAGTTTCCCTCACAGAGTCGTGAAACTGAGTACCTAAGTCACTTCTCAGTAGCGCGTATGCTAACGTACTTCAGAGGTCCATGTAGTCGCCTCTTACGACACGCCAGGAATAGCTTGGCAGTATTCTTAACGCCTCTAGCCACAAGGCACAGAGAGGTCTCTCTATGAAACGTTTTTATTCACTAAGTTAACTAATTTTCATATTTCTCTGTTATCAAAGAATTTGGCGATAGCTGCACAGCCCGCTGGATGTGTGCACCAGAGCTTGCATTATAGCGCGCAACAAGTAGGCGTCGATTGTGTCCAGTGGAGCGGAAACTGTTTTAAATTGGTCTGCATAACAATGGCTATAGGAGAACCTGTAGATAACGAAGGATGACGTCCCATTTAACACAGTAGTTTGAGCTCGATTTTGTCGCAGGTTTGAAAAATATTTTCGTACCGACACACAAAAGTCAAGTTACCCCCTTGCAATTTAATAATAGCCCTACGGACATAAAGACGGTGCAAAGTCCAAAAAGCGTAACTTTATTGGTTGCCGATGTGGCTGCTAGTTTCTCATAAATCTGCTTTGTTTCATCACGGCTGTTACAACTCATTCGGTTAACCCACAGTAAATAATCACTAGAACTTCATAGTATAATTTAATTATAGATGTTCCTTCGCATCATGTTCCCCACTCAAATCGACAAATACCCCACCCTTCTCAAGCGGCACTACATTTCATTTATTTTGATAAATGTTTCCATTAATTGTGTATGTACAGACGGCGTCAAGTCGAATTACTTATTCTCGCAATCCAAAAATAGCACTTGTGTCTCAGACATAAGACTTGAAATTCGAAAATGGGTACTTTCACGTGACGCTGTGAGTATCTTACAATAGTTTCAATTTCAGCGATGACAGCACAGAGGTTGAATGAACGTGCTCCCTCCATCCGGGAAGTCGTAGGTTCGAACCTGAGCTTGCACCTCTAGACCTTACCAATTTTTTTCCACTAAGTATAAGTTCGGCGATCAGGGAACTTGTTGAGCTAACTTTTTAACCATGACCCGGTTGATTTGGTTCTCCTGTATAAAGGTGTGAAGGTCAGACGGCAGTCGCTTCATTGTAAGTTACCAGACTTTGCGAAACCTGGATCGCGGTTCAAGGGTATCACGGGCTAGTTGATGACATACGAGATGGTGATGATGATTTAGAGTATTTAACGAGAATTTTGAGACACGAGTAGTAGGTAGATATTATTTTGTACTTATTTCAGCAGTGATTGTGTTGACGTGACTTAAACTTTCTTCCCTTTTTCTTTTCAACGTCTAAATTGTTTGGCATTCAAAGCAAATAATAGACTTTCTGACGGGCTCATTCAAGCTTAAGGAAGTAATCTTCGTTGTTAAAACACTTTTTGGTATAATCTGAATATTGAAATGAAACTCCTCGTTTATTTTCATTACGAGATTGAAAATTCTATAGTCTCTTACGCGCTTTACAAGGTAGGTAGAATTAGTATAAATTAAACTGCCTAATTAGTAAATTACTTATAATGTTAGTTGATCATTAATTCGATTTGGAAGTGTAACCGCAACTTGATTAGCTCTGTAATCAGCATAGTTTTGGGTTAGGGGTTTTGGTGCTACGTCAGCAAGCCAAGCACTTCAAATAACTTGACGAGGAATAAATAAATGTAGACTAAAATTATGTATAGGATCTCTTAGAATCAGCAATCTAAATAAATAAGCTACCTATTTAGCTTTTCTTTTATATAAATAAGCTATATGACATTTTTTCTACCTATTTAGGTGGGTATTACTTACGAGAACTCCTAATTTTCTGGGCAGCTTTACTTGACTGTTTATAGCCTACATACCTGAAACAACAAAGACAGCAGAATGAGTTCTGAGGCAATAAAAGAAAATCGCGCTAATCATTTACATGGGATGCTCATTAAACTATTGGGTGGCGATAAATCTCTAACCATCAGGTGCTCCGTCTGTTTGGCTGCCCCCTAGATCATTAAACATCCTTATTAAAAAAGTACAAATACAAACTTCTAATTAAGACTCACTACATCACCCACGTAAATTTAGTAAAATACTTAGTTCAGAACGCAAATACATTTCTATGTAGGCTTATGCAATGGGCCAAACCATAAAATAAAGGATTACTTGGACAAAGCCGTCCATTCAAGTTTTCCCTTTACCCTGCCTTGCCTCGTAAAACATGTTGCAGGTAGGCCCAACACTCTACCACTTATCCTTTTTTACAGCCAACGTCCCGAACTTCGCAATAGAGGTAAGCTACAAAGTGCGAGCATGACGCGCTAGGATGTATACAGGTATTGACCCATTTTCTAACATTGAATGAAGCCACCCATCCTGTTCACATTTGCGAAAAATCGCATTGTTAGAAAGAGTTGAAAGCTAAAGGTGGTAGAATACGCTTTGTCGAAACAGGGATAGGCATGGAAGAATGTAAATAGGATCAATCGGGTCCAAATTCTTTTTATGGTGGATTAGTTTGTGTCACCAGAATTAAAAACAAACTATTCTGGACAATTAATATCGATGAACGTGTTTTAGTATATTGCTTTCAATTGTGATTTTATAGTTGATTCTGAAACCCTGGTCAACCACTGTTGACTCCACTGAGTATGAACACTGGTTACCCTGTACACTAGTGCAAATCGCCATACTCGAATAGGAAAACTGCCCCAGCGGTTATCGTGATAACAGTCCCGCCTGAACAAAGTTATTTGACGCACTGATAAACAACCTTAATGCTTTACTGATATGTACAAGTGTTAAGTAGGTACGTAGGTAAAATGAGCTATAGCAATCCTTTTCTTTTGTCAAAATGTTGACGGTGGAAACACAGTCGAGTGTGAGCCAAACGTTCGTTCCGTGGCTCGGACGTCAGTTAAAATTGTACTATAATTCAATAATTTTGGCTCAGGTCATATTCGACATATTCAACGTAGAGTCACATTTATATTCCGTTTATAAGGCCAAACGATCGACGTTCTATGTTTTGCTACTGGATATTTTTAATCTGTGGCAAAAGGTCGCAGTTACCGTACCCTTCCTGAAGGTGTCGCTTCTGACGGTAAAGTGTTATGGCTATGATAAAACTGCCCGAACCTTGGCGTTCTGCTTTCCGCTGTTTTTTATTCACAAAAGCCCTGAGATTTTACGTTATGTACATACTATAAATATAACATTTTCTATGATTTCTATGTAATACGAGTTTTATGGTATGTTAACAAAAATATTTTCAAGTGGATACTGTTTATCTCAATAAATATTATGGTCCATTCAGTTCCACTTTAATGATTCATTGAGTCATTCAGACACAAGTATGTAAAAGAAACGTTGAATACTAATATCCAATAATTATTTATGTTACATGACAAAAACCGGAGAGATATTTTTCGCGTCACACTTTCTTGCTCATTGACCAACCATAGTAAAGCAAATAGCGTTTACTTCATAAAAAAAAACATGTGTATTTCATATGAATGTTTGTCCAGGATAGGGATCGAACCTAAGACCTTTGGTATAAGAGGCGGGGTCACTACCAAATGTGCCATCGGGCCAGTCAAATAATTGTGTCTCCTCATGTTAACTGGTCCAGTTGCGTCCAAAGTTTGTTTGTTTTGACCATGATTCAGGATTTGAAGACTCTGATAATTACAATGAAGTGACTGCCGTCAGACCTTCGCAACCCTTTAACAAAATTACGTGTACGGGTCTAAGGATTTGTAATCTCCATGTCTCAGGTGTTACAAAAGGTTACTAGAGGTCAGCTTCACAATGCCAAACATCCGATTGCTGTTTAAACAAACGCGCTCGTACGTGCCGGAACTTCATCTGGAATTAGATTTACGTGCGGTCAAAGCGACTCGTAATCATTCAAGCGGTTAAAGACAGTGCAGTGTAAAGCAGAGAAGAAACATTTCATTTTTAGTAACATCTTTTTAGTGTTTAAATTTTCGCGTTGCATTATATTCTTATACATTCTTATTATATTCTGGTTTTTAATTATGTGTTGTAAACTGACTGATGAAAATGACAAGTTTCTATGCATTTTGACATTTTGCATCTGTAAAATTTAATGATAATGTATGAGAATGACACATGGACATTATTGTGTCAGTTTACTACACATGATTATGAACCAGAGTATACTATTATTATAGACGGGAATCAACGCGACGTTTATATTTAAGTACATACTTATGTAACTTACTGTTTAACGTTTCGGCTACGTTACAGCAACCGTGGTCACAAGCAGATTCCGCTTACATATAATTATAGTAACTTTTTAGTCTGTTTCACAGCACAATTTTTAAAATTATCATCACATTCAGTGTGAAAGTACCTACAGTACCTTGATGCATAAAGTAACACTTATAAAATTGAAGGTACCAAAATTTTAATATTCTTCAAATATAACTCATACATATGTAGGTATGTACCTACTATTCTTATTTTATAAATCATATACTTATCTAGATACTTGTAAATTAGTACTTGTCAAATAACTAATTTTTTTATTTATTAATCGGCCCTGATCATTTGGAAACTCTGTGTGGAAATCCTGCGTTTATGTTAATCATTTTTATTTCATCAATGGTTCACAAGAGGGTTATAAATTAGTGCGCTTTGTTAGAGAATGTTCAGGACTTATTTGCTATTACTTCACTGTCGTCTTAGTACATTGTATCCTCGTTTTCAAGGCGTGGGCTATTTTTAAACCGCACCAGATGGGTGCTTGACACCTAAAAGCATACCTTAATGGAGTACCATTTCAGCGAGGGAAAAAAAGAATACCACTTGTATAACTGCGAGCATTTGTAAATGTAGAAATATGTTAATTCAAATGTTCAGTCTTTTGACAACTCTTCTGGGTCATGTAGTGTTGGAAGTATCCTATAGCTTGATGATAATGTAGTCCGGCCGTTTTCGACCATGGCGACTGCTTCAACTCCTGGCCAGTTGTCGTTGGTGTGCTCGCATATGGCTTACGTACCCAATCCTCTTCACGAAGTTTCTCGCACACTGTGGGCAAGTGAGCACACCTATCCTCCTAATCCTATAGCTTATTATATTTCTGAATGTCTATATGTATTTTCGTACTGACTTGGCTTATCATTGAGATTGGCCACTGTAGCCGAGATAAATATAGGTGGAGGTCATTGTTTTAATAATTAAATATGATAAGGGGGTTAAATATTGGGAGCGTACTTGTGACTCTACTGGCGTTGCAGGTGCCTATAGGCAGCGGCGGCGACGTAAAAAAAAATATTGAAATTAAGCTAGGATTTTGATTTATTTATGACAAAGAAAAAAAATCAGCAAACGGCTTTATGCTAAAGTGAGCTAAGCTAAATCAATAGACTGTTCCACTATAAATAAAAAAAGATGAATGAAGAAAAAAAAAAGTAACTTGTCGTTTAGGGACTAGTTATTTTTATAGTCAGCTCGCACCAGACGTCGGGGATTCTCGTAAGCACAAGTAAACAAATGTATAAGAGTAACCATGTGGTTTTCATCTTAAATAGTAACTCACAATTCATAACCTTTGACATAAAAATTGTCAGATCCTGATAGCAGGCAAACGTCAGACATAGCTTAATAACCAGACTAACCTAAACTTATACTGATAGGTGGCAGACGAGCATACGGATCAGTTTATGACGATTGAATGAATGTAACCGATTGTCGCCGCCCATAGACACCTGCAACACTAGTAGAGTCACAAGTGGGCTACCAACCTTTGCTTAACGCCGTAAGGCCCAGACATAATGGGAAATCGATTGTTTTATGCTTTTTAAAGCTTTTGACTCTTACGACGTAAGTAGAATGTGTAAGTATAACATTGAAAATGGAATACTAGAACTGCAATACAAGTATAGAGACATACTTAATGTTTGTAGGTATGTACATGAGATTAAACAACGTGATAGTATGTAGGTGCGTGTTTTGTTTCCACACACAGTGCTCAAGGCTGCGCATTATCAGCGACCCATTGAACTTGCGATAAAGAAACGCATAAAGTAAATTAGTGTTTCCTTGTAAGTACTACTTTGCTCTGAACTAGGGACTATGTAATTGGGTAAACTTGTTATTAGTTCCAGTAAGTATCTACTAAGGATCATTTCGACCAATCTTTCCATATTCCATACGTCGTCAAGACGTGTGGAATGACAGCGTATAATATTTTCCGAGATTAGCGCGAGCAAACAGCATTAAAAAATAAACATGTTTGTCACTGTTTTTGTTCGCGCTAAATTAGTTTAAAGTAAATTACAATATTTATAATCAGTGGATACACAATTTTTTTACAGTTTTATTAGTAACTAGTGGACCCGCCCTCACTTCGCTTCGGGACCGTAATTCAGAAATGAACCAATAGATGGCGCTGTGTCCAATTACATCGCGCAAGCGTTTCGTGTTTTCGGTTTACCTATAAGCCTTGTCGTTGTCTATAGAAGTTATCTCTTTATAAATAGTATGGATATGGATAGTGGTTCGTCATCACTTGTTTTTCTGAATTCATTTCAAAGGGTATCGATTACATCGCGCAAATGACTAATAAATAAAATTATTTTGCTTTTTCGGTTTGCCTTGGCAGAGCCTATAAAATTTACCTGTCTATGTATAGTGTAGTAAATGTGTATAGATTTGATAAAACTCTAACAACAGATTTCATAAGCAAGCCACAACTCAATGAACATTGTAAAACTGAATAAAATCTTAAGATCAAGTACGAATTTACGTGCAAATATAATATTGACGTTCATGCATCGCCTCATAGAGCTAATAACGTCTCTTGATTTATTACCTAGTGTGATACTGAGTACCTATTAGATTTTCCTTCCGTGTATATAGAAGCCATAAGACGGATGTTTTATTAATACAACAGCATCGTACGTTCGGAGCAAAGTGCACCGTGACTTCAACGTTTATAAATATGCATATAAAATGCATTGTCCAAGGATATCTCAGCGACACCACTCGCGGGATTGGCTGCTTGCTATTTGTATTGCAGTCTTTGTATGCGACTAACGCTCAGCGATTGCATAGTTTCCAATATTTTATTGGTTGCATTGGTTGAATAGTAGAACGTACTTTAGTTGTTTTTTTTTTCACAATGCTATCTGTTACATTGCCGTTTAAAATCATCTCGAGTAATTTGAGCGTCAATCGCAATGTTATGTCCTAGATAGATTGGATAAATTTTCATTTAAAAAATGTTCAATACCTTAAATAAGTAAAACATAAGATGTTATAATTATTTTTAACCCCACTACGGCAACGGCCACTAAGAAGGGTCATTATCATTAGCATACATATTTACTGAAACTCTGAAACTGAGATTATGCTAATATGTACGTTAATTAGGTACGGCAAACATTAGGTTAGGTACGAATACATCGAATGTTAACGCATCTACATGCGTTAACATTAAAAACACTCTATCAATATTATGCCCAAAATAAGTTACCTTACTATTCTTTAAACCTGTATTTCAAACACAAACTTATTGAAACGTAAAGTTTTAAATATACATTATACACATGGACGCTATTTTACGGCGTGAATAATGCGGATATTCTTCTCAATGGTAATATATGATAGCCGTTTTAAAACTAATACATTGAAACTTGCACCATTTGTCTCAGCATCGGCAATTCTTAGTAATACAATGGGAATAGTTTTCCTATTTCTGTAGGAGATTACTTTCCAGTATTGACGACAGACCTAAGATTGAACGATGTACTTAGGTAGCTTACAGAGTACCTTTTTGCACCGATTAAAGGGTTATTTCGTGACTTATGTTTCAGTCCCCAAATTCAATATTCCTTCGGATTTGACATAAGAATCTTAAAATATATTGAATGAATGATTTTTCTTTAATTTTTATCTACTTCTAATATTTTGAAATCAGTTTAACAGAAATAAAGTTAGACCAAACATTATTCAGTCAAAGAAACATTATTGTTTGCTCACACTCGCGACTCTTGCGTCTCAACAGACGCGGATGTTCAAACCATGGCGCTAAACGGGTCGTCATATTAATCCATTCGAGATAGCCTATTTATGCCAAAGCTGCATCATCTTCCAATCCCATTGCCAGGTGAACTGGAATCAGCGCAGTATGTTTTCTTCTTCCATTATTTCCCGTTATTCGTCATCGTATCATCCACTTCCTTTTCAGTCATATCATTCTTGACATAATTCATTTATGTTTGATTCCTTATACACAGGAATAATTTATCTATTTTCTTGTAGAAGGTGCTTTCATTTGCCTAAATAGGTAATACTCGTATATTAACAAAATGCTTGAAAATCATTCCACGAGTAAATGTTTAGCAAGCAGCTATCCATTCGCTGTTCGCTACATATACATACATATATGTATGTTATACATTCGTTTCTTCCATCCTCGTATTATGAAAGGGGAACATTATTATTTCAATGTCCATAACGAAAGTTCCTAGCTCATTGTAACTACATACGATAAATCTTTTCCTTGTTTTCGATTGGCAACGTTGGGGTAATATTGAAGCGTAAGATGGCAGATTGATGCCTAATGGCTATATTGAGCATTTATATTACAGCTGTTGTACTGACTGAAAATCGTTTTTTTTTTCCTATTTATTTATGGATCATCCAGTTTTTAATGGAATGCTAGTGGACTCTCGCAGCTCTGCTCGCGAAACTCCACGATAGCGATGTTTGGCACATAAAGATTTTTTCCAAGTAAATTATTATATACGCTTTGAAATGAAAACAGTTTAATTTTGGGGTTTTGCGAGATATTACTATCAGGTTATCCGTCTGCCCGTCTGCCACCTGTCACAAAAAACAAACAGAATAGAGAACAAACAATTTAATATTCATTCTTGTTACTGTTTGTAATTGTTTTTGAATTTTGCGATAAGCAATTTCGGAATCCAAAATATCTCTTGCTGAAGAAACTATTAATGACAGCGTTGTTGGCATCACTTATTTAAACGCTTTCGGTATATGGAAATGTGTATCTATAGATTCCCTATAATATGATCAAAGTCTGTCTGGTAGGTACCGAGATCATCATCATCAAAAGCCTGTTGCAGTCCTCTCTAAACGCTCGCCACTTTGATCGATCTTCGGCTACTCGCATCCAGCTCCAGCCAGCCCTCTTGCGCAGATCGTCACTCCATCTGGCCTGAGGTTGTCCTACACTACGTTTACCACGACGCGAAGGTCCACACCAGCAATGTTAGATGTGAGAATTAAATTTAGAGTTAGAATTTTCTCATTTTATTATATGCGTTGAAAATATAGGTCAGGCTTTATCTAATAGAAGACAATTTCATCTGAACCGGAGAGCTGCAACTTACTCAAAGACTTTCATTTTCTATTCAACAATAAGCATAGACGACAAGCTGACATTATCAGCGAGCAATCTAGAAAGGACACCAAACTTCTAAATATATTAGGTACGACTGAAGATCATTTTCCAAGAATTATTTGTCTTCTGGACTTGACATAACTCTTTTTTTATCTGTATTATTTACAAATCTTCGGTCGCCAACTGGAGTCTTTTGGAATTCAGTATTAATGATGGAGTCATTAAACTTAAATATTACACATATTTTCGTTTTTTATTTTATTTTTAAAAGAAATTTTAAAAGTTAAGAATGTTCTCTTTTCTGTATAGGTACTATGCTTGGTTCTTACACATATTGTTCATTATCACTTTTGCCTACCAACCTCCCTCATTGCCAAAGAGAAAACATAAAGTTGATTCACATCCAGTTTGGTCCTATATCCACGCAAAAGCGGAGGAGTAAGCCCGACAACTAGTGACAACCCTACAGATCTGTCGTGTAACAGGGACAGCTCAGTGGATATTATTCTCTTGTGATGCAAACTTTTCTAATTAAAGTGACTAGAGTTGAAACTTATAGAACATCTCTAGTTCGTTTCGTTCGTGGCCAATGCCAAAGTTACTAAATTTTTGAGTTAGTCATTAAAGAAACTGCTACTCATACAACAGTAGGAAGCACAATGTTAAGCCATTAGCCATATTAGCACTATGACGACGGTAAGTACGACACTCCAAAACTAGGGCAAGCCTCAAACTTTGATTTTATATCGCAGGCCAGAGTTGCACCCGACGCTCGCTGTATGGAGTTGTTAGTGCGACCAATTTGTGTGCAGAACTTTTGAGAGTGCTTCAATGGAGCGTACTTTTCGTTTAATGTGGAAGTTATTTTTTGTAATTACTGGGAACTCTGTAGAGATCAGAGTCAGCAGAATTATGTGAGATGTGAAAATAAATTAGAGCATGCAGCGTTTTAACGAACTGATGAGCCGTTTTTTTATTTTTTATGGTATTCGTGGTTAAAAATATTTAGTAGGTAAGTGATTTCGCAGATACTTTATCGCATAACTAAGTCTGTAAGGGTGAGACTTACGAAGCCCGAGGTACGCTTAGACCATGATTCAGGCGAATCTGGTTATTACATTGAAGCAACGCCGGGTGACCATCACAGCCTTTTAACAAATGGGAATCAGACCAACTGAATAAAGGTTACTCGTTTCAGAAACTATGTACTAGTGCTTACAATATTTTTCCTCAGTCAATTCTACCACAAATAGTAGGTATACAAAATAATGACCTTATGTTTAGGTACAGGGCTCCACGCGTAAACAGATAATTGCGTATGCTGATCATCCTGCTATGTAACAAGTACGATATACTGGATACATATAATTTATCTTCTATACTATTTCTAAAGAGATAACTTCTATAGACAACGAAAAGGCTTATATGTAGGTAAACCGAAAACACGACACGCTTGCGCGATGTCATTGGACACAGCGCCATCTATTGACTCATTTATGAACTACGGCCCCGAAGCGAAGTGAGGGCGGGCCACTAGTATTTTATACAGCGGTTTCAATCAAAGTCAGAGCTAATTGTTAGAAGCGGTTTTTCCTAATTTTGGCACAGGCATAAACGCTGTAATGGAGGACGAAAAGCGCAGCTAATTTCCTTATCCAAGTATCAGGGACGGAGGTTTTATTACCTTCCGTGTAAGGTACCTACGCCAGGGGTTCCCAAAATTTCGAAACACTGGCATAAGAAAAGTATTACACTGTTTTCTTGGTTTAAAAAATGTATGTATGTAACTACTCATCCAGTTCGTTCATCATAACTACCACATCTAATATCCAGTTATAAAAACGTCAATTTAAACTCAGCGTTATTTAAACTTATTTAGATTTAACCCGATTGGACTAATCTTCATCCGAGGATAAATATATGGCATAACGCCCCGATTCGTATGGAATGACAGTCGTATACCATAGATTTACTATCAATACTCAATGCTTTATTTGCGTTTCATAGTGTGGTACAGACAAGAACTGAAATGTTGGTCGAACTTAAAAGATTGGTCGAATTACACCTTGGAACGTTATCTAAATAGAGCAGGAATACTTAATTGTCGTTCCCGTAATTAAGTGTAACTGATTGTTTATATCGAATTATTCCAGTATATGGCCTTGCAGCGCCCTTCTTTACACTTTGGGAAGTTTTAGAACCGCGAGGTGAGCAGTAAGTGTGTTTGAATAATGGTCTCAGGAATTAAGTCGGTCGTGAGCTCATTTCACTGGTAGACAATAAAGGCTAAATCACACTTTACGATATGAGAGTTGTTCGCGTGGAACCGGCGATAAATCCACGAAGCTATTGCTTCGCTGGGAAAAACTCTAACCGCCCATGTGCAGGCTTGGTAATACTAGTTCCCTACTATGAAAAGAAATGGAAAAATCTTTGTCGTTGACCTCGGTTCTCAGCCGAATCACCTCATTTCATATTAACACTACTCATCAGTATGAGTAATAAGTAAGAAAATGAAAAAAACTACTCTCATACAGTTATTAGTCTTATTTTTTCGGTGGTGGTAAGTAATCACCGTCGCCATGTACATCTTTAGAGAGATCCCTGATACGTTGCCCAACCATCATAGAACGTCGTACTCTACTCGGATCCCTAAGTCATAGCCATTTTCTTGCAACATAGCAATGACAATTCACTACTTCATCTTTGGAGAAAAAAAAAACGTTTTTAAAAGGCCTGAAAAAAATCGTGACAGGGACTAAACTAGACGTGATGATTTTTTTTAGACTTTGGATTAAAACCGCTACATAATACGATAATTCAATACTATATTATGCAAAAATGTAATAAATAGAAATCCTAGCGCAGGCTCTTTCGTTTAACAGTACCTTCAACGCTTCCAGCCAATTTAGAAATGGTAATTTCCCAAATTACCTCTGTACCCTTTGCTTATTATGTAAACATTTGCCACATATGCTAAAACGTGTTTTTGTAGGACAACAATAAATTCGTGCAGAGGTGCCCTATTTAAGTATTTTAATGAATATTCGTTTGGATTACATACATAAGTAGCTAGGTATTTGTTGGCATTGACCTGTTTTCAAATAACGTATGTATTTGGAACAAAAACGAGTAAAATAACTCGTATTTTCCATTTTTATTTGGAACATACTAATGTTTACAGACAGTCAAAAGGTTGCTTATAAATTAAACATTGTATTTTATTAATTTCGTGTATTTTTTAAATTAATTATCTTTCCATTTTTTGTGTATGATTGTCCATTGTTGTGTACCCTTTTAATAAAACGATCAGGAATGTGTAGAAATACACGGAACCCAATTTTTTTAAATGAGATATGTGGCAGTCGAGCAGGCGGATCACCTGGTGGTAGCAATTGCCGCCGCCCATAGACACCTGCAAAACCAGTAAAGTATTTTTTCTGAACACCAAATTAACTATTAATTTGTCGTCTACTAACTACTACTAAAACGAAGCCAAACTCAAACTAAAACACTTTAAAAAGGACGATAGCGTAATGAGGTCATTACTGTACTTCCGATTCCAATAAATAAATAGGACGCGTACTCGCGCATCCGAAACGAATAACATTAAAATTGAATGGTCAATAAAATACTTTGATGCTTGAATGATTTGGGTATCTATGTGCCGTTAGGTAAAGTTAGATATAGTACCAGTAGCTAGTAGTTGGAAGGGCTACGGCCTACTTAACTTTGAACTGAAGTGGATCTTGCCCCCGATAGTAGATATAAGGACCAAAAACAAGCGGTTGTACATGATGGATGTTACCTTCTCTGCCCCCGATAGTTTTTATAAATTCACACAATATTCTCATACATTGACCTGACTCCGTAGTAGGTAACTTAAGCACTTGTATTACAGATAACAGACATCAGAGGAAACATAAATATAATTTTTAAATACATACTATTATAAATAACACCCAGACACTGGACAAACAAATGGTTTGTCCAGGGTTTGATTGAACCTACGACCTTTTACGTAAATGAGGCAGGGTTACTACCAAATGCGCCATCCGGCCAGTCCGAATATAAAGTTAAAAAGGCGTTTATACTCTTTTTCCAAATTAGGTATATGGTGGGGAAATAGGGGAGAAAAATATTACAGTCATCAGAATAACCGAACGTAACTATCCTCATAACTTGAGAAAATTCTCGTAATTACTAAAAAGTTTAAATAGAAAGAATATTCCATGGCTCGGCGATGCATTTAACGGCAGAAAAAGAAGTGGTCCGCTTGAATGGATGCCCCAGAAATTCGTAATGGGCCATTTATTAGCGATTTTGTAAAACAGATTTCGGAGTCGACATTAAACTTGCCGGTTGGACGATAAATTACCACCACACGGTGTGTTATCCCCAATTTTTAACGCAAATATAATTTATGTTTAAAATTTCATGTCAAAAACGCTGAAATTCGGATTTGTCACGGAAACATTTCGATAGACGTGGACAGCTCTCCGCTATTTCAGATTGCTGATTACTTAGCTTGCTTTGCATGTTTAGTTCTGTGTATATCAATTATTTATATAATGCATTGCCAAAATTTTAAAACCATTTTGCTTCCTCACGCCTTTATCTAAGTAATTTTGGTCTTTTGTCAGGAAACTTTTTTTCCGATAGAGATTTTGTATTTCAAGAAAACTTTGAGAAATCGAGCTATATATCTACCGAAGGATTAACGAATAAGGTCACAAAAGAAAACTAGATCTTCAATAAATGAGAAAAGTATCTTCGTAACCTAGGTAAGATCGGAAAAAGACAAATGCATTTAATTTCGCCGAAGTCTGCTAGATCTTACTTAAGGCGTGGGAAGATTAAGAGATGTTTGAACTCGAAATCGAATTTATTTCCGATTGGATATTGAGTCGGGCAAGTTACGGGTGTACTTCACACAGCTAAGACGCTCCTAGTTGGCAACTTTGTGAATTGCTATGGTGGAATAAGGTGAAATTCTGATATCGTTCGACTTTGTGTCACCGTCTACTTATATAAAATAGTTTTTATCAGACTTGTGTGTAACTTACTTTGGGTAACTTATCCTTATGGTTATCAGAATCAACAAACTGTTACTTGTAATTATACATATTTAAGTGCAACATTATGTGTGAAATTTATTACTGAACACGTTAAGCATTGCGCCAGTGTTTTCTTATTACTTATGCTTGATTGCCCTAAGTTTGTTTTAGGTCAATATATTTTAATGCTATTTTAAAGTTTTATTATATGTACGTATAGATCTCATTCTAAGTTAAATGTATGAAGGTTCTTTTAAGAGTGCTACGCCTGAAAAACGTCTAAGAGTACCATCATGTAAGTATGCGTTGGTCCAGAGTGGGAATCGAATTTGCAGCCGTCGGAGGTAAGAGTAGTAGAAGTAACTTTTTTATCTAACAGTGTATTTTATTTATTTTCTTCTCCAAGAAAATTCACTAAGATATTATTAAAAATGTAATAAGGCTGGTAAAGAATAAATATATTTATTGCGTCTATCGCGCGACTCCAGGATCGGAATTAGATTGAGAATAAAATTACTTTGCGGGTATTTCGCGAAGTGGCCGAACGTGATCCGGAGAGGTCTGTAACCTTAATTGAAAGTAAGTATTAATCAAGACGTGCCGCCTTATCTGAAGTAAGTAAATTTTAATCTACGAGTCGTAAGTACTTATCCCAGCGTGTCAATCCCGGTTGCATCCAAAGCCATTTTAAAACAATCGCGACTTAAAGAGACATCCATCTGTCTTATTTTATTACATCCTTTTGTAATCTTTCTTGGGTCTTTGAAATTGTTTTTCATTTCACGCTATAAAAATATAATTTGAAATATGATGCCCACAGTAAAATACAAAAAAAAATCCTCTTTTATGTAATCATTCGTTTGGCAGCTTTGACAGTCCATTCGTTTGTAAATATTTCACTACAAAATGAAATCACATTGAAACAAGACGCAACTAAATCTCTCGTCGGGCAGAGGGAGATTTTCTAACAGTTTTTATAGGTACTAGGATTTTTTATAAAATTTGTATAGAGATATATTTTAAAAATATATTACAGTGTACACAATAATGTCTGTAATGTAGGTATAGCTCTTAAGACTTGTTTTTTTATAAGATTACAACACCTGACTACAATCACACCTCATGGAAAATGACGATAAGGTCTAGGATGACGCGCGTTTACCTAGCTAGAAGATGCTCTTGCCTAAAGATGTACAGATTATGTAATGTTTCTGTGCAATAAAGTATACAAATAATATCTAGTCGTATATTAAATCTGCCATACATGTTTGTGTGGATGCTGTGGCTTCACAATATAAGGTACTTATTTCTCGGTGAGCTCATCGTTAGCTTAAAAGTACCGTTCTGGGGACAGTAGGTATATACTCGTAGGCAGATACTTTTCCTAATCGGTGACACATTACATTTACAACACTACTCTATTTTAATTTGTCGTTGATGCTATTATCGCTACTGAAACGATAAACTTTTGAAATATTCACTACTCTACACACTCCACAATAGAAATATTTTAAATTTTATTAGCACCGTTTATCACAATCTTTTAAACCAGATGCAACACAAGTCTGGCTGTGAGCCAACAAACATTAATTCCAATTACAATACCTGATTGATAAGTACTGATAGGTTTCCATATTCATATCCGTCATTGTTGTGAGTTTGAACGTAATTGAAATAATTTGGGTAGCCACAAGAATACGAAACTATTGAACCAGCGGAGAGCTGAAAACACCAAGCATTGAATTTACACACATTTCATGTTGGCCAGTGTGAAGTCATGATACAAAGAGCTAAAAAATAATAATAGTGTTTTTTTAAGAATCACATAAATAAAAAGAGCTATTTATACGGACTTATTTATATTTTTTATATAACTAATCTGTGCCATTGTCCATAACATGGACGTCTTTGTTTTACTTAGATTGTGATAATTATTTTCTTGATATAATTTTATTTATTTATTTCTACACTTGCATTTATATTTATAGGCTTAACCTAATACAATAGAGTAACTTTTTTTAATTATCTATCTTATTCTGGGTCTAATAAAATTATGTATAACTTCTAACAAACAAAGCAAGTTTCGAAGATTCATATAGAGAACAAGAAAACAGATCAATTTTCTCCGATATTTGGTTGAGGGCGCGTCTGTGGAGCTTTGCCGAGTGTACGAAGGAATCTTTTATTAATAAGTATTAAGTATACCTTAAAATAGCACAAAAATGTCCAGCGTCTGGCTGGAACTAAAATTGTACACTCCTGCACTGTGACTTTGTTGTGTAACGCCGCTAGTCAAAGTTAGTACTTCTATAAATAACATACGAGACAAGCATTACGTGTAACAACCTTGCTACTAAACTCACAAATGAGCGATACATGTATTGGTTGCTAAACAGGCGGCGGATGGCCGTTTATAGACGTAGTGAGTCAGTTTGCACCAGTGACATAATACTGCTGAGTGTACAAGGTCGTTGATGCGTGGGGCTTGCCTGCCAGCGGGATTAATCAATAAGACAAAAAAACATTTTGGCTTTTTTTTTCTTAAATAATACTTTAAAATTGATTTTCTGTTGTTTTGTCATGCAGACGCAAATAAGCAGTGATCGTATTTAGGCGTGCGATTTGACGAAATCTTAAAATGGATACGCCGGACGGCGCTTATATGATTCTTATAAAAATAATGTTTTATTTGCTTCAGTATGTACATCTTTTCTTTTTTAAATTCTAATAAGACAAAGTGTATTTTACACGTATAGAATATTTCCTAAATTTTTTAACCCAGCGGGCGTTACCATACTAATATTACCAATGTATAGATGTAATGTTTGAGGACGTTCAGCCAAAATTGCATTATAATTCATTGCATAACAAAACAAAAAAACTAGGGATACAAATATTAAGTGAACAGTTTAGGCGGCTTTTTCCCAGAAATTATGTAAAATACAAAATGCAAAAGTATTCCTTTACGATGTAAAAGAAAATAAAAGGAAGAACAACACTTTTCTAGATCTCTCTCAAAGTAAAGCCGCAGCTCTACATTTAATGCGATTGAGCAAGATCAGGTTGGTTTTTGCCAGTTAGGTATCTTTTTTTGTGACGTTTGACTAGACAAATCATCTGACGATATCGAAGGAGAAAACTTTTTTGGGACTCAAAATGCAGAGGTTCCCAAACTTTGACTAGCTCGGGGTGCAAGTAGGCTGTGGAACAGTGCCTGCGCTTTGTTGTGGCGAGTGAGTGAGGGTCCCGGAGGAGGAGAGGGGGGAGGGGGTCAAGGGGTTTATAATAGGTACTTAAAATCGTATAGTACACCCAGTTACAGAAAAAACAACTTTTCAGCACACGAATATTTTGTCCAAGATGGGGATATTTGGCATTGAGGGACATAAGGAGTTTTTTTTGGCATATAAGGTTTAGGGTTACTATTACCAAATGCGCCGTCGTTTTCTCGTATCCTGTCAAACCTATGACAAACTAATACTTAGATCACCTTTACACGCGCATGTATGGAGTGTGTGTAGTCTATTTTGCACGAGATGTACACAGCTACGGTAATCTGTGTACACCTAATTGTTTCTAAACGCCCCTTTATTTTCTCGCCGCACCAGGCCCATAGCACAAAATACATATTGATACAGAAGGCTGACCGCCCACTAAGAGCTAAAAATATGTCATGTACTCACGCATGCGCACTAACGGGCAAAAACGCCTTTTCGACCACATTAATCCTAACTTATGACTAAGATTGTCAAACTATCGAGGTCTATAGTAGAGGCCGCGCGCTTATGTACTCATGCCGGGCAACAACCCTATATATGTCACCCTAGCATATGTCAACGAACTCTTCTAAATTCAAAATCAGGTCAAAGTCTAACTTCTGTGTGTTATTATTTTGTGCCCATAGTTTGGGAGCCCGTGTCCTAGTGAGTGGTCATAATGTGAGTGGATGGTGGATGCCAAATTATTTTGGGAAGTGTTAGTCAGGTCTATAAGAATTTTACTGGAGAGGAGTCCTACGTCATTGCGGAGATAAAACCGTCTGATTACCAATGGTAATGTGTCATAGCTGTGATTAAACTTTTTTACTTAGAATTTACTAGTTTTAGTTTTACCACTTCCTATTGACTAATGGATTTGATATTTATTGTAGGTCTGGTAGTATTCGTTGTCCCAGCTGACCATATTCACCAATTGTGATCTATGGATACTGTGATGGAATATTGTGATGTTTTTCTAAAATAGTTACGGCTATTTAAAAATAAATAGAAGTTCTTTAAGCTTAAGTATACTTACCTAAATATTAAATAAATAATTAAATTTTAAGAAAGTTTTACGAATGTGTACCTATTTATAACTAGACTTGCATATTTTAAAAACTCAACAAATAATATTACTAAAATATATTTATATCAATATTTGAAACCATTACGACGTTATTAATTCTCTAGGGGCCTGCCTGCACTTTTTTTCGGTATTGTTACAATAGATGGGGCTATTAGATCACATTGCGCAAGCGTTTCGACTTTTTGCATAATGATCTTAAAAGCCTGGTTGTGTTTTTTATAAGTTACCTAAGTCTTTTTAAATAGTATAGAAGAAGATTAGGCCACTGTTTTAAAAATTTCGAGTAGTTTCATTTTTTCATGGAATAAGTTTAGATCGGCAATTCTCATAGCAATCTCTGAGAAACCTCTGAGTTTCTGAATATATCTGTATGTGTAGGTACTACTGATACGACTACGTATAGCCCAGGTCGTGATCAAAGCATGGAGGGAGGCACCTAAGTCAAAGCTGGGGCGTATTGAGCGTTAATTGACGGAAAATCAAAGAGCGAGGATTGTAGCGTGGATGGAATTTTGACTTTACGCTAAAGGTAAGAAGCTCTAGTATATCGCTGTGTTAAAAACGTGACTATATCTAGGCAAATTTTAGCATTAAAACGTAGTACCTACCTAGTTAAATAATGCACATAAAATAATGAATATAGTGTATAGGAGGCACTATAATTATGCAATTACTATGAGATACACTCAGTATCAAAATGATTTTAGCGTTTAAATTTTCCAAAAATATTATGCATGCAGGTGCATTTTCATATTATGGTATCCGGGAACAAACGAAAATACACCTAGGTATTGTGCTCAAAGTGATTTTTGTCAAATGCTCAGTTAAATTAGGTGGGTTTGGGCGCTAAGATTATTTTGAGTAACATACTGTAACTCAGTTTTTATTTTCGTTTAATAAATCGCTCTAAGTTTTAAACTTTTTCTTAAATATGAATTTTAATACTCTACAAGAAATAAAAGACATAAAAACGTCAAACAAAAAGTTCTCCCACCCACGACCTTAGATGATTTATTATGTTACAAATCATATTATGTAAAGAAATATCATTCCGCGTTTCATCACTACGTATAGTTTTTTCTCCTGGATAGTGTGACAGCTGTCTGTGTCACAAATAATATTTTATTACATAGAGTGCGTCAAGATTGGAACATAAATATATGGACAATTTGTTATAGACCAAAGTCACTAATGTAAAAAATATTATGTCAGTAAAAATCAAACCCATAAAATCACCTGAAACAATTCAGAGGTTTTAAATTAGAAGTTATTAAGGGTAGTGAGTGTCTTTTAATGTATGAATGAAGTTGGTGATTGGCTTTTCAAATAATAATATGTATGGTCACGCAGGTAAGTGTAGATGTTAAAAGTTAACATGATGAATATGCATCTGTAGTTCTGTACCTACGAAATAAGCTATCACTCTTATATAAGCTTGTTTCAAGATCCTCAAATTTATATACTCATATTTCCCCGAAGTTTCAAAAATAAATTTTCTTCTTAATAAAACTTCACTTCTGCTCTATGAAAGATTAAAGTGAAATTGTTTTATAATAAGTGGATGATTCTTTTTTTATCGTCCGCCAGAACAATAGAGAGAAGACGTTTTACCGCCATTTTATTGGCCTATACCAGAGGTTTTCTTAATAGCTTTTTAACCATTTCATTTTGGCTTATGAGCTTCCTCATAAATTACACTTTTTATTTCACCATTGCGCAGAATGACGGAAAGGTCTCATTCAATTAAAAGGATTTGGGGGAGGATTCGAAGCAATTCACGAAATCAATTAGGGACGAGTGAAACATAAATGACCAAATTAGGTAGGAAATATGTGGATTTTACCCGACTACGGGTGGAGCCAAAAACGATTTTGACAAAATAATATCCATGTGTATTACGAGTAGAGTAGGTAGGTTTCAACCGTGGAGGAGCCACGTTTCTGCATTATTGGGCCGGGTCGACCCGAGTGATACCACGGCCTAACAGAAGACCGCGTTAAGCAGCGCATGCGCTGTGTTTCGTCGAGTGAGTAACTGTACTGCAGGCCAATTGGGGGAAAAAGGGGTTAAAGTTTGGCAGCGTGACTCAACTAGTGTTGTAGGAGTCTATGGGCGGCGGCAATCGCTCACCATCAGGTGATCCGTCTGCTCGTCTGCCACCTAACCGCGACCGCGAGTGGAGAATAATGTACATTTTAATGGTTCAGCACCAGCTGAACTAGTAGGTAAATTGATAAAATCATACCTAATTTATGAACGAAATATAACACAGTGATGGCAGACTAGGCTAAGAGAAAGAAAAATATTAGTCTGAATTCGGATGACTGGAAAAAGGGTTCAGTTATAAATACTATTATTATAAGAAAACGATACTATCAATAACGATGTAGCTTATTTAATGGTGTGTATGGACAGCCACAAGTAGAACTTTAAAATCTGTTAAAATGTTTCAATCAACTTTCACCTTAAGGTCAAATAGGCATAATAATAATAATTTATTTATTCAAGTAACATGACTCATAATTTGTTAGTTATAAAGGCCTTATCCTATGTTAGTAATTAAATATTTAACTTATATTATATTTATTTATATGTGAATCACACCCGCTGATGTTGTGCAGCAGTAATTCATATAGCATAGATCAATTTTATTGAGGAAATTTAACAGGTAATGTAGGTAAGTGATCTTTGGTTGTCTGTACTATTGTAGATACGACATAATTAAAATTCTAAAATGTAAGAATGTGTAACATTCTATAATAATCAAAGTAAACATTGAAAACATTAACCTTGTTTAAGGCACATTAATTTATTATTGTTATCTCTTCTAGCAAAATGTCAACTCTGTACATAAATTAATCCATCATCTAATAAGTTCAGAAAATATTTACAAACTTACTTAATTTTAAAGCCGTTGTTCTTATTTTTTGTTAAAAATATTTAGTTACAGAACAACCACGATATCTATGTCGTGAAATAAAAATAAAACGTTAATTATACTTTTTCACACCTACCTTTGACGAGTAAGGGAATTAGAACTGTACAGCTGGGCGCAAAACCTGAGGGTTTTCTAATCTCTATTAATATGAGTACATTCCAGCCACAAGTTCACTAGCACTAATTATACACTAGTACAACTGAAACACATTAAGAATCATTGAACATCGGAACCGGAGCAAGGACCGCGCGTAAACATCGCACTCGAGAACGAATCGACAGCGCGTCCGGACTCTTTCGGAGTTACCGCCACACTGGCTGACTATGGTATCACTTTAAAAGCCACTACTCCGCGACGCTGCTAACCTCGACCATCTCGTCGCTTATTCTGGAATACATTGCGCGCTGAGTTAATGATTCCAAGGATAATGTATACAAGAAGAAGTAATGGTTGTTGTGTAATGGAAGTCTTCGCTGGTAATAATGTATGTAAACCAAGTATCATGGTAGGCGCTGGTTCTGTCAACACAAAACCCCGTCGTAGTTGACGGAAGCGGCCGGCTGGTCCTCGGCCATTTGGTTCACTAATTCAGGCTAATTCTGAAAGGAAACTTTGATTTTCCCACTGATGTTTACTATAACAAAATTATTTTCAACTAGGAACTTCTGTTGTTATTTCCCGAAGTTATGCCTCAAAGTGAATAGCAAGTTCGTTATTGCTAAAGGATAAGTACATAAGCTAAAGCTGAGTGCCGAGAATTAGTTAACATTTCTGAACTATGACGTTAACTGGCTGAATACAGAATCAGAACTTCAGAAACCTGTTGAAACTTCAGCTGTTTAACCTCAAGCTTAACAACTAAAATAAATTAACACTAACTTTCTGCTGAGTACATAATTTGAATATTTATAAGAGTGCTCGTCGAGCCTAAGGTACAAAAATATATATTATTAAGCTTAAGATTTTGCTGTGCCGTGCTTGCGATACAACCTAACCAACAAGATGTGTTTAAAATTCAGATCAAAAACAAACAACTTTCTTTAAAAGTCATTCAGGTTTTCATTTTGTAGAGTCGAACAGAATTAAAAAAAAAAACAGAATAGTTGATAGAAGGAGTAATTAAAGGGATGTAAAAGTTCACCAATACACTATGAGTTAGTGGTCTTGCCTCCTACAAGCTATAATTAACTAAAAAGAAGAAATATCGTCAAAGATAATTGTGCAGAGTAATAATTAATGGATATAAAGCCAATGAGACTGAATCAAAGTCTAGACGATGTATTATGCATCGTAGTTTGAGTGCTGATATAAATAGTGTTATTATAGGCCACAACTAATTCAACAAATTGATTGAATACCACTACATTCAGTAGTGGAGATCTTTTTGGCTCTTCTGTTATACTGGTATATACAGGCCCCCCTATTCTCATGATTTTCGATATGAATTAACATAGCGGATACCGCTATTTTCATTATATATTTATTTAAAAACTACTATTTTCATTATATATTTATATTCACGAGAATTGGAATCCATCGCAGCCGTTTTCTAGTTATAATGTAAATGATAATATCTGACTTCAGTTTTTTTAAGCGGTAGAGAGCAGACGAGCAAATGGTAAAAAGCCTTTTTAACCTAACCTTTAAACCCCTTTCCCCCCTAATCTCAATCAGTCACGTCGAAAAAACACAACGCAGGCGCTGCTTTGCGCCGGTCTTTTGTAAGTTCAGTTTATACATAAAGTAAAAGTATTTTGTCAAAAAAACAAAACCATTATATTTATCGGAGATTTACCATTACATTTCAGGGCGCCTTTTGTCGCAACATCTTGCTTCAACTCACAGGGTCGCGGCATCAAAACATCATAACTCGTCTTTTATTGCTGCTCCTGTCACTTGGGAAACTTATCCAGCCATCAAAGAAATTATGACATCTTAAATGGGATCGTTCGAAAAAGTTTAGCGGAGCCTTATTATATAACTACTTATACTAAAAATTGATTATGCAATTAAGGCCCATATAGAACTCCCTGGCTGGGATTTTCGACTAACAAGGCACCTAAGAAACTCTGCGTTTGCTCCGTTCGACTAAAACTGAGAGAACGTTATAAGTAGGTATGGTTTTAACTAATAACTATTTTTATGATGATGTTTATAATCTGCCTGTCCTGGTTCAAAAAAACTTTCGAACAGCCTGCTAGCCTGCCCGAAAGATATATCCACCGATATATCTATAGACCTGTCACACCCCTGCGTTTTTTTTTCAAATTACTTACCAATCAATACCTGGAGTAATTTGCACATTATTTTTTGGCCCTTTATGTGATCCTATATACCTTTCTATCGTCAGCGTTCTCATATTAATAGTCATTTATTTGTTTTCGCACATACAGTAACAAAAAACATTCTCATATAGTCTCATATAATCCATTGAGTGGTACAAAACTTTAGGATGCATATTAGCTACTGCGGGATACTGATGCCTGATTTAAGCTTAGAAGTATTTCAGTAAGTTCATGCTTTAAAGGTAATCTTTGCACTCAACACTATCTCGTCACAGTCAGTTCAAGCTTCAGCAGTTTACTCGAAATTAATATTAAATGAGCCTTAATACCTTCATCATATCATCCAGGGGAAGGGACAGCAGCGGTGACAGCGGTCCTATTATACCGCATCTTTTGTCCCAACGTTTTGATTCCAGCCTCAAGCCGGGCCGCGACAGAACGTACTACGTTATTTATCACGAGAATATTTGCATTCAAACGACGTAACCATTCCGTACACTACCCAAATATTTTTCTTAAGAAGCTAACCATTTATCATATCTCTAGCCATAACATACTCGTACATCGCGTGGTAGAGTCAGCATTCAATATGATCTTAGCGCTGAAACCTACAAAAATATCTGAGCATTTGACAAAACCAATTTCTGCACAATATCTTAAAATATACCTTGGCGGATATTTACATGTAGATGTCTTTTTTGTTTTTATGTGATAGGTGGCAGACGAGTAGACGGATCATCTGATGGTAAGCGATGGCCGCCACCCATAGACACGTGCAACACAATCCGGTACCCTCACTCACTCGACGATACACAGGGCAGACGCTGCTTCACACCGGTCTTCTGTGAGTCTTTTATCAAATGCTCAGATATTTCTGGTAGGTTTGAACGCCTAGATCATTTTAATGCTGACTGTAAATACCTCCACAATATATTTATAAAGCATTTGGTTCGCATAGTACCTACGTAAGAGAAAATAAAAAATGTAATGCGGTCCTGACATACATAATATATCATATTTTAGTATGATATTAGCTTGAAAAAGGCAGTCCATTTTCATTATGAACTCAAAGGAGTTGTATTATCAAAAGATATTAGTAGACTGAAGACAAAAGCCAACGAATACACAATACTGAGCGGTCTCCTGCCACTTTGTAAGCGTGGATTTAGATAACTTTAGTCAACCCCTTTTTCGAACATCTTAAGGAAACCTGCTCGTTCGGAATATAATTCTCCAACGAATAACTACGATTCAGTTGGTGTGTTTTCTCTGCTAAAGAGTTGCAAAGGTCATACGGCAGTTGCTTCATTGTAATTACCTAAATCCTGAAACATTGTCTAAGCGTACGGGGCTCCGAAGCGACAATATTGGATGCAACCGGGAATAATACTCTGGACATAATGGAGAAATGTTGTTTTGCAACCGCTACGAATAGCGGACTAGCTTTTAGCTCCGCACTAAACTGGGGTGACAAACGCAGTGGTAAATCCCTAGTGGGCTTTCAGACTTACCACGTTAGCCAACTGCCACATCTCTGATGCGATTGTCGCACCATCAAAGCCCTAGTGAGTTATTTATCGTTTCTGTCACCGAAGTATTTGCATTCAAACGAAATAAACCATTCCGTACACATCCCAAATATTTTTCTTACGAAGCTTACCATTTATCAAAAATCTCGTGGCTCAGTTTGTGAGGGATGTAGAAACAGTTATCGATTTGGAAAGAAAACTTTGTTCTCTGACAATTTTTGATGGTAGGCCTTCGTATTATTCTAATATGTCGGGTCGGTCTGTATATTATCATTATCACCCTCGATAATGAAAATATTAAGTTTGTATCTGTGGATATTTACATTCGTTTTACTACTGCTACATCTTCTAATAATTATTTTGAAAAATATTTGTTTTACGACTTTTGAAAATTCGGCGAAATATTTTTTTGACGCACTATACAAAATTGAGAAAGCTTGACCGACTTTGTTCTCAGTTTTTAATGCAAATTTGCAAAATCCATAGAACAAATGCTATTCAGAGTGATTGGAAGAAGTCGTGGTTAAAAAGATTCAAAAGTTCAGAGATCATCTGTATAGGTAGCTATTATTTTTTATTTGTAACTAGCGCTCGCCCGCTCAGCTTAGCCCGCATGGAATGAACAAAGTTTTCCACTAAAAATATTTTCCCGTAATACTTTTTTCATACCCTTTGTTTAATTGTAATTGTAATTCCACTGGTGTTGCAAGTGTCCATGGGCGGCGGCAATTGCTTACCATCAGGTGATCCGCCTGCTCGCCTGCTACCTATCACATAAAAAAAAAGGAACTTGGATTCAGTTTTCAACAAAAGTACAAGCTAAATAGTCAATAATCGACTTTAACACAGAATGTCACAGCCTAACCAGTTATACCCGAGAGATCGTTTTCATTTGAATATCAACTGCTGAAGACGTAAAAATATTCTTTTGGGATGTTCTTTATTAGGGAACACATGAGGGAAAAATGATGTTGCTTAGTAAGTAATGCCCGACTTTATGGGGGTCTTATAATGAAATAAGTTTACAAATTATGTTATGTAAAGTTGAGAAAATACTTGTTGAGTCTGAGAAAATATTTGTGGTATCAAGTTCAAAGTTGTAAATGAAAATATGTGTGAGTGAGAGGAGAGAGTGTATCTATTATTATGTGTACGAGGCATCACGTCGTTACTCTTTTAAGATTTTGAACCGCCTTTATGTCTGCGACACAAGTGTTATTTTTCCTTAACAAACGTATTTGTAAGGGTAAATGCCTGCGGCAAATGTCAACCAAGCCAACCTGGTAGCTTATAACGAAGGCCTTCCGTAACGAATGAGAATATACCTCGCATTCTAACAAAAGCGCGTACAATGCGTGTAAAAGGGAGACAGTCTGATTTGCTCGTAACGCCTGCTTCAAATTAGGCCCTTTGGTCTTAAACTTACTTGTACAGTAATAGAATACTGGGAATAATTTCCTCCTGAGTTTTGAGCTACGAAGTTGTTTTAATTGAATGTTAATATCTAGTAAACAACTACGAGTTATTGTGAAAGCTAACTCTAACTGAACATAGTGCCTTGAAATTTTACTAACAATGGACGATGTTTGGAACTCACAACAAGTTCAAAGCTAAAACCAATTTAATTCTTGTTCTATACCCCCGGTATACCAACAAAGGATTCTCTCTGAGCATTACGGAAAGAAAATAAATAAACATTCTTGTTTTTGGAGTAGTTCCTATTGATTACAAATTTTTCTGTCTTCTGACTGAATAATTCAAAATACTCTTAGACTTTTTTTCAGGATTAGCTTATTTTCTGCGCGTATATTACGGTACAAGCTTATAAATACGTGCGATTCAAAAAACCAGACTCGATTACATGATCTTCAGTATTATTTAAGTGTGTTTATGTGAACTGAAGACAACACAAAATATAAAGGACACAGAAAGGAGACTCAGCCATAATTTTGAATTTAGAAGAGTTCGTTGACATATTATGCTAGGGTTGTGGCCGGCATGAGTACATAAGCGCGCGGCCTCTACCACAGACCTCGACAGTTCGACAATCTTATGTCATAAGTTAGGATTAATGTGGTCGAAAAGGCGTATTTGCCCGGTAGTGCGCATGCGTGAGTACATGACATGTTTTTAGCTCTTAGTGGGCAATCTACTATCTGTGTCCTTTATATTTTGTGTCAACGGTATAGTAACTTATACATGCGTCAACATTAGTAAGACTTCCAAAACCTGCTCTCGCGTCAAAAAAACGATCTTTAACGCGCTTATAAAACTCTTATCTGAAACCGCAAAACATCAAAGGAAAAACAACAGCTACTGCGCTACCGAGGCAGCTCAACATTAATATACTTAATTAAGTGACATAATAAATTAAGACCCTCTAAATGACACGTCTAATTGAATCAGAATAAAATATAATTTTCGGTAATAGGTATTAATGAGGGGTGAGCCCAGCCAGTATTCAATAGACCGGGTAGGCGCCAGATTGAATACCGCTAGACTCTGCGAGTGACGGAAACAAATGCCACTAAGGGCCGAGATAATAAATTGACTAGGAATCGCAGTGCCCGATGGATACTACCTACATCTACTTTTTATTGATGGTTGGCTTGCTTTTGAGTTCACACTGAACCCTAGAATTGAAGATGGCCGCAGGCTGATCCTTAGTAGCAGCGACATACCTATTACTCACTTATAAATTCCTTGTCCATAGCTATATACTTACTTTAAGTGCTATATCTATACTAATTATTAAGAGGTTAATCTTATAGTCAACATCAAGGTTTATAGGTAAACCGAAAACACGAGAAACTTGCGCGTTGCAATCGACAAACAGCGCCATCTATTGGTACTGGTCTAAGTAAAGTCCCGAAACTAAGTGAAGGCGGGCACCTAGTAATAATAATAAAGTAAATAGGTTGGTAATCTTTCAAGAAGTTTTTGAAAATTGGAACCCGCTTTCCCAGGGAATAACATCATGCCCTTTACCTTGTCACATGTGGGGGACAAGGTGGTGTGTGGGATTCTAACCCTTACTAAAATCCCTGGGTGTCCATCTCAACGCAATCGCGGTCGCATACCTTACAGCCGGGACTGGACCGTACCGATCAGACCATAACCCTAGGGGAAACGAAAATGAAAACTTTTCTCCTATCTAGATCGGTTTTTATGTAGGTACTATTGAGTATTCTGTGCTATTACTCATGAATCTCTTAGGTTAATTGGGATATGAAAAGCATGTAGGATTTGAAACGATATAAAAAATCGATTACTTAATATTGATAAACGAAAATCGATTTTATCACACATCCATTGTATTTGTTTATTTTGTGCCACTAGCAACAGATCTGGGGACACTTATCGAGTGTGCGTATTGGATTTCCCATTTTCCGCTCAATTTGTTTTCAGAATCTGTTACTGTTGGGCTTTTGTCTGGATCATTTGCAACAGCGATCTTTGTCAACGTTTACGGAATATTGATTGCTATACGTATGCATAATTTATTTTTCATTCTTTAATAAAATTCAATAATGTGTACCTACTTAATAATTCACAATTATGTCCTCTTAACCGATATTCAATACTCAATATTTTATTGCCATTCCAAAATGTACACATACAGATGATTTCGGTTATGGCGGTCAATCTGGACACTCAGCCATCGACGCAGGACATTTATAGTGCACAAATGTGTGCTCAAACACAAGTGCACTCTCTTTTCCATTACCCTCATATTTCGATGAATGATTGAAGAGGGTTCAAGTAGAACCAGCGGCATAATTTGCTTTCCGAGGCACGGGGGTATAAGACAGTCAACTTCCAGACTTTGGGCTGACGCTGAGCATTTCTCAATATAAAACTCAGGAACAAGAGAAGAAGATGAACTTATACCTACTTAGTTAAGAGCTTCATAATGAATTATATAACCTTAACTTGAACCTACACCAACCAGTCATATTGACAGTGGCCATACTTTAAAAACTTGCCCTTATTAGACTGCTAAAGTACTCGTAAGGTCTGTAACGACAGGCCCGAACACGACAAACTATAATAGCCAAATAAAGTTCCAAAACATTGCGTAGGCGGGCCTTTGCGACCCGAGCTAAGCAGAAACGGCTTGGATAAGGTCGGATCCAATCGATTTAGGTCATTTATCCTAGGCAATACGACTGAGCTTATTTGCCCATAGGATTTTTGCTCCAGTACTTTATTTAGTACGAATTCGATTTGAGAATTCGACTGCCAGGAAACGATGCTGATCTAACTTTATTTGGAACATAGAGACCGTTTTAACAGACATTTTTATTATTATAAAACAAAAAAAAACTATTACATTTATTTAGGTCGAAAGAATAATTTTATTAAAGGTAGGTAGATACTTATAATCTTATATTGACAAGTGGCCACCGCTCACTTTGTTCGGGTCATAATTTTGCTATTTTCGTAGATTGAATCTTCACCAATAGATGGCGCTGGGTGTCAAATACATCACACCAGTGTTTCGGAATAAATATCTGCCTCTCTCTCTTCCACTTTGCCAAGCCTATCAAGGCGCATATGTAAACTGTGTTCCTTGTTTAACATGACGTGTATAAAGTGCAATGCAAAGAAATGAATAAAATATCAGTAGGACCTTATTATTTCATCGTATATTTACTAAAATCCACCGCCAGGTGAAAGGAAAGCGTCCGTAACGCGTCTGATTATGCTAACGACTAGCATCTATTGCAGATGTCACCCGGAATCGGCCATTTAACGTGCCTTCCGACACGAGATTACCACTAAACGTATTATAGTCCCACCATAATGTTTGAATCTAACAAGTGGTATTGTTACGTCTGCTACTTTTGAGCAGTAAACAGTATTTTTTGTGACTGTAGCAAACAAGCGTGCGCCTCGCCTGAGGGTAAGATTCTACAGTCTATTCTAGACGACTTGCGTCTGTGTGTATGTGTGATTTATACGAATAAGTCCATTAATAGATTTATATACTTTATATAATTCACAACATGAGAACCAGACATTATTTTAGACAATTCATAGTTTGCTATTCTACCTACCAAACAGTGCGACAAAAGCTGCTGGTGACGTAGCTGCGTAGACGCATAATTATACAGAGCAGATTTGACACTCCTTTCCTACATGGGCTAGAACCGCCCCTGAATGCTTACCTATGTAAGGTTTGTTTATGTTTGTGAAATCAAAACTTTTCTGTTGTTAATTAAAAGTTGAAATTTTAGGGCCTCCATTTATTAGCGAAAATATTGGGTACGAAAATTAAATTCAGGCCCATTACAGGTTTACTCCGTAGGTTGTATAACAAGAAATGTCAAAGATCAGCCACAAACACCAGATACCTATAATAGTATTTTATATGAGTGTGTGCGTAAGGGCAAGTGCTCTCTCTCTCTCTTATTACCTTACTCCGATGGGGGATCAGTGTAGATAACATGACCGGAGAGAGAACAGGCGTGATAACTCAACATTATTTTCTACGAGGCAGAACCGCCAATTTACAGACAGCGCTGACATTGACAAAGTCCGTCTCAAAAGCTCTAGTGGAGAGTTGACTTGACCCTGGAATTTAACCCTGGACCTGGTGCGCAATCCACTCACCACTAAGAAATCAGAGTCGTCCAAACAAAGAATTATAGCTACAGATGGCAATGCCATGAGGCGGTATTATCTCTCGTGGACCATTTTCGCTCTTCTGTGATAAGAAATAATTTGTCAAGCTTACGAATATATATTGGTTTTTAAACCTAAAAATAAACCCACCACGCAAACGAAAAAAAGAAAATGTTTCCCACAAAATGTATAAGAAAATGCGGCGGCTCAAACATACTTAGTAAGGCAAGCCTAAGCGAGACTAATATAATTGCCAAATGTAATCAAGTTGGCTTACCCTCCTAACTAGGACTAACGACAGACATCTGGCAATGTCGACTTACAACATACCTACATGGCTGACACTAAATCTTGCTGACCTTAGGTACGTGTATGTTGACTGAGTATTATGAACTGCGTTACCAGACTTTTTGTTAAGAAAGTGGGAATTTGAAAGGAATATAGCAAAATATACCGATCCTAGATTCAGCGTGAACGTGCTAAACGAGAAGGTTCCATTCGCAAAATAGCGCCCCTTGACATTGTCGGAAATTAAAGCCAAATACTATGGAACAGAGTTGAAAATGTTCTACACACGCATGTGTCTATACGTGTGCGCTTCATGTCTTATAGCCAAATGTAGGTTTAATAAAGAACATTACTGTGGTCAAAAGCTGATTTTTACCAGACTGCCAAACTTAGGCCATGCTAAGCCACAAGTTCAATCGAGGGGGAAGGTGAATAGAAAAGATTGCCGGGCACTTGGGTCCTCGGCAGTGGCAATCACTTACTATCAAGTAACCCGTCTGCTTGGATACCATCTATCACATAAAAAGATCCTGCCACTGTCAACGGTACTTGAGTGTAATTTTTTTCCCACATCGCACACGAAATCCAAACTGCTCCTATAAGTAAGTCAGTACTTAATATTCAGTGATTTTCAACATCAAACAATTTTAGTCCATCAGTTTCAAGTGCTAATCAACTAATTGGTGGGAAACGGAGCGGTCACAAAAACGCGCACGCAGGGTGGTAAACATTGACCGAGTCAACATTTCAACGGGTTGTAAAAAACGGCCAAGTACGAGTCTTCAACGGCTTTCGAGGACCGTATTAATTTACTGGTTTATTTTTATCTTATTTTTTAAGACGATGTCAAGTGTATTGTAACAACTTAATCATTCATTACATTAGATGTACTTTGTGTTTTCATGCCTAATAACTTTAGTAGGTAGGTAATTACGACACAAAGAACGATACATTTTATGTTGTAGAGACATTTTGCTAAGAAAACAAAATAAAATTATTAAAAAATCTCGCCGACTAAGACACCATTTTATACTTCTATCCATCCTATAAGTACTAAGTAGTTACTAAAATGTTAAATATAAAACAGTGTAAGTATCACAAATAACTAAGTTCAATAATATCGACATTCGACACTGTTAAATTACACACACACTTTTTTATAATATACCTACCTACCAAAAACAGGTGAAATTTACAAAGATAAATAACTGCTTTGCGACTGAGACCTAAAATATACCTACAAATTATTAGGTATAGTCGCTTGACCAATTTTGAGGATTTGTTGAACGTTAACAAAAAAATTCAAACAATACAAATATCTGGTAGTTCAAAACTAAGTAGGTAGGTAGTATAACTTATTGTTAGACAGATCCTTAACACAAGGACATTCAGTTTAGTACTTCCCAGATACGGAGCCCTAAACGTGTGCTCTTGTCGTATTTATGTGAGAGCACGAAGGTTCACAGTCGTATATCTTAGCATTGCGTGACGGTGACGTTAGCGAGGTGATACGCAACGTGTGGGCACGGTAGTGGATGCATTGTTGATTGGGACACAAGATAGCAACGCCTTAAAGTGGCTAGAAAAGACGAAAGTATCGGCATCATAAAGCTGGTGAGTATTATTCGTATTTATGTGAGAGTACGAAGGTTCAAAATCGCAATCTCAGCGTGATATTGACAATGCGTCATGGTGACATTAAAGAGGTGAAACGCAACGAGTACCCTACAGTGGATGCCTTGATGGAACACGAGATTACAGAAAAGACAAAAAGAGGAGTAGCAGAATGTGAAAGTAAGGTTGGTGTGGGGAAAAGTTACCTATATGAGTATTCATAATACTGCAAAGCAGTTAGTGTTTTGATATTATTGATATCCTAATTTAATAAGATTTATCAAGAACACTACATTACCTACACTCATGTTTTAAAGATTCTTTTAACCATGTATTCGTATGTTAACATCATGTTTTTGAGTGTAGATAAAATAATTATGTGACTGACATAATTTGATATTAAAACAGTCGCGAATGCTATTGAAAATCTCGCAATGGCCCGTGTTTTTAAAAATCTCGCTCGTAACAGTTACTTACATGTTTATGTGACTGTCACATGACAAGGGTCTAAGTAAGGGTTAATTACTATTAATTTACTTTTCACTTCTAGCAAGACTATACCTACCTACATCTCTGTCAGCATGTTCAACTAGACTGAATGGACAGCCAGAATACTTGACCTCCTTCCGGCCGCAGTACTCAATCGTATTCTCTACTGGTTGAGGAAACAAAGCTAGTTTCGGGGCTCATTTTACACTGGTCAAGAACAATGGCGACGTACGATTGCTATACATCTACGCCTAATAAGGCGGAATGATTGTTCCGTAAACTGTTCGGACGGTAATGGTTACGGATTGGCTATTTATTTGTGTACGGACCGTTTATATGATGGCCACTTACCATTTATTAGCCTTAAGGAGATAGCAAAGAAATTATGATTATTTGAATTGGTATAACGTCTCATATATTTTCTTGGCATAAAAATATTTATCATACGATTTCAACCGTCTAAGTGCTGCCAAGACACCTTAGCCGTCACTATGATCAGTCGAGTGATCTTGCTCAACTGGCAGCGGTCCCACCCCTACTTATCGTCCTGACTCTTCCTGCTTGGACCTTGAGCGACCCGAGAGCAAGCTCTCATCACCAATAAATACATATTTATGTATTTATTCCCATGGTTAGGTAGTGACTCTAGGACTCTCTAGGGACTAAAGTCCACTTGCGCGTGCCCGGATTAAGCAATTAATCTCGAATTACTGGTAGAATATTTCTAGATTAAGTAGGTGCTTAAGTGCACGCAAGTGGACCCTAGAGAGTTAGGTTTCCTTCCTTTCCATTTATTTTGTTTGCCGGGATGCGGTGATTTAAAACTATCACCTCCTGCCATACTAAGAAGTCAGTTATTGGCGGCTACTCCTCACAATCACAAACCTTGGACGAATTTCCTCATATATTTTGTAAAACACCGGCGCAAGCTGAGCGTTTAACTAGCCGTTTTGGAGCCACAAGCTGCCGTACTCGTGCCCGCTATTAGTGGTCGCACTCTGTCGCTCGCATTACCCGCACACTTGGCCACAATTTCTGCATTTACGCACGTAAAAATAGCGTAATATTAAAATCATCGACACACACAAACGCAATGCAAACTAATCGCTGAGCTAAACGAGTCAACAAAACCGTGCGAATATTAAACTCACGAATGAATTTGATAACTAGGTTCCCGTTCATCATTTTCTAGAGTTTCCGAGTCAACAAAATTAACAAGACAAGTAGGTTAAATTAGCAAAGATCTTATTAAAACACCATAGATCTCTGAAACATGTTAATCAACTCGTAAATGAACAAACACAATCGGTTACCCACTTTTACGGACATGGTTAAATTGCAAATTGCCTGTTAGCTTTTCACAAAATAGGCATCAATTAAGAGGTACCTAAAGCACTCATTTACTAAATTGTTAATTACAGGGAAGAAGTCTGTAATCGTCCTATTAAACTGAGCGAAACTATCGATGAAGCAATTAAATAAAGTTTATGGGAAATGGGACGCGTTGTTTGGTATACGTAATACTGTATGGGAACGATGGTACCCTTTTCACACGCCTGTCAGTTTTTAGATAAGATAGGACTAGTTTCTAATTATAACATTACATACGGGAATGTAGGAAGCAAACCTTCTACATTTCCGCTTGATGCATGGACCACGTTCAAAAACCGTGTTTTATCGTTTTTGACTACTTTACTAGAATTAATTTAACTGTACTTTCCTTACCACTTTCTTGCTTATTAAGAGTGTGCTGTTTATTAGGTATCAAACATGTTGAATTTTACCTCATTCCGGTTTTTTATTGGTAGGTAGACTATAGGCATGTATAATGTCAACTAGTTCAGTGTAAGGACGAGGTTTTTTCTATGTGATAGGTAGCATACGAGCAGGCGGATCCCCTAAAGTAAGGTTACTAAAGTAATAAAAACTAAGGTTGCGTTAAAATTCAAGTAAATGCATACTATGTACATTTTAACTTTTACCTTGTCAGACTAGCTAAATCTTGGATGTAGGTTCAAACTAACCCCATAAGTATTTAACGGTAATAAAAAGAACGCATAATTAATTTGGAATAGTACTGCATTTTAGTGCAGTCTAATGTAAGTACCTACGTAATCTATGGTTTCGGCTTCTAACCTATTCATATAGCCAGCTCTAAATCTAGGCTAGATAGCCTTGCTCTAATGCAGTGCATGCTGAAGCGACAAGACCGTAATTTCCCCTCGCAAACGTGAGCGTACAGTGAAATGGGGGTATTACTGGAGTGTCCGATAGTCGCAGATGTTACGAATTTTTTGATAACTCCAATGGTTCCGAAGTTATCAGAATTATAACTGTGAAACGTTGCTCAATTACATCAATCTGCAGAAAGGCTCTGCTACTGTTTTATTTTTTTCAATCAACTCTCAAATATATTCAAACACCAATCAAACCATTAGAGTCATTATCAGCTTAGCAGCCATCTACTACATACATACCTACGTCATAGCATCGTTTTATGCAGCTGTGGAATGACACTAACACACCAATTACACCAATGACACTAAACTACTTACATATTTATTTTGACGCTACCTCACCTTCACAGTTTATAGCAAAATTATTGAGTTTCGTTTCAGAGCCCTAATTTAACACTTCAGTGACTTTTAAATCTAACATTGTTTATTATTCTCAAAGTGAATTCACTTAGTCTGTAACGATAATAAAAGGGCAAACGCTTAATTTTACTGGTAGATAGGTACCGTAAGATTTGCAAAATCTTCGATCATACACTATGCATAGGTGTCTCATGAAAACATGAGTTAGTGCATGATTGTGCACTTCTATCATTGAAACACTTTAGCCCGATTCAATCAAATATTCAACCGAGGATAAATCCATGGTACAGTGTGGTATAACGCTCCGATTCATATGGAATGATAGCCATAAATTTAGTGTCGTATAATGATTGGTCCAATCGCATCTTAGATATTTTGTTTAAAATTGCCATCAAAATATCGAACACTACAAAAATATCCCCTTCGAATGCTGACACAGGTCTCATTTGTTCAATTTAGCGGAGGCTTTCGTCCAATAAACGTACCTCGCTCTGAACTTATGAGACATCTCGTTGTTTTTCTTTTGCCCTATCTGTGTTGGCCTCACATTTCTGGGAGATTTAATACGAACTGACGTATGCTTTACACGTCAGTTCAGTCAACCGTTTTTTGTTTACGTGCCCCTGTGATTTTTTGCGCAAGTTTGCACGTAAAATTTTCTACAGGGGATAATATTTGTGTTTTTGGGTTTGGTGTAAGGAAATATCAATGGTAAATATTTAGGTTTGCCTAAATGGAGGAAGGAACAATATTTTTTTTTTTGGTTTTCCAATTTTTCAATATTTACTTTTCAGTAAGTACTTTTTTTATTTGTGTTTCCTCCGTTATATGACATTATGTACTTAAACAAGTGATTAAGCTATTAAGAACGTAGTCAGGTCAATGAATGAGATGTTTGTGGATTTATTTATTTATTTAAAGCGTAGGTCTATTGGCACTTTGTTCGACAACTGTAGAAGATTCTACCCGAGCCTCAATTTTGTGAAATCACCTACTTATACCGCATTTTGTGCAATTTATCACCTTTTTTTTTATTTAACAGAAGTATTCGTACTACTACAGTTACTAGTAGCTTCAACGCGTGTTTTGGAATGTGCGGTGGTAACATGTTTGTAGAATTTGCGGCGATCGGCGGAATGGCTGGAAACTCATTAGGGCGTGCTTCTACAGTAATTAACGAGACGGGTTCTGTTTGTACCGAGAAACACGCAATTACCAGTAATGCTATTAAATACTTGTTTGACGAACCATTTCTTCTATTTAGAAGAGATATTCTTTTAAATCATCTTTCCCGTGGCTCCGTGTCATTTAGGTTCAGTGCTCTTTTCTTATAGGGAGAGGAAGTCTTGTGTCTTCCCACATTGATTTATTTTTTTATGTAATAGGTGGTAGACGAGCAGACGGATCACCAAGCAATGGGTCGATGCTATAATTATATTGATGATTCATCGACAGTATCGTTGCTTGTTAACAAAAAACTATCGAAACTACCGATTGGACTATGGATAGTTTACGATAGTAACGCCAGTGTTTTAAAAGTTACGCTAATGAGGGCTTATAAGTCGACGTTAATTAAAGTGCTGTTGGTACCTATTCATTATTTTTATGTAGAAGTTCATGTCATTCGTATTCTCGTCTGTTGTCAGCATGAAACTGATTCTCGAATACGAACCGACTTTAAAATTAAGTACTTAGTGTTATGGGTAAGATTTTTTACTATTTTTGGTTTTACGAAATATCGCGCCACCAAGTTGGATCTCTTTAGAGTCATGCAAATGAATGCAGTGCTGAGTCTCAAAGATTTATATTTTAACTTCATTCACAAACAAACTTGCTATTAGAATAAAATTTTCTCGTAGAGCACAAACATCTAGTTAACTTTAGAACATAAATTTTCAGCAAATGTTTGAGAAAATTACTATGATTCAAATGCTAACAGTGTTATGCGATGCTGACTTTATTTGATGCTGAATTTAAAAAAAACTAAATTTTTTCTTCTTCAATTTGTCGCCAAATACGAATTTATACAAGTATCTATGCTTTCTCAATTTTCATTTTTTATACAACTCATAGCTAGATCTCAAACACGACTGACGCCGTATACAGTGTCATATTTCCCAGTTGCGTCTAGAGTTGCCGCTTCGGAGCTCGAGGTACATTCTGACTAAGTATGTATGATTCAGGATTTGGGGCTAATGAAGCAACTGCCATCTGTCTTCTGCAATCCATCAACAGAGGAACAGAGGAGGTTACACGTGTCATTATCTGAAACCAGCACGTTTCCAACGATTTCCCTCACCATCGAGCTAATGGTAGAAATACGCACATTGGTTTGAAAGTCCAGATATACATGTTTTACATTATAGTCTAGGCTTAGCGCAATCAGAATTTTGACGGGATTATGTGATATGGTTTTAAACGACACTATTCGCTTAGCTGTAACGCAATCAAGCATTTAAAAGACAGCTGCGAGAACGAAGCGGCGCGGCGCCGGCACCGCCAAATCGAGTAGTGGAATCATACTTCCTTTGATACATCTCCAAGTTGATTGATGTTTAACATTCAAATTGAAGCTGCCTGTAAAACAGTGACAAACAGGGTATAATTCTAAATGACTTTGAGTTGTATAGATTAATTACATTTTGATGTTAACTGAGTTTACACCTCAATCGCTGTAATCACAAGCAGACTTTTGAACAACCCTGTTTGAAACTATTACTCTGCTAATGGGTTCACATCGTGCGCTGAGCCTAGGTACTTTATGTAAGTAGGTACAAGCTAACCTACCTAACTAGGCTCCAATCATAATGTAATCTATATGACTTGAAATGATTTGGAGTTAAACCCTGTCTGTCTCTGTTTTGCACTCAGCTTCAATTTGAATATTGGGTGTATTTGACTATGGACATAGGCAAAACAATAGTAATCACAGCTACATAACAATTTTGACATGTCCCTTTAAAAATATAGGCATCATAAAAATATTTGAAGATATTAATATGATGGTTTCCATTAAAATAGATTAAACAACTTACTGGATAGTAAGTAACATCTACATGTCATATGCAAATTTTGAAGCATCAATTCTAATTTTCATATTCAAATTAATCTTTGGCTTACAAACCGTCACACATTAAAACAAAATATTTAATTTTTTTTTAGATGTACAGATATTTAGATATTAGATATACAGATATACATATCATCAACATATAAGTAAATAAATATTTTGATATATAAGATACCCATTACAAAAAAATAAATAGACATAATACGATTCAATCTGATGAGAAGATCCGACAAGAAAGTCGCCATTAATCCTCACAGAGTTTCACAGAATGCAAGGTTACAAACGATACAGTAATATTTCATCAAAATCAGAAACTGGGAGTTTCATATTAAAATAGCGAGAGTGGAGTAAATAATCAGCGCTGTGAATATGTTTGCGAAATCGAGTCACTCCGCATGAAAGTAAGATTAATTCGGGAAGTGTAGACATCGGAATTCCGAGTGCAGCCATTGCGCGGTATGAACATCGTGAAAATAGATATCATAATGCTGCAGGCATCTTAATGTCTTTTAGCAAGCTATATCAATAATAGGTAATTGGTATAAACAGGACTACAAATTAGTGATAGTGATAAGGTAACCCAATTCTATGACAATGCTTGGGCAACCCGTTTGTAGCTACTTAGGCTCTTCAAACATTGTCACGGCTATTTTTGACGCGTTATAAGGCTTGGTGAGTTAGTTTTAGTTTTCTGAATTCATTTTGTTACTGAAATTAGCAGTTGAGTTAGCTACAACCCACGTGAGGGTAATAGTATCCGCCGCTGATAAACATCAACAAAGCCGAGGTAACTTTTTGACGAAATTAAAAAAAAGTTTTCACCTTAAAAAGTGAGAGTGGAGTAAATATCATCCACGCTGTTGATTTGTTTGCGTCGGAATCGAGTCAGTGCACATGAAAGTGAGATTATTTCGGAAAGGGAGCGGAGACGCGCCGGGGGAGTCCCGGAATCGAATTCCCGGATGCAGACAGCGCGCCATTTGTAAAAAGAAGTGATTACGCGCGCTTTGACGAGTACCAAATTAAATTGCGAAACATTACCTATTTTGGAGAGGGAATTTCACATAAATGACGATAAATGACGATACATAAGTACTCGTAGGTACTATGATGTCATAATATTGGTATTGTGGTTTGAATGAAATATTTTAGGCAACTTACTTATAGCTCAAAAGTTTGTACTGGGTACGTACCCAGTCTAGAAACAATTTATACACGTACTTTTATTAGACAACATTTTTGCCAGTTACACAATAAAACTGAAAGTAATAGAATTAACACTGCATGACCGACCAATTTCTGATGACCTTCATACCTTCAACTTTTGCTGTACTGCGTTGGCGTCCTTCAAGAAGGGTGTCTGCAGAACGCCACAGAGACTCATTTCCCTGGGCAACGCTGAGTAGATACCTCTTAAGTGTCTAACGGATTTTTTATGTTTTGTTTTGTGTTTTATATTAAAGTGCTTAATAAATAATTTCTTATCTTATCAAAAAAGAGAATTAACATCAACAAGTTATACGTATTTTGCCAATATGTGTGCATTGCCATAAATCAATCATCTCGGAAATAGAACGCGGAAGGCGTCGCGCGCGCATTCGCGCCGGTGGAAATATAGCACCAATCCAACGGTTTCTAGCTACTTCCAATATAAATGAAACGATTTGATAATTTTAGCTTTATTTTCTCTTTTCTTTTTTATGGGATAGGTAGCAGGCGAGCAGGTGGATCACCTGATGGTAAGCAATTGCCGCCGCCCATGGACACTTGCAACACCAGTGGAGTTACAAGTGCGCTGCCAACCTTTTGTCCCCTTCCCCCCCGAGTGGGCCTCCGGTACCCTCACTTACTCGGCGAAACACAGCACAGGGGCTGCTTCACGCCGGTTTTCTGTGAGGCAGTGGTATCACAGCGGTCGAGCCGGCCCATTCATTGACAGACTCCCACAGTTGAGTTCTCTGTACCGAACATCGGACTTCAGGTCTTTGGACTATTTATTTTTCTTCGATAGTCTAGGTAATTGATAGTGGACTATTGATAGGAACACACTTACACTAACACTACTAAACTACGCAAGTTATATCATGTTTTTTTTTATGTGATAGGTAGCAAACGAGCAGGCATGTTTAATTTAATTTGTATTTTCTCTATAAGTGGCTATTGTGATCCTCCTCCCACCATCCTCAAATTAAAAGTGGAAAAAGTTATGTAGCTTTTTAAGTAAATTAAATGCAATAATTTGTTCAGAGGTATCTTCATTTCCCTTGAGAGTGACCCTTCCGCGAAGAGGCATTAATCAGAATCACGGGACCCTGTCGTATATTTTATTAAATCCTCCAGACAATTTGTTAATTCCACTAATTTCACTGTCGCTGGTTTCGTACGGAACACTTAATGAAAATGAAACAGGTTTTAAGAGATAGGTTTTTTTTTTGATTTCGATAGTATTATTTTAACTAAGTAGGTATACTACATCTCTCTCACTCCCTCTCTCCCTCATGACTGAGGATCGTGGTCATAATTGAATGTGGATGGATTGCACCTCGCTTGTGTTACTCGTACCTACTATACTTACGGCTTATAAAGAGCTATTGGTACAAAAGGGAACTAATATCCCCAAACGAAGTGGGGGCGGAGCACTAGCTCAAAATAAGATAATGGGATGCTGGAGCGGTGATTAATAAGTAAAAAGCAAAACACCAGCGCGATGCAATCGACTTCTAGTGCCATCTATTGGTACAAAATAGAACTAATCTTCCGAAATGAAGTGAGGTCGGGTCACCAGTTCAAAACAAAGCAACGCTAGAGCGGTGATAAGTAAATATGATAATGTATCCTTGTACAGCCGAACGAGTCCACCTTAAATATTTATAGTACAGTCGTCGAGTTGAGCCCAAGTAGGTATACAAGCTATGTATCCCTGGAAACAAATTTATCCCTTTATGTTGACAATTCCAAGCGAATTATCGCGTTAACGGACCTATTTTCCGCTATACTAAACGTAAGGACTCACAAGAGACGGTAGAGTACTTCATTCATTCATTATGAATGAAATATGACACCAACTTTAAACTTTTTACCATGGGAGAGACACGCTTCGGCAACAACATTGTGTTAAACCACAATTAAAATTCGTTGAATCTTTTTTCGGTTTTCCGAAGTCATACGTGTCTGACTTTGTATGAAAAGTTTAAATTTTTTGTATTTTTATGTCAGGCAGCGTCACGAGTACGAGTAGGTATGTGAAGTATGTGAAGAACACTAAAAATTGCTAAAGAAGCGGCTAATCTCCCGCCTTATAACGCGACGAATACATTCCGGCCATATTATTCAGCCGCATTCAATCCGGCTTATCGTTGAACGGCCGCATTTCAAAACGGCCCTGTTTTTGATAACAGCTAACCGTAATATAATACGGCTGATTATACGACTATACGACATAACAAACACGAGTGTTCATCACACGAATGTTTATCCAGTGTTAGATTATATTCTCTTAAGTATTTTTTAAACAATGAGAATAGCTTCGAAAAGCTAGACTAGTCAACGTTGTTTATGATTGCAATCAGCTTCTTTTTAGCTTTTTTTTTCCACCGACCCAGGACAATTCCTTGGGCGTTGTGCCAAACACAGATACCTACTCTAAGCCCAGGGCGAACAATCGATGTTTCAAACGAGGCAATAAGTACCTTGTAGTGCTTTTGTATTATCTGATATTGTGTCTACAGTACCTACAAAAGCGGCAGTTTGTTGAAAAGGGTTATTGTAAGTCAGTAACAACAAAGTGCTATAACTATATAACTTAGGGCTTTTTTATATACTTAACGCGCTTTTCATCATGTGTATGCTTGTCTAGAATGATAAGCGTGAGCCACGCTTCGGCATAAATGGGCTGGAGTGACACCATGAGATCACAGAAGACCGGCAAGAAGCAGCGCCTGCGCTGTATGAATGGGGATTAACAGAGCACTTGTGACTCCATCCGATTTCTATGGCCAGCGTTTTTCGCTATTTCACCCTGTCCTCGGCTAAACACATCCGCTCTATACCAACAGCCTTTCGCAGATCGTCACTCCATGTAGCCGGAGGCCGTCCTACACTACACTTTCCGAATCGCGGTCTCCACTCAAGAACTTTTCTACCCCAACGGTTGTCAGTTCGTCAATCGCTTACCATCAGGAAATCCTGTACGTCCGCCACCTATCACATAAAAAAGCCCCCAATAACAGTTTTTCAAAAAAACCTTCTTTTCTGTGGAGGTGCCGCATTTTGATTTCTCACCGAGTTTTCGCCGTCTAGCTCCATTTCGAACGAAGTTTCTCTCTTTTAACGACAGTTTAGTCTTTTTCGCTTTGTCCGACGCCTCTCGTTGGCAAGATGTCTGTAATCTTGTTTCATGCGCTTTACTTCGGCCTACGTTTCTGATGTCCCTAATTTGATTAAAGTTTTGTGATTCATCACTCGCGATTGTTTTAGAGTACGCTTGAAGAATTAGAGGTTTAATTTTTAGAAAAGTTTGTCCCAGTTTTCGGACTCTGCCTTGATATCATTTTTTATCCTTATTTTAAGTTTTATTCTTAGAACGTAGGTATGATCTCAATAGACTCTCTCCCACTCACTTTGGATGACAGTTGACGATCATCTGAGTGAAGAAACAAAGGTGTGTCAGTGTATGTTTTGTTTGTTATAGGTAATGTTTAAATAAAAAGTACAAAAACTCAATTAATTAAGGATAATTAGGTCAGTCACTGACCTAATTGCAAAGGCACGTGTCTCTTTAATCACTTGATATCGGCCAAATTACATGTGTCCAGCTAATTTTAAACAAAAAAAAGAAAAAACACAGCAAACTTCCTATTAATGTTACCACACAGGTGTTCAATAGAACTGTGGAAAGAAAATATTCTACAACTATTTATTTTGATTATTTTCTAAGGTAAACTTGAAACCTATAGTTTACATACCTACTCGTAAGTATATGCAGAATATCTTCTTTAATTTACGCAGCTTACTGTACGGTATTCTCTCTCATCGCAAAGTCTGTGGTATTTTAAACTTTAGGTATGTAAGTTAATTAACAACTTGTAGTTACGAGCATATGTTGTTTTTATGTGATAGGTGACAGACGAGCAGGCGGATCACCTGCGATTGCCGCCGCCCATAGACACCTGTAACACCAGTAGAGTCACATCACAAGCCACAAGATCTATTGGGCCTCCAATAGGCATCACATACACGACGAAACACTTCACGTCAGTCTTCTGTAAGGCCGTGGTATTAGTCTTAGTTCGAGCCGGCCCATTCTTGCCGAAGCGTAGCTCTGACACGGTTGATGTTTAACAAGTATTATTTGTATTATATAAATGTTGTAGAAAATAAGCAAATTTAATGTAACTCCAACTACACTATTAGTACATAAAAGCTATAATAAATGTTTTACGACTTACAAAATATCGAACGTACGGCTCGTCCGTTTACGATTGCGACGAGTGGAGACGATAAAATATTTTATTTCCTTCACATTCCTGTCCCTTGGTCCTTTGTTTCATGGCTGGACGTAGGCACAATTCTATCTTCAAGTTATTTTATCTAACCATAGTATGAAGATAGGCCGAAGCGAGACATGAAATTTTTTCGAGCGCCGCATGGGTGACTTTTGTTAAACGAAATTTTAAAAGAAAGCGGAGCAAATTTCGAGCGCAATCAGGCACATTTGAATGTAAGTATCAAAACTCATCCTGCCTTCAAAATCTGCGCCAGTGGTAAAATAAAATCACCCGTTCTCTGTTCAGAGCTCAAGTCACTATTATAATCGTTAGTTACTTATTTTAATAGTAAGAAGATGGTACTAAAAGAAGAAGAAAAATCAAACATAGAAATCCGAACTGCTATTATAGCCCTCCCGACACTGCTTAACATGGGCACAAAATAAAGACTCTGACACAGAAGGCTGACTTAGCCTTGATTTTGAATTTAGAAGAGTTGGTTGACATATGCTAGGGTTGTTGCCCGGCTTGAGTACATAAGCGCGCGGCCTCTACCACAGACCTCGACAGTTCGACAATCTTATGTCATAAGTTAGGATTGATGTGGTCGAAAAGGCGTTAGTGCGCATGCGTGAGTACATGTCATATTTTTAGCTCTTAGTGGGCAGTCAGCCTTCTGTGTCAGAGTCTTTATTTTGTGACATGGGTTTACGCTAGGCGAGCCTAACACGAGTGAAACACGAGCTGAATTAAAATTTGGGTGGACCGACTTACAGGCCGCGTACGAGCGTGTTTCGAGTCGGCTCATTCTCCGCTTATCATCGGCTCGATGCTGAACAAAATAAATTTCACCGCGGAAAACATTTCATACATATAATCCACTGAATTACATACGACCCACTGAACCTAATTGTACTGTGATTTAACTGTGTTAAAAGAGATATTGGTATCCCTTCGTAGGTAGGTTTTGAAGTATCCCTACATATTAGGAATAGAATTTTATGTAAAACTTTGTGAATAGCGCTAAATTGCGAAACGTGAGAACGTCATTTAGCCGTGTTCGTTTTTGAGACATCACAAACCTTACAGAGCAATTCAAAGGTATGTAGGTACGCAATTGGAAATGACGTTGAGATATTGATAGCGGCTTATTATGAGCCGTAATCATCATCTCGACATCATTTCTGCTTGCGTCCCAAGCCGTGGCTTAGGCACTCGGGAACTATTGAGCTTCGGCCCAATGACGGATGATGTCATGATCACCATTTAATAAAACTAATAAGGCACGAGTACTGTAGCACAATTGTACGAGGATAATTATATGCAATTGTGAATGCTAAACTTACTTATGCACAAATGCAAAAAATACTCTGAAAGTAATAAGACGAATTTTAGTTCAACATTGTTGACTAGTAGGCGAAGTTCATTACGCTTAAAATAAAATTGAATAAATTCACACAACACCTCATATATTGTCCTGACTCCAAACTAATGTAGCTTAACTACCTAATTGTTTTACACGATTTAAAATATATAACACTCAAACGCTGAACCGATACCTACAAGTGTTTATCACACGAATGTTTGTCCAGGGTGGGGATCGAACCCATGACCTTCGGCGTATGAGGCAGGGTCCCTACCAAATGCGCCATCCGGCCAGCTGCTTTTTTGGTAGTGAAAACAATATTAGCTCAAAGAAGGTACTTATATTATGTAAATAGGGTAAGAATATAAGGTAGGTGGGTAACCTACATTCAAAATTTCAATAGAGTGGAGGAATTGTGGGAGGAAACTTCTAAGTTTAACACTGTGACCGGTATCCGAAGTTTCTAAAGACCAGTAGTCCGTAATAAAATTGAAAAACCGCATTAGTCCTTCCAGCTTTCCTTTCCTTTCTTTTAGGCTAAGGATTTGTGAAGGTTTATGGAACGACTGCGCGGTTTCAATATTGAAGCTTAATGAAACTAGCTAAACTTTTTAATAAATGAAGGTGTGGCCGCCAAATAACCTTTATCGATGTCCTGTGCGTACACCACTTGCCCGTTGGTCCGGCAATATTGTAAGGGTAGTGGGGAAACAATGGATGAGGCTGGCTGGTGACCGTAGGGAGTGGCGTAATAAAGAAGAGGTATACTCAGCAGTAGTTGGATGTGGGCTGACAAGATGATGATGATGATGATCCTCAAATACTTTTAATTGTAATCTGGGTTAATTCGTCATCTGGTACTAATAGTACAGGGGTTGCGCTAGTTTGAGACCAGGTTGATTGGTGTGATAGTCTGGCGCATTTAGTCATTCATTTATATTCTCATCTAGTCTACATAAATGGAAATCATAATTTCAGAAAGACATTCTTAACGAAGTTTATTTTCGACAATCGCAAACTTTGCTTAAGAAAGCTAGCCAACGTTCCGGAACGAAATGGAGGGAAAAGCGTATTATTTCACTCAGTATTTTCTTTACCACGGTAATGTTTTTGTTGACTCCTTGTTCCAAGAGTGGGAGAGAGGCAATGTAGTATATCCACCATCCACGGATAACCATGTGCATCGATATGTTCGCATAATTATTAAGTATGTGTGTAAAACCGTGTAAATCGATCTCCGGGTGGACAATGTAAACATTTATTTTTTAACATTCCATAGTAATTGTTTACATTAAAAAAATAGAGCCAAATAACCACCTTTTATTTAAGTAAATGTAGTACTTTCATCTAGAAAAATCTAGAGTTGCAGTATTCCAACCTTACGAGCAGGCAATTTTATTACTTAGTAGTTAATGGGTAACGTAAATGTCATAGGTAATAAAATGTACTTAAAACCTAATTTTCATAGCAACGTTATAACTTCTACTTTTGGATGATCCAGATTTAATTCCTGACAGGCTTTTGCGAGCCTAAAGAATTATCCCTAATAATAATGAGTTCATGGAAATGGTCCTACTAATTCTACTTTAAGATAAAACCTTATCTTTTACCTTTCATTTAAATATTCCAATTAAGTCTACACAAACGAGTCCCATAATCTAGACAGACTATTCTTAACGAAGTTAATTGTCGCCGTTTTGCAAACTTTTCTAAAGAAAGTCAGGCAGCAACCCATTGTCCTGGGCAGACGTCCAAAATATAAGTAAGTAATATATTGTAATAAGTACAAAATTAAAATTTTTGCAAGACTTTTTTTTTCTTTTATTTCGTCGTGTCGGTCGTGGTTTGAATCTGTGCATGCCTCTTAAATTTCAAAATCAATATGCGTATTTCTACCGCAGTGAGGGAAAACATTGTTGAGGAATCCAACAAGTTTCGGATTGTTTGTAACGTGTAATCATGATTCAGTTGGTCTGGGTCCCCTATCAGTAACGAAGGTCAGACTGCAGTCGCTTCATTGTATTTACCACTCTTCTCAAGTCCTACATCATTGTCAATGGGTACACTTAGGCGTACCCTGGGCTACGGAGCGAACAGCTTTGACCGCAAACGAGAATGGGGTATGGGAACTAATTTTTAGGTATCTTTTTTATATTTTATTTCAATACCTTTTACTATTTCAAGTAATCAATTTGAATATTTTTGTAATCAAGACAGTAGTTATGTTTTAATTAATTTTTAAACATTTTAAATTCAATCGTATTTGTGACGTCACAAGTGCGCTACATCATAATATTAATAGTGTTACCACGTGCATTTTTCCCCAAATCGTGGTAAATAAATTATATGTAAAATGTTACTTGTGGGCTAAATCCCTTTTAATCGGGGGAATTTTACATCACTGTCTGACAACATTCCGGCAAAACAAAAAACAGAGAGGTATCTCTAATCAATTTTATATCACCTTTCAAATAAATGTCAACTGGTTGGTAAGGTTTTATTGTATTACAACTAGCGCCAACTGTTGGTTCTTCCGATAGACTAAGTGTCAATCACAGTAGATGTCGCCTAATGTAGCATTTATTTTATCTTGTTAGTGTAGTATGACTGAAAATTCTGCTGACCTTGGGTCAGATGAAGGTCAAACGCGATTTTATTGAAAATATCATTGATCTTATGCTTTTAAATTTTAAAAGCAATAAAATATGGTATGAAAGACAAATGCCTCGAAATGGTTTTCGATTTAGGACATGTTTGGTTTTTTTTCCCATACCTACCCCATTACAGGCTAAGATGAGAATGAGAGAGAGGGAGGAAAGAGAGCTTGTCATTATTGATTGACGTTTCGCTGTGTATTGCAATTTTATTGCTGTGTCGAACATTTTGATCGACACATGTGTGCATGCATTAGATATCTCCCTCCCTTTGCGATTTGTCGCGACGCTCGAGCGCTCACCCAGGACAGCGGGTAAAGCAAATGGAAAAGCGCATTTTCCTCACTCTTTTAGTCAAGAAAAGCGGCTGTACCTTGAATTACTCCTGTTAAGGTTCCATTGTGGTCGCAAATTAGGTTTATTACAGCTGTTAGTGGCGAGGAAGTATGAAAGTAGTAATTTGTCAACTAAATAGATATCCGCCGAGACTTGCGTCGGAGCGGTGGCATCTGCAATATTGTTATATCCGGTTTAATGTGAAGGTTGGCTTGGAATACTATAAAAAGAAGAAAGAAATAAGAAAAATATGAGTACCTAGAAATGACAATAACATCTCTATGCCCTTTAAAGAGATATCAGAATACTTATTCATTTTATTTTACGATGGCGCATTGGTATAGTGACCCTGGCTCATACGCCAAAGATCGTAGGTTCGATGTTTGTCCAGAAAGAGGACAAACATTCATGTGATGAATACTTGTGTTTGTTCAGTGTCTGGGTGTTATTTATGTATTTAAGTATTATATTTGTGTTACTTTGCTGTCTAACAACTGTAACACAAATGCTTAGTCATAGTACGAAGACAGGTCATTATAGGTTTGAGATGTTGTGTGAATTTATTACTACTGTATTATTATGTATAAAAAAGTGTTTTATGTGTATTTTATTCGTATAGATACACTTATACATTAACGCTGAAAATTTTGACAGAAAATCAAGCAAATCTGTTTGAATTTTGTTAAAGAAATATGTTAATTCAGAATGGATACCTTGTTCTTCTAAAATTGATCACACTTTGATCAAACTTTTACTACTTAGGAATTAATTTAAGAACACTTAGAAGTATGTACGAGTACTCCGTATTTCGTTTGAATATGAAAATAAACAGCTTGTTTAGGAGTCTCCATCGCGACTCAGCAAACTTCTACATTAAGGTTTCATTTGCGGGTCAAGATTTGCGTGGACTCCAGGCTGATGACTAGCAGGAGGTGGCGCCTGACCGTTCTAGATGGAAGCTCTTATTATCGGAGTCCAAGGTTCACTTTAGGTCAGCCAGCCTAATCAGTTTATTTGAGGTCAAATCTAACCTTCATTGAAAAACTGCTTAATTTAGGTACTTATTCCAGAGGTCCATTCTTGAAATCCAACCTGCGACCTCCTGCAGTAAGTGCCATGGCTCACTGTCATTATCTGTATATTCGAAGGGTATACGTCACTATCTTGTATATTAGAAGAGTATACGGGGCCTGTACCATGGAAATATCAAACAGAAAAGTTGCAGACCTCTACTAAAAAATGCTACTTTAAAAAAAAGTAATCTGACTATAAATGTTGAACTTTTTGTATTTTTATTAGTCTCTCTTCTAACACTTTATTCACCCATAGATATAGATGTACAACGATAAATGAAGCTCTATAAGGAGATTGTAGGAAGCTGCAGTTTAAAACATTAAGTAGGAATGAGTACCGCTGAAAAGGGTTTCATGGCAACAGCAACCCTTTTTCATATTTGATACGTCAAAAATAAATTTAGGTGGAAATACTGTGCCTCACTGAAAATTGCTGTCTTATTATAAACAGAAGTCCATCAAGGAATAGTATTTACTGTTTAAAGTAATTAATCTAAAGTTTCTACTTAAAACTATTTAAATTTAATTAAAACTAAACACTGAATCTTAGAATAGTTATCGTTCTAAGGGCCGAATATATTGAAATCTCATATCTTTCTTCATTGACGAGTGCATTAGAATATACGAACAGTAGCCTTACCATGAGTTTTAAATACTATCCTCGCTATCGAAAACTATCGCTTTGTCTCTTTCATTGTGATGCATATTTGAAAGAAACAGAGCAATAATTTACGTTATGTCAGTTTTCGATGTCAACTCATGGTAGCGCTACAGATCTTGCACGCACGGAGGATTTGTAGTGCTCAAGTGTGTACGCAAACACAGGTGCACTCTTTATTCCCTTACGCTCTTAATTCAATGGGACACCAGTTTGACACGACAATATCGGGCGCAGAACCAACGTATTTTCCGAGGGACGGGAGTACAAGATCGCCAACTTCCAGACTTCGAGCTGACACCGAGTCTTTCAGAACAGAAAAACTCAGGTACAAATTATTGCGGGTCGAACCCGGAGCCCCAAGCGCGGCAGTCGTTTTATAATACGACCCCCTATCAACTACACCATCGAGGCCTGTCGTAAGAGGCGAACGGGCGTCGGAGTACGTGAGCATGCCACTACTGGGGAGTGGCTTGCTCAGTATCACGATTCCGCGAAGGAAAAAATCCTATTGGGTGTCCTGGTAGGTCGCGCATTTGGGAAGGGCTGCATTGCGCCAAACAATTTGGCTCAAAGTGGCGAGCGCGATTTGCGGTACGGTCCAGTCCCAGCTGTGGGGTATCCGACCGCGATTGCGCTGAGATGGACACCCCAGGGGTTTTGGTTAGGGTAAGAGTCCCACACACTACCTTGTCTCCCATATGTGGCAAGGTAAAGGCAATGATGGTTTCTCCTGAAAAAAAAAATAGGTACTCTCAATTAGTAACTAGTTGCTTTTCGTAAAAGGAACATCTAGCACACAAACTCTCGCATAACGCATGTAATCGAGTATGTATGTGTAAAAGTCTACATCGGCGATAGCAATATACCATTCATGAGTAAGTAGTTATGAGATCAAGAAAAGTATTCGTTGAATAAAAAGGTCTTGATGTAAGACACGTCAGGTATGCTCTCGATTTCGCGGAACTAATATCAGGTAGACATGAACCAAGACTCAAGATATTACTTTTCCGGAGACACGGAGTATTCTTTATATTGACATCCGTTTTATATACTAGACAAAAACGTTACGAAATATTTCCTTACATTTTTCCAGTCTCAAACTATATAAGTACAGTTTTCCCTTAGGAACCAGAAACAATGAATAGATATAAGCAAAGTCAGCACCCACTAGATGCACTACACTACTACTATTGCAGATAAGAAGGGAATTATGCTGAGTTTATGGAAAAGGTTTACTGGACTGGTTAATTAATATCTTATTTCTTAACCGATCTGCACTGCCTTTTTTTAATTAGCTATTACCGATAGGACCGCCGAGATTATATAGATACCTATATCTACAAGTAAGATCATAAAACGTACCTATTGAAATACAGTTTCCGTCCACATCCTAAATGACAGGTAAATAAAAAGTAGGGAAGGTAACGCTGATTCGAAACTCATGCATTATTCGGCCTCGGATCAAACCCTCATTTTCTTGTCAAATTTTATTAGGAATTCGGAATGTCAGTGTCCCATTTTGAGCTCGCCGCGTGTTTTGCATAAAAACTGGAGCACGTAGCCAGAACATTACACGCCTGCGATGTTATTCGCTTATCTTATTAAAGTTATACGCTTTTATGCTAGGTAATAAAAGGTTAAGTTAGTACCGAGACGTTTTATTGTTACAAGGGTAAAATAATTATTGTCATTGCGGTTTGCCAGAGCTTGGGGGGTTTTTCATAATACATTAATAATTATCTATCCAATTTTAAGGCAGTTTAACTTTTAAATAAACCTATAAAGTTATTTAATACTCTTTTATTTATTAGAGTTACTTACTTATTACAATAAGGCAAAAGTATCTAAAGTTACACACGCAAAAGCTCATATGCCAGTCAATATACAATTTCCAAACAATTGTATAAATAAATTAGTACTTAGCCCACTCTCATTTCGTTCCGGGACTTAGTTTTTTTATTAGTTTCAATCTTGACCAATAGATGGTGCTGGGGATGTATTACATCGCGCAAGCATTTTCGATAACATACCTATAAACTTTGGGGTGGTCTTCTAATTGTCTGGTCTAAAGTAGCTAGAATAAGATAAATTGAGAGACAATAAATTGAGACAACATCACATACGTTGTCTTGGTCCCAAACTAAGGTTTTCCCTTGTACTATGGAAACCAGAAACAACGAGGGAACTACAAACACCCAGACCCAACACAAATATCTGTTTCATCAACAAACATTTGTGTTGGTGCGGGAATCGAACCCGCGACCCTTGCGTCTCAACCAGCGTTCGAACCATTGCGCCAAATGGGTCGTATAGATAGATCAATATCAATCAATAGTATAGATCGATAAATTCATACATCTCTCAAATAGGCCTGATTTTACACTGAGTAGCTTAAGCACTTATCTAAAATATATAAAAAAAAAACAGAGGAAATACAAATGTTATACAAATACTACACACAGACACTGAACAAACACAAGTGTTCATCACGAATACACCCCGAATTAAAGAAAAAAAGTAGGGAATTGTGCACACGAGTACCCCATAATCTTATCAACCGTTATGTAGGTACTCGTATTTATATAACATTTGCGCGTCTATCATTCCTATCAAATTCTTTACAGATAGGACTCGGAACTACCCTAAAACCAGAATTACAAACTCACCTCTTGTCTGTTTAACTTAACGAACAGTTTTTTGAACTATAAACTTGTCGTCAAAGTCTAGAGCGGCCGTTCTTTTACCAACTTTATAGTCTACTTGCCTTAATAGCTTCAGTCTAATTAAAGTCCTTCCTTAAGACAGTTTACTTTCCCGGGGACTAATCAGAATCAGAATCGCCGGTGCCTCTGACCACAGAGAAATAAGCATTTTCATTCATGGGGAAACTGAGCAAATAACCCTCTCATTTAGATTTACTCTAGGTTAATAAGGGTAACTAATGAGAAAAGGTAATTTATGAATGAGCTTAAGCTACTTACTACGGGGTCTGGTTGACGTTATCTACCTGAAGTGGTCGGATATTTTTTATTTTATTACTCTATGATGCTTTCGTATGGCAACTCAATTTAAATTATGCCTTAATTTTAAATGCAATTTTAGTCAAATTAACGTCAATCCCTTTAAATCAATCAGCATTCGCAATTACTTGATTTACTGCAATTTTAAATGGCTAGTAAGTAATCAGTGATCATGAGTAAGTGAGGGTACTGCAGGCCCAATTGGGGGAAAGGGGGTTAAAGGTTGGCAGCGCACTTGTGACTCTAGTAATCCGTCTGCTCGTCTGCTACTTATCACATAACTGCTTTACTTTGGTGTACGAATTTCATATTTTTAGTGCACTTATAGAATTTTTAGTTCACAAACAGAATTTTTATTGCACCAAATATTTACTTTTCATAACAATTAACTGCCTACATCCATCCATATTGATGTTCAACATTTCATAGGTTTATTTTATACCATGCGAGTTACATTATACCTACGTAATTTTAGTATCATCCTACATCCACAACCTTCGGGTGAAATTAAGACTTAATTAGAGACTTATAAATGGAGCCCATTAAGCCAGTAAATTGGAATTAATAGAGCCCCAAATATAGAATTCCACACAAGCTGTGGGGATAGTATTGGCCATTCATGAGGTCCACATTAGATTGCTGGGCCCTGTGGAGCGACAATTTACCTCGGGGCCACTGCTCGAGATTCTGGTCAGTAATAAGGTAAGGGGCATGCTATGTTGATGCTGAGAAGCGGGAATGTTAGAATAGCGGAGTAGATGTCAGGATTCACACTCCATATTCACAGTATAACAAGAATATTAAAGGGAAACTTGTGATACTGTGCCATAATTAGGTATACTCGTACATATTGTGTCAATATACAGTGGAAATTTACCTCAGGCGTATCGTATGTTTTTTTAACTTCGTTGCATTATACAAATACTACACACAGACACTGAACAAACACAAGTGTTCATCACGAATACACCCCGAATTAAAGAAAAAAAGTAGGGAATTGTGCACACGAGTACCCCATAATCTTATCAACCGTTATGTAGGTACTCGTATTTATATAACATTTGCGCGTCTATCATTCCTATCAAATTCTTTACAGATAGGACTCGGAACTACCCTAAAATCAGAATTACAAACTCACCTCTTGTCTGTTTAACTTAACGAACAGTTTTTTGAACTATAAACTTGTCGTCAAAGTCTAGAGCGGCCGTTCTTTTACCAACTTTATAGTCTACTTGCCTTAATAGCTTCAGTCTAATTAAAGTCCTTCCTTAAGACAGTTTACTTTCCCGGGGACTAATCAGAATCAAAGGACGCCGGTGCCTCTGACCACAGAGAAATAAGCATTTTCATTCATGGGGAAACTGAGCAAATAACCCTCTCATTTAGATTTGTGGTCCAGCCTAGGTTAATAAGGGTAACTAATGAGAAAAGGTAATTTATGAATGAGCTTAAGCTACTTACTACGGGGTCTGGTTGACGTTATCTACCTGAAGTGGTCGGATATTTTTTATTTTATTACTCTATGATGCTTTCGTATGGCAACTCAATTTAAATTATGCCTTAATTTTAAATGCAATTTTAGTCAAATTAACGTCAATCCCTTTAAAATCAATCAGCATTCGCAATTACTTGATTTACTGCAATTTTAAATGGCTAGTAAGTAATCAGTGATCATGAGTAAGTGAGGGTACTGCAGGCCCAATTGGGGGAAAGGGGGTTAAAGGTTGGCAGCGCACTTGTGACTCTAGTAATCCGTCTGCTCGTCTGCTACTTATCACATAACTGCTTTACTTTGGTGTACGAATTTCATATTTTTAGTGCACTTATAGAATTTTTAGTTCACAAACAGAATTTTTATTGCACCAAATATTTACTTTTCATAACAATTAACTGCCTACATCCATCCATATTGATGTTCAACATTTCATAGGTTTATTTTATACCATGCGAGTTACATTATACCTACGTAATTTTAGTATCATCCTACATCCACACCCTTCGGGCAAAATTAAGACTTAATTAGAGACTTATAAACGGAGCCCATTTAGCCAGTAAATTGGAATTAATAGAGCCCCAAATATAGAATTCCACACAAGCTGTGGGGATAGTATTGGCCATTCATGAGGTCCACATTAGATTGCTGGGCCCTGTGGAGCGACAATTTACCTCGGGGCCACTGCTCGAGATTCTGGTCAGTAATAAGGTAAGGGGCATGCTATGTTGATGCTGAGAAGCGGGAATGTTAGAATAGCGGAATAAGCGTCAGTATTCATACTCCATGATTACAGTATAACAAGAACTTAATAGAGAAACTTGTGATACTTTTTTTATGTGATAGGTGGCAGACGAGCATACGGATTACCAGATGATAAGCCATTACCGCCGCCCATAAAACCTGCAACACCAGTAGAGTCACAAATGCGCAGCCAACCACAACCTTTCCCCCCAGTTGGGCCTACGGTACCTTCGACGAAGCACAGCGTAGGCACTGCTTCACGCCGGTCTTCTGTGAGACCGTGGTATCACTACGGTCGAGCCGGCCCATTCATGCTGAAGGGTGGCTCTCCCACGGTAAAAAGGTAATGCGCCAAAATTATATTACATAAAATACTGTGCCATAATTATAGTATGTCACTATACAGTGGAAATTTACCTCAGGCGTATCGTATGTTTTTTTAACTTCGTTACATTATACAAATACTTGATATCATCATTTTAACCAATAGACGTCCACTGCTGGACAAAGGCCTCCCCCAAAGTTCTCCACACAGATCGGTCCTGTGCCACCCGCATCCAAGGGACTCCCGCGACCTTTACCAGATCGTCGGTCCACCTGGTGGGAGGCCTGCCACAGCTGCGGCTTCCTGCACGCGGCTTCCACTCAAGGGCCTTTCCACCCCAACGGCCGTCTGTTCTACTGTAATAATTGATATAAACAGGACTAAACGCGAGGATATGCGAATATAAGTACAAAAGCACTTACTGCTTGACGTTTTGACCGCGTTACAACGGCTGTGGTCATAAGCGGTCTGGAGGTGCACGGCATCGTCTGATACGCCCGGCTTGTGCATCTTCGGATACCCTCATATTTTTGATATTAGCACTGCCACTAAATAAACTATCAGAGTCACTCCGACACACTACACTTACCTATAGTATCCGGGGCTATCATGAACAAAACCAACACGAGTCCGAATTATCCTAACTAATATTATATTTTTTGTGTGTGATAGGTAGCAGGCGGATCACCTGATGGTAAGCAATTGCCGCCGCCCATGGACACTTGCAACACCAGTGATCACCAGTGAAAATGCGAAAATAACTCTGTCTGTCTGTTACTCTTTCACGCCCAAACTACAGAACGGATTTGAATGAAATTTGGTATACATCTATAGACCCTGAAAAAAGACATAGCCTACTTTTTATTACGAAAAACGGGTTGTAAGGGATTCAAAGGGGGAGTGAAAATTATTAAATAATTAAAATGCTATCCAAATATACTGTCCCACGCGGACGAAGTCACGGGTAACAGCTAGTACTTACCTATAATATATTTTTTTGCCGCTTGCACACCCACCATAAGCAAAGCCTTATAAGCGCTGAGTCAGCGTAATTTATAAGCAGTTAAGACAACCCTCGGCTTGATGACCGCGGCCGATGGTCGCTACTTAGCGATTTTATACGCTGGATTTGTAATTATTTTATTGCATTTGGGTTAAGTGCTATTCCTTTGGGTATGCTCGATATGGATTTACGTTATTACGAAGGACAGACATACAAATAGTTCATTGTTTGAACTAAGTAGGGAGGTCTGGTATCTCTGGAAATAACAGCTCAACTGTACAAAATTATGATCATCATTCAATAATATAACTGAGTATCTTACCTAGAAACAAACATTTTTAATTATTGCAATTTATAGTCGGTTCACGGCGAACTTACCAAAGTTTTATACATAGGTTCGCTTATGTTGTTAATGAATAATTAGATATTAAAGTGTTTACGAGTAATCCTTACACGCGCAAGTGTATCTTACTAATGTTCTCGATAGCGCTATTCTCTCTATCTTTTTACTTAATCGTCGATTTAATTGTATTTACACACACATAGATTACGAGCTGATCCCAGGTCAGTGATGTTCAGCACCTTGTTTTATGGATATAATAATAATAGAGATACCGTACGATACCCATTAATTCATATACTTACATGTTAATCAAATCCGTTCAGCCAGCCGCAAAGTGCATGGAAGCTCTTGACTATTAGTTTAATTAGGATGCCAGTAAAATACACACGCCACAGTTAAACTTAACAAATAATTTATTACGTCCATAATACAAAATTTAAAAATGTACTAGATAAATGTGAAATGGTACAAAAATATTGTAAAGAACCCGTGGCAATGACGAGATGAATGCCTGTATTTGTACGGAGATGATGCGTTGCGTTGCGAGCCAAGTCGACGAGTGCCGTGTTGCTTACGCCGACGCTGAAACAAGTAAATATAACATAAATTGAGACATAACAGCTGTTCTAAAACTAAAATTTATCCTTGTGCAAAGAAACAATAAGTGTACAGACAGCCACACAACAGGTTACCACAACCTGTCAAATTTCCTCAATGAATATTCAACCTAATGTGTTTAACAGTAAGATGAGAGTCGATTGAAGAATTTGTATTTGTATCTTCGACGTGTGGCTGTACGTACAACATACATACATACAACAAGGCCTATAACAAAATAGTGTTCCATTATTAAATATGTTTTAATACTTATATTCAATGACATTCCACCTATGGAATGTCATTGCTTAAAATAGACAACTTTTGGCTCATTCGCTTACGACTCAGACAAGTTTAAGTGGCGACAATTTTTTGTTTAAGGTCAAGACTCATTTGTTTTATTTGATTATATAAACTTTAAAACATACAGATACATTTCTACATGTCACTGACACACACTTTTGAGAACGTAGGGCTCAAATGCGGAATCTAACTTTTACCAAACGGATTGTATAAAATTACATACCTAATTTAATACAGGTATGTAGCCTAAGTCTATAGTCCCAGTTCAAAATTTAACAAACTGTGTTAATTAACTCACCCAACTCGTACCTTGTCATAAAACAACGCTAGCAGCTGGTTTTGAGTTTTGAACTAAGTAGTATATTAAGCAAGGACGGTAGGCAATGTATGTAGGTATAAAATATGGGTAGTTATGTGTAGGTAACTAAATATATATTTATGAAGTACATACAGTCAATCCGGATATATATCGTACTTTTTAACCGTCTTACTCACTTCTTGAGGGCACTATAATGATGACAAACATTTTTTATCAGGGTACATAACGTCAAATTCCAAAAGCTAATGAATACAATTTGTATAGGAAGGCATTTTTTTATATTTCAGATTATACCTACTCTATGTTCTATGAGTGAAGCAGCGCCTGCGCTGTTTCGTCGGGTGATTAGGTTAGGGTACAAATCGCTTAAGAATTTTAAGATTTTTTGCTCGTCACTGCTCTAACATAACTTCACCAATATTTTTTCGTTTAAGTAGTAGAGTTTAGTCAGTATTATTATCACAAAATATTGGTTTGGTTATGTTAAAACTGTGACCGGCCAAAAAATCTTGAAATTCTCGGGCGAGTTTTCCCCTAAAGGAGGCCGAATCCTTTGGAAGGGAAGTTTAAAAGTTGTCTCCATGAGTGTCTTTGGGCGGCGGCCCATAGACTTACTATCAGGGGATGTATCTGTTCCTCTGCCACATAAATATTTAATTAAAATATACATTGGTTACCTACCTTCGACTGGTGGAGGTGCTGCTGGTTCTGGAGCTGGTGCCGGAGCTGCAAAATAAATAATTTCAAATCAATATGCACAGAAAAATAAAGTAGCAAAGACCCGCACATAAGAAGACCCTCGTGTAGTAACAGGACACATGCGTATTAATAAAAACAGGTAATATCATGTTAAGGTCTCATTTTGCAACGCAAAATGTATTTTTTTAATAATAAATGATTATAGTTTTTATCGCCCCGTTGGTCTAATGGTTTAAGTCGATCGGTCGAGCGAAAGTATGTTCCGAATTTTTCGAAGATAGCTCCGGTTTGTGATCATCAATTAGGCCAGCGTGGTGATTAAGCCTAATCCCATCATAGTAGCGATGTCTTGATTCTATGATGGAGGCCTTTGCCCTGCAGTGGGACAGTATATAGACTTAACTTTTTTAAATAGTTTTTTATCTACAGTTTCATAAGGACACGAAAGGATTTCTGTTCAAAGTTTAATAGCATGGTGCCATACCTTCAGCCGGCGCCGGCGCAGCTTCTGGTGCGGGTGCTCCTGTGACAGACGAGTAAATAAATAAATATTCATAAACATAAAAACATTGACCTGATTCCGTAAGTACCTATTGTGACTACCAATTGCGCCATCGGGCCAGTCAATAAAGAAAAAAGACAGAATATAACGACATAAGACCCGAAAGCCTCTTCAAAGGCATAAAACAATTGATTTTCCATTGTGTCTGCTGTCTAGGCCTTATGGCGATAAAGTTGATATAATATGTCAGCTCTTTTGGGTGCAAATACGATACATGAAAGTCTCCCTTCAGGATCAACTCCATTTCATTTCTGCTCTCCTTATATTTCCATGTCATTTGCACGTAATTTACACATGTTCATGTGATTTTTACTGTACCAAAAGTTTATGTTTAGTATACATTAGGATTGGAATTCAATACTTTATTTAAATATTTGTAATTTAGAGTTCGTTTGGAGTAGAAAATTAATAATGATTAAACCAAATATTATTCGTATTATTTTTGGTATTAGTCCGTCATGCCTCCCCCTAAATCTGTCATGAAAAATCATGATGTGGTAAGGAGTTAGTATACCTTCTGCAGGGGGCGCGGGAGCGGCCGGTGCGCCTTCCGCGGGGGCCGCTGGGGGCTCGGCGGGTGGGGCCCCTGTTATGTCATATGCAAGTTAGTGGGAAAGATGTTAAGCATTAATATTGATTCCTGAAAATTAGGATTTTTATTAGCGTTCTTGAGTTTTAATGAGATAATTAATATATTAATGAGCTTTAGTTTTGCCTGGATAGTAATTAGAATGGCCAGTTATATACCTCGTGTGTTCATAAGTTTTGAGACAAAGTAAAGTTGCATAATTTTTTATATAATTATCTTCTATTTCTAAAATTTTCAGTATACATTAAGTAAATAATAATAAACAATATAATATAATTATTATTTAAAATGACCATAAGGGTTTATTTTTAATACTAGCCCTTAAACGATTTAGTCAGTTATCAATAGCGACACGAATCTTTTCCAGAAGTATCCGCTTTGCTTCTCGTACAAGGGCTCGCTTCAGTGACTCCAAGTTTGGGTGGGATTTCCGACAGGCCCTGAGCTCTAATTCTGTCCATAAAGAATAATCCAACGGGCTGGAGGAGGGCCATTCGTTGGCCACAATAAGGCCGCCATTTTGCCTTAACCAAGGGGTAACCCTTACTTAGGTAGCTTTTGCCTTATGGGATGGCGCTGAGTCTTGCTGGAAAACCCAATCCTTGTCGTGAAATAATGTTAGAAACAGGGGTTTCACAACAGGCTCTAAAATGACACTTTGATAATTTTTGGCTTTCACCTTGACGCCTTGTTGGCAGAAATGGAGTGGAGTGTGCTAAGAGTCGCACCTTCATACGAAACTCCCCACCATACCATAACACTAGCTGGATGATGAGTACGCGGGACATTCCGTGCTGATGCTAGGACATCCTTGCTGCTTTTAGCATATACTTTATTGTTTTGTCGGTTAAACTTTTCCTCGACAGTAAAGATTTTCTCATCGGTGAACAGTATCTTCCTCGCATCGTGTCTTCTAAGCAGTGCTGGACAACGTTCGCGTCGCATTTTACGTAGGCGATCGTTCAAAAAGTGGACTTTTCTACAGCTATACGCCTTAACCTTAAGGTCATATTTCCGAATTCTGTTGATTCAAATGCGCGAAATATTATTCTGCAGAGCGAGTTTTTTCTGAGTGCGACATGGATTTCGCCGCAGGCGCTCTCGGATGATTTTGATGTTCGCAGGCATACTCACAGAGCGTGGCCGGCCACTTCTTTATCGATCTTGCAAGGAATTAGTCTCCTTGTATCATTAAAATAGTATAATAGACAAAGTTACGACTCACACCAAAAGTTTTCACCTCTCGGAAAATCTCCATTGGTTTTTTTCGCCTTAAATAGCGAAATCACGGTCGCACGTCATTCTTCGGTTCCCTCTATCACGAGAAAATTAAGAGAAATGTATTTGAAAATCAATGAAAACAAAAGTTAACATTCCAAATTCAAAATTGTAAAAAGGAATAAATAGCAGGCAGAAATTTTTTATTTCATTTTTATAGTTCAAAGTTTGTCTCAAAACTTATGAACATACAAGCTATTATAACAATTATTAAAGTATTCTGCAAAATTGTTAAAAAGTCAAATTGTTATTGTTAAAAGTAGCAAATAAATAAATAAGTAATATAGAATATTGTGGAACTCATAACGGAAACAATTCCATCAAAATAAATAAAGCAGAGGTGTTTTGTAACATTAATAAATAAAAACTCTTATCATTGCTCAGAAAAAACATTTGTTTCTGACAGTTCAATTAAAAAAGTTTATTAACAGAGAGCAGGGTTTTCGATTTCGTGAACAATAATTAACTTTACTGCCAGATGAAAATAACAATGACCAGAATATCACAAAAGGAGGATCAAAATATATGAATGTCAAAATCTCTTCAACACATTTTAGTGTAAAATCTGAAACCATTTATACAAATTCTTCATCGAGAAAAGGTAGCTAGATCTACTAGTAGGTAGTAGCTCCTAAAGTTCTAGATTAGATATCATTAGAAGAGTCTTTCGTACTTATTAGTTCTTGCCATGGATATACTTAGTTTTCTCTCGATGTTCTGCTGCCATTGTTCTTAAATATTACTAGACCTTGAATGTTACCCAAGTGGTATGCGATCTTGAACGTTATCTTCTTTTCTATACCTGAACTTATGGTATTCACTTACCATAAGGTAACCCGCCTGCTCAGAAGAGGTGGGCTAGGATAGGGTACCTAAATGTAAGCTAGGGTTTAGAAATACCTAAGTTCTTCTTTAATGGATAAGTCTTCTTTTAATTAAATTACTCCATGTCTTCACCAAATCTTACGTTGTGTCGGCCATTCGCCTTCCATCTCATTCTCGCGCATCCGATTTCAAACATCGTTCTTTTACATTTTCCTTACCATGCATCTGATCACCAAGCCCAAATATAAACAGGGATAATTAATTTGACGGTTTTTAAAATAATGCATTGATTGAAGATCATACCTTCCGCAGGTGGGGCAGCTGCAGGCGCGCCCTCTGCAGGGGGTGCCGCGGGGGCGCCTTCTGCTGGAGGTGCTGCGGGGGCTCCTTCCGCGGCTGGGGCACCTTCCGCTGGCGGGGCACCCTCGGCTGGTGGGGCTCCTTCCGCTGGCGGGGCACCTTCCGCTGGAGGGGCACCCTCGGCTGGTGGGGCACCTTCCGCGGGTGGGGCTCCTTCCGCGGGTGGGGCACCTTCCGCGGGCGGGGCACCTTCTGCCGGTGCTGCTGCCGCGTCGCCGCCTTCCTATAATGTCAAGTTGGGAGTTGTAAATTCATACTGTGAAATTTGTGACTGTTAGTGTTACAAAATGGTTCAGCAATATACAGCTTAGCGAAAAGCTTGTTACGTGATTTTTATTTTTTGATTAATAATTGATTTAAACTATTTACCGAATGAAGCATCATCATTTAAAAGGAGATTACAGGTTCGATTTTTGTCCATGAGTCATTCAGCTTTGTATTTGAATATTATTCATAATTATGATTTCAAATTCAGAAACAAAAAACATATTCGTACAATAAGTGCTTAGGTACCTACCCCGTATCTATTAGGCACCCTATGCACGTGCCAAAAAAAATATTGAAAGAGTTTTAGTGAATGAAACAAACCATGTTTGCCATGTAGGGCGCTATCGGACCTTAATACGGCCCAGCTTATATACTCGTAGTTAATAACTGAGTGTTGATTATATAGAACTTTACGATGGCCGATGTGTAATTAACTCGGTTTATTTGGATCAATTAAACTGATTGTTGCAATCAACGTTAACATAATTATTAATTAGTTGTGAATTAACGATGTTACAGCCGTTGATGAATTGTTAAAATCGTATCAAATGTCGTCCACTTTGTTAATTTTATGATGTAAGCAATAACAAACCGTAGATAAGGCAGAAATGGAAGATACACCGTTGATTTATTGAAGGCCTGTGCATAAATTTTAATAAATTTGCCCCTAATGAACATTTACATTTTACTTAATTCAAATGTATTACTAACTAACTAGGAAACATTATGTTCGCAAGGCAGAAAAGTACATAGCTCTTTATCTTATTTTTCTTACCATGTTTTAACTTCATTTTATTTTTGGACTCAATAAATTTCAATTAAATATACATAATTATGTAAAAGATAAGGATACAAAATGTATTAAATTCTCGAAATAATTGCCAAGCTTAAGTTTGTGTAAGCATAGTTAAGTACCTAGATTAATATTCCGTAATAGGGCTTAAAGAACTTAGCTCGTGCATTTGCACTGCTCGAATTTCCTTGTAAGCTCTTAGCACTAGTTCGTACTACTCATGTAACATATCATCCATTTTCCATCTCAACCCACGGCTTTAGCCAATGTTCCTAGTAGTTAGTCTGTAATAAGTTAATAACGAGCTACAAGCTATGAATTATTTAAGCTTCTCAAGCGAACAAGCCCAATTTCAATGGAATTTGTTGCTACCAAGCGTTGCGGTACGATACAGGCTCCAACTTAATACAAACTTACCGCTTACCGCGCCTTCTTAGAATCAGCTGCCATCGGAGGTTTAAACTCTATTTTTTATTATAATTATCTTGGGAGCGAAAATGAGTTTATTCTTTATTTTCAATTGTGGCACCTTTATTGACCAACCAATTCCATCATATTAAGTGCGAGAGTGAACGCGCCATATTTAAGTTGCCGCCATTGAAGGATCTATTCACGAAAGAGCACTTTTTCGAAATTTAAAACCAGTTCCCTTGGATTATCGAAAATAAGATATAGTGACGGCATTTTCGGAATTCTAACTATGGACAGTGCTGTTGGCATCACTTTTCAAATGCTTTCAGTGTGAAATTGTACCTAGGTATATCTAGATATATCCATTATATAATCTCTAGAGATTATATAATGGATGACCAAACCAAACGCTTTAATCCTAACTGACTAATATTATAAATACGAAAGTAACTCTGTTTATCTGTTTGTTACCTTTTCACTGTTTGTGCTAAAAGTACGCTAACTCGTACGTATGAAAGTTGCAAGTTCGCCGAAGATCTGAAGTGAGTAGGTAGTCACACCTACAAGTACTTTAAAGTAAGGTACAGCTCTGAAAGCGCTTTTAATATTGCCATGTTTAGCCTCAAACTTGGGTAGATTCATATAATACCGTAAACAAAGACTGTTGTCTATCGTTAATGTATTTGGTTAGGAGCGGCTTAATATTTTAATTTGAAACCATTTCGTGTTGGGCTTATCAAAAAACGAGTAAACTTTTTTATTATATGCTTATGAAAAAACTCCTACATACTACCTAATTGTAAACCTTAGTTTATGAGCATGATGACTACATGACTACAAGTGATAATAAATATCGTACCTATATTTAATAAATAATAAAGTTTATAACAAAGAATATAATTTTGAAATTAATCCCATTTAGTTTGATAAATTGTCCTTGATTTCAGGTAGGTTTTTGTAACGTAGACTCGAGAATGCTATATATTATTTACTTACTTATTAAATTTTGATAAAAATTATATACTGAGCTGTCAATTGTCTATGTGTATATAAATAAATAAATGCCTATATGAAAATATTCTAACAACTGATTTCCAAAATACATATTTAGTATAAACGAGTAGTAAGTTGTAATTCATCAATTTTCTCAACATTTAATTTTAATTCCAATTTACATTTACCGGAATTTACCGGAATCGCTGATGAAATAAATTAAAAAGACGCCTTACTTCACGATGCGACTAGACTCGTAGACGTAGCAAAGTGGTAGTCTTGAGTCACACATCTCTCGAGACATTTTATGACACGTCGCATTTATACATTTGCGGCGATTGCCTTCTATTACCTTGTCTCTTCTATTTATTTACGCCTATGTAAACTCAATGTAATAATCGTAAATTGTTAAAACCAACAAATATTCATTCAAGGTAAAATACAAGTAGTTATTTACTTAGGGTGCAAAAACCTTACTTACGTAACTCGACTAATCTACAGGATTTCCAAAAGGACACTTTGTATTCTAGGGTCGGATAATGTGAGGATCAATCCATATTTCAATTTGTAATGTAAGACTTTACCCATAAAATATCAGGTCAGGAACAAAGGGATATCGAACACAGGGATAAGGGTTCTAATTATATCACCACACATGATGTAATACAGAAAATTAATTTTATTAAACGTATCTTACAAAAACATTACTTTAATAAATAAATATAAAAGTTGTGTTGTTCGAAATTGTAGACGTGTTTTTTTCGGACAATACATACATAATGGAGGAATATGCCATGGGCTGATCAACGCTATGGCCCCGTGGACAGGTGAAAGGTTTGAACAGGTGGAGCGGTCAGCTGGCGTGAGACAGTGGTCTTATAGGATACAGTAAAGTTAATAAGTAGAACTTCATGCCTCAACTTCTTCCTCTTTTACCTTCTGGTCTCCTGGCTTGCCCTTCGACCAGTCGGGTTTTTTCTGTAAAACACAAGAATGGAAATATTAGTATCAAGTATTAAAAAGTCTTTCAAAAGTTTCAAGCCCTTCTATTATGACGGTTGGCTAAAAATTACAGCGTGGAAACATGTCGCATATTTTCTATAAATGAAAGAAATTTACGAACCAATGCATTGTAAAATAATCTGGGTTTAGTTTTAAACTACGTTAAATAATGTCATCTATTTATTTTACCTTTCGTTCCACTATATCAGAAACTACAAAATACGTAACGAAAGATAAAAAACGTGTCTTAATTACCAACATTTACAAAAAATGTTTCTTTTGTAACTATAGGCTATTTAATATCTGAAACGTAACTATCTGCAATTTTGTAGAACTGCCAAATTTACTTGGCTCGTATTTCAGTAAAATAGTGAAAGCGTCATTTCTGGTCATACGGAACAAAAAGGCAGTGTCACTTCCATTATTGTACATTCATTTAGAAACCATTAGTGCTTTCTAAAGAACAAAAGAATATTAAAATCTTTTATATTGGCTTTTTAGCTGTCAGGAACTGAATTGCTTTTGGTTCAACGATCCATGTAGAATAAAAAATTGGGCCATATTATGAATAACTAAAATGAGAATTTTCAAAGAAACAAGTGAAAAAATAGTTATTTACAGTGCATAATAATTGTATATTGTGAATTATACAATCAAGGAAACAAAGAAATATTTATGAATTAGGTATAACCGCAATTCTAAATACGGTCTTGTATACTTTGATATTAATGTAGAATTTAGCTTACATATTAATAAAAACAATTGTTTCCTTGATTGAAAAATAATCCCCCTACACCAAAGGTAAACCGCCGTCACACACTACGTCACGTGTAGCTGAGACGCTAAGCAAGGAACTTTTCTGAACACCATCAATGAAAACCAATGTATCACTAGCGACACGAAAGTACTATACGGACGGTCGAAGTTATCGCAACTTCCACATCTCGACCAAAGCGGGTCACACTTCGAAGCCATGGAGAAAAACTTCTAAAAACCTCAATATAAAACTTAAATAAGCATATTGTATAGCAACCTAAAGTGTATTTACAGTCGTTGATAGTACGCTTCAGGCGATCGTGTTCACACATAAGCTATTGTACATCTACTCCATCTACCGCACTAGGAGAACCGTGAATGTGATTGCAAATCCAGTGCCAATGAATTAATGTGTCTCATACAAGTTGGCAGTCTAGATAGCTAGTGACGGCGGCTAGATGCCCTCCGACCACCAAAGCTGTGCTCGAATAAACATGCCGCGTGTAATCTATCGACTAGAACAAAACGTGGCTAAGGCTTCGATTCGACTTATTTACCTTTCCTCCGGCTCCACCCTGTGAAACATCGCATGATAAGATGTAAAACAAAGACTATTATTCAGACTCTACGTAGCAACTAAACTAAGATTGGCGAGGAGTTTATATCGAGAGGAGCAAACAACTTGGAGTTCTAAACAAATACAAAAGTATTGTTTCAGTTCACAACTTGACATATGGCTCAGAGAAAAGCTGCGGCTCTGAACAAAGTGAGAAGATATTTTGGTAAGTTGGAAATGGAAAAATTAATTGGTAAGTTCTTTGATGAAAATGGTGTAAACAGTTTCGTGGTATTTTCTGAAATGTGTAAAATGAAAACTGTGTGTTCCATTTTGCGTAAAGAAACCTGAGGTTTAAACTTGAACGTAATTAATTTCTGAATCCCATCTAAACTGCCTTGATATTAAAAAACTTATATCACTTGTATTTCTTAAAGGAGTAATAAACTACATAATGTAAAGTACATGTGTGTTAGTCACTGGCATATAACGGAGGGAAATTAGTACATACTCTTTGGAACATGAAATATCTATATAAATAAACTTGTAAACAAAAAGGGCCGGTAAAGCTTTGCAGGCAGGGGCTGAATTAAAAACGAAATTGTTTTTAAATAATTTTCAACCGTAAGCTTTTGGGATTTGCCTCTCAGATGGTTAGGGACATGGTCAAACAACTAAATATTTGAAGCTGAATCTTTCGCATCAAGCGTTTCTCACCTCGGTACTTGATTGGGACGTTTTACGAATAGACAATAAGAGTGTAAGATATAAAATAACTTTTATTATAAAGTAAATTAAATTAATCGAATTATAATTAAGTCATCAAAACTGTTCGGTGATGGAAAGTAGTAAAGTGTGAGTTTGTTATTGTCTACTTTTTCCCGATAGCCCAGTCAGCTTTCTCCGCTTTCTTGGCCTGTTGAAATATTAGTAAATAATGGTGACTTCTATATGAACAAGGGGCTGTATGGACAAAATTTAACCAGGTAACTAGTGAGTGTCACAGGGCTCGAACCAGTGAAACTAGTCTAAATCTACTTCATGGTAGCTTGATTGAAGTGGGTAAAGAGTCAAACCAAACATCTGAAAAGTCTTAGAGTAATTAATTATGTATGTATTTGATATGTAGTCAAATAGAACATAAAGTTCTGTGGTGTTTTAAATGTAAGTTGAACAAAATATAAAACGACGCTATGAAACTTTTGGGAATATGATGAAACTATTTTGGGATTTAATCCCCAGAGTTCATTATCTGGTAAATCCTTTTACCCTACACACTTTAGAAGTGAGACAATAATCCGATAGGCTTTTAGTTTTAAACTACTAATGCTTGATGACGGGATTTGATATTTTAGGACCCGTTTTGAAAGATACCCTATCGTTTATTGATACGTAAAGCATTTATCGGATTGGTGGAATTATGTCAATTTTAATATTGATTAAAATTTAAATGTTATATAATGGAATTTCAAGATAATTTGAGAATAATATACTAGAAATATTATCCTAAATTTAAGGAGTGAAGAAGAGGTGAAAGTTTAAGAAAAGAATAGTCAATGAGATTGAACCGTCAGTCACAAAAGTAAATCCACTTTCGACAGTAATTGACTGTCAAATGTGTTGCTACTTCTTGTGTTGACTGTAGGAGTAACTTTGATGAGTGTTATTTACCTCTTTGTCTTCTTCTTCAAGGGTGAACTCCTTCTTTTTGACGACCTTCAATTGGTTACGGAAGTTGAACTCGGCGGCCTTCTTTTGGAGCTTGGCGAATTTGTTCTCGTATTTGGACACCTTCTTTAGTGTGGGTTTGACGCTGGAAAAGAGATAGACGACATTTTAGGAACCATCATCACTCAAAATATCACTATGATGTCAATTTCTTCTTTTGGTCCTAGTATCTACGTAGACAAAATTTATCAGTTTAGTGGTACTACTCTTACATCAGGGATGTAACTAAAAAAGTCTATAACTCCAATCATAGCCACCTCTAAACACCACACTAATGAAAAAATATTAAATTGGCATAATTGGCAGCCCTGACTGGCCAATTGTAGCATTATATCACTCTACGCTTTTTTTACTCGATTATAACTTGGGCAATATTTATTCAAACTTAATACTATGGTGTAACGCTACGAGTTGTATGGTGTGGATTTATGGATTTATTCTCGGATAAAGATTGGGGAAATCGGGCCTTAGACAGCTAAATACAAATGATAGCAAAATTCAAATATGAAACTATGAATTGGTAGAAAAATACTTTTATAAAATGTACTCAAATGTTGTGTGCAATCTTCGCATAGTATCGAGTTCATATAGCGACGTCGACGTGTCATTGAATTTTCTCATATCGGCTCGAATCCCAAATCGACATTTGGGAAAGCCAATGGCTACAAATGCAAAAAAAAACAGAAAATCTTCGCGTTTCCTCCAGATGTTTAAAGACCTACCTATTTTCGTTATAAGACCTATTGCGCTACTGATTTATGTAACTATATTACAAAAAAAGTTCATTTTTTGATTATCAACTATGGATTAAACGACATTGTAGACCATGCTTGTTCCTTCTTTTCTTGATATATTTTTATAATTATTTTATTTACATACTTAAGCTCAACATAGAAACTTCACTACCTAAAAGTCGATAAAAACTGCTACCTACTATTTTTATTTTCACAAACGTCCAAATTCAAGAGGGTCAAAGCTATATTATGAATATTGTAATGTCTCAGTCCCCAAAACTCAGCCACAAAATTATTAGGAATGCGCAAGACTTTTTCATGAATCCCTTTGTAGGATCTAACAAAGGGTGTTCATATTTAATAGAACCCACAGTAAAAGGCTGCATTACTCAGACCGCGCAACACGCGAGACTTCGCCGAGTTTGCTGACTGCATTGTGTTTTCGAAATAAGAAAATGAAACTTTTGTTACTTACTCAACAAACTTACATTCTACGGTTTCACCAAAAACAAACTCTTCCAGCTTATGTTTGACATAAGTCAGGATAAGTTTTTAATTCTCACTAGCTGATGATTCGTTATTTTACTATTGTATAATTTAGCTAATTTGATTATGTATTGCGTTCGTTTCCGAGCGGACACTGCGACCAAATTGATCTATTGTATCCTCATATCTATACCGTGTAGGTGAGCGAAAAATTATACGCGAGGGCCCAATTACATTATACTCCTTTTTTACCAGGTGTAGAAAAACCCAGTGGTAATAATATAAAGGTGAACGACACTACATCTAAATACCCCAATTAACTACACTACTCTTACGTCCTGTCTAATCTTGCGGGCCTGCGAGTAACAAAGAGTTGTAGAGGGTGCTCTGTCTGCGCTCGCGGCATATCATTACGGCGCGAGTAATTGTATTCGCAGACACATCCTGCCCACTAGCTCAACTTGTATCTTTTAACTTTTACCTTCACTACTTCAAAATAAAAAGCAAAAAATGCTGCTAACATTTGAATTCTTAAGATATCTATTCGTATTAACGAAGGAATTAGTTGTGATCTTAAATCTTACAAAACTCATACTTCAAACAAATAACATTTTATAAAAAGTCATAATTTTCGACAGCACAACCTTTTTATTTTCAATTTGTTGAAGTAGTTTTTCTACCAATTCATATTTGAATTTTTTAAAAGATAATAAATAAATCCTGTTTTTTTGTAAATCTATCAAAATTATTTTAGCTTAAGTTTAAGTATAAAAATGTGTCAACTACGAGTACAAAATATAGTAGCTACGGCTAAGTTGCTCGTAGCCAAAGTGCTACGACGTACAATGCATCCGTAGCAGCTCGTAGCACAATCAGTAACCGCAGCATGTGGCTGCTACGATTCTCCTAAATGGATACAATTATGTTTTCTTTGTGCAATTTGTTCTTTTATTGCAACTTCTTTATTGTGGGGTTAAAACATTATGAAAAAAGTTTTGTGCAATGTGAAGTTTTTATCGAAAAAAAATGTGGTTACTTAAAATATCAGAAGATACTTACAATTTGCCTCTAAGGTCGTTGACTTGAGAGTTCAGGTCGGAGATCTGATAAAATAAACAATATTAAACTATGTGTAATGGAAGGAATAAATTAAAGACAAATGCGACAAAAGAATAACTACAATCTGTAAGAAATTAACAAAATATGAGCGAACATCAATGTTAATTGATGAATTTTATATTACATTTAGGTATATATATTTATTTAGATGCTACAAAAAGTTTTTTAATGATAATAAATCATGAGTTTATGTTTATAGATACATACGAATTTATTGATACAACATAGACATATACGTATACATAAAATATGTACATTCCACAAGTTTTGTCCGGAAGTTAGTCATGATAGGAGAAAATTGAAATTTAATAAAACTTATTTAAATTTTAAGAATATACACATGATATTTATTTATACATAAATTTATAACACAAGTTTTGCACTGATTCAACAGTTGGTTCTTAAACTTGTGAATTGTTTAACAATGAACACCTCATGCAATGCACGAAAGTAAGAAAAACATTTAAAGCTCAACACTCAAAAGATTTTAAACCAAAGCGAATCGAAAATGGCTCTGTATTTCTAGATGTTGAATTATAAAATCGAAAATAGTGATTAATACGAGAAAAGCACAGAACAAGATATAGAGCTGAGCGAAGATTAGGCAATGTTATTTGCGAGCGAATACAGTTCAAAAACCTGTATCTTGTAAGTAAATATTGTGATTTTCCGCAAAGGTCAGTCCCGTATCCTGATACTACGGCCTATATATCTTTAACCTGTGCTCTTTGCCTACAAATACACTTTAATATTAACTTTAGGTATCTCATACGCTAATCGTGCACATTCTACCTATCGGGCCTCGACTGGTAGCTGGTCGTCTGCAGCTCCTGTGTCTTCAACAATCAATACATTAAGTGCAATATAAATACATGTGCAACAAATTAAGCAGCGCCAACAATATTCTTCTCGGCGCTGTCTGTATCAAGTGTGAATGTTCTCAAGTCGCTTATCGAAGTAATATGTTGAGCGCTGTATCGATGTGCAATAGGTCTGACTCCAAATGTACGCATCGGAACAGTACGACACAATGTTTGAGTTCGGACATTGCAATGTGTGAATGGAGTGACGGTGCAAAATCGATCCAGACTTGCAGATGTGGGTCGGATGTAGGTATTTATAGGTACTGTCATGTAGTGTATCTGGACTCGCAAGTGATCATAGTATACACCACTCCGTGTCCCGAATATCGATGCAAACGCAACCGAGCGACCGAGACGACGCGGGCTCGGCCAGGAAGGGATGGGCACTCGACCAGAGCATGGCACTTTCAATTTAAAACACTCGATATCCAAATGTAAACATACGGGTCACAAAAAGGTTTATGGGGCTCTCAGCAACCGAACACGCAAACATTTCGCGCGGATGTAACGGCACATACATGAAAAGTTGGAGATTTGGAACAAGAAGTTTCACTTACACTATGCACTTGCGTGTGCCAATAAAGGAACCAGTCCAGCGTTCCACTTACACTTCAACGGCAACTAGTTGTTATCAAAAAAGAGAAAACTCAGTAAGGCCACGAAGCTCGCCACCACACGGAAGCGTCACACTGGCGGGTGCAGCGGCGGGACGCGATATTATTGCGTTCATCACACTTTTGAGTATATTAAAGTGCCATACTATATTTTAGGGATGTTGAGATTAATCGGGACTCGGAAGCATCGTAAGTTACTATATAAATCATGCAACAGTCAAAAAGCTTTAGCGGATAAGCTAATGGAGTAGAATTATGAGTCGTCGACAGATGATAATGATATCTCGATGACAGAGCACACGATGGCGAAGAGAGACGACGATGACAGATGAGGTTGACAGAAGAGTGAGCACTGACGACACAGATGAGTTACGCGGACATGCAATGGCCACGGCGGCGGCGCCGCGCCAGTGAGTGCGTGTGGTTACTGTTACGCCGATGGCGGTTACTGTAGTTAGTGTAGTTAATGGTGTAAGCTCCATGTCGGATGACGCGCCGCCGGCGCCGGCGGAGATCGATTTTGCACCGCACGCCTGACTGGGGCCGGGCTGCGCCCGCGCTGCCCCGCCCGTCCCCTCTACTTCACGCACACACCCGCTCTACACGTACACTACCGACCCGGCCCTCTGCCGTTATTTACAATTCAACAACAAACAACCGAAAACTTACAAAGCGTTATCAATGTATAAACACGATTGTCACACGCGTACGTTTGTTACATAATCGATGACTGTGATATTCACAATGGTTATAAAGTATTGGTCAATACCTCATAATCTCTTTTCCTGACTTCATGTTCCAAATCCCACTTCTGGCCCTCACACACATACATGCGGTCATAATACTCCTGTATTATTCTCTTGAGCATTGCTATAGAAAAAGGAAAGACAGATTATTGAGCCAGCAGAATGATCATGGGCATTGTGTGAGTGGCCTGCGTCTGTCGACGGGAGCGACGTGTGCATGTGTGCGGTGAGCCGAACAACTATCATGTCATGTTGTAACAACTAAATCAGTATCAACTCATATCATATGCATTCCCAATCCTAATATATTGTTTACCTCATATTTCCTAAGTTGAATTGCTCGTTCTAGTTCATATTTATCCCCCTCAAGGTTGTATATTCTGTGCCAGTACATTTGACAAATCGTCTGTAGTTCCGCTAAAGAAAAACACAATCACAGTTTAAGGCATGGTATCAGATGGCGCGCACGCCCTCGTCGTGGACTCGTGGCGGTTCACGGACTGGGACCTCTTTACTGGAGGAGTAAGCGTAAGCGAAGCCACATGATCATACTTAGGTGGGTGGACTATTACTGCAATATAAACTAGTATGTTGTTATTGACTTAAACTCGATGAGAGTATCTATATTATCAAAATCGCAGTATCGGAGTTGCTACAACGGGTCCTTGTTATTTAGCTCTTTTTAGATGTACTTGTTATCCACACAGTTAAGGTATATTTGGCTTTCAGCTCCGCGTTTGAATTATGATTGGCTGCGAAAACAAAAGTACTAGTCACATTATCGGCATGATCTACTTAAAACGTAGCGCGTATTATGAATTATGGTGCGCCCAAACCAGGTCAGACCTCGAGCTCTTTGCGACGCACTTCCATCTCGTGATCGTACTTCTCCTCCTCCAGCTTGATGATTCGCTGGTGATAACCGGTTATGATGCTCGTGAGAGCCGCTACAACATCAACCAACAGTTACTCGCGCAATGCTCCGTGCAAAACCTAGCCTCTACCGGCGGCAAACGCGGCCCGGGACAGAAAGTTAAGTGTGAGTCTCAGAAGGAATTGGAAAAATAGAAGGTAGTAAGTATTCGCAGGAAAGACCAACTTCACATAGAAGAAGATAGACGCATTACAGAAGGAGGGCTTAAGTCGGCGCCCGACACACCAGCGAAGATCTGTTGTTAAACAGACGTAGACCAGCACTTGACAAGTCACGTTAAGGCGAAATTTAGTTTGGCAATTCGTCAAAGATGGCTGTTTTGGTGCAGCTCGTCTCACTACCTCCATATCTTTCCTTTTAACGATGTATTCCAGATCGTATTTTTCATCTTCAAGGTTGTTGATGCGCTCGTGGTATTCTTTGCAAACCCTCGAAAGTGCATCTATAATGCGACACAATTAATGTACAATATGGATAACGGAAGGTTTATTCACATTGATAGGAAGGACATTGTCATTCCGTGTTGTGATGTGTATGGGAACATCTTAATGGGTATGGATATACACCTTGCTATAGGACAAAAAATGTAATTATTGAACAGAATGTATCGTAACTGAGTGAGGCACATGGACAGATGTTTACCTTCGTTGGCGTCCTCAATGTTCTTGGGTTTACCGCACCTCTCCTCAATAATGCGCCTCCTCTCGGCGGCTTTGCGTTCCTGTTCCTTCTTCAACTCCTCAGCGGCTTTCTTACGCAGCAGCAACTGTATTCAATCCAAGTTACACTTGTAAAAAAATCTAGATAACTATTTTGATAGAGACTAAAACAGCCATTTGACTTTGATTATCGTTTACTAAGCTAAGTATCTAACGTTATAAAATACCCATGGACGCACTAACTAATTCAAATAATAGAAATTAATCAAATCAAATTTGACTAAATAATTGATTAATATATATTTTGTATCACATTGTAATTTATTTTCGTGACTACTGTTATGATTATGATTTATAATTTCTATTTATAGTCAACATAATTTAATATCGAAAACCATGGTTCAAAAAAAGACAAAACCCTGCGAGAAAACGTAAAAGGCTCTTGCACTTCGCTTGGATCTCTCAATTTAAATCATTAGAATATCTTATTATGCAACTACTTATAACTACTTTCCTAAAGTTTTGGACTTCTAGCAACCACAAATTAACTACTCACCCTGAGCTTCTTCTTCCTCTCCGGTGTCATGAAACCCTTCTTCGCCTTCTTGGCCTTGGAGGCTTCCTCCATGCGCTTGCGCACCTCAGCACGCTTGCGGTCGATTTCGGCCTGTTTGGCCTTCTTCGCCTGAAGACATTCAACCCCATAGTAATCTTTTGTATTTCGATGGTGTTATGTGTATTTGTGTTGTGTTTTTTTTGTTATGGTGTGAACTATTGTGTTTTATTATGGTGTATGTGAGTGTGTATTATTGTGTGGTGTGGTGTTGTGTGAATCCTATTGTGTAGTCTTAGACTGGATAATCAATACTATCTTGGTGTATATTTTCGTAATTTCTGATCTGAGTGTATTTTGTTTGTGTGATATAACTAATGTGTTAGAGTAAGTTACTTTAAGAAAAATACTACTACTATGTTTTCACTAATACCTAAGTATGTTAAATGAAAGCTAGTCTACTCTAAATTAAAAATACATCTACTGTGAGCTCTACTATGTATGTATCTAATCGTCTACAATGTTGTATGTTTAACTGGTCCTAATGTGTGTTGTGTAAGTTTATGTATTAAGACTGAATTTGGTAAGTGTACCTCACTAAACTTCTATTCTAATGTAATGAGTGTGGTTTGTTTGCTAAACTAAAGTTGTGTTCATTGTTTAAGTGTTTTGATGATGGTGGAGAAGATTTAATGATTAGAAACCACTAATGCAATATGGTTTAGATGTACCTGTATGTATTGTGTAAGGGAGTTAATGGATGTTATGCATTTTTGTTAAATTTTTAAGTGAATAGTTTTTACTGTTGCAATGCTTAATAATGTAGCATATTATGAATAATAGACTATTAAAAAATACTTAATTATGTTATCAAGTCTTAATTTCGTCCTTAAAATAAATTATAAGTCTTTTTGGGTATAATAGATACCCGAAAGATGAATAAGACGAATAAGTCTCATTTCGTGAATGTTCACTTTGCCATTGCTAATGAGCACAAAATGTATAATTTAATTGAAGTTGTCTGTATCACGGAGCAGCTTTTTAAAATTCAAATAAGCGTGCCTCACAGACAAGACATGTTAAACATTAAATTTAATAACGTTTTGGATTGTGTATGTGTTTGGAGTGTATTATGTGTAATATCAGACTATTTGTATTTTTTTTTCCTCGTAGCTACGTTACCTCCTCGAGACGTTTTTTCTGAAAAGGAAAATTAACATTGATTAGTTTCTTGCATTAAATAATAAACATCAGCTATCAAAATAAATATCAGAATACTTTAAAAAAATATAATAGGTACATATATACTAAAAAAAGAAGTGCAATAGTACTTTTGCTCAAAATGTGCAATAAATAAAAATTACCAGCAGAAGTGTATTCATACAATATTTTGATAGCTGATTGATAATTACTATTTTAAGGCAACTTATTCCACCACCAAAGCTTTAAAAATTTAAGTATCATTATATCCACGACATATAATTATATTAAACTTAGTCCTCAGAATACTAATGGTTATCTATCACTAAATGAAAATTGCATCATAAATTTAAAATGTCCATTTCAATTTAAAAAATTTGACGGTGGTGTGACAAGTGCCTTATTACAGTTTTGTCTGTTATTTCTGCGAAAATTGCATTGTGTTGTGAGCTTGTGAATTTGTGCATTTTTCGCTAGTTCGCTGTGGCATTCGAGCATAATGTCATTACTAAAACTGTCAGATCCAATTCCCAAAAAATCTTTTTTATCGTTATGAAATTGCAGACCTGGATTTGTTTAACAGATACCTAACTTGAATAATGGGCAGTTGTTTAAAAGAAAATTATTTCCAACTCGATCAAAGCTCAATTTCAATGAAATTGTTTATTTTAACCCAAGCTGCCCATGTAGTTAGTCACAAGTCTCCTTAAAACTAGCGTTAGTAAATTTTTACATTTAATTTAATCAATGTGTAAGCTCTCCTTTAGTTACTTTACATTTAGCATTATATTAGATACATTTTATGTTAATATTAATACTCAGTTTGTAATGACATTATGCTCCAATATTGTAGTACTTGTTTGTGCTGACATTCAAAAACCTGTGCATGTTAGTGATTTTGAAAATCTGTTATTCTCTATTCTGTGATCATGTGATTTAACATATTTTTCAATTGCTATTATACATTTTATTCAAAGTGTAATTAGTGACGTGTGTGTTATTGACAAAATTGTGCGTATTGCTATTTTAATATTTAAAATATTAACAAATTGCTTTTATCTTGTGTATAAGCGTTACCATTACCATAGTAAGCTTTTGCAGCTGACATAGAAAATATTTGATAACTTACAATATTTCAAACAATATAAATAAAAAAAGAAATGCTGTAAAAAATTGTAACGATTATTATAATTTCTTTCGGTTTCACGTGAATCATCAAAACAATATAGCCAGTAGCAACGCTACTGTCATTATCATCATAAATATGGTCTCCATCAAAACTGTAGTTAGATCATTCTTATTTAGAAACCAAATCCTTTTGGAATGTTGTCTCAAAGTATTTTGATATTTGTAATCTATGTGTACTTATATAAAGTTGGTAATAGTGTATTATGTATGTGTTGTTAGAAGCAACAAATATTTACCTAAGTCTCGAGGAGTTATGGTGTTCAATACTGTAGGGTTGAAGTGTGCAGGCGGCAGGATGCGACGAGATCACCATGGATTCAACAAGATTCAGCGCAGCATTCGGGGAAAATAAAAATGAAACAGACAAAAAGAAACATGGCGTTAGCATTAGGCCTAACTACTTAACTAATAAAACACGCTAGTAATTTTACGATGTTGCATTTGAAATCCCCAGTTATGACTTTGGTACGTAGGTACAGTCGATTCCAAAAATATGAATACACTTTAGGAATTTATCACAATACATATAAGAAAGTAGAGGTCGTTCTACTTTCTTAGATACATATTTTTGGAGTCGACAGTACATCCAGAAAATTTTACATTGGTATCTGTATTCTATTGTATCCATTCAAACACCTTTATCAGGAAACGTGGAAATCTAAATTGTTAACTGTCAACATAACGTTATTAATTAAAATAGTCATAATTTAAACGTCCTCAGATTTAAACTCTCTTCAATCGTAATATTATTACGTATTACGTACACTTATGCATGTTTATTGGTAGGTTCATATTAGAACCATCAACTTTTCTTTTTCCTGACCTTAGCAAAAACATACTAATCACAGCCAAACAGTAAACCAATCTATTGTTGATACAAGGATGAGCATTGTTCACATTACTAAAGTTAGGGCAAGCGTTGGCTAGAGAGCATTCGAATCCGAGCCACACGTGCTTAGGGAATACTAATGCTAACTACAAACAGAAATGTTCTACAAAGAGCATTATTGAAACATAAAGTTCCGGCAGTTGAGTCGAAAACTTCTACCTCTATGATTAATTTTTGCCGAAAATTAGTCTGTTACAAAGGTAGATAGGTACATAGATACTCCTTATTGCACAACACACAAAACTTAAAAGCTTTATAGGTAATGTCGATAAAGATTATAGAAAGAAGAAATTATGATAGTAAAATACAATTTGATACTTTACTCGTAATGTTCTGAAAAATTTTTCAGAGGTCATGCTGACATTTCAAATAGGATTATACCTACGACACAAACCAAATCAAGGATAATTTTGGCAATTACGGTTCAGACTTTTTAAGACTGAGTAGCTAAGGTCTAAATATTTCATAATTTGTATAAGTACAGACGCTATGGTTAGGTAGAGTCTTGGTCGGTTTCATATTGTCTTCAGAAAATATAAATTTATTAGCTTCAATTAAGATAAATCCAAACCACTTCTGGGTGGGTGTTTTGAAGGGTCCTTGTTAGAATGTAGGTAAGACTAATAAAAGTATCTTTGTGTCATAGGTGTTTCTCCAAATGTTTGGGTCAAGTAAATTTTATAACATAGCACGAATCACGTTTATCTTACCTTACTTCATCATCCGCCATTTTGAGAGTGTGTTTTCTGGTGTCCTGCAAAGACAAGCAATTATTTTTCAACTAATTTCTATCTAAATTTCGCTATATTATTTGTAGAAACTTAAAACAAGTTTATAGGTCTATGTGTAAACGACGACTGAAAAACATGACAAATCAATAGGTACTTCTATTTATTCAGTCTCAATGATTTGGCAACTCTAAACCTGTACTCGACGTACTTAGTAGCTGCTATAATAATAAATGACTTATTAAAATATTATGATTCTGCCAACAATATTTTTTTATTGTTGCCTGCTAAATGCGTATTTGGCCATCAACATAGAAACAAACGCTGTTATTTGAAACTTTGGATAACCGCCAAAAAACTAGGTAAGAATAACTGACATTTGATACTTTAAAAGCATTATTTTCACCTCGCACCCGCCATTATCGGTTAAATTACTGCTGCGCGAGAACAGAATTCCCTAATGAGTGTTTAAACGCTCGCTTCATTTGCAACAAATGTTGGTAAAATATTGCATAGCTCTGAGGGACGTTGCACTCTCGACCTAAATAGGTACCAGGGTATCCCATTATAGAGGTATTAGAGGTGCATCGAAGAAGAAATTATTTCCCGAGCAATAAAAAGTTCGGTGGTGTGATGAAAATTCCACATTTAGATTCGGGTAGGTTCGGCGGTCTTCGGTGTCGCTCGGGTGCGCCCGCGCCTGAAATAGGTCAGCTCGCAACCCCGCGCATCCTAATTTGGTCCGCGACGCGCGGTCAGTTACTCGGGTTTCGGATGTGGCGCGACGCGGACCGATTGGAAAGTGTAACAGGATATCCGTGTTTAATTGCGTGACGTCACGTCATGTATCGCCGTCGAATATAATGTTTAGTTAAGTGCCTTATTTTCAAGTTCTTAGTCACATAGGTATACTTGATGATAAACTAGTCCAATTTATTTGACGTATGATAGAGCTATGTTAAATATGTTAACGGCCTATTGAGTACATATATTTATCTAATTTTTATTCTTCTCAAAATCAAATATTGTCGTGTCACTAATGTCACTACTATCCATTAAATTCAATGTCTCGATCAATATCAGATACGAATCCATGACGTTGGCATTATCCTTATCGATGGCATCACTAAGTATAAGACCGATTGAGTTTTCACTTGACTCATATTTTTTAAGAAACATAACCTGTCACTTTCCCGGCAACTACTTCGATCCGCACGAACTTTTTACGTAAATCCGTCACAGCATAAATCCGCGGCTCCAGCGTTGATACATCACTTCACTGCACTTTTTTGTTAGTAGAATTAACACTCACCTAAGGCAAGAGAAAAGAGGATGGCCCTATCAGATGGTTCAGCCAACACGAGCCACAGCTGCTGACTGGCGCGAGGCGGGCGGCAAGGTGCGGCGGGCAATGCGTAGGCGCCGGGCGCCCCTCGCCCCGCGCGCCCCCGCGCCGCCCTAGCAAGTCCCATGCAGATTCCCCCCGGCCCCGCTTTCTCAGACATTTTTAGAGCAGTGTCGTTTTGACACCGACACCGAAATAACACTAGATCTAAGCTCTAGTTTGGAACGCGAGCCTCGTAAATACGTGACCGACCGCCATGTGTGCGAATTATTGTATAAACAATTTTTATATTTTATGACGCGATGCGAATAAACTTCAGTAGGTTTCAATTTAAACTGACCTTACTAATTTAAAATCCGTAATATCCTCAAAGTACCTGTAAAGTACCTCAGCCACAATAATGTAGGTACCTACTACATATTTTCCATAGTCCTAATATTTAAAATTTGTTTTATGAACTTGGTATTTAACTAAGTACAACAACAACTTCACAAAACTCCTACGAGTACATTTGAGTATGTCGCTAAACATAAGGTAATTTAAACTTTGTACAAGTTACTGTTACTCTCTAGTAAAGCATGACTAAAAGTACTTTATATAAAATTGTTTTCTCCCATTATCCCAACCGTAGTACTCAGGTATTAATAAAATAAAATACCTACTATTTTATTTTATACTAATATATAATATACCTAGAATATTTATAAAAAATATGAAAAAATATACCGCCTTAATTACTTTGAAGTAATCTTCTCAAACTTAAACAAAATATTATTCTTAGAATTTAGCTCAAACAAAGTATAAATTGAGGCAATATGTATAATTTTTTTTTTGTATATTAATAGAAAGAGTACTGTTGAATACATAATTAATAATATTTTTTATAGATAATCGTTTCACGACAACTCGAGTTTACTCCAGACCACCGATTCATCACTTTGAGACGATGATTCACTTAATATTGATATTCTCACTAAACTTTTATTTTTATACCGATATTTCTTGATTCGATTTATAGAGTATGAAAATACATATTCACTAGATTTGAATTTTTAATAAACGCCTATTAGACATTATGTTAATAGCGAGCAGCTGACTTTGAGAAAAAAGTAGCAAGCTACGTATAGTGAGTCTCACATCAGGTTACTACACTTGTCAACTTTCCTCGATTGATATTCAACCTAATGTGTTTGACAGTAAGACGAGAGTCAATTGCAGAAAAAGTCGTGTTTACTTTAATGTGTGGCTGTACGTACATTACGCCGTGTATGGTCCTAATTTAAAAGCTAAAAAAATTGAATGCAAACACATAAATCAGATCGTAACCAAACAATTTTACGTCAAGTTTAAAAACATTACTGCATCAAAAGTATCATTAAGTATGACATAGTTTTGTCTGCCAATAAACTGTCCTGTTTTTCTACACTGTTTTAAATACCTACTTAACGCTAAAACATTTTACTTACATTAAATTCTAATATCCATTACCATAGATTTATTGCTATGAGATGACGTTAAATAAATTAATAAATTATCCTACTTGACAAAACTGCGATAAATTAAATGAGAACTTGAACATTCCACAGTTGACATGGTTCCAACTGGACACCGTTCGTGGAAACAATGTGGGATGACGTGTGCACATCTGATAGTGCTTTTTGCTTGCGTCATCTACCCAAAACGTGGAATAAAGATAGTTCAGACGCTCTACAAAAGGCGGCGTATAGATGTGCTAAAGGTAATACCTACTACAAGGTACAATGGTAACCCTTGTTGTACTTACTAGCAAATAATTCACATCAGTAGTAGCTGCAGTTAATGATTTAGCTTGTTGTTCTAGGTACTCTTTGTTAAAAAAAATATGTGAAGTGTCGGGTCACATCTCAGTCACAACTGAAAAGGTATGTCAGTCAAATTAGGGAAATTAAGGTAAAAATCTCAGGATAAGCTACTAGGAATATTTAACCATCGGTAAAACAATTTAATGGCTTCTTAGTCCTATCCTAGTTATGCTGGATAATAGACAAGTACACGAAATAATAAGAGAGACAGGCACAGAAAAAGCAACTCCTCTCTTTTAACATGATTTTAAAACTAAGCTAATAAACGTTGCTTTATTTTTGATGTGAGATGTCAAAATGTCACTAAACGACCAATGGCGTTGAAGTTGGACCTCAGTTTACACATACGCCATCTAACGGATTTTTCACTTGCGGTCTTGCCCATTGCCCCTTCCTAAAAATAAGAGTTTAATCTTTTACGTCGATCGAGATTCCCATCGACGCGTGAGCGACGGTGATTTTAATATTGCATACCATTGCAAGTAAGATCCTTTAAATTTAATTAAATCAGTAATCAAATCCCGATCCTGCCTGATCCCCGGTGCGTGCTTCGATTTTTCATTAATTCAACCCATCCAGTTTCATGTTGCACTATTTATTCAGTGTAATTTCCAATCGTTCTCAGTTTTAGAGCTTTTAAAGCTGGTATTATCATTTATCGACTGTTACGATCGCCAATTTGTTCAAGTGGAATTGATTGCTCTGCCAAAATGAGTTTATAAGCTAACATTATTATTAAATTGATGTAGTCTGATTTATATAAAGACATCATCATTGATCGGAAAACTTTTTTCATGCAAATATTTGTTTTAAAAATGTTGGAAAATTGCCAAATTATTTTCTGGTACATCGTACAAAATAACCAAAGTAGAAATCGTTTGCCTACTGTTACAGAAGTCATAAAAGGAAAGTTGTTTAGAAGAAGAAACGGTGAACTACTAGAAATAATGATTATGAGGTAACATTATTTTTTGATATTTTCCTCTTTTGGATGGTAACAACGATAGTTTCAACTAAGCTTTGAAGCTAAAGGGATAAGTTATTTGATTTTTTGTTGAAGAGCTCACAAAAAATGTAGTATGAAAGAACATAATTAAAACAAACAAACTTATTATGTGGGCCATATAAACAAAACAAATAATTAACAAAACTGGAGCTGAAAACGCTGAGATACATTTACAAAGTACGTAATAAGAAAAAAGATCTCTAATTCCTATTTATATTTCTTTTCTACAGATTTTGGAGGAACAAAAAATATTTTAATAATAATATATCATCTCCAGATTAACCACTAATGATAATTTGTAGGTATTGCTTGCTATCGTAGGTGCTTCATACCAGTAAAAAATATCTCTGACAGATTCATAATAAAATTTCACCACTAATTAAGTACAACCCTTTGGAAAATTGAGGTCGCACCTTCCCAGTAGTATTGGAACAAAAAAACCGGACAAGTGTATTTCGCACTGTCTCTGTAGGTAGGATTGAATATTTATATTTTTTTCATATTATATATTATGTAAATATTGCGTTCAAAAAATGTATTTTCTTAAAAATTGCTTTTGTATTGTCTTATTGGAAGTGTCGAAATATTTGTTTTTTTATTTGCTGAATTATTTCTACTTACGGTTGACATTATAACTCAAAACCTGCACGCGATTCCAATCCAAAAGGTCACACTGAGAGACAAATAGAAATACGGACAACAAAGTGATCTTTTAAGGGATTTTTCCTTTTAAGCTACGGAACCATAAATATAATAAAGCAATTTAAAAAATGGCTACGCAATGTAAAATTTGATGAATCCGCCTTAAAAATGAAGCTGTGAGACGAAACTAACTGGAACCATTTCATCAACGAAATACTTTTCTTCCGCAGAACGCATTTTCTGTGGGAATAAAGTACTGTACCTATTCAAAACGCAGTTAAATTATTGCAGAAGGAAGTCGAAATGTGGAACGACCGCGTCCACTCACATCTATGCGAGCTCGTTAAAATACATTTTCAAATACTATTTTGACATATTTAAAATATAACTTCATTTTAATCCACAGTAAGGAAGGAAAAGCATTAATTGTGATGATAAGATAGGCAAATGACAAAGAAAGGTAATTTGACAATAAATTGTATGAGAAAACCTGTTCATTTCTAATCCTGCTACAAAGATGAGTATTAACCTGTTATGAAGACTGACTTAGATTTGTTGTGAGGAAACACCTTGTGATACATACTAGATATTTTATATTATGATTATGTTATCAGTGTATATCACTTTGTACAGTCAAAAATATGTTTACACTTTAGGACCTTGTCACGGTACATATTGTAAACGAAGGAAAACGACTTCACTTTTTCTTATAAATAATTATTGTGACAGGTCCTAAAGTGTAAACATATTATGACGTCGACTGTGTTTTGTGTAAAAAAAAAGCTTGTCACTAGCAATCTAGTTGACATTAACTTAGTTATTTTACAGAAAAATACTTTTTCGAAGCATTTATTCAAATATTTACAGTCTCCTTCTTACATAGTAACGCGTTTGTCAAAACATTCATTTGAATAATTTTAAAACTCTAAGCGTGTCTTACTCGCTGTACTTTCCTAGACAAAAATAACTGCGCGATAAAATTCTAAAAATACAATACGTAGGTATCGTCACAATGAAACGGAATTCGACAAAACGGAAACGGAGATTTTTATTTGCGAAAAACATGGTATAACAGTAAGGTTTAAATCATTAGATTGAATAAAAATTTGTAACCGTAATCTATTAAGAAATTGTTATTTATTCGATCTCGATACTCCATCGTAAATACCTAATAAGTTCTCGCTCTCAGCGTGTATTTTTTTTCCAGGTACGTCCAAACTTGACGCTTTGGAGGGTGGGGTACCGTAAGCTTAAGCCATGATTTAGGATTTGGGGAATCTGGTAATTAAGTAGGTACAAAATGCGTTCATTGAGATGATACTGAGCTACCATCGCTAAATACTAAGATCTATAGGCACTAACAAACCTCTTATAAGCCAAGAATAAAAGTACACGAAATATGAAATGTTCAATTTGTTTCTAAATATTTACAACAAGAACGCACTTAACGATATTACTACCTACTCCGTTTATTCGAAAAACAAGCGTTTCGTTAACTCCAGAAAAGAAGGTATTTTACCTTTAAAGTAAAATTACACATCCAATCTTCGAAAAGTAAATGAGAGGGGAGAAATCGCCAAGTCATTGGGTCGAGAATAGATAAATACCCCTTAAGAGATCATTTACTTTGGCCCGGGTTTTTGGAGCTTCACGGAGACTTTGTGACATATTATCAAGATTAACTATACCTATGTTACTGTTAGCGAAGGTAAATTGATGTCTGTGCACATCAATAATACTATGGTATATTTAACTAGTACCGACTGCGTATACTAATATATGAATACTTGTCTGCCGCTGAATGCGATCCCTTCCCCACTCGGCTACTTCAGTTTCCCTACAATGCAAATGTCTTCTTAACTCACTCACACAAACATGGTACGCGTTCACCTCTTCAATTTGATAGCAACGGTAGATACAGACAAGGTGTCACCGCCAATGAAGGTTCCATTCGTAAAAGGCGCTAACATATAATACAATATACTCTGTGGCGCTAACTATTTGGAATTTTCGGAATTTAAATAAAATCATTATGAATTAGGGTCGTCGGCATATTCTAAATTCAAAATATCTTTAGCTGTCAAATTAATGACAGCGCTTTTGGAATCATTTTTAGGGTTCCGTACCTCGAAAGGAAAAAACGGAACCCTTAATTATAACCCTTATATATATCACTTTGTTTCTAACGCTTTCAGTACGGAATTGTGAATCTAGAGTTATATGTATCTATGGTTCACCTGCAAGAGTATATGACTATGTGATTAGAACTCGTTTATTTCGTACATTTGTCGCTAGTGTTCGAAGAGCACTAAAGCCTTTGCTAAAAAAAACGCTACGCAACTCTCGTAGCGACCTGTCACTTTATCTGTCTAATAAATCTATTCATGTTGCTGAAGTCTCCAGTAAAACTGTTGTGTAGACAGCTCTACGTCAGGTTTTCTCAAACGGACAAAATTCGTCCGATTTATGTAAACACCTTTATGTTGAGAATCGCATGAATTTTGATAGACTGTCTCCAAACATATTGTGAGTCCGTACTTAAGTCTATTATAATGGATGTCATTACTTTTAATGTGATAGCACTACCGCAGCATTGTTTAATTTATGACGTAATCTCATTCATGTAGTACTTATCTACATACATTTGAAATACAATTTTAATATAAGCCAGATATTAAAACAAGTTTACTTACATAATCTTGGTGTCAAATTCTTTCTAACCGAACGCCAATTTTACGTAAAATTATTTATATTAATAACACCATCAAAAATCGTTCTCAATAAATATTTAAAAACAACTTGAAGTAAAATAGAATTGAATACACAAACAAGAACAAAATTTTGATTGCATTCGCGGGAAAAGAGATAATTGAAACAAAAGAGGATCATGAAAAATAATAAAAAAGAATTATAAGTGGCCAGGTTTTATTCACAAAAAAAGGTTTGTATTATGAGTTTCGTTTGTAAGGTAGATTTGGCCGACGTTAATCCTTTCTCATCTTTTTGTTGTCTTGAATAAGAGTAGGTAGATAATCGGGGCGTTTTCTTTGTTGTTTAAAGCGCTAAAAGAGCACATATTTCACATACGTGAGCGCATGACGTCTTCTGCGTCATGCGCATGATAGTCACAATAAGCTTATTACCTACTTATAATTTGCCGTCTAATTGCCATTTTACAATATTATCATAATATTATTTATTATGAAAGTAACAGCAAAAGTTACATACTTATTTCCCAACCTTGCTTCGAAGTCTTACCCACACATACTTTTTCCCAACCTTGCTTCGAAGTCTTACCTTTTTTAGTCGTCCATAAATTTGATCGTAATAATTTGGTGAGAAGGCGCGGGCCGTCAACTTTTCCCGTCTATCGTAAAGCAGTTGTAAAGGGAATCTTCGCGACAGTCCGGAATAAATTAACAAGGTTATGATGGAATGTTCCCAACTTTCAATCGGGAAAATTATTACCTACGATTTTTAAGTAACAAGCCAATAACTGGCGAAATTTCGTGGAGGAGTTTTATAAGGGGAAAAGACACATTTTCGACGAGGACGAGATACTTATTCCTCAAAACGCAACCATTTTGAGCAGCATCCATCAAACCGCAACTAAATATTCCTCGAGCTGCGACTCTTAGCTCGCGTGATAGCGATTAAAATATTATATTTTTTGGTTGTCTACGCGCACCTACATTTAAAATAGATATTAGCATAGAGTCGACGCAATAAATGATACCGACCATCTTTTAATAGTCGATTTTATTACAGCTCACCATTTCTATCGCATTTGCTCGATATTTTGTACTGAGCGCACAGACATGCAGATGTTAATTGAGTAGTACATATTCCAATAAAAAACGTACATCATACATTACTCGTATAATAATCACTTAGTAAAGCGTGACCTCGCCTCGACTCGAAGAATAAAACCTTTTAACATTTTTAATTGAGAGTAAGAGTAAGAAAACATTTATTGACCACAACACATTTACACATAAGACAAAGAGACAAAATCAAGGAACATAGTAAAAGTTGCGGCCAACAAGGTTCAGCCTCAGCATGAGGCTGCAGCCGCGCGAGCAGCTGCTGTAGCGCTGGTCTTCAGGCTGGACCTTGAGTGACGCCTTAAATATAAATTGCTATTACGAATGCAAATACATTAGAGTTGTGATTCGAGGAATGATGAATTACGCTTTGAGGAATACCTCGCGACATAAGCTGAAGTAGGTATTCCATGTGAACTATGGAACCGTCAAAATAAAAAATATCGTTACGTCTACGTTTTTAAATTTAATGCGAAATTTTTAATCTTAAAAAGGTGATGAATAAAATAAATTAATTGCTTGTGTTTATGACGAGATAAGTTTTTCTAAATGAGGGGTCATTAGGGAAACAATTTTATTAATAACTAGTGAAGGAACTCGGACAGTCTTTAGATTCTTTTGTTTCTGTAGGCAGACAAAAGATAATAATGAATTTCTTCGTCTATAAATTACATTCTGTTAATTGAATTGACCTGAAAAGTAACATTTCACCGGAAAACAGAATTCACAATCAACATCGTCAGTTATGAAATGCTTCATAGTGGAATTCGGTGAACGAATATTGTTGAATGGTGTTATGCTGTAGTCACCTATCACGGGTGGCAGTTTTATAAATTGCACAAAAAAAAATGCGCCAAAAAACTTGAGCATAACAAACATAAATATTAATTGATCGTTTAAATTTACGATAGTTTTTGACATTTCGAAACATTCGTTGGATCTCATCCAAAAGGGAAACTTGTTTTTTTGACGCCAACGTGCCACTTTAACAATATTACAGTACATACCTAAGTAATCTATTTTGAGTTATACTGTTGCTCAAGACCTTGTAAAGTTTCCTATCCACTAGATAAAAAACGACCCTATTACTAAGACCCAATTAACTGTCTGTCCGGCTGCCTGTCTCTGGGTACCTATCTCAGGGAGGAGTAGGACACAAAAAGTCAGATAGACGAATATAGAAAAGACACATAAAGACACATATAGACAGATAGACGAATCTATAATTTTAATGTGATAGTTTACAGACGACCAGACAGATCGCCTACTGCCAACCTTTAAACCCCCTTTCCGCTCGATTGTGCCTCCGGTACCCTCACTCACTCGGTGAAACAGCGCAGACGCTGCTTCACGGCCGTGGTATAAATCCGGTCTACTTGACCCATTCATGCCAAAGCGTAGCTCTCCCACGGATAAAATTAATTACTATAACTGGTGCTATGTTGATGTGCCAAAATTATTCTATTCATTAAAATGGTATTTCCTATCCGGAGAAACATTTATAATTAAATTCCAAAATGCTTCGGTAATGTTGGATGAGCTTTCACATGGAACAAAGAGAATCGTCAATCAGTAGATCACTCGCTCCAAACAGTAGGCCTAGCATGAACATTTCCAGATATCGTAACGTGAAAGTATCGTACGTACGGTAGTATTACACTAGTACCTTTTTTTGCTATACATTTATTTTATAGTACGAGCAAGCGGGTCACCTAATGGTATGTGAACACCACCGCCCATGGACATCAGCTACACCAGAAGGAGTGCGGATACGTTGCCGGCATTTTAGGAAGATATAGGCTCGTTTCTTAAAGATTTGGCTGTCGTGCCGGTTCGGAAATACCGCTGCGGGAAGTAAATTCCACAATGAGGAAGATGCGCGGCAGAAAGTGTCGTGTAAAGCGCACGATAGAGGATCGCCAACCATCCAGGTGGTATGGATGGAACCCAATCAATGTAGAAATGCGGCCCCTGCGTGGTGCAATGCAGGAACATCCATACCTGGTTTTAGGTATGCTCTATGGGTTGTGTGCGATGACAGCTGTCTTGTTGAATAGTAAAAGTAATACGTTCAAGGCCGTCTCTTATTTATCCCTATACCTATTACCTGGCCGACAGGGGTCAGCTCGGTTTATGTTGGGCTCTCCTCCGGGAATCCAAAGGCATGCCAACTAAAACTACAGCGACTTGGCTCTATAACCGCCCAGGCGGAATGCCCAACTACACGGTGGGCTCGTACACTGCCCTCCTGGATGGGGCAACAGGGATGGCCAAATGTGGCGAGCCATCCCCGTCAGGCGCTGGTTGTGTTCTATGCAATACCAATACTGGTGCCACGGTACTAATCCTATCTACTCAACGCAAAGCACCTTTGATAACGTGCGTATCATTTTCTTTAAAAATAAGGATTGGAAGTGAATGTACGAACATACGAAAAATACGAAAGATTCAAACTACAATAGATGGCGCTGCGAGTTGATTACATCACACAACTGATTCTCTTTTAAGGTTTACTTATTAGACTTGTGGTTATCTCTAGAATTTACCTCTTTATAAATGGTATAGATAGATAATAATCAATCTTAGTTTACTATTAGGTACTTGTTTAACATGTAGACGGGCGCTCACATTGCGATACAATCCTTTCTGACGTTTGTGTGATCAATTTTAGTTCTGCTTACGTACGGTAGAGGGAGTGCTTAAATTTTCATACAAATTGTTTACGATACGCTTACGCTACGGTTTTTGTGAAGAGTTAAAGTTCGTACTAGGCCTACTAAATTGTGGGCGAGATACCGCCTACGAGACTACCAGTATTGTCCGCTCGTAACAATTAGAGTGCTCATATTTTTTCCACTAAGTTAGTCCGACAGTTCATTTATTCCTCAATCTCCAGCGCTAACAATGTGTCCGTAGAAAATTTATATTCTCGCTTAAAGTGGCTAATCCGAGGGCGGATTGTGTTTTCCAGAGATTTTTAAACACTTAAAATACGCTTCATATTTGATGACACTGAGTAATCTTACTTTTTATGTGCTAAGTGGCAAACGAGCAAATGGATTTCCTGATGGTAAGCGATTGCCGCCGCCGATAGACGGGTGGCAACAAAACTAGAGTCACAACTGCGCTGCCAACCTCCAGTATTGCTTCATGAGGTGATCCATCTGCTCGTCTGCCACTTATCATAGAAAAAATAACTAATTGACCTTTACCCTGTTGTTAAGTTGCCTGGAAGAGACCTCTCATAACGATAAGGTCGCCAACTTTGTGCATAGTCACAATTATGATTTCAAGTACTTAATTTATGTAACTCTACCGAGGCATCTTCTTCTTCTCTTCTTTATCAGCATTCCTTAGCCCACCGTTGGGCATATGCCTCTCCAAAACACCTCCACTCGGATCGGTGGTGAGTTTTGCTGGCCCATAAGTTGCCTGCGTGACTTCGTAGATTTGACCATTTGGCTACTCAACCTACGCTTCTCTTGCCCTAACGTGGTCTCCAAACTAAAACGCACTTGCTCCATCTTTCGTCGTGCTGGCAACAGAAGTGGTCGGCCAAGGCCACTTCAATTTAATAAATAGATCATTCCATCTTAACAGATCATTTAATAACTTCGATCGTGGCTGTAAAGACCAATTCGCGACTTTACTTTTCGTCCGCATGCGGCGAGCGAAACGAGTGTCGACGGATGGGGGGTTTCCAGCATGACGTCTAGCTCGTTTTAATGCAAGTAGGTCAAACCAGGCTTGGTCGTGTTGGGCTATGCCTTCGGGCACTATCTTCCTTCAGCTAAGGCACTCAGTCTCCACTAGGAGTAATAATGTTCTGTGCGCTCAGTAGCTTCAATTTAGCGGCGCGATTATTCCAAAGTTAGATACCGAGGCATCATTAAGTATGAAATAACTATTAATTTTAATACTGTCTGCAATCCGTCTGAGCGCTTATAACAATTAGCACTCTCATATTTTTCCACTAAGTCGGGACTGGCTCCGCAATCTCGAGAGCTTAGCTAAATGCGTCCGTGCAAAATTTACCCGTGCCCGGAACAGACGGGCTGTGGCCTAATCCGTGCTAAATTATGTTTTATAGCCTTTTTCGAAAGCTTGAGTTATGATGAAATTAATTAGTATTGCTAAACAATAATAATTAGTAACATAAAATTAAATGCTGCCTAGTCCCGGAACTCCTACAATCGTGATTATAATGCATCAAGAAAGTTATTAATTGATGGCGCCACTGCCGCTTACGTTATTGAGTAGGTATGGTAGCCCCATTAGTTATCTTCTTCTTCTATACTATTTATAAAGAGATAACTTCAATAGACAACGACAAGGCTTATAGGTAAACCGAAAACACGAAACGCTTGCGCGATGTAATTGGACACAGCGCCATCTATTGGTTCATTTCTGAATTGCGTTCCCGAAGCGAAGTGAGGGCGGGCCACTAGTAATACTATAACTCCGTAATCGTTCCTCAAGAACAATTTCACGATTTTATTGACAGGGCATAATACACTTTTTAATGCCATCCTATCCTACGTAACTGCAATGTAAATGCAATTAAACTGATTTGTATAAATAACAGGTCAAAAGCTACAGATAAATTAATCCTTTGTGCGATGATTGAATGTAAGTAAATATTTTCTCTCTTTGGTATTTTACTCTTTGACTGTTTTACAGTCACAGTTACGCCAGAAAAAAATGGAACCTTAAATTTTTTTGGGATTAAATGTCAATTTTTTTATCAGATTAACCGTATTAATTTATTGAATGTGAAACTCTTCGGTTCACAATACATACTTTAATCCGTGGGAGAGCCATGCTTCGGCATGAATCGACCGGAGTGATACCACAGCCTCCGTGAAGACCGGCGTGAGGCAGCGCCTGTGTTGTTTCTTCGAGTGAGTGAGGGTACAAGAGGACCAATTGGGGGAAAGGGGTTTTTAAAAGTTGGCAGTACACTTATGACTCTACTGGCTTGCATCTTGCATACGTCTATGGCGGCGGCAATCGCTGGACCTAAGGTGATCCTCTACTCGTTTGTGCCACCTATTATAGCAACTTGAGATATGTAGAAAAACGTTAAATAAAAAATATGTTAGGTACATAATGATTTATTAAATAGTTTACTCCATTAGTAATTATGAATCTATAATTATGTCGTCCAAAAATGTAGCAGGCAACAAAACGTTTGGCTGGTGTCTTGCCCACCAAGGTACCAAATAATGCTCATAATGTGTGCGCAAGTACCCACTGTTCGTTTTCCCAGTTAAACAGGAGCAATAATAATTGCTGACTGAAGCTCTTGGTGTTTCTGCTTCATTATTTCCTAAAATATAGCAGTAGTAAATCCTGCCAGAAACGTGACGTGACTTTATGCATCCTCTCAAAAGGATACCATTTGGTATATTTATTCTGTATCTAGTTAGACAACGAAAGGCTGAGAGGAGACTGATAAAGTAAAGATGAAACAACCGGGGACGAGGCTTGCGTACGCCTCAGAAAAGGACGGGGCGAGATTTAATTGTGGGAGAGCCATGCTTTGGCATGAATGGGCCGGCTCGACCGGAGTGATACCACAGCCTCTGTGAAGACCGGCGTGAAGCAGCGCCTCTGTTGTTTCTTCGAGTGAGTGAGGGTACAAGAGGCCCAATTGGGGGAAAGGGGGTTTTAAAGGTTGGCAGTACACTTATGACTCTACTGGTTTTGCATGTGTCTATGGGCGGCGGCAATCGCTTGCCATCAGGTGATCCGTCTGCTTGTGTGCCACCTATTACATAAAAAAACAATAATAGTACAGTAGGTACTGATACTTTTCCAAATTTGTCCGTGTAAGTTACGTACAGTCGAACTACGAAATGGAAACTATTCGTGGATTTATTTTAAATTGGAAAACTAAAGCTTGGTTTAACATAGTTGTTCCACCAAAACTAATTTCGTCGTAGTTTTTCGACATTTACTGCCACTATATTGTTCAATTTTGGTTGAAATGCTTCAATATCAGTCATAATCGAGGCTTTTAGGGAAGTTTGGGAGCAAAAAGAGATTAGTTTGTAGAACAAAGGGTTTGTAGCGGTTTGGAGGACGGAATATCAACAACATGGCCGAGATAATCTGCGTCTAATTCCTCTATGAGAAAGGGACTGGGGGTATTAAACTCATGTAATACCTTCTTAATATCTATATATACATAATATAGGTCCACTAGTCTTCCTATACTGGCACTTACTACATACATTGTCATTGTTGTTGTGTATGAGTGGCGGTTATCATTTACCATCAGATGGGCCGTATGCTCATCTGCCTACTTCAGCAAAAAAAAAAAAAACATTAACGGTGCGATTCTCATGTATTTGACAAAGTCGAATGAAGAAATTTTGAGAAATATTCATAAACTTACCACGTGCAAATCAAGTGCTTAGTGTTATTTTTCGGTTACAACAATAGGAATTAAGCCTGATTTTTAGTCATAGAATAAAAAAATGTAAGCTATTATGGTAGGTATAAACTGGGAAACTTATTAATATGAATCAAAAATATTAACTGACATCGTTTATGAATGCGACTAAGATAAGATATAAATATCTATTCGAATGCACGAAAACCACTCCCCAAAGCCCACATTGTTTCTTCAAAGTTACGACTTTTTCACCTCTTAATTTTACCCCATACTTACTGTTGATAAAAAGTTTTTGTACGTACCATTAATACATGATAATTACAGATATTGTTTTGATAGATAAGCTTTAACTTTGGCCAAGAATTATTATTCTTACCAACATGGTAGGTATATGATCCATTATCTTGATAGTTCATGTTGTATCGTTAGAGAAACTTGGTCGGCATGCTGAGAGTTTCCTTAGTTCGTATAACAAAGGATTCATTCAGAACAGTCTGTGGGATGGATAGAATATCAACAACATGGGCGGAGATAATCTGCCTAACACCTTCATGAGAAGGGACTGGAGGTATAATTTCTTGTGTGACCTTTATTGTAAAGGTTTAACTAATACTCTTAATACTCACGAATGTACATTACATGTGAAAACGCATTTAAATAAAGGGAAAAAATGTGATAGATATGGACTTTTTTTCCGTCAACAAAATTAGTTCTACGACTCCAGCGACGATATACTCGTACATACTTAACAAGTGCATTATTCCATAATAGGAAATCCCATAATAGGAAAACTACCAAAGACATTTTACATCAACGACTAAATATTGTTTATAATGTTTGTTTTGTTATAATGTTTGAAGTTTAGGAGTAAAATAAATAACCAAGTCTAGCTGTACCTTTGTTCAATTTATGTTCAAACTCCCCTGCCAATTTCCACAAACAGACTTTTAATATTATAAACAAAGAAAATAGTAATACAGAAAAATTGCTAAGGATTCAATAATGCTTTCGGCTAGAAATAATAAGGTGGGTACATTTCCCCAGAGTTGGCCCAACTTATTGCAACATCAAATACAAGTATAAACAAAGATTGAATAAGTAAAGGCCTGGTAGGTACAAGTACCTACCTATTACAGTAGGGCAACACAAACCTTTCAAGTACTTACTCACTTACCTACTTTCTGTAAGATTGCGATCAGTCGAAATCTCCAAGGATTGCTGGCTTCATATATTTTGTACTTCGATCCACTCCCCCTTCCTCCCTGAATTATATTCATCCTCCTATCCGGTACTCAGGTTATCTGGGGTCACTGTAGTTGGTATAATTTGTTCAATAGAGTCATGAAAATAAATGATGGCGACACTGCCGCTTACGTCACAGGGCATGTTAGCCACATTGGGACATTCAGCATCAAAACTTGTTTAAAGTACCATTACCAAAGTAACATTTTATCCGTACTCCTTGGAAACTGGCTAAATAGTTTATTGACCACAACTCATAGACAAAAGATACTTAATAAAGAAACACCTGATGTTGGGCCAACAAGGTATAGCGTGTATGAGTTTCCCAGTCCTGGTATGTAATTATTAGCAGATACAATAAAACACCTGTAGCTTCAATGTAGCTTGAATTAATGCAGTTTGTGGGAAATAAATAACAAAGCCATTCGTTATGTTCGCCGGCAAACATTCGACGAACTAATTGGCGACAGTTGTTCGTGGTTCGAGGAAATGGCTGTTGTACGATTTCAATTGCAAATGTGATATAATGAATGAGGATTTTTACAGTCAACTTCGAAACCTACTACCTACTATTTAAGTAGTATCCCTCAATGTATTTGAAACTTTATTACTTTATATTAAGATTTATTTTTAGGACACGCGCAGCGTTTCGCTGGGTAACCCAGTTTAAGAAAGATTTCGGTGCACTCTCATATTGAAAGTCAATATATAAGTACTTTACGTCGCTGAGCAAGTGCGAGGAAGTGTTATAACATCAATATAAAAATCAGCTGTTCCATGCAAAAAAAATTGTATGGAACCGCTGATTTTTATTTTGCTTATTATGATAATCTAACATGCTAACGAGGGTTTATTCGTATTACCTATTACCAGGGCTTAAGGATTAAAACGATTAAAACTTAACGATGTATATGATTTTTCACAAGCTTTTTTTATTGCCACTCATTTAGTGAACCCTTATTATAAGAAGTTAAGTAAAAAAATACAACGTCATCTTCGTACTCGTAAAATCGCCTTTAGGAAGACCTAACACTAAAAATGCTTAGCTAGTCGTGACAATACATTTTTCCACTTTTATTAATACTTAATTTTATCTTTAGGCAGTTACTTTCGTATCCATATTTATGGTCCATAATTTTGTAAGGAGGTTCTCACGAATAGAGGCTGCTGCTTAAGCTTTATACAAAACAAAGTTCTGTTACTTCGTAATGCCCTTGTGTCTTCATGCTTTATGCTTCAGCGATTCAGTAACCACCCGCCGAGCGTAATTTTCTATTGAATGTGAGTTTTGAATAGTGCTCGAAAGGCAAGTGACTAAAGTTAATTTTGGAGTAATATGGAAAACCTTTGAATGAAAGCCTCTTTAGGGGGTTTGTAAACGATATTAGATACTTACCTACAAGTTCATCTTTTCTAATTAGCTAACAATGACAACCTTAAGTAACTGCAGGTCTTAATCAACTACATAGGTGAATTTTTGATTGGCTTTTCTAGCTTAGAAGACTCAGGGCCTCAGATTCACCATCGAGGCCCTCAATATTATACACTTCAAGGATTTATAAACACACTTTTAGTTTAACATGGGAATCGAACTCAGACAGGACCCAGAGATCAGTGCCCGGGACTTATGCCACCATTAGATTATCGGGCCGTTTAGACATCCGCAACACCGGTGGAGTCATAATTGCGATGCCAACCTTTAACTCCCTCTCCCCCTGATTAGACCCCCAGTACCCTAACTCAGCAAAGCACAGCACAGGCGCTGCCTTACGCCGGTCTTCGGAGAGCTAGTGGTATCACTCAGGTCCAGCCGACCCGTGCCCAAAGCGTGGTTCCCCCAAAAAAGTAGATAGACGGATAAAGAGGAGACATACGCGACCAATCCACCAGCTGTCTCACTTAAATGAGGTCGTTGTGAGAGAGACAATGACTGAACTCGCTTCCAGAGCGGAGATAGTAGACACATTTGTCAAAATGACAAAACCTCTACATAAAGCGAAAAGGATAACGCGAGAGATTTGAAAAGATTGATCGACCAGCCGGCGAATGAGGCCGGAAATCGCGTGGAGATTTGAGTTTAAATCGAAATTTCGTATGCAGCGCAGCATGTGTGAATATTCACTTTGAGTGATCAATGTGTGGTGTAAGGAACCAAACCTAGGGATTTGCAAAAAAACTTTCCCAATATATTTTTTTAGGATAGTCAAGATGACCTCACCCGATGGCAAGCGGCCGTGAGATCCAAATATGAGGTTGACAGGCACAAAAGAACAAATAAAGTAGGTACTTATTGAGGCTGTCATCCTCACTCTGAAGGCCTCCTAGATGCAGTTCCACGCCCCGCCTAAAAAATCCAGGATTGAATGAGGGAGGAAACAAAAAAAATATAATTTGCGGCGCTACTTTCAATGAGATATCGCCCTTAATTTATTACAGTTTACCAAATCACGCTTAAATCAAGTATTTGTTTTGTCATATTAGATTAATTTGTGATAGTATTTGTTTGGCAGATAAATAATCGTTAAAGCTAAGTATCTATTATTGCCAAAATTATTAGACACCATAGTATACGTTAACTTGCTTAAAACAACTTTATTGGCGATAAGTAATTTTAATATTCGTACCTACACACGGGACATTTCAATTTTAGTAAGTGGGTGTGGATACTGTGGAGACAATGATGTTGATTGATGATTACTGGTGGCAGTCTGTAGAACTGTCAACCCAACAGTATGATGAGTCGTCACAAATGACTACATTTTAATAGGAACATTAGGAAATCAGCCAAATTATTTGAGGTTTGACTTGAAAAACCACAAAACATTACACCTTTAAAAATACGCGTGTAAAACTATGAAAAAAAATCGTGGGAAAGCCACACTTCAGCATGGGGTGTAGCCACGGCCTCGTACAAACCCGGTGTGAAGTAGCACCTTTCTTGAGTTGTATTTGGCCGAATGAGTGGGATACTCAATCCAGGGGAAGAAGGGTTTGGCAGCGCACTTATTACTCCGCTGGTGTTTCGGGTGTCTATAGAAGGCACCCAGAGAGGTGGACCAAAAGCATTTCGCATTGGCAACCAACATGACGTCATCTAAGGAGGACTTGGACCACGTCTCCAACAATTTGCAAACCACCGCTACAGAGTGCAATGGCGGCATTTGGGAGAGGCCTTTGCCCAGCAGTGGGCCAACGTAGGCTAAATAAAATAAAATGGAAAGCAGTTCCATTATCAGATGATCCTTCTGCTCTTCAAAGGGTTTTTTCTTCTTCACATTCTTCTTTCTTGCCAAGTTCATTGGTCAGTCCTGAAATTGAAGCCTGACGTCTGACTTTTTTTTTTGGCGCTCAAGTAGGTAAACAAATAACCATATTGTTAATTAGCATTGAAATTGGCTACAAAATGTTTTTGATGGGATATCATTACTTTATCAACAGGAATATCTTTATTTGAACTCTGCATTAGGTATTCTTCATCCTTTTTAGTCACAGTCACATTTTCTCCTTCGATTCGAATAATCGGATGAACTTTAAAAAATACTAAAACAAATTACGATTATTATAAGAAAGACAAGGAAACAATTCAATTCAAAACTCATAAGCAAATGAAGAAGTTTCATTCATTAGGTCGTATTGTTCCGCTCCTGTATCTCCCTCTCACCATGTTTTTGTTGCTCTTTCCCGTCGGAATGAAGCCGAACATATTCGTCACAACAAAACGATAGAAAAAGAGAAGTTCCGGATGCACGATGAAAAGAATGGCTTTCCGATGAATATTTCAGAATGCGGTCTTATAGAAATACTATCAATATCTTTGCCTACCTCTCAATTAGGTATGCGCACTGTTCATCACATACAACTACTTTTGTCCTAATATAGGAAAGGTGTAAAAACTGATCCCCCTAAACTAAAAGCCTTAGTAGTATTAGCCTATATACATACTATCCTATTTCAGGGCAAAAGCATCCATCAAATAAATCGAGTCATCGCTACTATGATGAGATTAGGTTTGATCTCCTCGCTTGCCTAATGCGGATTGTGGTCATCTCAAACCCCAGCTACGAGTATGTTCGAAAAATTAGAAACATACTTTTGCTCGACCCGGGAATCGAACGCAGGACACAGAGATCACGGACCGGTACTTAAAACACTAGACCATCGGGGCGTAAACGAAAAAACTAACTGTGACCAAAATTTAAAGAGTAGGTACACTTAGGTTTAAAGAATTTTATTCTCATAAAAAACTAACAAGTTTCACTTAAAATGAGACATGAAATTACTTTAAGTGGACGCATTTAAAAAAAGTGGACGCTTTTACACAACATCTCTCAAATTGACCTGTCTCCGTATTACGTAGCTTAAGCACTTGTGTTACAGACATCAGACACCAGAGGAAACACCTATAATACCTATAATACTTAATTACATATAATAACTCCCAGACACTGAACAAACACAGGTGTTCATCACACTAATGTTTTTCCAGGGTGGGGATCGAACCCACGACCTTTGGCGTATTAGGCAGGGTCACTACCAAATGCGCCATCCGGCCAAACCAAAACAAAAACGACAATTCGCACTGATGACCCAATCACAAATTTAGCATTCTCTGGACTATGTATGATTACAAGATTATGATGATGGAGTCTTATTACACCCAGATCTGAGCGAATTCAGAAAAGTCGTTTTATAATTACTATTCTATTTAAATACTTGCATTGCTGCAATATTGATACCATGCCAAATTTCTTATACCCTTAAAAACTACGTAGCACGGCTGTCACGTATTATTTTTGGTAAAATCAGACTTGGGCCTCGGCTATCAATAGTAAACTAATGTTTCTTTTCAAGTATCATTCCTCTTACAAATATTGATAAAACCAATACTATACTAATAATTCGGCTATATTTCGACTGTAGTTTGATGTTGTTAGAAATCACAATAAGTAGTATCGATATTATTGGACGTCAAATTATCGGTAGCATTTCGCCAATTTCCCTATCGATAGTATCGTACTATTACTTTTCAATAATATCGATATCTTGAACAATTTTCGCGGTCAACTATCGATATACAATCGTTCAGCAACACTACTCGAAAGTTTCCTTCATAGAACTAATTAATTTAATAATGCACCAGTAAACAACACACATTACGAGTACAATCCCTCCAGCTCTCACGTCGCCGAATCACCATGAGTAACGACACAATGCTTCACGTAGGTACAGTCAGTCAAATCCCTGTTAGAGACAACTTCGTCCTTAACACATTGCAATAAGGTAGAAGTCTATTTGAAACCTCCGCACCTACCTTGAGGTGTTTGATTATGGAGTTACTCGCCTAAAGTCGAAGTAGTAGCGTAACTCAGACCAATTAATTAATCGTCTACGCAACGGTCTAAGCTCGGCGATCAATTACGAGCGGCCATTAATGGACCCCCTCTAAATCAGTGCACCTATTACCTGCCCGTCAGGTGTGTACTTCGGTGTATCTTAAGGGGGTTTACACGCACTTTAAACTTATTTTAAATTTTAATGAGACGAAAAAGGGTTCCGTGAAGCATTACAGAGTTATTTGGGAACATCATCATCCTGCCAAAGACTGTTTTAGGTATCTAGTGATCAAATTTAACATCATTTTTAAATATACGTATACGATCCGTGATATATAAACATCACATATACAACACATTGCTTCTTCTACTAATGAGCTATTCTTTACGTGTACGCTTTGACCATTTTTGTTACACTAGAGGCGGCAAACGAGCAAGTGGGTCACCTGCTGATACGTAATCACCGGCGCCTATGAACATCTGCGAGATCAGAGAAGTCGCTGATACGTTGATACTAACCATGATCTAGGACTTGGTAAAATGTTCTCATCGTCTACAACGGGATAATATTTAAACACCTTAAATATTCATTATTGTATTGATCATCATTATCTTCTGAGCGTTTATGCACAAATTATTTCCTATCACCTTCTCTACTTCGCAAGTTTTTTTTTGTATCCACAGTATGATATCAAATTGAAACGAGTTTGTACATGAAATCTTTTTTTATTATTTTTTTATATTGATTATGTTTTAAATGAGTGCTTATGTGTCTATTGAATATATTCCGGAGAGAAAAGGGCAAAATAATGGAAATTTACAGCCCTTGCCACCCTTAAGAGATGATTACTCAAACATTACAAAAGCTAATTAATACCGGTTACCGAGGTCCCTTCTCCAAATTTTAATATTGTTTGCCACGTAATTGTTAAAATTAACTGGTATCGACCTGCTTCGATTAATAACGAGGGACCAATTTTGGCGTGATTATTAATCTATACTTTTTATAAATAAATAATTTCTAAAGACATCGAAAGTTTCATATAAAAGGTAGTTCATAAAGTAGGTCATATAAAAGGAGTAGGTATTTCTTCTTTCTGGAGAAGACAGGAGGTTATACATAAATCCAGTAGATACAATATGTAGCTGTCACTGCACCGTGACTAATTAAATCCAGACTCCGGCCTTTGACACTCTATCGGCTATTGTCAGCTGTAACAGTATTCCTCGAAAGTTCTGCTCTCAACTAGGTACCTACCTAGTACCTATCGCCACTTATGTGCCTTTGATGGACAATACTACCTCTAGTACCTAGGTATGTAGGTATGTTAAGTCTCGAAACAAATTATTTCATTTTCTTTTTTTTTTGTGCTAGGAAGTTATTTTATCTAGTTTGAATTAAACTTGAGAATAATTTAGTTCAGTAACAGCGCCCAGCGATTTTACCTGCGGGATGTTAGAATGATCATCATATACTGGACAATATGCAATATATATTTATAAATTGTAGCCTATGTGTTAGTCTGCTATATACGTTATATTATTGGAAAGTTTAATTGAAACTCATTCAGTCGTTTTTACGTAAAAAAACAACAAACACAATAACATGCAACATTCTCACAAACTTTCACGGTGTTTGTATCAAAATTCATATTAATCGAACAACAACGAAAAACACAGTAAACTAATATAGAAAAATTAAAAGCTTTTGTAATAGTTTCACGTCTGGGTGTACCGTAAAAATAAGGCAATTGAACTGACGAACCCACAAAAAAATAGTTAATTAACAAGCAAATTTAGAAGCTTTTCTTAATTGTTTCACGCCCGGTTGGTTCTGAAAAAATAAAGCTTTTGAGACTATCTGTCACAGTAAGGCTGTTAATTAGATAGAGCCTCCGGCCTTTGTCACTCTATCCACTGTTGTGAGCGGCGATCTATTTCCCGTACATTTTCCTGGAAACTAACTCTACTAATATTCCTTTGATAGACAATATTTCGACGGAAAATTTTCAAATTCAAAATTGGTTTTGTCTCATATTGCCTGAGGAGCAGTAGGTACACAGTTTTATTTTGCTATTTAAGACCTAATAAAAGTTACTCAAAAAAATCAGTTTGAAAAAAGAAAGACTAAATAATAATCAAATCCTACGATGTTCACTGTATTGGACACACTACTCTGCCAAAAGCACTGCTAGATCAAACAAACATAACGTACGATTACGTACTCACTATCAGCCACACAATGAAGACGATTTGAGATTGAAAGGAAGGGTGAGGATTGTGGGGTGAAGCGAACAATTCGAGAGTTCATAGACCTGGTGGCCACCCCAAATACCACTACAGAGACATAATATGTACTTCAGAACACTTAGTATGTCATTGCCACCCCGCCAGAAGATATCGGGAACATTGAAAAATGTCTGTCACTAGGGTTAACAACCCAAATTATGAGACGAAAAGTCGACCCTTTTTCACAAAAATAAAAAGTCATAGCTACATCAACTACGGATATAAGCTTCCCACGTCTACAGGAAAGAAAAACTCCAACCCTGATAAGGTGAAATGGGGCGCAAAAATTGCAATCACTTTTGTTAAAAGAGTAAAAACATCTGCGCGGTAAAATATTTGCCTTTGTGCTGCTTGATCCATGAATCAAATAAAATAAAAATACGTGAAAAAAAGATTGGAACACGCAAAAGACAAAGATGATTTATGAATCCCCGCATTGACGTTTTAATCCTGGCACAATACGTTGTAGTGATGCGAAGGGGGTAATTTTGCTACTTTAATCATTTCACACTGTCACCATCACAAATAACTGAGTCAATAACAGCATATGAATGCTAGTTATTGAGTCACTTTTTTTTAGAATGTAAAAGAGAGCCAAAGAAGTGAACGGAGCATTGGATAAAAAGCCATCACCGTGGCGCTAGGAACACCCGCTTACGAATAAATTGCTGATGTGTTTCCGTTGAGCGATCTCAAGTCATAAATCATCATTCACAACACTGTGTAGATATTACCGGTCAACACCAATACTTTTTTTTACTATTTGTCAAGTCGATCACTTTGGCCAATAGAGTTTTATATCGGAATCTGGAAAAACCATTGGAATCTGGAAGGAAATTATCTTAATCCACTGAGTAAGCACGTTTCACTTAAAGAGTATAATTTTTATTCCACCCTGTACACCTCTAAAACGTAGCAAATACTAAAGGACATCTGAATAGGTATGCAAAAGGTTAGCCTACTGTTTCACATAGCAGTTTGGTGCATTTCTCAAACAATCCGAAAAAGCAGTAGAGTGCGCGTGCACTCTCTCACAGAAAAAAAGTTTCATAAAGAATGCGTATTCTTTATGCTGAAACTTTTTTTCTGTATCTATCGAGTCACTCGACTAAATGTAGACACGAGTCACATCACTAAAGTTTACACAATAACCAGAATTGACTCAGGTTCCGCGAGCTTTGTTATCATTTATTTCCGTTCCTTTATGCCGGGAATGGAATCAGATTCCTCCATTTTAACGGGAAATGTAATGAGTTTTAATATACAAATGTAATGGAGCTGTTTAAATTTAAGCATTGAACGAACAATACTTATCTGAAGATACAGGAGTCATTTAACTTCTAATGAAGTAGTAGATCAAATGAATTCAGACAATACATCGACTTTACCTACCGCAAAGTTGTTGTTAGAATAGTTTAATGGATGAAGTATGAATATTACGGGCTATAGAATAAATTGATTGTGCATTGATGGCAATGTTCTAAAAACTTACGTTTTCCATACTTACTAACATTTTACAAAGCCAAGAGAGTAGTCAACTAACAAGGAAATAAATAAGTAGTGTAAGTGTATGGTGTAACTTTAGTAACCCTAAGAAAATCATTTTCCATTTAAAAAGTTACGAATGGAGGAAACGTCAAAGTTAAAGACAGACTCCCCTATAATCTTGTTGATGCCAAGTCGAGCTTGACCATATTACTCGCATTCTCAAAAACTGATCAAATCTCATGTTGACTCAAGTAACCAAAATAAGCTGGTTATAATTATCGAACCTATCGTGCGCCACACAGCTAGGCAAAGGCCTCTCTTCCCCTCTCTTAAATTTCACGATTTAGTAGTAATAATACTAATTTTTATATTAACCTTTGAGATAATAATATGAGAGCAATATTTTTCAAGGAAACTTAAATGCATAACCACGAACGCCATCTCGCAGAACTCTTCAGAACTAAACCTGTCTAGTTCTTAATGGACGGTGGTGACATCTATGTGAAACGGCGAAACGTTATTACTGTGGCAACATCAGGGTTCAAAAATCAAGGTTTTTATTTCATCTATAGCCACCTAAGACGTGACAGGTTTTGGTAGATGTGGAAACTTACTAGATGGTGTTACTGATTCCACATGAATGTAGTAGAAGTCAGAAGTGGCCTGAGGACGTATTTGGAAGTTCTCAGACTTAAACTTAAAGAGCGATTTATACTTCGACTAATACAGTAGGGAATTACTCGTTAGTAATTATAATAGTTAATATCCTCCAACCCATTCAGATACGTCGTCCGCCGATCTATTACTCGCTCAAGTGTGTGCGTAAACACAGGTGCACTCCTTTTTCCCTTACCCTCTTAATACTTATAACACGACCGAAGAGAGATCGGACGTAAAACCAGTCGGGGTACAAACGAATCAAGTACTTGTATGAGTTTATTTAAATAAGTAGTGGGTAATTGATAAGTGTAGCGACCTGCAATGGTAAACGAATGAGTAGTTATAAGTTTCCGTCCCGAGATAAACTAAAGAAATATGGACTGTACTATACAACCTAAAGACTAAACTCGGCAAGCCAGTCTATTCAGTTTTCGGGACGTGGGAACTGAACTGAACACTTCAGTGGAATCTTCCAAAGTCGCTTTCTATCAGGTTATTATTTTTCTCGTCTGCCACCTCTCCCATATAAAAACATTAATGTGACGAGCGGTTGTCTTAGTCCAGGTTACTATCACCCACACACATGGTTTATTAATTTCATTATTCTATTACAGGGAAACCTGCACCTTTCGTATAATTTCCGAATTACCTATGGGTACTGACAAATATCAATAAAATTATTTTGGAATTATAATGATACAACAGTACCTAATCCTGGCATGGTTCCCCAGTTTAAGGTTTGTGAAGGTCAAAGGGCACTTCAAATGTTCGCCACTGCGATCGATTTTTGGCTACTCGGTATCAGCTATAGCTACTCTATTGCTAGCACTCATCATCAGCAACCACTCGCGAACTGCTGTACATAGGTCTCCTCTAATGCACGCCACCGCTTCCGATTTTCGGCCACTCTCATTCAGCTCACACCAGCCAGCCCTCGAATGTCATCATCCCATCTTGTCGCAGGGCGTCCAACACTATAGCACTAGCTTCATCGTAATTCCACACTCACCAAGCGTACCTTGAAGGAAACTCCCTCTCCAAAGGGATTGCTTTGGACGCAACTGGGAACGACACGAGACTCATGATGATGTAGTAACTGTTAGTGCCTATGTGCTTATGAGGAAAATTGCAGCATAGCAATGTACTCTACGACGATCAACCGTAGCAATCGTAGCAAGTATCCGTAGCACTTTCATAGCACATTGCTACGAAAATTTTATTTATTCGTAGGCTAGTATCCAATCAAGTAAGTTGTAAGCGCATTTGCTAGTATTTGTTGTAAAAAAGTAACTACCTAACGGTTTTATCTAAAAGTACCAACCATGACAAAGCCAAAAATGAAGGGTTATGATATAAGAAGTACTTATATTAACGTCGTAAGACCCAAAAACTTTTTAAAAGGCACAAAACAATTGATTTTCCAAATGTCGTGGGTTCGATCCCCAACCTGAACAAACATTTGTGTGATGAATTCTAGTATTTGCTCAGTTCCTGGGTGTAATGTATGTATTTATTTAAGTACCTATTATCTATATTTGTGTTTCCTGTGTTGTCTCATATCTGTAACACAAGTGTATAAGTTACTTAATTTGGAGTCAGGTCTCTGTATGAGATGTTATGTAAACTTTTAATTTTTTTTATTAGCCTATACTGTCCCATTGCTGGGCAAAGGCCTCTCCCAATTTATTCATTTTCTAAAAAGATCACATCGAATTTCAATAAGTACCTTTGTTTCGTAGATATACGATCTACTAAGCACCTTATTTGAAAAGGCACGTAGACCTTATGGTGCAGGCGAAGGGGGTGTCGGGATGGGGGGGGATGACGTCACCGTCCTAGGCTGCGTGCACAGAGCCCGCCTCAATCCGGGTCACCTATTTTGGGATGATGCACTTAATATCAAATAGGATGGGTTTGAGCAAGGCTGTTGCTAAGTTACAGCCGCACGTCAATGTAAGCCAATCTGTAATAGTTTTTACAATATTTTTGATTGCCAACTAGCTGTTTTTTCCATTCCATTGCCAACAAGCTGTTGTCTGGAAGAAATCGCTTCAAGCTATAAGTCCGCCTTATTGTACTTTTCATTCCTGTTTTTTTATGTGATAGGTGGCAGACGAGCAGACGGATCACCAGATGGTAATCAACACCAGTAGAGTAGAGTCTTGTTTCACTCTGTATTATAATATTTCTGTGCATTAAGAATCTATCTACGTATCTACATCCTTTTTTTTATTGAAACTAGCTTTTGCCCGCGACTTCGTTCGCGTGGACTTCAGGTTCGTAGAAACCTCAAAAATTGTAGCCTATGTGTTATTCTGATGTATAAGCTATATTGTGGTAAAGTTTCATTCAAATCCATTCAGTAGTTTTTACGTGAAAGAGTAACAAACATCCATACATCCATACTTATAAAGGAGTCCGGCGAAGTTCTATGTATTTTCAGTCTGCGGTTTAGAGGTCCCGTGCCTAGAAAAAAAATTAATGATACTTAAAGAAGAACACTCAACTAAGAAAAAAGGAAATTGTTGCCACTTTTCTAAAGATGGGATTATAAAGGTATAGGGCCGACAAAGTATAGTCGTTCAAGGGTCATACATAAGGTTTTCGGCAAATAAATCGTATTTTCTCACAAGTGTCAGTGACTCAGTGTTGATTGACATTTTCCCATAGAAGAAAAAATATCGTACAACGCCCCCCCGTCAATGTTACTGAGTGGCCTTCAGTAGCGCTACCATGAGTTGACATCGAAAACTGACTTAACGTAAACTATTGCTCTGTCTCTTTCAAATGCATCATAATGAAAGAGACAAAGCGATAGTTTCCGGTAGCGAGGATAGTATTTCTGAGTATTTCAAACTTGCACTCGCACTACTAGATTTTGGGCTACTAGCGCACTTGTGACTCAACTGGTGTTGCAGGTGTCTATGGGTGGCGGCAATCGCTTACCATCAGGTGATCTGTCTGCTCGTCTGCTACCAATCGCATAAAAATAAAAAAAAACATGGTAGTGCTACTGATGCTTAACGTACTATAAATGGCACTCGATAAATCGATGAATGATCCTATGAATGATAACTATGAATTTGTAAGCACGAGTATGAACTCGTGCTTACAAATTCATAGTCCGTCAGGCGCGCCTACCTTACATGTGCACTCAACGATTATTTATAAGTACATAATGTTGCATGTTTACATCAGCGTTATAAAGGTATGGTAAAACAAACTTCGGATGTGTAGGTATGACGTCATTTAATCAATTAAGTACATAACAAATTGTCTAAAAAGGCTGCAGGAGGTACTATATTATCCCCGTCGACTTGCAAACCCCATATAGTACCATAATATGCTCATGGTATGCGAACAGCAACCAACTGTTCGCTTACCTGCAACACAATAACATTATTACCCTAAAATAGCTTGTCGTCCTTGAATTGCTCTATCTACTACTATGTATGTATAGTATGACCTGCTGCCCGAATATCGAGATTTTATTCTGGCCCTTAAAACATATGGGTCAATACTATTAAATGCAGAGAGTATTTCACTATTGGTTTCTTCTTTCCATCGTCTCTGCACTTTCCTCGGATAAACGGTGTCGTCTTTTTCGATCAAGCAAGACGCAAAGAACAATGGACACATCGAAACGGCATTATACTAAATAAACCAAATCACTTGGAAATCAAATCCAGGGAAATGCTGTTGTCTAGGTTGAATCAATAAACTCAAAAGTCCAGAAAATACGCGAAAACGTAAATGAATAGATCACACATTTAAAACAATTTAAAAAGATGTCAAATATCTTAACTATCAAAGTGACATTATGATTGACTCAACGTTTCGTTTTTCCTCTGTGATGTGAGTTTTGTTCACTGAATTGTTTGCAAATTGAAAATAATTTAACTTTTTATTCCATGCTTTCAAAAATATAATTATAATAAGATAAAGTAAACATTTTGTTGCTTAGTTTAATTAGTATGTTTCCAAATATGTATGGTGTCGGAAAACATGAAGGCTGCTCTCGCCGGTCTTCTTTCGCCTTTATAATACTAGTAGGATAGATACTTAGATATGCTTTAACGCACAACGAATATGGTGGCAACCACACTTGGGCATGAATGGGCTGGCAGGACCAGTGTCAGACCACGTCTTGATAGAAGATCGGCGTGAAGCAGTGCCTGCGCAGTGTTTGTTGTGATGGTACCGGAGGCCCAGTTGGGGGGAAAGGGGGCAAAAGGTTGGCAGCGCACTTGTGACTACTGGTGTTGCAGGTGTCTATGTGCGACGGCAATCGCTTATCGTCATGTGATTCGTCTGCCCATCTGACACTAATCACATAAAAAAAATGGTGGTTGTATTATGAATCATTAACAATTAAAGAAGTTAAAGTTAATTACTTAGGGCTGGTTTCATTTGAAGTTAAGCACTACTTAAGTACAAACTTTGATAAGTCATACTACAAATGTTAAAGTTTGTAATTAAGTAGTACTTAACTTCAAATTCTCAATTCAGAAACCGGCCGTTAAGCTAGTTGATAAATAGGTACTGACTGACTAAGTCTTAGTTGCTGCTGTGCTTATCCTGTAATTAAGACAGTATTAATTTTCTGTATAATAATTATGTCCTTATCTTCTTATATTATACATTTTTGACCGCAGGCCACCATCACAAATATTATATTCTAATGTGGCCTGTATATTATGTTTTATTACTGTACATCGTTAAATTTTAGTCGTTTTAAACCCGAAGCCCACATAATAAGTAAAAGGAATAAAGTATGCCCTTTAAGCATGTTACATCTTCAAAGTAATCATATTAAATATCAGCTATTCCATTCATAATTGCCAGGTGAATATTTTTTTTTGTAAAAATTAACGGTGTGTATGAAGTATATTTATCTATCTTTAAGCAATGTCTTTCTTATTACCATAATATTACAGAAATCTATCACTCCTACAGTAGGCATCTAGTTCTCATCATCATCATCGACTGCTGGACATAGGCCTACCCCAAGCTTTTCCACACTGATTGATCATGTGCCGACTTGATCTAGTACAGTCGCGTTCAAAAATATGTATACACTTTAGGACCTTGTCACAGTACATATGTATAAGAATACGACTTCCACTTTCTTATAAATATGTATTGTGACAAGGTCCTAAAGTGTATACATATTTTTGAACTCGACTGTACATCCAAGAAATTCCCGGGACCATCACCAAATCGTCGGTCCACCTTGTGGCAGGGCCTGCCATGGCTGCGGCTTCCTGTACGCGGCCTCCACTTGGGGATCTTTCTACCCCAACCGTTGGCCGTCTGTTCTCCTCGCAATGGCCCATTGCCACTGTCATATATCAATTTGGGTCATGAAAGCTGACCTGAAAGGTCATTGAAAGCCCAGGTTCTGAAATTTTAAGGACTGAAGAATCAGCAGATTAAGCAAAGACTTTTAAATTGCCTTGCTCTTACTAACTTATGTTATCCTTACTTAGTTATATACTTTTAACCACCAACATTTGAACAAACAGAATGTAAGTTAGCTAAAAATCTTATAAATGACTATAATTGTCAAGAAATAAAGTCCAAACCCCGTATCTGCCATATTACAGCAAAGATTTTGTAAATCTACACAAAAAATGGAAACTATTTTTTTTATTCCAAGCCCAATCCGCCAAGGGCTACATCCATAGCCATCAACCACGGTGGACCTCCATAATTAGTGGAAGCCAAATTTTCGATCGGGCGGGGGCTCGCCCCTCCCGCACGCCCCTCTCATCCAACCTGTTTCAGAATGAAACTGACCCAATTCCTTCGCTGCAATCCCCCTCCGCACCGACTGACGTCATAGCATGTGATCTAGGACGAGAAGTGCACATCCCAATTTCAAAAAACGAACCATAATATTCCCAATTTGATTTGTGGAAAGAGCGATTTTGGCGTGTGAGGGGTGTTGGCGGTTGCAGCGTTGTGGGTGTGAGCTGCGGAGGTATAGAGTCAAAAACTGGGTCATCCCGGGTTGCAAGCCTCTATTCATGAATCGAAGTACGCGGGTGACGCGCCCGTTCATTCTTGCCCTCTCAGTTAATCGAACGGATCGCACCTGCGTTGAACTGACGCATGAATCGCGATGTCCTACTTATGTTTTGAAGTATGAACTTATATGTCAAAGATTATGCAATGCTGTTATCAGCAAGTAACTAGTTAAAGTAACGTTTTGATAAAGATGGAATTACTTTTTTTAAATAAATAAAAATTCTGAATATAATATTCTGGACCCATCTTTTCTAGTACTCATAAAGTCATTACGTAGTCTACAAACTTAGAAACAAAAACTTAAAAATATTTTAATAAATATTCAAAATCACGTAATTTCCAGGGGTACCCAAACAAAGTAAAGTTTGTATCTTGGAAAACCAATTACTATTGGATTATGTACAGATTCTTATTTATTATTTAGTATTATACGTATTAGTAGTCTAATTTGTAATATTCTGTTGTTATAATTCGTAAGTACGGAGTCAGGTCAATGTATGAGATGTTGCGTGTGTAGGTACTTACTGTGTATTTTATTTCTGATAGTATCTATTATTATCAAAACAATAATTACAATAATTATTAGGTACAGCAGAACATATAACAAAAAAAGTGATGAGATATTTACAGAGGGTTGTCTGCTCCGCAATTCAGCGTGCCCAAAATGCTGGCGGCGTTTAATAAACTTTATCCATATTATCATAGTAGCAATAATAATATTATATCCATTATCATAGAATTTTAGCATTAGATGTGTCTTGTAAGATTTAATAGCTTAAAAAGCTTTTGTATTTTATCATCTGCTCGCTAAGTAGGTTATACTTAAGTATATTACCCAACTGTACCAAGTTTTAAGCAAATATTTCCTTTATTGGACATTTTCACTGAAGCACTCTTTACCTCAAAGTTATACGAGTAGGTACTTTTTCCGAATACAACAATAGAAGCTTAAGCCTCTTCCAGTTCTTTATGACAATTCTATTTGAAAGGAAACCGAAACCGGTTTATATATTTGTGGGCTTAAGTGTTATACAAATCAAAGACGCCTTATTATGAAAGATTCATAATAACAATTCGCCACAAACATTTTAGGAAAACTAGGCAATCCAGAAATCGAGATTTTTGAATTAATAGTAAAAGTGAGGTTAAGAAGGTACTTACCTATAATAGGTACTTATACGGGACACATAGTTCAAAATTATATCCAATTGTATAATTTATCTCCGTGATAAAAAGCCATCCATAACTTTGAAATTAATAACATTATATCGCTGAAAAACATGAAATTCATCTTTTCTTGACAAACGTTTTATTGACACTTGTCAAATAAATTTTTCTTTATTGGTTTGTTTGTCTTTGAACTGCAGCTCGAATCATCGAAATCATATGTCATAGATTAGGAAAAATATCGATTATCAATTTCTTACACGATTTTCATACATTTTGACGATTATTGTGTAGTCATCGAATTCACTTTATATCGATAATTAGTTTTATACGATGTTTTTAAGATTTATAATATTCTGTATTGTAAAATGATCTAGTATTTTGAGAGTTTCTTTACAAAAATATAACCGATTTTTGAGGATGCTTTTCATTTTGATAACTTAAGGCCCAGAGATCCCCATGTCCTTTGAAATTGAAATCCAGTGTCACGGTCCTCATGATCATGATATAAGCTGAGTGAGGGCCATATTTACGTTGGATGTCACAGCATACGGACTATTAGGCACTGCCCGGCCAATTTGTACCCAAAAACAAATCTTTGCCCTAAATATATATTTTTAAGACTAAGTTTTATAGTGTTTAATATAAATATACGTAAGTAACAGAATGTTTGTATCGCGTAGTGATGTCCAAAATAATAAATATTTATATTTCAGTACAAAATACAGGTTTCCACTGTTTTCAGTATCCTAGATCCACTTTGACCTTTACAATAACATTGACACATTTATAGCAGAGCCCTGGGGCGTTAATCAATAATGGAGCTGGATTTTACACCTTTATCGGACGTAGATGAAAATAGAGCGGATTTATTACACCTTTATACAGTTTTCCAGTTTTTAAGTCTTTTTAAAAGAGTGATTATTGTGTGAACTGATAAATCTATGTAGGTAGGTCACCTAGCTATTAGCTGGGCGTCCTTTTCTAAACAAAGAGAGGGTACCGTGCTCCCAACTTTTTTGACGTCTGAGTTAGTCCTCTGTAGGTCAAACTAGCTATTGGCTGGGTATTCGTCACTAAACAAAATGTTGTTGCCGGGCTCACCACCTTTTTTGATGTCTGAGTTCGCGCCTGAAGAAAAGAGAGTGCACTAGTGTTTACGCACCCACTGTGTAAGTACAGTCAGCCACCCATCAGGTTACCACAACCTGTCAAAATTCATGTGTATAAAAGTAAGATGAGAGTTAACTGCAGAAATTTGAGATTTTTTTATACTTCGATGTGTGACTGTACGTTGGTACTAAATAATGTTCTGCATCAAATGATGGCTTATTGTTGATATTATCTGCTTTACCTGAAATATTAGTAGGAAATATTATTATTGGTATAATAAGCCGTTGGTCTTGCGTTCTAACTCTGTTCGTGTCATTTGTCGGCATTTAAGAGTAAGAGAATAGAGAGCGTACTTGCATTTAGGTACACACTGACACTATATAGCCGTGGTCGTCAAACTGCGGCGGTAAAGTAGATTCCTTTAATTAATAGTAACTACACATCCGTACTTCACATATAATGCGGCCCGGACCTTAGTGCTCACATTGTTATGTGTGGCTCTTGAGCAGTAAAGTGTGACGACCGCTGCTATAGAGTAACCTGCGTACAACGATGATTGAGGCCGACCAACACAAGCTGCTGCACCAAAATCTTCTTGACAACATTAGGTATCATCTTCTAAATCGCTTCTAAAAAGCTGTTCCCCTAATTGCCCGAATCGGGAAGGCCTACTCAAACATTAGCGAGGTCATTCATGGCGAGATAACACGCCTATATTAGTTCTCATTGATGCGTATGACAAAGCGGCATTCACGCCAATGCCACAGCCATTACCTAAAATAGCAAAATACAGGTTGTCCAAACACCGAGTTGGTTTAGTGACCACAGTAAAGAATGGATGACGGCGAAGATGCTCGAGGCTTTTTGACGTTCACCCTCACATATTGGAACTCACGGAACAATAACAGAAAAAAACCTCATACGTATGCTTCGGCCATCAATCCCATCAGAGGTTTTTTGAAAAACTATATTAAGAGGTGTATATGCTTTGGTTTTTCAAAAAAGAGCGCTAAGGCACAAGCTAAGGTCTGCAATAACCCGGTTACGTATATTCAGATCTTCTGGGGCCGAAAAATGCAAAGATTTAAATCTTTGGAAAAATGCATAAGAAAGGGACTGGAGCAAAGTTTTGGTCGTGTTTTCAATTTCAGTTGAAGGCTCTGGGTTACCCTGTTATGAACAGAATAGAATAGAAAAATATTTACTCAGCAACAACCTAGGACCTAACAATTTCAATCTTAAATCTTAGCATTTTATGGAAAAGTTGACCATCAGCATAATGCTAAGACAGATAATGCCGAGGTGCTAGTTCTGGGGCCTCTGAGTGTAGAAAGTAGAGGAGTGCTTTTGTTAACAAAATTGCAAGGAACTTATCGTTAGGTTATCGAAAGGTTGCAGATGTGGGATACAGTGATATGTAATGTCAAATAATTTTAAGTCGTCTTTTCCAAAATCATACTAAGTAATAAATAAATATTTTTCTGTTTCTATTTTCTATGATGTTTAGGGCCTCGTTCACCATCTCTGAGTAAAGTTTCAAGTAACTTACTCCTCAATTTAAGTGCGTTTAGAGGAAACTGGCCCCCGGCCCGCAGCCTTAGCGTTAACAATTTAAATATTTTATTCAATACAAAGACTTGAATATTTTATTCAATACGAAGAAAATTGGCTCCTGGAGCCAATTTTCTCCGAACCCACTTGACAAGAAAATATACTTGGGACTTTACTCAGGGATGGTGAACGAGGCCAATAGTGAAATAATATGAATGAGGTGCAAAATGTACTCTTTCTTTGTGATAAGTGTGAAGATTTCCTACTGCATTCATGGTTCGTGGTGTAACCGCCACGCGTCCACGACCTTGCTGAGTGACGCACGCACCCGCCTTGGACTGTGAATGGGACACGACATGGAACAAGCACCAGCTGGATCTTCTCTTCCTGAATTTTAGATGAGGTCAATCAGCATGTAATCCTTAATTCCCCTTAGTTTGACAAACAGCCCAGGCCTGACGCTTACATTCGAAATGTTTATCTTATTAGGTATTTTTAATACCTCTTTAATAAGTGAGACCAAACTACTTTTGGTATTAGATCTCCTAATATTCTGGATCATGGTCCAAGCGTAGGTGCATTGGATTCTGAAGCAGCAGAAACTGCAAACAACCATTTGGTTCCTGACTGGTTTTTTACCTGAATCATCAATTTGATGATTCAGGTCAAATAAATGCATTATTTTTGTGTGATATTGGTGCTGCTGAAGCTAGATCACCAGATGGTTAGTAATTGCCGCCGCCCATAGACACCTGCAACACCAGTAGAGTCGCATGTGCGCTGCCAACCTTTAATCCCTTTTCCTCCTAATGGGGTACCCTCACTCAATCGACGAAACACAACGCAGCCGCTGCTTCACGCCGGTCTTCTCTGAGGCCGTGGTATCACTTCGTACTCTAGCCGGCCCATTCGTGCCAAAGCGTGGCTCTTCCACGTTCATGTTTGATGCCGCGATACATAAAGGCAACAGTTCAGTAATTGTTTGCTCCACAAAGTTTTCAGATGGATTGTCTTCTTCTACCTACACTTAGTTTGCAAATAAAAATACTTGAAATGCTTGAAATACTTGAGAAGTAAGGTAGTAAAATATTACCTCTTAAGTTACAGGTAAAACCTGATTACAGTACTTCTAGTAAACCAACTTGCTTGTTCCAGGCATTACCGTTGTATGGGCGGCGGAAGGTCAGAGGGTGCACAGCAAACACAACCCTCTCTGCTACAGCATACAGACTATTTTTCATGATTGAAGTTCGAAGGTCTTTATGATGGATCGGTAAGGTCTTCCAATTTTTTTTTCGGTTTAAAATTATATAAAATTCTATAATGGGTTGTTTAATCGTTACCTGTTATGAGTTAGTTTGAAACTATATTAGATACGCCTTTATACATAGTCTTTTTTTAACACAGATACATATTTGTGTCTTCATTGCCTTAGCCCCGGATAAATAAGTCGCAGCAATAGACATGTTTTTTTTTAAACCGATGTGTTAAATTGATGAATCTATTATTATACATTGTGGGAAAATTAAAAATGATTTTATCCAAGTAGATGTGATGAAGGCTACTTTTTTTTTCATCTATGTTTTATCATAAATTGGATGCAGAATCGTAGCAGCCCAATATACGCTATAGCGTACGACTTGCTATGGTCAATGTTTTCTATCTCAAAAAAAAATCCAAATTTTGCAATTTTCCCAGAAATTGCAAAATAAAGTCGAACTCCACAATAATAAAAACTCCATAATCTTAGAAATCCCGAGTTTATCTCCCAATTCCATATGACGTCAGCATAAAACGCAGAAGTGACCAAGTTGTCACCTCCGCGACTCCTAAATGTCAAAGGGGCAAGTCGATACGGTACTTGTTGCATCGTGACCGGGTCACGCGGGGGGGGGGGGGCGGGAAGGGGGGTAGGGCTGCACCGGTCAACGACCGGACGCACCCTGGCGCATGCAAGCTATTTCAGGAACCTACCTGCATAAGTAAAGTTCGAAGGTCAAATCGGGCGGTGATAGGTTGAAAGTGGGATAATTTTATTAGGGGATGCGCATCCGCTAGTAACTAACTAGTCCATCTACACGGTGATTGGTTATTTTTGATGTGAGAAGTAAAATCCACCTCACCCTATACGCCATCAAGCGGATTTTTTACACCAACCCCTATTACGCCTACTCCGAAAAACTTTTATCCCCTATTCAATTCTGGATTACCTTGGAGACGGAGCACATTTTTTTTAAGCAATAGAATTTTATAAGTATCGAAAATAGAATCTTCTTTTTTTTGTCTTTTTTTTTCGACATATTCCCCGCAATTTTGGCAATTTTCAATTACCTACTAAACCGCTTCACTAGGTATTATTTTGAGATTTTTGTCAAAGTAAAAAATAGGGACCTTTTTTTAAAATTTTTATTTACCTACACATAAATATTTCTGCATTGACGCCAAGGTAAACCAATCAGCATTTAGGTATCACCTAAAGATGAGATTAGGTCAGGAACGCCATAGAATGAAAGCCCCAAAAGGTGAAACGACACGACCTCGTCGCGTCTAAAAGATTGCTCTTCCGCAGCCAAGAAATGGAAGCGGTGGAAAAATTGTAGGGAGGCCTATTTCCTTCTAGTTCCAGTGAGACCTAATGGGCGCACAATCATCTATTTTCCTTACTTTTTAATAGCGGCCCGCCGTCTCTTCATTTTGGGATTGTGTTCCAATGTTTGCCAATAGATGGCGCTGGGTATCGATTTCATCGCGCAATGCTTTCGCCTTTTCGGATCACATAATAAGCCTTGTGGTGGTATACACAAATTATCTCTATATAAATGTTGTAGATTATAGATGTAAAAGATGGATATAGATAAAGAGATAAATGACATGAGGTAGAAACGCGCCACGCAGGCCCAAAAATAGATGGCGTGATAACTTGGACCACTTCCCCAACAATTGGTCTTCAATTAGGGAAGAGACGCAGCAGTGCACCAAGGACAGGTAAAGCCGCCTTACTGAATCTACTTATTTTGTCCCACGAAATTCGAAAAGCAACCTACCTGGCTGGATGGTGTACTGGCCTGTTGGCGCAATAGGCTTGTTTCCAAGGTTAGAGATTGGAAGATTTTTTGTGTAAAATGGAGAAACAACGGTAAAAAAAACTATATACAAGAATTTAGTTTGATATTTTTTGTCATCAGTCAATTAAAGTTAGATCTAAATTTGATACGTAACTTGATTTTAAAAGTATTACCTACATTTACTAAATAATTATATACAATTAGATAATTCATGCAATTTTGAGCAACTTTTCTTTTGAAACCATTTTCATAAAAGCATTATTTAATATAGCTATCGAACAAAGGGCTCCCATGATGAACACAAACTAGCACGCTGTGACGTCACAGCGTGGCAGGGCCGTTGTATAGAGCGTTTTGACAAGGTTTATTTTATGTGATCTTTGAATGGTGATATCTCGGAGAATATTCATGCTAACAGAGTACCTAATCTTATGCCGATGTTTCAACTCTGGAGAGCTTCTTTGATTACTAATCAGAAAAAAAAATTGGAAACAGGCCTATTGCTAGTAACTCTACCTCACGTTAAAAGGCTCGTAGGTGCGATTACCACTCGGGACAAACTTAGTACTTATTCAAACACTTCTGGATTTATTTAATAGAATAGAATAGACATAGAATAAAATTTATTTAGTTAACACATTCACATAAAACAAAAGAAAAATACAACAATCTAAAAAAAAACACAAAAACGAAAATTTTTACGTCATTTTTACGTGACGTGTGACCAAAATGGATTCCACTCAGCTGTTTTGTCACGGCGGATAGCTATGACACTGGTTTTCTGTGGAAACCATTGAGGTAGGGAGGAAGTCACCGGCCAGAACAACAATAAATAACAAATGAATTCTAATAAATATCTAAGAGAGCTACATCGAAATCAATACTCAATACTTACAAACTTAACAAACTTATTTCCAATACAATGTTAACAATGTTAATGTTAATTGTGGGACAGCCACGCTTCGGCACGAATGGGCCGGCTCGGCCGGAGTGATACCACTGCCTCACAGAAAACCGGCGTGAAGCAGCGCCCCTGTGCTGTGTTTCGCCGAGTGAGTGAGGGTACCGGAGGCCCACCCGGGGAGGGGAAGGGGATTAAAGGTTGGCAGCGCACGTGTAACTCCACTGATGTTGCAAGTGTCCATGGGCGGCGGCATTGCTTACCATCAGGTGATCCGCCTGCTCGTTTGCTACCTATCACATAAAAAAAAAACATTCTTGTTTGTTTTATGTTTATGGTGCTTTACTTATCTGATGGCATACCTACTGGCCCGATGCCTCACCCTGCCTCACGTGAGAAAGGCTCTCTTTAGGTATATAGGTACGAGTATAATTCATCCCACTGCCACTTCAGTTTGCTAATTCGGTAGCTATATCGGTGACTCTGGTTCGGTTTGGTGGTCTGCAAACCGAACCAGAGTCACCGACATAGCCACCGAATTAGCAAACTGAAGTGGCAGTGGGCTGGTCACATTAGCCGCAGAACTGACAACCGTTGGAGCCATAAAGTCCTTGAGTGAAGACCGCGACTCGGTAAACGTAGTGTTGGACGCCCTGCTACAAGATGGGATGACGACATTTGAAGGCTGGCTGGAGTGAGCTGGATGAGAGTGGCTGAAAATCGGGAGCGGTGGCGTGTATTGGGGGAGACCAATGTCCAGCGTGGACGTGGACATGGACGAGCGTGGGTTGCTGATGATGATAATTCATATAAGTATAGAGTATAAGGAAAAGCTAAGATACATTTTGGGTATGGCACAGAATACCGTCGTGAAGTAACGCTGTGCTTCGCTGAGTGAGTGAGAGTGCCGGAGGCCCAATCGGGGGGAAAGGGGGTTAAAAAGTTGGCATGCTCTTGTGACTCCACTGGTGTTGCGGGTTTTTATGGGCGGCGGTAATCGCTTACCATCAGGTGATTCGACTGCTAGTCCGCCATATATCACGTAAAAATGAAGTGGGTTCTACTTATTGTTTTAATAATGCAAATTAACAGCCTTAGGCAGACTGAGCAGTTATGAAAAGTAATGAATGAATTGTAATTTAAGTAACTATCTACAAAGAAGGCGGAAGATTTTTCAATGATTTCTTTTTTTTATGTGATAGGTAGCAGGCGAGCAGGCGGATCACCTGATGGTAAGCAATTGCCGCCGCCCATGGACACTTACACCACCAGTGGAGTTACAAGTGCGCTGCCAACCTTTTATCCCCAAGAGTGATTTCGGCTGCTGCTTTTAAAAGTAGTTGAGTAAGTAACATCTGACTAAAGTTGTTCAACTCAAGTCTCAACTCAACTGCTGATAACTTAAGCGTTGTGTCTAAATACTATCAAACTTTACCCGTACTACTAACTTCCCAGTTGAATCCTAAGTCTAAATAGAATCGTCACCTAAAAATACCCGCTTCGAAAGTTATTAATAACGTTCGCCGTTATTCAGATGCTCAGTTGCATAATGGAGGCTGGTGCCTGACGTCACGGAGGGGCGCGGCGGGGCGCGGCCTCGCGGCCCATTCATGTCAGCGGACACGCACACACCCGCGCCGCCGCCTCGCCGCATCACTGCGATTTTCGACATGACGTCACAGCCCGCCGACCAATCCCCGCGCAGATCCATTCAAGCCTAACTCCTGAAGGGAAATTCGTGGGATGAAGGCACCAGTCGACGGTCGCTAGCCGCGTAGGCGGCAGTGCTGGGCCTCCGCGGGTTCGCTCGCAACTTGTACCGAAGTTTCATCAATGATAAATAAGTTGCCAACTTTTTTTCGAGGACGATGCGTTTATGTTTTGATTTTTTAGTTCCTTTGGAGGATGAGTTGGCGCGAGTTGGGTAAGTATTTTGAACGCTTTTGTAAGTAATTAGATTTTTTTTATTTAACACATTGTAAATCAATTACTGCTTTCTAATGGCACTTTCACTACGTGCCGAAGTCCCCGCAATAAATCACAACCTCGATTTTATCCAAAAAAAAAATCCTTAGTAGCAAAGGAACTGCTACGAAGAGAAATCACGCATTGCTACGAGAGTACTACGAACGCCTACGCGAAGTCTGTCGTAGTAGCTCGTAGCCAGACTCGCCCACGCATTTGCCGAGCTTCGCCCACGCGTTCAAAACGCGGGTTTCACCCCAATACCGTAGCATTTTCACCCTGACCTTGAATGGAGATATCCTTTATTTCCATTTTAATAAAGTTTTCAAATATAACAAAATAAAGTACCTATACGTCAGCATGATTACAAAATGCAATTTAACTCCTGATAAGTTACCATTGTTTGCTACGACATTTCTCATGAATGCTCAGTGTATCTGCAGCTATGTATATTTCTTTGAATTAGGGACCTTCTAGACACGATCGTATTCCTAAAAGGTTACGATAAGAAATTCATCTGATCTCATAGATATACATGACCAGTAATGATTACTTAAAATGAGGCGACCTGATCACTCGTTTGTCGTCTCTAGTGCGAAAAACACAAGTCTACCGAAAAAAAACATTCAACATGTTATGTTTGGACTAGTAATACCGTAAAGATCCCGAACTGCCACCTTCTAATCAAATTAGATCATTTAAAATGTTAAGTTGCAAAAATAACTGCCTTCACGTCTTAAACTCTCAAGGTTAAAGTTTGAAACCTTTTAAAATAGCTAAGTATAATGTCCTATCTTTTTGTACAAAGCGAAATCAAAATGCAACGAACCTTAGCACGTTCCTCAGAACCAGTCACGTAGGCCAAAATTTATTCAACCCAACGATGAATTTGGACTCTCTTACCTTAACATAAGACTCCAAATGGCTAAAATACATTTCGATTCAGGGACACTTGCAAATCTGTAAACTGATACCTACTATTTTCTAGACAATAATATATATTATGTATAAGAATAGTAGAACTTTTCTTATGATTACCAAACGAAATATTGTTTTCAAAATTAATCAGCTGATATATTTTCATATAAATTACCATAATCGTAATTACAACATATATGTAATACAGAGAGACGATTAAAATTATACGTTTTTTTATGTAACTTTCTTATATTTTACCAATGAAAAAACCTTTGTTACCTTCCAAATTGCTTTCATGTTAAAAGTAGAACTATCATTAATCATAAAAATTATATTACCACAAATTTTATACCTACTAGATTATCTTTGCAAAGTACCAAGAAAATGTAAAGTGTAGCACTAACTACATAAATGATAGCCTAGACCTAGTTATTGAACCTTTGTATGTGTGTAAAAGATAATCGTCTTAGCAACGAAAACCAAATAACATATTGAAATACGGAAAAAGAAAAAGAAAGGCTATGCTCTTGTTGAAGTGACGAGAGATCTAAATACTGGCAGCTACTTTGTTCAGCAAATTCGCATTGTAATCTAGCGGGGTAGTGCAGTCAGTGGGAGGTGAAATTAACTCTTTACACCTCTTTTAAAATGATCTAGCACTTTCAGCTAAAGATCTATTCAAACAAAGATTCAACAAGAGGCGGTACCCATAAGTGAGTAGGTTTTGTGGTTTTTTCATCAATGGATCAATAGATTCTGCTACTCAAAACTGTATATGTTGCTTTCTAGTATTTATTTAAATTCAGACTCCTGACTGAAAAACTCAGGTACCTACATAATTTTTGGCCTAACAAGCTGAAAAAAATAAGTTCGTTGTTGAAAAATACATATGATCTTTGCACTGTGTGATTTCCGCTCATTTATCTTAGTAAAACAATACCTAGTTAATTATTTTAATTAGCATTAAGTACACAATTTACTGTCAAACTTTTTGCTAATGAAGATTTTAACTAAATTAAACCTAGCTAGAAAATTCCACATCATGCAGTTTTTTAGCTCTTATCTTGCAACATTTGCTGAAACAAAAAGGAGAAAGGTCCTAGGTCAACTCTGCTTCTTGGATACTTTGAGTGAAGTTCCCCAATTAAGGGAAACTAACAGTGGTTAATCTCCCATACATGCGCATTGGCATGTCACGCCAAATCCAACCTAGTAGAAAGTGAGCCTTTATCTCTGAACCCATAGATCGCTTGTTTGAAATGCGTAAGTTTTAACTTATAAGTTGATCAAGTTTAACTAAGTTATCACAGATTCACCTGATGATCCAACGATGAATAGTACTTTGGAGGCACGATAAGCCGTCAGTACCGTCTTTTTACCACATACCATCTTTGTTATCCGGCCTCGACAGAGTCAAACGCATAACAATAACTAAGAGGAAGTATGTAGGTATTAAATTGTTCGTCGAAAGCAACCGCTACAAAAATATGACACTAAATAGTAAAAAAAAGAATTGGGGGTGGGGCCCCCCATACATGTAACTGAGGGATGAAATTTTTTTTTCGATGTACATACCCGTGTGGGGTATCAATGGAAAGGTCTTTTAAAATGATATAAAGTTTTCTAAAAAACATTTTTCTTAAAGTGAACGGTTTTTGAGATATCAGCTCTCAAAGTCGTAAAAAGTATGTCCCCCCCCTCTATTTTTATAACTACGGGGTATAAAATTCTAAAAAAAATAGAGGTGATGCATGCTAATTAACTCTTTCAACGATTTTTGGTTTGATCAAAGTATCTCTTATAGTTTTTGAGATAGGTTGATTTAACTGTAATTTTGGTTAAGTTATTGTGCTTACACTGAAAACGATGGCTGAACCTTTATTTGCTGCTACGGAACCCTTTGTGCGCGAGCCCGACTCGCACTTGGCCGGTTTTTTATTTGATCAATAGGTTAGGTTAGATTTTACTAGACGTAGGGGTTTAATTCTCGCACTCCAGCACAAAGTGTAGGTATGTTTAGATATAAGTGTTTAGTTTCTAGTTATCATACGAGTATTACACGGTAATCTTAGTTCGCAACCAGGGGGATACTCTGACGATAAAATATACCTATGTACTGGTGTTGCAGGTGTCTATGGGTGGTATAATCGCTTACCGTCAGGTGATTCGTCTGCTCGTCATCCCCGTATGTGACACGTAGTGTTGTTTGTAGTAGTTCTGATTGTGTCGCTCAAGTACAGGCCACTTCTTACAATAAGCAGAGGCCTAATAGATCTCTATAAGGTCTATAGCAAGTTTCAGACAAGTATTATTATACATATACTCGTAAGTACTTTTCGCACCCAGAAAACGGACACACGACGAATGTAAAAAGAAAGGCATAAATATTTGGCTGAAATATGATGTTGTATCTATCAAAAAAATCACTTCGAATCCGGCATAATAGCAGTGCTAATAAAATATGAAATCTTTTGACTAATGAGATAGGTACAGTCAGCCACACATCAGGTTACCACAACCAGTCAAATTTCCTCAATTGAAATTCAGCCTTATGTGTTTGTCAGTAAAATGACAGTCAATTGAAGAAATTTGACAGTTTTGTATACTTTGATGCGTGGCTGTACGTGCCTCAGTTTTATAGATTATCTGAATCTTTTCACTGGCAGTGGTTAGCCCGCCCTTTGAAGCGATGACTGCGCTTGGTATCTCAGGCTCAACGCCAGAATCCTGCCAGAAAAATTGTGAGCTTTGGCAATTCTAAATCTGCAAGTAGGCGGTCTCTATAGGCTGTACGTAAGCCGTTGACAATGCGTTTGATTCTTCCTGTCTGTTTTGTCGTATCACACTGATTTCTCATCGAAATGATAAGTAAGTTGTGACTGTGTATAGTGCACGAGTGTGTACACTTGTGCACTGTGTCCTGCATATTGTTAATCGTTGATATTGGTCACCATAGAGGAAATATCGCTAAAAAGACATTAATTAAAATTAAATTATTAGTTAATAAGCAGGCCCTCAAACACAGCTTAACAATCATGGTCGTGTATCGCTTAAGCGCTTGTTCTAGTATTGATTATCTTCAAACTCCACCTTTATTCCTTGGTGTTTCTAAGCGGCTTGCTCCTTGTTCTATTTTTAGCTCTTCAATACTTTACTATGAATAGTTTCCTTCACAATAGTTTTAGCGGAATAAGTCTTCATTTGTTTTATTTTTATTCGAATCGAACATTGGTTCATTTCTTTGAATAAGGAATTCCATACTCAAAGCTCAAAATAATTATTTTGTGCTCAAAGGTTCAATTAATATATTCGTGTGAAGAGTACGACTTCATTTTGTTGATGTACCTACCTATGTAATTCGACTCGTATTTTTGGATACTTATTTACAGCGTAGTCAATTTTTGAAAACAATATTGTTATTGACCGTTAATTTTATGAATGAAATTTACATACTGTAGGTCCAACCCTAATCCTTTAGGTCAATTAAAACATGGGGAAATTTATAGCCAGCTGTAAAGTCCAAGTAAAATTTCATATGCTCTTATAAAATGCATAAAAATTTTGAGAATAAATAAAGGATATGGTTACAAATACAGGCACGGATATTTTGTCTGAAAAAGATGTACCTAATTGACAAGGATATACTATACTTATTGGCAATAAATAGACACCTAGGTACATCATAAGATGAATATGACAAACTGAATATTTTTGCACCAGTTACGGCTTCAATAGAAAATGTTTTAGATAATGTAATGAATGAGACATATGAATGACTAGCAGACAATTTGAAAACTTTTTGAGTAAGTACATCCTGATTTTTTAAACTTATATGCACATATAGCTATCTTCTTGGAACCAGTTCTTGTATTTTGGGGGTGAAACCTACATGATCCGCGGAGGCCACAAAGAAACAATATCCATAAAACTCCAGAAGCAATTCGTATGCGGGCCCCCAGCCCGGGGCGAGGGCGGGGAGGGGCGAGGCTTTGACGTCAGAGCTCTCACGTGACGTCATAGGTCTCTGCCACACCCGCGTTTGACGTCATCACAACCCCTGGACCTAGGTTATTCAGGAACCGGGAGTTTAATTACCGGAAATTCGGTTAGAGCTCATCAAGGTTATAATATGGATCTGAAATTAAATTTGCTTCTTGAGTGGTTTATACGTCAAAATATAGGGAAGTCTTCAGATTCTCAGTATTAAAGTTATCAGAATACTAAATTGGCAAACTTTTACGTAATATAAAATAATGAATTATATTATACAGGATGTGGAAAAGCGGATATTAAGCGATAACTCAATTCGCCACGGCTAAGCATATCTCCTGCCTGTAAAATTCAATGAACGGCGCTGCTACGTCACAGCTTGCAGGCTGTGCCGCCGTCCTTGTCGCCCCTCCAACTCCGGGCGAGGAGGAAGCGAGACGGCGAGGCCCAGTGACCCAGTTTCCCGACCTCGCTCGGGCGGGATCGGCGTCTATTTTTAACTGAAGGTCGGTGTATTTATAGAGCGGGAGTGCGGCGGCGGTCACCCGATTCCATTGTAATTTGTTGCTAACGCTCTTCGCGCTTAATTATCTATGGTAATTTTTGGAGAAGTGTGGAAAATTATGGAATGGAGAAGTTGGGATATGAAGTTGAGCTTAATAAGTAACAAAGCGAGATTAATAAGTCATTATTGATAGTTGAGGACCTGAGTTTTACTAAACGAAGGAACTACTACTCTTTTCTTGTTGCTTTTTCATTAATCAAGGCTCATTGCTCAAGGCTCAGCCTGAAAATCAGCGCCGCAGCGGCCTAAGCTGCTGCAGCATATGCTGAGGCTGTGCCTTGTTGGCCGCAAAATATCACCATTGTAATACATACTATCGTACTACTATTGACGATACATACTATACTGTAATTATTTTATTTTGTTATGTAATTTGCTTTTGTGGCCAATAAACGTTATCTATCTATCTATCTACTAAGATCCTGAGGATCCTAAGTTTTCATATGCGTAAAACCTCGAGAAAAATTTCCAGTAACTATCGAAGTTCCCATGCCCTGCCATACCAATGTGTATGGGTGACAGGCGTCCGGATAAAACCTGACTAATTAGACTTTTTTGGTTTCGTGTCCGGCCAAATTACTCGGGGTCCGGCCATCGGCTGATAAGTTGACTGGAGAGAAGAAAAATGCCTCTTCGCATTAAGTTCATCTATTCAACTTTAGGGAAGAGGTTATTAAACTAATAAAAAACTTGCCACGTTATAGAACTCGTTTCTTTTAATTTACACTAACAAATCACTTTTTTTAGTTTATCCGTATGTTTTGGTTGGATACATATACCTACATAATAATAGCACTTTAGTTGACTCGATGATATTGGAGCATTTGGTGGATCTGGATACCTACTGAACCAAAAGCGACAGTAGAGAGTAGTACCTATATAATGTATGCATCCTAAAAGTTCTATCATTTTGTAATACTAACATGGATACATCTCTTTGTAGTTGACTGTACGTAGGTACATATTCATTCATTCATTCATGCGTTTAGGGTTAATCTTAGATTGGAGAACCTCTAGATACAACGAAGATGCGTTATAAGTGTCGCCGCAAAAGGGCGCTATTTAAAATTTTCGAAATTTAAAACCAACTAGGTAAGGTTAAAGGTTGGTAGCGCACTTGTGAGTACTCTACTGGCGTTGCAGGTGTCTATGGGCGGCGGCAATCGATTACCACCAGGTGATCCGTCAGCTCGTGTGCCACTTATCTATCACTAACATTTGGGTCAAAAATAAAATACTACTTATCTACATTTCAATCTCGACGACACCCACCATTCAAAATATAGCTGTAGTATTCATGACAACGCTCTGTTGGGTATGGAATTGTTGCAGAAACCTTCCATAACGTCGTAAGGCAGACAGCAGGCACAATCGAAGATCAATTGTTTTATGCATTTTAAAAGGCTTTTGAGACTTACGACGTTAAAATTAAAGTTCTACATTAATGAGAAACATCCTAGCATAGAATATTAGTATCTGCTTGTGGCATTTCTATCCTAAGATTCCCTCACCTAGTACCTACACTAAGCATACCTGACTAAATTTACTTTAGGGGTGTTCAGGGGCTTAGCGGACGGATATGCGTAATGCATTTCCCCTGGGAAATCAAAAAAAAGATTAAAAAAACATTTTTTATTCACATATTTCTCTAATTCTAGTGAAAGCCCTCAATCCCCATACGGCACTGCTGATAGTGATGTAACCGTACCCCGGACATAATAGGTGGCGAGCGGGCAGGGCGCCGACGCCGACTGCTCGGTGTCGGGTGGTGTCAGGTGGCCGGACACACTTCCGAGGGGCTTCGGCTTCCTAACTAATCTATTACAGGCGTTAGGGATCCTTAGGTTTTTTTAAACAAACTGTATCCTAACTTCCTAACTAATCCATACTAATATATGTATTATAAATGCGAAAGTAACTCTGTCTGTCTGTCTGTCTGTCTGTTACTCTTTCACGCCAAAACTACTGAACGGATTTAAATGAAATTTGGTATACAGATGATCTAAACCCTGAGAAAAGACATAGGCTACTTTTTATTGCGAAAAGGGGGTTGTAAGGGGTTAAAAGGGAGGTAAACAGTTACTTTTCCACGCGGACGAAGTCGCGGGCGGCCGCTAGTATTAGATATAAATGCGAAAGTAACGCAAAAACTCCTGAACGGATTTGAATGAAATTTGGTTCAAAGATGGTCTAGACCCTAAGAAAGGACATAGGCTACTTTTTAATGCGAAAAAGGGGTTGTAAGAGTTTAAAAGGAAAATTATTAAATAATAATGCTACCCGAAGATATTATTCCACGAGGACGACGTCGCGGGTTACAGCTAGTACCTAGTATAAATTTCAAACAACCCGAACATTTGAATTTATCAAATTGACCTGACCTGATTTGAATTTATCAAACTAACTCATTTACCAAACCTGTAAATTACTTGTAGTTTAGTTTTGAAGATTACAATTATAAGATTTGTTAAGTGGCTAGGCAGTTGATTGAACGGCTGGTGAAAGTAGTTGGCTACCTATCTAAATACAAAAATTGACGCCAATATCACCGAATTTGGGTACATGTGCGTTACTTCGGTTCTTCTTCCGATTTATTGAATCCTGGATATGAGCCTTTACAATTTTTTTCCTAAACAATGGAGATTGCTTACGTTTTATAGCTACAATTTATTTATTTATTTTCAAAATCTACAGCTCTTACATTATAATATTTAAAATGTATATAAGTACTTCTTACAGAGTTACAGCCAATAACAGATTTAACATAGATTTAACTTAACCGATACATCTAGTTAAACTGTTTCAATTAAAGCAAATAAATATGAAATTTACTTCTACTAAGGTTTCTAAGGAACCATACCTACTAAAAGGCGCGGTGCGCGGCTGACGTTTTTTTTTTTGTAGCAGTTTTATATTCCAGCGTATCTAGTAACCTATTAGAGGGATGAACGCTCCTATGGACAGTGTTCACTTCACTTCCTAGCTTTGAAACTTTGTTTACCTATGTATGAAACTTATGGTCTGTTAATAAAATCATCACCATAGGCCTTCACATCTGTGGCAAATTTTTCAAGCAGAATCACGCCTTTACAGCTGCGCTCGTGGCTATAAAGCCCTATGCGGGAGTGAACCCTTCGTCCACATTTGCAGCAGGTGTTTTGAGCGTTGCTGCGGTTGGGGTTATGGGCACGGCGCTTAGGACGCTGGGCCGCAAATTGGTTTAGCCAGGCTTCTTCATGTTTTTTTAGGCCGCTGACACCGTTTTACTCCAGAACAGACTTTCAGCAGCGAGCTCTTTCCACTCTCCAAAAGGGATGTCAAAAGCGTGTATATTAACGCAAACTTTCCATCGTAGCTTCGTAGTTCATAAAATACATGTATTATGATTAATCCTCTTTGTGGAATCAATTTCTTGTAGCAGCATCTATTTTTGACCCAGTCCGTCATTGAAATCTTTTGAAAACGTGCCTACACCTTCCTAAGTGATTTTTCCCCTACGGTATTTTTAAATGTGATAGGTAGAGTTGGTTGCGGGTCAGGGATATGGGCCGCCCATAGATACCCGCAACACCACCAACCAACCCTCCTGTCAAGCCGGTCCATTCATGCCGAAGCACGGTTCTCCAAAAGCTAGCATAGTTTACATAACCACACATCGGGAACGCGGGCGGTTTAAATCTTAGCGGTGGGTAATCCTGTAACGGCGGCGCCGACCTCGTTGTGGGGCTTCGGCCCGTCCTCGGCATTATGTGCTTACTGTAACAGAATACTCTATGCCTAGTAACACTAGCGGCTGTATGTCACTTGGATGGTGCTCTTTTATTATCCTTATCCGTACAAGAGTCGAGACCCAGAGCGGACACCAGAGGGCACGGCAGACTACCGCAGCGCTGGGTGGACGACATCCAATGACACGGAGGTGGGGACTGCATGAGTCCGGCACGGGTTCGCCAGTAGTGGAAGAAGAGGGAGAAGGCCTACATCCAAGAATGGATCCCCAATAAGCAAACATGATGATGATCCGTACAAGAGAGGCATAAGTTCAGACCAAATCAGCAGTCCTCTAAGCACTGTAGCGAGTGGAGTTGTAGGTGGTCTATCAAAATCTATCATTCAATTTATTCAACAGTCTTTGTCGTCTGCTGCTGGCTGTCTTCATCGTCTATGCCAGCAGTCGTCTTAGATCAGCTAGCAGGGACAAGGGATCTTACACCACAACTAAAGACTTCCCTCCTCCTCCAGTCGTATTCTTCACTGCTGAGGGTCGTGATTCCTCCCATTGAAGCTCAATTTTTCCCTTATGATGGGCCTCTATCTGCTCTATCTTTTGCAACCTAGGCAGCTAGGTGCCCAGCATCGAGCGTATGTACTTGGTCCGACAATTCCATTGCTCTACGACCTCTAGGTCTCCTTCCATCTACTTTGCCAGTGATCATTAGCTGCTCCAGGTTATGTCCATCTTTCCGGGTATGTGACAAAAAAGACTACAAGATTCTTCTGATGCATGTGGTGAAAAGCCTTGTTTTAATGTGGAGTTTTCGGCGAATAGATTTGTTAGTCCGGAAAGTAGTCCATGGGATTTGGAGCATCCTTCGCCAACACCACATTTCAAAAGCATCGATAACAAAAGACTTAGCTAAGAGTCTAAGTGAGCGTTGGTATCATGGCTTCAATCTTTTTTGAGGTCTGGATCCGCGACTGATCGTGTTACACAATATTGTATATCTCTTTCTAGCTGATTTTTCTTTAAGATATTTGTCAAGTTCTGTCTGAGAAAAGACAATGAAGTTTATTAGGACTCCCTTTCACTTTATAAACATAATACCTATATAGGATTACCTACATAAGAATATAATGCATAAGAAAACTGTAAAAGTAAATAAATAAATTTATTACTACCGCGGCTTCGCTCGCGCCCCCCACTTCCCTAAAATGAGAGGTTAGAAAAGGGCAAAAAGTAACCTATGTTACTCTCCATCCCTTCAACTATCTCCACTTACAAAATCACGCCAATTTGTCGCTCTATTTTGCCGTGAAAGAAAGACAAATATACAGACAGACAGACACACTTTCCCATTTATAATAATTAGTATGGATGACAACGGTAAATCAGCGTATGGTGTCGATTGCAAGCGGCAGCGGGTGCTGCTTAGGATGCATTTTAATATTTATTTGTATTTCCGTACATTAGGGGCTATGCTAAACGCAAAATCGAAAATACAAACTTGTGAAAGACACTAGAGTACCTATTACGTTCATTTATTAATTTATGAATGAATATCACATCCCCTTAAATCTACTGACTTATATGAACAACCTGTCTTATATAATTTTCATGATAGTAAGCAAAAAGTGGTAACAAAAAATATGATAATAGTTCTAGGTATACTTTACGACTACTCGTTTAAGTAAGTCCTTCAGCCACATAAGTAGATTCGTTTTTGATTCTTATTTCATACTTAAAACATAACCACTAAAACTGTGGCAGATAGCACTCCTAAATTATTAATGACCTTAAAATAAAGTATATTCACAATCTTTAAGTTGTTTTTAACTAACAAATCAAATAAATACCTATCCATGGAATCCATGGGTCAGCACGGCTTACGGACATTTTTAAAATTAACTGTACAGACGGCGTCAGGTTGAGTTACCCCCGAAATACAAAAATAGTCCTTGTGTCTGACCTAAAGACGGTTCAAAGTATAAAAAGTGTAGCTAACTCCATGTGACACCTTATTTACATTACCACACAAATTAATTTCTTAAGAAGGCAAGCTGATTAACATGAAAGCCTCATTATCTAGCAAACGCCTGTCCCTACTTAGGTCCTCAGAATGTCGTCTGAAGGATTGCCTAAACAGCTGTTTCCATATCAACTATACGTACTAAGTATAGTCTATAACCGTTAATTAAATTGTGTCAGGTCGACAGTGCGCTTGTGCCTTGTCCCATAATAAAATTAAAACCCAGGCTGGTCGGGCCGAGGGGCAGCGACAGCGCCTCCGGACAGCCACTCGCACCCCGACCTACCCCGTGCGAACACGTCTTGCTCTTTTATTTTTTTATAAAAAACATCTGTATTTACTTAGTGCTTTCAGTCACGGTTCAAGTGTCTTTTGTTTTTTTTTTTTGTGTTCCTGTGAGTATTTTTATTTTATTTCGATTTGTATCTTAATTTTGTAACATACTTAGGTACCTGTACTGTACCTATTTTTCACCTAAAACTTAATGGTAGGCAGATATATCTAAAATTGTAAATAGAAAAAAAAAACTTTTCTGTGACGCGCAAATATCCATCAATAATAATCAATTTTTGTTTTAATTATGTATCGACCCGATAAATAAATGTTTTTCCTTAAAGTACAGTCGAGGTTAATATAAAATATTTTAAGACTACGTAATTGGTCCTTTAATAAATCGGCTCAATCATAGAGAATCAGCATCGGCTCAATGCTGTAATGCATTAACTCCACTTAACAAACTTTTTGCTTTCGTTTAATCTATTGAAACTAAATTTGTCCTCTAAAACAAATAAATAATAACTTTATATACATACTTTATCTGAAAAGCTAGATTATAGACAGTTAGATAAAATGCCCATTCTTAGAAACACTTGCGTGAAAATTAAGAAAACAGAAATCAACAGCTATTCCATAAACATTCAGACTTGAACATTCTCGCAGATACAAAAGTGGGGGAAAAGACTAAATGATAGTTTTTTCTTTATTTTGCTTAATGCAAAAGTACCTATGTCCTAATGCAAACACAAGTTAGCGGGAGGTACCTACTTACTTACGATTCGGCATTGCATCGGCGTGTTTATACACCTAAAAGTAAGGAAAAAAACTAAATTACTTTAGGTACAGTCAACTCCAAAAATATGTGTACACTTTAGGACCTTCTCACAATACATGTGTCTATAAAAAGTAGAAGTCGTTCTTATACATATGTATTGTGACAAGGTCCTAAAGTGTATACATATTTTTGGAGTAGATTGTACAACCTGATATTACAAGAAATGATCAATTGGATAAAATTTGTCAACTAAAGCTTAGTTAAAAAATCTATTGGAATCTTCCTACGGGTTTAAGTGATCTATTCCGACTTTATACCAACATCTAATACCAATGGTATTTGTTTTAAATCTTTATTATTTTCTATTCCGAACGGATACCACTTTTTAAACGAATACCAAAACAAGTTAGTAGACATAAGGTACAGTCAATAAAAAACATTTTGGTTGTGAAAATTGGTTGTGTTTATTTAACAAAATCAGTTTAACCAAACAAACTTAAACATAGTAAGTATATGTTTGATTCAAAAATAAAATATAACGGGCAATATAGAGTTTTGGCACAGTCTAGTACCTATCTACTAATAAGTAATGTATGGCATTGTATTTCAATAATCGTATCATAATTATAAATAAAATCATTTTTCTAGATGACTGTACCAATATTCATGTTTTGGTATTACTTCGGAATAGATCGTATATTTATAAAAATTAATTTAAAGACTGGTATCCGATCGGAATAGAAAATAAAAAGTATAAAAACAAATACCATTTGGTATTAGATGATGGTATTGGATCGGAAGTAGATCGTTTAAGTCACTTTTAACTACTTTTAAGTAGGTACCATACCTATCTTTGTACGTTTTAAATTTTTTCAAGTGTCTACTTTCTCTTTAGTACCTAATTTTACAGCAGTGGACGGATACAGACTGTTGATCAATTGATTAAAATAGGTATACTCAAATATGATTAGGTAGTACAATTGCTCTGCCTATGCAATTCAATTTATATAACGTAACTATTAGTGACTTTTAAATGAACCCGTATCAATTTTAGTTTTACGAGAAATGACAAGTACCTACTTTATTTAAAAAGCTTAACATTAAATACAAAAATCGTTTAAAAGATATATACCTAACTAACTATGGTATAATATAATGCATATCTCATCCAGTGTCAAACTCAAACAGATCGAAAATAATTAAAATAGAAAAATAACCTACCTCTACGTTTTTTTCTAATTTTGAACGGGTGCTCGGCTCGGGCTCGGCGCATTAGTATCAGATGTTCGTACGTGCGTGCATTACTAAGCCGGTAGTAAGGTTTCCGCGCTGCAAGGCTTCGCCACCCGACACCGCGCTTTTTTACCCCACACCCCATCCGTCGAGCGACACAAAATACCGTTCCATTTAATACTTTGTAAAAAACTTTTTTACTAATCGCCTTTGTCTTAATTTTAAAACGTACAACCTTTTTTGAAACCGACTATACTTTCGTAAAATCTCATTGAAACCTTATGCTCTTAACTTTTTTATTCTGTGCGCCAAAACATTACATAAAAAGTTAATTACTATTAAAACGTTTCCGCTTTCTTTTATTTTTTTTACTTCTAATACCTAGTGTTTGTGTATGTACCTATTTATTATGTTTAGCTTTTAAAAACAATGCATGTTGCTAATGTATACAAATAGAATAACTATTCAGTGTCTTAGTCTAATTTCCAACATAGGTACTTTTTAATTATTTATTATAAGCGACTTTATAAAATTTATCTTTGCGAGTTGTTCCACAAAATGGAACATCTTTGCCTTGTTATTGAAACAATCAGGGTCATAGAATAATTAAATAGGTATCTATTCAGCTAAGCGTCAGTTTTTCACGACAGGGTCATTCTCACCGTTATTACCGTGGTAATCTTCAGATCCATATTTCTCCGAAATTGCCATCAGAATAGAATAATTTTATATTTTAAATAGAAGAGATCTTGGCTTTTGTATATGAGTAATCGGTAGATTGTAAGATTTTAATGTCGATTTCGTAGGTAGGTTAGATTAGGCTTTGCAAACTGACATGTTAATGATATTTTGTTGAGAATGATCCAAGTTCAGAAAAAAGTTTTAAAGTCGCTTAGAATTTAGTTTTCATTCTTTAAGATCGCTTTAAATTGAGTTGTAAATAAGACTAGACAAGCTCCACCATAGCCGGGAAGAGTTCCGAGCCTGGGACGAGAATGAAGTCCAAAGCAGCTGCTGGCCACTGCACAAGATTAGTCTAAGCTATACTCTTGTGCGTGTGACAGCGGCTATTGCGGGCGTTTCATAGTCGTCGAGCCGTTTCTTAAGCCGAGTCGTCGCCACAGGAGAAGTACGGACTTGGCCTACGCTACCGTGCGCCTAGCATTGGATTCGACGTGAAGGCTTTTTCTCAAGATATTTTGTTGTTGTTGTTTTTATTGTTGCTATTTTTTTATTTATTGTTTCTCTACAGCTTGGAATTATGTAAGTTTGATCTTAATTTGGGGAGAAAGGGGATTAAAAATTGGTAGCACACTTGTGACTCTACATATAATACTGGTGGCGGCGGATATCGCCTGCCATCAGGTGAACCATCTTCTCGTCTGCCACCTATGACATAAAAAAAAACACTTGGATGTTGACCTTCCTGAGTTTTAACCTATTTATCTACTACATTAATCTTAGCTACCTACACTAATGATAAGAAAAGGCATAAATAGTGGTATCTACGGATTCTAAATAGGCTATTAAAAGTTGCACGCAATGACTTTATAATGAATTCCATGTCAATATACGTTTTGACATAGAGTTGTTACCTTTTAAAGTATATCTTTAGACTTGATCATTTCATTCATGTTAAATTAACATTATTTTGATAACGATAAGTTAATTTGTTTTTGAAGTCATTTTGTCCAATTCATCGTCACCGCAATTATTTTTTCCATTCGATTTCTTTTATATTATCCGGACTATTAATTAGCTGCCTACTTAAAACGTAAGCTCTTACTTTAATTTGACACATTTATAAATAACAACTTTTTTTGTTTCACTAAAAAAAAGTCGTTTAATACATAGAAGTCTTGTAGTCGACTATAGAAGTTATCTCTTTATAATAAGTAAGATTTTCTATAAACTTTGTAATATTATATTATCTTACTGAATACAAAATATCAAATTTTCCAACCATAACCATCTACCATGACGGCCTCGATGGCGCAGTGGCTAAGGTGTAGCCGAAGCGCAAAAGGTCCCGGGTTGGATTCCCGGTCAAGTCAATTATGAAAACTAAATTTCCTTAGTTGTGTCCATGACACAGGGAGTCCTAGCGTTTCAGCGTTAGGAAATAGATATTTACCTATACCTACTAAATCAGAAACCAAGGGACCATTTATCGTGCACTCGACATTGAAGTCGAATTAAGAGTTTCATACATTTGTCTATACAAAATTCTAATTCGACTAACAATGTCGAGTGCTCGAGAATTGCTACCTTATGTTATGTAACAAAAGATTGTAGTATTATTTGCTTATATTCATAAATGTTTTAGTGTTGTTTAATTAACCGTTCAATACAACAGTTAACTAACTTATTTATATATTTACATAATCGAATAACACAGAAAAAAATTACAAACTCAAATAGATAGGTGTAGTTAGGTAAGTAGCTGAAGTATGATCGAGCTCTCAACTCTCGATTATTTACAAATATGATTACTCCGTATACTAACCTACCTACTTAATTTCCAAGACTCGATTTTTTTCACTACTAGCTAAAGCTAACTAGTATAAAACTTAATACTAGTTATAACAGGAGTAAAAAAATATATTTTTTGAGAAAGATAGGTACTTAAACAACCAAATACTATAATCCATACCCAAATACAGTCCACCCAATATTTTTTGGTTAGTCACTATAAAAGAAAATCTTATTTTATACTTTTTTATTTCTTTTGTTTTTAGTAATCGAATATACATAACGTATCACTAAAAACGTCACAACCAAAAAACCAACAAATAAGTAAACAATCTATACAGGAACCTAAAACGAACCAGTCGTTACGACCGAATCCTAATTTCCCTTCCTTTCATAAGCGCTGTGCACCTTCGTTTGGATGCGAAAGATATATTCTAATCCATTACGGGATGGCTTCGTTATAAGCCATCAGATTCATGGGATGTCTTAGCATGTTTCTGCTATATGTGAGGATGGAAATGGATCAATCAAATGTCTATGAACCTACCAATATTGGTATTAAATGTTGTTGGCTTAACTAGCCACCAACATTTAATACAAATAAGTATTGGCTAATTAAGCTAATGCTTATAGTCCGCGGCATCTAACAATAGCAATGACCGTTTAGTTTGCGCGCTTGTAAAAGAGGAGACTTTCTACTAAAATTGGTTTCTTCGCACTCAAGGCCATCGCTATTGTTTCATACCGCAGACTATACTAGGTACCTAACACCTAAAACGATAAAGTTGCTGTCCTCAGGTTACCTATTAGGTAATACCAACCTAAAATGATAAACTTTCTCTTGCAATGTTTTTTGAAATCGCAATTTGATATAGTCTGCGGCAAGAAAGTGAAGTTATGGCCTTGAGTGCGCAGAAACCAATTTTAATAGAAAGCCTTCTTTTTTACAAGTGCGCAAAATAACGGTCATCGTTATTTTTTCGTGCCGCCAGCTAAGTATAACCCTTGTAACTAAAATGTGATGAAATATACCTATTTAAAAACTACTTATAAAAATTATGCTGTTTACTAGTACGTATAAAACTGTAACCTGACACCTGCTTCTTATAAATTATGTAAAAGGTGTGTTTGTACGAATAGGTTTTTATTTAGAAGTAGGCTAAGTAACTCAGTATTTTTGAAAAACAGAATAAGTAACATAAGTTTTGTACAAACAGGCCTCAAATTTACCTCTGTAACTTATTAACCTATGTAAACTGTAACTTAATGATATCCTTTTTTATATTGTGTTAATAATTTTCTTTTTCATATAGCGTATAGACTGCGGCAAGAAAGTGTAGTTATGACCTTGAGTGCGCAGAATCCAATTTTAATAGAAAGTCTTCTTTTTTACAAGTGCGCAAAATAACGATCATCGCTATTCTTTCGTGCCGCCAGCTATACTCATCTAATTTTTATATTGTGTTAACAATTCATTTTAATATATAGGTCAAACAATAAATATCGACTTGTGAACTTCTTTCGTGTTCATATTTTAAAAAACATTACCCATTGGGGTAATAAAGTTTTTCTTGAAACTCTCTATAACGTCGTAACGCCCAGACAGCAGACACAATGAAAAATCAATTGTTTAAGGTATGCCTTTTAAAAGGCTTATGGGCCTTACGACGATTAGCCAAACAGACATACATATTAAAATACATATTAAAATTTGACGAATATAGTGTCGTGAAAGTATCACAATAATTATTTATGCTTGAATAGTTTTTTTTCGATTAAAATGATTAGATAAAACTACATAACATATTATCTATCAATACTATTGATAAAGAGATACATTCTGTAATCATCGACAAGGCTGATCGACCGATAAGTCAAAACACTAGCGCGATATAATCAATGCCCAGCGCCATCTATTAGTAGATAGCAGAACTATTGTCCCGAAACGAAGTGAGGGTGGGCCACTAGTTATTATAATAAATACCTTGAAGACCAATGATAGCTACTATTCAAACTTATTGTCCCGATTTAAAGTTGTTTTTTAAAATATATTTTTAGAAAGATACTTAAAACAACCAAATACTTTAATCCATACCCAAATACAGTCGGCCCTATATTTTTTGTTTAGTCTCTCTAAAAGAAAATCTTATTTTATACTTTTTTATTTCTTTTGTTTTACGTAATCGAATTTAATTTCAGGTTTCGTTGGCAGAAGAAACAAGAAGCCTCCGACGAACGAAGCCCAAAACAACTATTGGTCACTGCACAGGACTAGTACTTTCAATATACTCTTGTGCGTGTTCCAATAGTTATTGTGGGTGCTTCATAAAACGCCGTCCTGAGAAAAACAAGACTTCACGCAACAGGATCCCAGAGGTTTACATATTGAGGTGCCTTGTAGTTGTGCTTTGCTAAATCAAATGTTTTAACTGCATCTAGGAGCGGTTTACACTTTGACAAGTATAGTAGCGTAAGTGGTAAGTAGGTAGCGTCCAAACGTAGGCTAGTTAAGGCGGGCACATACTACATATTGGGCGCTGGGCGTAGCGTTGAGCGCAAGTTGATAGCATGCACATAAGTACCGCAACAACTTAACCAGTAGCACGCACTTGCATTGTGTACAATTCAATAGAACTACTGCTTCTCGAACCGCGCTTTAGCAAAGCGTGCGTTGGAAAACGCTTAATGTGTACTCGCCCTTAATGTCATAAGTTGTCGTCCCGAGATAAACTGAAAACTTTTACAAAACTAAAAAAGCTTAAAGCTGTCACTCTACTCAACCGAAGACTTAACTGTGGACTGGACTTAACTCGCCTGACAAGCCAGTAAATTTGGCGGGGTGCGGATGACGTGAGGGGAGATTAATTCGTACTTAACTCGCCGATAAAAAGGATCGTGATCTATAAAACTCAACTTAATCGTATGTAACCGTGTATTTCACTGAATAAACTATTTATTTACTTAAGCAGTCACTTAATACTTAAGTCCCTTTTGACGTTCAAACGGCAATAAAGACTAAACTCACCGATATGATGCAACTTAACTCGCTACTATACTTGTCGAAATGTACGCCGTTCTTTAGCTTATTAAGAAAAATAATTCTACGATGGAATTTTCAACACATTCATTGCATACCTACAGTTACAGAATAACACAAATAAAAATCAACCATTATCGTATTTCTCAAGACACTGTACAAGAATTCACTTCCTTTTGCCTACTGGCGACACCTTACGGAAATACGAGTAAACAAATTATTACATAGATAAAGCCTTGAACCCTGTACAAACTTACACTCCAGAGTGGTTGCATGGTTATGCTAAGTTGCTACGAAAACGCTAATCAGTTTTGGCGGATAGAAAAAATCAAAATCGATGTATAGCTTGACATGGGCTTAAGATACGGAACGACATCCCATGTAAGTATAGTCCCTTGCATCTATAACTTATTTTTCTAAACATCAGCGCCCTCTTGCAACTGCAATGTTTATTCTTTCCTTAACTTTCGGATAAGTTACCTAACATTTTTTTAACTCCCCACGATTGCTTTATAAGTTTTGAACCCGAGGGCCTAATTTGAAGTGTACGTTTTACAAGCGCTGTGCGCGCTTTTGTTTGAATGGGACAGGTATATTCTCATTCGTTACGGGACGTCTTCGTTATAAGCCACCAGGTGGTCTAAATAGAGTCAAATCTTAGAGTACCTACAGTCAGCCACATATCTGGTTACCACAACCTGTCAAATTTCCTCAATTGATATTCAACCTAATGTGTATGACAGTAAGATGAAAGTCGATTGTTGACAGTTTTGTACTTTGATCTGATGCTGTACGTACTTAAAAAAGGAGAAATCGACTTTTTGGAGAAATCGACATTCCAAATGAGTCCGAAGTTGTAGCATACATTTTTGACATTCCAACGAGTATGTATTTTGTATGAACATAGCAGAATAAATAAAGAATACTTCATTTTCATCCAAATATCGCCTAAAGGGTGCAAGGGTGCATAAATAAAGACTAAAAGAATCAATTGAATATTGAAAGTGTATATTCCAAGTACATCTTATTATCGATACAAAGACAATATTCTGATCAGTCTCAGGTACAAAACATCGCAACAAAATGTAACAAACAAAAACAATACAAACAATTTGCTTCATAATAAACAAAATAGTTTAAACACATTGTTCAACGGATTTGTACCTTGTAGGTACTTTATTCGAGGGTTGATCAAGCGCAGATTTGCCGTTATGGGCACCTTACTAGACTTATGTCATCACAATGGGGACAAATACGGAAAAATACGTACTCCCGACACGCACTTGAGTTGTTTTCAAAGTGCCTATGGTACTCACAACATTTGGTGAGCTCTCGATGCGCGCGATAACAATCATTTTAACTTACATTTCACAGAATTAAACGTATTTTCACTTGTCATTGGCAGAATCGATTAGACTTAAATTGAAAATATAATAGTTCTTTAGATTTTCGCATTAATAGTTACTAATTTTAATAATAACGGGAATTAAAGTGACGTTATTTTTTAAGTATGTTACTACGTACTTACTGCTTGGCGTTTCGGCTGCGTTACAGCAGCCGTGGTCTCGAGCAAACTGAAAATATATAACTGCTAGAAGACCATTATTACATTTCATTAGATCTATCGCAAGTTGCGTGTCAGATACGTATCTATACATTGCGACAACTACCAGATCACCAAGCGAAGATCTGAACGTTAATGTAATTCCCGTATCCCGAAACTTGTGCCCTTATCTGTAATGTATGAGCACTGTTATAAAAATATTAATTAAAAGAAAAGATAGTGAAACATTACTTTAGGTAACTATAAAATATTCGCATCACGATTTTAGAAGGCTTATTAATGAGCAATATTAATTAACCATAGAATGTTAAAGAAATCGGAATGATTTACAAGGTCTCGTTATTGTAGGCGGATTTGTTGTAAAATTAATAAAAAAGGTTTGTTTTCAATAAACGGATTTACAAATAAAAATCAAATCCTAAATTCTGGTAGACAATTTTATCAATACATTTATTGTACTTTCACAAATAACAGTTGAAGCCTCTACACTTATATATAATTTTGAAATGGGGGCTATCACGCGTGAAATATCCACTAGATGGCGTACTGCGCAGCCAATATTGTGATTATTGTGTATTGTCACATTATCACATTAAAAAATAACCTATCACCTTGTAGATGGATATCCTATCCACCTTGTATGTCCTTTATGTACGCTATTTAAGGTATGTTTCACACGCTATAGTCCCATAAAATAAATCATTCGATTTTCAAGTCTTCAACTCAAAGTCTGCATGACGATGGTCAGTCTAGGGCCGTTCTAGTACCTATGGGGTAAAACACATCACATTTTCTTGTAAATATACCCCTTCTGTTAACATAATATTGAAACATAGGTATTTTATTCTTCGTCGCCTCTTCCCTCTTCGATGCTTACGTAATACTTGAACGACCGTCTATAAAATGTATTAAGTTTTCAGATATTTTGTAAATAAAAAACATTAACACAATAAACTTTTCAAATTATTAGAAAGAATAATATATTCTTATCCGTACTCAACTCATTCGACTTTACACTTGAAAACCATAAAAACTTCATGTTTGCATAAACTGTTCAATAATCATGTCAACAAAGCTTAAGACCAATCGACTTTGGCATACTTGTAACGGGGAATGTTTATAATTGAGTGTGTTTATTATAACTATAAGTATAAATATGTTTAATGAGACTTGTTGCAAATGGAACATCCGCTACATGAGGTATGTACGTACAGCCACACATCAAAGTATACAAAACTGTAAAATTTCTTCAATCGACTCTCATCTTACTGTCATACACATTAGGTTGAATATCAATTGAGGAAATTTGACAGGTTATGGTAACCTGATGTGTGGCTGACTGTACACGCCAGATCCAACTTTAAAATTCGCTGCTCTACACGTATTGGCATTTTGACATGTCACGTCAAATAATAACTAATCAGCTTGTAGACGGATCTGACGTCTACATTTACGGCCTCTTAACTGATTTTCAATACACAACACCCCTCATTGTTTAAGCTTAAATGTTTATGAAAAATTCGATATTGACATTTAGATCTTAAAACTTGCATTTTACAGAGTTTATTGAAGTATATAGTGATTCATTTAAACCCTGTTCGTATACAAACACTGTATAATAAATGACAACCATAAAATGTATACATACTCGTATTTGTAGCCTCTTTTTAAAATTAAACTGACCGGAAAAATATTTGTTCATAATATACTCGTAAATAAGCAATACAACCTTTGAAACACCTATTTCACAATTTTAATGCAACCTTTCTAGGCAGTCGTACCTACGTACAGCCACCCAACACAAGTATACAAAATTGTCAAATTTCTTCAATCGGCTCTCATCTGACTGTCAAACACATTAGGTTAAATATGAATTGAGGAAATGTGACAGTTTGTGGTAACCTGATGTGTGGCTGACTGTACATCATTTCTGTGTGAACGTTAAATATTATGTATATACATAAATAGCAAAAAGTGTAACAAGTTTCTGGCTGCCGGTAACAGTTGAAGTAAATGCAGTTTTTAGGAAGTGTCACGTGCTTTTGACATTTCTCTATAAATAACAGTACAACAATGATACACTAAATGCCATCCATCAGCCAAATATCATCACTGAACTGCCAGGAACGACACATTTTAACACAACATTTTAAATTAATACGGGGCCACTGATCTCGCAGTGACTAATTTGTATTATAGAACAAAAACATATACATTAGGCATGTGTTCGTAAGGAAAAAGGCAAGCCAAATTGCAAACCCACACAAATGTAAACACAGTTAATTTTAACACAATAGCTCCAGAATTGCTAAAAACATTATCGACTTTCCCAAGTAAAACCCAAATGAAAATTCCGACAGATGGCATTAGTGGGCGACTAGTCCAACAACGAGGTGGATTGGCTACATTTTGACGTATCAAGTCAAAAAAAATTAAGAAGTTATGTTACAAAACAACCAATAATTTCATAGTTGGACCAGTCTTCTACATAACGCCATCTATCGGATTATTCATTTGCGAAAACTCAAATCGATTTTATTTTTCTGAGTATGGCATCGTTTTAAATGCATATAGTAGTGGTACGAACTTTGATCTCAAGCCTATACTATTTGGTGTGTAAATCAAAATTCGTTGTTTCCAATAGCTTGACTTAATTAGGTTATGGTTTTTAAAAATCATAGTCGTCAGTGACGCTTTCTTCTGATTGAGGAGCTCGTTCGCTCCAATGGCGTTTTCATTAGTGTGATGATGAATTTAATACATTGAAAATAAAATGTTAGGTACCGGAGAAACGTGTTACTATATTTCTGATTTTTCACCTATTTTCAACATTATTAATGACGCAACCAGAAAACTCGTAATTATTGTTACAAATGGGCGCTTTTAATAATAATCACGAATTTTATCACGTACATTCATTTATTCTCATGCAAGAATCCGTTACCTCAAAATAAATAGACAAAAAGAGAACCGGCTGCCTATATTGCGTGCTAACATACAACGCACACATATATACGCGCATATAGTTATCTGGTATGGTTCGGCGTGGTGGTACAGACACAGAAGAAGTTCTATATTGAAGAGTTCGTCGATTCGTACGGAGAGTATACAGGGTCTGTGTACATTTACATCCTCTTAACCACGTGTTCTAGCAACCATTCTGAACAACATTTGTTCAACAACTTCTCCAAATTCTTTGAAAATTTTTCGACTCCCCATACAAAATGACCAAGTCACACGACCAACTTTGTATGGAACGATAATGCGAATTTTCAAAATTCGTAGAACAAATTAATGTTGTTCAGAATGGTTGGTAGAACACGTGGTTAAGGGATGTAAATGTTTACAGATACATCCATCCAGTTTTGCGTGTATTTGTTTTGTGCCGCCACTTAGACCGCATGTTTCGTACGTGCATGGATATAAGGTTGTATTTCGTTTGATCACTTAGGTCTGCTAGTCCGTTTCGTCCTTGGAGAGGTCCCCGAAGAGCATGAGGCACATGGTAGCGTGCAGACACGCCTTGGCCGGCAGGAACTTGTCGTCGAACGTCAGCGTGTAGCGGTACATCCACACGGCCTGCTCGTACTCATGCTGGAAAAATTGGCATTCATTTAAACACTAGCTTTTGCCACTTCCCTAAAATGGGGGGTTAGAAAGGGGCCAAAAGTAGCCTATATGTTACTACATACTACATCCTTTTAACCATCACCACTTAAAAAATCATGTCAATTCGTCACTCCGTTTTGCCGTGAATGAAAGACAAACATACAGAATTACAGACAGACACACTTTCCCATTTATAATATTAGTATGGATAATATGTTTAAATAACCCAATTAGGCCGGCGGCGTGAAGCAGCGCCTGTGCTGTTCCACAGAGTGAGGGTGCCGGAGTTTCAATCGGTAGGAAAGGAGCTATAGACATGGGCGGCGGCTGCAATCGCTTACTTTCACATAATCCGTCTGCTCATTTCGCCACCCATGACAAAAAAATATCCAAAATATGTTATTTTTTCCTATTAGACATCCAAAATAAGATATTTTTTCCTATTAGACATCCAAAATAAGTGTTTTTTTCCTATAATAATATTATAGTTTTGGTAACTAACCTGGTTTGTATGTGAGACGCCCACCAGAAATGCGTCGATCTTATTCTTGGGCGTTGTGTAGAATGAAAGGTAAGATACGTCCTTAGCATCTTTCGGTTTGTGTTGTCTGAAAAGAAAATTAAAAATTAAAGTGTAGTCTTTCTTTTGAAGCTGAAGCAATTCACAATGTTAAATCTTTAGGTAAATTATAAAATCAATACATAAAATGGCTGGTATGAATGTGTCTTACGAATTTTTTGAAAAAATATATATATCTAAACTCTGACTTTTAATTATGCAGACTAAACTGACAGATGTAAATGTCAAGTTTCTATACATTTTGACATTTTGAATCTGTCAAAATGAGTGATAATGCACTGGGCCATGAAGTTGAGCAAACTCAGTGTTGCCAATAATACAATTTTACGTGATGTTGTGGGTGATATTAAGCGGCTCTTTCGATATTTCGCTTCGATTTCGATTTTATCGATAACGATATATCGATATCGGTGGTTCATCGCTATCAATAAATATCGATATTTTTTAGGATCGATATATCGTTGCGTCAAATGTCGTCACTAACAGATGCAGCAGCGCGCGCGCTCTCCGCGCCGGCAAATTGCAGCCCTAGATTTAAATAGATGCACGATCTACCAGGACACCGAGTAGGATTTCCCTCGTAGAAGCATGACACTGAGCGAGCCACTTCCTAGAAGTGGATATGCTAACATACTCCAGAGCCCCGATTAGTCGCCTCTTACGACAGTCCAACAACGAGTGGATTGGTTCCATTCCGGCGTATCTTGTCATAATGAGTCACTCACAGATGCAGCAGCGCGGCGAGCGCGCGCGCGGCGTGCGGCGCGTCGGCGCGCGGCGCCAGCGCGTGCGCGGCGGCGAGGCAGCGCACCGCGCACGCGCCGCGGCCCCCCGCGCCGCACCACCACCCCGCCGCCGCCAGACCCGCCCACCACTCCTGCCACACTAGAGTCCCTGCTGTAGTGTCGTCACTCACAGATGCAGCAGCCCCCGCGCCGCACCACCACCCCGCCGCCGCCAGCCCCGCCCACCACTACTGCCACACTAGAGTCCCTGCTGTAGTGTCGTCACTCACAGATGCAGCAGCCCCCGCGCCGCACCACCACCCCGCCGCCGCCAGCCCCGCCCACCACTACTGCCACACTAGAGTCCCTGCTGTAGTGTCGTCACTCACAGATGCAGCAGCCCCCGCGCCACACCACCACCCCGCCGCCGCCAGCCCCGCCCCCCACTCCTGCCACACTAGAGTCCCTGCTGTAGTGTCGTCACTCACAGATGCAGCAGCCCCCGCGCCGCACCACCACCCCGCCGCCGCCAGCCCCGCCCCCCACTCCTGCCACACTAGAGGCCCTGCTGTAGTGTCGTCACTCACAGATGCAGCAGCCCCAGCGCCGCACCACCACCCCGCCGCCGCCAGCCCCGCCCCCACTACTGCCACACTAGAGTGCCTGCTGTAGTGTCGTCACTCACAGATGCAGCAGCCCCCGCGCCGCACCACCACCCCGCCGCCGCCAGCCCCGCCCCCCACTACTGCCACACTAGAGGCCCTGCTGTAGTGTCGTCACTCACAGATGCAGCAGCCCCCGCGCCGCACCACCACCCCGCCGCCGCCAGCCCCGCCCCCCACTACTGCCACACTAGAGTCCCTGCTGTAGTGTCGTCACTCACAGATGCAGCAGCCCCCGCGCCGCACCACCACCCCGCCGCCGCCAGCCCCGCCCCCCACTACTGCCACACTAGAGTCCCTGCTGTAGTGTCGTCACTCACAGATGCAGCAGCGCGGCGAGCGCGCGCGCGGCGTGCGGCGCGTCGGCGCGCGGCGCCAGCGCGTGCGCGGCGGCGAGGCAGCGCACCGCGCACGCGCCGCGGCCCCCCGCGCCGCACCACCACCCCGCCGCCGCCAGCCCCGCCCACCACTTCGGCCTCTAGAACAGAAATGAAGAATCAGCTTACGCGTAAGCGGGGCGTATCCGTGAATACCCTTTGAGTACGTCTTCTACCAACCATTCTGAACGACAACGGGCTTCAACTATCATAATAGCAATAATGTCCTACTAACCACACCCTCTGTGTAACTGCAGGGCAACGGTCTCCATTATTGAAGTCTATAGACAGCGGTGCTGATTGCACGCTTAGTAAGTTTACAAGTATATTACTAATAGTATTATTTCCCTTAATTCTGCCTTACATAAAGTCGTGGGATGTATCCCAAATAAGGTCCGCATGACTATATATAACTCACTAGTAAAGTCTCATTTGAATTATCTTATCGAGGTATGGGGATGTGCCGCCCCGTCTAATATTAAATGCCTACAAACGTCACAGAATAAAATTATCAAAACATTATTTAAATACAACCGCTTATTCGATACAAAATTATTATATAAAAAAACAAATCTTTACAACCTTAAACAAATCTACACATACACTACTTGCATCCTAATCAGAAAAATCCTAACAGATAAGATCAACGAAATTGAATACCCTAGAAGCAACATTACATATAAAACCGCCTTCAAAAACTGTCCTGAAAGTAGTTACCAATGGTGGGAGGTGCACGGATGACGAAAATTATATCAACATTAATTTTAATATTCAAAAATAGACCTTAACTCACAGAAATTACAATCTCACTTTAAATGCACGCGTCCGAGAGTTAAGACATTTTTGAATGTACGCAGGCAGCAAGCTCGTAAAATTTTATTGCTTTACTGCTGTAAAGACGAATGTGTAGGCTTTAAAATAATTTGAAAAAGGTCTAGTTCTGCTTGCGCTATTTGAAAATCATAAAATTGTTGATCTTAGAACAGAGTAAGAGGAATCGTCGTCGATGTAATTTTTTTTATTTATAATGTATAACTCATTAATAGTTCTTGTAGCAACTGTTTTCTTATTAATTAAACTCATAGTGATTATTATAGGTATAGCTATAAATTATTATTCATTTGTAACATTCGCTGTAAATTTTCTAAAGATAATATGTAAAGTAAAATAAAACAAGGTATGTAAAATTAAGATTATTTAATGATTATGTACCTTGAAACAAATTTAATTTATTATATAATTGCCGTTTTGATTTGTATTTTTTTTCAATGTTTTCTTTTTTGCATATATAATGCAAACGCACATCTACATATTTTGCAATGATCGCTTTGGTTAATTCATAAATGTGATTGAATTGCTCCTTATTATGGGCATCCGTGCGTGTGAATTTGAAAGCCCATCTACTTTATTAGCCTTTTCTTGTATTACCTCCAATATTTTACGTAGATTTTGTAACTCACTTTCCGTCGAAATAAATCTATTTTTTAGACATTCATACTCTTCTGTTTGCTCCTTCATTTTAGTTCTCATTTCTATTCGAAACTCTTTTATTTCCTTTAATATCATAGTCTGCATTTCATTTTCATCAATTTGTATTTCGCCTCTTCTGGGCCGGCTGCCCCGCTCCGTGTTGACGTAGCCGCTCGGGGTAAAAGTCTGGTTCATCATGTGTCCTCGGACAGGAGTATCCGCGTTGCTACGCTTAGGGAGATCGCGCCCACACTCTGGACACAGCCACTTATCCTTGTATTCCTGGGTGAAACCTTCAAATGTTTTTTCCGTCAGTGCGAGACACTTCAAGTGATATAATTTCTTGCAGGTGTCTTGCGAACACTCCATTAAAGATATATCATATATCACTGAATCACAGCCATTACACTTCGTCCCCATTTTAACCAATCACCAATAACTTTTACGTAAGTAACTAAAAAATATTTTTTTAAATCGCGACGCTCTCGTGCGCACGTCCGTCCTCTATCGCGAGCGCGCCAACATGTTCATTAGGCTTAAAAAATTCTTCTCCTCTCTCTGCAGCTATAATTTTTCGCCACTTTTCTCTTTCTATTTCATTTTTCGGAAATCTGAAATGATGAACATAATATTTTATACGACAAAATAAAAGTCCATTTCTTTGTTCTTGTCAGATATTGTGAACAGTATTTACATTCCTTCTCTAAAATAACTATAATAAACTTTAGTACAACGCGACTCCATGACTACTATGTTCCAAATATTAATTTGTGTGAATGCGTTAGAAGCATTGATACCGCAGCGCGTGGGAAAGGGACAACTAAACAGCCAACCGCGTGTTTGATTTTTTCAGATTTTTCTAGAAAATTAAAATTTTAGCACGTTTTAGGATAACTTTGCACCTTTATTGCATTCTATTATCAAAGATGGATTTAATACTTACCGGAAATACGAAACTCCATCCTTTTTTCGTGTGGTTAAAGTATTGTTTTTGCACTTTTTCACGGAGCACTTCGGCATACTGACGCTTGTCCGGTCCGCGCGTGACTGCAAGCCAACGAGTGCTTAAGCCGTGTGTAAGCACTCGTTTTGCGAGACAGTTTTTGAGCGCTGTCAGTGTATCTAGGGTATTGAATATCGTTGGATAAGATACACTCACAAATAACTTTCACAAAACGGACCTATAAACACAATTTGAGAAACATAAATAAAATTAGTCTAACTACGCCAAGAATCAGTCACGGGAAAAAAAATATATTGTTTGAGGGAGCACAGATGTATAATAATCTTCCAAATGATGTAAAAGATTGCGAATCTTTTGGCATTTTTAAGTCGAAATTGAAGAAATACGTCACTGATAAAATATTCTAGTGAAAGTGTGATATGTCAGACATCAATAACTTACTTCAATGTTATTTTTAAGCTCATTGTAAGTGAACTATGTTCTTTTATGAGATAATAAAATCTTTAAACCGATTAATTGTGTGTAATTGTTGTCTCAAAGAAAATAAAAAGAAAAGGTCATCGCTACTATGATGGGATTAGGCTTAATCACCGCGCTTGCTTAATGCGGATTGGTGACCGTCACAAACCTTCACAGGCTCCACGGGCAGAACGCATTCTAGAACCTTCTTGCTTGTCAGAGTGGTAAGGATCACTGTATAATTACCACCTCACCAAACTTCGCGATCTTAGCCTGCAACCAACGTGACGTAATGGGGGCTACCGCGTGTGAAAATTCCGTTAGATGGCGTACCTGTAGACTGAGGTTTAACTACATGGTGATTGGTTATTTTTGATGTCAGATGTCAAAATGTCACAAAGCGTATGACATTGAAGTTAGACCACAGTCTACACGTACGCCATCTAACGGATTGTTCACTCGCGGTAGCCCCCATTGAAGGCATAAGGCTCAACGCCCGCTCCTGGCTTAATCCACGCTGTTTATACGCTCTAGGTAGAAATCCTCCAAAGATTCCACGGATAAACAACATTCTAGAACCTTCTCGCTTGTCAGAGTGGTTACTGTCAATACTTACCGCCTCAACATACTTGGCGATCTTGGCCCCCAGCGTGATGTAGTCGAAGAAGTCGAACACCTCCGCGAACTGATGCATGAGGCTCAACACCGGCTCCCAGCCCTCAGTGTCCACACGGCTCATACGCTCTAAGTAGAAATCCTCCATAGGGTCTACGGGTAGACGGCATTCTGGAACCTTCTTACTTGAAGGCGTGATGGCTGCAATTTCTGAAGGAACCCTGTAGAAAAAGTTATTATAAACGATCTATGAGTTGGTTGACGCGTGTAAGTCGCACGTTTTACACGCGATTTGTAGTTCATTATTGTATGCCTTGGGTACAGTCAACAGCAAAAGTAGATGATCAAAATCAGACACTTGGGCGGAGTTCGCGTCAGAACTATTCATAGAGTTCTGACGCGAACTCCGCTCAATAGTGAGTATAGAGTTTTTGTTTTTGATAATCTACTTTTGCTGTTGACTCCATGTTTACAAAGATTCTCATTAAAGAGCAATGAACAACAAATATGTAAAACGTGTCATCTGAAAAGATCTGGAGGAAAGCAAAACTAGATCGATCTCACGACGCATGGTAGCTTTAAATGTTTAATCTAGGTGTTACAGACAGCCCTCTATGCAGAGCATGCATGGGGAAGGACGAAACAGCCGCCCACATCCTGCTGGAGTGCAGAGAGGTGGCCAGCTGGCCACACTACCTGGGAAGGAAGGCCTGATTGCGGAAAAGCCCGTGGGAAGAAGATGTACCCTAGTTATCATTAAAAAATATATATTGATATGCGTATGATACAAGAATTGTCATGATTTAAATGACGGCCTCGATGGGGCAATGGCTAAGGTGTTGCGAAAGGTCCCGGGTTCGATTCCCGGTCAAGTCAATTTAGGAAACTACATTTTCTAAGTTTTCGTTTGTCTGGGTTTTCTAAGTTGACGCCCCCAGTTAATTATCGTCACCTCGCCACATCTATATACTATTTATAAAGAGATAACTTCTATGGACAACGACAAGGCTTATAGGTAAACCGAAATAATTGGACACAGCGCCATCTATTGGTTCATTTCTGAACTACGGTCCCGAAGCTAAGTGAGGGCGGGCCACTAGTCTAACAATAAATAGCATGATTTATTGACATATAGGAACACATTACCTAAGGTTCATAGAATCTAGGAGTAGTTGCCTGAAATTTATAATATGCAACCAGTATCCTATTTGTAAATGTTGAAATGAGCAGTCTTCATCTTTTAGCGATAAGTCTTCGGGTTGAATATCTGGAAAAAAAGTAATAAAAATTGATAAGTTACATGTGTTGTTTATTTTCACAAGGGTTTTTTACCATTGAAGAATCCGATAGATGGTGTTGAAGGCGTCAGGTCCAATACAAATCATTCTGTTATGGTAAAAATACAATGTTACGTACCAATGCGATCGAATTTTGACCTCTCACCTTGATAACGCCATCTAGCGAATAAAATAAATATATTAATTTAATACACTAGAACTATTGTAGCCGAGTGGATGCGCACATGCGCTTTCTAAAGGAGGGTTTATTCGAATCCAAGCACGCACTTCTGGGTTATTCAAATATAATAGGCTATTTGACAGGTTTTTTAAATCCATTTTATATAAGTAGTAGAGTCTAATGAACCCAGAAAAGTTTTTTTTTTTTAATTCTAGTATATATTAGCTAAAAAATATCGAATCAAATATTCAATATTTACCTAGTGTGCCAAAACGCTACTTAGGCAATATGGCGGTCGGTGACGTCACTTGCCTGTAAACGTAGTGATCTTTGGTATTATCTGTGACAACTGGCCTATTTGTTTGTTGTAAACAAAAAAAGAAACTACGAAGTTTACAAGCAGGTGACGTCATGATAAACTCAGGAGCGTTTTGTGTCACGTGATAAACGTTTAAAAATTGCTGTTTTTATTTACAGATTTTTAAATAAATTAATCATTATTTTCAACTTACGTTAGTAAATTATTTTTTAACTCTTAATATATACTGTTAACAGTAATTGACACTTTATTTTTCGCATTGTCAAAGAGCCTATTGCATGTTCAGAAATAAGTAAAAAGCTTTTCTAATTAAAAAAAGGTTCTACACGCTGTCGGGGTCTTTTTTAAATGAGACTGAGTTCCTCTGTTGAACTTTTGAAAGTAATAATAATTAGCAGTGTTCTTAGCTAGATTAGATGGCCTCCACCACAAAATGATGAATTTCATATTTTCACTCGATTCCCGTAACATAGGTATCAAATACTGGCTTGAGTAGTAGAATGACAACCTGTCAGGGGTTTTATAAATATGAATTTTACAGTCATCCTGATTTTTTTTATGGACTAACCATGACATCCCCTAGGCCCGCACCCTTTCAGCGCAGTATCCACGCTCCTAATCATCATGTCATAGTTCTGTTGGTGCGCGTACTTGTCCGTCCTCTCAGAGGGCATGTTCTCTATGAACGCATCGAACATACTATCGTCCATGTTATCCGCAGTCTCTCTGCCTCTCTTGTTGGCTTTTAGCTCTTTCATTTCTTTTAGTTCGAGCATCCTGGCTAGTGTGCTGCTTTCTGTTAAAAGAAAAAAACATCATTCATGATATTTATAAAGAGGTAACTTCTATAGACAACAACAAGGATTATAGGTAATCCGAAACCACGAAACACTTGGGCGATGGAATCAACGTCCAGCGAGATCTATTGGTGTCTGTTGAAACGAATATCCCGAAAGGAAGATTGGGCGTAAATAAAATTCATCATCATATCAGCCTACATGATATATTATGATAACTGCTTCGGTGGCGCAGTGGGTACTGAGTCGCACTATAAAGCGACGGCTGCGCTAGAGGTTCATGGCTCGAGTTATTCTGTTAAGAAATAAAAAAAAAACTAATTTGTAATAAGGATCCAATGAGTTCCCATGCCATGCCATATCAATAGCATTACATACCCTATGACGTAAGCGGCAGAGGCGCCATCATTTATTTTCACGACTTTATTGATAAATTATACCTAAGTATGGATCTAACTTACTTCGTTCATGGCCGCTGAAGCACTGTATATTGGTGACGTGGCAGTTGGTCCCGTCTTTTTCACAAACCATATTCACGCCTGGTTCCACTTGCGTGCATATGTCACCATCACCCATGTCTGAAATGATACGTTTAAAAGTTTTACAGAATTACCACCGAACGAAAAATAGAGTTTTTCATTAAGAATTCTGAGTTAACCCTTAATCGGATATGAGTGATTGAAGAATTTCATTGGATTTCGCTCTTATCTCGTGATAAATAAGGTTTAAAATCTGGTGGGAACTATTTTCCCTGTGTCCGATTAAGCGCGATCGCAGATTCGCTTTATAGTCACATCTACATCTAACTTTAGATAAAATGAAGGTAAAGAGCGTCACACGTCACCATATGGCATTAAATAATAATAAAAAATAAGGCTAGAGGTTACAGCCCCTATTAGCAAAAGGTTTTACGCTTTTTGTCTCATTAATACGAGGTTTTATTTTACGATATAGGGGGCAGACGAACAGACGGATCGTCTGATTTTATGCGATTTATCGCCGTTCATGGACACCCGCAAAACTAGAGGAGTCACAAGTACGTTGCCGACCTTATCTAGATATTAAAATTTCGATAAAGCTAATTTAGTCTAAAGCTAACACATACCAACGTATTATTATAGACGGGAATTAACGCGACGTTAGTTCCCGTCAATAATAATAATAGTTATAATAAAAATTGAAAGAACTACATACCAACGTCTTGCAAGTTGTTGATCTGCTTCAAGATGCAAGACCAGCCGTAGAGCAGGTTCCGCGCCAGGCCTCCTAAGAACTCGGGCTCCACTCGCACCACTTGCTTTAAGTGGAACATATGTGTGTTCCTGTGCTTTTTTAGCATATTCAGCTCGGCTAGTATGAAGTTTGTTGCTGGCTGTGGATAAAAAAGTGCCAAAGGTGAGACGACGTCAATCTATAAGTACCAGCCGGGCTATGGCTGCCTGTCCATTTAAGCGGAGCGATGCGGCGGAGCGGAGAAACGGACAAATATTAGCCAATAGTATTTATTTATTTTAGCCAGTAGAATTTTTGTGTAATACTATTGGCTAATATTTGTCCGTTTCTCCGCTCCACCGCATCGCTCCGCTTAAATGGACAGGCAGCCTAACATGCGCGCCGCGAGATAATTTGTCGACACTCCTACTGTGTCGGCGCAAGTTGCTTCTCGCTCACCTGACTGAGCGATGAGCGGGATAGATCTCGCGAACGAGAGTCGACAAAATTTTGTCACGGTACGCATGTTAAGCCTACAGGCCCCTTGTACTTTGCCTCCATGGTCTTAAAATAGGAAAGACACCACGGTGTTATCCGCTGTTTACTAGGAAAAATAAACAGTATTTATATTTTTCACATAGCAAAATAATTAACTTACTTCATCGATTTTCCCATAAGAATAAGATATTTTCCCGCAGTAAAATGTAGCCTATATGTTAATCCAAAGTGTCAGCAAACCCACATTTTATGATGATCATTCCAGCCGTTTAGTCGTGCCGAAGTATAACAAACATAGGTACAGTGGCCAGCACATCAAGTTACTACAATCTGTCAAATTTCCTCAGTTGATATTGAACCAAACATATTTGACATAAAAGTGAGGTTCGATTGAAGAAATTTGACAGATTGTAGTAACTTGATGTGCTGGCCACCATACATACACACTCACGTACACAAAAACTATCACCTTTATAATATCAGCGTGTTATGTGTGTGCAAAATCACCTCATATAGACTTATCCTAAAAGCTTCCTCCGCAGCGGCCAAAGCCTCATCGAACTGTCCCATCTCCAAGTATATGGACGCCAGAGACGCCAGCACTATGTCCCTGTATTTCCCCTCCACGGTCTTGCTGGCCGACATGAGGCAGTGCAAGGCATTCCCATTGTTGCCTCTCACGCGCCAGTACAAGGAGGAAAGAGTGTATAGAAGCCACTTTGGTGCCAGTTTCTGTAAAGAGATGAGAAGATATTTTTTAGAACTTTTTTGTCTTAAGGATCGTTCACACCAAACGTATTGCCTGCCGAAGGGTGTCTAAGTACTAAATCGTCAACGACAAGTTCAATATACATATATGGGAAATCAATAAACTGCGTAACGCGCGCTCACTGTCAGCGGTCGACAATACGTTTGGTCTGAACGATGCCTTAGGACCGTGGTCGTCAAACTGCGGCCCGCGGGCCGCATGCGGCCCGCAGACGTTATTTGTGCGGCCTGCGATATAGTAGATTTATTTAATTACTAGTCAACTACATATTCGTACTTATCAGAAATCAGTTTAGTGGTTTTTGAGTAGAGAAGTAATAGACATACATTTTCGCATTTATATGAATAGTGTGGACTACTATGGATAAGTACCTATGCAAAAGCTCTTGAAACGAATATACTGCGGCCCGGGCCCTGATGTTCATATTGATATGTGGCCCTTGAAGAGTAACGTGTGACGACCGCTGCCTTAGGAACTTTAACACATAGAGATTTAGAACACTTTCGACGAGAAACCGTCACAAGATTTCTGTCCTTCTTTTTATTATTAACTAGTTGATGTCTCTCAGCCCGCTTGCATGAAATTCGGTTTGCCACAGATTATGTCGAAATTAATTGTAGGTGCATTATTAAATTTTCTAGGCTTAACAGCTATACGACATTTTTTTTTTGTCGTATGACTGCATGTTTTTTGCACTGCTAGTGCGCTAGTTATACTTATGTACAAAAAAATCATATAACAAGTGTTCTTAGCTAGATTAGATGGCTGCCACCACAATATGATGCACCTCATATTATTTTCACTTGATTCCCGTGACATAGGTATCAAAGGGCTATCATATAGGCAGGGCCAAGGACGCCGCACGGGAGGAGATGCTGGAGGGCCTAGATCGGGACCCTTGGGGGAGGCCTTACAAGGCGGCGCGCAGCAAGCTGCGCCCCATAGGCCCCCCGGTCACCGAGACCCTCCAGCCCGAGCTCCTGGAGAGGGTGGTGAGGACGTTGTTCCCTGTCCGCACCGAGGAGTTTGCCCCTCCCAGGATGCCTCCTCCCGCGAGGGCGGCCCCCGTGGTGGCTGAGGTCCCTCTCATCACCACGGAGGAGTTTGGCGCGGCGGAGCTCCGAATCCGCGCCAAAAAGACCGCCCCCGGCCCGGACGGGGTCCCAGCCCGGATTGTGGCCCTCTGTCTCAGCGAAATGGAGGGCCGAGTGAGGAACCTCTTCGACCGCTGCTTAGCGGTCGGGAGGTTCCCCGAGGTGTGGAAGCAGGGCCTTCTGGTCCTGCTTCAAAAGGAGGGTAGGCCGGCGGATTCTCCTTCGGCCTACAGGCCTATAGTCCTCCTCGATGAGGTGGGCAAGCTATTTGAGCGCGTGATAGCTGCCCGCCTCATCGCACATCTCGAAGAAGTGGGCCCCAATCTTTCCGGGGCCCAGTACGGCTTTAGGGCGGGTCGGTCCACAATCGACGCCCTGAAGCGCCTCAGGAGGGAGGTGGAGGAGGCTGCGGGGGAGAGAAAGGGTGTTGTTGCGGTGTCTCTCGACATCCGCAACGCTTTCAACACCCTCCCCCACGCGACCATTATAGAGGCACTCCGGTACTTTGGAGTGCCTCCTTACCTGGTAGTCCTCATTAAGGACTACCTGGACGAGCGGGTCGTTATTTACCCCGACAGAGATGGCCACATTCAGCGCCGCAGAGTGGAGGCCGGTGTTCCCCAGGGGTCCGTTCTTGGACCCCTCCTCTGGAACATCGGCTACGACTGGGTCCTGCGCGGACGTCTGCTCCGGGACATGAGTGTCATCTGCTATGCGGATGACACTCTTATCACGTCCCGGGGGAAGACCTTTGAGCGCGCTGCCATGCAGGCGGCGCGCTGCGCGGACCTAGTCGTAGGGAGGGTGCGGCGGCTGGGCCTGGAGGTGGCCATCGAGAAGACCGAGGGAATTTATTTCCGTCGGTCGGGGGAGAGGATGCCCTCCGGCAAGCACATCGTTGTCGGAGGGCACCAGGTTCCGGTGAAGGCCGAGTTGCGCTACCTCGGCCTCACCCTGGACCCGCGGTGGCATTTTGGCCTGCATTTTAGCAGGATGTCACCGCGGCTCCTTAGGGCAGCGGACACGCTTTCGTGGCTGCTGCCGAACCTGGGCGGACCAGGATCCAGGTGCCGGCGACTTTATGCCGGCATCCTGCGATCAATGGCGCTCTACGGGGCGCCAATCTGGTCGGACTCCCTAGCAAGAGGGGAAAACCTTCCCTTCTTGCGGGGGCCTCAGCGGGTGATGGCGCAGCGGGTCGCTCGAGCTTACCGTACGGTAAGTTTCGACGCGGCCTGTTTGCTCGCTGAGACCCCTCCGTGGGAGTCGGACGCCGTGGTCCTCTCCGCTGTATATGACTATACGGCGGAGAAGCGGGCAGCAGGGGAGTCCTTCTGCCCCGTCGAGCGGGAGGCCGTGCGGAAGGAGGCCCGGCAGGTCCTCCTGAGGCGATGGTCGGAGCACCTCGTCCTCACCCGCTACGGCCGGAGAACGCTCGACGCGCTCGCCCCGGTCTTAGACCGGTGGCTAGAGCGGAGCCACGGCGTCGTCTCCTTCCGGATGGTGCAGGTATTAACCGGGCATGGTTGCTTCGGTTACTACCTGCACAAAATTCGCCGGGAGGAGACGCCTTCCTGCCACGCGTGCGGCGCTGTGGAGGATACGGCGCAACACACCCTAGCGGTGTGTGCGTCGTGGGCTCCACAGCGCTATGCGTTGGTGGCGAGGGTCGGCCAGGACCTCTCACTGGCTAGTATAGCGAGAGCTATACTAGCGAGTGATGAGGCCTGGAAGGCTTTCGCTACCTTCTGCGAGCATGTGATGGCAGCGAAGGAGGCGGCGGAGCGCGAGCGAGAGGCAGATCCTCTTGCCCCCGCGCTCCGAAGGGCAAGGAGGGGGAGGAGACGACGCCAATATGTGCGTCTCCTCCCTCTCCGTGGAGAGGGTCCGCCGGTGGGTGGTACGGGGGTACCACCACCGGCATTGCACGGACACCCTCCACAGCCCGGTGGGGACGGCTCAACTCTCTCGGCTGTCCCCTCCCGCTCCCCCGACCCCGGGGGAGCACCCGCCGGGCCCGCCGTGTAGGCGGGCCACCGTCCGGGGAGATGTCGTGGTGCGAGGGCTTCGCGCTATTTGCCCCACGACTTTCTCCCGCGATGGACGATGAGGGAGAGTCCCAGGGGTTTTAGTCGGTAAACCCCCCGCCGTCACGCGGGGGGGAGTCCGACATAACCCGTCCGCCCCCCGGCGGACGGGTATGCGTAACGCATTTCCCCTGGGTAACCAAAAAAAAAAAAAAAAAAAAAAAAAAAAAAAGGTATCAAAGGGCTTGAGTAGGACACTATGACAAATTGTCGGGGGTTTTATATCTTTAATTTTACAGTTATTTACCATTTGCATAGCAGTATAGATGCGATGTCCGATCTCGACATCTTGCATTCGCATAACCGCTTCCAGGTCACCGTCTCCAACGTACTCCAGCAGCTTCCGCCTCAAATAGCCCGTGTCCACCACCTCGTACGGGGTCTGCTGCCTGTGATGAATATACAACACCCTTGTAATTTCTAATGATAACTACTAATAATCATATGTAACCGAAAAACGAAACACTAGCGCGATGTAATTGACACCCACCGCCATCTTTTGGCAATAATTGGAACTAATATCAAATAAAGCAATAATGATTATGAAGGTACCACAAACGTTCAGACTCAACATAAATATTTATTTTGTTTCATCAAAAAACATCCAGATTAAAATTTTGATAGAAACATTTTACCCATGGCTTGGCAACACTAATCAAGATCGAACGATGATGCATAGAAAAGGTAAGATCTGATCATTAAAACATTCATATTGTTTTTTTTTTTTTCAAAAAATACACTAAAATTTGAAGTCGATAAAAATTATCATCGTCGTTTGTCTGAATATATCACTCAGGACAGGACAATTCGATTAAATGGTAATTTAATACATCACCTATTCGTCATAACCACTTACTTTGCTCTCTTATGTGTGAAGGCCGCTGCATCTTTGTCCTGCGGGCACGCTGGGGGATGCCATGGTAGTTCGTGCTCTTCACTCACTGGCACGCCTATTTTGGTTGATAACAACGACTTTAATCTAAAAAAAAATATGTTTTTGACAATATGAGGCTGAGTTTATCTCTAAAAACGACACACAACGTGAACGCGTTAAAAGTGTCACCCCTAATTCGCAAAGGAACGCTATTCATTTTAGGAATTTTAAAGCAATTACCTACTACGATTTAGGGTCGAAAATAAAATACTACATTTTGTTTTCAACCTTAAACGGCATATTCAAAATATCTATTTTAACACTACTAATGACAGCGATGTTGGTTTCACTTTTTCAAACGCTTACAGTATCGATACTAAAATTCAAAACAAATAAGTATGCGTCTATAAAGTAAACTAATTTCCCGGTATAGCGCAGTGCAAACGATTTTGCCTACTAACTGGAACACCGTTACTCTCGCTGACCGTACATGCATACCAATCTTTATAAACACAATAAAATATTAGTATGTCTTTGATATACCTTACACCTTTGTTTTCAAAAGGTAGGAACACTGGATATATCCCCTCCACATTTTGTGGGAATTGCGGAGCTTTTTCTTTACAGAACGCATTCGATGGCCAGTCTTGTTCCCTGTCGAAATTTTCTACGTTGCGATTTATTTTCATTTGCGATGGATACCTGCAAACCACAATCATAAAAGTCAAGTAAAGGAAACATTATGAAAATAGTTATATGTACCATTGAAAGTTGCAAACATACTTCACATGTCCGTCAAAAAATGTAGCAAATTCTTTATGGCTAGGGCTTGTCGGTGATTTCTTTTCTGGTGTAGACCGGGCTTCGATTTTTACATCTTTGAGCTCAAACCCTGTGCCCACTGAAAATGCCAAATTAACTTAATTTAGTATCGTAATAACTAGATATGCAAAGAGTGAGAATGTCATGGTCAACACAGGCAGCAGGCAAAGAGAGGCTTTGCCTTCACATCAATACCGTGTAACGTCACCTTAAAAAAGGGAGTATTTTATCTCTAAGGATTTCGTCACGCTTTAAAAATAAAATAATTAGGTATGTAGAATTAGGTGCAATTAGAAAAGTTCCCGGTAGACCACTTTTCGACCTTAATGCCAATGCATTCTATCGAGAACTTTCTGATAGTACATCACAAGTTCGAGTAACTATTTTTATTCCAAAACAAAAGGTAAAAGTATTTTTTCCAATGCAGGGGGGTAACTCGACCTGACGCCAACTGTACTTCCTACATTTTACTTACCATTAACATCTGGAAATAATGGCATAGGTCCTAGTTCCTTCATTATCAGGCCATCCCTTTCTCTATAATCATTAATGTCGGGTTGGACAAAGTTCGTCTCCATATTGGAGTGCTTCTCAATATGCTTGACGAGCCTCTGCAAACTGTAGGCAGAGTCCAAGTGATAGACACCTCTTCGCTCTAGCTTTTCACCCAGGGAAACAGGCCCATCTAAGAAGTACTGAATGACAGAATTTTTGTCGCCACTTTTCTTCAATTCTTTTATGTTAAGACCAGTTAGTTCTGTCATTTTTTCACAATTTTTTTCTACATTTCTGTAATCTGTGGATTAAAAATATTATGTTTTAGTTATAGGTAGGTGAACATGAATGTTTATTGAATTATGTATTCAAAAATATCTTGAGGCTAAACTAAATAGAGGTAAATGCCTTCAATCAAAGGGATATAATATAGAATATATTATAGAAAGAAATTGTATAAAACCCATGAGTTTTTTTAACAAATAGGATTTCAGTATTTTCTTTCTTAACTAAAGAAAAATTACTAAAATTGTATAATAAAAAATTACCAAATTCTTTTACATGTTTCATGGTTCTTAAGAATGCGGCCTGTGACTTGAGCCAGCGAGCTTCTCTGCTGTTGAACTCAATCAACTCTTCTCGCAGTTTATCTACAATACTGAAATCACGAAAGGAGATACTAAAATAGTCACTTCACTATGTACTATGAAAGTAATAAAAAAAATATAATAAGTTGAATTATATGGCATTATAAAATTCAAACTACACCTACTTTTTGATGGCATCCATCTTTTGCCACAGAGCAATATGGCATAGTGCTCCATATCTGTACCGGATTGCCAAATCGAAACCGGGACTTAGTTCTAGACACTGATCCAAATGTTTCAATGAGCTGTTGAAATCCGATAGCACTGCATAACCAGTAGCTAGAATGAAGTGGTTGATATGATATGACGGGTCGTGGTCTACAGCAGCTCCAAGTACTATCATAGCATCTTCTGTTTTTTTACTGCGGTGGAGGATGGACCCTAAACTCAGGAGTGCCACATCCTTGTATTCCCTGAAATGTTTATGAAATTGAGTTACACATTGGAATTATAATAATAATGTTCAGTAGATATTTAACAAAATTTACAGCTTTATAATTTAGTACACTGAGGTATTGTATTTTGCATTTGACAGACACAGTAACAAATACATAATTACCTTGGTGCGTAGTGCACGGCACGGCGACTGCACTCTATGGCTTTAGGAGCGACGCCTTTCACACGCCAGAACAGAGATGCCATATTGTAATGCAGCCAAGAAGAGCTGTTTCTGCGGAGGCACACTGCCACCCAGTGGCCAAACTGTTCCACTGTCATAATAGGAGATATCAACTCAGGGAGAGCCATTTCAGGATTAGTAGTTAAGTTCTCCCTTTGTGCCATACCCTGCAATAAAATATAACATTAGTTTTGTCATTTTATTCTCAAAGTGGCTTTATAATGAAGTGATTAAAAATGGTTTGAAATGTGAAACTAAACTTATCTCTATACTTTAAAAAAAAAAACAAAATAGTCTATACAAGACACTTGTAGATATGGTGTTAGTTCTTAGTTATGGCAATAGTCATTTTACTCTAAACATAAAAACCAAGTTGACCAAAAATATGTTTTTTTCTAAGATAAAAATAATAGGGATATCAGGACTGTCAAGTTAGCTAAAATCTTGTTGAAAACACTACATTAGGTAAATAATGAAAATGTATTATTCAAAGCAATTGACAATAAATCATAATAAATTGACAAATCTCATACATTGACCTGACTCCTTACTAAGTTATACTTGAGTTACAGATATCAGACAACCGAAATTGGACTCAGACACTGAACAAACACAAGATTTTAATTTAATGTTTGTCCAGGTTGGGGGACAAACCCAACTTTCAGCATTTGAGGCAGGGTCACTCCCAAATGTACCATCAGGCCAGTCAATTGATAACAGATTAAACAATATTTTGTCTTTACTATAGAAACCTACCTCAAGGTGCTCAAATGCAAACATGCTGAAAGTCAGTGAAGATATCTTCTTGCAGTCCGGCACATCAATATCCTGGCCAAAAGCAGGCTGGTACAGCATATACTCTTCATCTGCTATATTTTTTGATTTGCCATCTTCTAGAAATGATGCGTGCCAGTCAAGGAAGTTCAACTTCCCTGTCTTAATACAATCTTCATTCTTGGCAACAACTGATGTCATGTCAGAGTTTTCCTTAATTTCTGACCATAATTTGTCAATCAACGCCTGCCTCTGAGACAAGTCATGATAGAGGTTTATTATGTTGTCCCACCTTGTGTCTTGGTTCAAGAATGCAAGCAGATCGTAAGGCCTTGTCATTTCAAATGGAGAGTCAACCTGGAAAAGATAATTTATATAATTTAAACCTACCTAGTAGGTTTTAAGTATGCATATTCAATAACTTTATGGAAGAAGAAAGCATACTGTGCATACAAGAGAAAGGGCAATAGGCACTAGGAGAAAATTTTGAATATAAATTAATTGCTGCTTAGTTCTGTCTGGGATACCTAAATAAGATCACTTGGTCATGGTTAATACTGGCTACAGTTTTTGAATGTAGGTATGTAAATTCCTACTTAGAAATTCAAAAATTTTTATTTTGTATTATTATAGGTAAATATTTTCAGAAAAATGTACCAGGCACGTACTTTTAACTTATTACTTGAGTTTTACGTTAATGAAGACGATAATTATGTAAATAAATTGATTAAGATCCAAAAACCTTGGGAGTGAGCGTTTTCGACATACTATGAAACAATGAGATTATTCATGAGGTAGGAAGTAACTAGTTTCGTAAATAACAGTATTGTTTGAAGCGGAAGCTGATAACATACCCTTGGTTGAATCAAACCACCTTCGGTGACCATCCAGTGGGTCGAAGCCTGTATGTTCATCGTACACGTACTAAACAACCATAATACAACTGTGAACCTCATTATTTCAGTGCCACGGATCACTCAACTCGTACAAAAGCATTACATTTATTTATAAACACGAACTTTTTCTAAATTCATAGTCTTTTTAGCAATCCAGCAACACGCACGAAACATCAAACAAACCAAATTATTGTATCAATAGCTGTCAAACTTTCAATCAAAGCTGTCAACTGGAATGTGTCAGTCAACAATTTGACAATCTTCTCAAATCATTGCGTTCCAATTACCCAAAAGCTGTTTACATTAATTCATTGTGGTAAAATATATTTAAAAATCATGTCAGGATACATTAATTTGCAATGTTTTTCTATATTTTATCTAATTATAATGAGTGTAATTATAATATTTCTTCACATTTTATTTATAATAGCTGCCTAGACCAATGTTTAAACTGAAAAAAAAACAAAATATTTATGGCGGCCATGGCGGGTGTTTTAACGCGGGAATTTTGAAGAAAATTAACACTATCAGAACATTCATACCTACCAACCAAAGAACAGGATAGGTATGTGTACATACTTAAATTTGTTTCTATCATAATTAATTTTAAGGTACGCTTCACAGTGTCATAAGCTGTGCCTGCCTACTGAAAGTTTCAGACATTATTCGTCATGGGTTATAATACGATACTTACCTAAGTACCCAGGACCAAACCTAGGACTAGTCATGACACCAAGAAAATGGGAAGTTATCTTTTCATAATGTAGGTAGTAGGTATACAATACCTACGTTATAATGTAATTATTACTATACCTACCTATGCAAGAAATAGGTTAATACCTACTTATGATTCTAGTTCGTATCATCTCTACTCAAAAACACGCTACCTATAAGGTGCTCGGTCACTTAAAAATCTATAATATGACCTATAGACACAATAACTGCATCCATGTACAACGCAATATCTGACGGGGCGCCCAGAGCCACCCCTTGCGCGCACTGCGCAAGTCCAAATAACCTCATTCAATCCACGCCTCAGGTCATCCGCACGCTATTTGCCATTGTGCTCTTATTATTACAAAACCACCCGAGTGAAGCACAAAGGAATTTTCAGTAATATAGACTCATACATAAGTACCCCAAATATTCGAGTGATCAATGCAAATAATCCCTCATGGAAGCGCGCCCTATCTGGTCAATACTAGTCGAGGTATTAAAGTACAGATGAAGGAACACTACTTGGAGAATATGTGATTGTCGGAAGTGCACATCGAGAGGAAAATGGTAAATGACGCACAAGTACAGTCGCCACCAAATTTGGTTGTGCGTGATGGGGACGACCGCACAAACGACGCGTGCAGTGTAAATAGACCTGTGACTGTGACTCGACTGGAGTTTAAGGTGAAGACTCAATAACAGTGGTGAAAATTCTATGATCGATAGATTTTTTAATGTTGACTTTCTCTTTTTGTAGGGAGTTCTATGGACATGTGGTCTAAGGGAGATCTGTTTAGCTGCTCTTTGGCTTCCATTAGGTGCTTTAATATTTTGTTACGTGACAGCTTCTATGTTTCAAGCAGATGACATACACGAAACACATTGTAGGGTAAGTGATAATTTTTGATTATACTCATTTATATAGGCATGAAAAAGTAAAACTAATTAAGTACATAAAGCTTTTTGGCGGTCAACATAACCAGATAAACTGATACCTAAGTACTCGGGGGTATCTTCCCACTTATGTAATGCGACATGCGAATGTCATACTTACACGTCCAGTATTTTTGCCTAACTCACATTTCGAAAATAAGCAAATATCTAGATATTAGAATAATATTATAGCTGAACGTAACATTTGGAAGGTGGAATAGAATTCTTAATGAACTTATACAAATAACTATGATGCTTTAAAATAGGTACTTATTTAATTAATGTATAGGTATTTATATCAAAATAATTTGTAAGCCTACTCGTAAGGCTGCCTGTCCATTTAAGCGGAGCGATGCGGCGGAGCGGAGAAACGGACAAATATTAGCCAATAGTATTACACAAAAATTCTACTGGCTAAAATAAATAAATACTATTGGCTAATATTTGTCCGTTTCTCCGCTCCGCCGCATCGCTCCGCTTAAATGGACAGGCAGCCTCATAGGTAGGTGACTCGTAGGTGTAGACTTGCCGAACTAGAAAGTAAATACCTATGTAATTCAAAAAATTGCTGACCGCCAGCATTCACTTAAGCAGTTGATCAGGCTCCCCTATCTAAGAGTCGTGATGTTTAGACGGGCGACTCATCAAATATTGGATGAGATTTCATTATCGTTTTTGAAACATCGAATGACAGTGCGCCTACTACTAAACTTACTCCTAAACTTTAAAATTTTATTTCTGAGCTTGCGGCCTCTTGGTCCCGAGGCCCTCTTTGGTCGGGGGTCTATGGCATTTAGCAAGCCCTGCCACACTAATACTTACCATGCTATATGTAACTACCTGCTAAGGGAGTAGGGAGTATGGAAATGTCCACGTGTTGTCTGTATCAAGTAAAGTTGGTATACTTCTCCTTCCAGGTTTACAATGTAGTACCTTCGATAAGTGCGATTACGGGCATCAGCCCGCAAAGGTATGTGTGGAGAATATGCGTCGCGTTCCACCTTGGACCAAGATTGTTGATAGGATCCCTGTACTACAACTACCATAAGGAGCGCACTGCGCATATCATCGAGGAGAAGGTAACCAGTATTCTATTTTGTTTTATGTGAGAGACAGACGACCAGTCGGATGACCTTATGGTAAGCGGTTGTCGCCGCCCATAGATATCCAACACCAGTAGTCACAAATGCGCTGCCAACCTTTTAACTCCTTTTCATCCCTGATTGGGCTTCCGGACTCCGGTATCCCTCACTCAATCCACGAAACACAGCGCAGGTGCTGCTTCACACCGGTTTTCTCCAGAGACCGTGGTAACACTCAGGTCAAGTCAGCCGGTCATTCATGCCAAAACGTGGCTTTCTCACGATCAGTAGGTAGGTACAATATATCTGACCATAGTTATTTGGTAGTAGATAACCTACTCGTACACCATAGGCTTACTTGGTTTGATTGCAACTCCATACAGTGTTTTTCAGGGTCTACTTAATGTTATTTATTTCCAAAAGTCTTGGAAAAAAATTTGGTCAGAATAATGGTTGGTAAAAGACTTGGTTAAAGAGATCAAAATGTCTACAGATAGGTAGGTACCTACATCCTGAAAGTCCTGAAACATGCTTTGTACCAATAACTGTGAATTTGAAGTCACATGTAGTAAAGTTGTGATTCTGTACTTGTCTCAAGAAATAGTTTGATCTCAAGAGATATTTTGATGTTCGAAGCCTACCACACGTTGGGCGCCAAAGTTGGGAGAAATTTTCATTCCTTCTTTTTTGATGAAAGTTGTAATTGATATAAATTCTAATGTATCTGATTTCAGGCTCGAGATTTAGCAGTAAAATTAGGGGACGCCTGCTACTGGCTCAATTTTATAGAGTTATTCGCACTCACCGGAGTGACTTACGTTTCCAATAGGGAAAACTATTGTAAGTATCAATTCTTTTAATTTAATTTTTATCTTCTGTTTATTTAACAGTACAACAGTCAGCCACATATCAGGTTACCACAACCTGTCAAATTTCCTCAATTGATATTCCTTAATGTGTTTGGCAGGAAGATGAATATCCATTGAAGAAATTTGACAGTTTTGTATACTTTGATGTGTGGCTGTACGTCTGCACTCTGCAGATGTCAGTGCAGTCGTAAGAACTTATTCAAATGTCTTTTTTTTACATATCTTAACCTTTTTTTATGTGATAGGTAGCAGACGAGCAGGCGGATCACCTGATGGTAAGCCCATGGATACCTGCAACACCAGTGGAGTCACAAGTGCGCTGCCATCCTTTTCCCCCTTCTCCCCGTGTAAGCCTCCGACAGAATACTTTACTTACCCTCACCACAGAATACTTAATAGTACAAGCCCTCACTCACAATTATTCTCTTCTCATTTCAGTTGTTCATGAGAAGATATTCATAGTGTTCATGATAGTGGCGTTGCTGCATATGCTGTGTCGAGCTCGCGTGGGCTGCATAGCCAGCGACGTGGTGGAGCCCGTGCGGACCAACAAGCTGGTGTGGACGCTGTTCTACGTGGCCATCGCCGCAACCGTCGGCCTCATCATATTCTTCCTTAGGCACCGCCTGCTGTGTCGCCCCTTAGGTATGTATGTCATGTTGCTTGGTCTAGCATGTAGCTAGACCAAGTTCACATGAAGCCGTTAGAACCCTTCTACGTCACCTACACCACGACATCATTGAGACCCAATCACAGAACGATGGTTTCTAAAATAGTAGTATCTCAATTATCTTTACCTTAGCACAGAATACATAGTACAAACCTTAGATACTTACTTACTCATAGCTCTTAAGTAAAGATAATGCATTATCTTGTCTGTCTTTTGTCTTTCCCAAAGCAAGCGATGCTACCTTGTGGGCGCTGCAGAGACTCAAGTGGAGGAGATAACAAAGTAGGAAAGCTGACCCTTCGAGGCGCAAGCAAGCAAGAGATTTCAATCGGAATCTAGTGCTAAGATGATGAACAAGTCGTTATTAAGTAGTTAAAAAACAATTTGTCTTTTTAAACGTGTACAAATAGGACAAAACATTTTAGGAATCTCTGCTTTTGTTTGATACTAGATTGCCATTGGTGAATTGCGACAAGCAATCACAACGCAACAGAAGCATCCGGGAATTACGCGCTAAGATGACAGAGAGATCTTAACCATCAACCACCACGGAGGAGAGCAGTGTTTGCAGGGCGTATCAGTTACCATTTCCATCCCTTTACGTAATAAATGTACTGTAGGTATATTTAATGTTAACCATGGGCCTCTTATTAATTCCAGCGTTCACCTGGTTCTCAGTCTGCGAGTACATCCTGGCGACCGCCAACATGGCATTCCATGCCCTCATCGTGCGAGACCTGCCCCTACACCACCTGCAGGTGGTCTGCCCCACGCACAGCAAGGCCAACTAGAGCTGCCCTCGATTAAGCTTGTCACTGGGACCTGCGAACCTAGCGACCTTGTAAGTCCGCTGTCTGTTTTTTTGTCAGATCTGATGATCTGATCTGTCAGGTAGTGATGGCACTCGACTTAGTCTTGCCTATGATTTGGTGGGTGGAGATGGTGATTTTAGAGTAACGCTGACGCCACCGCGCGCTGCAGCCAGGTTTGTCTAAACAGCTCGTGTGATCTGTGAAACGAGATTTAGTATCGAGCGTTTCTTTACAATATACTTACAGTAGAGGCTTTCCCAGCGCTGGAGACGAAGTCACGCGCGTTTGAACGGCGTGTCTATTAAACGCAAAATACGCAAGTAAGTAGGTACTAAGTACTTTCTTACTAGTGTAATGGTGACCGCGCGTGTCCGGTGCTGGTCAAAGGCTTGACTCTGAAATCAACCTAATATCATCTTACTGAACAGGGCGTCAATTTCAATGAAAACCTTCTATCTAATGCATTCATTAACCTAAGAATTCCACCTTAATTCCAATAACAGAAAGTTATTTATTTTCTCAAAATATCTACCGAGTGTGTGTGAACATTTTCATTCCTTGAACTACGTCTTCCATCAACCATTCTGAACAATTATTTGTTCCACAACTTTTGAAAATTTGTGGAATTATTTTGCGATCCGCCAGACAAAATGAACAAGCCTTGTGACCGACTTTGAATGAAACTTTGAAATTTTATGCGAATTTCCAAAAGACATAGAGCAATAAATGCTGTTCAAAATTATTGGTAGAAGACGTGATTACTTAAAGGAATGTAAATGTTCACAGATGCATCTTGTATGTTAGATAGGAGGTATTGAGCCTTCGTCGTCTGTTTTCAGATATACATAGGTATTCTGGATGCCAAAAGGCTGTGAGCATCCAAAATCTTTACTTACAGAAGGGCTTAAAGCTCGTCTGCACATTTATCGCAACATGGTTTGTTATGTAAATTATAGTAAGAAATAACCGATACAACTCGATTATTTGTGCCAAAACTGTGTTGTTGTGCCTACTGGAGACGAGACTTTAGACTTAATAATTTAAAGTTTAGATTCGTTTAAGGCGGTACTAGCCCAATGAATGATTTAAATACCTAGAGGCATCGTCGTCATAATAATGTTCTTCCCGGCTGGTAAGGCAAGGTGGTGCCATTGCTATCCCTAATTCATTAAAATTATTTTTGTTTCACCCGAAACGAAAAGTGTTAATAATAATTTTGTCGGTTTGCTAAAGGGTTTCTAATATATAATAAACTCTCTCTTTCTCTCGAGCTCTGGTTGGTATCTTGTACCTAAGTATTAGGAGGAGCAATACGTGCAGCACAGTATAACGTGCCTTTTTCGACGAACAAAAAACAACGAAGCAGTTGACGGAGCCCTAAGCGACAATTTTGGACAAATCTAACTTAGAATCTTATGAGATTGCGCAAGTTCTTGTTGATTAAATCTCGTAAGCCATTTTCAATGCCCTCTAACTTGGAGCAACACGAGTCTTCCATCGGAATGCTGCCCTTTAGGAACCGATATGTAATTTTTGGTAAAAAGCTTTGTAAGTAGTTATTATGAAATCAATTATTGTAAAAAGAAAACTCAACAAAGTGAAACGAGATACACCAAACAAAATAGAGGTAAAATAAAAGTAGTTAGGAAACATGCTTTTCTGCCGGATTTTGAATATTCAGAAGAAAACAGTGTGCTGCATTGCTTTTTGAGTTTTAAGTCTTCCTAGATGTGTTAAGACTTTACATAAAAATAACCATCACAACATTTCATAATTTGCCAATTGTTTGACTCTCTTCTGATAGGCTCTTTGCTTTGATTTAGGTATATTTTGGAGTATCTATATTGTGGTTTAGATTATTATACACTTTAAAAATAGTTACAGAGATGTTAACCACATTCACTAGTTATTATACCTATACACAATGTTTTTTGCTTATTGTAAAAAATAACGACCATCTAAACCAGATGTAACATTCGTTAGGCAGAACCTACTTAACATGTTAAGGCGACGAGTAGGGTGCACTAGAGACGGTGATTTGAAATAAGTTAGCTACTAAACCAAATCTACTTAGACAATTTTGAAGCTTCAGCCTCTCGGTAAACGCTTCTACTGTTTAATAATAATAATAATTTTGCAATCGATCTCGAAAGCATTGCCAACTATAAAATTAACGCCAAAAGTAGCCGCTTTTGACTTTAGGTAATCAATTTTTTTAGATTTGAGTGCAAAAACAGAGCAAAAACTTGTACAAAATAAATAACATGTATTTGGTGTTTGCCAAGAGGCTGAAGCTTCAAAATAATTTAAAATACTTAGATGTGATTCAAAACCTAAACTTTAAATCTTGGCGTCGCATGTATGCCTTGCCCGTCGCCTTTAAGATTAAGTAGTTCAAATTGAATTAAAAACAGGCAGAATAGATTTAATTATCCATTAGTGCTGAGCTGCTAAATCAAGGATTTAGGCTTGGCAATAAGAAATTTTGATCATATTTTAGGGTTTCGTCATCCCAGCTACCTACTACTTTCTTCCAGTCACATAAGCGTTTTCTAGTTCCACTAGGTATAAATGAGTGAACTTGAGAGTAGGCTACAACTGATACCTTCTCGTTATTTTCATTTGATTTGAAAACAACCGAATCTGCTATTGTCTCACATATGCTGATTTTAGGATAAGGAGATGATAATTTACAAATCATAAGACAAATCAGACATTTCCGCCTCCCAAAATTAGCTAACGTATTCGATCTTAACTAGGTCATATTATGCATTTTTAAACGTACCTACTTACCTTTTCTATCTCTTTGGGGACTCACAATCGACACCTTATTTTAGCGGGCAATTCCCGGTTGCATCCAAAGATTTCAGGATTTGGGAAGTCGGGTAACTATTTACTAGGTACAGTTAAAGTATGTCATATCTGCACTTCGTAACCCTTAAATCTTATTCAAGTAAAAATCCAGAGATGCATGCTTGGATTCGAACCGTACGGAAAGCGCGTTTTTAACTTGCTCTTTATCCACTGATCTAACAGCGCATTTCGTCAATCGTATCTACGTAAAGTATCCATTAACCTTTCAATGTGACTAAAATAGCTGGATAGATCTATGTGACACTAAATGGAAGTACAAAATGTGCAAGAACCTTACAGGTTCATCGAAATAAACTACTTACTTAAATGGTTGCGGCCTCGGATCACCCGGCTTTCGGCTTTACTAAAAGAAGAATAAAAACTACTAATTGACATTAGCAAAATACAGTAAATCTAGTTAGTTGTCGAAATCAAATTTATTTTTATCTGTCCAGATATTAGCGAGTTCATTAATAAACAATGAAAGGTCAAGGCTTTTAATCAGATCTAATTCATTTCCGGAAATACAGGGTTATTTTTCAAAATATCAACACTAAAACAACAGCTTTTGTGCTACGACTTTACTTAACTTTACATAGATAAGTAAATGTCAAAAATATCCATTTCTATACAAACTAACAACTGGTTTGAGGTTTTATTTAGTAGACCAGTAAAAATGACCATGGGAGAACCTGCTTCGGAATGAATGGCCCAATCTGGGGATTGGGATGTTTATATAATATACTAGTGGCCCGCCCTCACTTCGCTTCGGGACCGTAATTCAGAAACGAACCAATAGATGGCGCTGTGCTCAATTACATCGCGCAAGCGTTTCGTGTTTTCGGTTTACCTATAAGCCTTGTCGTTGTCTATAGAAGTTATCTCTTTATAAATAGTATACAATATTATGTAGATTGGCAGCGCACTGACTCCACATTGGTATAGCGAGTGTTTATGGGTTGCAGCAATCGCTTGCCATCAGGTGCAGCTAACCCGTTTGCTTCACTGCCGACAATGACTAAAAGTCACAAGAAACGTTGCTAATGTTGCTATTTAAGATGATTTCTATCTAGTCTTGCGAGATTGTTGATGTTTTCCAAATAACCCTGTATAAAATACTGCTTTTGACTGGATACGTTTGGGATAAATTAACTAATAAAAATCGCCAAAATATATTTTTTAACTGCGAGAATATTAGAATTTTTGCTAGTTCGTAGACGGAATTTAATCAATAAATGAAAACTTAAATTCGTATACTTTGCCATTTAACTAGTTTAATAAGTAAAAAATCATAAATAATAGCAAATTTCAAAACACAGAATTTACTTAACTTGATCTCTTTAAATTTTCGTTGATGTCTTTTATACGGATGGAAAAAAATAATTCAAACCACTTTACTTTTTACAAAAAAACGCTATCTAAGAAAAATTTGGAACTGAATTCATAGGTAAATATTTACATTTTTTTATAAGTAATGGTCTCAATTTTGGGCGCCTTTTTATATCTCTCCTGATTTATCGGAATAATCACTAATTGTTGGAGGTAGGTACTTATAAGCCTACCTTTCTCAATGCTGTGGAATACCTCCTTATGCATAGCCTGCCGGGGGGCAGGCGGGTTATGTAGGGCTCTCAGACCGCAGACATACCGACTAAACCCCAATGCTCCCTCGTCGCCAGATTGGGGAAGAGACATGAGTACGGGTGAAAGAACCTTACTGCACGTCACTCCCCAGACAGAGGTAGGTACTTACTTAGTTTATACCTAACCTACCCGTATTTAACAATCAGGAATCCTGGGCAAATGGAATATGAGAAATACGTAGGTATTACTCGTATGTATGTAGCCATATTTCTCTATTTACTTATCTACAAATGAGCATGGGTCTAATCTGAGCATCTCCCCTCAAAAATTTGAGGACATCTTGATTTTGCCCCTCTTTATCCAGCAATAATTCGACAATAGTTAGGAATTGTAATCAAATAAATTATAAGATGCCTAAGTTTACTCTATTAAGTTGTCGTTATGTCGAAGTTAAGTTAAATTAAATTAAAGGAGCTATGTATAATTGTACATTTTTTTTCTTGAAATTAATCCGGTTGTGTATTATAAATAATGCTACTAATATGAGGTTCTAAGTGTTACATTTTTTCCTTAATTAATTAGGTTACATACTTTTAGGGATTTATTTAAGTTCCTGCGTGTTATGGCGTATTATATTATGTAGGTACATAACGGACACCACCCTGTATTGCAAACTACTTATGTATCTACTAATTTAATTTTATAATGCCCAGAATTATTATTAAGAAACTTCTAAGGCGTACCGCCTACAAAACATTATAAATTGAGGAAAAAAATGTAAGTACATTATTGTATTGTATGGAAACCTTTCAATTGTTTAAAGGACCAAGCATTTATTGAGAATCACCATGTTCTATCTACAATGTATTTCAACATATCTTTGTAACGCTAATATTTATCGAATACAAAATTTAGATATCATTCATCAACCGGTTGAAATATTTGGCTAACCCATCAGATTTTCCAAAAAATCAGCTGAACTTGTTTGTAGATCGCTTTCCTTAGTACATCCTATGATTGCTAGCTTTTCGCAGTAGTCTAGAATACTAGATTTATAATAAGTTAGTTTTATTAATATTAAGAAGTATTATTAGTATTCTTCGTTTGTTGAAACATTTTTTGACTTTTATCGTTAGGTACCTATTTTGTTATCGTTATATAAATGTTGTAACTTTACAAAATTGTTATTGCAACCTGAGTGATTATATTGTGTCCTGAGATATTGGAATCAGTGGAACATCATAATATTTATTTATTTGTAAGTAATTACCTTATGCGAAAATTTAATATGCATGAACAATTAATTGAATTTAAAATAAAATGTTTGAATCTTTATGTAAGTACAGAATTTACAAAACTATCATGAATTTGTTGTTATTAGATGTCTTGAAACAAATATTTGGTTTTCTTGCTTGTATTGTAAATACTTTGTTAATACTAAATACTACGCACAAAAAAATAAAATCACAATTTGATTGTATTCCAAATAAAATAGATGTGGTAATGCCTGGTACCTAATTCAATATCTACTTAGATCAACCCTTTCTCTACAAAAATGCTTGTCGTTATTATTATTAGAATATTTTTTGTGACAACGATTTAATGAGGACGAAATGTATTTTTTTTTGTACTAACTAATTTATCTTTATATTACATAATTCATGAATAATAAAAATAAATTATGTTGATAAGTTATTAAGTAGAAATAGGTACTATGTAAGTTGTATTCGAAATTGCCTTACCACCATCGGGTTTTAAAAAATATGTACTTATTAATTATTTTAAAAATAATATGTACTTAATAACTAATAATAATAATCATCAGCGATCCCGATAAAAAGTATTTGTAATTTCCTGACCCAGTGGGCGTGATGAAGTAAAATGTAGTAATTGCAAACTTTGAAAAATATTTTATTTAAAAAATTGCAAGTTATTATTAATAATAGAGATTATGCTGTAATTTTTTAAATATATTTTTCGCATGACAGACAGCCACAAATCATTGTTACTACAACCTATATTTCCTCAATTAAAATTGAACCAAACGGGTTTCAGATTAAGGTGACAATCGATTAAAAAATATATATTTGTATACAAATACATACATATGTGGCTGTTTGTATCCATGCATGTTAAAAATAAACTTTAAAATATATAACTCTTTACTTTTCACTAAAATACCCGATAAAAAAGTTTTATTGTCATTTAACTTACATTATTGTTATTAGATGCTATAAATTACTAGAATAGTTAGTTTCATGACATGACTGAGACACTTCATTTTTATTAATAAAGTGTGGCGTACCTCCCAAAGTAAATACTTACGGTGAAATGAAAGTGTAATTTAACATATTTTATGCACAGATTTTTAATTAATCTGTGATTTACTTAATAAATAAGATAATCATAAATAATGTCTTTATTATTCTGACACAACCTTTAATTTTAGAACCATTATGAGCAGACAGCCACAAATTAAGGTTACCATAATCTGTTAGATTTTCTCAATTGATATTGAAATTGACAATAAACATGTTTGGTTTAAGATTCAGGTAAGCAAAATTATACGAATTGCATAAGTTGCTGTCTGTACCTATAAAATTGACGCATCCATCAAAATAAGAAGAAAAATTGACTTTGCGAGATAGGAAGATTCTAATTCTAATATCATATCTACATGAAACATAAAAAGGTAAATGAAACAGTTGTTATAACTGTGACATTCTGGATATGTAGTAAATTATAAATTTTGTCTTAATACTAATAGTAATTGTCAATTCCCAGAAAGTCATATCAAATTTGTTTAGTAAAAACATATTTGAATACATCAGAAGAAACTATGAAATATCACACCCTCATTCAATAAAATATCGGTTTTTATTTATTTTAGTAAAAAATTAAATAATTTATAGAACACAAAAAAACATTTATATAATTAAAGATAGTGAATTGACTCTGTACAAACATTGCTACAACGCCATCTAGCTGTATAATAAAGAACATCTGAATCTTCACTAGATGTCACTAGGTGTACAGATACACGAAATAGACACGTGTTTTGTCTCTTTCTCACATTAAATATGGCGGAGTTCGGGAGCTAGGGCAGGTATAAACTTTATTTGTGTGAGTGTATACGTACACCAAATTTCACGTTTGACCACTCTGGACACACACACTGATACATAAAACCGGGTGAGCGCGGGGCAAGGGGAGTAACGTCCGTGAAGTTGTGTCAGCATATGCGCAAACGAGGTGCGCATTCGTCGCGTGCGTTGTCGGGATTCTTTGTGCCATTCTTCGCATACCAATAAGAGTATATTCTTAAAATTTACTCTTAAATTGTCATTTTATCAAAATTCGCCCGTTTACTTCATCTTCAAACACCATTATAGGTAAGTGAAAAATACTTTCTAAGTGAATTTCATACATTTAGGCCGAGATTTTGGTGATTTTTATTCGGGAATGTCAACAATGCGATCGCGATCCTGCAATATTTTACATAGTTGTCGTGTTTGCTTCTCCGCGACTTCCGGTCGTTCGGGTGTCGGCATTTCGCGATGTAAACATTATCTAGTTTTGAGATTTGGCCGCATTTAGACGAGCTGTCGGGAATGAAGTGTGCTGAAGGTGCTTTTGTGTTGTTAATTTCGCCTGAGTGTGCTTACTGGGATGGCGCAATTTTCGAAAGACGCGGTATGGTATCGTTCGCCCGCGATACACTTCAGTCGCGTTGGTGGCTGCATGCGATTTGACGTATTCTGCGCGCAGTGATGTCACTTGTCAGCTTATTTTATGAAATGTCAAACGTTTTACATGTAATTCGCGAGTGAATGGTAAACATATTGACAGTGAAATTATATATGAAGTGATATTATTACGCGAGTGACATGGACTGTTATTATTCGAAATTTTATCCGAGGCGTGAGTATTTATTACGAATTATTCAAAACAAACAAACAAATACTTTAAATACTTTGTGCATTCTTAGCATACTTTGTGTTGTTTAGAGAATGAAGTGCCCGATTGCGTGTATATTTATGAAAATATTTTAGGGAAGAAATAATATTCCAATTGATTTTTCTAACATATATTTAATAAAATATTTAAAATACAAGTAAAAAAATATAAAATGTTTTGGATTAATAAATTGAATAAAGACGTTGGTGTTTAAAAATCATAATTATATTTTATAATAATTAATATTAAGATGATTAAATAATTGATTTAATTTGAAATCATTATTTAGATCGTTTATAAATTAATATTTAACTTAAAATAATAATTTATTTTTTACTATATTCTTTCAAAATCGTAGTTTAATTTTATTACTGTCCCAAATACTGGGCCACCGGCTTTTTTTACTGTACAGGTTTATTTTAATGGAAAAAAAATAATAATACTAAAATAAACCCAAAGGATATAAAATTGGATATTGGAATATAACATTTTAAAATTCCAGTAAAATTATTAATGATATTATGCATAATATAATTATTATTGAAAAAAGTAGTTAAAATTAACCAAACATTTTGAAATGGCGATATTTTATGATCGGAAGTTATATAAATTACTTAATTATTATTAAGTATTAGTATTTCAGCTTATAAGTTAAAATATTTTAATAGATATTTGTCTAGAAATTTGTTTTTTTAATATTACTTGTTCGGTATCAATAGGTTAGTCAAAGATATCTAATAGTAATGGAATTGTTGTAATCGAGTCAGTAGTTTTAGAGTTTATCCGTTACATGCATACCTACATAATAATTATATATAATTTTCCTCTTCATAATATCAGTGTAGATGTTCCCAAATCCTGGAACATAGCCCAAGCGTACCCGGGGCTCCGAAGCAATGGTTTTGGACAAAACGGGTATTAACACGCTGAGGCGATGATGATTAGTATACAGATTTCTAACTTTCAGCCAGTATTATTTCACTTAAAATTCTATAACATATGGTTTGTGTTTATTTTTATATTAGAAGTAGGTATATTTTAACAAAACTTTACTCAGCAGTCCCATCATAATCATCATCATTTTAATCCCATCATAGGTAGTAGCAATAACTTGATTTCTACGATGGAGGCCTTTGCCTTGCAGTGGTACAGTAGGCTGGTACTTTACTTTTTTACTCAGCAATATGTACTGCATTGAAATCATAATATTTACTTCAATTAATTTATTTTCATTAACTTATTGCAGCTTTTAATAATTACATCTCTAATATAACCATATTTTTAAAACACCATTCCCGCATTTGTATGTTTCAAAAATGAAGACAACTAACTATATCGCTGATTTTCTATGGTTAATTCAATTGTACCTGTGTCCTAACTATACTAGTATAGTGCAATAATATACAGATCTGCGGAGATCACGAACCGCCTCACTTACAGTATATCTGTCGGACTCTCGAATGGGTGCCAAGAGTTATTTTGGTCAATACGGTTGATGTTTTTATTGCACGTCGCGACGCCGACTCGAGCTGCACGACAAGCAATAAGACGTGTAAACTGCTGACGCTTCGGGCCCTCACGCGGCGTCACATCTAATGGCCGATTCGGAACGATTTATCACGTATTCTGTCTTAGGGAAATTGAATTCAGCGCCATTTGCTTCTCCGTCGACGTTATTACTTTTCTTTATTAAACTCTTCCATTTTTAAACAGAGTTGCTTAATGTACTGTGATGTTAATCCAACAGCGATCTTTCTAATGTTGTCAATAAAATGGCCAGTTACGTTTTACAAACTTTCAGCAAGCTTTTCTACTCGATTCATACTCTTAAGATCGTTTTTCGTTTGAACTGAAATACATTTAACGATTGGCTTTGCAGTATTAATGAACTTGTTTAACGATGTTTTATCCATTACCACGACGTAGGTATATCTACAACTGACCCATGTCATTGTTAATATCTTTACAATTAAGTAACGGTTACTTCTTAAAAGAAATCAATCAATCAATTATAAAACTCCCCGCCTCAAATTCAAATCATGTCTTTCACTGTGATTTACTTACACCACGTATTACCGATTAAAATCTAGGGCATGCTAGACAGGTTTGACTTTGTCAAGTGATTTTGCTTTTGCTTTATGTGTTACCCATATTTGTATTTAAATTAAGTTATTTCCCCTTCATTACAAATCGTGGTCTAAAGTTAATATTGGTTTAAATCTGATGGTGGCATATTCACAAAAGTTACAGCATCTCTAACACGCTTGACTAACTTTTTGTAATAACGGGGTTTATGTTCAATTATAGCTAGAATTTCTATGATAGGCTTTTGTCTAATTAGGACAGATATAGGATGATATTTTCCTTTTTTATTACAAGAATTGTATTTGTCCTATTTTTATTTCACTCAGCAACATTTAAAGCCTTAAATTAAAAATCAAATCAAGTCCGAATCAAGTATAGAAATCCAGATTTCATACAAAATTTGTAGTTGATCATTTTAGCTGACTCCTCAAGCTCAAATTTAACGAAAATTTTAGTGATTTTGACCAAACTTGCATATGCGTGCTTAATTGGGGTGCGCGGTTGATGCTCGCTCCGGATGCTGTAATCGTAGAGCCCTGCCCATTCACTTACACGAACTTGAATCGCTTTAATGCAGCGTTCACCAAAGAGCCAAACATATTGCAACGTTCAGACACGCGATCTTGACTTTTGCTTTTTCGCCAGCAAAATAAAATGCGACAAAGTTTTCGTAGTGTGGTATTTATGATACCATTATGAAACTACGGTCAACATTGCACGAAACTTTCTAGAAACGCATTATTACCCTATCAAATTTAATGGTATGTTATTTCCTCATCTTCGTAGAACTTATTATGTTACGTTTAGGGGATATTTAATTGGCAGCGTTCAAAACATAATGAACATTCATTGTAGTTAGAGTTCCTGTTGTAAAAAGGTCACCAATCCATACATAAATATAACGAATCCCTATTAGAATTTGTCAAGACCTTATTGAGGTAGAAAGCATCCCTTCCCATGTCATTAAGTATATTCTATCTCACACACATAACAGGGAAACCGTAATCCTAACGTGCGGGTATTGAATGACGGCGTCCGACCACCGTGCGCGCGGTTACTCTACCTGCTCTTATTGACCTGCCGAAGGTTCACTGTAATCCCCGAACAACCTCCCTAACCACGAATCAAATTCATTCAGTGGGAGCTGGAAGGTGCCGGCGCGTTAGGAGGCTATTTACGATTTATTGACGCATTAAGATACACCTGACGCGTTACTAGTAGCCGATCCAAGGCCTCTTTCTTTGTTATAACAATAGCATGGATGGTCTAACGGTGTTTTACATTTTTCCGCTTAGTTTCTATTAAAGGATATTAATACTTAATTATAAAAACCTGGTTCACAGATTTTTTTTGCGTCTTTTTATATCTAAATACATTCGAAGTTGAATTGTCGCCACAGGTGTTGTGTTTTATAAATCACCAATGACTTTAATGCCCTCATTTATGTTTATTCATGTTCCAGTGGAGACATGTAGTCTCTTTTTAACATGAAAATTTGCGTCACACCAAACTCAAGCGTCGAAAAAGTTCACGTCACTGGCTGGAGATATGATTGCGGCGAGTGTCCAGTAGCCTCGCTCTATTCTCGGACTCCTATTTGTGGATTACTCTCGTCTGAAACCCTCCGCATTGTCTAGATGAAATCAGCCGTAATATGCATGAGATAAAGCTTAAATCCACTCATAATCACTTACGACATCTGTCCTTCTGAAGTACAGCGGGGATTCGAGCGAAAGGACCCACTCCTTGCCTCTTATTTATCTTAATTTCGCTCTCCAAAGAAGTGACAAATGGGGATTGTAGTTGTGCAAATCGGCGTCAGGCTCACTTTTATAAATTGAAACATAAGTATTACTTTAAATAGTCATAATTAAGTGGTTTTTGAATTTTACAAAAGGTACATTTTAGCACGAATGTCATTACTATTCAGTGAGACAAGATTGATTTGAAACCAGAAGAACCTGTTTTGCTTGACTCATTGTCGTTTGGACAAACTAATGTTCACAATATTACTGAGATAAAGGAGCTATGCTAACAAATATGTTCGATTATGCAGAAACTTGGGCACGAATCCGATAAGAACCACTTCGAAAATTTTCGAAAGGGAATAAAATGCCTTATTCAAGGAAAAAACATCAATTTATGTTTAACAACATTAACGCTGTCTGTAATCCATAAATGTGATTATTTATTTACAAATACGATTACCTACTTCGCTTTTTTTCCCATATCTTGAAATACAGATGCATCCACATCCCATCTAACAGGATTAATAATTTATTTGCATTTTTATATTTCCATATTTTACGATAGTTTCATTTTTGTTTTGTTCAAGTATTTAATATTTTGTTAGCTAATTAAATATATCATCGTTCTTATATTGAAACCCTAATGACCAAGTGATTGAAAATTTAATATTCGTGTTTAGCTATTTTATTATTCTATCTACACTAGATCGGACATGCTAGGTTAGGGAACAATGAATATCATCTGGATCGATTGCGTTTGTGCAGCGCAGGTACCGACTGATATGAAGCGCTTTGAGTTTACTTGTTAAACTATCGCTGGTGGAATTGTTTCCGCCGCGCCCGCACAGTCCGGTCTTGGCGATTTAATTAAACTTGTTATTTGTACGTTTTATTTCGCAATTGGGCCCGTGTTCGCTTTGATTGTCTGTCGGCCTGCGAGAGACTACCTTTTGTCTTGTCTGCGCTTTCATGTTGAGTTCCAAACTAACTGGCCATTCAGTCTGTTACAACAAAATAGTCAAAAGTTACAAACGTTTGTATTCGAACAACGTGAACAGTTTCCCCTCACTCGCGAAATCACTTAACTGTAGGTAATCTTTCACGATGCGAACTCATTTGCTATGCATTATGTGAGTTAGGCGTTTCCTCGGTGTATTCTCGGAAATCGAATGTACGGGTATTTTAGTTAATCGAGCACGGTATATAAAAAATATGATTTGCCTGCCGGCGAAAGAGTATTTCGGCAAGTGCTTCTTGACTATTAAATAGCTAAAGAAATAATATGCTTATTTTAGTTATTTTTGATATGCTGGAGGCTAAAACAATTAGAAACTTAATTATTACTTTTTTTATGAAATATTCTATGAATTAAATTACGTAAGTAAAATGATGAAAATTCCATGTAAAAATGTAATTTAATGGAAACATCGGGTGTCGACGGCAACAATTAGAAGTTTTTGTTTCACTTCATTAACGCTCAGACGAGTCTGATAATGCGCCGTCCCCTCCGGAAAAATGTCGGTGGCTAACTTTTTAACTAACTTAGTTATTGATTTATTGCTTCCATACTACTATTTTGTAATAATTAAAATGTTAATACATTTGATGTGAATTCCAAATTAATAAATATGCGACATCGTCCATAACATTACTTGTAACATAATACTGGAATAATGCTATCCACGGCGTGTCCCAGAACACCTAGTGAAACAGATTTATGTAAGCATTAGTTCTCTATTTATTTCGAAAAAGGACATTAAAAAATATCATACATATGAGTACACATAAGGAACCCATTTAGCGCAATGGACAAGCAAGTGAAAGCCTTAGTTTGAGACCAGGACAATGTAGGTATTTATTTATTGTCTCAATATAATTAATACAATTTTAGATAACCAGGAAAAATATCAGAAAATGGAGTCACCATAAAATGTAAGGTTCAAAATATTGTTATTTAATTTTGGCGCTCATTAATTAAATTAAAACCAGAAATTTTTGAAATTTAAAGAAAGAAAATGCCATTATGTAATATCTGTTCTTTCATACGCATACAGCTAATTATAAAGTGTGCTGTATAAACACTTCGTAATAATTGTGAGCTAATTGCGCGCGCGTCAAGGCTCAACTTGCGTCAGATTTAGGCAAATGAACCTATTATAGACTTTTATAGCTGAAATAAAATTGAGAAAGTACCTAAATGGACTCGTAAATCTTAAACAGTATACGTATAACTGCACCCCGGCTTACATGTGCGATACGGTGTTATTTAAGAAATGGCTTATGCTTAAATTCTAGTTTTAGTAAGTATTCAGAATTTTATTCGGTCTATAAAAGTCAATATTTATTTCCATACACTTTTTTATGATCGTGTTACCCATATAACGTGCTTTCTAAACTTCCTACACGCAAATCCTTCAAATGTAATAAAAATTAGAACGCTCTAAGTAGCTAATGAAATGACAAAACTTCAAAAGGAAATCGTTAATACCAACCAAGAGTTATAGGGACACGGAATAAAAACGGCAGTTACAGCGTTCTTGTTTTTATTAGTCGCAGGGACCAAAAAGGTTATGATATAAATTATTGGATAATTTTCAAAGTTATATTGTAATCGATATTGTACACAAATCAGTCTGTTATTTAACTTATAATAAAATTATCTGTTCCATAAAGCAACGCTTAAGTACCTAATGCAATAATTGTAGCAGCTGCTCGGAGCATTATGCTAAGGCTGAACCTTGTTGGCCGCAACTTCTGTGTATCTTTCCTCTGTACCTATATTTTGTCTATGTGTAATGTGTTGTGGTCTATAAATGTTTTCTACTCAATGCAATGTTGTCTTATACTTTTTTCTTTATTGAGAATAATGAAAACAGATATATTAGATAAGATAATTAACATTGAGAGGAATTATAACTTTATAAAAAACTGAACTTCGTATTCCAAATTCCTTCGTAAATATTTATGGCCACATAATTTTTAAAGGCTTAGTTTTCCGTTAAGTACCTATTTCTCGAGCGGTGATCTGAAGATGGCTATCTAAGGGACAAAAGCAGAAGACTCAAATGGCTTTACACACTCAGCCGATTTAAAGAGCATAATTATGAGAGTTATTTCGATTTATTTCGACTGATCCTAACTCATCAAATTCTTTACAAATCAGTATAAGACATTAAGTTTAGTTATAAACCAGTATTAAATTATAATATTCAATCAATATAAGTAAAAAAACCAAAATAATAAACACAATACATAAAATACATAATAGTTATATGACTTGACAGACAGGTCATTTAGCACAAACGATATCATACTAAACTGAAATGGTGTAAGAAATGATAAATCAATGTTAAGTATTCGAATGAACTCTCAATCGTATTACTTAGCATAGGTTTAGTTTAGCTAGTTGCTATGAAAGCAGATGCCTGTAGCCTTACCATGAGTTTGAAATACTATCCTCGCTATCGAAAACTATCGCTTTGTCTCTTTCATTGAGATGCAGAGCAATAGTTTACGTTATGTCGGTTTTAGATGTCAACTCATGGTAGCGCTACTGTTTTAAAATCGTCGGTAAATTAATTATACATAAACATTTTAACAGATTTCTCTACTGCATTTTAACACTAAAACATACAAAGATCTCAAGCTTACCTACTAAATTGTAACAATAAACATTTTTTGTACACCAGGAAATGTTTGTTGAAAATTTCGTCTCAAAGATTAAACTCGCGTTTATATGCTAGACTTGCTAATGAGCGTCCGTATTAAATATAATTGGTCGTAATATGCCTCCGTTTAAAAATAGGCATTGTGTTCTTAATTTAGCGGGCTATTGAAGGAACTAAAGTGCTTCTGAGAAACATCGCTGCAGCGTAGGTACCATTGTTTAAAAATTGCGAAGTTTGAATTTTTGCCCGAGTTTCTCGTAAATCCAAACTGGACTGTTTTTCACCATTACTATAATTTGTAAAATTACAGGGTTTCGTATCAAAAACGAAAAACTGGAACGACATAATATAATCTTATTTACTAGTGATGTATGTATTTAGATGATAGTTTCTGTTGTTACCTTCGAGCGTGAATCCGAAGTAGAAAAGTAAAAACTAAGGATTTTTATACTTATAAGTATACGATTTTTTTTAAGCTACCGCGGATATACCACGGTAGCTTATTAAAGGTAGCTTATCGTTTCAAAGTAACATCCTAAAAGTGTATCGAATCACTTGTCTATTATGTTGAACTATTCGTGATTACTTATAACTAAATTATTAGAATTGTGAAAGAACAGAATTTATTGATAGATTTAAGAACATAATAAAATAAGTTAAGTAATTTTAGGCAGATAAAATAGCTAAGTAGGACTACAAAAAGCGCTCTATAATTTTCATGAGTTTAGCTGAAATTTTAATATATCACTATTTCTATGAAACTCGATATATTCTAATAATCATTTTAGGCGAAACTTGTGAATACTTTTCAGATAAACAGCAACTAGGGCGGTCCAATTTGGAATGAGGCTTGTTATTCAGTAGTATACTTCAGTCGTGTGAATTGGATCCGATTGGATGAGCATTGGCACCTACATTAAAAGTGCGATGAACTGATAAACGCCACTATGTTTCACAGTTTAGTTCTCTGTAATTAATAAACTTACAGCTTTACGGTTACATTACGTAGATTGCATAAAACGGCACCGCTCTCGCAAGATTGATGTCGCCTGCTCTACGACACAGCGCGGCTGTCGTGCGATAAATTAAACGCAACTTGCATTAGAGCCACCTAATGAAACACACGCCTGTCCTGCTCCGTCCTTAACAAAGATTCCGAGAGTGACAAGGACAAAAACTGCAACAGCCCGAGCCCCGACTACCTTTTTTTATTCCACGACGGGACCGTTAACTGTGACTCTACTCCTTTAATGACAACACTAACGTCTGTCATTTTATTATTATTATTCCTTTTATGAACTGCCAGAATTACTATAACTGACAACTTCATAATCGATACTCGAATAGCCTTATTGAATATTAAAGCCTATAACGTACACTAATAGGGCTACTTATCGAGCAATCACAGTTTAATTGGAGACAATCACGCAGTCTCGAAACCTCGTTATCCACTATGAAAAGAAGTATTTCTTACTTATTTAGGTTAAACATTATATGTAGCAACAAGTATGCGCGTGAAGCGATCTGACCAGATTACTTGGTCGACCATGGCGTATCTGCAATCGGTAAATGGTTACTTTAAGTCTCGATATGCGGAGTATTCCCCGTGGAATGCCACCGTCGCTATGCTGTACTTATATGCGCTTGGCGGACTGAATTTTTTCTTATCGCCGATGCATTTTCTGCGAGTTTTCAATGCGAGCGACACGGCGCGTCCACAGTGACGTTTAGTCGATTTTATTTTTACGCAGTCAATTTTTGTGGCAATTTCTGTGTTGCAAGTTTAGCGCGGTTTTTTCGAATCGAATTGAGTTTTTTTATCGTCGTCTAATTCTCTCCGGGTGTGGATATTAAGCCGGCTGTAATAACCGAGCTTCGTCCCGTCATCCATCAAGCGCGGTGCAATCGTCCCGCTGTCAATCTATTCCGGGACGGTCCGTTTTCGCTAATGATTCCTCGCCGTGAGATCACGCGACATTTACAAAGGCGGATTGTGCCGCCGGTTGTTCTTACAAATCGCTTCTTCATCTCATCTCGGCTGCGAGTCGATTTATCAGATACACTCTGTTGATAACGCGCGTGATATCATCGGCTCGCGTCAAGTTGCGAACGCGCCGCAACCGACAATTATACAAACTTTCTACTTTTCTATTGAATGCCAGGTCCAATTTTGAGATAAAATTGGTAACTCAGGAATGTAATTGGCGGTGGGCGTTTCTCGGTCTTTAACTCTCGGCGGGTTTAGGGATAGATTTCTTACCCTAATTGGCGAAGGGGCTCGGTGGTACCCTTAGTGTCAAATGTGACAGCGACCCGAACGTGTCTCCCGAAATAAAAATCATTATGACGGTTTGTGCGGTTTAAATCGTGTCACAATAGAAATTAAAGGGAGAATAAGAATAATATTATCACTATTCACAAGTAAGCTTTCAATATTTCATTGTATCTTGTTTATATTTAATCCAAAATAGAAACGTTTATTTTCAATGTTCAGTGTTGCCCAATTGAGAAAAATATTTTCCCATTTTCCTGACTTTTATCCAACTAATTATTTTATAAAACAATTATTGCTAACATATTTTCCTAATGTAAGTACCTACGACATATAGTCGACTGAGGGGCATTTCTCGTGCACTCGACATTGTAGTCGAATTAGACAAGTATTTGTATTGACGATAAATTTCATAATTCGACTTCATTGTCGAGTGCTCGCAAAATAAATTATACAAAAAAAAATTTTTGTTATCTTCCATTCATATCAGTTTAATAATATTCTATTTACACCTCATAAAACATTACCTACCCCAAGCCACACAATTATTAATAATTGTGTTTGCCTAAAGGTTGTGACCTCACAACATACACATACCAATGTACCACCGAAATTGTACGTTAAATTTCCATAATACCTAGTGCTTATGTCGTAGTTTTTGTGAACGTATCTATTAGATCTATCTCGCAATAAACTTTACATTACTTGTTCATACCACACCGACCAACATTTTACGACACATTAGAAAACACTATTGAGGCGTCCGATTTATTTCCCGTTTTCGGGGAAACTTCACCTTTACTAGCATCACATTTTGTAATGACAAAAGTGTCAGTACGGTGCGCAGTAGGCTGCGTGAATTTTTTTGTGTCTCATTTTTGACAGAGCTCTAGTATGGAGACTCTCCTTCTATAGAGTTATTATTCTAAGGATAGATTTTTATATACTCGTTCAGATAAAGGAGTCCGGCGAAGTTCTATGTATTTTCAGTCTGCGGTTTAGAGGTCCCGTGCCTAGAAAAAAAATAATGATACTTAAAGAAGAACACTCAACTAAGAAAAAAGGAAATTGTTGCCACTTTTCTAAAGATGGGATTATAAAGGTATAGGACCGACAAAGTATAGTCGTTCAAGGGTCATACATAAGGTTTTCGGCAAATGTCGGAAAATCGTATTTTCTCACAAGTGTCAGTGACTCAGTGTTGATTGACATTTTCCCATAGAAGAAAAAATATCGTACAACGCCCCCCCTGTCAATGTTACTGAGTGGCCTTCAGTAGCGCTACCATGAGTTGACATCGAAAACTGACATAACGTAAACTATTGCTCTGTCTCTTTCAAATGCATCATAATGAAAGAGACAAAGCGATAGTTTTCGGTAGCGAGGATAGTATTTCTGAGTATTTCAAACTTGCACTCGCACTACTAGATTTTGGGCTACTAGCGCACTTGTGACTCAACTGGTGTTGCAGGTGTCTATGGGTGGCGGCAATCGCTTACCATCAGGTGATCTGTCTGCTCGTCTGCTACCAATCGCATAAAAATAAAAAAAAACATGGTAGTGCTACTGATGCTTAACGTACTATAAATGGCACTCGATAAATCGATGAATGATCCTATGAATGATGACTATGAATTTGTTTTTTAAAACAAATTCATAGTCCGTCAGGCGCGCCTACCTTACATGTGCACTCAACGATTATTTATAAGTACATAATGTTGCATGTTTACATCAGCGTTATAAAGGTATGGTAAAACAAACTTCGGATGTGTAGGTATGACGACATTTAATCAATTAAGTACATAACAAATTGTCTAAAAAGGCTGCAGGAGGTACTATATTACCCCGTCGACTTGCAAACCCCATATACCATAATATGCTCATGGTATGCGAACAGCAACCAACTGTTCGCTTACCTGCAACACAATAACATTATTTTTTTCATTAACCTAAAATAGCTTGTCGTCCTTGAATTGCTCTATTTACTACTATGTATGTATAATATGACCTGCTGCCCGAATATCGAGATTTTATTCTAGTCCTTAAAACATATGGGTCAATACTATTAAATGCAGAGAGTATTTCACTATTGGCTTCTTCTTTCCATCGTCTCTGCACTTTCCTCGGATAAACGGTGTCGTCTTTTTCGATCAAGCAAGACGCAAAGAACAATGGACACATCGAAACGGCATTATACTAAATAAACCAAATCACTTGGAAATCAAATCCAGGGAAATGCTGTTGTCTAGGTTGAATCAATAAACTCAAAAGTCCAGAAAATACGCGAAAACGTAAATGAATAGATCACACATTTAAAACAATTTAAAAAGATGTCAAATATCTTAACTATCAAAGTGACATTATGATTGACTCAACGTTTCGTTTTTCCTCTGTGATGTGAGTTTTGTTCACTGAATTGTTTGCAAATTGAAAATAATTTAACTTTTTATTCCATGCTTTCAAAAATATACTTATAATAAGATAAAATAAACATTTTGTTGCTTAGTTTAATTAGTATGTTTCCAAATATGTATGGTGTCGGAAAACATGAAGACTGCTCTCGCCGGTTTTCTTTATCTTATCGATAGAATAGATCAAATTTTAGAAACAGAAGGCGAACGCTCGCTCTGTCCGACGCACATTCCTAGTAACATACGATATTGACAGGTAGTTAATTTAATTGCAGCAGAAAAACCATATTCTTTTTTCCTATTGCATTACACATCAGTCGATCATACAATTTATAGTTTCTAGTGTCTTACACCGCCTTAAAGAAACTTCGGCAAATCAGTCAGCAACCGGTTTTTGACAAGACTGCCTGCATGCCTACCAGCAGCCGAGTTATGGTCGTAAACTCCATCCTCCTAAATTCAGTCTGTATATCTGTGTGCGTGTCAATAGTTAAATGTGGGCATGCAAAGCGCAAGTTCAGTCGGTTTGTTAATTAATTCAATGCCCCCTCCCGTGTCATCGCTCAAAAACTCGCTCAACACGGGGAACAAAGCGCGGTTTATTCGTTTCGCATAAAGCGTTCGTCTGCCGCATCGCGTTCCACGTGAGAGAGTTTATAATTTATTTGCGTCGCAGTTTTCTGGCGACGATTTTCCCACAGGGCGGCGTCTCAAACGAGCCGCGCCCGCCCTTTATGTGGTTTTTTGTGGCGGCGCAAAATGCCCCGGTGGAAAACATTCAGTGATAACTGGCAACAATCGCAGCCGCCCGGATGCTCCCGCCCATTCCGCGCATACCTCGCGCTGGACCTTCGCCGAAGCTTTTTCATCTAGCACCGTCCGCGGCCCGACCGAACGCACTTGAGCCTCGCCGTGACTCGACTTCCAAACGACAACAATTATTCACATTTGTTAATTATTTTTTTATACTCGCACCGCAAAAAGTTTTAAACATAAGCCAATGCATCAACGCGGGATAAGAATTCTGAAATGTAGAGCGTTTTAGGTTGATACTCTCTCAACCTCTTCCAATTTCAATTCAATAGTTAAGTAAGTATACTACCTTCGAACGACCCTACATAAAACCGTGTTTGTAAATTGCACTGACTCCCGAAAAAGTCGATCTGTTATTTACACTTATCATACTTAAGTTTTAGGCATGCTTGTTGTGAAACTTAACCCACTCCTCGGATACATTATTTGCGGTCGTAATTTAAAGATGAGTGGGCGATCGTGGCACTATAAATGTCAGCGATCACGGCGGATAAGGCATAACTTGCAAATGTTTATATTACCCATTGTTGAAATTTTATGCTGCTAAAATAATGCGAAGAACTCACTAAATAAACCAAAAGCAATTAAAATTGGTATTTTCCGTGGTTTATGGCCGATATCGAAAAGTTGCTATGCAGTAACTAGTCGGGATACTTTCACGGAATTGTATAAAATCTAACATTTGCTCTAATACCAAGAACGTTTGTTGTTGGCGGGCCAGTTCATTAGCAGAGGCGCGCTTCACTCCCGCGTATTTCATTGTTCCATTGTTTTATTTGCCTGTCCGGTGCTTACTGAGAGATATACAGCCCCTGCGCACTACGTCGCTTGACACCTGTAACCACCACACCCTATTTTTACGTAACAACACAAACTGAACATTTTATTGCATTGCATACGCAGCCGGAATCGCGGGGTTCATAGGAACGGAACGTTTTCATGCCTCGCTCCAGTGCGACTTTTTATTAACGTCCTATTGTTTCTTAATCGCCGCTCCAGATTTGATATCGCGATAAGTATAAGTTAACTAAGTAAAACGGTAAGGTTGCTGCCGATAGTGTTTCTGGCCGAAAAGCGGCCGTCAGATCCGTGGCCGTATCTGTCGGTACGATCGCGGAACCGCCGCCGACGCCGTGTTGTTGAGCCGAGACGACGATTTTTCAACTCGTAAACCAGATCCAGTGACATGCCACATAAAAAACCAATCGGCTCCTTTATTTAGAATCCGAAATCTAGTTCCATTGATTTGGGAGTAAAAAATGGTCAATTACAAGATGGAAAGTTAATCTTTTGAGCGTGACATTTTTCGTCTTCAACTCGATAATTTGTCTTATCTTTTCAATGTTTTAGACTATTCAACTAAGTGCGACACGGCTGCCGCACAAATCTCACGCTAGACGTATCGTTGTTCCAGTTTGCTGACAATAAATCGTATGTTTAGCGACGCGGTGACTTGTATAATTAACAATAGCGGCATTATACGCGATTTCCAAACTGAGCGTCACAACGGAGATCGTTTGTCACGACGTAAATTGCTATTTATGAGGATTATCTATACTTAAACGGGGTAAATTGTTTTGTGTGTATAGGCTTTGTTGCAAGCCTCTTAACGATTTAGCCTTATTCCTTAGCTAGGCAGTTAAATTCAATAAGACGTAATTTACTTACAGTCAGTCGTGGCAATATCATTAAGATATTATAAGTTGTATTTTCGGATTTGAGACAAAAAGTCTTGTATATTCTTCGAAAAAAAACTTCAGCTTCAAGCATGTAGCTTACCTAAAGATACCTACTTAAACAATGAGATAAAGATGTAGCGAAGGCACCGAGCCGCGAAATGCATTCCCTCTCACAAGACCTCTCACCTCTGGACATTGTTCGGCCGCAAACGGCGGAGCCCGTAAATAAGCCAATGCTATTTAGCTAACAATCGAGCTCCGATGGGCATTTGGTCAGATTCCGGAGCCGGCAGCCGGCAGCCACGTGTGCTCGCCTCCGCATGCCTCCGCCCGAGTATGCAGTATGCAGCAACCTAGCATTTTGGCCCCGGCCCCTCAGAATATACCATGCACAGCACATGACGCAAATAATGCCGGATTATCCGACCCGTGCGAGCCGAATTCAGATTAACTGTACCATTTCACTTAATGTGACTAACGTGCGCTTATTGATAAAATTAATGCGACCGCCGACAATGATACATGATACTAGTATTATCAGTTGAGCTGTGTGATATTCCAAATGTTTGTTATTTATTATTACCTACATGCAAATTTGCTACTACGAATTGTAGAGCTTGATGACGTATAAAATTATTTTGGGTTTCTTAGTACAGGCACTTATGTAGGTATTCTACTGTACAAAATATAGAATTTATTACAACCGCATTTAAATCGTTTTTAGATTTATGAAGTTTTTGAAGTCCAATTATATCCAAGGTTCGATACCTGAAAGCCAGTTTTTAATCGTATAATGATGAGCTTTCATTTTGATGGCCATACTTGTTGTTCTATTAGCTCGCACACATACGAATAAGCCCTTTATATCATTAAATACGTACAAGTATGCACACATCTGTACGTACCCGTGATATTACATTCTGCGGTCTCTCAAATTTGTAATCAGTTGGTTTATTACCAATAATAACATGCCAATTACTAGACTGTATCTAGACACATAAAGGATTTCTGTTTCTTGAGAGACATCGATTTTATGCGACATTGTTATGGGCTTGTTGTAACTTAATTTACTTATACAATATTGTGACAGTAGAATACATATATCTACACCACACCTATGCAGTTGTTACAAAACTAATTTGAATTTCTATAACTTTTGTAAATCTATTAATAAATTTTATCGAACTGTTTCTTTTCAACACGCGATGTGTAGATTTTGAAACTCGGTTCAGTTACTTATATATTATCTCCTTTATTTACACATTTTCTCCCATCTCTATTGTATTGCTTTACGATTGATTTATTTTGTATATAATTTTGTTTAACTGGTGGCTGGGTTTATTGTTTTTATTTATAGTTTTTTGTTGACACACTATTCTGTTCGTTATAGGTAAGTGACAAATGGAAAGTTTACACCGGTGAAAGATACTCAGATGATGCACCCAGCAGGATACTACGCGAACCTCGGTAAGAACTCACGTTGAATCTTTATTCAACATCTTATACATGTCATGCATCTTTATTTAAATCAGGAAACAAACATTTGACTGTTTAATTTAATCCGCTATCATAGAACGTTTTGTAAGTATATCGCATAGTCCATAATATTACGAGTAGCCCAATAGTTGAGGAATATGACGTCCTTCTGTCTTCTATTATAACGTCCCTTACTACAAGGTAAGGTGAAAAGTTTTACCCAAGATTTCTTTCTAGAATATTTTATTAATCACAAGACTCTTATTTTATTGGTTGTGTGTAGGTGATTGAAATGTTTTAAAAAATAATGAATTGCCAGTTATTATCATTGACTGATAGGTTTAAGCTGTTTATACAATTATCTACCATGTATTATTGTCATTTAAATTAACTACAAGCATAATGAATTATGACAGGAAATATGTTTTCACGGAATCTTCAAAATTAGCTATATTTTAGTCAATTTATCTGCTCAGTAGTCCAGATAAAATAAGGAGTTGGTTGAGCTCAGATATCTGGGCACTTATTCAAACTTAATCCATATTAATTAATATTAATGATATTTCTTCGTATTTTTTCGCTCAAAAAGTATTATCAACATAGCCTAACATTAAGATTCTGTTTTGGTTCAAAAACTACCAAAGGATATCTTAGACGTTTTGCCTAAGAGGTATTTCTTTATTTCAAAAATTGTTCTGATTAAAATTCAAACGTCCATTGGACATTGTACAGTAGTGAACTTCTACAGGCTGATGATGATGAAGAATAATGAAGATATTAGACTAAAGGCGACAAACGAGCAAGGGGGTGTTGGTAAGTAAAATCACCGCCCCCATGAACATCTGCGAGATCAGAGAGATCGCTGTTGCGTTGCCGGCCAAAAGGCTTAGTAAAAACTAAGGAGTACAGTATACACTTCTCTTGAAAGTCACTAAGTCTTAGCCATCGGGAAAATAGTGCAGTACTGGGTCGCCAAAAATCAAGATGATGAGGATGGAATGACAACGGTCGTGAATGCGCGTGGCTTGATGTAATTCGGTTGCAGGTAGTAGATCTTAAAATATCATGCCAATTAGGTAATGAACATTTGCCAATTATTTCCGACATATTTCGAATCAAAATATATGAATCGGAAGCCGGACGCATTACAGTAGAATGCCACGAAGGCAAACATAGTGTAGGTGGTAGGACGCTCAATAACACAATACTAACGACTTAAGAAAGGGTGGTGTGTGTCGTTGTCGTTGTTAAATGCATATTTCTCAAGACCGGCTTAGTTGGGCCTCATTAAAAGACAATCTTTGGTGAGACCAACGACCAGCAGTGGAAATTGATTAGTTGATTGATTTATTCCGATGTAAAAACGCTCATAAACGAATGTATTTACCCTGAAAGAAAAATACACTATGTATCTTTAGTTATGGTACGTCAAAACAAACCCTGCTCCATAAGTAGGTACCTATATATTTCCCCAATGCATTCTTATCTTTTCTTATTGTTATTCCTAACTAGTTCTTATCAGCATTTTATCGTTTTCGTGGAACCTTTTGATAGCTGGCTCTATTACGTCATCACCTGGTGTATCGGTACAAAATCACGGTTTGCAAAGTACTTCTAACATTTTTGCGTTTGTTTAATATAGAAAAACTAGGTAATATTCCACTAAGTCAATGCGTCATTCTTGCGTGCGTCTTTATAGTCACTCTCAGGAAATAAGAATGATATATTTAATTATATTAAGCACTTTGTGATGATATAACATTAATATCCAGGAAGGACATGCTGTATGTTACATGCCAGTTTGATATGAAGGTTTCTTTTTAAAATAAAATATCATTCGTTACTTTCATATAATAAAAAATAATTAAAGATGGGAATGACTTAAATAATATTTTGTGCCACTTAAGAATGTTGATACTCCACTCTGACTGTTTTACTTAATTGATTGTAAATAATTTCAGAACAGATCGCTCTTAGCCCAGTAGATAAGAATGTGTGTCTTCGTAATAAATCATTAGTAAATAATCTGAATTATTATGAAGTTTAATTGCGAGCATGCACTTCTAGATTTTTCAAATCTATCTGCATAATTAGTACCCTGAGAAGTTCTCTGAGAACTTATCAGGAGGAAACCTTCTTATTTCAGTGTAACCATCGTTTATCGTTCGTTAATCGGGTTCCCCAGTCGAAGGTGTAAAAAGGTCAGACAGTAGTTGCACCGGGCCCTAATTACGTGACTCACCAAATCATGGTCCAAGCGTACCCGGGGCTGCAAAGCAACATCTTCGGACGCACGGAAGATGCTGTGCTTTGATAAAATAAATTTCAAAAACAGATCGTATTGGAGGATGAGCCAATTTTTTTCCCCCATTATTACTTCAAGGACCTATCCCGCGAGACTGGCCTCAACTTCAGACACTCACGCCCAAGAATATAAATAAGAGATGTGATCGATTTACAAAGGACTTGTTGCTTTGACCTGTTGACTCAGCGTAACCTTTACCGCAGCTGATTGTGGTTTTAAGTACATCTTTTAATTAAACGCAATTATCATCCATTTAGTACCTATGTATTTGTTATACAGCTCCAAAGTCTTTCAATGAATTTATGATCTGCGTATAATATATAAAATGCTGCTAAAAATTTTCTTTTGTACATGGATAGGTCTCAAGTCCGTATGTTTGACTACTATCCGCAGGCAATGGATGTTATGGTCAGGTTGCAAATACTAACATACTCGTAATACAACCTGATTATCTTTAAACAAAAGAGCAGCAACTTAATTTTTGTTATGTCCATCAATCCAAAAAGTTTTAAAGTAACAACAACTCACGACAATTTTCACGAAATCGTAATACACATGCTTCAATTAACATGATATACTATAATTACTTTGACATAAAGATCTACTCGTATATTCTGAGTGAAAATTAATATACCCTAGATATCAGAGTTCGAGGCTTAAGTTGACCTAGTAATCAATAAGTCGTTAGTGGTCTATCCAGTAGTGATTAGGTAAATTAATTGATATTTTTCTTAACTTGCGATAATATACGACTCCGAAAATTATTGGACAACAATGTGTAATAATATTTTCTTTGTTTTCCTTCGCTTCTTCTATTTTATTATCCTATTGATAGAAAAAAAGCCACAAGCCAAACTTTCAAAATCCTTCAGCTTGTATTTGCACGTACCTGGAATTTAATTTGAATCACATTGTCTAAATGACTTAAACTTCTAATTAAGATTCAAAGTCACCGGGGCAGATTCTACTCCATGAAGGTCCCATTCCCTTCTTCCAAGGCATACAAATGTTCGGCAATTCACAACATTGCGCTCTGCTTAATTACTCTCAGTTGTTTGCCAGCCGATTGATTGGCCAATTATACACCGCTAATGCCTCCGATCCTCCGAAACGATTCTGCTAACAGAACTCAAATTAAACACGCCAATGTTTTTTTTTCTTTCTTTCGTATTCGTCTACACGGCCCCATTCCGGTTTTGGCAGTTTATAGAATTCTGTTTGGTCTCTGTTAGGTCGTTTAACAATAACTCCTTTATCTTAATCGCCATCATCTTCGAATTATTGATATTTGAATGCTTGCGAACCGTGAATATTGAATATATTATCTTTATTACCATTTATCTCGATAAGGTTGCATTATGATCGTGTTATAGATAATTAATATCCTTTTCATAGATCTTTATAGTTACTTCGCAATGAAAATAAGGTGCTGTGATACATTCAATAAATCTTGTTATGAGATTTTTTAATGTCCTATGTCTTATTGTGCTATAAATTTATTTGACAAGTGTAAAGGAATCGTTTTCAGAATCAATAAACTAACTTTATCTACTCTTGCTACACATTCATATGACACGCTAGCTTTTATCCTGAAATCAAGCAAGGTAATACAATAAGGAAGGACACTGCACGGACATGTTGAAGTTCTTTGTTAACTTTCAACAATGAAAACTTGTCTTCATATAAGATGGAACATCTTCAAACCTTGTCTTTGACTTGACTGCGGTCTGCTGTCAGACCCGAATCAAATAGATTTTGAGTATGAAAGTTTTGCACCTCTGTCTATAAAGTTGGATTGACAAGTGACTATTACTTTGCTATTTTGATTTTTTGCTTCAATTCTCAATGAAATGAGATGAAAATCAACTATTGCGAACTGGTTAACGAGAATTTGCACGTCATCGTCAATCAAATTACTAGCAACTCAACGTCAATGGCGTCTAAGTACACGTTGTAGTAGCGTGATATTTCCAAACTTTCGATCGGCACATTTGTAGTTTTATTTATGTTTTGTGTCAACAGATGAAATTAATTATTTATTATATCAATACCTATTGTTAAGATACTGCTTACTACATTGTTTTCTGGTATTCACTATAAATAGGCACTCTAGTCAATTTTTAGGTGTCAGTAAGTTTGCCTAGTTGGAACTGTTTGAAGTCGATGTGGAATATTTGGTGCACTTCACTGAAGACGTTGGGTTGACGAGTATCTTGGCGCCAATGCCCAGGTGTGACTCAAGTGTGATTTGCGTAGAGACGACGAGAATATAAATAGCTTCCAATTTGAATACATTATCTAATCGACCAACTCTATTACTATTTGTTCCGTGGGACTTTTATTATTTTGGTGTTCTTCTGGCCATAAATCATTTGGAATAGGAATTGTTTTCTCATTGTTCACTATTTATCGATTTTGCTCTTTTATGCACGTAGGTCGTATATTAATGTTATGTTAACTCGATTGCTTTGTAGTATCACGATTGTGTTAATGTCTAACTTATTGTTTAAAATTTAGTTCGCTCGGGGCATATCGAATGCAAAGCTCCACACACAAGCGGAGGGTGCCGCCGGCGCACACGCGCTCTCCACGTTAGAAACGTCCAGTTTATCGCTAAGAATAACCATAAAAGTATGATTTATAAACGTCGCCTCACCATCGGTTCGTATCATAAAACCGACTGCTTTGTGCCATGTGCGGCTAAATCGCGAAGTTCCTATTGAATGTGGTTTATTTCAGCATAAGGCTTCCACCTATATTTGTTACTAAGACCAATACGCCCATTGGCGGCAATACCATTAGCTCTAAAGGCCTATTTATTGAAACTTCAAATAATCTAAGGAAGGCTCTCAATGAAGTCAAAAGGAAACCAAAGCGGTAGTTCATTCAACCGTTGATGTAGTGTTTGCGGGTGTCTTGACATTTATCTGACAGTGAACCCGAGTGCTTTGACGAGCGATAATAATGAAGAGCCGGGAAGTCGCGCTGCACGGCGAGTGCAGTGCGAAGCGATCGGACGCCTCCACAGCGCGCTCGCCCCGCCCACGCGCTCTCGCTCTCCCGCCCAGCGCGCGAACGAGACGAAAACACTCCCTCCGCCGAAGCCTCCACGCCGTACTGTTTCTAAGAAAAGCCAACTGTTATTATCCGACGCGGATTGTTCTCGACCTCTCGCCGCTTCATTTGGCCGATCTCATGAATGAATCGCGGAGCCCGCAGGTGCGCGCCCCCCGGCGGTGTGTATCGCCGATTACCTTCTAAATTCGATAGATGCAATTTCCAGCACGCCACGCGGTAATTTTCAGTGGCCGGTGCTGTCACGCTCTCTGCCGATTTCTGGCTGCGCAGGAAGTGGTCGTTCGGGGGCACTTTCGCCTTATTTTGATAGCCGCGATCACCTCGCCGCCTACTCTTTCGCGTATGGATAAATGCCCGGCGGGGCAGCCATCAATCAGGCATCTATTGGCACCGGCACACGCGATAATTTCAGCGTGTGTGTGAAGATATATCAACCGCTGCCAACGGTTAGATAATCAAATCACAACGGCAATTAATAAAAATTTCACAAACGGAACGGAAATACATAGATGTACCTAGGCAAATATATTTTCGTTTATGTGAATGCATGAGATGATTGGCATCATTAACACACTGACAAGTTTCAATCAATAAGACAATGCATGAGACTAAATGGAATGATATAGAAGCGGCGAAAGTATAACAAATGGAACATCCTTCTCTTCGTGTTGTTGAATTGATTTCTATAGAAAATAAATCTGATGGATGTAGTTAAAAGAATCTGAAAGATTTCAGAACTTCTTTTAAAACATGACAGTAAATACATTTTCAATATTCACTGTTCCGTAGAGTATGGAGTACGACATAAGGATACTAACAGACTTGGCACGGGCGAGGCAATAAACAAGAAATGATTTATAAATAATGTAGGCGCACGTACGCTAACAGATAATACACCTCCCTGTGTACACGTGGCTTGATAAGGAATTTAACGCTAGCGAAAATCACTGTTGACAATGCTGATACTTATATGAAATCAAAAACAGTAATATACAAGATCATTTAATTTCTTGTCAACGTTTATTCATTCATTAATCTATTTGCTTTGTACTTAGGTCGTTGCTAGATTAATTTCCTACCCAGAATCAGATATGTAGTTGTATTTACTTTGAACTTTTCCCTGTCTTTGTCTTCCGAGTTCCGTTTGTCTTAACCTAACCATAATTGGAAATATTTATTTTCTGCTGATGAAAAAAGTAATGAGAAAACAATACATAAGTAATATCTTACTCTTTCTTTCGTTTCCGTTGTAACTTCAATAGAAGTAATAATATCGATGAGGCTCAATCACTTACATCGTATGAATGGGAATAGATTATGGTAATTAGGTTTCATTGTGCAACACGTCAGATTGAGTCACTTTTATTTGGTTATATAAGAAGTTTAACCTTAACATTGTTATTCTAATATACGTATCTAACTGCGAATTGTTTTATAGCCTTACATATTGAATATCTTTATTTAAAATATTTCCATTGCTGTTGTCCAGTGCGTTTTGTAAACAAGTCGTCGTCCACTTGTAAACTCCAAGGTTATATTTACTTTTTCTTATCGACGTCATACACTACACGTTTCGTGTTAGTCACACTCATTCACCTATGAGCTAGCCGTGAGACGATTTGCTGCCGTCTGATAAGAAATTAATTACTTACATACAGCCAGCCGATAAGGAGTGAAAGCAGCGATCATCGCGGCTGCTGCCAGCTAGTTTAGACTCACAAATCGAGAAATGTTGCAGCAATTGACAGTTGGCTAAGTGGAATCTTAGTATATGGAGAGCAGACTATAAACGGTCTAATATAGAAGCAGTTCATTCGAGATAAGTGCATAAGATTTGGTTTCAAATCAAATAGAAGTTCCTTTACGTATTTAGATTAGCAATGAATATTAATAGATTTAAAAAAAAATGCAAACATAACATGAACAGTTATTAAAAAATGTGGCACATGCCTTTGCAGCCAATCACTTTAATCATCAAAAACTAAATTAAGATTAAAGAGAAATCCAAATTGCATTGGCCAGATCCAATCAAATCAGCGATTCAGCGGCTACGTTTATTTAAGAAAATTACATTCATCAAGTAAAGCTAAAATGCATTCACAAAGTAACGACCAAAGAAAGTGATTAGAGATTGAATTCACTTTTTATTATGAAATCTTGCGCAACACCCGATACAGATTAACGCACCCATAAAATCGATTTGTATCAAATCTCCCAGTACTTCCAGACTGACTATTATTACAAGCTCGATATAGCCTGCGCGGGAGTGGTGTTTAGGCGTGTTGGCTAGTGTTGCTGCCAGTATCCACTGTCGATACTATTGTTCTTCTGCCTTGAAAATTTTTATGACTATTTTTCACCGCACCTTTGCACTTTGGCATTGCAATAAAAAGGTGCACCTTGTCATTATTACCTTTGCAAAAGTAAAGCAAAATTACTCGTAGGTACATCTTAATAGTCAAAAGGTGTAATACCATCGAGAGAGTATGACAGTTATGTAAGGTTTTAAAAATCCTACTTTACGCATTTTTACCCTAATTTTTTTCCTTGTCAGTAACAACAGAAAAAAATATTTCAATTCTAATGCATTTATCAAATGTAAGATCCTAAAGGCAAGAATAAAATACTTGAATGTATGAAGCATAATCGTGTTAGTATAAAAAATACCTACACTTTAGTAGGTTTGATGTTGCAATAAGTGAAAAGAAACTCATAAATAGTTAGAAGATCGAAAAATTGAGTCAATTTTCATCAACTCAATTTTTTTTTTTCGAGATCAACCGATCGATTTATAAATTTATACGAATGAATGACTTTTAAATATCGATACAGTATCGATATTTGATCATCCAACCCCATCGAGTTAAGGCTATGATTGGCGCCGTTTCGGTGGTGGAAGCGGTCGAACCGGTCAGCGCTGTCGTAACAGTAGCCTTACGATTGTGGCCCACGATAAAATTATGCCTTGTTCCGTTTTATATAGGCCGGGACCACCTTTTATCGGCTTAAAATAGATTAATAGGCTTTCATTACCACTTCAGAATCTATTTTATAGAAGGAATTATATTTTAGGGAGTATTTATTGTAAATTGTAATGACGGAGATAAAGTCTTTCCAGATTGGGCTTCTAAAATCGGTAATTTTCTAAAATATCCATTACGTTTTAAGTCTATCTTGTAGATAGTATTAGATTGTTAACGATTTACAATTAAATTTCCGCCTTTTTTACTAGATATCTTTATACTGAATATAATTATCTTCTGTACCTTTAATATGATCAACATTTGCAAAAATAATGTAAGGATATAAAATCATTACCAACCTCCTGCTAGTTGCAAATGTTTCCATGACTAGCTATGTGAAAATAAAATGCTTATTTTTTAAGTACCTACTTTACACTCAATAGTAGATAATAACAGTTATGCCTATTTGTCGGATGGTTTTCCAAAGTATCCGCCATGTAAATAACTAAGATAAGACAGTAATAAATTTGAAAAAACCGAGACTAAACGCAATGAAATCTAACAAGTTAGTATTTAGTGCTTGACATCTATTGCAACATCTAATTCTAACTACAATATCTATCTATACTTTTATTGAAGTTAATTCTCAACGACAATGTCTAGATGTAAGCCGAAAAAACGAAATACTTGTTTGCCGAAAGGAATCGACACTCACCGCCATCTATTGATCAAGTTTAAAACTAATAAAATATAGAATCCGAAACAAAGTGAGGGTGGGTGACTAACACATGTATTTGTGTAATCCATGGCAAAGCTCTTATAATGTACATATAAGAAAGTCTTAGGTATGAACAAAACATAAGAAAATTGGCTCTATCAATACGATATAGTGTTATTATTAATAATCTATAATTAACAGTTAGTAACTAAATCGTCGGTCATTACAAATTTATGACTTCGAAGTAATGTTAGACTTAAAAACTAATTAGCGGTTGTAAGGAGCTAGTCGTAAAAGTAAGCAATTCTAATACGACATACAAGTTTACTAATATTATAAGAAACTTAAAAGCATTTAATTTAGATTATGATTGCATGTATCAGTATGGAATATCATTCCATTAACCACTCACTTTTGATCAAACGATTCACTTTATAAAACTAGATAGAGGCTAGGTACAGTCAACCACACATTAGGTTACCACAATCTGTCAAATTTCCTCAATTGATATTCAACCTAATTTATTTGACAGTAAGATGAGAGTCGATTGAAGAAATTTAACAGTTTTGTATACTTTGATGCGTGGCTGGACGTACTTAATAACGATGAATGAAATGTTTTTGTCAGATTTTTAATAACAAATGCATTTTCCTATTTTGAATATTGATACACTTTACAAAGTTTACTAATAAAAATGTTACACAATTTTATACTCAGACAAAAAAAAAGAGCTCCAAAATTGTTCACACCCAGACAAAAAAAAAATCTTCATTAAGTGCACTTTTTAAAAATATCTTCTTACTTATTCTAAAATAATGCTTTAATTTTTGCCGGTGTGTCTCCCGGATCATATCTTATGCAAGGCAACCGAGAACAAAGGCTCAAATAGGTACATAAGTACAATACAACCATTGACACGTCAGTTGTCGATCAAATTGCGATGTAGAGACGCTAATTACGCATTGATACTATAATATTGTTAGAAAGTGATTTATTGCGTAGGAGCGCAATTTGTAAGGAGAAAACGTGGACACTTACCGTAGCTAATGTAACTCTATCTAGTTGTTTTAGCGCGGATTTATTCTGACAATTCGTAAGGTAAGGCTCTGGCGGCTATATGAGACAGTCCGATGGTTGACTCTACATTTTCTGAATTATCAAATTTTTATAATACTAGGTAGAGTTTTTTGCAATGCAATGCAATGAGAAGTCAATAATCAATAAAAAAATACGAGTTTGATAAATATAATCATTTAATTATGAATATTACCTTATTGTTTTGATATTCCAACCAAAACAAATTAATGTTACCTATAAGTAGATACATTGTTTACAAACGTCTAGTGTTAGACTAAGTAGAGAAAAACCATTAAACTAAGTAGTTTGACTTCAGAGTGCATTGTATAGTTTCCAAATTAGAACAACTTGGATCTTTTATTGAACGCGCGTGAGACTCTACTTGGGTGCAAAGGTATACATTGCTCAGTTCGTTAGCACTTTTAATTTATTGTAACGAGAAATCCATAACACTGCCAGTAATTTTTCCTCACGGTTTTAGTACTGCAAAAACAAAACACGGAATGTGAAATTGTGTTCCCACATTAGGATACCTTAGCCCATTGTGGTTGCGCTTTTCTGCCGTTTGCTCTATTTCATACTCACGGTGAACCTAAAAAATGTGTTTTATATAACCTTCCCATTTTAATTGGCCAAGCGGCAGAAATTATTGGAATACTTACTAAATGAAAAATAAGTTAAATAACCGTGAGACACGTTATTAACGTTCTAGGTGGTGGGATATTTTTCCTTGGATCTACATACACTTGTATCCGCATGATAACTTTTACTTGTATTTATGGCTTATATCATTATAGTTTCAAGTTTACTTCTATTCTATACGCAAAGACTTGTGGCAGTGTGTGCAACAATTTTGTGTGCAATTTATTCAAATTTGTCTGAAGTTCACTATTATGAAAAACCCACGATAATCCTTAGGTGGTACTGACAAAAAAAAATGCTTCAGATTAAAGTGCTCATTTGTTGGTTACCTCTAGCATAAAGAAAACATTTCTATTGCAAAGTTTTGAACCTATTACGCAAAGACAGGACTGAAGAAATTATTGCCTCAAACTCAATGTACAGACCTAAACCTTCCCAAAAACAAGACAGAAAAGCAAGAATAGTTTCGACAACACCGCTCCCAAAAGCAAGACAGAGAAGCGAGAAGAGTGACGCAGCCGGGTTCATCTTGTGATTGAAAACTAAATGTTACCAAAACAGTTGGTCGATTATACATGCATACATATAAATTATCCTCATAATGCTCGTATGGCGGCACGGTAGAAGCATCTAAAACATCCCTCAGACTAATAGTAAGACAAACTCACTGATTTCTACCTCAAGAGTACCTACTTCAGGAAGTCACTGGAAATCCATATACCTACTGTGCCTGTAGTCTCCGGGAACTGTTTACCAACAAACCAGTCGTTCAATGCTAGCAGCTTATGTAACGTGTCAAACAAAATCATTTCTTATGAATAAAAGATCACACGAGATTCGAGTAAGTCAAACGTCACGCGCTAGATGTGGAGTTAATGCTATGTCTACTGTAGCTACTATATTTAGTGTTTACTTAATCCCTTACGACACACCCATTACCTTTTTGTACTCGTAACGCGGATCATAGAATAGAATTTCAGTAAGAGGAATAACAATGCTGGACGAATTTAGATATGGCAATCAATCTGAACGTGAGTGCAGTCAAGTGCACATTTCCGTACCCCTCTAGTCCGATGGGATAGAAACTTTACATTTTCTTAAGCATAAAGAGTTTCACGTATTTACCGAACTTTAAGGTGAAGACTTTGAACAACAGACTTCAAGAATTACGAGACAAAATCCAGGCCCTGATCAACCTGAGAACCCAAGGTATTAATCCGCTAGCCGTTGCAATAAGCCACACTAAACCCTGAACCCCTAGCTGTGCCTAAGTGCATCTCTCGATCTACTCAAACGTGCTACCGATATTTGCAATAATAATATGTAGCATGCATTTTCGTCTTTTCCGCAAAACACTAGTCACTCAAGTCAAGGCCCCATGTCTGCACCGAATTTAAAAGGAAAATTTCAATCGCACTCCAGTCTTGTTCTGCAATTGGCCTCGCTTAGTCTGGCAAAAGTAATTAATAAAAAATAATTTGCAATTTTATTATAAGAGGCTTTGCTTAAAATAAGACACACTATGTAAGGCACACGTCTGTGCTTATTATTTATAAGACCTTATCATTGGTTACTCTCATTTTAATCTATCAAGTGTATTACAGTAGTCTTGATAATAATGCGTCATCGATAAGATACACAACTGAAATCCGATACCTATCTGTCCCTACATTAGACTATGATGCATTTAAATGCAGTAAAAAAGTAAGGGACTTCTTTTTGATTGTATATAAGAAGTGATCACCAGTGCACCTTATTAAATGGAACAGGAACTGGCCGATAAATCACAAACCGTGTGCCGATTAATTAAGAGCTGTTAATTACAAAGCTATTACTGCACCACTCCTGCGACGGTTCGGCTCGGCGTATAATTTCGAGATGAAGACGCGCGTTTTCTCTGTGTCGACAAAAACGCGTAATGATTCACCGGCCCGCGATCGTTTCCATCGGCTCGGAAAATTCCTGTAATCGCGGACTTTCGCGGTGCGTTCTGCGCATCGCCTCGCGCACACGCGACACTCGTGCGCAGATACGATGCTGTCTTCCTAGGGGCCATTGCATCAATATATTTAGAGTTACCACGTCTAATAATTTAATCAGCTTGTTAGATAATGCTGTACTTATTGAAATTGAAATGTCAATAAACGCCGGTCGTAGCCTTGAAAGCAGAATACTATAATATCTGTCATACACCTGTATAATATAATATTATAGATTTTATTCTGGAAATAAGTATGGTATCAGTAACATTTTCTAGAAAAAAGAAAGTAAAGATCAAGACGTTTAGCTATTTCTATGAGTAGTATCACTTTATCTCCATGTTTGCTGTAGCAAAACAGACTTAAAATAATATTGTAGTTTACGAGTGTGTTACGTTTTTCTATAAATTTATTATACTATAGACTTCAAGATTTTACCTGTTCTTTATATTTAGATATCATTATTAACTTTAAATGATAAACGAAAAAAATCCTGCAGTAACGACGAAAATTCTTGCAATTACTTTGATGACGAAATCATTTCTCGTCTAAGATTACAACATTGTCATGAAAAAGCTGCATCTTTTCATTAGGGCAATATAAGTATTTGACAGAATTCGTTCAATGTTTACGTTACTTCAATCAATGCACCAACTGTGTTAACCAACACAATGTACTGGGCAGAATTGTGACTAGACAATGCCTATCAAATCGCTAGCAGTTTCTAAGAAATCTTTGCACAGCGAGTGACTAAACATTTGGCTCATTTACATAAGCAATGAAATAAAAATAAACTTCTTGTTCTGCAACAGATTAACTATTTACTTAAATCACTAGGTTGTTGAGACCTAACTTACGTAACTTGAGTGGCAATTACCGGCATAATTTCAACCATCACAAAGTAACGACTACAAAGACCTGACTGTAGTTCGACTTTCGTTAGAAGCAAGCATAGAATGTTGTTAAGTTATGTTTTATCATTCTCAGATAAGACCCCGAAGTGGTGGTGACATCACCACGTCACAGACCGCGTCTAAAGACACTATTCAGTAGGCTTTACCTGATAAGATAAACGCTAATTTGCTGATTTTTAAAAACTGATACGAATTGCTTCATTTTCTTCCTTATGTAGTTTTGGTTGTGATGGTCCACGAATTTAAAAAGATGCTCGGAACTCCCTGACCGTTGCGCCACATAATACTTAATTACCGACTTGTCAAAAAAAAGGAACGGTGATCTACGACTTCCCCAAAAATTGGTGGACGCCAGTAGATAAGAACGCCTCAAGTCGAGTGAAGTCTACTTGACACAGGAGCATATCGGATCGAAACTCGAAATCATAAACCGGTTTTCTGAAGTCCACCGTCCTCGTCCGACGCCGGGAGCTGCGTATACTCTGTCTCTGTCAGTGAGTCACCGTTTCTACGTATCAGGCAGGCAGGCCGCTCTACCACAGCTCTACGCACTTCATGGCCACTCGTTCGGCTCCGTCACGCTTTGTCTGCAATGACTGGACGTTTAATGCGACAATATATTAATGTCCAAAGTAATAAGCAAATAGATTTCTTGTAATAAAAACGATTGCTTTTGAACACAATTTCGAAACGAACGAAGGTTTCGTCGATTGTATCTCATTCATTGGTGCTGATACATAATTATGTGTAATTCAATGTGCTGTGTAATTATTTGTTGCCGTAATTCACCAATTTCACGTACCTAATTGTGTCAATTTGAGCAACTTTATGCGTCATGTAATAAAATTAATCACAACTTTATTGAGACTCGCATTTTAATTGCACGTCTATTCATACGAGTATGAGTGGAATATTAAAAACGGAAGATTTTAAATTTTTGGAAATAATTGAAAATTAAATTGCAACAATATTTAAAATGTTACTTCCAGGTGAAAGGACATTTAGATTGTCAACGCGTTGTCGAGATTAAGCGAAATATTTACAGCTCTTTAAACGTCCATTTGCCATTTAACATGTTCTCGTATAAACACTCAGAAATCCTCGATTCGGGTTTTAATTTTAAAACTCGTATGTTAACTGTTCACATCGAATCGTGTGACAAGTATAATAAAGTTGGAAGCGCCGTAAACATTGAAGATGAACAGGGACATTCGTCCGTTAGGAGTTGCAGAGCGGGCCCGTTGTTGTGGCGCGCCGAGGGATTACGGTGTATGATTCATTTGTTTTATTTATTGATGTAACAAATGGCGCCAAACGAGGTACACGCTCGGAGGTGTAGAAAGAGAAAGGGAACTTATTCAAAAGTAGGTAATGTTTTTGCCGGTCTGTGTGCGCGTGCGCCTGCGTGTGTGCGGCGCGTGATTCATCGGCGCGTGGGCCGAGCTTATTGTGCGCGCTCTTCTATCTATTCACACTAGATAACTTTGACTTTTCCTTTTGGCTTAATCATCTTCACTGTGTGTTTTTTATTTTAATCCTGCGATTTCGTTTTCGTTCAATTGAAATCGAAAAAATAAGCGATCAATTTCATTTTATTCACAACAATCCGTCTGTTCAATTGCATTGTGTAAACACAAAGTTTGATTCTTGTAGGGGGCATCTGTTGGAAGTGCGCAAAAGTCGGTTGTCGCAAGATCTGAAGCAGGCGTTCATTAAGACTTCATTGTTGTATCTCGTAAAGTGTTATTTACCTTTCACCGTGTCGCCCGTTGTCTAAACCGTCTTTTGTATCGAAACAGATCCTTCCAACTTTGTGTACAGAGGTGTTCTCCAAGTTTTATTCTCCGATTGTTTCATTTTAAAGTGTTTTGCTTCTTTATTCCACTCCTCAGGTATTTTGTTGTTGTTATAGTTAAGTTTAGAAATCGTCTTTCTAAAAACCTGTTAAATTGAAAGGCGTTGTATGTTAATTTTCTGTCACAAAATTTAAAATATTGTCGTATGGGTTGCACAAATACAACAACATATTCTAGGCCTTAACTCGCTGTATAAGGAAACGGGTGAAGAAGGCTAGATATTTTGAAACTAACTATTCCAACTACGAGGATTTCGTTTTGTAATGTGGTTTTGTGATTAAGGTGATTTCAAACTAAAGTTCTGAGCTCTTCCTCACCATTAAGGTTACCAGGTTCACCTTCATCGTTTATCAATCAACTATTCCAGAAGCAAATGCTCCATGAGCTTCTAAGCCCTCGCAATAAATGAAACGTGTACAAATGTATAGCGAAAGTTCAATAAGTTTACTTGAACCTGCAATGGTGTCAACTCATATTATTAGTCGATGACCTTTTATGCGTCGATGCTCGATACACTGGAGGCGGGTGCTGAGCGCGGTGTCGCAAACGCGCGCATTGTGCGCGAGGGCTGCACCAGGATTGATCAATTCAAAAAGCATAACTTAAAATTCTGTTACATTAGAAAAGTCTGAAATCATTCTCTCTATTTCAATATTTTCAGTGATTTACCTCTCATCTAGTAGCGAATTTACACATATTCCGGTGTCTTCCATATCCTGCCATTTTCAGTAGCAACGGATATGTTGCTACTGAAAATGGCTCGAGCCACTTTGACCTTACATTCTTCCCGTACTGCGCTTCAACGTTAATTGTATGTATCACATAACAGCGATTTTATTTAAATTTTAATCGACTTCATATCTACTCTACTAATACTTACGATTACGATTACGAGCTTTGTTTAATAAGTAACACTAGGTCTCCATCCAGTGCTCTGCCTGAAGTGTTTTCCAAGTGATCTTGATGAAATGCTACCAATACGAGATTTTATGGACTGACTTTTTTAAGCAGTCCTCTGGTTTTGGTCTGAGTCATACCCACTAAAATACGGGGGTGCTTCCTTCTACACCCGCGTGGGGTGAACGCACCCGACTGAAGAGCCTCATCTTCATGTCCATCCCCAGGCGGAGGCCCGCTTACAAAGGAGTCCCCTCACAACTCCCCACATAGCTTGGAGGAACTTAATCCTAGTTATAAAAGCTTTATAATGCAGCTATGTCGAGGTTTGATAACCCTAGACGAGTGCGCGCGCGCGGGCTTTCTCACCGTGGCATTGTGCGCGAGTGAACGGCGCAGTCTATGCTAATAAAAACGTTTAGTTTGCATTGCTGTGTGAATTTATTCTACATGATATTCATGTTAATGTTTTGTATAATTTGTAAATTAATCTTTGAGCGCTATTGTTCTTTATCTAGTAGTTAACAATTTGTTCTAGCAAAATTGGGTGTAGATGCTTTTTGGTGTTATTTGTTTGTTTGTTTTCATACTCTTGCTCTTGAAGCAAATTATTTTCACTACTTACCTCTTATACTATTGAAAACAACTGATTCAATAATGAAGTGTCTTAACAGACACTCATCGTAGACTGGAAATTGGATGATCTATCTCTACTCTGCTATAATATAAAAATCAAATCAAAGATCACAAAATCCCGGCGATGGTTGATCTCCCCCGTCTGGTAGCGGGTCAAAATATTAATTTATATCACGTCCCCACGCATAAACACCTGTCGTAAACGCCGCCCATAAAACTATTCGCGCCGTGACGTAACAAAAGTGCAGCGGGCATTAGTCGCTTGCAATGGGTCAACATCCCGGTGAGCGGGACACGCTCCCTGCCCGCCGCAGTAGCCGCCAATCGATACAATTTATGCTTAAATACGCTTCTAGAAACACTTATTTACTTCATGTTCCGATCTTGTTCTTCTTCTTATCGAATGGCGATAAATTATATTTTTCCAGTCCAATACTCCGCCACACGGACTGCACTGAAAAGTGTAACTGGCGAGTTTTTAGCTGGATCTTGGATTGTCAGAATCAACTTTCCGATTTCAGTAGTAGAATCGCATTATTACTAAATGTAAAATTTTTTTTTTAGTTTATTTAATGTATTGACATGCAAATAAATTGTTCTAAATATTTTTAATGTATGACGATTGGTAAGTGCTGCGCAAAAGCCTATGCAAATAAAGTGCACTTTGACTTTAACTTTTTGAAGCCTGTACGACTGAATAAGTGCAGCTACGCACAGAGCAAGTTAAGAGATGGTCCATGGCTACAGCCCACGCAGACAGACGATTGAATGCCGATTTTGTTGTTTCTTAAAGAAAGCAAGCGTTTGCTAATCTTACCACCGCTCAAAGTTGTATCAAACCAGGACCAGTTGCAATTCATTTCTGAAGTAAGGATAATGTGCAGACTCATTTATTTAAAGATTCAATCATAATACTTGCGAAGTTAAGAAACTAGTATCGCAAGCGGAAACAGAGACTATATTTCATATTGGCTCGATTCCTATCAATGAATTCACTCTTTTATATTGATCAGAATTTAACAGGGTTGAAATATACATCAATTCGTTATTATTCCTTATTTCAAAAATTGTGTGTGTCATAAATGACGTGATGATAGCGATAAAATGATGATTCTTATCAGCAGGAAAACTTTTCTTCGGGAAAGATAAGTAATGGGTATAATCTAACCATTTAGAAATAAGACCTATACCTTGATGGTACAATTATTTATGCTGAACTTTCGTCTACAAGAAATGGAGGTATTTTCCTAAAGTGGACCGAAACATGTAGGCTGATAAGATTAATATGTACCTAGCTTCGTGGCTGAGATGAACATATAAACGTCATATCTCTTTGCCAAGTACATATTACATGAATTTAGTTACCGTAGTAAATCTTACAAGATAAGTAGGTATTTCAATTACGACTAATTTGTATGAGATTTCATTAAGTACGTACCAACCGACTGTATTGTATAGGTTCAAAAGTCATTCAACTTCTCAGTTATTTGGCTCTTATTTTTTTATTGAGCCTAAATTTTGTTGTTGACTGACAAAAAGCCAGAGAATATACCTGTCGCATCCAAATGCAGGTGACACACGGCGCTTAGAAAAGGGAGGAAAACTCGGATTCGGTCGTGACGTCCGAATCGTTTTAGGCCCTTTAGGTACGATACTAATGTGGGGTCACTGGTTATAATCTAACCTAATCTATTTTCAAAAAACTAACATCGTTTGAATATTTTTTTAACTGCACTTTGTTATTTTCCGAAAGTTGATCAACTTCTACTTGAAGATTCCGTATGTAATTGATATGAATGGTATGTTGCATCTATTTTAAGAGGACAAAGTCGAGTCCTCTGCACTGGTCACGAGTCTAAATTAAGTAACAACATTCCTAATTGACATTTTGGCACGTCAAACTTTTGTCACAGTCTGCGAGTGACATGGACAATACGTTATGGGAAATATATGGACATAAATAACTATTTGTGCATTGCATTGCAAAAATAGTAGTCAGAATGGTAACGTAAATGGAGACTTAATTACATTCATCCCTTGCTCGTTTACTGTTAAATATAGGTGTATTTGTGTATATTTTACGACACATTATTTACATGACGTCATGAATTCATGATGTAAATTTATAACGTTTTAATTTAACATCAAAATTTGCTAAAAGTCGACTTTTTGAATGGCATAAAACATAGAGCAACACTGATCCTAGCAAAAACTATTGCAAAATGAGGATATAGAATTCGAATAGTAATAAGAGGATAATTTGTTTTGCTTCACAATGTTTCATTTATCAATAAATTTTATTTTATGAATCTCAACTGCACTTATCGGGTAGTTTTCAGTGCACTCGAGTTCATTTAAGGATCACAAGCTAAATCTCGAGTCAAGTTGACCATAACTCGGTATGTATTGTAATGTAGAAGCTGTCCTAGCTAACATGTGTAATATGCATGATGGATGGAATTCGTCCACCTATTCATGCGCTGGTCTCCACGAAATTCCAATTGTGCATCAGTACGGAGAACCTTCCATGCATCTGATATGTGAGCCATATTTACGATGGAATAGGAATTTAGATGTACCTTTCTGGAAGCATTGGTCAAAGTGCATAGTCAATAAATAATAATGGTAATATTAACAAAGATATTTTTATTAGAAGCTTAAGTGCTCTAAAAAGCGTAAAATTTGCTTTTAATTTATCACATCGTACTAATTATGATGTAAAAACTTGTCCGACCTACCACATAACTACCTTTTCTTTTCCCCGGGAATATCGCGACAACAAGTACTTTCATTAGTAGAGTTAACAGTCTCATTAACACGTTTTAAAGTTTTTGCTATTCGATAAAAACATACTTATTTTATAGCTCATTAACGTCAAAAATGTAACGCCTCTTAAGACTCACCTACCTACTTGAGAAAATAATCGGCCCCAAGTGCCTCTACACAAGTTCTGTTCTGAGGTATTTTTATTTAAAGTACGTATAGATTTCTTTTTAACTTCTTTTTTTTATTTGAATGTTCAGTGTAAACTAAAAAATTACTTTTTATTTTACAATTTGTACGTTGAACAACAACAAAACAACGCCCCGTCGCGTTGGTCTAGTCACGCCCCGTTGGTCTAGTGATTTAAGTACCAGGCCGTAATCTCGGAGTCCCGGGTTTGATTCCCGGGTCGAGCAAAAGTATGTTTCGAATTTTTCGAACATAGCTCGGGTTTGTGATCACCAATCCGCATTAGGCGAGCGTGGTGATTAAGCCTAATCCCATCGCAGCGATAACTTGATTTCTATGATGGAGGCTTTTGCCCTGCAGTGGGACAGTATATAAGCTGATATTTTACTTTACTTTACTCAATTGTGTAATCCATGAGCGTTACGTTTCACTAGTACAACAGTAAAATACGTAAGATAACTTGAGAGTGCGTTATTAATCAAAGTTATTGTCTGAAGCCTCAACATCACGAAACAATAAGCATTGCTATTACGTACGACTACTGTGTAAGCGCATCTTGCCGACTTGTAAACCAGAACGCTGTAAAGGGCGGTTTACACGAAACAACTGACGACGAATGGAAAGCTTCGAAAGCTTATGTAACAACCTCCTCCGAATACTCAAATGTGTGTTATCTTTGGGAGGTGCTCAAACATGTTATCCCTTTGTTATGAGAGAGATAACAACGTGTTTGAGCATCACACAAAGTTGCGTTTGTGGATAAGTTGCAGATCGCTAGTTGAAGTTGAGTTAGAAGTTGACTTAGTTTCACTTTGCACACGTGGCTAACGCTTATTTTTATTTTCTTCAAACTACTACTTTTGTTGCAAACTGGATTTATATAATGTAGCTATTACCTACGAAACTATTTATATTCATTACAAAATTTATTTAAGTTGTACATATATATTTTTAAGTAATTTAGTTCAATAGACTTACAGTACCTATGTAAGTACATTTCAAGTTATTTTAGTGCTGTGATACATTCAGGGATGATTTGATGGTTTAATAGGGAGGCATCGTGTGATAAAGTTAAGTAACAGGTGTAGAGTATTTTTATTTCTCATATCTCAAAAAAAATCGTTCCATACAAACCGCGCTGGAAGCCACAAATGGCCTGGCTCGCTCCCGCTCCGTGGCCAGCAAGCGTACCGTTATTTCTATGTACCCATCTGGGCACACGCTGCCTTGATGGATCTTACTTCGTCTCTAGGAAAATAATTAGCATTAAAAACAACGGACCTGTTTATTTCTCTAACTTGGTTATAAATCAAATCGTTTTACGACTGAGAGCGAGCATAAACATCATTTTTTGAATGCACCTTATTAATTTTGAAATCTGACTTTTAGTGTTAAAATTAGTTTTAAAATAATTAAATATTTGAACAAAAAGTCAGTGGCTAAGTAAATACACACCTCAAGCTACTTGGAAATAAGTACTAATTGTAATTAAAGTCTGCTTATTAAGTCCGTTAATTTATTTTAATAACTGCATAGGTATTTTTTTAATAATTACATATTTTCGTTTCTGAGGTGGTGGTAAAACTATCCCCTTACCGCTGCATAATGTTAGTAGATATTTTTTCAAATTGTTAACATAATAAAATGGCAAAAGTACCCACTTTTTATTGTTCTCGATGTACGGAAACATTTTGTATGACCGTGTAAAAGTTTTACAAAATTTAAATTAATTAGCACAATATTTACATTGAGTCTTATTTCGATACAACTCCACTTTAGTAGTATAATTAAGGCCTTATTTGGAGCCATCGGTAATTACATTTCAATATATGTATAATGAAGTACCTAGGTTCTTAAATTGGCAGCAAATGAAACTAGCGCATGCCCATATTAGGCGTGTTTGAATGGTCAAGTTCAAACTTGAGTCAACGAATCAAGGTTCAAAGTTCAAAAAATTAATGTACTCGTAGGTTGTATTAATCAACAGCAGTATCATCATTCTTATTAAGAAAATGCCTACTTACTTAGTTTATGTAGCGTCTCTATCAGTGATAGGATGGCGAAGACGACATGTACATACATTTTCAAGTGTGTAAGCAATACACTATAGCACACACTTAGCAATTCACACATACATTTAGCGATTCTACTTATATGACCATAACCAAGTTCAGATAAGTCTAGAGCCTGAAACTTGAAACCTACAACACATACATTGACCTATTCCACCTAAGATAATATTAGTAGTTAGCTTATAGTAGGTACTTAGAGTATAAACCGATAAAATCAAAAATGATATAAAACGATACACTTAAACGATAAGCCTTGGAATATATATTAAAGCAAAATGATATTAAAACTTTAATAACAACTATAAAATAACTTGGTACTTGTATGATTTAAATATCTATAGAGTTTACACTTTCACACTAACGTGTGAAGTTTCCCTAAACTTTATAGATATGGATAACACCCATTCACTCAGTAATCTTAGCGAAAGGGTGATATTAGAGTTTCACATAAGATTAGGTAGGTAATTTTATGGTTTAATGACTATAAGGATCAATAATATCGTTTAATGCGCTCTTGCATGACTCATCATCATGATGTTAAAGAGATTCATGAGAATATTAATTTACTTCGCAACTGTAAAATAATTGGCCTTAGAATGGACTACTCTATGACGTGAATAATTATTTGGGTTTTTCATTCATAATATATTATATTTTACGTGTGCAACGTGTTGTGAGAATTTATTTATTTAATGAAAACTACACAGCGCTTTATTACCAAACGACTAAACTAACAGAACATACATTTCGATGAAGAAGCATCTAAAACCGGCTCTTTATTTGTTAGACAATGGATCAATAAACCAAAAATCAAACAAAAATAACACACAACGGTAAACTTCAACTGACTTAATAGATTATTAAATAAGCCGACATCTAATCTAGTCAAGATTTTTCTGAAAATTGAACTATTCAAAATAAACTATTGCTTACACATATGCACAATAAAATATTTGATTTAAATTCTTACTGCAGTCAATTGGTGTTGTAACGTGTAAGTCTGTCAGTCTGTCTAATGGCAGTAATGGCCATAAGATGTCGAAACTGACGGATTAACCGATTTTGAATATTGTTATATTTAAGGTGACGTGATTAGAAGTGCTCTTAGCACTCATGTTTGAAGATCATCCATCAGCTCAATTCTGGTGGTTGGCGGAATGACAGCCACTTGCATTGCACTTATCGTAAAATAAATCTTTAGTGGACATTAGGTACCTAATAAGTATTCAATGTATCACTCTGGCCAAACATGTCATGATCATGAACACTTGTTCATTCAGTGTCTTCTTGTATCTACTCTTTGTAATTCAACACAAAAAGTATTAGCTACAAGTAGCATAGCAAGTTACCGTAATATGAGTTGTATGCATTTATTTCGTCATATTCGTTTCGGCCAATAGACGTCCACTCCTGGACACAGGCCTCCCCCAAAGTTCTCCACACAGATCGGTTCCGTGTTACCCGCTAGATCGTCGGTCCACCTGGCTGGTGGGATACATTTATTTATTTAACCTTAAGTTAATTCTGTTTAAGGTAATGGTTTAGTCGAAGCATTGTTCTGTTTGGTATTAGCTTTTGAGTTCCCTAGTAGGAAGTTATTCTCTCAGCCCAGAATTAGGTCTAAACATAATTTGTCGCAACAGATTCGCGCTGTACTACCGCTAGTGATGTCCAGAACTTAAATTAACTGAGTTAAAGTCTCTCTGACTTGAGTTCCTGATCGCCATAGCTTATTCAAATAGCTGACTCCCTAATTGAGTAAGATATTTTGGTAGCTTTATACCTACAAAATTTCAAATTTTTGGTGGAAGATTGACAAAACTTTAATCATAACCAATGGTCTTCGGGACATTGGTTTTTCACAGCAAGAAAATCACCTTAAGTTTTTCTCTTCTCGTGGTCAACAACGAAGAAGGTTTTCTACGGTTGCGAATTTTCGCACACAAATGGAACAAAAAGCGTAAGGAGAAAGTACTGGCCGAGCGCACGGTCATATGCTGTATTAAAACGCCCCAGATGGGGAGAGGTGAAACAGATATTGGACGGAAACATTTATGTAGGGAGTCAAGCAAACGCCATACGGAAAAGAGTCCCGTGCACTCACACGGGGCAATCGGTACTTAGGCGTCTCCCACGATTCGGTCCATACGCCACGAAGGCGGGAAGGTCCTCGTTCCTACCCCTAACCATCAAGTCATGGAATGCCCTTCCAGTTCAAGTGTTTCCTCCTTCTTACAATCCTGGGTTTTTTAGGCGGGGCGTGAAACGGCATCTCAGCAGGCCTTCAGGGTGAGAGTGGACACTTAGTCTAATCTTTTGTGCCTGTCAATCTCATATTTGGATCTCACGGCTGCTTACCATCAGGCGGAGTGGGGTCATCTTGATCCTCAATATAAAAAAGGAACATAGGAAGGTGGTGGGTCATGTTCCCGGGTCCTATTTATCCCGCGTCGGTACATCTCTAGGCTCCTAGCGGTCGGCAGCGTGGCGGCGCGGGCGCGGCTATGCATTATTCAACAGTCATTTCTATGCAACGCGACAGCGAGCACGATAAAAAGTTCTCGTTTGACAACTCGGACGCCTGCACCCTTTGTACCTACGTCATACACCCTATGTTGGGTCTGAGGTTCTCAAACTTCAATTGAAATTAAGCACAAAAGATTATTTCATATGGCAAAGACATATATAATATAAATTATAGGTATTTTATTTGTGCGGTAAATATATAAGTAATTTATATTTATCTAAGTATTTTTAAATTACTTTGCCCAGGGCTGTTGCTAAAAAATCTTATTACCTACTTCAAATTAATATGACTGAAGCAACATACGAACAAGCTTTTAGCTCATTTAAATCATATCATAATAATGATTGAAGCATGCAATGCATTGTTTGTTCACTAATAGCAATCTTTGAAATATCTTCAACCACTTCGGCCGAAGAACCAAATCTGACGAAGAATTTTATTTCAAACGTGTCGTTGACTGTTGAACGATTAAAAATTCTTCAAAAATCCTTTTTTAAGAAGATCACTTTTTATAAAATTTAATCAAACATACTGTTTGTATCTTAAATGTAATAAAACTTTTTTTAAGTTTGAGAACCGCCGCAAAGTGCACGCACGTGCTCGTTTCGCTACTATTTGGGGTGTAAGTAGCCCGATGATTGTTAAAAAAGTTTTTATTATTTTTGTTTTTTATTGCACTAATAAAATATTTTATATCAGTCAATCACTGCGTTGGACAGGAAGTTTCTAATTAAAGGGCACGATCAAAGTGTCGTAAATTAAAAATATTGTTCTGTCGTGTTTACCTAATAAAGTACCGTACTTATCCAATGATAAGTATTATAATTAGTATTTACAAAGCATGCTTTTTTTCTTACCATTATGTTTCGTATCTTCAATTTTATTTTCGTAAAGGCTTAAGTAAATCCTGACGTAAAAGATAAAACAAAAGAAAGTTTTGCGACAACATCCAAAATAATTTGTAATTTGTTATTCAAAACAGTGTCATAGCCTGGAAGTGCGGTCGAAGAGGGCTCCGGCGGGAGGAAACGATCTAAAAACCAGACAAACAACTGCCAAATAAAGAAGAGGGAAGAGTTACAACAATAATAATAGTTAATAAACACCAGTAGCCATGTTCTCAGAATACTTAAAGGATTATCATATTTACCTATTAATGCAGGTACATACAGACTTCCCTCACACCGAGCGTAATATTATAGTGTCTTTACAAGAAATAATAGAAATAGTTGACGTTCTACATTTATATTCGACCACGCGATTCTGCAGGTTAGTTAGTCAGATAATCAAGTCCACGATGTGGAACAGAAATCTAAGATATTGAACACTTAAACAATACTTAAATCTACCGAAGTCACCCGGCATGCTTCACAACCGCATATCATAGTAATAGTTAACATATCATAGAAAGTCCCTCGTCCTTTCGTAATTGTAAATTGATCGTGTTGTTCGAAGGTCAGAGATCAAATAAGTCGTTCAACCTCAGGGCTGTCAACAACGCGGTAAAAATGTGACATAAAGACACAAGAACATTTACACACACCCTGTACTTGTAGCCGTTTACCCCTTGGGCGAAATAAAACAACGTAAACGCCAGCCCAGTCTATCATCTTTTTTTTAGAGCCTCCATTTAGAACCATCATTTATCATCTATTACACCGGTGTTATAGACAATAGCAGTTACAATATTCAATTTTGTTGTCTTGTTATTTAATTTTAGTCTGCATGGAAAATGTCAAACAACAACATGACAAGTCCTTTGCCATTTACATTAACAAAGTATCTTCTATCTATACTGTTTATAAAGAAGTAAATTCTATAAGCAACGACAACGTTTATAGGTGAAGCGAAACACTTGTGCCGATGTAATAACACCAGAGGAGTCACAAATGCGTTCACAAGTCATTCTGAAATCCTCTTGAGTTTTCGGAAAAGTGGTCTGGTTGAAAAGTTTAGTTCAGACGCGACCCTTGCTCAAAGCTAAATGCATCAATGCAAATTACAAGGACAGTCAACCACACATGTTACCACAACCTGACAAATTTCCTCAATTGATATTCAACCTAATGTGTATGACGGTAAGATAAAGGAAGGTTGAAGAAATTTGACTGTTTTGTATACTTTGATGCGTGGCTGTAGTCTTCTTCTACTACTTCGCCACAACGACTGCGCTGTCTGGGCATAACTGGCAAGCCAGGAGATGAGCCATGGTTTGGGGGGCGGCAGTGGCTGTAGTACATCACCTTGTAACAATAAGATCATGGTGAACACTCATTTTATCATAGAGTAACTATATATTGCATTTTATGCATCATAAGATAATCTTTCGCTAAACATCGTGCAGTTGGAAACCCTGCTACGCGTCGCGATCCTTCGCTCAAAGCTGCGCGTGATCAATTCGGCCCACTTTCCAACCACTAGTTTGTTATAACGTCTTTATTTTAAGACCATTCGCACTGTTCGAACCTAACGCTCTACGCCTCGGGGAATATAACGAATCATCGCAGCTTGTTTTATTAACTACTGGACAGGGAACATTAATTTAGACTATCTACTTTCAGAACGGAAGCAATGGAAAAGTTTTAGTTTTTAATTAGCATCGAGGTGATGAATTTGATATTCATATTGATTTGAAGATATTGGTGCCTTTGTATTAGTGCCTTATTGCTGCAATGAGGCATCACCAAATCTTTAAATAAAAGGGAAACAAATTGTAAAACCACACAAAGAGAGAACAAAACATAAAAATACTGTTTTCCCCAATGAGTATACAACCTCAAAATTTTTAAAGCTAGAGTGAAGTAAAGTGAGGCTACTTCTGGCCGCTTCATCGTAGGCTTCTTCTTAACTCTGGAGGTTCATTAAGAAGCCAAGGACAAACCCATTAAAAAAAAAGTTGTAGTAAAAAGTGAAATAGAAGTACCCATTAACTGATCACACAATGTTTTGACTCTATCAAAAGCATCAATCCAAATCTGGTACATAATTATGTCCGAAGTCGCCTAAAGCGTTACATGCTCGTTCGTGGACGGTTGAGCCCGTCACCAACTAGTTGACAGCGATGTTCACACCACCGTAACAAGTGTTTTAACAGGTTTGGACATTACCTCATATAAACAGACAGGCAATCCATCATTTTAATGGATATTAAGCAGATAAGTGCGTGTTGTCTTGTGACGATTTATATTTTATTTGATAAGCGTGTGCGTTATTGTAGAAAGCTTGATAGTTGATTACAATCGAACAATTAACTTTAATGTGAAAGATAGGTACATCCCTTAAAATACTAGGATTGTTAACGTCGCATTCTAAAATTAACATCAAACGCATATCTACCTACTAGTACAGATGATTCCCTAGATTAGTACTATAGCTGATCGTTAACTGATCATTTTGTTATTTTGCAAAGGATCACGGACTGGAGAGAGAGAGACAGAATTTCTGCTGCACGAAATCCTCATATGAGCATCCCTCTTTTAATTAAAAAAGCATCGCCGTTATTGCATGTAGGTAGCACAAACCTTCTCAATTCTAAGTAGTGTATATCCAACTTAGATCTGCCATCTTCCTCAAATCATCAATCCGTCGTGCCTTAGGTCTTTGTATAACTTTTCCCTAGCAATAAGCCGAGGGCAACTACTTTACTTTAGTTCGTTCGTTCATTATGTTAAGAGATCCCATCCATCCATAAAACTTATCACTACTTAAGCGTGTTAATTTTGTTGTATTGTCTTTGACTTTAATTCTTTGACGAATTTCGTTGATTCGAGTTTATCCGTCTGAAAAACTCCAAGCATAGTTCGCTCCATCTATGTACATATAGCTTGGTAGATAACGAATAATTTCACGGGAACAACCAGCCCCCATTAGTAGCGTCCGGCCAAAGACCTGTATGGATTCCTATGACCATTTTTCTTCTTCAGTTTCAAACCGCTAAAGCATCGGATGTGGTTATTGTAGTGACCGGGAGAGCGCATGGAATTGCTTTCCTTCGTGCATCCAGATGAATCAGCCTGCACCGTCCATAGAACAGGTTAGATTCCACAAAGTCAATCATCTAATTAGTACATATTACGCGAAACATTCAAAACATAAAGATTGTGTTTGTCACAGACAAGGTCAACCCGCTACCTTAATAGATGTAGTAGCCAAGTTAACTGCCAATTTTACTATTATTGTCTAAAATTCTCAGAGCCACTCCTAGTAAACATATTGTTATGAAAAATAGGAGATGTCGCGGTTTCTACCGGTCCAGAAACAGGTTCCACTTTGACAACTGTTCGCTCTTAACTCGCTAATGTAGTATTTATAGTTTAAAAAACCCAATATTGGGCATATCGGATGACAAGTGGTCGGGCCACACCGTCTTGTGGCAGGGATGGCACTTCTGTTTCTGTAATTATTTCATTCAAGCATCATTTTCATTTAAGCATTCAGCGAAAGTAATAAACGTAATGGCTCTTAAATTCAGAGTTAATTTTGTGACACTTTGAAAACAAATTCATTACTTATATATAAATGAAATATATTTTGATCCAAAATTACACTTTTAATTTTCATTCTCTACCTCAATTCAGCTGTAAAATTTAACACCATCTTCATTCTTTACAATTGCGTGCAAATAATACAATCGCAAAGTTCTAAATACTTCTTTAGGACCTGACGAGTAATAAAGTACTTTGTATAACTGCAATTATTAACGTAAATGGCTCATAATTGCTATTCTTTGCTTATTTTTTCTTCAAATAATACAATAAAAAAAAAACAGTTTCCTCGGACACAATATTAAATAGCCATGATAGCTGTTTTATAGTTTCGATACCTACCTAACAGTGTTTATGTTAATTTGTGAGTAAGGATAAGACTACTATGAAACGTAAAGTGCGGTTATATTTCTTTAAGAATATGTGTATAAATGGAAACTTTAACGAGCACATTATCTCATTAATCATGAGTCAGTGAGTTACCAGCGATAACATTGTTATCTGTCAATCAAAAACATGACGCAGATTTGTGCTACAAAACATAAGTATGTATTCTCATTTTCATGCTACAGAATATACCTACGAGTCATGAATATTAAAACTAGCGTGGAATTCGATTCGTCATAGAAAAATGTACGAGACGAAGTACCTACCTATCTGAATTTTTATAGATAAAAATATTTTTGCTTCATTATTTACTAGTTAAAACTTTAAAGTTACATCACACATTCATAATAGAGATACCTAGCTAACCACCACATTAAATAACCTACTATAAAATATTGTCCATACAAATATTAAGATTTAGATCATCCGGCTTTTGTAACTTTTTAATAATATCTTATTTTGAGTGAAATATATCCGTGTCCCCAAAGACTAAATGTTATCGTATTAATCATAGTTTCCATATAATTAGAAGTGACATGAACATTAATTTAATGATAAAAATGTGTTGTCAGCCCTAAAGACGGGTGCGGAAACGGCGGAGCGGTCACCGCCGCTGGCACACTGCCCATGGCCAGCCTTTACAGTTATACAGCACCACGCCACCAACAAGTCCTTAGCCATCACAAAATACAGTTCAAATTCCCTCAAATCGTAACACTTACAGGGTGCAGAAAAGAAAGTTTTCTCACAGGAAAAGTGCACTTGGTAGCAATTTATTTATTTGGCAAAAACATGGAACTTGTGAATCAAGTTTTGTTGTTTGTAAAGTGAATTTGATTGGCGCAATTATATGTCATACACGTGGTGTTCGGGGTTATACTGATATTAATAGTGGCACTTAGAACTGTCTTATAGGAGAGAAACGCCTAGATAAATATACCTAGGTATTAAAAGCAATTTATTACAAAAACGGTTATTTACACTTAGAATATAAGTTACCTACTATCCAGGTGTGAATGCAAGTAGGCTTAGATTACGTGCTTTAGTATATGTTTTGTCATTTGACTCATTAGGTAAATGTGACGCATCATATGACCTTTGATTCCGATATATGTGTTACTTATTCATTGCAACCTCATTGACAAACTATTACTCTAAGACTCTATAGGTGATTTAATCTATTCCTATCGTTTTGTTCTAACTCAATAAATATTATTGACATATAGTAAAAAAATATAAAAACGACTTAGCAGTCGTACAGTCAACAGCAAAAGTGCGGAGTTCGCATCAGAACTGTATGGTGTGAAATTCATACAGTTCGCGAACTCTTCTCTCTCTCTCTTCTTGGATTTTGATCATCTACTTTTGCTGTTCACGTACCACCCAATCGCTGTTAGCTAATTTCGCATTCAGACTGCACCACATCGCTTCCTTGGCACAACAGAAAATTTAAAACAAGTTAAGACTTACATACAAGTAGACACCAGCACAAGACTAATGTGACATAAGAAATTCACAGAAGTCGGAAAGAAACATTCCCTTCTTAATTACAGTCTAATATGGTGTTCTATTAGACAGGAATTATTTAATGTAATTGATAGTTAATTTCAAGGAAATACTCTGTTCGAGGTAAAGGGGCCTATATTTACTAAGTTGATTGATCCTTCAAGCCGAAGTACTTCTATATCGAGAAATACCCTCCCAATTAGAGATAATTTTAACACGTTTAGGCGTCAAATGAACTTAAGTTTTTTATTCTCTGTGTTTTGATGTTCTATGATATTACCAGATATTACATGTGAATCTCCTTCACGGGTTTACCAGCCAAGGATATCTTCGATGCTACGGCAAATATATTATTGTTAGCATGTCCTCCTTGGGCATCCTAAACCTCTTATATTAAAATCTGGTCATAAATCCGATTTCCAATGCATAAAAAGCAACTATAATAAAGAACAGAAATGTGATATCGGAAGTGCATGTCCCTAAATGTATGCAATATGTTATCCCTCTTAAAAGTTACAGTGTGTTGAACCAACTAAATATATACATCAGTTGAATAATCCCCGCCTCTTTCGAACCTAGCTATTCAGCAGCGCGCCTCGCGAAACGAAATAAGCTGCATTTGTAAACAGAGCGAATGCAATTGCACCTTATAATAACCCGCATAGACTCAGCCGGCGACAGTCGATGTCGCAACTCTCTAGTGTTGTAAAGAGAGCGCTCCAGATTTTGTCGACAGATCGAAAATAAACTTACGTGAAAACAAAGACAAAGATGTTTATTGCATTGATGAATGTTACAAATGAAGATGGTATAAACATTCCAGTACATCATGTTACCCTCTTGCCCCTAGCTAACGCAAAATTAGGCATTAGCGTGACATTTTAACAGGTATGAAGTAAAGTATAATATACTGTCCCGTAGAGCAAAGAGCCATCATAGAAATCAATTCATCGCTATTGGGATTGGATTAGGCTTAATTGCCACCCTGCCTAATGCGGATTAATTATCACCAGCCCAAGCTGTGCTCGAAAGATTAGAAACATGATTTTTGCTCGACCCAGGAACCGATTGCCCTGAGATCACGTTTACACAATATTGAAGTAGTTGAATTCTAAATACGTATAGCTTGAAATTTCGTGATAATAAGAAAGGGTAAACAATCAAAAGGATTGGGACACTTGCATAGATGGATTAGATCAGTACATTTTGAATGCCCAAGAAGACAATAAATCTACTTGCAAAATAAACCTTTATAGTTAGTTCTATTTGTGACTGACAGCACTAGAAGCGTCTCCATGGATCGTGCTGCGTGTTGAAGTCACCTATTTTCTAATTACCATGGCAATTCCATTAGCACACGTTGCATAACCTTACAATTATTGTACATTACCTAATCCACCCATAGGTAGTGTTTAGCCGGCATGCGTCCCGTCCCGTATGTCAACTCTGTCCGCAGGCCCTTTCTTGCTACCCACTTTGCCTTGTAACCTCCACTTGTCATGCATGAAACAATTACTCAAGGTATTATTTGATTTTATTTTTCCAACAAGCCAATTTACAACCTTCCGTTTCAAATTGTAATTGTGCATAATATGCACGGTATAGTGTATATAAATGCGACTGTTTTTGTATTATATACGGTATTATTTCCTTCAGATATCTTTTGTATTAATGCATCTGAATAAATATCTTACAGCACACTTGAATATGATAAAAATGTGCACCCATATGACATAATCATGTTAAAAGCGACTATATCTTTTGCTTCGTCAACTGCATTCATACCTAATGGTCTACTTATCATAAGTGCATAAAATGTCACGTCTTTTTTTAGGGAGAGTTTTAATGTTTTTCAATTTGTCCGTAGTCCGTACTATTTATAATGAGATTAATCGCATACTAAACGTCACGGCTTATATGCATGTAGACCGAAAAGGCAAAATACGATGTAATCGAAATTTAGCCAAAGACATTTGACCATCTATTAGTCCAATTCAAAGTAAAGTTCCGAAAGGAACTGAGGGCAGGCCACTAATAGGTAAATGTTTTTCCCGACCACTATAACTTGGACATCTTTAAGGCAAGAGTGAACAGGCATCTTCTAGGCAAACGCGTGTCATCCTAGACCTCATCGTCACTTTCCATCAGGTGCGCTTGTGGTCAAGCGTTGGCCTATAGTCTAATAATAATAAAAAAAAGCGTTTAACTTTGAGTACCTACTTAATCTTGATAGATTTACAAAGAGCGTCGGGTCTGTAAATCAAGACTAGCACATGTCTTGAAATCATTCATATTCATTAATCACTCTAAATAATGTATGAAACTGATATTGCCAAGTTAGCAAAACCAAAATAATTGCTTGCGAGCGTAACGGGTGCATCAAGCTGCAGGCGAGCGATGAACATAAATGGAAAATCAACAGAACAACTACTACGCCTATTAAGCCCATAATGTATGTCGCAAGAGGCTTGTTTTTTAGCATTTATATGTTCTATTGCGAGGCAGGAATTCTGCTAATCGTCGCTGGTAACATTTCGCGCATGCCACGGGCTGTTGTCGCGTAAACGAGTGTAATTTAACCAGAGACCTGTGCCGGTCTACAACCAGCAACAAAAGAAAACGAACAATAACTTATGAGACTTATCTTTTCAACTTAATCTTCTTCTTCTGCTTTCATCTTTCTTTGGAAGAAGGGTAGACTAGAAGAGTAAGTTTTTGCAATATTTGAATAATGTAGAATCTGGTTTTTTAACCAAAGTATTTGTCAACTACAACTAATATGTGATCCAATAAACGCGTCAGCCGTGTTTTAATTATTACAAATAAGTAGTGCCTATAATACAATCCAAGTGACATGAATTTCCTTAATTATACTACGTTTATGCTACTAGGCATGCTTTGATAAACATACCTAACGTGAAAGTACTAGGTATGTACGTATATACGTTTGCATTCCCAATCGCTATTAAGTTTCTGATCTCGTTTTGTATGGCTCACAATATATCCAATTAAGCATTTAGAGTTTTGATTTATCGTTCTTTCAATTAATCAGTTAGATTAGGCCTACATTATTCACTTCTGGTCAGCAGCCTTCTGTTTGCAACACCATTGTTTTTTTATTATTGTGAATGAGTGATTTGATGAGTGAGTGCTCAGTATGTAGCAGAGTAATAGTATCATCATTATACTCTTAAAAAACTTATTATCGTAAACGTGTCATCGGTATAATTGTCATTGTTATTGCAACCATTGTAGTATCCATATAAGTTAAGATGGCCTAAATTTTTATCCACTGAGCTATCGCTCTTATAACCAATCGCTCCTAGATGATAACCTCACACTAACTAATCTCTAAGATTGCGTCTTCATCCACAACTTCCACTTTAGGGCGTGATTGTAAAGTTTTCTGCGTATGGTTAACTAGAGAACAAGTACCTATACTTAGTACTTAAATGTAAAGTGGTATGAAGAACCCCATTTTGAACTATAAAAGTTTTGGCATCGACTTTTTTTACACAATATCTCATACATTGACCTGGCTCTGTACTAAGAAGCTTTGATTTTTGATTTGATCTTTGTTTAGGTTGGCGTAATAGTCTTCTTCTTCACGCTCCTACCGGTCATTAGTTAACATGATGTTTGTATATTTGTGGGTGGTATTGCCCTGATGTCTGGTGGCAGGTGTTATCGGGCAGGACGCTCGCCCACGACCGAGTAAATCACCAAACGCGCCGTCGCGCCATACGCCGCCGCAATCTATGCAAATCGCCGACTCAAACTTATTGCTCTCGCCTCGACTCCTTTCCAAATGCATACTAAATAGGACCGACCACGCCAGCCTTTGTCTCGACTTTTTCACTTAACCTCCCATGCTCGGTTATGTTGAATGAAAATATTTTGTTCGTTACACACAACATACGCAGGACCTAATTTTACATTGTTTCAAAGTTGCGACTTTTCGTTTTAACATTTTGGAAACGAAATGTTACTCGTGAATTGTTTTCCAAACCTGTATGTACTATTCACGTGTTAGCACTCTGCTCATAATAAAATTTTCGAATAAAAATTATTACCTTATTTCGTTTTGATTAAATATTCATTATTCGACGGACGCATGCAAAATGTGAATCGGCACGCATTTCATGTTCTCATGATTGGCAGCTTTTAGCTAGAATTTGTTTGGAATCTTGGTATAATTTTACTGGTTCATTTTTAATCTACCTTAAAGGTAGCATTATGGATTTCCATAACCATTTACAAATGTCGACTTCTGGCGACTATTTAAAATAACATCAAGAACATTGACTTTAAAATCTTTCGATCTTTTGTTGTTATTACAGCAAACAGTGGCTTTTATATCTTTATTTTCCTCATTCACATCAAGTAAGTACCTATATTTAACGACGATTTCATTCAATTCTTCTAAAAGGACAGCTGAAGGTGTACCTACTGGAAATGTAACCCACAAACATGGTAGGCATTCCCATGGTGTTCTTAGAATAAGACACATAATGTAACGAGAGACGATACTGCCATTCTTCCGCATAGGCTCTCGCATTGCGATCCAATTATACCTGATACCGCCTAGAAATATTACTGCACGGATTTGCAGATACTCGGATAATTACTGTGAGAATCGCAAACGGACAATGTTGCCCAAGTATGGCTGTAACGCGTAGCTATGTCATTTACGTTTCTAATCAGTTTCCTGTATTAATACAGTAGGTTTTTTTATTCAACAGCTCGGCAACTGTGAGCCTTTGTCGGATCATAAATATAAGAACTTTGTATTTACTTAAATGGTACTTATCTCATTTATTATGTCACCAATAAATCACATTATTCTCGTAGAAATCGCAAACAAAGTTGTTTGTCGATATCCTTTGAAAAAATACTTACCCATTGCTTAAGTCCAAATAAAAATCTTCTAGCTGAAAAATTCTTTAGAAAACGCTTTCTAGAAATAATTTCGCCGCAATTAAAATCTGCCCCTATTGATACGAATGCAAATATTTTCCATCGTCTGTTCGTGTTTTGCTTTCATAGCGGAACGCTTTAAGCGCAGTCTTCTACTAGAAGAAAATATTCGCAATAGTGTGCGTATTGCATCGTCCAGGGGTTCGTCGACCCTCGCGAATCGTCGATAACAATTGTCTCGAGAAGCAGCTGTCTCACCGTGACCGACAGTCGTTAATTGCTAAACTACCATCGCTTTATGGCCCTTCACAATCGGCCGCAAGCCAAACAGCCCGTGCCGTACCCGACCGTCAAGTGAAGCGTATGAAACTATTGGAGGAACACTGTATGGCTTAACCGATTTCAAAGCACTCAAGACGTTGCTAACAAACTTGTTGCGCTAAGAGCGTACCTAGCATAGTCATAAACTTAGTTAAACCCTCTGTCGGCAACATTGCCGGCTTCAATGCAGTTCAAATTAATTCGATTATCAGCGCACCTTGATCTCACTATAGCTCTCAGATTCCCGTCATTACCCGCACAACGCGAGCTGGTGCATAATGAAATAAACATGACCTAACGTAAATTGGATCTAGCGTTTGTACTCTGACACTTTTGATACTCATTCCATTCGCGCGAGCTTTTAAAATATTTACATTAAACTGTTACTCAATATTCACAGTGCGGACGTTCCGAACTCACGCACTGTATTGGAAGTTGGTCATGAATTCATTGTTTTTGACGTAGTCGTGTGATATTGAACCACAATAGGAAAGAGTTCAGGTCACGTTTGAAGTCTGTACGGTCGAGGAATAATAAGGTTCAAATATTGAATGGGCAGAGTTTTTAGAATTCCGACACTCACAAATGGTGTTGCGTATTGTTGATGTGTTGGTACTCTGTTATAAATAGTCGAGTAAGGTGTAGCGTGTTGGTCGTCGGGCCAGTAGGCCTAACACGAACTTTTCGCAGAAATCGAAGCGTATGCGTATGGTAATAAAATTGTATGAAAATTTAAGAGCTCTCTCTGCCGTAGGCAGAACCAAAATTGATCGCACAAATGTCAGAAAGGATAGTATCGCAACTTGAGTTGAGCGCCCGTTTATAGATTATAGAACTAACCACTATCCAATACATTTTTGAAGCAAATGGTACGATACGATACGTCATTGAAGGTGCTTTTTGCCAAGTTGTACTTCCGTAATCATAGCGTGGCCACGATACGATACCGTTACGTTTCTTAAAAAGTTCGAGCTAGGCCTACAGGAGTGTTTGCGCCATGATGGCATGCTCGGCTGCAATATTGCGGCGCGCGTTGGTGTTTATTATGATTAAGCGTAAGACGTGGATGCGCCGGACCTACTTAGCCGGCGTAGTGTGGCTGCTCGACTATCGTATCGCTTACGTCACGTTTGCACAGTCGTTGCCACTAGAGACATCAAGGGGGAAATTCTCGTGAATTTGACATCGAAGTCACATTTAGAGATTTCTTAAAATAGTCTTACAAATCTTTAATTCCACTTCAATGTCGAGCGCACGAGAGTTGTCGTGCACACGACATTGAAGTTCCGTATCCGATCTGTTCATATTCTAGTAATTTATAAGGTCAGTGGTAATTATTACGCGTACTTACTTACCTGATACTACTGTAGACCTAGTGTCTGTGGTGCATTCGGGTTTCCTCTGCATAAAAAAAGGTTTATCTGATATCAAATTAATGTTATTAATGTCATGTCAATTGATTTCATTTTGTTTATAGGGTAGCTCTAACAGGTTGTTTTTTAAAATTAATAATTTTATTTTTATTGAGGCCCGCACCCTCACCTCATTTCGGGACTTTATCTTAAACCAGTAGCATAGATAGCGCCGGGTGGGAGTCGATTATATTCCGAGCATGTATTTAGCGTCGACGTTTACAATGAGATTATTAACCTCTTTATTATTAGTATAGATTTACGTTTGCATTATGCTTTGATATTTATGCAGCGTCTATTTATTACAATGTGCCTTTTCTTTACAGTAATGTTTGAACAGCGATGTGTTAGCATATTAAAAAAATAGATAAAAGTCTGATACGGGTACTCTGTGAATAAATCAACATTATTGAAGAACTCGTCCTCTCATTCACTTACGCTCCCATTAAATATTAAAGCTGCAAATTGATTGAGCAGTAAATCACAATCTCAGACTTTTAGTAACGATTGCATGTAAGCAAGTGCCTAACCGTGTAGTTAAACTGCATGTTTATGTTTTGAACTTTACGGAGACTAAGAAGTAGGTCAGATAATAGGGCTACTAACAGTATCTAGGTATTAACTTTCTTATACCCACACATGCATTAGTGAATTATAAATACACCGCGGTATACCTTGAAGTAATTGCCGTAAGGCCTATTTTTAGCAGAAAATACTTTGAGATAATTTCACCAACTACCCATCCATGAAAGATTGTGTTAGTAGCAGTGTAGCAACGTTACTGCCCATAACTGGTATGCAGTGCTACTTAAATGCAGTCTAACCCATTCGATTATTGCAAACAGCGCTTCTATGGAAGTACCGTCTACTTATAGGTTCGTTGCAAACAAAGATTATTCAAGACTATTAAGAATCAGCGTGGGTTTGTGGCGGTAATAAGGTTTTTGTCGAGTTTAATTATTCCATCTCCTGAGTAGGCATTCTCATAAAATAATCTAGTGCAAATGTGCACTATTGTAAAATATTTCCTATACAATCAATGAAGTAATTTACTCTCTCACACTGTAACTCTTTATATGTAGGTACTGACGCTAGCCCTTTACCCGGTTTATCTGTGTCAGATGTCTTCTTACCGCTCATAGGAACAGGAAGGTAGATCAAGTGCTTCAAGCTATTGACTATTATACTGGTCCCACATGCAGTACTGTACTAACTGGCTAGTACTGGTTCATACGATTGTATTGCATCCTTACGCTGCCTGCGCGTACGCCGACAGTGCTTATCTCTTGCACCGTGTTCCGCGCCGACGCCTCCGTTTTGCGCCACACCGAAAGTAATCTGTGCATCCGTTTGCGAAACCTATCGTTTAACTGGTGCATAGTTTAGCATTTTAATGGTGATTATGGATCGTGTGCGCTGATGAGAACTAGTTCGTTGACTCGACACGTGCTTCGAACATAATATTAACTGCGAAACATTATGCAGTTATTGAATGAGCGAAACAATATCAGAAAGAAATTGAAGATGAAGACAATAGTGTTAACGAACTTGATACATAATAATACAAATAAAAAAGAGCTAAAATCTTCATTCGACAGGCTTTAATCAAATGTGAAACTTAAACGCCATAGCTATAAAATATTGAACTGATTGAGAGAATCGTAGAAGATTATGCTAATAAACCATTTGATTAAGCTATAACTGCTATAAGCTGTTACTAATGATGATTTCGACAATTTGTAGAAAGTAAAATAATATGGGACTGTTTATGTGTTTGATTTTCATTTATAATAAATCATCAGCAATGGGTTTCCATTTCGAAAACTTTTAAATAGTTTAGCAAAAGCAGTGAGTAGTGCGATCAGAGTTACGAAATGGGGAAAGGGAATTTCGTTGACCCTGAATTCTTCGGAGAAAAGAATGGCACTACATTAGTTTGTCGTCAAGAATGTTAGAAACAACACAGATATATGTTGGTCGCGCTTGCTCCCGGCACTCGATCACATGGACATAATGTCCTGTGACATATTACTTTATATTCCGACGGGCGGCCGGCGGGCGTCGCCGTGCGACATTATTTACATATAAGTCGTTGTTCCTGGCTCATTCATGGCCCGCTCGCCGGAGAACTGATTTATCGCCTTAATTTCATAAGTATCTCTTTGTTACCATGGCACCTATATCATCATGTTTGAATAATATTGCTCCTTTATTGAACGCGCTCGGAAAGGTCGAGCTGCGGGACTTGTAATCTATTTGATAAACCATCGCTATTAGAGCTTCCAACAATTCACTTTCCCATGTTTGACCAAGCGGTAGTGACTAACAATCACGTTAGTCACTGTACTGCTTGGTCAAATAGTAGCAATATTAAATTGTGCGATTAAGTGGTGATAAATATTACGTATTCTTATCGTAGACATTTTGGTGCGTTTTGCTATCAATTTAGAGATAGACGTTTCCAGATAATCGGATAGTAAATTTAAGCGCCCCTTTAATACCTAGATAGTTAATCAATTCCAACTTAGGTAACTACGGTTAATCCTACTACGGATGTATGGATGTATGGATGTTTGTTACTCTTTCACGTAAAAACTACTGAATGGATTTGAATGAAACTTTACCACAATATAGCTTATACATCAGAATAACACATAGGCTACAATTTATAAAAATATATTATGTGGATTGTCCAAAATATGACGGTAAGTGTCAATAATTAACTCCACGCGTACGAAGTCGCGGGCGGCCGCTAGTACAATATATTAAATTAAATACGTGAATTTCTCTTTGTGTGTGTAGGTATTGGAAAGTCTATTTATCAGTAATGAAAATCAGTAAATACATTTTAATTTGGTATGTAGGGCCTATCTCTATGTATATTTTTGTGCTAGAGTCGACCATCGAGCAAGGGTCACCCGATGGCCGAAGTGATCACCGCCTGATGAATGATTTATAATGACAGATAACATTGAGGTGTTTTAAACGTAATTGTTAATGTACGCATGGCTGTAACAATATGCCACTGTCTACTCCTCGAAACAATTCATAACGCTATCATGAATTTAGTTACAATCTCAGAGTGCAACGTGAGACAGCACATTTGTCAAGCAATCAGCTACCTGAGTCTCGCTCGCAACTTGGAACCGCGACGATTCACTATCACCATGGTTGAATCTGAGCCCAATGCTCGCTTACCTATAGAATATATGTAACATTCACTCATTAGGGTACAAATTACTAATACTCGTATTAAACTAAACATTCGGAACTATATCTTCCAAATCACGTACAGATAAACTTCTAGAAATGTAAAAGATATAAAGTTTATCAGAAAAAATGGAATAGGCAGCAATCGTGCACTGCTTGACAAAATAAAGTTAAACTGCAATAATACAGCTTTTAAGAGTATTTTCATTACCATACATCACAAAACTGCATTAGCATTTATCAAATCCAACCCGATCTCAGATTAAGAGTACATTTACAAAGCTGTGTCTTACACTTAACTAACGGTGAATAGAGTTCAAATCTGTACAACGTTTGTGTAGATACGTCCTTATACTTGGCAATAGCCGAAGTTGGCAGCATCTTGCATGAGTCAGAGGTACTCCCGATCCAGAGATTATCAACGACTTGCTTCATCAAATTTAAATATCGCATCTGTTACTCACTGAGGTAAATAGAAACATTCCCGCTTTCCAGAAATTCTTTATTTATAAAATGCCTAAGATTTTCCTCGTTTTCTTTGGTGAATTTTGGCGCACGAGAATGGACACATAACAGGTGCACCGAGTGAAGTAATGTGTAAGCAGCTTGCGACTGAGAATGAATGAACAGACAAAAATAAAACAGCAAGCCGTACTATGCAAATAGAAAACGAATAATAACATTGTTACAGATTTGGTTCTAATTGCAAACTATACTTAACCTAAATGGTACCTTTTACTTGGCAGAATAAGAGCATTAGTAAATGTTAATATTAAAAGTTACAATCATCACACGTAAAGCTCAATCTTTGGCTTCTGTACCCAAAGATTTGAATGGTTCTTTACCTACATTTGACACAATTTGAAAATTAATGTAGATGATAGGAAAACCAGTTTATTAGCGATTCCTGATGATGATGAGACATTATTCGAGTCTATTTAAATTCTGGCTTACTTACGGTTGTTAATTTCAAGGTCAACACGGAGACACCCCACAGGATTTCTCCAGTACGCGTGTAGTTTATGCAACCCTCGTTTGTAAACATTCTCACATCTCCGTAAACATCTCTATAACCAGTAACCAGGCTGGGGTAAGTGCGTCACCGCTCATTGTGTGCGCTGACGCAGCCGCGGCGGTGGTCTTTGCGCAGGTATGGCACCATTTGTAAACACTTACCCTAGCCGATAAAACCTTTGTGGAAAATTAAACAATAGCAAAATGCTGCTCTTTATTATCAACTACGGAAATGACTTATAGAGACGAGCCAACGACAGCTTGTATCCATCCAAAAGAAGAGGATGTGTGAGAAACGTGATTGCTTTGCTATGCATTATCCTAAAGAGTGATTAAATTACTATCCACGCAAAGTTTTTGTAGCTATAAAACTACTTAGACGTGTTTATATTGATAGTTTCTTGAGTTTTTCACACAATTAAAAAGGTGTTAAGGGTACAAATTATGTCACTCTGTGTCTTTAATATTCTGTTCTTCTAACTCGTTTCAAGCATACAATATCCATTGATGCTGCATTAATTATTCCTACAATTAATTAGAACCATATATGTGAGAAAACATTCTTGCTGTTTTTAACGAACATCAGCAGCTGGGAAAAATATTCATTAAAGTTGCTTAATCGTTTTATTGTAAACAGCTATTAAACACTACCAGTGGACAATTCTTCTAAAACTCGATTCAATGAAAAGTTTGGAGTTATTTCTCTCAATTAACGTAAAAAAGTAATTAAGAAATGCAGCTGCCTAAAGTTTTTTGCGAAGAATTTCTTTTGCAGTAATATATCGACTAGAAATTCGGCCAGAACATTCGAATGTCGAACATTGTAAATAAGTAATTTTGAATTTATAGAATGGCGGACTTTAGGAACATTGGCAGTCCTATAACAGAAAAGTCTAATCCTGAATTCTTATGTGCCAGTCTGAAATCTGGTGCAAGTATTTTTTTTAATGATGCTTTTGTATTGTTACGGTTTGAGTCCACACTCGGTGGCGATGCGAATGCGCGCGCCACATGGTCTACTTTGTTCTGCGTACGCGCCGCTTGTAAACAGTGACGCGGGTAAACATTCTTGTACGAGTAGGCGCGCACGCGCAAGCCCAAACAACGACGCTCCACGTACACATGATAGTATAACTACTGTTTCATTGAATAGAAAATAAATAATTTAGTAAAAAAATGTGTTAGGTAGGAACAACAAAACCATCTTTTCCGAAATATGTAACCTGTTAGTCACGGCTGAGTATCAATGATTCATATTTATAATATGACTGATTTAATCTAATGCTACTATCGAATCTTAGGTAGGTACTTGATCTCAAAAAGGAGTTTATTATGAGATAATGCTGTACATATTTGTGTCTGCATAACTTAAGTGTAAATTCTTGAGATGTCAATGATATCTATTTTAGAAACTTAACAGAAAAACATCTTATTGTGATCGATCCGATAATCCTCAGCGTGTTCGTATTTTGAGTAGATTTTCCTTGACGCATCTTTATATCTCGTACAAAACATCACATGAGTTCAACTAAATAGCTATTTTTTTCATTCCTCTGAAAGCTCCTATAATTCCTTCTTATAATAAAAAATTAGCACCACAAACTCCAATATTAATTTCCCGCTTAAAATATGCCAATGAAGAATTAATAAAAGCCCAATGCCCCATTTCCTAGGCAAGGGAGGTTATCCATTGAATAATTAAAGCTGGGGCGACGAAATTTTGACGAAGGGGACTTCCTATTATGTTATTGATTTGGTAAGTAGTCGTTTATGTTACGCATGATAAATGTGAAGTACTTGTTCAATAATGTTCTGACTTTATCCGTGTGCTAGTATTGTCATTTGGAAGTGTTCGTTTCCGCCTTATACATTTGAACATATTTTGATAAATCAAGGGTTTTGAAGTGAAATATGAGTATTATAAAGTAAACACGATGCTAAAAGTTATTGTTTTTACTAGACTGTTTTGATCCATTCCGCTGAGTAAGATATGAATGAGATTAAAAATAAAGACTCGAGGCCAAATCTTTCTTCTAGTTCGAGATATTTTATGCCAAAATCAAGTGTATTGATGAGATTTATTATTTTTTAATAGGTTGACATTAGGCCGCAATTTCACCTAATGGTACCTAAGTGATGATGTTGCCGAGGGCGGAAATAATAGTGAATATTAACATAGTACCTATGTAATAAAATGTTTCTGATACTAAAATATGAAGAAAACTAATTCCAAAACCTCGAATGCATGCACACAGCAACAGATAAATCGTCGACTCACACGAAATCGCAAAAAAGTCTATCTAAATTTCCCCCACATCTTACATACGCTCCACGTTTTCTATTTTGCGATCCGTAAAATCCTAAACCCTGGTTTTATTCCGTAATTTGCGATATTAAAAACGTGTTAATAACGTTGAGTTGGAAACAAAAAAGGCAAACCGCAGCCGATCGGAGCGGGCAGCGGGCAGCGGATGGAGGCCGAAAATTAATTAACATACTTTGCCAACCCTCACGCGCACAGGTGGCCGCGCCACCCTTACGTGCGTGGTAGGGGTGTCAGCACACAGTTAGAACTTTTCATTCTATGGAATTGAAATCATAAAAATGCATGAAATATACTATTTATAAAGAGGTTTAATCAGCAGAAAACGATAAGGTTTATATGGAACCCGAAAACACAAAACAGTAGCGCGATGTAATTGACATCTAGCGCCATCTCTTTGAGAAAATTGGAGCTTTTTGGCCCCGAAACGAAGTGAGGCGAGCTACTTTTCTTTTTAAAGAGGTAACTTCTATAGACAACGCAACAACGCGACGCAATAATCGACGTCTATCGCCATCTATTGGTAAGTATCAAAATGAAGTGAGGGCGGGCCCCTAATGAAGACATAAAACCTAAGATGCTACCAGCGCTTACCGGTACTACATTCGCAAAACCGATACCTTTATTAGAGGCCGGTTACGCAATCGACGGGCCAATTGTTTATCATCAGGTGATCTGTCTGCTGGCCTGCTCGAAACATAGCACAAAAATATGTTGGTATAAGACGGGACTGGGTACAAGAAACCGCAATTGACTCACGGGGCGGACTCAACAAATCGGCTTTTTAAATATGGTGTCTCAAAAGATATCCCTTTATATAGAAAGCGTTGGCAACCCTGCACGCCACCCCTGCCATTCGTAGCCGATATTACGTACATGGACGATACGCTGCACTGGTGATAGCCCCAGATGTGGCTGGATTGGGCTATAAATAAAATTTGTACATTATTAGTTTGACCATAGACAATCCAGTACGTAATTGAATACGCACAACAGCATTAATAGTAGATATCGATGATAATAAAATTATTATGAATGAAATCAAAAATACATTCGAGTAGTTGACACGACTGTTTCACGATTACCCCGTCTGGTTTTTTTAATTTGAAAGGTAGACGAGCTGACGTATCACCTAATGGTAAGCGATTGCCGCCGCCTATAGGCACCTGGAACAATAGTCACAAATGCGCTGCCAACCTTTAACCCCCTTTCCCTCCAATGACCTTCCGGTACCGTCACTCACTCTACGAAACTCAGCGCAGGCGCTGCTTCACGCCGGTCTTTTCCGAGGCCGTGGTATCTTCGGGTTTTACCTGTTTTTCTTAACTTAATTGTCAAAAGTAGCTAATTTCTCTAAGCTTAGTTTGTATAAACCATTCGTTAACTAAAGCCATAATTAATTCCGTTATCTAAATATAGCTAAAGAGTAAGCTCTCCAGAACGGTTTGGCGGGAGTGGGCGGCACAAAGCCGGCCGTATTTATAGAAACAAACATAGCGCGATTATGTACTGGCAAACTATTAATATGGGATGTTGTTACTCATACAAGGTACATACTTGTATGGCACAGTAGAACAACTTACATTGTAGCAAAATGTCTTACAAGCTCCAACTTTGGTGTATTACTTAAAACTACCAAAAACTTTCAGTCATTATTTAGGTACGTTTGTGTCGTTCTATGTGTTTTAGAATATAAAATGTAATGTAACCACTTTATTCCAAAACGTGGTTTAAAGTCAGTCTTGGTAAAACAAATGCTGTTACTTACTACGCAGGACATAATTTATAAGTGCTGAAGTTCAAGTAAGTATCAACCAATATACTGCAAGGGCAAAGGCCTCCATCACAGAAATCAAGCCTTCCCTTTATGATGGGATGCTTACCTAGTGCGGACTGATGATCACAAACCCGAGCTGTGTTGGAAAAATTCGAAACATTATTTTTGCACGACCCGGGACCCAGAGATCTCGTCTCGGTATTTAAACCACTAGACAAACGGGGCATTACTCAAATGTGGTACGGAAAAACAAGTATATTATCTGTTCCATTACCCACATATTTCGGTGGAACACCATAGTGAAACGACTGAAGAGAGATCAGGCAGAGAATCAATGCTTTAATGTGCTTACCTAAGCACGGGGGTAGACCGCTAACTTCTAGACTTCGGTCTGAGAATTACCAGAAAAACTTCAAATTTTTGGCCACCGAAGCAGTCCACTCATAGTAGGTACTCGTACATAGTATGGATTCAAGATTATGGTAAGATGCATAATTGTATCTTTAATAAAATCTTTTCACACATAACAAAACCCGCAGTTAAAACTGAAAAATAAATAAACAGTTAATTTTCATTACTTCTTTGCGTGATGATTGCAATCACCGAGTTTTATAATTACATCCATCAGATGTTTTGTATAACTACTGGTGCTGTTAACAGGAATATTGAATCGAGTAAAGGAAAAATGTTGATTTGTTTAAAAGACTAATCAAATCTATTTGTAAAAGAGAATTATTGATTTAAAACTTCGTGCCTTGCCATTTTTATAGCTATTCAAAGCCAATCTTGCAAATAAAAAATCATTGTAATCGGTTCAGCAATGCTCAAGTACCTTTTATACCTATTCATAAGTTGTTTTGTTTCAATCGTGTCTCATTCTCAAACTTATCATTTAATTATGCTTATATGTTATGTATCTATATAATTAAAATAATAAACAAATACACAACTATCACATTTATGCGTTAAACAGGAAAAAAATACTTTCTCAACAAACTCTACTACGAAATATACAACTTATGTTAGAAATTCTTCATATTCAAGAAGAAAATCAAATTACTTATCTACGACTTGCCGAATGGAAATATTTTAATACCAACTCCTAAAGACTACAGGGCGTTAAATAGGCAATTCATATTAAAGAACCGTCTTTCATTGAAGTTCATGGGCACAACGAGAGATAATTGGCAAAGTCATCATCAGACACCACGGCTAATTTGCTGAAATATCTATTTAACTAGAAGGGACGGGAAATATCTTGATTAACCACGATTGCAAGTCAAGAATTTACATTATTTTGTACTTAGTGGGTAGATATTTTATTGTAACGATCCGCTTTTAATCACAATAATGAAAAGGTTGAAAAATCTAACGCTTATTTGCTTAACTAACTGTTATTCATTAGCTTTCTAGTTAACAATTTTTCTAGCGTAAACAAAGAAACAAATTACGACCTGTACGGAGAAAAAACTGACTAATTACATCCTATACACTATTAAATGCTACACTGACCGCATCAAGCAATAAAGTAACATTTGATAAACTACCATTAGTAGTACATTGAACATTTAAATCGTAGGTTTCATTGCAGGTACCATTATTTAATAGTGTCAAGTAGAACGGACTAATAACAAGGGTCTTCAATTAGTACAATCATGGACAATTCTGCGTCTAGTGCGGCTAATTCGAGCGACATCGTTGCGGCAGCTCACTCGCTCACTCATAAAGGGAGCATGAACGTGCAATAATTAAAATAATAAAGCACCGAGGGTCTGGCTCATTGTGTTCATATGACAAGTGTCCGCAATAAGTGGGACCCTCGCAATGGCACGCAGATCGCACGTTGACGCAGTGATGCGCGTTGTTAGGGTTTTTACGAGTTTCGAGTCATGTCGCCGAATAGGAGACTTGTTCCATTTTATCAAAACTAGAGAGTCTTATGTTTGAAAAAATATGTATGGTATTACAAGTTTGCCTCGTCTTCTTTCTATAAATTCACAATTAATTGACTAACCAATTTTCCGAGCTATTGATTGACTCAATTCCACAATTTTTGAGTTGATGCTTCAACAAATGCAAGCGTACAATAGTCATTCCATTAGTACCTGAGAGCATTTGCCACGATCGATTGTTGAAGGTATTTTTTTACGCTCCGTTTGTTTTTTTTTTCTTTTCACCGATATTTCTATTTTTAAGACGTAAGTTACTAATCAAAAAAATATTGTCAACTGACTTTAGATTGAGAACTCTTTTACAAGTGTACTTAGCCGATTCTACCAGAAATTATCCAAAAAAACATCTGCAAAATTAGCGTGACGCTAAAAAGTAATGGAGTCACGTCACTAATTTATATGATATCCAGCCGTGTTGCGATTCACTGTGGGGAGTTTGATGGTGGTTTAGAATGGCTTTGAAAGGGACTGACGTATTCCTGTCATACGTTAGATGGGTAATGTTAGGGTAAACATTCACCCTTTCACCGAAGTTGTTGAATAACGTCATAAATGATTAAAAAGCGGCTTTGTTTTATTTTACTAACTGTTGCGCTGATGAATCGCAAACATAGAGTCCGATTTCAAAAACAATCAACTGAGTACTAGTTAACTGGTGGGTCTTCAATTCAAATATTACATTTTAAATAGAAGAGGGCTAAGCTTCTGTATACGAGTAATCGGTAAATTTTAAGATTTGGATGTCAACTTTCGGAAGCATATGAGTTTTGAAAATTGCCATAGTAATGACATTTTTATGAGAATGAGCTACGTATTAGTGATTGGTGTGAATTATAAGCAAAATATAGTGTTATTAAAGTCGTTAATTTTAAGACAAACATTGTAATTGTTTTCCATAGGTCAACAATTACTGATCATGATGACGCATGTGGCAGTGACCCTGTCTCATACATTAGATATCGTCGGTTCAATTCCCACTCTGTACAAACATTCGCGTTATGAATACTTGCGTTTGTTCAGTGTCTGCGTGTGATATATGACTTAAAGTGTTATATATGTAATAGTTAATCCAAAGTAGACAAAACATAAATTACGACTGGTTTTTTTTTATTGGAGCCGACTTTACTCGAACGATATTCCTACCGACTCATATATAAAACAAAATCCAATCGAGGAACAATCCTAAATATAAACCCTACCATTAAATCTTTCATAACGCTCATAACTCATGAAGCAAAAATAGACCATTATGACGTCATTATTTATGCATAACGCAGAGAACAATAAAATATAAACACATACCGCGGGACACATGTTTATTCCAGGGAAGTAGTTTAAATCAGATGCACTTTGCCCTTTGGAAAGTGTACACAGTGACAGTAGTATAAATGTTTCCGATATCCACTCCTACTCCGGGTATCACACTTTAAACTATAGTATAGATATTGTAGGTGCGCTGAATGCAACTGTAACCACGTTTGATAAATGATTTCCTAGCGTCTTGTAGTGTTGTACCTATCTATGAGTTATGCCGAGATAGGTGAAGATACATTCATATCTATTGACTGGCCTGTTGGCGCAATGGTAATGACCCTGCCTCATACGCCAAAGGTCGTGGGTTCGATCCCCACCCTGGACAAACATCGTGTGATGAACACTTGTGTTTGTTCAGTGTCTGTCACTCAACATCTCATACATTGACTACGGTCCCCTCAAACTTAAACAAAATAAACCTCTAAGTTCACATTCATTACGTTCAGGAATTAAAATTCTTGCATACCTACTTCCTATTGGCCTAGACCTAAAGAATAAATTAACAAATGCATACTATGTAAAATCTCAAAAAAAACTGCGTAATTATATTGATAAACTATTTCTAAAGATTTTACCTACGGAACCCTCTGTAGACGAATCATGCTTTTTCAAATATCGTTTCGTCGCGTATCGCGTTATACGCTTATCGCCTTGTGTAGATTTGAATGTTAATAAGTACATTAATATTTAGAAATCTGTATTTTAATTCACACTTATGAATAACTAAGCAATTTCTTATTTCATTAAATTGCGAGCACCTAATTATAATTTTCTCACATAGAGGTTACCGATATATTATAACTAGATTAGCACAGATAATTTGATTCATAATGTTACATAAACATTTTATCGATTGAATTTCACAGACATCTGCAAAGGTCTATGTACTGCATTTTGTATATGCTTATAATCACTATACAACTACTTACACCACTGATAAGTAGGTAATCTACACCAAGTATCCTAATCTACCGTAGGTACACTATAGCTTAGTAGATACTTACAATATGTTTCAACATGAACAATTAGGGATTGTAGTAACACAACGTAATATTTATCTATATCTAAATGTTAGTAAAAAAATGAGCATAAAAATATGAGTATGGTATGTAGTGAAAGATAGGATTTTATAAAGTAGCGAGCGAGAAGCAATAGCGTCGCAAGGCGGGCGAATACTTTCTGCTACGGATCTGATCTTCATAAAGAAATTCTCTGTTTTGATATTATATTTATGCTGTAAACATTTCGTACCTGCATATTTCTAGCAGTAAATATGAAAATTTCCGGAATGCCTACGACCCTCCTTGGATCTCGAGGAAACAAAGATTATTCGGTATTAAGAAAATTTCCCTCTCGGTAAGACTACAGATTGAATTTTTCAGTTTTATTGTGGAGTTTACATTCTTAAGGGCACGCGCGGTATTTAACATTTGGGAATAACTTCGTTTATGGCTTTATAGGATTAGGGTCTCCATTTTACGGTTATTGTTGTGTAATTTGACTGCTAAATTGGAAATGTGTCTAGCGTGCGTACTTAAATGGAGTTGGGGCGGAATTCGATGTCAATTTTCAACATACAATTGAATTGCATGTCTGACCACTTATTTTAGAAACTATTCAGTATGCGTACTTTGACAAAGAATACGTCATTCATTAGAAGCCTAAATCATTTTGGACATAATTGTAGTTTAATTAAAATGTGACCAAAACTATAATAATACCTAATCACTTCTTTCTTGGTCGAAATGGTAACTCCCTAGTTGTACCAACAAGAAGGTAGCAAATAGAAAACCCAAAATAAAAGATATATTGCACTATTATTAAACCAAACCGGTTTACTAAGAAGTCATCATCATGACTCTGTTCATGGCTGTTCCTCGCTACAAATACTTCAATTATAAAGGTTTTTAATAGAGAAGCATAACCAAACAAGAGTGCTAAAAGCTTTGGAAAATACCTACAAAACTGAAGCCACCAGATAAACCATGCCAACTTTGATTGATACGAAAAGCAGCATGCATAATAGTTGAAAACTACCGTTTATCGCACTGTTATAGATCACCGATCTGCTTACATTGATGTATTAGCGTATCGCCACAATACGATTGGAAGTTTACAACGCGGCATCCGACGGTAAACAAACATGACTGACGTCAAGTGTGGACGGGGGTAGGGTTGCCAACCAAGCCGGGAGTACAGGATAACAGGAAAATTAATTAGCCTATCGGTTACATTCGGTGTCTCAGCAGATGCCACGTGAATTAAACCGTAAATCACTCAAATGATCTCACAGAAGATCGTCGTAAAGCAACGCGCTGTGTTTCGTCGCGTGAGTGAGGGTACCGGATGCCCAATTGAGGGAAAATGGCGTTCAAGCGCACATGTGACTCTACAACAATCACACTAGAGTGTTCAACATTGTAGGTGTCTGTGGGCGTATCCGTCTGCTCATCTGCTACCTATCACATAAAAATATCTAATACGGCGGCGCTTACATCTTATGGTACCCATATGGTATGGCAACCCATTGACGGATTATTATGTATCGAAACGATGAAATTAAAATAAATATCTCCTCTTGAAACAACTTGGACTAAACAAAAACTATCATATTCTTCGATAATGTTAGACTTTAACCACCACTTTGGCGACCCTACGATCCGCGCGGTCATGCTAAACTAATATTACAAGCTCCTTTACTTTTATTGTACTGTTTCAGCGCGTTTCACCGAGGATGCGCTGAAATGCGCAACTTGAAACGATAATGAATTCATACGGGCTTTTGGTTTCCTCTTACAGGCTTGTAGGAGGATACCGCCGCTTTCAATCCAAATAAGACTATAACTTAGATTAATAACGCCTTATTGGATAGTCCTCATCCAAGCGCGGCGTCTAAAGTGAGGCAAAAAACAGGTTAATGTGTGCGCGACTTTACTTCACCGACACACACACAAACAAAGTATTTTTGTCGCACGTAAGTACTAGCAGAACTAAGGAGCAGATCTACACCGTTTTGACATAGGTTTCTAGGCCCTTCTCTAAACTATAAGCATTAAGCTTTGTATTGCTTAATAGTCTTATTACACTTTACACTCTTATGGATTGAATGAAGCTCGCGTGCTCATACGTCCATTGGACCCCGATATGATGTGGCAGGATTCAGGAAGGAAATTAATACGTTTTTGCGTCAGCTTCATTGATTTTATCCTTATGTAAGCTACGTCAAATGTGACACATTTTTGATGTACTACCTATTTACGGAAACAAATCGGGAAATACAAATATGTAGGTACCTATATCAATTGTTTACCTACTATACGCTGATTTTATATACCTACTTTTACAACACCTAATATAACCTCCTAGGACCCAGATAGAAGATTACAATAGAAAATTAGCTGTTTTTGGCATTAAAAACACATCAACATGTAAAGACAGAGGCAATAGGTAACCTAACCTAAATATGCCGTTCGGCGAGGGCTGCTTCAAAGGCCTTGAAGAAACGGACTTAAGGTTGCCAAAACAAAGACACAATCATAGCAGGTACCTGCGCCGGGACAGCCCTCGCGACGAGGAGCCCGGTGAACGCGCCGTTCATATTAATGTCGAGCCTCTTTGACACAATCAGGTTGACTTTAGAAATAAATGTTGTCAGCTCTATTGCACACTCTGATAAAAGCTCTGTATTTTAGAACACACTTTTGAATAAGACCTGCAAGGTGAAATGGATGCTGTTCACTAGCATCCATTCAATAGCCTTTACAAAATAAAAAAGACAACTATCTGTACTCTCATATGAAAGTAAACTTCAACAGCTTCTGTAAAATACTACACGGAAATAAAATGCAGCAAACAGGAATTTGTCGAGGAAACTTGTTCTCTATAATAGCACTAAGGGACATCTTCCTCAACAATAAACGTTATGATGAATTTCTTAAGCAGTCCCTTGCATCACTCTCATTCAAGAGTCTATTTATGTAAAACCGCAGACACCAATTACGTTGACGGGGTATAGTCACAGTTCATGACGGTAACAGTAATGTTTTAACAACCTGCAAGGCAAACAAGATTTTAAAAAATAAGCCTACATTCTGACACATTGGGCTACAACAAATTGTGAAATTTCTTTACACGATTTTTTGGCACTCTTTCCCAAGTTGGGTCACGATTCGATTATCGCATCGCTAACACATCATCACAAATTCAAATTGACCTGTTATAGAACGTTGGCACGCATCACGCAGTCCTAAGATCGGGAAGGACACGCCTCACTGATCTCTATTCCACAGAGCTAGTGCAAACGTGATTCACTATTGTAATTCGGTTCACCGTTAGGTATAAAGAGCTGCCAGCTGCCTGACAATGTGCGGCACAAACAATGAGCCGATAAACACTAAACAAACCAAACACACAATTCGATTCAACACTAGAACAGACATTTTAAACAAATTGTAAAAACGCTTTGTTGTATCAAAATAAAGTAAGATGAAAACCGTATGAGCGAGCGTATAGAAGGAGTACCTAGTCCTACCTAACCGCGGAAATTCTAATAGAAAGGTGTAGTGTATTTCCAATAAGTAATTATATAAAACAATATTACATGACACTAAGGATAATCCGATGATATAGATAGGTGCTATAATTTTTAAACATTAACAAAGTTATTGGCGATAACTGAAAATAATAGATAATTCATCGATCCAAAATCTTATCCACTTACGTGTGTTATTGGAATATGATAACATAGAGGTAGTATATATGTATACATAGTTGTAAATTAGGAACTGACATTGATATTTTATATCGTAGCTGGATAAAACCATTGACCTTATTAAATCTGCAAAATGCATTTTCGTATGTTTATCATTTATTAATTAAAAGCAAGATTGCTTATTTCTAAATTTCAGAAAAATTATCGAGTAATTTGTCAATTGTAAGCTCCAATATTTATTTTTTGTTTAGCAATACTTCTGCATCATTGCATAATAAGCCTTTATTTCCTGACCAGACTTTAACTAATGCGCGACAAATGAAAAATCTGTTAAAAGAAACAATTTCACGGCAAACATTTTCGAACAAATCGAAATTATGTGTTCATGTTGTTTTTCCTTCGGTTAAAATTGAGTTGTTGTTGTTACAGCGAGCGGTGCGCTCGCAGCGGGCACCATTGCGTCTCCGTGGAGTACGCCGGCCGGCGCGCCCGACACCAACGGCGCGGGCGCCGACGCCAAGCACCTCGACGTCGGCGATGCGAGCGACGATGAGAAGGTAACTATTCCACTTCAGTTAATGTCATATTATGAATCCTTCTTGGTTTCGGCAAGGCTTGCAAGGCTGCATCCGCCATATCTGTTTGATTGAGTGAAAATTCTCTCTCATCGCGGCCGGTCAGAAGAGTAGGATGTCATGCTGCACGCGAGCGCGTAGCCTTAAAACTTGGACTGGGTGCTACGATTGCACTCCTCAGATGTGGTCTGCCCGTTTCATTTAGTAGACGTTGGCCGTAGGCGAAGTCAAATGGATTGTCGAGTCACTGTAGGCTGCGCCTATAAATCAACAGCGGCAAATTAATTAAATATTTTCAAGAACATTAATAGAGAAAGAAAGTCTGACTGCAAAGAAGAAGAAGATCGTTTAAAGATCAGACTCTGTGACACTGAAACTCGAACCAAGGTAACACTGATGCGATGTAATTTATTGCTTCTAGTAGGTAATTAAACCGCACCCGAGGATTACAGAAGTGTCTTCACGCTAAGTGACCATAGAGGCGCGGATCGACCACCAAGCATCTTAATGTGTCAGTGACACTACATTTAGGGTTTTGGCATATTTCCAAACTTGAGGGATGTCCTAATCCAAGGGCCCGTCAACTAGCGTCTAAATACGCTAGGACGCTAAAAGTAAACTTCGCCCTTTCTGCTTCAAGGCTCATCATTAATTCACATTCGTTTCATGTGTTGCGTGTTAAATGTTTTGTATGACAATCAACGAGGCCGTGTTTTAGTACTTTCTTTAGATAATTTAGGGATACAATTGCAATATTGCCATCTGGAATATTTGTATCAGCCGGTAGAATTAGAACCCAAAATTCGGAATTAAATTTTATCCATGTGCTAAACGTAAACCTGCCGTATTATTATATATTCACTAACTAAATATTACTGGTTGAATACATACATAAAATTAAGACTGCAATATGAAATATAGCGAATCAAAATGTAAATATTGACTCCGCGTTAGCGAAACCAGAAACAACGTTTCAAGTGGTTTCAAGGAACTGTGATTCACGGTGTTTTCGACGCTTGGGCGACTGAGGGAGGTTATTTTTATTTTCTTTTGAGAATAGAAGCGAGTCTATTAATTACAATGACGCACTCTTCGCCTTGTGTCCGAAACTGTAAGCACGTAACTGCGGATGTTACAACATCTGCTTTATGTCCTGAGTGGCGTTTTGTGATGTGCTTGGAGTGCACGGCTTCATTGATAAACCGATTGATGGTCGGTCGTAGATAGAGTAGATAGCACATGAGGTGACAATATATCTATTTGGCAACTGCTAGTACTCGTAAATGAGGCAGTCTATTCGCTAACAATGACTATCGTCTAGGGTTTAGAACGTTCACACTCGACTATTTAAATCCAAAGTTCTTGATTACGAAGGCACTAATGAAAATTAATAATAACAGTGGCTTCGTAATTTTGAAGGAGTGATAACCAGAGGTCGAAATTGAGTAGAGTAATTTTTAAATACACTGACTTCATACAAAGTGGATGTGCCTCAAATATCGTGATTAATTATACAGAACAGAAAAATCCCGTAATTTTTGGAATATAAGTTTGTTTTCTGGGGATTTTTTAAAGGGCAGTCAAAGTTAATGTATCGGCAGTAATTTAGGAAATATGACTAAACTACGTCACCGGGATAATCAATAGCAATATTTTTAACCACATAAATAAATCTACCTAATTCCGAACTCTGCTGATAAAAGTCAAAGGTACAAAACAATGTTCATAAACAAAGCTACTGAAATCCGAAGTTATGTTACGCTATATTTTTAACTCGTTTCTGCTAGCTCATGCAAAAAGTATGTGTTTGTTTCGAATGAGACAACTACTGTTATGACAAAGTTTTATACTCAGTTGTAAATAAATTAAATTTCCCGTGAGATCTGTACCTACAATCTGAAGGTTGAAGTTCGAAAGGCAAAACAAACATCACATGTAACATAAATATAAAGACACAATTTGTCTACCTATTCTATTGCACGTAAATTTGTAGTAAACTTACCTAATAGATAAGTTAATGAGAGTTAATTTACGCATTAGTGGCTTCAATAGATATTGGTACCTCTCTAATCGAATGCACATTAATTAATTAATACAGAAAGGTGATAAATACTTATGGTGATTAAAGAGTTATCTTTTTATGAGTTAAGAAAGCTAGTAAGCGGGTCACCTAATGGCTTACCATCAGGTGACTCGCTTACTCGTCATGGTGGACTTATCACTTAAGATTACTGCCGCCCATGGACACCAGCAACACTGAAGGAGTGCAGATACATTGCCAACCTTTTGTAAAAGTGTAGGCTCGTTTCTTATAGATTTCAGAGTCGTACTGGTATGGAGTACCACTGCGGGAAATTGATTCCACAATGAGAAAGTGAGTGGAAGAAAATGACGAGTAAAACCTCCAATCTTTTAAAGCTAGAGTGGATAGGCTAGTTCTGGGTAAACCCACTCCATCTTAGACAGACGCCTAGAGGTGATAAGAATCTCACGTCTGGAGTTCAATATTAAGCTAAGGGCAAGCCCATTAAAAAAAAAACAAAAAAGAACGCACGGTGGTGGACCGTTACCCATCTAGATGGTATGGATGCAATCCTAGTTTATGGCGTTTATCACGTATAGCTGGAGGCACGAAAGTATAGCGATGACCGTTATTTTGCGCACTTGTAAAAAAGAAGATTTTCTATCAAAATTGGTTTCTGTGCACTCAAGGTCATTACTACACTTTCTTGCCTCGGACTATACTAGGATATAAAACCGCGACTGCTAGGTTAGTATAATCTTGATGTTAACAAGTACGTCACGTATTCACAGGACCTATCGGCAGCAGATGCGGAGGGAGTATGGAGTCCGGACATCGAACAGAGCTTCCAAGAGGCGCTGGCCATCTACCCGCCCTGTGGCCGGCGCAAGATCATCCTCTCCGACGAGGGCAAGATGTACGGTGAGTCCGGACATGCTAGAGTACCTTACATACCTTATTCATGTTTATAGAACCCTGAAGCTTATCTAAAAGGCGTTGACTATGCTTGGTTTATCTAGAATCTTCAGTCTTCAAGGTAATATTTGCAAGATTGGAAACTCAAAATCAACCAAATGCATCTATCGGCTGTTATGTCTAACACGGCGGCCGTGTAATCATGATGATCCACTTACTGCCGCACTCAGAGAAGTCATTGACTTTAATGTTCATTAGATATCCTAATTATGGGTAGACTTTAGGCGTATTACGAGTAAAAAAATAAGGGTTAATATTTTTTCTTAAGTGAAAATTTTATTAAGATTTATTGACATTTCTGAGTACGGCAGTTTGTCTAGTTCCCCAATTTATGGGCTGCGAAGAGACAACAACCGCTTCAGCATAAATTACCATACCAGACTTTCCAAATCCTGAATCATGGCCCAAGCGTAGCCCATGGAAAAAGAATTTAGCGCATCTTCGATCACATACTCAAGCACTATTATAGATACGTCATATTATAGGTTGTTACCGTGTTGCCATCACTTAGTGTGAAAAGAAAAAAATATTTTTATTATTCCTGAAAATGTCGCAGGAGAAAACATGTTTTTCAACAAAGAAAGCTACAAAGTTGTACGTCTCTATGTTGAACTGCATGTTTAACAACAAAGTATCTTATATTCATTTAATAGTGAATACATAAGTTATCAAAATACATAAAATTACATTTTCAATAAGAATATGTAGATTGAAAATCATTCGAATTTGGTACTCTGAAAGCGAAAGGTTTTTCCCTACATGTCCCTATAAAACCATAGTGACACAATTCATAGGTTCCTGATTAATTACACTATAGAGGTCGTAGTGGACTCACTACACATAAGTACTTTCCACGAATCAGCGACACGGTCAGATCAGGAGATAATAATTGTCGGTTCACGTCTTTCCTCGGAATCCTATTGCGCAAACCGCTTTGTCGGCGACATCAATACCTACGGCTTTGTCTCGTGCCAGCCATTGTTCATTTGGGCGGGTGGCCTTGATACCGCTTCATAATTCAACCAAATTGACATGTAAGTGATCGGCCGTAATGTTAGCGCAAGCTGATTTCATTCGTAGGGGTGCGGGTTGAACATGAACTAAATAATGAAGATTCTAAATTTATCGATGAGAATAGAAATTCAAAGAGCATCTATATTAAACTGGAAACAACAGATTCAGACAACTGATGAGGGAGGAGGATCGATGTATACCTATGTATAAAGTTATTTAATGTTTTTACCTACTAGATATTTATCTATCCATATTTTAAAGAGTTTACTCGCAGTAACTTATCTATATTCAGTACCTGTGATCAAGTAGTTTCTGATCTGATCAGTTATCAATAATTTTTGTCGAGTTTCAGTTTAGATATAATTATCAAATAAGTATTTAAATGGAAAACAGTCGAGTAAAAGCTGTAAGATAATAATAAAATCCATAAAGATAGACTAAAAAAGCAAATACATAAAGAGAACTCAAGCGTGATCAGGAGAGAGCTATTAAAAACTATATAAATTTCTCTGAGCTGATGAGAGTTTCGAAAGTATTAATCCTCAATATTAAACAGAAGCAGCCTTAAGGCCGGAGGCGAAGGCGAATTTTTTCACGTTACTGTGTTAAAGAAGCTCGTTAACGCGACGTGACGATTGCTACTTTAAATAAACCTTGCCTTCAGTAAATTAGCTAGAACAGCTGGGAAAATCCTCGGCCCGACTGCTGCTTTTGTGATATATGACGTGTTTATAATCCTGGTCGGAGATAAAAAAAAATATTTTCAGAAACTGTCACAATAGCGTTGAACTTTAAGATAAAGATATGAATTATGTTTGTGATATAAATTAAATTTATCGACCATTTAACTGACATGGAGAGATATTTTATACTTAGAGATAGAAATAGAAGGTTTCAGCCTATGAAGCGATGGTAACTCAGTGGATAAGAAGAGACCTTCCATACGGCGGTCGAGGTTCGTATCCGAGTATGTACCTTTAGATTTGTAAATCTATGTGCGTATTTCTACCGCTCGGCGGTGTGGGAAACTTGCATATTTTGAATAGAATGTGAAATGTGCAATCATAATTTGATTGGTCTGGTTCCCCTGTTAAAGGGTTGCAAAGGTCCTTCATTGTACCAGATTCCCCAATTCTCGCCTGACCCATTCTTGCATCCACCCAGCAGAAAATAACACGCTAAGATAGAGATGATTGAAAATCTCAAATCTATCTAACATGATAGACTTAGTTGCTATTCTGCCTCTGACAAAGGAAAGCATCATATCATCAACATAAGCAACATAGTAATCTCAGAAGCAGTGCAATCTACGTTTCAGTGAAGATTCGCGCATCCTCGCGAAAGTGACAGTGGACTCAACTCAGTTATGGCGCACAATTGACGTGAACAATTACTAAGGGAGCCACTGGCATTACCGGACGGACATTAAGTCGGCGGCAACATTACCCGGCTTTAATTAAAGGACTGCCCGCTCAGCCCGTCCCGTGCCAAATGGAATTGCTAAACAAATTCGCCACGAGCGATGTGTCCACCTTAAGTGATTTAATAGACGGAAAGAAATGCAATGTTTTAATTGCTTTAAATCTTAACCGCCATCTGGACGGAATTAAAGGGCCAGGTAGACGTTACAGTAGGGTTCCAACAACGGAACAGTTCGCCTTCACCCTTCATGGACTTGGGAAACCGGGCAGATGCTCAGTGTAATTAAATTAAAACTGTAGCAACAGGTATTTATTCTGGAGCCATATTAATGGCAAACAGGCTGTTTTGTATCGAGTACCTGTCAAGTGTTTCACCGTCCGATATCTTGCTGTGGGTGTTATTGATGGCGACTAATGGAGGCTGAATAACTACATAGTTTTACTACTGATTTAAATTGGTACTATTAACCTAGAAAGTATGTAAAGCATCTTTGAACCGAATAAGGTTTCCAGAATTTATGGAGAATGAAATGGCGACAGTTATTGTTATCATCATCATATAGTTATACAATATCATAGATAGTGTGTTCTTCAGTTGCGTCTAAGCTGTTAGAGTACGGGGTACTCCAACACGGGGTACGCTTGGACTATGATCCCGGAGTTGGGTCTGACGATTACAATGAAGCGACTGCCTTCGGATCTTCGCATCCCATTGACTGAGGAACCAGATCAATATGATAAAGGTTAAATACAGATTCATTTTCGAGACGTACAGGTTTTCTAACAATGGTCTCACCGACGGGGGAATAGTATCCAAAGCTGCATACCTACTCGGATTTTGTTAAAAAGGCGCTCGTTCTTATCCATCGCTCTGTAATATAATAAGACGCGACATTAATATATCTTATTATATAATTTGTATAAAGTCTGGATATCTTCAGTAACAAGATACAATGCCTACACGAGCGGAGCATCGCTGGAATATTTTCCAATAAACTTCCACTTCCGAGAATCGAGTCACTAATAACGCGTAGCCCAATAAAAATCAGCAAAACGGTCCGCGGCAATGTAAAAGACATCTCCTATATTTAGACGACGCTATCCGTACTATAATTGCGGACACGCGTCGCCCGGACAATATATGACCACATTACTCGAGGACGTGTCCTGCGAGGCTTAATCTGCCGCCAGTGCGTCACCCCAGTTGCTTCACCACCCTCGCCCTTTACGCCGAAGAGAACAACCGACTGACAGGAACCAGCACTATTTTTAAACCATTCATTCATGTTTCGTGGAAAACTCTAGCAATCTTTCGCGGCTACGATTTTTTGTAACGCACGCCAAAACGCGAGACACCATTAATTAGATGCATAGTATCTATTCTAAGCGACAAGACAATTAATTTGCTCGGCTGGATTTGTCCTGCCCTTATCTTGATTTCCAGTCATTGATTTAAATTAGATATCCTATCTACTTTGTACAGGGACAGAATTTCATGAGGATGAGAATCGTTTCACATATCATAATCTTCCTACAGGTGCTTAGTTTGTTCTTTTGTGCCTGTCAACCTCATATTTGGATCTCACGGCCGCTTACCATCAGGCAGAGTGAGGTCATCTTGATTGTCCTCAATATATTATAAAAAAGTATCATCTTTTTATCGATCAACGAAACAAGCAAAGATATCAAAACATAAACGCCTCTGTTTATAAACCAATCAAACACTGTCAACACTACTCCATAAGTTCAACAAAGTTCCAAAGTTGTAGGTACGAGTACTTCTGGTGTATCATGTTCCGCTGAAGTGTTTCTAATAGAGATCCCGATCTCGGAACATTGTTATAATTACCGTAACATGTGGAAACTATTCCAATCAATCGTCGCTTCTTAACCTGCGATTGGGGGGCGCTATTGAGTAACAGTCTAACAGTTGCACGTGAGTAAGTTAAGTTACTCATGCTGCGGTGCAGTCGAAGTTGAACAAAGCTGTGCTGGTGGCACGTTCGTGAGTTAAGACATTCAAAACCGCTCAATATCCTGGGAGTATGAAAGTTTCGTCGGCGCACGGGTTCACGTGGTCCGGGGTGGCGGGCGCGGGGTTCGCCGGGAGGGCTAAACTATGCGAAGAATGCGCAATTAGTGAGCGAGCGAGCGTGTAAGGGGCTCCGGCCGCGCCGCTAGGCGGCGAACGCAGTAAGAAAATATAAAGAAGGGGCGGGCCGCGCCCGTTGTTTAGCGCCCCGCCCGCCTTGGGGCATAACTCCCGATTGTCTCCCAAGAAATCCTCCTTAGACCCGTCGCAACTCAACCCTTTCTCGAGGATTCGCATCGCATAGCTCCGGTTTGGGTCAGCGTGAATTTCCACCGAATCCAGATACAACTCAAAGTCTAATGTTTCTTTTATTGGGTTGGTCTTTGATTCAAACAAAGTTAATGCCAAGACCCCGATCCTCTTTTTATTTTACTTTTTATGTATAAATAAGACATCGTATTTTTAATACAAAAGATTAGCCTGCTGCATAAGGTGCTACTATGTGCATAGTTATAAATGTTGATGTAGGTATCACTATTATTAAGTACTTACTTTAAGAAGTCCCAATTGAAGAGCCCTTTTGAATTAATTCACAGGTATATTTGTACTTTATTTTACCTTAAATTCTGATCGCCATAAAAACTCTAACCAAAGACAATTTCGAAACCATGCCTTGAGAACGACGTTAATGTATTTCTGATGGATCTCCAATATCTCCCCAGTTGACGAATAAATTACTTCTAAAAGTAGAAAAAACGTTTTAGCGAATTGATTAAAATCTCTCTATTTTCAAATTATAATGCAATTTTAACAAAATGTTTGACAGTAAATGCACAGCCATACCTAATATTATTAAACTTAGGACATCAACGAACTTCCAAATAATAAAGTACCTAGCTGAAAATGGTATTTTGAACGCTATTGAAGAAATGGTTAATATTCATATGGAGCTAGCTCACGCACAATTTCATCGGCAGAGTGCGCGAGAGCGCGACGCGCTGGCAATGGACCAAATTAGCCAACTAACGAACTAATAAATAATGATCTCTTGTTTTTCTATTCACTGTGGAATAGAAACGTTCCGACTTGATCCCTCTGCACCGCTATTTATAGAGCGATGCACACGACGTTTCGGGTGAAAGCACTCTTAATTCGCGGCCGCGATGTCACAAATGGAAGTTACGTTCACGGACAAATAACGTACAACTTGTTTATCCTCTCCACTAATTCGTCCTAACAGCAATTTGTTAGAGTGGCCACACTTACTAATTTTAGCTTAACACCCGCCGTGAAAAGTTTACGGCGGTGCCATAATTTCGGAGCAATTTCAAGAATGTTTGACTTAGCAGTTTTCAAGAGTTTCTTTCGCGAGACTCCGCTCCCAGTGGAGTCTTTCATTTTGAGTTTAATATTAGAATTAAGGTAGGAGATGTTTGTTTGATCAGACTAGAGTTTGTTGCGTCAATTTTGGGGTAGTGATTGGTGTGGGCAGGCTTTGTGTTGGCCGAATTGAGGGAGCAGCGGACGGGCATGTGAATAGTTAGGCGCGTACTACATGCGCTCGCCTCAACAAGCAGCAAGGGGTTAATTAAATTCGCACTAGCCGCCTCTCGTCGCCATCGCATTCCCCAAATTCAATGAGATTTCAATTTACTTTGGTGAGGTCTTCGTCTGCGCTGTCCGCAAATTAATACAGTCGAGCATATTGGAGTCGTTACCCATTGATACAACAATTTGATGATTTATTATTTATGCTCATTGACATAGTGTTAATCGGTAGGGCTAGCGATACCGGCACCGAAAATATTTGAAGTTAAGTGTTATTTAAAACATTTAACAACCTTTGTAGGGCATATAAAGAAGCCCAGTGTCACAATTACTCGTATTCTTAGCACTCACAAGTATTACTTTTCTCTTCCGTCGACTTCCTTGGTCAAAATGTTGTTAGATACCTACTTCTCGAATGATTAAGTACAAAGAACTTTTGGCACACACGTTTTGTAACGAAGGAAGACATAAATCTTCAATGTGAGACACTCGACTCTAAAAAATTAAAACTGTGTTACAAAGTAGGACAACAAGAGAAACTAGTATTTATAGCAAACATTGTCTTAACTAAATAGTCCAACGTTAAATTTTATTTTAAGCGAATCTATATGTAGTAACTAACTGAACTGATAAAATAGTTTAAGTTTTAGAAACAAAATGTTTATTTTACTCAAACTATCCATTAGGCAATGAAAATTGTTTAACAATGGCGGCTGGCATTGATTCGGACAATCCACCCCGCATTCCAGCCCGGCTGCAGTTTCAATGATTGAAAATAGCTATTCAAAATATTTTGAAAATTGTTTCATAACGGGTTCGGTGGCGCTACGCTCGAATTGAATTGTACAGCGCGGGCTCCATTTCGGCACGCGGGGTATGCGTCGGTTATGTCAATCGGCACATGATTCTCATCCCATTTTTCATTCATTCGATGGGGGATTCACTCGATTACGGTATTGTTGTAATGTTTATTAAGTGGCATTCCATTCCACGATTTTATTTTATAAATTTTAACAACATCCATTGCGAGTCGCTCAATTGTGTCAGTTATAATGCGTCAAGAAATTCTTGAAAACATATTCTTGGAGAACTTACGGAGTTCTCATGTTTTATAACCCTATGACATAAGCGCATTCAATAAATTTTACAACTTTATTGACATAATATAAATCTCAACCAACAGTAGTTTTCAAGAATTTTGCCAACTATAACTTAGCGTAGGTGTTGTGGAAATGGCAGAAATTTATGAAACAAGGTTCTTTAAGCGAGGTTAAGTAAGACCTAATTAATGAAGGGATGTCCGAGACAGTCTCAAAAGTTGAACGCATTAAGCTGACAAAGAAACCCAAACTTTTTTAACATTTCAGAGACAATATTATGTTCTTCTTTCCTTATTTTCGACATCAGCAAAGTTTCAAAAACAAGGTTTCTCTCATTGAGATCTTAAGAGACTTTATATTGTCTACATTAAGAAACAAGTTAACGCCAGTTTGTAGGTATTCTCATTTCCTAACCACGGATTAAATTTCATATTCCAGGAAGGAACGAGCTAATAGCGAGGTATATAAAACTACGGACAGGCAAAACCCGCACGAGGAAGCAAGTCTCCTCGCACATACAGGTGCTAGCTAGGCGGAAATTACGGGAAATACAGGCCAAACTTAAAGTGGTAAGTGCATATTTATCTTTAATACGAGTACATAGGAGCTTGCTCTTAGTGAAGAATTCGGTGAGAATTATTATGACTCATTCGTCAGCCCAATTGTTTTATAAAGATAAAATTTACAGGTTGCCTGGTACTTACCTGCAGATTAAATGCCATCTTTTGCTGTCCACAGCTTTGTAATCTCAATATCGAAAAGACGTTGATGAAGTAGATCCAGATTCAAACATTTGTTCTAGGAAATAATCCTGTCTCTTGCCGAATTCTTCTATCTAGACTAGATACCTATTTCTTAAACTTTTAAGTCGGCGATGGTCGTACTACTTACTTATAAGATATTTTCGTCTCTTAATTTAAAGGCAATAATACAAATGAAAATATACTTCGATTAATATCAATATTACGTAAGTTAAGTACTGACAATAATTTTGAAGCTTGGTGTATTGACACCTAATCTTATAAAATATCAAAGCGGATATTAATTAAAATTAATTATAGAAACCATTACATAACTACAGTTCACATGTGCAATAGATTTAATTCTAATTACCCAAAATCGGGTTTTAAACTAATGAACAGTAAAAGAAACGTCTAAATAAAATCTAGGACGGTGGGATGATGAAGGAAAAAGCCATGCAGTCCATGAGTACACTTTCGAGCGCCCAGATCGTGGCAGGCTTGCCTCACCCGGCGTACCACCACACGGTACCGCAGTTGATACAGGCATGCCTTGTGTTACTGTCCCAGAGCCTGTTCCGCCACTTACTGATACATATTAGGGCCTGCAGGCTAGTGTACTTGCGACAATCGCTGACGCTGTAGAACCAAATGCAATAAGCGGAAATGATTTTACTCTCGGTGATACATTTCAACTCCGTACTTTGCACTTGTTTCTTTTGTGATAGCGATTATCGTTAATACACTGTCTTAAGTTCCGAGATAACTTATACAGCAAATATAACTAAATTTCAGACAGGAAAAGTGAATATTTGTCGTATATGCTGTCTAGAATTGGGAGGTGTCGAAATAGGCTCTGGGCTAAGTTTTGTCGCTTCTACTTAGGCATGATGCGTATGCACGTTGGTCATAACAGTGGTTTATAAGGCTTCACTCACATTCCAGTAAATACTTTCTGGACAATTTGAAAACAATAATTTATGACAACACGGCAGATTTCATAGAGTAAGCTTTAGTTTCAGTGAGAAAAAAATGGAATATGTTTAACACAAACGTACTTTTTGTTATCAAACCCCGAATATTCAAACTTTCAGGGCGACTACTAAAAATATTGGCATATTTGTAGATACGTTTTGAATAATAATAACTATGTACATTACGCTTAAAGCAAAACAGTGTGTAGAGAAATTAACATATGAGCGAATAACAACTAAGAGCTTCATGTGTTTTCTGTATTTTGATTTTCAATTATTTTAATTGTATTGTTTTCCTTTTCAGCAATTTTGGCAACCGGGTTTACAAGCTGGGACATCTCAAGAGTAAGTATAATTTTAATTCTTTTACTTTACTAAGTTACATACATTTTCATTAGTCAAAATTATAAAAAACGTTGTGTCTTGGTGAGGGGACAACTCGCCACAGAATTTCAAGATCTTTTTTGTGGTCACTGTCCTGTGGAAATCTAATGAGAACCAACATATTTGTGATGATAATAACTCTACAAAGCAAAAAAATATTGGTGATAGGTTAGATTATTAGTTATAGATAACAGCAGAAAAATCTCGAAATTCTGGGACGAGTTGCCAAGTCAAGCCGTTTACATCTGATATACTGAAAGAAAATACTGCAGTCTTGAAATTGATTTACCACGTTTTTTTACTTTTATAGCAGAAATCGCGTAAATCTACAAAGAAAAAAAGTGTTAAAATTAAGTGAGCCGTTGCTAATTTTTTTTTGTTTTTATTTATTTAATTTAATGTATTTTTTAATTTTCTAGCGTAAAACCATTCCCGGGCGCGGGATACAAAGGCGTCCCAGGAGTGGGCGGCGTAGGAGTCCCAGGGACAACGGACGTGGCGCCGCCACCGCCCTGGGAGGGCCGCGCCATCGCCACGCACAAGCTGAGGCTCGTCGAGTTCTCGGCCTTCGTGGAGCACCCCCGTGACCCCGACACGGTAAGTTGCACTTTTCTAAGGTTGTATGTGGTTTTATCAAGTAAAAACTACACTTTATTCATGTTAGGTCCATATAGAACACGTATGAATGTCAAAACGTATAATCTACCGCGAATCTAAGAAAAGCACCACTGCGGGCGGAATGACAAAGACCAAGAGTTTCGAGAGAGAAGAGAGATCAAGTGTAGAATTCGATATGACTTTTTTCCTTAAGTTCATAAATTTTTTCACCAATCAGTAAAGTGCCTACATCTGCTCCTCTACCATATTACTGATATTACGCTCCAATTACTTTATATATTGGGAAAAAAATTAACATTACCTAAATGAGTTTATGATTTCCACGTGATTCGCATATCAAGCACGATGGATTTATTCTAGTCTTAAAACCAAAATGCTCCCCTTCACTGTCTTTCGAGGACAGATAAGTTACATATGCCGACTGATATATCTTTCTTCTTGTTGTAGATTTAGCTGTTAAAAAGCCTAGATCTTTTAAATTCATCATTCAAATACTTATTAAGCTAATTTCCTTCCCATTCCAGTCTCAAAAGCGTTACATTTTTTTTTACCTTTAGGCTTCACGGAGCGCTAGGCCAAACGTAGGTAGATATTTTTTCTAAGAAAACCATAATCGCCAAGTTACTTCTGAGGAACTGTACCATCGTAACCCTGACATAGTAAGAACGATACAACCACGGAGTCGAAATAAGAAGCGTAGCAAATGTTACAATATCGATGGATGAGCCTTGAACTTTGAATGCCGTGATACACTTTCCAGATCGCGGCGTTGACTGTACTTGAGTATTCGTAACTCGACGGGAATCTACGTAACCTATAGCATTTAAACTCGAGACGATTTGGAATATTTTAATATAGGTACATTATTGAAATATCTGAGCAGCAATTTTAACTGTGGGAGGGCCATGCTTTAATGGTAGGCTTGAATGGGCTGGCTCGTGACTGAGGGTATTGTATTGGAGGGAAAGGGGTTAAAGGTTGGCAGCGAACTGTGACTCTACTGGTGTTGCAGGTGTCTATGGGCGGCGGTAATCGCTTACCATCAGGTGATCTGTCTGTTCGACCCCTATCACATAAAAAAAGTCATTAAATTAATCCTTAGATATAGACGGATAGCGGACACAATTTTATGAATTTAAAATAGATTCTAAATTTAAAAAAATCCTTTATTTTTTTTCAGTATCCTCCAAGCGCAGCGCCGGCGCAGCATTTGTTCGTTCATATAGGTGGTACTGTCACATACGCGGATCCTTTATTGGAAGTAAGTTATCTTTCAAAATCAATAAATATTTATTTATTTAACCTAAGCCATCGATCACCATCGACCATGAACATCAACGAGATTAAAGGAGTCACTGATACTGACAATCTGTGATCGTGTCAGAAATGATGAGATCCGCAGGAGATCTAAGGTCGCGGTCATAGACCAAAGCGTTGCATAGCAAAAAATAATGAGTGGCAACAATGGGTAGGGCACATTGCAAGGAAGAGACAGCCGTTGGAGTGAAAAGGTCCTTGAGTGGAGGCCGCGTGCAGGAGGCCGCAGTCGCGGAAGTCGCTTGGATGCGGGTGGCACAGGACCGATCTGTGTGGAGAACTTTGGGGGAGGCCTATGTCCAGCAGTGGACGTCTATTGGCTGATATTTACAAATATGTAGGTATACAAATTCATAATTATCAACTACATAGGTACTAACCTTTTTATAAATAGTAAGTAGTTATATAAAGAATATGTGAACTCCTGCAGCCTAAAAAAAATAATAAGTATATTTGTGTCTGACACGAGACGAAGAATAAACTGAATAAATCCTTAAACTTTCTTTTTTTCGTTTCCAGTCCGTAGATGTTCAACAAATAAACGATAAGTTCCCGGAGAAGAAAGGAGGGCTAAAAGAGCTGTATGAGAAGGGGCCAAGAAACGCCTTCTTCCTGGTCAAGTTCTGGGCAGACCTCAACACAAATAACCTGGACGACCCCGGTGCTTTCTATGGGGTCACTAGTGTGTAAGTATTTCATTATTAAGTATTTGCCATGGCAGGCCCCCCACAAGGTGGACCGACGATCTAATGTAGGTCGCGGGAATCCCTTGGATGCTGGTGACACAGGACAGATCTGTGTGGAGAACATTAGAACTTTGGCCTATGTCCAGGAGTGGACGTCTATTGGCTGAAATGATGAGACACTGAACAAACTTAAGTGCTCATCACACGAATGTTGTCCAGAGTGGGATTTGAAATCACGAACTTTGGCGTGTGAAGCTGGGTCACTACAACTTACGCCATCCGACCTGTCAGCAGTTTGGTTTTAAGCCATAAAAATCTATTCAGGCCCTGAATGTCCTTTTGTGTAAGTTTATTTGGCTCCTCACAAGGTGGACCGACTATCTAGTGAAGGTCGCGGATATCCCTTAAATGCGGGTAACACAGGATCTATGTGAAGGATATTGGGGAAGGCCTAAGTCCAGCAGTGGACGTCTATTGGCTGAAATGATGATGATGAAGTTTTTGGCACAGAATATAACAATTATTCCTATTTCCAGATACGAAAGCAACGAGAACATGACGATAACCTGCAGTACGAAGGTCTGCTCGTTCGGCAAGCAAGTCGTGGAGAAGGTTGAGACGGAGTACGCGCGGTTCGAGAGCGGGCGGTTCGTGTACCGCATCCACCGCTCGCCCATGTGCGAGTACATGGTCAACTTCATACACAAGCTCAAGCACCTGCCGGAGAAGTACATGATGAACAGTGTGCTCGAGAACTTTACAATACTTCAGGTGTGTAGTATCAGCCTATACTAAATACTGTCCCACTGCTGGCTTCCAAAATAGAAATCAAGTTGTCGCTACTATGACGGGATGAGGCTTAATCACCACGCTTGCCTCATGCGGATTGGTGATCACAAATCTGAGATAGCTCAGGCATTCATTGTTTTTATGCGTTTGAACATAGGATCAAACGCAAAAAAGAGCATGAAGCTAAAGATACTTCCCTAGGTGTTCCTAGGGAAGTATCTTTAGCTTCATGCTCTTTTTTGCGTATGGCATTGTCATAGTTTGGTTTCATTGAGATTTTAATGGGACCTTATACTTAAAATCTCAATGAAACCAAACTATGACAATGCCAAAAAATTGTCCTGTATAATAGTCATAAATAGTCAAGTCGTACAAGTAAAAAAATTGTCTCATTTTAGTAGTTTATGGCAAGAATGTAAAGCTGTAATCCTCACTTCTGGTGCAAGCAGACAATAAAGTCTTATCGAATTGGTTTAGGTTCCAAAAATGTCATGAAATAGTCGCAACGACACGTGCCAAAGCGATAGTCCATAAGATTCCAGAGATATAAAATTTTCGAATCGAATTTCTTAGTCGTAAGGAAGGTTCAGAGTGTTTGGTAGAAGACGTGGTCAAAGGGATGTAAATGTATACAGATAGACCCCAGTAGATGGTAGCTATAACAGATTATTCTTGTTTTCACAGGTGGTGTCAAATAGAGATACTCAAGAGACGTTGTTATGTGCCGCGTTTGTGTTTGAAGTGTCGAACAGTGAGCACGGCGCGCAGCACCACATCTACAGGCTCGTGAAAGACTGAACAGCCCTCTCCGCATTCCTCAGCGGACCCGTAGATCGAAATAAGCAGCTTAGCAGCCCCGGCGGACCGTGGACGCGTCGCCAACAGCCTGACCGAGGGACGCATCTACTGCATCCCAGTCACCGGCGGCGTGCACGACTCCGCCAATATCTCGAGCGTGAGCACCGTCTTTTATACATAGGACATGTCCGTACCTTGGTGTATTTTACAAAGAACTTCCTCTTATTTAGAACTCAGTTTTTAAGAATTCATATGTGCTGTCGTAAAAGCATTGTTTCCTATAAACCTTTTTTCGTTAATGTTTCTATCTTCACCCTATTCAAGAGTTTGTGGTAGCTCAACTTTGTCAGCAAACGTGACTAGGTCTTCAAAAAATACGCGTAAGCTGCCCTTATTTCTATCCGGAACACACTCTACTCTATCAACTATCCGTGTATTAGATTGAAAAGAATATTCGTTATGATGTAATGTGAACCTAACATAGCAAATTGTGATCTGAAAATTACGCTACAAGTATTTTTATAACTGAATGTTTATTGTATAGCTCAATTTTTAATGTCTCTACTATAATTTGAAACTGATTTCCTGTCTCTTTCTTCATTATGTTGTTCAATGTAAATAACATTTAACCAGCCACTGATGTGGTCCAAGCGAGATTTGTTGACTTCAAACAAATAAGAGTAACAATAATATTTTACATAATTCTTTAAATGCTGAATGTCGTTCGGTATAGTTGTGTAAAATACTGTCAAATAAGGATATATAAAAATGAATACACACAGTGCCTCTATAATTATGTTACATTAACATAAATTACTTGAGCAATTTAATCTTTTCACTGGTTGGGAAATAAGAAAAGATAATAAATAATAAGATATACCAGTGAAAAGATTAAAATTTTAGTGTAGGGTACCTTGAATCATGTGTAGGTTAGTAAATAGCGTTAAGACGTTTCGTGGATACCGTCGGCCGCAAGGCTTGTGGTACATTAACCATCGCTTCCTTTCTCTGTCACTGTCAACTCACTCAGTATGTAAATATTACAACCAAGCTGAATTCTCTCCTATCGTTTCATTTACGCACGTTTCACTTCTTCAGCTTCGTTATTATCTACTTATTTTTAATACTTGTTAGGTAAGACATTATTCTGTTCTTAAGTATGATTTGCCAGATAATTGTACTAGTAACAGTCTTTGCCACAATAAGAATTTGCTAATAGCTGTATCTAATGTATATAGTGTACCTACGTTAAAGTGTTCATGTGTTCACGTGGTCTGCCAGTTAGGGGTTTGAGCTAAATTGTATCATAATGAGCGAAATAGAAGTTTGTTCACACACTTCTTATAAAGAGATTATGTTTTTTTTGTGCCCCGTTTTTCCGGTAATTTTCTTCTTGGTAGCTATCTTGGGATTGAATTCGACGAAGTGATTTCTGTCGTTTGATTTGGCTTGATCTCATTTGGTTCATGACAACTCATAGTGTAAGTAAGGTAAATAAGATATACAGTTGACGAAGCATGCCTAGAAGTTGTACTAATGGACATCTTAGACGATATTTCAAGCAAACGATATGAAATCACTTCGTTTAGACATTTCGCTGGCACGAGTCAAGGGCGTCTGACCTTCGTGTTTCTTTGGAGTGAATTCTATGCTGATTCTGATCCAACCGCGGCCGCTTCTCTTTCAAGTTTCAAAGTACAAATGAGTATGGATGTTACTCGCGAGGCCTGCCGGTTTATACAATAAGTTTACGTGGCAATGATTTGATCTCTCTTTTAGTCAAATATTTTAAGGGTCGTCCCGCGGTGCACGTGTCGTGCGCACATATTATTTTTAAACAGTTAAGTTTATGTGCATTACTTAGTGTTTAGTTCCAAGACATGAGGTAGGAAAATATTATCTTAGATAATAATAAGAGATTTTTGTATTTATTTGATAGAGTTATATTAGGTAAATTGTAAAGTGAATAGCTTTAAGTTTCTTTGTTTTATGGCGATGGTCGTTCAGAAAATTGTAGGTAATGTTGTCACGTACCTAGTACTTAAGCGATTTAACTTAATTATATTGCCCTGGAGTGTTTGGTTGCTGTTAGACATTATATTTATGGACCAATGAATGTAGGGAGTTAACTATTTCGTTTTACAGTAATTTTACTATTAAAAATGTCTACATATTATAACGTTTAAAATGAAGGCAATCAAATACTCTGCTGCATGATTTTTGATTTCTTTTTCTGGAAGATATTATAAGAACACAACATATTAAGCCACCACACCTCGGTTTATTGCGGAAAGTGTTCATAGATCGCAAGGAAATAAGCAAAGAGATCTGCTTCGTTGTGATTTTGTACTTTTATTATAATTATGTACTCATACGAGATTAACTGGATATTATTCGATTTCTGCTAGAATAGTATTAAAGGAATTGTTTGAAAAGCCTACGGCAATATGCAATAATATCAAGGTCGTGTCATGTAAATAAAATATACTTTAGTGCATTTTTTTGAGTTATTAGTACTTTAAGCGATTTTTGCTTCTATAAAGTTTTTCATATCGACAATCTGCCATATCAAAATGAAAATATTAAAGATTTAGTCGGCGGCATTGGAGACAATCATTTGCTTAAATCCTGTAGATTGTTCATATAAACATTTAATTGATATCTGCAAATACTTAAATTAAATTTGTTAGGTCGCAGCAAATGATTTCCTGCAAAACTAGCCGACATTGTACAGTATTTTAAAGATAATATTACGTTAAAGATTTGTATGAAAATTTAATTATATTGTCTTCTTAAATTTTGTGTGTTTATTATTTACCTCGCTACTATTATACTACGCCCGTGATACCTACCTCTTTTACTTCAAAGATCTAACCTTTATTAAACACTAATGGTAATCTTATCTCAAGTTTGTTGTTTACATTTTAACTAATTCTATTATTAACTTCAATACATAAGTTTTAAACATTTCAACATAGGTCACAAGGTGCCACTCTTTTGGGAAGTACTGATGAATATAAAAACTTTTTAAAAGAAAGTGATTATATAGAGACATCAATGAAAACAGACTTCATTTCAAAATTATTTTAACTTGTTTATATTTTATTTTATTACAAAAGTAATAAAATTTTGCCAACACTGTGCACTCAACAAACGTTTAAATTACTTAGCAGAAGCTCACATCCGATGTACCGAGAAATCTATAGTCTATACCTACTATTATATAAAATGATAAATTCTATAGTCATCGACAAACCTTATATGTAAACCGAAAAGGCGAAACACTAGCGCGAAGCGACCAACGCGCAGCGCCATCTATTGATAGACAGTGGAGCTACTGTCCCGAAACGGAGTGAGGACAGGCCACTAGTGTTATAATAAATAGAAACATAATACTGACCTACCCACCTAGATAAACTAATCAACGACTTATAATTAAGTATTCAGTAAGTATTACCTATCAGATTACGAATAATTGATCGTACCTAATTATAATCCCCTAAGAAATGTTATTTAATACCGTGCGTGGCAGAGGTAAGTCGTTTCATATTGTTAAAATAAGTTAACTACCTAAAAATAATAAACCGTACTAAATTTTGGCGAAACGATTGTTGCCAAAAGCAACCGACCGGATAAGTGAATAAATACAGAGACCAAATACGTAGTATGAACCTACATTACATAAATTAATATTTTCATAAAATTTTATACTTCTTGCGAATGTACCGAGAATGCCCCACGCTTCAAAGGCTGCGAGATCCGATTTCCATCCCGGAAAAACATTTAATAAATTCAGTGTATGGGTGTCATCTCTATTAAAAGTAATACCCGTGCTTTCATTAATTCTGATACCCATTAGGGCCTAAACTACTCAATGACCCAAATTAATCTAGGATCAGGTCAATTTAAGTGATATTACCTATCTCATATTTGCTGTCTTAGAATTATAAATCTTATTATTTTAGATGGAGCCACGACTAGGATTTATAAGTGCAGCATTGCTGATATTAGTCACAGTCACGTCCAGTGGTAAGAAATATGTTATTTTTAATATAACTAATTAAAGGCCATACGTGATGTGATAGATATATTATATGATGGCAGGGGAGCTGGACCACCAGCAGATGTATACCACCAGGCAGGGCCGAATCTACCTATGGGTTGCTTGAGCTGCAGCCCAAGGACCCCGGGGTTACAAGCAAGATCCACCTAAAAATCCCTAAACGCTAAAGGTCCCGCTACACAGCAATAAGTTCGCCTTTTGTACAATTTATGGTACTAAGATAGGCCCCCAAGTAGTTTTAGCCCAGGGCCCCACAAAATCACGATCCGGCCCTGCCACCTGGTGTGATGGTAAGCAACTGCTGCCGCCCAAGACACAAGACAAGAAAAAGTCTTGGCCACCGAAACATGAGAACGCAATTTCATCATAATTTTACAAATTTCAGAAGACCTACCATGCCGTGAACGAGACCTCGGGATCGAAGGCCGGTCTATAGTATGCGTTTGCGACGCGAACTACTGCGACACCATAACCCGTGAGGATCCTAAACCAGGGACCTACGTCGTCTACACTTCCAGCAATGTAAGATTGTTTACTTAAATACTAGGTAAAAGTGAAGAAAAAGAGAGAGGTTTAAGGAGATTATACAGTAGTATTATCGTAGTTTTATATAATGTTATCAACATGATATGTTATTTTGTAGATTTATTGCTATATCCGTGGGTGGTATCTGGAGCAGAGCACAGTAGAGTTCAAAAATATGTATACACTTTAGGACCTTGTCACAGTACATATGTATAAGAAAACGACTTCCACTTTCTTATAAATATGTATTGTGACAAGGTTCTAAAGTGTATACATATTTTTGAACTCGACTGTAAAGTTGAACCAAGTTTCAGCATTTGAGAATGTAATATATGAATGAAGCGATCGCATCAATCGTTTTACCTAAATATAACAATAAATCTAAAAAATATGTACAACACAAATATGAGTCTGTGAAGACCTTAATGGTACCTTGTACTGACTTACCAGCACTGATTAGATATTGCGAATTATCATATTAACCGTCATGTAAAGCAGAAAGATTAAATACTTAAAAATGTGTCTAGGCCGGCCAGCGATTTGAAAAATCGTACGGAGAGCTGGAACCTTTAGTGGCGCCTACGGAACCTCCTCCAACGACTACAGAGCCACCGCCTACAACAGCAGCACCCGCCCCTCCCCCCATCACGTTATTCCCACCTAACATAGACACACCTGTCGATGGAGTCCCATTGTTTGATGGGGACACCTGGCTATACAACGCAACGGAGGAGACTCCAAACGGTAAATATGATGAATTAACAATACAACCTAGAAACACTAAGCTCATCTATACCTATTTATCAAGAGACAAATTCTACAGGCCACGATAACGCTTATAGCTAAATCGAAAAAATAAAACACACAGATGTAATCGACGCTCAGCGCTCTGCAGTGGGACCAGATATAGGCTGACAGTTCGCACGAGTAGAGCAGTACTTATTAAGTACGCTATTAATTAAGTAAAATTAAAAGCGAAAAAAAACCCTTCTATAACCAATCTTGTCTTCCTTGCAGCAACAATATTCAACACTGTTAATCTGAGGATATTGACAAACACTCGATTCCAACAAATCGAAGGATTTGGTGGATCCGTGACTGACGCTGCCGCCATCAACTGGCGAAAACTGTCTGATGGTGCTCAAGTTAATTTTATGAAGTAAGAGGATTCAATCTTCGCTACTATTTATCAAGAAGTACCTACATTTTATAGACAACAACTAAGCTATTAGGTGATCCGCAAAGACGAAACACTTCCGCGATATAAGTTACAACTAGCGCCATCCATTGGTAGAGTTTAAAACTAATAGCAATTCCGTACCGAAGTGAGGGCTCGCCACTGTAACAAATAATAGAAGCGAGACCCAAGTACTCAATTGCACTACTTTTGATACTTACCATTTTCTAAACCATTTCCAGATCCTACTTCGGCCCTGAGGGTCTCGAATACAACCTTATGAGAGTGCCTATTGCCGGTGCAGACTTTTCCACTCATCCGTATACTTACAACGAGTATCCCTGGTTCGACCACCATCTCACCAACTACTCACTGACTGATGAGGACTACTTTTTAAAAGTAAGACCTTAGCTATTTAATTACGTTTTTTAGCCCTGCATTTTGGGCGCAAACTCACCTGATGCCTGGTGATGGCTGGCTAATAACAGCGAACTCCAAATCAGTTCCTAGAGTACTTATTATTGCCTTGGCCGTAAAATCTATACTATTTATAAAGGGGTAAATTCGATAGATATCGAGAAATTTGTGTGATGCAATCGAAACACAGCGCCATCTATTGCTACGGTTCCGAACTAATAGCAAAATTGAATATCTAAACAAAGAGAGGCTGGGCCACTAGTATAATTTGTTGGTATCTCAAAGGGACCACTCTTCTATATCCTACCATCCGTTATCAACCAAAAATATGATAATACGATTTTTAAACTTTGGCGTTGCATTATACAAATACAATTAATTTATACATAACTATAACGCGACGAAAACTAAAAGTATAAGTATAGTAATACTCACTGCTTGACGTCTCTACCGCCTTACAACGGCCGTAGTCACAAGCGGACTGGAGATTCTCGTCGTCTTAATTTAGTTGATAATTTTCGGCGCGTTGAGACCTGGTTATATAAATTATTTGAAAACGTAAGGTACGGTTGAGACGTAAGGGCTTGATTCCCGCACCAACACAAATGTTTGTTGATGAAACAGATATTTGTGTTGGGTCTGGGTGTTTGTGATACCTTCGTTGTTTCTGGTTTCCATAGCACAAGGGAAAACCTTAGTTTGGGACCATGACAATGTATGTGATGTTGTCTAAATTTTTTTATTTATATCTCTTTCAGCTTCCAATGATCAAAAGAAGTATGCGGATGGCTGCGACCGCTAACAATGAAATTAAACTCATGGCTAGTACGTGGTCACCCCCAATATGGATGAAGACCAACGAACGCATCACTGGGTTTGGCCAACTAAGGGAGGAGTTCTATGAATCTTTCGCTTTGTATCATTACAAGTAAGAAACTAAAGATTACTAGGTATATTACAAAGATAAAAATAGTAAAGTATCAGCCTATATACTGTCCCACTGCAGAGGCTCCATCATAGAAATCAAGTCATCGTTACTATGCTGGGACAGGTATATCGACGCTGTTAAGTGCCAATACCTAACTATCTAACAGGTTTTCCGAATAAATGACTTTATTGTGTTAATGGCTAAGGTTTGAAAAAAAGGTATGGGTGTTAGCCATATGCACAAATAAATTTTACACACGAACCTAAAGACTGGTTTACACAGTGCGAGCTACTGCCAAACCAGTAGATAATACTCGGTCTCGTAAGCTAGCTCACACTTTGTAAACCAGCCTTAACGACCTCCAGTTTGAAGGCCGTATGATCTTATCCACTGAGGTATCGTCACTCTCTTTGACTTATTATTTAGAAGAGAGGGATGATGCCTTAGTTTAGTACTTTGCTATAGTAAGTTTACACGTTTCAGGTTCTTAGAAGAGTACTTGAAGGCCGGAGTAAAGGTTTGGGGGATAACTACAACTAATGAACCGATTAACGGCATCGTGCCGTTTGCGCCATTTAATTCCCTGGGATGGCTGCCATCACAGATGGTTTGTACGCTTTATATGAAAATTACGTCATCGCGTCACCAAGCGGAATGAGAGCGGAATTTTGCTTTTAGTTCTAATCTGTGCCAACAGATGGCGCAGGGCATAGATTGCGTCGCGCTCGGTTTTATGACCCCACAGCGCGCCTGCCGATATGGCTTCACCACCGTTTGAAAAATGGACCTAAAACCGTTTAAATGTCGTTTTGACTGCAGACAACTTTCTAGAAAATTTATTGATACGATTCGGATTATGTTACGGTGACAAACAATAAGATTTGTCGATGCCTATGTATAAGTAATTCACCTCTTAATAAATAACTTAATTCCGTGCTTGTTCCGTGGAATCTACCCACGCTACCTGTCGTATTGCTTTCGGTCATATATGAATAACAGCTTTTATTTTCAGGCTCGATGGGTAGCCAATCATCTAGGACCAATGATCAGAAACTCTCCTTTCAAAGACGTCAAAATATTTGGAGCTGACGAACAACGCTACTTACTACACTTTTATATTGTCGGTGTGAGTATTATTTTTTAGTACTAAATCTAGACACGCGGGAGCGTGTCCAGCCAAGGTAAAAAAAAAATTGGCGACAAAGCGAACAAGGGTAATATTACGCGAACTATTTAGAGCAACTTTTGACCCCCTCATAGCTCAAAAAACTATTACGCTGTCGAATTATATTAATGCGCTTGGATGCCAAATTTAGATCTATAAATAATACGTAAATGAAAATTAGCCGAGTAGGTCTCACCATTGACCTTGGCACCTATTTAGATATCATTTCTTTTGACGCTGAACTCGTTAAACAACACTCTTTTTACCTTGGTTAACACAATTCACATTTATGTTTTTGATGGGATACTTATTAAGGAAATGGTCAATTCCTTCAACTTTGCTAAACGGATCATTGATGTTATCACATTTTTCTTTTTCATAGATGGAAAGGGAAGACCCGAAATCCTTAGATTATCTCGACGGAGTTGCGATACATTACTATGGAAATTTCGTACCGCCAGCAATTCTGACTGCTTTACAGAGGCGCTATCCTGACAAAATGTTGTTATCCACAGAAGCTTGCGAGGGTAATAATGATGTGATAAAGAATTATTATTTCCTTAGTAGATTTATAGATCGTTAATGTAAAAAATAATATAATTTTTCAGGAGCTATGCCTTGGCATCAAATGAGAGTGGAATGGGGCTCGTGGCGTAGGGCCAGACGATATGTTACCGCAATCTTGGAAGTAAGTTAGGAATTAAGGAATTTGGTTAATTTAAAAACATGCAATTAATAGGAGTTACTTTATTTTTAATCTACATTACGTAATAATGGAACAAATTTTCTTCCTTTTAAGGATCTGAATAACTACGTGGTTGGTTGGATAGACTGGAACCTCTGCCTAAGCCCTACAGGTGGACCAAACTGGGCTAACAACTTTGTAGATGCACCAATTCTGGTGTTCGCTGAACAAGACGAGTTTATAAAACAACCAATGTACTATGCGATGGGACACTTCTCTAAATTTATACCTAGAGGATCTCGAAGAATTCTTGTGTCTCGTAGCAGCTTGATAGGATTAGAGCATCTAGCAGTTCTGACGCCCAAGGGAAATGTTGTCATGGTCATTCAGAACAGGTAAATAATAAGAGATAGATGGATAGTGTGAAGACTATGATCGAAAATGGAAGCGGATAATCAATCCAATCTATAAGAACCACTGGTATAGATTACCAGTGGTTACCAAAATTCTGTCGTGTCAGGGACCACACACTTCGGACATGCGTCGCGGCGCCGTTTGGGTTGTGTTGACTCGACTCATCACGTCACGTCACTTGTTTATTACGATGTCTTCGCGGACCACTTGGAATGCCTCCTCCTCCTCCTGCCTTATTAAGAACCACTGATCTATACTATTTATGAAGAGGTTAAAGACAACCATAAGCCTTTTAGGTAAACCGAAAAAGCGAAATGCTTGCGTGATGCAATTGACGCCACAAACTGTTCCTCTATGTAATTGGAAGTCCAAAGCACCAACCATTAGATTCAAAAGATGCTACACTTTATTAATTTTTAAACATTTCTATAGCTTTAAAGATGAGTGCAACTAACTGACATGCTGAACAAATATGTCTTTTTATTTTCAGATATAGCCGGGTTATGAATGTCAGAATACGACTGGGTCAACGATTCTTAGCTTTCGAAATGGAAGCACAATCAGTCAAGACGATAGAAATTAACCATAATTGATGAATATTGTATAGCTCCTATTAATTTATTAAAACTAAAGTTTTTCAACATAAACATGTTTCTAATTATTTACAAACAACACTAGAACAACAAACCATTTTCTCTTTACCATCGGTCACAGTAAGTAACAATATTAGTTTCAACAACTTTTGATTTAAACTAAATTATCCAACAAATTAAAGCATTTCTTGGCTGATATACCAAGTAGCAATTTAGGTATTTTTATATCTGTTTTAACAGATAAAAGATTAGAATTATATTCGGCCTTCATTACTTCTCTTTTTAGTCTGATATCAGTATAAAAATATATTTAGCACATGACAATCAGTCAAAAGTTGTGAATCAAAACTCATTCTTAAGATTATTATTTAAATCACATCAACACTAATATTCCGTCAATGACGATATTTTATCGAATGGCCAAACACGACACACTACTCGACTCCTTATTAAACCTTGTGGCACCGGACCATACACTCTTGAATCTGCAGAGTTACTAGAATTATCGCCTTCTAACCACACATGCCCCCTGGGCACATACTGGCTTCGTTTAGGAAAATGGCCTTTTACCTTATCACCGGGCAACCCGACTATTCTTTTGCATATATTCTGTCTAGGGTTTGCTGGGCTCTTAGCTATCACTATATCTCCTCTCCGCAGCCTCTGCATCCGAGGAGTGATGTGTTCCGTGAATAAGATGTTGTTAGATTCCAAAGTGGGCTCCATTGATGGTCCAGAACACTAGAACAAAGAAGAAATAATAAAGTAAGTAAAACTATTTACTACCTAAGTACCAATAAAAAGATAGTATTCTTCTTCATAAATAATGGGAACCATTAAGTTACAAATTATTAATTTGAAAATTTACTGCCTAAATATTACCTAATGAATGATCTTGTACTTATCATCATCATTACAGCCAACAGAAGTCCACTGGTGGACATATGCCTCCTCCAATGTTTTCCACACGGATCGGTCCTGGACGAAACCTGGACCCAATTCCCGCGAAAATCACTAGATCGTCGGTCCTGTCACGGCTGCGACTTCCTGTATGCGGCCTTCACTCAAGGACTTTCTTAAAATTATAGCAGTACTATATCAAAAACAAAATGCTAGGAAGAAGACATAATATACTTACCATAACAAAGTTTCCGATGTACTCAAATGTACAATGTGTAATACATGCATATTGAATCACATAACCCACAAATCCACATGTTTTACCAAGAACCTTTAAAAAGGTCATCTTAGCTAATTTCTAGGGATCATTGAACTAGCAAAATTTTAACATAACCTTGCTCAGTAAATACCAGCCTATATAGTCTGTATTATTTCGGCCGATTCCTTAAGAATTTATGACCTATATTATTTAACATATCTTCTACTTATAATACTAGGACAAAATTAATTTGTAATAAATTAATTTGGAAAAGTTACGAAATTATTAAATTTTCTACGTCAAATTCGTGCCCAAAGTTTGTTGGTTTTCTTTTTTTTCTAATTTGTTTTTTTGACAGTTGCTGAATGATCACGGCTTTGGGTTTTCAAGTATTACCGAAGTAAGTAGACAAAAGTCTGAGCATTCGAGACTTACTATTAACTTTCAAAGAATTTATTTATAAATCACCTAGGAGTAAGTACCTTTATAGTAAGCGGGCGGCCAATTCTAATTAGTCCGAAAGCGGCAAATGGTGCCATCAATCAATTTCACGGCTTAATGGACGCATTATAAAGAAGATTTTTTTACATAATAATGAATAATAATGAATGCATTCATTATCATTCATTACCAAGGAAATTAGGCATTTAATATTTTCGGCGAACTATCCATGCATCAGGAAAGTCATGAAATTAATTGATGGCGTCACTGCCGCTTACGTCTTATAGTAGTAGACTACTGGCCCGTGTTAAAAAAATTATGGGTCATTTGAACCACCAGATGACCTATGTAGAACTTAGAGCAGACAGCCACTGGAGATGCCCTAACGTCCGCGCTTCTAACAATTTTTTTCACCATTTTTTGCGGGGGACGAGGTAAACACGTACAGCACACCACCAAAAATTTAATACTCAACAGTCACAAATTTTGCTGTCACGATAAACGCACACTACAGAAAAATTTAACACATCAAAAATACACGCTCACAAATAAAGATTTCACGTAACTATGCAGCATACATACGAAAAAGACAGTGATGGGACACAAAGAATGAGTCAAATCAGTTTGGTGAATGAACTTATATATAAAAATTGTAAGTGTAAAATTCTGCACATTGAAGATAAAATAAATATTTATTTAGTCAGTTTGTAAAATAAAACCGGCCAGAGCGTGTCGGACACGCAACATGAAGGTGTTCCGTATCCAAAAGATGGGCCTTAAACCTTATTTTCATAGTTAAGTTAGGTAGTTATTTCCATACTTACCATTTAGTTAGGGCAACTGCACGTCATAAGTTGGTTAAGTTGTATTAAAAATACTATGTATGATACAGAGTCCGCTAAAGTTTTCGTTAAAAGTACAGTCAGCCACACATCAGGTTACCACAATCTGTCAAATTTCCTCAACTGATATTCAACTTAATGTGTATGACAGTATTTACTGTAAAGTGGGGGGGGGGGGGGGAGGAAGCTCTAATTTTAACTTTGTATTAATATATCTCGAAACTGGGGGGTTTGATCCACATTATGTCAAGGCAATTTTTGTTGTATTTAAAGATACCTTTTTAACGATACCGACCAGACGATGGGGTAAGTCGAATTTATTTTTCGAATTAACTTTTCGCTGTATGGAAAGAGGGGTGAAAAATAAATATTTTTCAATAATGTTAAAAACCAATTTTTGGATTATCAGTATACATCTCTTTACCAATTTTCAGTGGCAATCGGTGCAGAAACGGCGGAGAACGAGCCAGGACAGACAGAACGACAGACGGACAGACATTACGAGTAGACTACGGAACCCTAAAAAATGGTGAAGTTGTGCAATACATACTAAACGTAAAAAAAATACAAATGTGCGCTAGTTTGGGGTTAAACATTTGGACAAACAAAGGGAGAGTAAATGAAACAATATATTTTAATTAGAATGATTTATTGAAATATTACAAAATTCCTTATTACGCATTTATATTGATTTTCAAAATGAATAGTTTATTGTACACGTGTCGAATATATTTCTGGGGTCTAATTTTTTGAAATATTGGGATAAACGAACATTCGTATACTTTTCTATATTAAAATTAGCGACCTCCAATTATGGTTTACTATCTACTCCGTTATCATGCATGATACTCCCGGACCACATATTTATTCGTTTTACCTCGAAATATTTTATAGCCACCAATTCTTTTATTTTTAGAATAAATTCCAACATCGTATGACCAGAAGAAAGGACAGTAATTTCTCTAATTCACTTTACAATGTTTTATATTATAATATACGTCTATACTATTTATTCAAAATATATAATGAAAAGAACGGATTTTGAAACTAACTGCAGTGAGTGAATGATCCATTCAAATGTCGAGTTGATTTTAATTGGTCCCATCACTAGGACCGATACCACGATATCATTATTAAATTTTTCTGTCGTTACGTATCGTAACGGTTTTTTATTAAAATAGATTTTCTAGTTTAATACACATTTAATAATTAATAAAAAGTCATTACTTATGATAGGAAACGCGATCTTGTTGCGAATTTTAGCTGTCAGATCGCCTTTTACATGAAAATACTGCACAATTCACCATTTTTAAGAGAAACGTCCACGCGACCGGAGCGATGCAAAATTGGCGATGTAGCGACATCCAAGTAGTTTTGTATAACTTAGTTGACCAGTTCCGAAGTTGACCAATGTACTTTGCCGGTATTTGCCTTGGTATTTTCCCCTTGTCGCATGATTTTTGTACGGCGTTGCGGAATAATGTATTAGAAGCAATACTGAAATAGCATGAAACTGATGCCGTACAAAATTAAATGATCAAATTCACCCTGGAAAGTGTCGGAAAATCAGAAAAAAAATCCGACTTTCGGCGCACAATTTTTGTACGGCATCAGTTTCATGCTATTTCAGTACTGCTTCTAATACATTATTCCGCAACGCCGTACAAAAATCATGCGACAAGGGGAAAATACCAAGGGTTGCAACCCCCTCTCTTTCTGTGGTCCTCAGTTGGACAGCTTACAAGTGACGGCATAATGCTGAATCTTATTATTTTATGCTCTTATATCGTTCTACATAGGTCATCTGGTGGTTCAAATGACCCATAATTTTTTTAACACAGGCCAGTAGTCTATAGCCACATTGGTTAAAATTGAGACACAAACAGTAGTTGTCATGCATGACCTTCTTGACGCATTATACTGATTTGGGTAATTTTAAATATGAATAATACTGTCGAACATTCAGCCATTTACGTGTTGTCGGATCATAAGCAGAATTTCGAGTACAGTTCGTGCGTTCATGAGGCTTTTGTTGAACCTTATAATAAAACCAAATAGGTTAACTAATAACTCATAGTAAGTCTCCTAAAGTTTTCATTCGCAGTTCAATGCTGTAAATGATAAAAAAGCAAATGTCAAAATAACTTTAAAAAAATAGATTATTTTTTATGGCTGGCTACACTGTAGAACAACTATAGACACAGTATGACAATAAACAGTATCTTTATTGCACAAGTAGAAAAATAATGTTTTATTTGAACACTAACTAAAAAAAGTACGTTTATTTAAATGAGCTCAAGATTGAAGTCTGTTGTTGGGTTCCCAACTGAACACTAAAATATTCAATCAATCATTCCTTTGATTGTGTATTGTTACTTAAGCCAGGATTTTGATTCAATAAATGCCTATTGGATTGGATACAGTCGTTTGATATACAGTCCATTGCTTGACACCCAGCCAAGCAACACAAACAGACAGACAAGAACATTAAACCGACATTAACGCGACAGCGTCAGCGTTTATCAGAATGCTTTTTAGCATAATAGGTTTTGTAGCATAGTGAAAAGACAACATAATTACATAGGCCAAAAAGCAATCAGACAAAATGTTTTATTAACATTATTTTCTCATAAAGAAATGTTACCTTTTGGTGCACGTTGGAGGTTCTATAATAAATAAATAAACAAACAAAAGAAAGCAAATTTATATAAAATCCCCAACTCCGTGTATACCAGTCAGTGGATGTTAATGTGCAACAGAAATCGCTTTAATTTTTATAGTAATTTATAGGTAACGTTATAATTATAATGTGAAGTTATATACCGTACATTTCATACACATACCTATTATTATTTACGTAATTTCTAATTATAACGAGAACTTATTTCGGAAGAAAATTATATTCATTGCTTTATCTTCAACTCCTTCATTTTATAGAATCATCATTAATTAGATCATTAGGTGGTGTGGTGGGTGGGACTGGTATTGGTACACGGTTCGGTACATACGTGTCAAATTGAAATACTGTAATATGCATGTACTGTGGCAACGCCATATTGACTTTGACTTCTAGAGAGAGGGTGTAGAATTTTATTGTATTCAGTTCAGAATAATCCAATTCGTCACAAGTTTTGTTACGGCACGCGAAATAATATTGTCCGTTACGCACCGTATGTAAAAGTTTCCATTGTTCAATAATAAAATTGGCTGTGTTTTAAAATTTTTCGGTGTATAAATATCTCGGAGCCCAGCACGCGAGATTTCTATAATGTTGTATTGATAAATTTATAAAAGCCCGTGTTTTAGTGAATAATATTTATTTTCGAGCAACGTGCCAGTGTTACTTGTTTACTTTTTCGCGTAGATGACAAGCTCCGTGTTTGTACTTTGGTGGTGTTGAATCGATATTGTATGGGAGTATTTACCTATTGTGGTGAAATGAGTGTGCATATTTTGTGACATACGTACCACCTGATGGGTAATACTTGCTGATTCAACAGCAAAATTAAATTGGAAACCAATAAAATCTATGTAAGTACTAGAGGTGTGAAATTATTAATAAGGTCTAGCATGTGGTAATTTCTTTACAATAAAAACAATCGACGTCAACTTAGTTCATGTTAACTTATATCAAACGAAATATAAATTCTCATCTATTACCTATCTAAAGTTATAAAATATTCCTTTTATCTGAAGCATAAATATTTACCCTAATTTAAAAAAAAATTAGACCTGTCCTTTTAAATGAATAGGTTTTATAGTACATTTTCTCACCAACTTTAGTATAGTAGTCCAATAGTCTATTGAATAGTACAATTTTAATTTGTCCTGCATACCAGTCTGTGGGAGACATGTCAAAACTAAACTTAGTAATTTGTATTTCATATTTGCTTTTAAATAATGTAGTAATGCATGTTTAAATATGTAATTATTATAAAATATTTCAACAAACTAGTTGGCTACCTCGTACATCAAATATCATTTCAATTTACATAACTATGCACTTAGTACTCTGATGTAATACCAAAGCAATTCTTGATTTAATTGTGTATTTATCACCTGTGATTTATGAATATTTTTAGACAAATTTTATCGTGACAAAATAGTATGTATTTATGTAACACATGCACACAAATGTTTGTACTGTGCGGGGATCGAACCCACAACCCTTGGCCCAGACGCAGCATTCACTACCACTGAAGCAAACGGGTCGATATTGCTGTATTCTATTTCTTCTCGCTCTCTCATTCTAGCATGTAACTCCAAAATGTGTCCAAAGCCATTGCTCTGATTGATGACCAAGATTTAGGATTTTGAGTATAGTAATTACAATTAAGCAACTGGCTATCTAACCTTCACAACCCTTTAACACGGGAACCATACCAACTGAATTATGGTTACATGTCTCAGAACTTATCTGAAACATGCAAGTTTCCTCACTGCCGCTGCTAATTGTAGAAAATAGCTAATGAAGCTTATAATATATATTCCATTTGCATTCCAATAGAATTGACCTAATTTGTGTATTGACTCAAATTGATTAATTATTGAGTTTAGTCAATTTAATCTACTTTTGTAGTGCGTTTTGTATTGTGTTCTCAATTGGTTAATTAACTAGCTCCAACTTGACTGTTTCAGCATTGAAAATAATTGTATTTTTTTTATCGTAAATGGGAAACATACATAATATAATTGTCTGGATCATAATAAAAAGAACTGTGATTATCGCAACTAATCACACTCGTCAAAATTTTTGAAGACTGCATCTGTATGTTATTATTATAATCATGGAGCAAATGACATGTCTGCCTGTATTACTTATGTTCTAGATGTAAGGGCAACAATTCTTCAATTGATTGAATATTAAAGATTGCACCACACATAATTTATAGTAAAACTAAATGGATGTTTTATTATGTAACTCTGAAAATGAATTGCCTATTTGATCATTTAGAAACTGACTGAATATCAAATGAATAGAAAACATTTGAAATCATATAGTTATTTCTCTTTCAGAAACAATGGGGAGGTTTTCTGGAAAGAAGTGTCGACTGTTGTCGATGTTATGGCTTACAAGTGGTTTCTTCTTCGTGGAGCTGATAGTGGGCTACGTCACCAACTCCATGGCCCTAGTAGCAGATTCGTTTCATATGCTAAGTGATGTAGCAGCACTAGTAATCGCATTTTTATCAGTTAAAGTAAGTATTGAAATTATAATTTATTCAGCTTCATAAATGTATTAACGGTTTTATTAGCAGAGTTACATTTTAAGGTCACTGAGTTGTTAGTACAACAGCACAGTTGGTTGACTAAGTATGCGATGGTAGTGAAGTAAGCATAAGAAATTGTCTACCTACATCACCATTGCTGTCTGTTGATTCCCTAAGGCCGGAAATTCTGTTACTTTGTAACAAATTGGGAGAGATCCCATTCAAAATGGTTCCACGCGGATAACTTCTTTTCTTCTTTTGTATCGAATCGTGCAGGACACCTCGTAATGAAGTCTCGGACACTATCCTACAAATATTATGAACGAGAAAGTTTGTGTGGATGAAGGTAGCATGTAATGTTTGTTGCCATTTATTTTCAAAGTTCATAAAATACTAGTACCAAATCACCTACGTAAATATTCTCTACGTCATCACATTTACATATTCGTTTGAAGATGAGGATACATCCTGTATTATTTACATTTCTCAGAAATACGTGAATCAAGTATGTGTCATACATTCCATGGGCTTCCCCCCTTAATATGATATGTAATATATCTCAAGATTGTTTAAAACCCATTGAAGTTTGCCTTGAAACATTTTGAGATTCATTTTATTGATTTTCTATCTCAAAGTTCGTAGGATTGTCATCATCATAAATAATAGACTTGGTTAATGTTTCGATTTCCTTTGAATCGCTTACTATTTATCGTTTTTATTTTTTTGTCTTTGAATTATTTTTGCGATAAAAATCGATTAGGGGGATTCTATTATTATTTTCACTTTGAAATATACTAGCTATGCGTGCCACACGGTGATACCCACGGGTTTATTCAGGAAAGTAAATAGTGTACGTATATAACAGTAAGAATAATGACTATTCAAATTTTCATTACTTTCGTCTATTTTCCCGTGGTAATAAAATAAACCCGCTGTAAAATTTTGCCTTTTATGTTAATCCAGAGTGTCAGCTTCCTCCATACACAACATTAAATGGCTCCTACCATTTGTCTTGAAGACGTAACAATCATTTACATTCACTCAATTTTAACCAGCAACAGATGGCGCTAATCTGACTGTCCCATATAAAAACGAATTACTCATGCGATCCTACATCGCGAAAGCAATGTTCGCATACCGACTTGTAATGAAAAACCACCAACCAAGATTTCTCCCATCTTAGGATGCAATGATAATGAAGCCGAAGGGCCTAAGCGAAGAATTTTCCACGGGCCTCAGGGAATAGTTACGCTACTGCCACCAATCAAGAAAAAAAACATATTATCTCCGACATCCTCAAAACTTTCGCGTTAATAAAAAGAAAGTGTCAAATCGGGCATTACTCAGCCTGACTATAGGATATTTAAGGAGGTGCCTCCCTCTATCATATTCAATATGGTATATTGAATTTCATCAAAATGGAGTTTGCGGTTTAGGCGTGAAAGCGTAAAAGGTGGAGACACACACTTTCCAATCATGCTAGTCGAGTAGGCATGTATTGCATAGATCATACACGTCAGTCCTTAGACTCAATAGTAACCTAGTTAATTAATATGTCAAGAACCTGCAACTCTAGTTGATTGAATCTACATGAGCAATTGAGCTTTGCTCGGAGTTATTTGATTTAATTTCAAATGGTTATTAAATATTGGAGATGGAAATGGTTAATGTTAGTTTCTAAACAGTATCTTAAGTGATATATGGCAGAGGAGCAGACGGACGGATCGCCTGATGACAAGCGATTCCCGCCGCCCATAGACACCTGCAATACCAGTAGAGCCACGAGCTGCCTAACTTTAAAACCCTTTCCTCCTAATTGGGCATCCGGCACCTTCACTCACTCGACATAACACAGTTCACGCCGGTATTCTGTGAGATTAAAATGAGACTATAAGGAACCTGCCGGCCAAATTTTAAGTTTATAGGTCTTCTTCTTCTCGTGTTGATGGCATCAGGATATTAATTTTTTCCGGCTCAATTGAAGAACCTTACTTCACGTCCCAACAAACTCTCTAACGTTTCAGGCTATAAGGAACCGGCCAAATTTTAAGTTTATAGATGTTATTTAGTGTCTGAGATTTCGTAATTTATATTATGTACCTAATTATGTTTATTTTCCTAACAGATGTCACCAAAGAAATGGTCAAAGAATACGTTTGGGTGGGCGCGAGCGGAGGTTCTAGGCGCCCTAGTGAACGCAGTGTTTCTAGTAGCGCTATGCTTCAGCATCACAGTCGAGGCCGTAAAGAGGTTCATCGATATAGAGAGGATACACGACGAGAAGCTCCTGGTGGCTGTGGGTACCCTAGGACTGATATTAAACATTGTCGGGCTATTCCTATTTCATGGTAAGTTTACGATCTTAAAGTTATTTCATTAGATATACTTTTCTATTATATTTATAAAGAGATAACTTCTATAGACAACGACAAGGCTTATAGGTAAACCGAAAACACGAAACGCTTGCGCGATGTAATTGAGCACAGCGCCATCTATTGGTTCATTTCTGAATTACGGTCCCGAAGCGAAGTGAGGGCCCGCCACTAGTCTTCTTATAAATACATAAAATTTTATTCGCATTTAGGTTGACACACAAATAACAAAATAACACAGTAAATCACATTGCTCATCAGAGATGAGATGTGTATTTTGAGCAACGTATTGGTCAATTTTTACAAGTCTCCGCTCAACTCCACGCTCCGCTTCTGTGGAAACGCACCCTTACTCTACGAAGGAGGTTCGATGAGAATTGTTATCATTAAGTTAGTAATTGACATTACAATTCAAAATTTGCTTCTAATTTGGAAAATAGGTAATTTTATTATTAGGCACTTTCGAGACCTTTGCAGTGAATAAGTTCGTAGTAATATCGCCTTTAAGGTTCACCGAACCCAATTGTACCAAAGGATCTCAATTTGTGAAAATTCACTAATTCTCGTTCTTATTGATATCTTCCATGTTTTAAGACTCGTTTGCCATCAAGCTATCAATAGATACCGAAACTGTTTTAGATCATATGTGGTAGTACATTTATTTCGTTACCTCAGAGGTGAAATTCTCGCACGTGTCAAATATCTTCCTAGCATAATAATGTGGTTATTACATCTGTATACTTTGACTTCAATAAACTTTCATGTCGCTTTGATGACCGTGGAGCGAAACTGTTTTCGATTACTGTTTATAAAGCGATCGCCATCTTATTAAATCCTGGCAACACTCTTGACTAAAACAACAAATGTTACAGTAAATTCATTTGTTTACGTCAACTTACCGTACAGAAGGGCAAAGCTATTGTTCTTGCCATTATCCTCCTAACTAACAAAGGAACACAAACATTAATTGTTTTGATATTAGCGTTGGTAACTCAAAACACAACTACCCGAGACTCAATACTATTCACGAATTCAATAACATTTGTACACATAATATGCTAACAAAAGCAACCTTTATTTTTATTATAGGTATGTTCCTGTTTTCAGAATTAGTATTCAGTAAATCAATTTTACATTCCGAAATTATGTAAATCCCGTTTCGCAGATTTCACAGAAACTTTTTGTATTCGCAATAACAGAATCTTTACGCACAACAGCACATTAGAATAATTAAATCTTTTAGCATATTACATTAACAGATTTAATATCTACCTATTATCTAAAACAGACTAACAGACAGAATAATATTTTGTATCAGGACTGATGCTATATACGACTGTCATATAAGTACATAATCTGTCCATCATCACTTCAGGAATTAGTGTCAAACTTTACAGCACGTCCACCACTCTTCTCTGATGGCGGCCTTCCTCGTGCATTCATTAAGTGATAGTTTGCCACTTGCTGCTGCTTTTATCTGTTCAGCCCACCTCATAGGCGATCTTCCTCATGACCTGGTTCCCTCATCATTTCCCTGGACAACAAGTCGCTCAATAGCCACCTCGCCACTAATCTATCCTATTTATAAAGAGATAAACTCCGTAGACATCGACCAACCTTATAATAATATACAAACCGAAAAGGCGAAGCAGTAGCGCGTTGCTGTCGATGACCAGCGCCATCTGTTGGTAGGACAGTGGAACCACTGTCCCGAAAAGAAGTAAGGCGGGCCACTAGTTAGGTATATAAAAATATAGTCTCAAATATTTCATCAAGTGTCCTTTTATAGAACATGGTAGCAGTCACGGACATTCCCATGGAGGGGTGCCCCCGCCGTCCAACGTGCGGCATCTAACAGAGATCGTGAACAGCAACGCAGACATGGCCCTCGGCCACAACGCCACGGACACGGAGGAGACCGATGAAATGGTCCCGCCTAAAGCCCTGAAGCTGCCTAACAATGACAAGCAGACGCCGCGGAGGACGAACAACGACCCGGGGCATATGAATATGAAGGGAGTGTTCCTTCATGTCTTGTCCGATGCTTTAGGTAAGATTTTTGTTTTTTTTTCATTTACATTAAGTATTTTTTTACTCTTGTAATTAATTTAGGGTATATCCAGATACAACTCAAGGGTCAACGCTGAACTCTGTTTACTCTACAAGAGGACTGTCGCATTAGTGCGCGCGCGCCGGTCCAAAATATATTTATTTTCGAAACGCTGGTGATCAGACTGGACCGGTGCTGGTGGTAACGTCCCAGCAGTTAAATTTATACTGTAAAATATGAGGTAGGACAGGACTAAGTTCCTTTTCCGCGGGGTATGAACGCGCGGGAAGATAGCTGTGCATGCGACCATTTATGTATGACATCAACTGTAACATTGAGGACAGTTTTCCTGTGATAAGGAACGACAAAACGGAAGGGTAAACTGACCGCCCTTTAGTTTGCACTATCCGACAAAAGACGAACCCGACTGTACAGAAATAGGGCTGTCAACATCTGTTGAAAAACTCACAACCGTTGAGTAGAAAAGTCCTTATTGAGACTGCGGAAAGCGTATCGTAGAGCACCCTGCGACTAGATAATTGACAATCTTCAAAAGACCAGTGGTTTTGGACTGGATGAGTCAAGCAAGATGAAAGAGTGAAATAGCGAGCATTGGGAGCGGCCTATGTCCAGCTTTGGACTGAGACAGACTGATGATACTGACGATAGTATGCATAAGGACAAGAAGTCTCGTTATTCTAAGCGATCGAGAAACACGATAAAAGACAATAGACGGGATCTTACCTGCTTGTGGAAATGAGGAAAACATAATTGATTAAGTGCCTGTGTCCTTTGTCCAAACGGCCAGTCGTATTAATAGTTCGCATCTCAAAATACCTTGTTTCCATTGAATTACAAACATCGTATCAAATATTACGAGGATAACATTTTGGAAAATCTTTTTACATAAATATCTTTCTAACATATTCAGAATTTGGCATTACAAATGTTCTAGTACGTACATAAAAAAATCAGTAGATCAATGCATAATCTTCTTAGTCTGTGGATCAGTCATATTTTGATTTGGGGCAACTGCACGGTAATTAACAGCACGATATCTAACGATAAACAATTTACGGTGACAAATATTTTAATTTGGGACTTTACCTTGTCTTTGACTTTTACTTTCAATCTTAACGCGGAAATTGTTAATAGATTCCATCAAAAGCGTGACAAATTTCACGAGAAAATTAAAGTAACTTAACGAGTTAGCGTTTCCGCGCCATGTGACGAAAACAACCAAAAAACTCAGTAACTGTTTCCGTGTAGTAGAAATTGAAAATACTACCTCTATTCTGAAATCTTTTGTTGAGGGAATCTGAGTTCTTTTTAAAGTGTTAAGTCCGAATTCAGCTTAAGTTTTTTGTTTAGTGTGGTTACACTAATAGTTGTTACTAGGAGAATTTGTTACTTAACTTGCTCAACGGATGGACCACTCCCGAAACGAGACTATATTCTTGGGTCAAACACAATGATACGAGTCCCGATTTCTCGAATATAAATTATCAACAAGGAAAAATCTATTCGCGAAGGCTATTCCCGAATCGGTACAACTTTGGAATCATAAAGAAAAGAGGCTACGTCATACAAAGGCATGGATAGTCTACTATTTATAAAGGGGTTAATTTCATAGACCACGTTAAGCCTTATAATGTAAACCGAAAACACGAAACCCTTGCGCGATGTAATCGACTCCCAGCACCATCTATTGGCGCTGGACAAAATTAAGTACCGAAACGATGTGTGGGCGGGTCACTAATGCATCCTGTAGGACGTCCATAATTGGCGATAGTCAGTATGCCAAATTTGTCCAAAAAATATGAGTTTTTTACTACATTAATTCCTTGAACTATTACATCATACAAAACGTATGAATCAGATTGGAATTGCAAGTTGCGATTTCTTTATCCGACCTCGACGTCAAAGGCAAACAGTTAATTTACCGGAAGTTATGAGTGATCAATGCGGTGTTTATTAGACCTAAGAACATAATTTTACTTGCAAATATACCTACGTGACTACCTAATAAAAATAATGTGATGGGTTAACCATCACTTTACCCGAATAATAAAACTGATGTTTTGCCCTTAAATAGACAGACATGAGGCTAAGATATTATGGAAATGATTAATCCGGGAAACCTAATCTATTCTATCAATACCTACAAAAGTACCTAAATTAAACAGATCGAATGAGTCGTATTTAATGAAGTTACCGACAGAACGGTTGCTTAGGGGTTTATTGTTCTTAAGATTCCGTGCTACATTTCCACAAATAGCAGGTTTTATGACGCTCTTAAATACGAAGCAAATTGTCCAAAATCCAAAGGAAACTCGACACGTCATCTCCATTCTTTCTCCAGTAATAATTATGCTGATGTTTTGGCACGGGTTGGCACAATAAATTCGAGCCGCCAGGAAGCCTATGACATTTCCTCGTAACAATAAGTATTGTCTAAACAACGGAGAGCGTTTTCAAGAATGCTTTGTTTCAAGGTACAGTGTGACCTCGTCTCATGTCCTATGGCTCGGCTGTCGTTAGTCCCAGCTCGCACCTGTGCTGGCGCGAATCGATTTGTCACATTCTTTGCGTCGCTTCCCTTGACATTGTTGCTGTGCGCATACCTGTGTTGTTTTACGTTACTGTTGCCGGTGACGTCGCCTACGCAGATTGACTGCTCCGATGGTAACCCTGTCACATATGCCAAAGGTCGTGGGTACCATCCCCACCTTGGACCAATATTCGTGGGATAAACACTGTTTGTTCAGTGACAGTGTGTAATAATGTATTTGTATTTGATATAATTTCTCTGTTGATTGATAGGTATCCGTAATACAAGTAGGTACTACTACTTAATACAGAATCAGGTCAATAAGATGTTTTATGGATGTATTATTATTTTGATCTATCTTCTAGGATATTTTCCAACGTTGAGTTTTAATGTTAGTGATTTTACCCGAAAAGGTGCTTACTAAAGACTAAATAAATATAGTATGATCAAAAATTATCATAATTAGTTGTATCGTCATAACGTAAGATACGGGCCAAGAGAAAACCCACATCGTTATCAAAACAAACAACATTGATTTTGAAAAACTTTTCGGTAATCATCATACCAAAATTGTAAAAGTTCGGATTCAATAACCTTTTTGAAAGTTTGTTCAGAACGTCAGTATGGTAATGAACTTATCTGAAAATACTGTGATTGTGTATTTTGAAGTAAATACACTTAAAAGCGTCGTGAAGCAGCGCCTGCGCTGTTTCGGACGAGAAACCCAATTGGGGAGATAGGGGTTAAAGGTTGACAGCGCATTTCGCTTGTGACTCTACTAGTGTTGCAGGTGTGTATGGGCGGCGGCAATCGCTTACAATCAGGTGATCTGTCTGCTCGCCTGCCACCTATCACATAGTGGTATCACTCCAACGTGACGGTTAAATTGACTTGACTAAATAAATCTGCATTTTAGAGGGAAAGAAAAATGGAGGCTGATCCACAGACAAAAAAGACGCTCTTACAAAAATTAGGAAAGATAAAGCAAATCTGTGTTTTTACGCTAACAAACATTCCTCGATTGTGCCAATTAGATATTTTTGACAGCAACCGGCTGGCTAGATGTTATTGACATTATTCTGTGAACAAACACACGAAGCCTACTAGCCTTGTACTAGTTTCGTAAAAACCTTATCATACATTAGGTGATCACTTGCACCGATCGCTACCGAGATATAGATAGTAGATATTTCACCGACAAGGTTAATGGCGGGAGTGCCAATAATTACCGAAAAGTTTCAAAATCAATGTTGTTTGTTTTGATAACGATGTGGGTCAAGTGTAAGATGTAATTGACAACACTTATTTTTTATACCTACGTCAATATTTTTAAAAACAAAAGTAAAATTGACACATTTTTGACATTATTTTTACTTCCATAATTAATATTTTGCGTTCTTATATAAATTAAAGGTGTTTTTATTTTATCCCAACAAGACTTATTGTCAAATTACGGCACTATTAAAGTAATTGTAGTTGTCCGTCTATGGCTATTGCGTCATATCAAAAGAATACTGTACTAGGTATAATAACGACCAAAGATTCAACATCGCACTGAGCCGTGATTATGACGCTTTCACTGATATATTTTTTTTTCTCCGGAAATAATAATAAAGAATATTGTTTTAAAAGCTTAGTAATTCTGAAATTTGGGCAAATCGACTATTTATATTTTATTTAAAAAATACCAGGTCGTGTGACTATTGACCGACAAATTAAAGTTGCCTGCTTTTAAAATGAACCTGTGACGGAAACATCTTTGGCAAGATATCTTAGTTGAATGTGTTACAAAACCGATTCTGTGTCTGTTCATTTGGCACAACGAATTTGGCATAATGTTTTTTGCATAATGTATTACATATTTTACTTTGGCATAATCGTTCTTTTGTAGCCTTTGATAAGTATTGTGGCATAATAAAATTATAACTAGGGGTTTTTGATTTTACATAATAATACATTTCAATATTATTTAGTGTCACAATAAAGGACAAGTCCCGGGTTCAATTCCCGGTAAACTACATTTTCAAAATTTTCTTGGGTCTGGGTGTTCTGGGTTGACCCAGTTAATTATCGTCATCTGGTACTCATAGTACAGGGGTTGCCCTAGTTTGAGACCAGGTTGATTGGTGTTATTGGCGCATTTATTTTACACTCGGTAAAAAAAATAGTTAGCAAGAGAACCACTTTGAATCTCCATCAGTATGAATGTGCAAATCATAAAGAAACATGTTTCGTCTCTGGACTCCACGCTGAAGGTTGCTTGTTCTTCGTGCTATAAATACTGAGTGTTAATGACCTGCTAATCGTATTCGTGGAATCGGGATAAAGTATGTCTTGATATCTGATATTAAATTTGAGAATGTTAATGCCTTCAGGTAACCTACAGGTAATGATTCTCAAAACAGGCTTTATGTTTCTCTTATTCTTTTAATGAGTGGTCCATCAGCGCTTTTGTTGTATACCATCTATTTAAAACCCAACAAAATTTTTATCACATTTTATTTGTGTCAAGGTAATGTACTTACATTCGGCTACAAAAAGATGTAGGGATATGTCGCCGTATAATAGTCCGAATCGTCATTTGATCAACTTTCGGAATATAACAAACGATGCTAAATTTCATTTTCGAAAATAGGTTAGAATTAGTGACCCCAGATCTCGCCAGCCTATGAGGGGTCATCAGTTCTAACCTGTCTGTTTGTTTTTTTCCACCTTGTAGGTGATCTGCCTCGGGAACATTGACCTTCCACTCTTCCCTGTACCATTCGACGTTCGAAGGAGCTCTGCGTTTCGGATCAGCGTATTAAAACCAACTAAAAATACCATTTTTTACTGTCCAGGTTCCCTCATCGTAGTGGGCTCCGCGCTGGTCGTGTGGCTGACTGACTGGGAGTACAAGTACTACATCGACCCAGCTCTAAGTATAGTGCTGGTCATCCTGATCCTGGCGTCGGTGTGGCCGCTCCTCAGGGAATCCTCGCTTATACTGCTGCAGACTGTACCCACACATATTCAGGTAGGTAAACACTACTAAAAAGTAAAGTATCAGCCTATATACTGTCCCACTGCTGCACGGCAAATGGCCTCCATAATAGAAAATCGAGTCATCGCTACTATGATAAGAGGCTTAATCACCACGCTTGCCATGCGGATTGGTGATCACAAACCCGAGCTATGTTCGAAAAATTCGTATCACACGTTTTGCTCGACCTGATAAACACCACTAGGTACTTCAGAAAAATTAAGGACAAGTTCTCAATCGTTGTTAACTATTAAACATAACGCGTTTAACCCCACAGAGTTTCCTTCGGAAACGTATCAAATATGCTACGTATTTTACGTAGAAGTCAAGTACACACTATTATTACCTATACTTACTTTACGCACCGACGTAAATTCGATTCAGTCAATACTATACAATTATACACGGGCGCTAGCTGATGGGGTTGCGTTGCGCTGGTAACACGAAGAACGCGGAAAGACTCGCCGTAACATCGATTAAGATCGCCTAATCGATGTTAAATAAGTAGGTAGGTACTTGACCAAAGTTAGATGAAATTTTTATGACGCTACCGCGTCACAGACGCGTCATAATGTGTCTTACCTTGTTTACTAAGAAAAACTCACAGCACTTAGTACAATTTCATACTTGTAGGCTAAATTATGCATATTTCAGTTACTAAATCTAGCCCAATAGGAATTTCAAATCCAAATTTCGCATTACAATGAAGCTGCACTCGTCTGATTAAATTAAATGTGTATATGTTACCGGCAATGTGTATATCTCAGGTATATTATGCAATGCCTAGGCAACGTATAATATTCCCGGCGCGACGCGGCAGTTAACCGATGTTTGTTTAGTTATCAACTTGACAAAAAAAAACAACCAGAATGACAATGACATATAAGGCTATAGGTTAGGTTTATAACCCTCCTTTTGCTTTGCCGTAGTCGGGTAAAAATAGCGCAAGCCGAGCGAGCGAAGCGAGCGTGCCGCAGCAAACAAAGAGCTAATGGCAAAAGATGTCAAACAAAGTTAAGTTAGGTTTAAGCTTTGTTACAACAAACTCATGGCGTAAAATAATGGGTTTTCTGTGACTTTTCAGGCATTCTATAGGTACATTGCCTAGGCATTATAAACAATACCAGATTATACCAGTTGCCGGTAACATATAATAACGAATGCCCTCAATATTCACCCTACACAGTACATGTATGTATTCGTCGATGAATCACTGAGTATGCTCATTGATTATCGAGCAACGTATCCGTTGACCAGATAAGCGATACGTTTACACAGGGGTAGGGACACAAAGGTGTTGTAATGGGGTGAAGACTGTGATAAGTATCTGTTTTCATTTCACTGAATGGAGGATGTTATGTCGAAACTATTCAGTCATCCTGCCGTTGTAGTTTGACAAAAAAAGTTATAATCATAAATATTACTTAATTAATTAATAGACACTCAGGTACAGACAGCCACACATCAGGTTACCACAACCTGTCAGATTTCCATGACGAAAAAATATTTGAAATTTTTGTATATTTTGACGTGTGGCTAAACGTATCTTTTTTAACTCACTCTTTTTACCCATAAGACAGCTTACGAGTACAATGAGGGTGTTTAAAAATGCAAAATCCGATAGATGGCGTTAGTTTGACATCAGGTCCAACTTTGACGACATAGGTTGTTTCATAACATAACTTCATAATGTTGACATGATACGTCAAATGTAACCAATCCACTCGTTGTAGAACCTGACGTCAACGTAACGCCATCTATCGGATTTTGCATTTGCAAAAACCCTTATTGTTGGACCTGGTTCCAATCGATAGTCCATAAGGCCATAGTAATAAGTGCGATATTTCTCCAGGTGGACGCGATACAAAGGCGGCTCTTGGAGAAGGTAGACGGGGTACTAGCGGTACACGAGTTCCACGTGTGGCAGCTTGCCGGTGATAGGATCATAGCCAGTGCACATATTAGGTGAGTACTGAATACTAATGGGTATATACTATAAGTGTTGCTTTAAAATCCCGGAATTGAATAGGTCCCGAGTTTTCTAGGATTTGAAGTGGTATCATATCCTTTGTCATATCTATTCCGCTTCCGACCAATGAAGTCCTCCTACTTTTACTCAAAGTTTAAAATCCTGTTCTCCTCTTAAATCGTTGTCCCTTATCCATCGTTAAGTAAAGTAGGTAGTAGTTTATAATATGTCCCACAGAAGGGCAAAGGCCTCCATCATCAAATCCATCGTAATAGCACCGTTTTTCAATCGTGCCCAAAATCGCTAAAACCTTTGAGTTCAATGACACCGCCCGTGTTCGTACATACATTTATTCTGTCGTAGAATTTATATAGTATAAATAAAACAACCAGAATTCAAACGATGACTAAGTATAATTTTTGAATGGGAAATGGGAATGAACATAAAATATCTCCGAATGCTTTTCGTGAATTCGTCGCGTGATACAGTCGCCTGAAATAAAATATAAATACCTCGACTCTTATGCCAGGACTATAAGGTTTATATTTGAATGAGGTTTTATACTTATTAGTGTACGTGACTGTACAGCGAAATCGAATTAACGGTTTGTTAAATTAGATAACAGCAGCAGGTACAAGGAAAATTGACTTGCAAATTTAGTAAAGCTGTCTACGGTTTGTTACTACGAAATGTAAACAAATCATAGCGAAAATACATTGAACGTAGGAGGAAAATCTAATAGAGGCAATTTATTAAAATAATAACAGCAGTAGAACCAGTATATGAATTACAAAGGATAAGTAGTTATAGAAAATACTTATTGAGTATAGATTTAAATCGATTTTCCTTGACTTGTTGTCAAGACAGGAGTGGTAGTGAGTAATTTATGTGGATGACAAGGTATTGTGCTGTTTTTAACTACACGTAACTAGTTTTTTATCCGTCATCAAGTGAGATTATTGTTAATGTTTTACTCATAATAAATATATCAAAAAACTCTTTTTGAGAACAATACGTACAGAACCAATATCGTATGAAAAAAAGTCTCTTAGATTTTGTAAGAATATTTACAGAGTTATCTTGAACGTAAAATCCCGTTAGTACAGTATTTTTACACAGTTTTTGTCATACGACAACAAGAAATTTGTCGATTGAACAACTTACCTCATTGAAATACCAGGTCCGATTACAAAAAATTTTTAGACAACTTAATGAAAAAAAAATGTAATTTTATATAGATTTTTATTTTTTATCAAAATATGAATAAGTTCAAGTGCAGCACGTTATTTTCATTCAAAATTAGCGGCTAGGCGCTAGACCGAAATACTTCGCAACCAGAGGCGCCTGCATCGCTTCAGTGCGAGTTCAGTTCGAGTTCAAGTTCAGTATGCGAGTTGGCGTTTAGAGTTCTGTGCGAGTTGCGAGTTCAGTATACGAGTGTGAGTTCAGTGCGGGTTCCGTGATGCAGGTGGCATAAAGAAGAACAACAGCGAACGAAAGGAGAAGTTGTGATAGACATCCCTCATGCCTGTCAATAGAGGGAAATAGAGAGAAATGTTAAGGATTCGGCAATCATCATTATGTAAACGCAATTTTTATGTCAATTTATAATTTTTAATCAAAAATAGGTATAAGTAAATTATTTCATGTGCAGCAATTTGTTTCATTAAAAATCCTTGGCTAGGCGCAAACAAAATGTCATAAACCAAACAACAAACGTCAAAATTACGATTGCGATTTACGAATCAAAAACGAATATTTTCGTAACCTATGATTGTAAAATAGACAGCGAAGAAGAATTTTCATTGCAGAAAGATGCAGTGAATGCAGGCTGCCACTTTTCCTTGCCCGTTATCCGTATTGGTAGCATGCGAAATCCAACGTGTTATCCTTAGTGTTATCCTTGGCTTGTCGTAATGGCAATCGATTTCAAATCCAAAGTAAAAGCGTGATGAGTCGTCAAGGCAATCATGACTATGCTTGCCTTCTGACTAGACGTCCAGCAAAAGTAAGCAGTCGGTGTTCATTATAATGATATGAAAATAACAAAACTTTAGTAGTAAGACAAACATTGACATTGACAATTATGACAGAGGCAACATAGTGATCTTATTCTCTTTGACCTTAACTTTTTTATTGTAGGTAAGTAAGCACCGACATCATTTCACATTCAGCCGCAGGGCTACGTCACTTCCGGTATATTATTCTGCCTTTTAAAAGACGTTTATTTCAATAAATCCATTTAAACCTCTTTACGGAACATGCAGAGGAACGTTATATCTAGTATCTTCTCCTTAGTCTGTGGTTATATCATACATAGTGTATCTGTGAACATTCCCATCCCTTTAGCACGTTTTCTAACAACAATTTTGAATTTGATCTACGACTTTTAGAAATTCATAGAATTTTTTTTCGATCGAAATAAATCAACTTTTCATACAGACTTTGTATGAAAAGTTGATTTTTTTATGCGAATTCCAAAAATCATATATTTTTTTTATTATGAATGGTTGATAAAAGGTGTGGCTAAAGGGATATAAATGTTCACAAATGTGTACCTATTTAAAATTACGATAGGGATTTCTTGATACCTTCAGTTCAACATAGGTTTGCATTTAAACCATCGACTCATCAGTCTTGAGTGTTGTTGATGTGTTCATATTGTTCGGGTTTTCCACGAATATAGCAAATAAGAAAAAAGCGAACATCGTTTAACGATTTGAAGAAACAAAGCGAATTAAACGCCTCATTTTCCCAACTAGTCGGCGTATCATACGAAGTCTGGCTCCCACAATAAGTGGTTTATCATTACTTATTGCGGCTAATAATTAGACGATAACCAGAGCCTTTTACGATTCTCCGATAAGACTTACTCCAAACGAAATGGCTCTAAATGTCTCGACGGTTGTCAAATCACTTTCACCTCTATTGTTCTAGAGTTTAAACTAATATTTGATTGTGCGTTATCATGTCATTTGTGAAAGACAGTTTCTTTGTAGTAACAGAAGTATAGGTATCGTTGGGAGTTGTGCTTGTATTGTAGCATTTCGAGTTAAGGTACAAAGGATGCGTCATTCTAAATAATATAAGAAAGGAATGTGGAGTGTAATGAGATCGTTTCCTCATTGAAGATTTGTTTAATCCTTTGTACTTTGTAAATGGGCCTAAATTCTTTATGTAGTTGTCGTTTTTTGATTCCTTGTAACTTATAAGGAAGCCGTCCCATAACGAGTGCGAATACCTACATCTACTTGTCGCATCCAAATAAAGGGAGACACAGACCTTATGTAAGGGAGGGAAACTCCGATTCGCTCGTATCGTCCGGTTCGTTTAGGCTCTTTTTCTTACTGTGTATTTGAAGCGAAAATAAGACGTTATATCCGGTAGTATCCAGCTGATTCTGTCTTATTTTCAAAGCCACTTTTCAGTTCACGTTATAATACAGGGTGTATCTGTGTACATTTATATCCTTTTAACCACGTGTTCTATAAACCATTCTAAACAACATTTGTTCAACGACTTTTCTTAATTCATCGAAATTATTTCCGACTCCCCATACAAAATGACCAAGTCACGTGACCGACTTTAATGCGAATTTTCAAAAGTCATAGAACAAATTTTGTTCAGATTGGTTTGTAGAACACGTGGTTAAAGGGATGTAAATGTTCACAGATACATCCTGTATATTATGTTAAGGTAAAAGTTGTTAATGCCACGTCTAATGGACAATTTTTTTTGAGCCCTGTAATATTTTTCCGGGCTATACCTACAGTTAACTATAAAGTCTCGTATAAAAACTCCTTTGCTGAAAATTTTATATGAAGTTTAAAAAAAATTAGAATTATGTATTCGATACATATCTATCATTAATTTTATCGAATAAGATATGTAATCTAACTGTAAATCGAATAAAATGCAATCGGAGTCCACGAATGCTCTTCTCCAGACTATTTCAAAACTCAAAGACGTCTAAAATCAAGCAAAATGTTTATTAAAAAAAACGGTCTCACAAATAAATTTGTTCTGGCAAGATCCCAAGCCAAACATTTCTTTGTCCCAGAAGCAATGTCAATGAACCAGTTCGCTAGGTGGTTCCATTTCCAGCACGTAAATTTATGATAAAGAGTATGTAAATGTTTCGTATTTATTTTTCCTAAACACGTGTAACCTGGAACTAATTTTAGTTCTAATGTAGATAAGGGTTCTAAAGTGTGAGTCGCGACATGGCGCACCGGGTTTCTTTAGAGAGAAACATGAAATGCCAAGAAAGCTCATACGCTAAAGGATAGATCCCCACTCTGGACAAACATTCGTGTGATGAACACATGTGTTTTTCCATAGTGCTATGATATAAGCTTAACCTGGGGCTATTCCCGGCTTATCCAGGGCTACGGGGTGGGATACCGGCTAAACAAACCTTTGCGCCGCGTCCCACCCATGGACAGCGAGGCACGCCCAGCACGGCCTTAAACCAACGTTATGATATAAGCTTAACTGGCTACGCACATGCACGCTTATAGTGATCTCAGCGTACTTCGGAGTGAATGACAGAAACAGACGTGCGGGAGAGACACGATGCAATATACTGCTAACGTTTAGGTCAACGAACTCTTCAATATCAATGACCGCTTCTGTATTTATTTTATACTATTAGCCTAGTGTTTTGAAAAGCTATCCCTAACGCCCGATGTTGAAGTAGTTGCGCAAGTGGACCGAACTGCCGCACTCAGAGACGTTAATTAAACTGTCAATTAAGTAAAAATATTGATCTTATTTCAATAATTTAAGTCTATTGAAATAAAGGTCAATCTTCCTATCCATAATTAAGATAATGAGCATTAAGATTAAATGGCTTCTCTGAGTAAGGCAGTCAGTATAGTGCAAGCAAATGCTTATTGCACCCATATCTCAGTTAAAATTATTCTAAACACGTTTCTGTATAATGTAAACGTGTGGTCTATAATGTGTTATAACTTTAAGCAACATGCAACAATAGTCTATAAAACACAATTTTTATAGGATCCTAAGACAAAGATGGACGTGTCACTGTTCCGTTTCGCTAATTTCTATAAAACTCGGTTGAATTTGAAATGAAAATAACTTGTTTTCCTTAGATTCCTAAATCTATAATTTTGAAATTAATCAGATAGCACTTGATTATGCCACACTGCACTTGTACTCAACTCAGGATATGTTTGTAAAGGAAAATATACTCGTACGTCTCCTTATGAAAATACGACTGCACAGATAGGTGATAAGATGACATTTAAGAGAGAAAGAAACTATAATAAGTATTATATGAAAATCAGTGCTAATAATTCGAATTGATCAAAATATCTGATTGAATTCATTTTAATCGATTAATTCCATCAATATTATTCTATTTATCAGATATATTTGTTTAATATATCGGCAAATGTTTTCCTCTTATTACGATAAAACGTGCTGTTTTATATTTACCCGACTACGGCGAAGTAAAAAGGAGGGTTATAATAATAATTTTGACCTATATGTAGGTGTGGATGTTATTTTTTTTTTCTCATTTTAAACATCTGAAGTGGTTATGTTTTTAAACTGTCGCGTTGCATTATACAAATACCTACTTTATATAATCGGGGCTAAACGCGAGGCTATTTAAAAACTAAAACCCAATTATTTAAAACAATATCTAAAAAGTAAAAAACAAGACAGTCTCGTATTTTTATACGTCTCTTACTAATAGATATGTTAAAGAGATAGTCGTGGTTGTATGCCACCAACTCCAGCATAACAGATTCATTATAAAATAAAATCAAAGTGGCATCGACCACGGCTATCTTTTAAACATACCGTAATTCTTAGAGATCCTTCCAGAAGTCGGGTTTTAGTTTTTAAACTTATTTTTTATTGTTTTACTATTGTACTTTGCAGTTAGTAACGACGCAATGACATTCACTATTATCAAGCATGATACTTATCGTGATATATTAATAAATGGGTCGATAGTACCCCGGTGGATAAGAACGCGCCTTCCATAAGGAAGATCATCATCATCATCTTCATGATATCAGCCCACATCCACACCCTGCTGAGTACAGGCCTCTCTCTACCACGCCACTGGAGTACGATCCACAGCCAGCCTCATCCATTGTTTCCTCACTACAGTCACTACCAACAATATCATCAGACCAACGGGCAGTGTTACCCACAGGACGTCTAATGCGGATTGGTGATCACAAACCCCAACTAAATATATTTATTATAAAATCGGCAGTCTTCCTTATCTTATCAAAAAAATCTTTAGTCAAGAAGAACCCCAAAATGTATATTTACATATCATTGACGTCAAATGTAAACGGCTTCTGTTTTCGTATATTTTGAGTTGAAATATGAATATCTTTAATCATGTAGTTAAAGATTACGCTCGTTGTTGAAATAACATTAAATGATATATGTGCTATTGTTTGAAATACCTGCACGATACGTGAGAATATCGCGAGTGGTGTCAAGTATTCAAATGGTAATTTGATAATGTTATTAATATCAATAATGAACGATTGATATTATTTGATCGCGATCGTAAAATTAACCGCGTATCTACTTGTCGTCGCGATGAAATCGATAACTGATTATTTTAGTACATAATTATCAATAAGTCATTGGTTTTTTTTATCGAATTTGTAAGTAGGTAAGTTCACACAACACACCATGACCTAACTCCGTACTAAGTAGCTTAAGCACTCGTGTTACAGATATGAGTCAACTGAGGAAACACAAATAAAATACTTAAATACAAATATAACACCCACACACTGAACAAACGTGTGAAGTGTTCATCTCAAGAATGTCTGTCCAGGGTGGGGATCGAACCCACGACCTTTGTCGTATGAGGCAGGCACTACCAAATGCGCCATATCGTGCCATCAAAGAGACTAGATCTTAGGTGCGCGCGCGCAGTTCTTTATATTTGTACTTTGAGGCGAATGCGTGTAACGCAGTTTACGTTCTTATGCCCGCATCTCTCCTGAGAACTTCATGAAAGTGAAAATACAATGTGTCCAGTGGTTTATCTTCATAGAATCCAGGCGGCGGAAAAATCTTTGGAAGCGAGGAGGAGCCAATGAGAAAAATATGGTGCCATAAATATCACTAATAAATAAATTCTCACAACATCTCATACATTGACCTAACTCCGTACTAAGTAGCTAAAGCACTTGTGTTACAGATATCAAACAACAGAGGAAACACAAATAAAATACTTTTAAATACATATATTACACCCACCACTAGGTACGCCACTGCTTTGGTATATGCTAGTAGGGGGTGGTTTTTAGGTCTATGGTCTAGACTTCATGGGGGAGGGGATTTCAGCCCAAACCTAGCGCATAGTACTGCGGTTCTACTGTCATGTACGAAGTTTTGCCAAAAGACTGTCTCGATATTCTAATTTCTAATACAATTTTAATTATTTGTGACATACAAATAATATTAAAAGATAAAGAAAATGTCTACTGTCTTAAACTATTTACGTTTAAAAAAAACAGTTGTAAAATTGACATAGTCTTAAGATTACAAATTAGCAAAGCAAGGATAGAGTTAGTGTACTGATAACCAACCTGTATAGACCGCTATCACATTATTGGCACTGGCCTAAATATCCAATGACAAGTTAGTTAGTCCCGCAACATGACTCATGACAAAACTATTTGTGAGGGCTATCGATCAAAACATAACATAAACTGAGTACAGAAACGTTGTATAGAAGAAAAACCCTTATCGAAAAGCAAATCAAAATCTTGTATTTATTCGTCGTTTTCTTATATAAGATACATCTTGCATCTGTACTGTACTATCATTCTTTTTATGTTATGAGAACAAGAATTTGACCTCAATCACCATTCCTGTTATTATATGATGATGAGGTAGAAGATAGGCAACGACGCCCATGGACATCTACGAGATCAGAGAGGTTGCCAGCCTTTTACAATCCTGAACGCTCTTCTCTTGAAGCTCCTTCGCACTTTCTCCAAAGTGTATTATAAATATATGCCTTACGTATAAGTATTACAAATATATAAACTAACACCGTATGTGTTAGTTTTGTGACAGTCTCCACGTGCAACAAAATCGCCTATTCACTCTTCTATCTCGATATCAAATATCAGTAATTGACGTTATCACAATGTAAATATATACATATTATGTATATTTGTGTATCCTTTCGCGAGCACGTACTAACAAATCAGCCAATTGTTATTTATTATGTACCCGTATAACATAAATAATACCTAACGATGTTGGTACAATCCGTGTTTATTGTTTGGTTGAAATTAATTTGTTATTATGTTGGTAAATATTGTTCAATCTGAATCACAAGAATGATGTCGCTGCGGTTCATATTACTTCATTTATGACATAAGCAGATAGAAGACAAATTTTTGATGAAATTGGCGCGGGAGAGTGAAAGAAAATGCGTTTGAATTTAAGCAGCCTATTTCTATTCAAAGGTTGGCAGCGCACTGTGACTCCATTGGTGTTACTTGTGTCTATGGGCGGCGGCAATCATCTACCATCAGGTGACCCGTCTGCTCGTCTGCCACCCATCACATAAAAAAGCCGTCCATTTTATTTTCCCGCTGAAAATAGCCTGCACAACAAAATGGCGTCGCTTATGACAAAACGGAATGTCCATAGATATAAGAGACCCTTTAAAACCATATTTTTTACTAATCCTAGATGTGTTGTTACAGATGTAGGAACCTGTCAGAGTACATGAAGATCGCTGAGAAGGTGAAAGAGTTCTTCCACAACGAGGGGATCCATTCGACCACTATACAGCCGGAGTTTGTGGAGCTGCCCCTCGGTGGAAATGAAGTAAGTAAAAAAAATACAATGAAAGTAGACCCCAATGACTGGCTTGACATAGTAAGGGATCTAGCGTGGCGATAGCCCCACCACTATTGATGCCAAAGACAATAGCTTACCATCAGGTGGATTACCTGTTTTTCTCGTCTGTCATTTATCACAAAAAAATATGAGCGGCGTAGTCGTGTTCGTTTGTTTTTTCTATATAATTTCAGACAACATCACATACCTTGTCGTGGGTCCAAACTAAGGTTTTCCCTTTTGCTAAACAAAGGAGCCACAAACACGCAGACCCAAAATACTTTAATGCCTGATTTATTAACAAACATTTGTTGACCCTTGCGTCTGAACCTTTTTCTATTTCTCTTGCTCTATTCTTCACTCATTCATTCATCATTCATTTCATTGCTTTGTTTCAGATTACAAGCGGAGCGTCAGCGGAGGCGCCGTGCGCCCTGCACTGTCCGCCGAACGACCTGTGCCACAACGCGACCTGCTGCGGCCCCAACCAGCAGGTTAGCCTGATGCCAACTATCGTCTACTCGGAATGACAACAACCCCCACCCGGTGCCCCCTCTGACGTGGCCGAGCGTCAGACACTCGCGGTATACTTCCTCCTTTTTTTGACGCTTGATAATGCCTACTTATGCCCACTTATGTTAAGTCAGGCTTTCCTCTGGAAGCAACCGCAGACATATCGACTAAACAGAAATGTTTGTTGATGAAATATTTGTGTTGGGTCTGGATGTGCCGTTCCTTGGTTTGTCTCTGGTTTCCGGATAGCACAACGGATAACAATTTATTTAAAAAAAAACCACAGCGACAGAGTGGGGAGGGTAGGTGAGGTTGTACGGATTGAGGAACCTCACAGATATCTGTCCTCTTAGCTACAAATATAGTGTTACCTCGGTGATAGTACGCATTCTTGGCTATGAGTATGAGTAAAAGTCATATATCAAAGTATAATTATGACCCGTACGAAACCGTATGTGTAGGTATATCATTATTCAAGCAACTGTACTGTTCGTGATATTAGATCATTTCTATATTACGGAATTGTAATCACATCCCGTGCTAACCGGCTCGTCACAATATTGTATTATTTCATCATTAAACACATAAACACATTTAGGCACTTTCATTACTCGAAAAATATAAATACAAGAATAGAAAATTCTGCCAAGTTAAAACGTATCCTTGTTTTGGTTTTTCTACCAAAATTTTACATATTCTTTATGTATTACCTTATAACTAATATGCATAAATACAAATGAATGGGGATTTAAAAACAAGCTGGTGAGACGTCACCTCATTTGTTATAATAGAAAACGTATGTTTCTTTGTTACGAGTAAATATCTATAATGCAGAGGTGCTGTTTATTGTGACTGAACAATCGAACATCTATAAGAAAAGACTTAGTTGCTGTCATTTCGAGTGAAGTTTACTGTAGGTAGTGATATATATAGTATTAATTTAAGTACTGTAATGTATTGTAAGATGTTTGTAATGAATTTATTAATTAGTAAGGATCGCATGTAGAAATAGCAAACTGTGAAGACCTTTTCGCAGGTTGAATCTTTTAATGGTTCTAGATTGTCTTTTAAGTTTCGATCTTCGCACTTTCGATATACTCAGAAATTGGGATAAAGATAATGTGATTTGAGATAAGAGGGCCTGCAACAAAAAGGACTTTACGACTGAATGTTTATCCCCATCCCTTTCACTGTTTGGATTCGACAGGTTTATTCTCTTTCTTATGTTGCGGTTCCGTTGCAGGCCCTTCGTTTTGAACTTAACTAAGGTTTTACTTTTGAAAATCCGCTAATCTACGTACAAATCATCCTAAAAGATAGAAGGATAAAATTATGGGACTCTTAAAGGATACAACCTGTGTATATTTACTGAAATATGCAAGAATATAATCGTTAAGTGTCACACACAAATTAAAAAGTACTAGCTAGTCAATATGCCTCGTATTGTACGTTAAAATAGTGGTTTCGGCAATAAACATATCATTTATTTTCTATGTAAGTTAAATTATTTTGTATATTAAATTTGTGTTAGTGAAAATTACTTTCGTGCCTGAGAAGTTTGCGTGGTAGGGTTGCTAACTTTTACTTGTTATTTTATTTTTTTCTAGTTCCAGCTTAGTAATATGAAAAAAAATCGAGCTTACTGCGGTTAAGAAATTGATTTTGTATTAAATTTGTAGTATCCATATTATATTGTAGTATTCTTATAATATTTTTTGGGAACCTTAAAATTTAACTTAAATCTATACAGGATGGTGTATCTGCAAACATTTACATCCCTTCAACCACGTGTTAGACTAACCATTCTGAACAACATTTGTCCATTTATAAAAAATCCACTTTTCATACAAAGTTGACCAAGTGACTTGGTCATTTTGTACGGGAAGTCGAAAACATTTTCAACGAATTTCGAAAACTCACAATACAAACTCAAAATACAAAACTATACAAATGTTGTACAGATTGATAGGAACTGGTTAAAAGGAATGTAAATTTCTACAGGTACACCCTGTATAAATGCTGAGCTGAATCTTTTTTTGCTTTTCTCGTTTAATAAATTGCTTTTTACTATGGTGGAATTGTGTTCGTACGTAAATGAAATACATTAATTCCTATATTTTTAGAAATACATTTAATTTACCATCATCAATAAACATATTATACATTGTTCTTAAATTTAAGATTTTCATAGCATTTTTATTTGTTTAATGTTATATAACTATACGGTACAGCAGCTCCAATATCGTCTTAAGCCAGAAAGTTTCTAATGCGTGTGGGTAAGGATATCGTCGGGCAGCGGGCGGTTTACGTTTCCGACGATTCACATAGAAATAAGTACATAAACACAAGCGATCCTACCACGACGTAGAATTATTTTGATTGGTTACTGCGTCACTTAGCAGTATTTTGTTTATTTTCAATTGCAGTTTTTCAGTTTAGAAACGATAAGGGTTCGATAATCTTTTTCAAGGAGATGGTATCATTGAAATGGGGCAATCTGGACCAGTCTAATGCCACCAGGGAACTGAAGATTTTAACAGAGGCTTAACAGTGCATTTTATATTGTGATATTAATTTTGTATGGCTAACCATTGTTGGTCATGTAGATTTTTATACGATACTTCATTATTGTTTGTGCCAATGTTTTCGATGTACAAATTTTATGTGTAATGTTAAAAAAAATAGTAAAATATTGAAGTTTTTAACCGACTTTGAATTACTTTGTATGTTTGTGTTGACTATGTTAGGTAATCTATGCATAAAGTGAAAATGGCTGTTTCTTATATACAGAGTTTCTTTCCTGAGTTTCTTGCTGGTTCTCGGTAGAAATTGACCAGAATCTGTGGTAGCTTACATAATATCTGATATCCATAAATGTCCTGTATACACTTATACTGAATAAAGAATATTTCTATTTTTTATTTTCATAATATCTAAGTAGAATATTGTTTGCCACATCAGTCAGAAAGGTAGATAAGAAATCCTAATCGGAGAATCTTAATCCTAAGCGATGTCCGGTCAATGAAAGATAAATTAAAGCTATTTTAATGCGTTAAATTATACGAAGTGTCGTTATACTGTCACTTTGGAGTTTTGGACTAAGGACTTTAATAATAACAACACCGACCCGCCGCGAGAAATTGTTATTTGAGTTGTATTAATACAATCAACTTACATATTTTTAAAAACAACTACAGATTTCATTCAAAAATGTTGTAGTAAAACGTTTTACTAATGAGTGAGCATTTTCATTAAGAATTTAACAATTTTTAAGTCCTTTCAAACAAATTTACAAAACAAAACATACTTGCAGTTATAGAAATTTACCACTTAACAAATACACCCTGTATTGAAATGAAACACAACCGAGCTCAAAAATAAGACTTATTTGAAAGTTTCACATTTTAATTTTTTTAAAGTTTTGAATTACTATAGTATAACTAATTTTGTACCGACATGATGCTATTTTAGATTCGAGTACCTACCTTAAAAACAAGATCTGGAGATTTATAAACAGAAGCAGCCGAATGAAAGTAAATTGCTACAGCAGTGCTGTATTATTTCTAAAAAGCCGTTAAGCCGCATTTGGTTGATTTTGTATATTCAATCTTTAGGTAATTATTATACAAGGTTGAAAACTCAAAATAAAACAAATGCAGTTAACGCCCTTTTAGATATAATACGGCACGGCAGCACCACAACTCGTGACATTTCTAAAGGCCATGCAATTTCCATGAATCAATTGACATGCACTCTTTATGAAGGCTCGGGAAATTGATCTAACCTTTATTTACTATGAAAATTACCCCTTAGAGGACAGAGAATTACCTAGCCCAGTTTCAAAGGTAAAAGCATTCTATGATAATAGTCAACATCATTTTCATAGTAAATATTATTGTAGTATTCCTTGAAAACACGTACATAATTTTATTGACAGACATTTTAGTAAATAGCCGTATCTTACTGCGCCACACGAGGCAATTATTTAGAATCAAACATTCACATAATAATCGGAAATAGTAATCACTAGTAGAAAATACACTTGCGTGTCAAAAAATAGATCTACACCCTAATTTTTAGGACGACTTTTACTTTACTTTTTCTCGTATACAAAATTCAAAGCTATTTCATTTTGGTGTAAATTGTATTTAAGATAAATACTCAATGATGAATATTATGTATTTTCGCAAAGTATTCTTTTACCATTTATTTCTTTTATCAATTTACTGAATAAAAAATAAACTTCCTAAATGTAATATGCATATTTTTTTCAACTTATGAGTCTGTACTGAGCACGTCTCTTATGAAATTAGTGATAGGTACTTTTGCACTCAAGTGTATTTTTAGAAAACACTCAAAACACAGACATTTAATTCCTTATATTCACAGTAGAAGTAAACGGTTACATGAAACGTAATTTGTTTACACGTCAGGTACTACGTAGCGCAGTAAAATTCGACTTGTAAAGTTGTAAGTAAAATTGGGAAATTACGGAGATAAAGTTGCATACACATCGCTTTTGGGCTGTATTCACGAATGTAGCGGGGAAATGAGAGGCTATCGCGTGTAAAAAAAATCGCTAGATGGCGTAACTGTTCAGTGTCCAACTTAAACAGCATTGGTAGTTTCGCTCGTCCAATTGTCATTTTGACATATCACGTTGACATAACAAAGAATAACCAATCGCCTTGTAGATAGACATAACGCCATCTAGAAGATTTTTTACACTTAATAGTCCCTTATGGAACAGATCTGGACAATACAAAAAGGATGATTCTCGCGCGCTTGTTTTTATGAATACAACATTTAAACTAACGATTTCTCGAATATTTCTCATGATGATGATAGATACCACGCCCCTTCTCAACGACAGCATTGACAAGGGGCGTGGTACTGCCGATTTTGTCAATTTTCTATGGATAATTATCCATAGAAAATTCACAAAAGTTCACTTTTAAGAAGACAACAATGATTTAAATTTTGGACACGCGCCGTAACAGACTTGTTCCTCTATATTTTTGACCATGTCTAATTACACTTAATGTCACGCCATTAAAAATGGCCACCTCATGCATGTATTGTTTAACTGTGCCTGCCTGCTACCTCCATGAATACGGCCATACAACCATGCCGCAATATATCCGAACGGAACAGGATAAAACGGATTATGGTTTTAAAAAAGGTTTTATAGTGGCGTCTGACTATTTGTGCCTTGATAACATGCTAGTTTCATTAGCGCTTAAGCAAACATTAAAAACCGCTTAGTTTTACATCATTGTTGCGTGTGGTTAATGGCAGGTTTCAGTAATGAGTTGTGTGTTTGATTTACAGGAACACAGTACGCCGTCGCCTACTGTCACACCGTACCTGTGCAGGCAAAGGAATATGGGGTCTCGAACGGAGTCGAACAGTTCGATGACTGGAAATGGACAGCAAACCAGGTCGGCTACTTGGAACCTTGAAGCTTTAGAATGCGGGTTAGTAGAGTAGAGAAATGTCACATTCGCACATCCGGCTCGAAGGACCAACTTTTTTTCTTTTTTAATTTATTTATACAAAACTCTACTAAACAGATCGGAATAACACATTTACCTATTTTATTTACATCGCATTCAAGGCTTTAATGGTTTTTTTTTTGTTTATTATTACTGTTTTATTGTTTTTTTTTAGATTTTTGTATTGATGACTAATTTTATTTCAATATTTTCTAACTGTTTATACAAAAAATATGAGTTTACCTCTATGTCTGCATGAATATTGAACACTCTGTAGTCGTAATAAATTAAATGTTGAAGAAGAATGTAAAGAACGTTACTAACAGTGGGGCAGTAGATCAAACTGTCACAATACAGATACAAGTTGAGACAACAGATACTATTTCTTATTTCAAAACTTTGAGGACAGTAAAATTATATTTCACTTTGTTTACACACAACAAAATTTATGATTGGTAAATTCAACATCATATTATTATGTTATATTATTATTTACTCAAGAACCTCCCAATAGCAGTGTACCTCCCGAGATAAAACGCAACTATCCCGGCAACAGGTTGGTAATACAATCATATTTTTTTAGCTCCCTGCTCCCTTCGCCTCTGGTGGAGGGCGAGCTGGCGGTCTGACAGGCGGGCCCGGCGCGGTAGCAAACCGACACGGTCGCAACCATCTGCGAGCCAGAGTCGCGCTTGTACGTAGGGTACATCGGGGTACAGTGCGGCGTGATTACATGAACCGCTAAACGTGTAGTGTGATTTCCTAATTTGAATTAAACGGCGTTGAATGAATGAGTGAGTGAACGAAGTAATACTTTGCTGATTGGCCAATGACTGCCTGTTCCGGCACTTTTGTTCTTGAAAACTTATTTAACAGACATTTTGGACATTCGAATAATATGAAAAATAAAGTCTATCTGCTAGTATTATTTTTTTTTAATTATTACGTTTCAGAAACTGTTCCAAAGTCATAAATAAAATCAGTATAAAAAAGATCTTTTTTTTTAAAAGTATAATGAATTTTTGACTAAAACTTGACTATGAGAATGGGTATCGAAAAAATGAGACAGTGCATATGTTTTCAAGTGGTCATGGAAAATTCGAGCATTATATTTGCGTTTATTACTGTATTTTTATCAGACGTTAAAATTCATAAATTAAAAAATATACATATATTTCTAATATCTCCTGTGTAACAAAAAAGCGGACTGGAATAAAATCTTATGCGGATTAATGTCAGTCCATAAAAATGTATTTTAATGCATGTGAAATGCTAAAGTACCTACGTCAAAATTTCGTTTAAAATCAAGGTTTTTTGTTCGTAATTATCAATGTATAATGTGTAAAAGCTAAATGTTATGAAGGTATAGTTCTTGCAATCTATGAATGCTGACGGACACAAACAAGCTCTTGTACACGCAAAACACGGTAATGTGTGTGAACATACACAAGTTGCGATTTTAAAAGAAGTAACTAAACGGATTGATGTGACTTCAAATGACGTCAGCTTTACTTCAAATTGACGGTTTTTGTATTCAAATGACTATTCTTTATGGAAATGTTATGGTTTCCTATTTAAAAACTCGGCCAAGTTTAATGAGCAGCACTCTCGCGCATCGTATAAAGATAAAGCTTAACATTAAAAACTGTCTGTGTTCGTAGTTTGCTACAACTATACCAGTTTCGTCGTAAGGTACACCTGTGATTCGTGATTCCCGATACAAATAATACCCAAGTGGTAATGGTGCAAAGTTGAATACTTAAGCATAGTTTGGTTGCAATTTGAATGTGTTGTTTAGTGTACGTTAAGGGCTAAAGTTAAGATATATTTCGTAATTAATTACGTAGCAATAAGGTGGTAAATACCAAAACAAAGTTGTTGACTTCTTTGCTAACGTTTACTTTGTGTTGAAATATGATTTGTCTTCAAGACATGGTTATATCAATCTTATTATAATAAATCATGGATCTAGCATTGTATAAAAACAATCCTATTCCAAAGTCTAAATAAATCATTATTTTTTGTTATTATTATGAAACCAAACCAACTTCAAAATCGAATTTAGAATTAGATGATAATATTACATTACCAGATAATTTAATTTTTATGTTACCTGTTTTATTGGTGGCGCGAAAGTACAGACAGTTACATGTCACCGTCAGGTTTTTTTTGATCGGCTGTCCTTTATGTCGAAGACGTATGGTTCAATATTAATTGAGGAAATTTCACAGATTGTGGTAATGTGGCTGTCTTGTACTAATGAAATATCTAAATGTATTGTTATTCTGTAAACTTGACACTGTATCATCTAATCTGTTTCTAAAACGTTATTCGTGACGCCATCTTATATCACTTTGTGTGATCAATTTTGGATTTTGTAACGGAGGCTGAATTTTAAAAAAATTACTTTGAAAAGGACATCTCAATATGATACTATAGAAATAGTATTAGTTACGGATTAAAATCAGTTGATCCAAAGAAGTAGGTATTAAAACTTGAAGTAACTACTTTTAAGTTTTATCCATTCTGATAAAATATGCATAAACAAGATTTCATTTCTGACTTTTTATACTAGTGAGTATTTTATTCATCAAGTACAATAATGTTTCACCATATTTTATTTTTATGACAAAAAAATGTTTTCTTTTTTATCTGACAATACGAATGAAGGTGATCGAAAAGCTAAATCTCCAATCTCCACCATGTAGCATCATAATGGATTGTGTAAAAGTGACCCCACACTAGCGTCTTTTGAGCGTCGACATCTTGCCGGCGACCACCCCACGCGTTTTTGATGCTAGTGTCACTCTTAGATGGCATCTGGTGCATGTTAAATTATCAAATGCCTTCATAGATGTTTTATCTAACGAGGTCAATGACCCTATGAGTGTCGCCACGTGGACATGCCGACACAGTAAAGTATATAGCAATCTTATCAGCTATCACCTGATTATTATTATAAGTGTCTGAATATACGCATTACAATTACTTACATACGTTTAGTGTGATGCAATTTTTACTGTTAGAAACATTTTACTTGTTTACTTCAAGACTGTTTCAAATAAATATAATCCATTTTTATAAATATACAGACATTTCCTCATAAAATTAAGATATACAATATAATACAGATTGTATTTGTGAGCATTTACATTACTTTAACCACGTCTTCTACCAAGCATTCAGAAGAACAATATGTTCTATAACTTCTGGAAGTTCACATGAAACAAAAATCTACTTTTCATACAAAGTTGGCCTGTGAGTTATTAATTTTGTATGGGGAGTCGAAAAAAGTTCTAGAATTTCCAAGTCGTAAAAAAATGTTGTTTAGAATGGCTGGTAGAGGCCGTTAGAAGTTAAAGGGATGTAAATGTTCAAAGATACACCCCGTATGTTCCATATCATAATTTTATTATCTTCGTAATAAACATGTTTTCAATAAATAGCACAAAATATCAAAACTTTTTTTCCAACGCGTCATATAAGTAACATTTTTTTATAGTAAAGAAAACTGTACTTCCTAAATTTCTTTATTTTTAAAAACTGAAATGTCACCAATTTATGACCCAACAATTATGTAACCTAAATGTTACTATTTAAAAGGTTTTAGTAATAGCACATATTTCTTCTAGTTATCTTGTATTTACGGAAGGTAACAACATAAAACTTATGAAATATCTGGAGCGAAGTCCAAATATAGGTAAAGTACAGCAAAGTGTAAAAAATAAATATTTATGCTACTGCACTAATAATGCCTGTTTGCGCGCCTTATATGTAGTATCTACGGTAAATAGTTGCAATCATCTAGCCCCTTATTTTACGCATTAGATATGTCACTTTTAATTTTGCCAGTAATATAGGCATAATACAGATTGTATCGGTATACGGTTACATCCTTCTAAACATATACGTAACCAACCAACCGTACCGTTCAGTAATTTAGTTTAAATGAGTGAAATTTTAAAATATTCAAACAAAAGTTCTTCCAAGTGATGAGTAGAATAAGGAATTAGATGGATTTATGTCTGTCTTCTGGTTATGTTTTAAAAATCACCAAAATTGGCTAAAGTATGTATGTGCATACAAAATTATCAAGAAATAAATGTTACCTACATATTTTTGACAAACAGAACTACTTGTTCAAAAGGGTATCTAGAAGCAGTTAAACATTATGTAACTGTTTACCGATACATCATGTATAGTCAGCCACACATCAGGTTACCACAACCTGTCAAATTTACTCAATCATATTCACTTAATGTGTATGACAGTAAGATGAGAACTTAGATTGAAGAAATTTGACAGTTTTGTATACTTTTGATGTGTGGCTGTACGTACTATACAAAAATAATCTTCTTGTCTATGAATCGTTAAGATATAATGTTATATCATGCAATGTAGATTTGCGTAGGCATACTGAGTTTGCTTTCCACTGTATTGAATTTATTCCGTATAAATAGAAGTGTATCAAATAATAGGCGCTTCCTAATATGAGTGATCGTTGGGTAAAAGACGAATTGTAGTCTTTTCTCATTCTAATGTGTTCATACCTACAGCCGAGTGTCTTGTGAATGTTTAGCTACCAGCACACGAATCTAGTACATACATATAGTATTTATTTAGTCGGCATAATATGGAACATATAGGATAAAATTTAACACTTCAGCGGCGCAAACGCCGATCCCATACGTAATTCCAAATTAAATATGAAGAATAGTCATAGTCATACTACATGTTTGAGGAATATTAATCTCACAGTATCAAGCTCAGACGAAAAAATATTATTTTATTTGCATTAATGAGTGCGAAACATGCGCAAGAGACGCGGCTCACACCACCAAGTGGCAGTGTATACCTCGGCTAATAAATAAGCAATAATAAAAGTAACTCCCCAAATATATGCATTTGTAGACCGTCGACCTTGTAAATAAATAGTTAAAGAATATTAGTTCCCCAATGCCTAACATGGACTATTTCTTATACTTAAAAATGTGATCATAATTCTTAGTTTAGGTAATGCCAGAAACGGCTAGCATTTTATAGTGTATTCTACATTAGAGAATGCGGGTAAAAGTTGCAATATTTCTAAGGTAGATAGACAATCTTATTATAGCATTAGTTGTTGCACTTTATATCCTTATCACTGTTTTTACACATTAGCGGGAGACACTAAATTCCAACTTATCAAGACTGTAGGATAATTGAAAGATAAAAGTTTTGCTAGAATTTGATATTTACCTGAACCAAATTATTATAATAATCTAAATCTTACAAACTGCTGCGGTTTCTACTATTAACTACATTATAACTATTATAAATAGTAGCCTATTATAAAATAAAAATCTATAAAATGCCAAAATTAAAATATAATCTTTAAAATATCTCTAGTAGACTAAAACCATTCATACCTACAGTAATAAAGAAAACCATTCATTCTTTAATATTAAAATCGTCTCACTTTTGAGTCAGTTTTTAATTTTGACCAGTAGAAAGAATCATAATAGATAAAGCCTAAACCTGTTATTCAAAACTGTTATCAGAATAATTTTAAGTAGTCCAGGTCATTGCATTAAAAAACCGCAGCTGTTATTCCATTCTGATTTATTAGACGCAATAGCCCCATGTATTCAAGGGTGTTTATTATCGTTCGAAGTAATATTTCCACTGTCCTTAATCGTAATATTTATGAACAGCGGTTTAGTAGCGATAAAGCGGCTTCGATTAGAAAAATAGACAAACAAGTCTAAATTTCTTATTTTTCAAATTTCGGAAATAGACTACAAAATGTGTAATTTAATACTTCAATGGGCTTAAAATTCGACATATAATAACATCACTAATTTTGTTGTGATTTGGAAAATATCTAAAATAGATTTTTCCTCACCCCCACACAATTTTTAAAATGAAGAATCGTCGCCCATCTTTAATTACTAAATATCCCGCCATAGTAAAAGAAGGGTAGTTTTATAAAGGCACATTCACATTAATGCATATTTCAATCTAGTTAGATATTTAAATCTGTAGTGACGAACATGCATACAAACTGATTACCGGAAGGCTAGAAACTTCATAAAATTTATTCGTAGTTAAATATGAAATGCTACATTATTAAGAGAGAACCCACACTAGCGTTTTTTAAGCGTCGGCGTCTTGCCGGCGACCAACCCACACTAGCGTTTATGGGCCAAACGCGTCGACGCAACGCACAAACACGCTAGTGTGGGGTGGTCGCCAGGCAAGACGTCGACGCTTCAAAAGACGCTGTGTAGGGTCTCACCTACACTTATCGATATTTTCGTTTTAACATGTCAATCTTAAAATCACAGCAAAGTAACTAATAGTCATTAAGATCTTTGTAGCATTCCTGTGATACAGAATTAACACAGTGTTTCAAAGTTTGTCTCTTTCTATATAGGCCATTTAGTAAAAGTGAGTGAGATAGAATACCGTCGAGCTTTGTAATAATATTGTATAAGATAGGATTCTATTATTTCATAGATCTCTTTCCTACCTTCGGTTTGTGTGCTTTGTTTGTTTTCTCCGTACATATTTCTTACTAATTAAGTGACATTGTATAATTTTATACCCAAATAAATTTATGAAATTACCAACAAATATATTTATGCACAGTTGTTGTAATGATGGTAAAATATTCTCGACTGATGCGTGCGTGGCGTCGCCACTGCTCAATATAATGAGATGTACCTATAGATTGTATTTATGTACAAAATGTAGACAATTTGTACGGGCACAGCCTTCAAAGGATCGTCTGTGGGCCTGTTTCACCGCATTTTTAGTTACATATTTTTATGACTTATTTTTTTCTATACAAATTGTATGTTATTATTTTAAATTAATTAAATAAAATGCTGTTCAACAGGCCTGAATAGTTTTTATTTGTAAAACGCTAATTTATAAGTTTATTGTTTTCGGATCGAGAGACGTTAAAAATCATGATTTGAATGTTAGAGAAATTGTGGAATGTATTTTCACAGTTAATAAAAATATGTATTTAATGAAAGTTTTTTATTTAATAACACCTAAGAAAATATACTCAATACACATTAACATTATTTGTTCTGCTCCCATGTGCACAGTGTTTAAATCTAATCATTGATTATTATGAAAGACATAGTAGTTAAATTGCATTTTAAATTTAGTATTAAGTACTTAGATAGGTATAGTAAATTAATTTTACGATTAATAAACAGCCACACGCGTTATGTTATATAGGAACTTGTAATGTTTCTAACACAATTATTGCTATTTTTATAGCTGCTAAACATTCATTTATTAATGCAATTATAATTGTATTTTACATATACAAAGAGTCACCTACACATCCGGCCACATAATGCCGTTTATATAAATTACTAGTTGCCCGCCCTAACTTAGTTTCGGGGCAGTTCCACTGTCTACCAATAGATGGCGCTGGGCGTTGATTGTATATTGCATCGCGCTAGTGTTTCGCCTTTTTGGTTTTAAAGTTTGTCGATGACTATAGATTTTTCTTTACAAAAATATGTGTGGATGACAACTTGGTGTAGGATATTTATCGTGTGAGAGTTCCAAACTTCCAATCAGTGACAGCTTGCCCATGCCTTATTTTTTTACATATCTATCCAGGTGATAAAGGAACGCCGATGGAGTCCTCACTGGGATCAGCCGAGTGTCCCCGTTGGCAGCTTCAATGACTAAATATTCTCTCCCGTTTATGATCTTGCTCTTTGCAGTGTCCGTTTTAATCTTAGGGTTGTGTCCGAAGATAGAATCGTAGGGAGGGGGACGACTGTCGTCGTAGTTGTAGACCCGGGGATGCTTCTCAAACTTGGTCTTCTTGCGTTTCGTTTTGCCTTTTCCTTTGGTCAGCTTGAGGACGTAGCGTTTGATGAAGAGCTGTTAAAGAGAGCAAAAAGTAAAAAAAATATTATATTGTCATTTTTTGGCGGGAGAAAAAATATGCTTTTAGTGAGCTGAATGGTGAAATCTCATGTCAAAGACCAAGGTCCACTTGGATAGCTGCTCCAACGTAGAAATAAGTACTTTTACACTGTCAAAATCTAGGAACATCGTAAAAAGTAATACCCTTTATACCCTACATACATAGTATATCTACCCTACATAGCGGTGGCGTGCATTAGGGGAGACCTATGTCCAGCAGTGGACGAGTGTGGGTTGCTGATGATGAACCACGTCAATTACTAAGCATTCTGAACACATTTATCCAATGACTAAATGGAAATTCGTGAAAAAAAATTAAAACAAGGTTGTCACGTGATTGTTCATGAGGAGTTGACCACAGATAGGTACACACTTGTGTTTATAGATATACCTACCTCTCCGATAAAGATGGCGATAGCTGCAGCAAGCCCAGTCACCATGATCATGTAAGTCATCATCAGGTCACTGTTCCGGAGTTGGCGGTCCTTGGACTGAAGATCCAGGGGGCATATCTTTGTGCTCGGCAGGTCTTTCGTCTTCAGAAAGTCTATTATACCGCCTTGGAGGATGTACATTAGACTGGAAATTATTAAGTGCCTATTTTAAAATCAATAATCTTTTATGAATAAAAATTAATTGCTGTTCGATTAGTCTACTTATAAACTCTAGAACGGCTGAACTGATTTGGTTAGTTTTTCGTATTGAAATATTCCTGGAAGCCCAAAAGATGAGAAAAAATGCGATATGGATGGTTCGCCGAGGCAACTAGTTTATAATCGACTAGCTTTTGCCCGCGACTTCGTTCGCGTGGACTTCAGGTTCGTAGAAACCTCAAAAATTGTAGCCTATGTGTTATTCTGATGTTTAAGCTATATTGTGGTAAAGTTTCATTCAAATCCATTCAGTAGTTTTTACGTGAAATAGTAACAAACATCCATACATACAAACTTTCGCCTTTATAATAGTAGTAGGATTTATTACGAGACTAGTATGTACTAACTATACATTTTTTTCAGTTAAGCGTTTGGGCAAAGGCCTCCTCCCTCAATTAGGCATCTCCATATCTTGGTAATCTTTACCATTGCTCAAGAAATCTTATGGATTGATAGCAATTCTCTACTTTCCGTGTACCCTCCGTCGACGCCCGTTCGTTCAGTAGGTCGGTAAGCCACCATTACTATTATTAATAAATTTAATTATTGTTTTTTACAATAACTGAAATACCCACGGAGAATCTAGAAGATCCCTAAGTTTGCTGTTTCTTGGATAGACGAATCCTCTCAATTGGGTCATGAAGTAATTCGGAGCTACGACGTATGTGCACCTGTAAGAAATAGCTAGATAAGTATTTAACGTGTTAAACTTTTTTTTTATGTGATAGGTAGCAGACGAGCAGGACGGATCACCTGATGGTAAGCAATTGCCGCCGCTCATGGACACTTGCAACACCAGTGGAGTTACAAGTGCGCTGCCAACCTTTTATCCCCTTCCCCCCCGGGTGGGCCTCCGGTACCCTCACACACTCAGCGAAACACAGCACAGGGGCTGCTTCACGCCGGTTTTCTGTGAGGCAGTGGTATCACTCCGGTCGAGCCGGCCCATTCATGCCGAAGCGTGGCTCTCCCACAGTTATACGGTTTCATTTTTCAATTCAATAAAGTTGAACCTGGTATAAAACTAAAACCCGACTATGTAATAATGTACTAATAACACGGGTTATTTAATTACCTATTTAATTTTTATTCAACTTATTGTGGAGTTAGTAGGTATGCATCAATAAAGTCATTTATGGCGTCACTGCCGCTTACGTCATAGATGGTAGGGAACCAGTGGATCAAGAGGCTTGCAGCGATTCCTCAGGAGCCATTCAAGCACTTATTACGTAAGTACATTGTATATTTCTGAATAATTTAACCGAAAAAGACAATCAAGATGACCTCACTCCGCCTGATGGTAAGCGGCCGAGAGATCCAAATATGAGGCTGACAGGTACAAAAGAACTAATTACCTTTTGAGTCTGCCATCCTCAACCACCACCATCAGTTCGGAATATTTTGAAGTCTCTTTAATCACTTGACATTAACTGTGTCCTGAACACAATACAGGCCAATAAACAAAAAAAAAATTTTTGAAGGCGGTTCTATTTTTTTTATTATAACAACACGGATTAAGTTCAACGAACGTGCATCTCACCTAGCCGCTTCAGCAACCCCCTCCCTCGCCTTCTGCAAGTAGTCAGTAAACATCAGGTCCTCGATACCAGTCTGCTCCTTCACCAGGACCGCGCCACCGTTCACCAGCGGCAGGTAGTCGCTGTCGTTGCTCATGCTGCGGAACTCGGCTCGGCCGGTGGCTATCATCCGGCTGAGGTAGTACAAGTCTTCGTTCGGCTGTGTGAAAGAGTAAGTAACTGTATTCCTTTCCTTCTTTTTAACCCTTGACGCAAAAGGTGTAAGGCGCTGAAGAGAAAAAGGAAGAGTAATATATTCCTTTCCTTCTTTTTAACCCTCGACGCAAAAGGCATAAAGCGCTTTATCCTGCCGGTTTTCTGTGAGGCCTTGGTAATACATCATCACCTCCGTGATGAAAATGGTGAGCGGTGGCGTGCATTAGGAGAGACTACTATGTCCAGCAGTGGACGAGTGTGGGTTGCTGATGATGATGATTTAGGGTGTGAGCCTTCCGCTCCCCACATGCCCGGTGACTCTATACAAAACCACACACGTAGGTTGACAGAACCGACCGACCGACAAAAAAAAGATGATGATCATGATGAATAATTTTGAGTTAGGTCACTTTCAATCTAAAGGTACGTCTACGCAGGCGAATTCCTTACATTAGTAACAATGTTCTGCACAGCACTCCCTTCAGCGGACACCCAGCGGTAGTTCTTCTTGTACAAGTCTTGAGGCGTCTCGATGTCCAGAGTGAACCGGGAGAGCGTGAGGAAGGCAGTCAGGTTCGCGGTGTAGAACGCTGAGAGGAGGATGATGAAGATCCACCAGGTCGTGAAGAGGACGCGGGTTGTGTCTAAAGAAAGATGCTGACCATTAATCACATGACTCTTTAGTACAAAACGTGGTTTCGTTCAAAACTGATGGCGTCACTATCATTTGTGTCTATCATGAAAGTGACACTATCATTTGTGACTATCATGAAAGTGTCTCTTGGCATTCAGTTCGCCCATTGTACAAAGTTTTGTGCAATAAGGTTCTTAAATAAAAAAAGACAGCGTAATTTTTTTATGTGATAGGTAGCAAACGAGCAAACGGATTACCTAAAATGGTAAGCGACTGCCGCCGCCCATAAACGCCTGCAACACCAGTAGAGTCACAGGCGTGCTGCCAACCTTTAACCCCTTTCCCCCCAATTAATGAGGTGACGTTTTAGCAAACTTTTAGACCTCCGCCTTTATGATGGTTTTATACTACAACTCCCCTAACGTACCTCTATATTTTTCTACGATATCCTCTTTAAACACCCCTTATACAAAAATAGACACTTAACAAACAAACATGAATGTTTGTCCAGGGTAAGGATCAAAACCATGGCCTTTGGGGTACCTTCGTAAGAGGTCGGATCACCTAGCGCCAGTCATTATGACTCTCCATTTAGAACTAGGTTCTAAAACCCGATAAAGGGTCTTATAAAGGACACACACAAGTTTTTAAATAACTGATAACGACGACTTGTTTTGACCAAGGCCGTCATTCATTGAAACTAATTTATCAAAACGTCACCCTTAACTTAACGCCCATAATTTCGACCAGTAATTACTTTGACTATAGCAATCAGGGCAAAAGGGTATGTGTGACTGACTTGATGGATGACACGGCATTAGGCGATAAGATCGCTGTGACGTGTCAGATTCAACAAACACACGTAACCTGTCATTTTATTTTAAGGTTTATGATCTTGATTCATTTTCCACCTTGATATTAGAAAAATCGATGTTTTGAGTTAAACATAATGAAGTTCTGTAGTTTATGACGAACATAGGTAAGGTCTATAAAGATTAAAATAAATAAATGCGCCAGACAATCACGACCAATCATAACCTGTTCTATGAGTATCAGATGACGATAATTAAGGGGGCGTCAACCCAGAATACCCAGACCCAAATCAACTTAGAAAATGTAGTTTCCTAAATTGACTTGACCGGGATCCGAACGGACCTTTCGCGCTTCGGGCGAACACCTTAGCCACTGCGCCATCGAGGCCGTCAAATTCAAGTGACACCGTGAGAAAACCGGCCCATTTCGATTCTGAAACGTAGCAATTGTAGATCAGTGTTACGGCTGTGAAAGTCCGGCGGCACTCGCTCCATAGTAAATATCAGACTTCAAATATTGGATCATATTCTAGCAATACCCTGGGCGTTCGACGTCGCAACCAGGACATGTAGCACGTAGTGTTTTCCGTGGATATGGCGGGAACTAAGTATCTACATATAAGTACTATAAGTACTTGCACATATCTTGTTCAACAAGATACCGATAAAACCACAACAAACAAGGACTTACTTGCTTCCGGAGCCAAATTGGTGCCCTGCTTGATAAAAGCGCCATACACAAACCAGAAGCTAGGCGAGAGGGAGATGTACCTCTCGCCGTCAGGCACAAGGCGCGTGCGCAGCCGGGTGAGGAGAGATATGCAAGGGCCGTATGACAACACAGCCACTAGGATCAGGTACCTGGCAGAAGAGGTCGCTGTTAGTCAACCTTTTTGGAAGATTATGCATATGTCTTTTTTGGCAATGAAAATGGAGTCCGCCTGCCAGCACCAAGAAATCGGCTGCTGAGGAAATTATGAATTAATTCTTTGACGGTAACCGTACCTACCCCAAACCCCTGCTCTCCCAGAAGGTAGGTATAGTGATAGTTTAAAACAGATACCGTATAGAATTATTTACTAATTTCCTCATTGCAGTCCCCGATAATTTGGTGCTCATGCGAGAACTAAGCTTACTACCCTCAGATAAATTTAAAGACATTGTCTTACTCTAGAAACAATGTTCTTTTGAAAATACTTTGCCCATGAAATAATATAAGTGATTTATTTGATTGATTCACGCTTCGTTTGTTCGAAGGGTTCCAAATGGTAGGAATCAGTAAACGCACCGGGCAGCGAGTCTTAGGCAGATTAAAGTTAAAAAAAGTAAATTATCGGCATACAGGAGTATACTGTCCCACTGCATGACATAGGCCTCTATCATAGAAGTCATCGCGTAGGTATACTGTAAAGATAAAAGTTGAGTGGTCCAGTGAGGGTCGCGGGAATTCCTCGGATGCGGGTGGCAGAGGACCGATCTGTGTAGAGAACATTGGGAGGCCTAAGTCCAGCAGTGGACGTCTTTTGTCTGAAATGATGATGATGAAAGGTAGACACTCACCACACAGCATTGTTGAAGGGAGCCAGCAGCCCCGACCCTGCGGCGGACTCCTTCGGCCGCTTCAGCATCATCACCCAGACTCCTCTGTCCAGCCCGCACGAGAAAGCCACTTTGTTGCGGAACTTTACATCGTTCGGTAGAAATGCGGCCACCATGTCTACTAACTAAAGATAGATAGACCATACAATATTATTTTATTGACGAGTTGAAAGGCGACAAAGTAAATATTGTTATTACATTTTTCCGAACCTTCTAAAAACCGGTTAAAGTCGTAAGGTTTACCTACTATACTATAACCTTATTTATTTATGTAGGCTCCAATCAAGGACTTCTGAAGGCAGCTTCTTGTCGGTGCCGATTTTTTTAAATATTATATTTTTTGTTGACGCTTAATGGTTGTAAATTAGCCTAAACGACACAAAACGCTTCTTTTTCGCGATTTCAGTGCTCGATTTGTATCAAGCCGCTATTTTCTTTTCGCGATTTCTGTGTTAGTCCCTTAGTTCAATTCAGGATGCGCTAACACCTGAGACGTTTTGCGCTAATCGAAAACAAGTTGTAGAAGTGACAAAAAGATAAAAATGTTAAATTTTCAACTTACGCTGTTATTAGCGAGCCCAACCAGCGAGTCCTCCGGCTTGCTGCCTCCCATCTGGAAGTTCTGTTCCGGAACGACCACCTCGTAAGTGAAGTTCAGCTTCTTTTTCAGGATCTCCACGATTTGGAATGCCACTCCGTGCCCTATTAGAGTGCCATTGGCACCCTGCTCCACCCAACTCATAGGCCTGTCCTAAAACGAGTTATTTGGATGACCAATCACTTTTTCATTCCTACTACGGACAAACACTTGTCCGTAGTAGGAATGAAAAAGTGATTGGTCATGTCATATCCACACGGATATGACATGTACGGGTACATGTTTACTTACATTATATGTTCCAATTTTGAGATGTTTTCCATTGAACTCGCTAGCCAATGCATCGTACAGCTCTGCTTTCCTCGATCTTGCCGCGTCTAAAAAGTTGATGTACTTTGTAACTTGATTTTATTAATTGCCTAAAGTTAAAAGAAACGCCTAAGTAGGTACCAGAGAGGTCCCAGCGGCTTGACATATCGGCTACGATAAGAGGGTCCCAGCGGTTTGTCAAATCGGCTACGACAAGAGGGTCCCAGCCAGTAGCTTGTCATTCCGGCTACGACAAGAGTTTTCCGGCGGCTTGTCATATCGGCTACGACTAGGGGGTCCAAGCGGCTTGTCATATCGGCTACGACGGAAAGAGGATATGCGGTCTGCACATAGTGGCTCGGCGGTCCGCCATTTGGTGGTCATCAACTAAGGCATTCGCGTAAAGAACTTAAGCCATGAATTGGCCGTGAAGGTGGGTTTCGGGAAATGAGGTAGAGTATTTTTCTAACTTGGGCCCACAATTTTAAATAAATAAATCTAGCAAGCTCATGCACTAAATTTAAGTGAAATAAATACCTAAAGGAAAGTTATCATAGATCGCCTCACAAAACGTAGCATTGCAAACTGTTGATAATATCAGTTCTATTCCGGTGGCCATGGCATCTTAACTTTCCGCCCTCATTACAACACACATATTGACTAAAACGCGGTACTTAAAGTTGTGGTTCCGAGTAGGTACGCGTAAATGTGACAATAAAGTCAGTAGTTTGATATGTCGGCCGCGGTAGTGTGACCGGGCTGACATGTCGCCACGAAGTGAGGATGACCCACGACGCGCCAATAATGGATCGCCGATGTCCACACCACAATCCACACGCTATAATTTATTGCACGCTAGAATACTATGGATCTGACTTACCTACTGATTTACCACAAGAAACTTTCTTCTTTCACCATACACCTTGTTCAAGTGTCCTTTACCCGAAGGTTACCTGGAAGAGATCGCTCATAGTGATAAGGCCGCCTTTGTTGTGCATTACTCCTTTAATAACTAGATTTTAAGTTTCTTACCTCTGTTTTGTGTGCAATAAAAAGTATATTCATTCATTCATGGTCAATAAGTGAAGATCCACGGAATTCATTCATACCCACGGAAGACCAGCGTTGGGGTGTTCCTCTGAGCACTTCGACATAAAGCTGAGTGGAGGCCTTTTTAGTACTTGTTCATTTTTGTGTTGCGATCTTTTTATTTCATCTAATTAGGTGTAAGATTTACCTGTAATATTATTGTAAATGTTTCTAACAAGTACTGAATATATTATTTCTATTTCTAAGTAAAGTAGTTAGGTAAGGTTGATACTTTACTTTCCAAAGATACTGTTCCACTGAAGGGCAAAGGCCTCAAATCAAGTCATCGCTACTACGATGGACGTAATCACCACCCTTGCCTCTAAGCGAATTGGTGATCACAATGTTCGAAAAATTCAAAACAGCTGTATGTCCAGATTTTACGTTAGCTGTCATGTCGTTTAAAGTAGCATTTCAATCAGAAGGTCTCTATTTGGCCTCTCATTGACAGGACGCGTTGTACCTACTTTTGCTCGACCCGGGAACACACCGGGAATAGAGATCACGGCCCGGTACTTTTAACCGCAAGTCCAACGGGGCGTTGACAAGATAAATAACTATAAAACTCAAAAATAATGTAAACATTTTAAAAATAAGTTCAAATATTATTGTTATTTTAATCCTATCCACAATATTCTAGCGCCCCATTGCTTACTTACTCCTATAATGGGGTGACGGTATGTCGTCAACATAACCTCAGCATAACAAAATGACGGCACATAATGATCACTTTTCTTTTATTACTAAAAGTACGCTGTACGCGTTATGTGTCTGTACATACCTCTACTTATGAACCAATCATAATTTGATGGAAGTTTAACATCTACTCAAGTGTTAACAATCTACATCAGGTACAATCGAGTTCAAAAATATGTATAGGTACACTTTAGGACCTTGTCATAGTATATATCAGTGTTTCCCAAACTTTGTTATGCCATGACCCGGTAATTTTCACATTGATCCTTCGTGACCCACTAAGTACCTACTTTCAAACTTAAGCTGGTTCCGTACTCATGTTTTTAAAAAATGACGACTATGTCGCGACCAGGTTATTTCGTTTTGGTGACCCGGTACCGGGTCGCGACCCGGCTATTGGGAAACGCTGGTATATATTATGTACGAGTATAAGAAAACGACTTCCGCTTTCTTCCATATGTATTGTGCCAAGGTCTTAAAGTGTAAGTAGCATATATTATAAGTTACTCTGTGGTAAGTAGGTACATATTTTTGAACTCGACTGTACCTACTAAAAATACACCGTTAAATTTTAGTCTTTATAGTGTAGCCCTCATAATAGGTAATACGAATAAAGCCCATTTAGCATGTTTGATCATCAAAATAAGCAAAATAAAAATCAATTGTTCCACCTACATTATCGCCTGGTAGGTAAATAATATTTTTTGTGTGAAACAGCTGATTTTTATTTTCCTCTTACCTATTACAATAGCTTCGGGATCAAAACGAAAAATTTTAACGGTGTATAAAACCCCCGGGGGGGAGGGGATAAAAGGTTGGCAGCGCACTTGTGACTCCACTGGTGTTGCAGGTGTCCATGGGCAGCGGCAATGCTTACCATCAGGTGACCGGCCTGCTCGTCTGCTACTTATCACATAAAAAATAATCATATTTTCGGTGATTTCAGCTCCTTATTTATAATTTTTATTTTATGTGAAAGGTAGCAAACGAGCAGGCGGAAATTATTTATTTAAGAATACTATGTAATTACTTACAAATAAATAATTTCTTCATAATTTAACCAAAAATGTCTTGTGATATCGATTGCAATAGAAACTAAATAATGTGTATCAAATCTTATGATACTAAATTTTAACGTTATTTAGATAAACATTATAATAATGTGAGAAATACTATTAAAAACTAAGAATTTTTAACCTTTTAATAATGCGAATACTAAACGCAAAGTAAAATTAAAACCACAAAACTTTACGGACTAGATTAAAGAGCTATCCTACCTAACATGGAACCAAAAAGTTTTAAATTGCCGCACCGGAAGCAAAATATTTTTTTTACAGATTAAAAATGGACTTTTGTCTCCTTTTACCATAGCCTTGAGCTGACGATTTTTGCCAAAATTTCAATTGAATAGTGACAATGATGACACAATCATTGACTTAAATATATGGACCGGGCCTATTGTCCTATACAGAAATCAGTTATACAAATACCATGCATGTCGACGTGAAGTTCTCAAAACTATTGTTCTCTCTATCTAACTCAGCCTTGATTTCATAAGTGGAAAGAGATGACACTATTTCATTCAGCTCTATAATCGGAAAAATTGTCATTTGACAACCACGTTAATGCCTAATGCGGCCAAAAAGCCATGTTTAGTTACAGTTTTCTGAAGTACATGAAGTGTCAACTCACCGTTTCTTCCGACAAAAATAACTAATAATTTCTTTTCTTTTGAGAACTCGTTGTCCACATTACACAGGATATTGAAGAATCATTTAATCATTATGCCCAAGTGTAGTGTTATAGGATGTGGCTCAAGGAAAAGCGAAAATCAGCAAAGATTAACATTGCACCGGTATGTTATATTTTTTTCTAATTATTATAAAATGTTCATTATATTTATAGAAACTTTGAATGTTTTACACTTTTGTTTCCCCGTGTGATTCTATCCGTGTGTTTTCAGTCCGTAATTATGCTTCATTTTGAATATTTTTATGTTATAAAAATTCGTGAGTTTTATACTAGGGTTGTAGTAAAAACATCGATAATATTTTACGATGAAGATAAACCTTTTATGCTAAGCGATGAATTTCACTTTGGGGAGTATTGTAATAATTTGATTTTGATCACATATCGTAAACTCGTCAATTTGAGATTGTTATTAATGATACCGGTATTGCATACCTACTGCTACGACCTCCCGTTTTTATTCACTGAGCTACCATTGCCCTACCTCTATTATTAAGAGTAGATAATATCATTATAATCTTATCAATAATACCATAATTTTCTTACTTACAGATCTCTTTCTACAAACTGCGACGAACTGAACTCAGGAAGATAATATCACTACAAGCTCTACTACCTACTACCACCATAATTGTAAATTGAATACATATCTGTATACCTAGTTGTAGTGGACGAGGTGAAGGAAAGAAAACTCGGTATTAGAGAGTAAAGAAATACTTATTTAGCGGTCACAGACCAAACTATTAAAATAATTAAAATTACGAGTTAGATGTGCGCGTTAGGTGTTCCTTGTATGCAGTGGCGATCCGGATGTCCGTTGAGTCGATTTCCGCGACGTCATCGGCGCCTCCCATTAGTCCGCTTGTGCGATATCACGTTATGAAGCACCAATGAGAGCGGACGCATATCACGCGATAAAATTCGTTGATTGGAATGATTGGTTCTATGATCCTGGTGTTGCCGCTATGATCCTGGTGTTGCCGCAACACTAGTTAAGTTTAATTTTGCAATAAAAATATCTATATTATCTATTACATATTAAGAGCATAATTATTACCTACTTCAAGAAGACTTGTAAACTTTGTGCAATAAAGAGTACCTATCTATTTATACTTTGATTTTCATTTAACCAGTAACTTAAGCTTCTAATCAATCAATTATACGAATGTCATTTTAGGCTTTCAAGTTAGGATTTGAGACGAGTTCTGTAAAAACAACTTCCATCGGTCTCAAACGAAAGAATGGTCACTTCAAATTACGAAATGACGTTCTCAATCGTTTGGTTGAGTCTCAAAATTACTTCAATACTCAATGCTTTATTTGCGTTTCACTTCAAATTAGACCCCCAGTCAGTATCGACTTGACAAATTATGATATCGATAAAGCATTATCAACAGAGCAGCACTAAAATAGCTGTCAGTCCGCCATTTTATGTTCTAAACCGGCACGTTTTTTTTGTAGGTATTTCTGCTCTATATTTATAACTCATTGGACACAATACATCCATTTTGTATTCAATTGCATGATTGCAACCCTATTCGGCTGTCAACTTGACATCTGATCATGTTTTAAAAAGTATAAATCCTAACCTCTAAATAATTTCTAAAATTCAATTTTTCTCCAAATAAAGATGCGAGAAGTATTTTTATCAAATTGCGAAAAGAACTTTATACAAAAAATTGTATCTGAGGGCCATGTAAGTAAATATATAACAATCATTAAACTTTCCTCAATGTCTCCTGTATTTTATCAATATACAGCGAGAATAATTAAATAAGGTAATGTTTATTTATTTCAGAGACTAGATGGAAGGAATTACAATGAAAGTAGAGACCTACAAATTACTTTCGGTTCAGAATACGGCAGTTGTATCGTTTCTCTAGGTGAAACAAAGTGAGTTGTAGCTAAAAGTTTTTGCTTATGTTTTAAAGTTAGTACTTAAATAGATAATAGATAGTACTGAATAGTTTCAGAAAGACATTTCATATTGACCTAAAATATAAGTCCTTAAACTTAATCATTAACTCAATACATTTATATATAATTGAATGCCATTGAATTTGATTACAATCGAGCTGTCTCTTACTTGTAGGTAGGTACAGTCGACTCCAAAAATATGTATACACTTTAGGACCTTCACAATACATAATATAAGAAAGTATAAAGACCTCTACTTTCTAAATGTTTTGTACCTTAATACATATTTTTGGAGTTGTCTGTACACAGGAACATGTAAATTGTGGTCTTACATTCTGGTTAACATTAAGGAAGTGTCATGTATGTCAGATATTTAAATAAATAATCGAGATAGTTCAGGAACTTGGGCACAATTATCACTGCATCTTTGAGCACAATAATAATAACCATCTCTCTTTCATAATTCCAGAGTTTTAGGACAAGTATCATGTGAAGTGACTCAGCCAAAACAGATCCGGCCAAATGAGGGCATATTGTACATCAATGTGGAGATTTCACCCATGGCTGCACCACAGTTTGAGGCCAATAGACAAACTGACCTTACCGTATATCTAAATAGATTACTTGAAAAGTGCTACAAGGATTCCAAGTGTATAGATCTTGAATCTTTGTGTATAGTAGTTGAAGAAAAGGTAAAGACATTTCAAACATTTTATTTTTAAATAGGTATAAATAAATGAGCCAGACACTCACACCAATCAACCTGGGTCTTAAATTAGGGCAACCCCTGTGCTATGAGTATCAGGTGACAATAATTAACTGGGGGTATCAACCCAGAACACCCAGACACAAGAAAACTTAGAAATGTAGTTTCCTAAATTGACTTGACCAGGAATCGAATCTGGGTCCTTTCGTGCTTCTGGCGAACACCTTAGCCAATGCGCCATCGAGGCCGTCAATATGCTTAATATTTTCTTTAATTTTGTTGTGATGTTATAAATTACACTAATTAATAAATTATAATCAACTACTATAACAGAAAGTATGCCCTTTCATAGATTTAGTTATTATTCCTAAGAAACAAGCTAATAGTTATCACTTGTTATTTAATTTTCCAGGTCTGGTCTCTAAGGGTGGATATAAAAATTCTAAACCATGATGGCAATCTAATAGAATGTGCAAGTATAGCGACTCTGACTGCCTTAGCACACTTCAAAAGACCAGACGTGACTCGAAGTGGTGACAGCGTCATCATACACACCATAGCAGAGAAAGACCCCATTCCAACTGTATTATACCACTATCCAGTGTGTGTAACATTCGCAATATTTGGCAGTGAGTAAGTATCGTAGCTAACCGTATGGGTGAACCACACTTCGGCATGAATGGGCCCGCTCGTCCGGAGTGACACCACATCCTCACAAAAAACCGGCGTAAAGCAGTGCATGCGCAGTTTCGCTCCCAATCCAGGGGAAGGGGGTTAAAAAGGTAAGCAGCCCGACTGTGACACCACTAGTGGTGCAGGTGTCCATGGGCGGCGGTAATTGCTTACCATCAGGTGATCCATTGGAGCCGTAAAGTCCTTGAGTGGAGACCGCGTCTCGGTAAGCGTAGCGTTGGACGCCCTGCGACAAGATGGGATGATGACATTCGAAGGCTAGTGGTGGTGGCTCGTGTGGGCTGGATGAGAATAGGCCGAAAATCGGGAGCGGTGGCGTGCATTAGGGGAGACCTATGTCCAGCAGTGGACGAGTGTGGGTTGTTAATGATGATGATGATGAGGTGATCCGTCGGCTCGTCTGCCACCTATATCATAAAAAAAACCGCACATAGATTCGCATGAGAAACGCGTTGTCCACTGAGCTACCATAGCTCTTGCAAGTTATTAAATTTGATTAAACTTTTTGTTTTCAGTATTCTACTATCAGACCCAAGCTTCATTGAAGAGTCAGTTTGCACCAGCAGCACAGAAGAAGGCATCAACACAGCTGGTGGCCTACTAGTGGTGGGCATGAACCAATACAAGGAGTTGTGTCTTCTGGACCTGACTGGCGCAGCGCTGGACCACTCCAGCATCGTGCACAAAGCAGTAATAAGCGCTGCTGATAGAAGCAAGACCATCGTAGATCTGGTGAAGAAGACTATTGTTAGTGATGATACTTCTAGGTATGAAAGTTGATTGTTTTATAATACTTTTTTTATGCGACAAGGGGTCTGACGAGAAGATAGATCGCCTGATGGTAAGCGATTGCCGCCACCCATAGCCACCCGCAAAACCAGTGGAGTCAAGTGCGGTGCCGACCTTATTCTCCCTTATCTAACACACAGCGCAGGCGCTACTTTACTCCGGTATTACTCCGGTCGATTCATGCCGAAACGTGGCTTTCCCACTAAAAAATACCCCTCATTAGTTAATTAAGCTCTCACACAACTGCTAATAGCAAATTTATTTGAAAAATTGCATTAGTGTCGCTATTGTGCTCAATGCCAACATTCGAGAAAAAAATTATAAACAAATCGTCAGAAATGTTATCATAATAACCACAAGTAGAAACCACATGTACCTATTATTATGATTATAACGACATAATATTAAAAACATGTTTTTCTTTATTACAGACAAAAGAGAATCAAAATTAACTTTTCTGATATAATAACAAAAGAACACATACTGTCACTAAGTCGGAAAGATCTCAGCATTCGCCTTAAAAATTATAATGTTGATGATACGAAACCTAAAGAAGAGAAAATGTCTGATGATAGTGACACTGAGAAGGAGACCGAGCCTAGTAAATACGATGGTAAGTTTTAAATTAAATAAGTATATTACATATTATGTATAAAACAACTATTAATAAAAAAGGCCCTAAAAGGCTGGCAAAGCCTCAATAACAACTCCTCTTAGCACAGATGATGTGCTGTGGAAGTCCCTGACGGCGTTTTGACGCCTCTAAAGCATGTACAGTCGACAAATGTTCCTGGCATGCCAGCAATAGGCAATAATTGCTTGCCTACGCAGGGAAGTGTGTTATAAAGCTAATCTCTGCGCTCACGCATAGCGCACCATCATCATGAGCCTGTTGCAGTCCAGTGCTGGACATAGGCCTCTCCAAATGCTCGCCACTTTGATCGATTTTCGGCTACTGGCATCCAGCTCCAGCCAGCCCTCTTGCGCAGAATGTCACTCCATCGCCCGAGGTCGTCCTACACTACGTTTACCAAGACGCGGTCTCCACTTCAGAATTCGTTTACCCCAATGGTTGTCAGTTCTGCGGCAGATATGGCCAGCCCATTGCCACTTCAGCTTGCGCATAGCGCAGTGTAAGCGATTTGGCTAACTGGCTATTTTCACACCACTATGTTCGCTGACCGTACATACAGTAGCGGAATCACGTGACTGATCACCCTAAAAGCTATAGTCGTATGCACGGTGTTGTAGTCACCATCATCATTTCAGTCAATCGACGTCCACTGCAGCGTATGTTTGGGGCCTATGTCACATAGGCCTCCCCCAATGTTCTTTCAATTCCCGCGACCTTCACTAGATCATCGGTCCATATTGTGGGGGGCCTGCCACGCGGGCGGCACGTTCAGGGGGGCGGCAAATTGAGCAACTTTTTTTTTATATTAGCTCAGTATTTTGGCTCACCTCTGATGATAAGCAAGAGGAGAGCCCACGTTCTCACTCCCTTTGTTTGAGTTACTAACTATTGTGCTTTGGTTCATTTATCTGGCTGTATAAAACTTCAACAATACTGCAATAGTGATATAATGTTGAGGTGACTCAAAAGTTCCTAGTCCCGGGCAAATGCCTCCCTCTTTCATTTTAATCTATAAAAGTAATGGAGGAACCTATCATCATTCCTTGGTGTCTCACAAATGAAATATTGCTTGAATAAAACAATCCACTAATTTATTACAATTTGGTTATTTAAATCGATCAGTTTAATAAACAAGTTTATGTACAATTCTTTATTTTATTGATATTGTAGAGATTCCATGTTAAATTCCATAATACATAATTTACTTTGTTCACAAGGGGTTTCTATGTTATTATTATTACTATGTAGGTATATGCTTTGTTCATCTGCTATTTCAAGTTTTCCAAACATTGATATTCACAGAATACCATTTTCGCCCAAATTACATGTAGTGGAAGGAGATAGGTCTTGGCATTTGTGACAAAATAATGTTATTTGCTAAAATTATAATATTTTTTGTTTCAGTTGTTCCATCATTGCCACAAACAGCAGAAATTACCAAGAAGGGAGGATCAACATGGATTGAAATTTCATCAGATTCAGAAGAAGAGTGATAAATAAATAATTAGATTTGTTTTTAACAATCTTCATTTGTTAAATAAAATGTAAATGTACATTTTAAATTTTTCTCTTAGAATAATCTCTCTTAACTATGTTAGCCATTGCATTCCCCTCAAAAACGGAAACTTTGCTATTGCAAAACTAAAAAATATTACAGAGCAATATTAAACTATTTCATTAAACAAAATAAATAATGTTGTTATTGTTCACAGTTATAATGAAGCCAACAGTACTATTACCTGTATTTTCTTTACTATCTAATTTTCACCTTAAAAAATAATAAGGTGAGAATCATAAGATTTTTTTACAGATAGTAATCATCAATTGTTTGGCTGTCCAATACACAAAGGAATTACAGGAGTCACATAATAAAGGCTAAATAATTGAATATACACTTTGGCATGAAGTAATATACTTCAAACAAATAATTTAAAGATCCAATTCATACATCTATTTTTACATAAAGAATGAAAACAGAAATTTCAAGAAATGAAATTGAAGGAAATCTAAAACCTAATTCTATTGTTAAATCTAAATAATTCCATAAATTACATTATACAATAAAATAAAATCTACACTGAGTCAGAGTTCATTCCATTTTTCTGATCCAACTTGTTGCCATTTGTTTTCACCATGTAGATAAAGTATGTCATAATCTCCTTTTCATTTACAGGTAGAGTCTTGAAATGTTTCTGTATAGCCTGTAAATTTAAATTAATAGATTAATATGGTATGTTCCTGTGATAAGCATGTGTTTCTTAAGTGTCAGGTGTAATAGGTAAATAAGACAATTTAATATTGGGTTGTTTGGAAATCAGGTTTCCAGAACAGAACTAAAACAATCATAGGTAGTGATGACTGAAAACATACAATAATTTAATGATACAGACTTAGATTTAAATGATTACAATAAAGATCATGTTGATTATGTATTTAGCCAAGGCCTTTGTACAAATCAATTGCCAATATTAGGTATGTAAATAATAGTAAGTACTTACATCTGCTAATTGAGCCTTATTCAAGCCTGGCCTTGTTGGCACCTTGTAATGCCTCTTATACCTCCTCAGAGCTGGAATTTGTAGCTGGAACCAGTCTACTTCAGGGGAATCCATCTCTGCCTCGTTGCTGTCATCCTCAGAGTCCTTTGGCCTCCTCTGCTTTGTCCTGGCGCACTGTATCATGTTTTTGTGGTAGTCACAAATGTATGTATGCCTTGCCTAAAAAATAGAACATTTGTATAAAATTGTATTGTTTAATTATGCAAAAATAACTGGGTCCATTCATAAAATAATGAGAATTCACACCAAATGATGGATTACCTGGGGGTCAATGTTGAGCTTCAGCTTCCGTTGCATCACAGTCTTCTGTATACGTTTACTATACGCGGCGTTACCCGCGGGTCGTCTGCAACGTTCGCTGTCATCCACAAGGCAACATATTTGGTCGGAATTACCTCTAGAGTCTTCTTCTCCTGTACTAAACCCGTTGTTCATTTGATACTCCCGTTGAATCATATATAACAAATAAGTTAAACCTCTGTGTTATACCTCGCACCAGGCGATGGCAAATAGTTCGACGTATTCACAAAGACGCACTGTTGAGGTTATAATTTTTAACAACACAGAACATTTCTAAGCTAATTAGAAGGTACGATGGGCCAGAGAATTGGCCGGTTAACACTATATTGTATTGCAATCGGTATTACAGGAAGGCAATTCCTTATTCACTGCACTTATTCACAAAAATGTTCATAGCTTCTTCAATAGTTTTGAGGCACCTAGATTATACGAAATCTAGCAAATATGTTGATGAAATCTTTACCACAGTAAGAAAATCTCAAGATCTCTCTCTAATACACATCAATAATGAACACAAAAAACCAAATTGAAAATACTAATACCGCTGGATAAACACGAATAGGACAGACTTTCGCAGCAACCGATCGCCATTTGACTTGATTTGAATGATTTGACTGGAATCGGTCTTCGTTGTCAGTTTTCGTAACCACTCATTCATTCATTCAATTATAGTAACTTCAACCCTAAACTGCGTACAACAGGTCATGTTTTCGAGTAACTTCAAAATACTCCTTGCTTTGAAAAAAATAGTTCAATCCGTGAATGTGTGCATAGTTGCAATGTGACAACGTAGCTATGTTGAATTATAAACAAAAAATAAAGCCGACGCTTGAGTACGGATTGGCTGCAGCAAGGCGGGGTTTTCAATTTGAACCAATCAGATTTTTTTCTCATTGACATTGCTTGCTCTCGTATTCATTACGGCAAACGCGAAGTTCTCTACGTAATAAGCGCTGAAATCGTGTGTCCGATGTAATAAACACAATTGGTGAGTTTTATTATTTTTTCTAATACTCGACACAATTACCCAAAAACACCATAGAAGCTTAGAGCCCATATTATTCCCTATAGTGAAAAGGCGTTCATGTATTGCTCAAAGTGATATTTATAGTTTTACATTCTAATTTTGTAAGCAAATGGCTGCCGAGGACCGGAGTAAAGTGACATTGTACACATGACAACTGTAGAGGTAAGTAGGTATATGTATACATTCTGTACATGTTTATTATATTTGGGAAAGTCTAATAAAATTTCATAAAGTATTCGACGACATAACCTATACATTCACTTATTGCGCGTCTTAATATACCTTGTTAATGATGGTTTATTTACAATTTTCACTGATAGAATTGCATTAACACGCCATGCGGTAAAATTTTCTGCTGAGGTTTCATCTAGTGTTTTAATGAAGCAGAATAATCATAATTTATTACAAAAAAATCATGTTTAACAATAATTCTAACTGGAAGAGAAGATTAACATTATTGTCACTATTTACCGCCAAAATAAAATACCTATTATACAGTCATGATAATGATTTTAATGCAATATGGCGTTAGAACAAACAGTGGTTTAATAAATTATCCCCTTATATACCTACTTTCTATCTAACAACCAAACCCTTAAAACAAGTGTTTAGATGGTTTTATAATCATAATATTTTGTGGAATATTACGATTAGGTACCACAATATTTACAACATAACAATATATCAATATATTTCGTACTATGGTCTCCAAAAATTCATATAATATGTACATATTTATTACTTTGCACAGTTAGAAATCGCACTGCAAATGTATATTGAAACGGTGTATTGTTGTTTACTTGATTAATTTTATCACTTTTCAATAGATGTCGCCCTTATAATATTGAGGTTTGGCGCCTCTAACTTTTACTAATCAAAACTTGGGTTTGCCAAAAAGTCTTAACATCAATACGTAACGTTTTTCTGTTCTTAAATTTTTGTTTAACTTTGAAGATCTTTGAAGTCGAACGCTGATTTTGATTTGTAAGACATCATTGGGAATAATACGTTTATTAGATTTAATGATTGATAATTCAGGCGCTTATTTACATGCCTTCCTGTTACCAATTAAAATGTTTACCTGCGTGTAAATATTTTATAGATATCATCATCATCATCAGCAATGCCCACACTAAATAAATTTAATTTTCCAAATTCATTTAGAAAGTTTTGTCCATTAATCATTGTGCTAAATATTTAATGTTTGGGTAAATAAGCATTTATATTTCCGATCACTATTACTTTATAACGTTTACATTAGAGGACAGAGGGTAAAGACTTAATTATTTTTTTCGTGATATAGTATTGGTCAAACCTCCTCCTTGCTTCGTTTTTTTCAATGCCTCAGCATGTGACGTAACCACCTGAAATGATCACTTTGGTTTAGATTATACTCGTATAGACTTCCAATAAAATTATTACAACTTAGCGCAGCTTTCATAGCATCGTCTATCTGGATGACCAATAGACTTAGTCAGTCCACTGAATTGAGTTGCGGCTTCCAGGCCTCTTCGCATCCACAGAGTCAGTGACCATTAATTTCTCCAGGTCTTCCCTGGTCTTTCTGGCAATAATAATATGTCGGAACAATTCCTAATTTCTCCGAAGACATAATCTGTTTTCGAAAACTTAGTCTGGTGATTACTTTTATTTCATTAAAATTTAGTACACTGACGCGTTAGTAGTTCGATGTTCAAGCCAAAATACTCCCAATTTTTTTTACAGACTACTACAAAAGAAGAAGGCTTTTCTTATCGGCTGTTTTGACTATCACTTCGTTAAAATAAACCATAATGATGTAGTTGCAATTTATTCTTATGTAAATAATGCATGTAATAATTATGGATACTTCAGAGATCGTGCGTAGTAGGTTTAGAGCCTTGTAGGTTTAGGTGACCACCTGGTTAATAATATCTGAAGAATGAAGCTTTTAAATATAATGGCTTCCATCGTCTGCCTTTTATGAACATAATACATATTCTTAACAGTTTTAAAAGTTCACAAAATAACATAATTTTTTTAACAAAGTTGCAAAGTTTAGGAAACATCATAATCAACAAATTTTGTTCAGATCGCCAATAGACAAATGCAATCATCCCTAAAGCAAATAAAAAAGCTAGACCCAATCATAACATTTATATTATTTTCGCGGGCCGTGGCAGATAATATAATTCGTTTATAGTATCTCCTTCGTCAGAATGTTAAAAGGAAGAAATTCGGTAAACGTTCAATTCAATTGGCTCTAAAAAAGCATAAGTAGTCTATTTTTTATTTTTTTATGTGATAGGTAGCAGACGAGCAGGCGGATCACCTGATACCCTCACTCACTCGATCTATATCTTCCCTTCATGTTATTTCTCAATTCATCTATTAAGTATAAAATTAGTATAAATGTATTAACGAAGATAGCTTAACCTTCATCCGATTCAGGTACCCGAATGTGCTTTGACTACTTTTTTGGGGTCACGATGAATGTGAAGATGTTTACAATTTATTTTTGAGCGTTTATTGCATTTTCACTTGCATGCGGCATGCGGCTTGTGCTGAGATGAGCTGAGACATGCAGTATGCCTCAGCTCATCTCAGCACAACGTTTATCAAACAATAGAACATTTTATGTGGGTTGGATATGGAAACGCCAGGGGCTACCTATTTAGAATAAAAGGTTGGACGAATTAATCGGAGTAAGAAGAAATGCATGTAGATATAAAAACATGGATTCAAAACACTGGCAATTGAACATTGATACAATGCAAAAGTTGTGACTTACAGTTTCAACTCAAACACTAAGACTTGAAACATTTTTTTACGAATCGAACAAATATACGAATGTATGTCAAAGTGGCGCTATCAAAGGAACATTCTAGTCCCCCTAAACATAAAAAAGTGGTTGATTAGTATGTATGGACGTTTGATCAAAAGAGGTGAAAGATATGGTGAATGGAAGACAATTTTAAAATATAACGAACAGCAAAATGGAAGTCTTAATTCTAGTACTCCCTGAGAGCCCTTAGGCCCTGCTTCTGCGTTACCTGGGACTAGTCTTAACTAGTCCCAGGTAACGCAGAAGCAGGATAGCGGGATGCGATTTCAACATGGAGAAATATCCTATTTTATGACAGAATTGTATACCTACATACCTACTTAAAATTATTTTGTATAGTTTCCGAGTTGGTCCAACTAAAGTGGCCATATGAGTTGAAAGTGTTTGGGGAACCAGAAGAAACTGAAAATGAGATGTACAAAAAATAAAACAGATGAGAACTTGCATAAATTGTCTTTGAAACATGTTTTTTATTTTTTTTGTTGCTTATGGTAATATTTAGCAAATTTCCCTTTCCAATAGGTGAAATTTTTTCTTGATGAATTATTATGTATCAGAGACAGGTAGGCATATTAGTAGGAACAAACGATCGATAGTATTCAATTTTCTTAATATTGATTAGCTCATGGGTTCATTTATTAATAGTCGTAATATGAAAATAAAACATTGCGCATTCTTTAACTCTTTATTTTTAGAGATTAAACCTTATCCGGTTAAAATTAAAAATGATTAAACATGATTATGTATCCAAAATAACATAATAAAAGAACAAAAGATTTTTGTGCGAAGGCAAATAGCTCAGCTCAGGCTGCGCTAATCGTCTTATTGACCGGTTGCTGGACGAACTTGTTGCCAGTTCGTGCATATTCGGTGTCTCTTCGTATATTTTCGATCGTTTCCGTAATGGCCGCTGCGCGTTGAGGGCGCCTGTGTGCACTTGTTTAGCGTCTCGCTATGCGACGTTGCCAACTTTATTGACTTAAGTACAAACGAAGACAAAACGTACGCGCGTGGAGTGGAACTTCCAGCCGGTAGCTTTTTAATTGAACAACACGCAAAACCCTATGAAATTTCGTTTTTCATATATTAAATCTCATTACAGAACGATGTGTCATAAGTGAACATATGAAGTCTTTGTGATAAAAACCGATTTATACTAATAGTGCCAGTGTTCTATGTGAAAATATCTAAAACAAGACCGACGGTCATTGTGTTGGTACCATATTGGAAAAAGGACATGAGTTTTATAAGATACGCACAAAGGGTTTCATAAGTGCTTACCGGTGAGACATAAAGAAACTGGTTGGCCGAAAGCGGCAATTGTAACATGGGGGACAGAGGCGCGACGGGGGGCGCTTGGGGTGCGCGCGACGAAGCCTCGTGGTGGCCGGGTGGCGCAGGTGAACTTCAGCACCAACAACAGTTAAATGAGGATATTATTGCCAGGAGCACTGCTGGAAATACTCATCAACTTTATACTTATAAAATGACTGGTGGTTTTTCTAATAACGGCGGCGGGGATAATACGGCCGCTAGTTATGATTACCGATTAATGCCTAATTCAAATAACAGAGAGCAATCACCTCAACAGTCATGGTGGTATGCTTCAGGGTCAGTTGAATCACAACAGGGATCTTCACCTACGGTACGGAGTGTTTCTTTCTCTAATAAGTATGAATTATGTTTTTGTTACTACACGAACCAAATTTATTTATCATGCCTATGTAACATTACAATTTATGATATGTACATGGTACGTACGTACCAAAATTGTACAGTAAGTAGGTACTATATAAAAACAAGAAAATATTTTCGAGAATCATTCAAACACGCATGAATATAATATAATGTGTGTATGCAATAATTATATCCAAACATAAATCAATATACACATGATATACATCGTAAATGACCACGCCATTAAATACTATTAATTCAAGAAATGAGCATTCTGATTTAGTTATTTTGTATATAATGATGCGTAAGCAAGTTTTCGGCATTTTGTAGTACGTAACAAAATACGTCTTTGTTCTTTCGTCAAAATATTTACTGTTACTGACATCAATGGCTAATTTAATTTGTCTATAGATACTGATACAATTTTATCCAAGTCTGGAATCAATATTATTATTCTGACAAATTATTAGCATATTGATTGATTAGTTTCAGTATACCTAATATTTTTCAGAAATGAGAACATTTCAAACAGGGACTCGTAAATTCAAAACCTTTTCTTTATCTACCATTTCGGATTTTGAATACCTATTATATTTCTACAACTGATTTTTTAGTTATTGTATCAGCCTTTAGGTATAGGTACTCTCCAAGCGTAGTGCAAAGGTCTCCATTAAATAAACTTCGATTGCCTAATGATGATTGGTGATGACAAACATACTTCTTACTCGATCTGGGAATCGAACTCAGGAAATGAAATGAAATGGAATGAAATGAATTAATGAAGGACCCCGAGATTCTAGCCCGGTACTTAAACCACTAGACCAATGACGTTTCATAATAGAAAAAAATCGTGGAAATGGTTAGGTATTATTTCTTTGCATTATGTCAATAAAGCTTAATTTGAGAGGATGCCAAATGGTGCCACATACCTACCTTTAAACACTCTTATTTAATAGCATCGTCTTGGCAATTAAGTCTGTATAGAATAAAAAGGATTTCACTAAATTATCTTTATACGAAAACCTCTTTGTATTCTCGATCTTTTAATTTTACATTTATCTACTCGAATATACCTACTTACATTAGTTATCGAAAAATACATAAGGAATTATTCCCACTGAAAACTATGTATTAAATTAAGTGTTTGAATCAAATCGTACGTAACTAAATAATGTGACTTACAGTTTGTGTAACGTTTTCCATGCCGAGAAGCGAAATAATGATTTTCTTGACATTATGAGACAAAAACACATTTTTTATCGAAAATCTGGTTTACCAGAAGATTCTTCGAAATGAGTTAGGATATTCCGAAAATTATTTTATCATTCTGTACGTAGATAAAATAAAAACTATTTTCGGTACCTACCTATCTTGTTTTACTATTTTATCACATAATTATCACAATACAGTTTGCTTTTCCAGGAAAGTAAAAGTAAAATGATTCTGTCGAACGCTTAAGGGTTAACTTGTAATTTCACTGCTCTCATTCATTCTTCACTCACATCCGGTACAAATTTATTTTCCTATTTCTTACACCTTTAAGAACTAAGTAATTTTAAATTTGCCAAACACCACAACAAAAATCAAGAAGAATATATTACTTAGTATTAATTTTGTTATAATTTAATTAGCATAACTAATCGCAATAATTACAGTTTATGATACCAATAAAAAGTAGTCGATTTGACTGTTTTAAAAAAACGTTCAAACTCATATACATCATTCATTCGTTCAGTTTTCTTGACCAATGAGCATCTGAGGAAGGAAACCGCGCTTTTTGACTTTCTATAAAAAACTCACCGTCCTTTTGTTTGACACTTGACAGCTTAGCTTGACAGTTAATATATTTATTTATCAGATCAGCTGTGCTGTGTTTACTATTATTGTGTGTTATTATTCCTTCTGGACTTATTCACGTTTATTACAAAAAGTGGAAAAGTTTAATTGCTAATTCTATGTGAACGAAAGTGACAGCATAATTTTTATTTAAACCCACGGACGTAATTTTCTTTTACGTCCGTGTTTAAACAACGGAAAACTGGAACTAGGAAACTACTATAGTTCGTTGTTTGATTGTTTGTTGTCGTTGTGTTATCCGTTTGATTGATTTTTGAGGTATAATTATTTAAGCCATGCACGTTGTAAAGGTTAAATCGTCCAGATCTAATCAGAAACGCTCCACCAATGAGCATCTGAGGAAACCGAGCTCTTCCTAAAATCACCTTATCTCCGCGACTGGCCTAGACCTGACACGCCAAATTCTGTTATGCGTAATGATATTAAAGAAATAGGCGCATTAATCTCCCAGACCTATGCGCCTTTAAAACAAGGGGAACCAGACAACCTAGATCATAGTTACACACATAAATTACTGCATCAAAAAATATAAGGTCAGATAGTTATTCACAATTTAAGAAACTGTCCGACACATGCAGGTCTCTTAATGATATTTGATTTGATCGATTGATTTGAAAAACCCAAGAGTTGAGCTCCGAAAGGCGAGCTTCTTTTCAGAAGGTGCATGTTTTATCTGAAAACTAAAACCACCCAGTAGTATACATACAATGATGGGTGCAATCTGGTTGCAAACAATAGCTGCTGCATGACAAACATACCCAGGGCTTCGAAGCAACTTCTTTAAACACAACTGGGTATACACACTGAATTGAGAGATTCATTAATTCATATCATACTACCTACTTCTAAATGTACGAAAGAGATATAACTATTGGCAGTGAGTGGTGATGTAAAATAAAGAAGAATTACTGTTTTTTTTTAATTTATTTACTAGGAAACCACAAATTACTGTCCAACTCAATGTCCATTCCCTATGCCAATGTCCATTTCCTATGGGAAACAGTTTAGTAGTGGGCAATGCTGAAAATAAAACTTAACTGCTGCATTCAGAGATGTCAATAACACTAATTAATGGTCATTACCTGCATTATGGATTGTCTTCATGCATATTAAAATAAGTGTAAATATCTGTTAACGTTAATGAACAACTCTAGAGTGCAGCACTTATCTTTAAAATACATACAGGTAGATAATCCCGAATTGGTGGTCACTTCAAATATTACTGAAAAAAATCCTTTTACAGCCACAAAATCAGTCGAGCCCCGACCCCGAGGGAAGCCAGCAATCAAACGGCATCCAGCAAAACCATCAAGTCCTCCAACAACAGAATCAGGACCAGAATCAGTCGATACAACAGCAGAATCAGATTCAACAGCAACTGCAGCAGGTAATAAATATTTAAAACTAGCTTTTGCCCGCGGTTTCGCTCGCGCCCTCACTTCCCTAGAATGGGAGTTAGAAAGGGACAAAAAGTAGTTACTCTCCATCCCTTCAATTACTTCCACTTAAAAAAATACGTCAATTCGTCGCTACGTTTTGCTGTGAAAGAAAAAACATACAGACAGACAGACAGACTGACACACTTTCCGATTTATAATGTAGATTTATGAATTTATCCATACTATAAAATATAATTATGTAATAATCAACATCATACTAAGTAACAAGAGTTTTGATATGGATATCATTTAATTTGTGTTGCCACATCAAAACACAAACCACAAATCCACACACACACACATTTGAGTCTGGGAGAGCCACGCTTCGGCATGAATGGACCAGAGTGATACCACCATTGGCAGCCATGGTCCAGAGCAGCGCCTGCGCTGTATTTCGTCGAGTGAGTGAGGGTACCGGAGGCCCAATTGGGGGGAAAGAGTCAAAGGTTTAGCAGCAAACTGATGCTCCCGGGTGTCTGCGGGCGGCGGAAGTCAGGTGACCCGCTTGCTCGTTTGCCTTAAAAAAAACATTATAATTCGTGGTTTGGGCAAGGGTTATTATTTATAATGTTTCACTTTTGGGTGGGTTAGCTTCTCAACAATTTATGTTTATGAAAAAACACTTGACTATAAGTCCAGCATAATTTATAGGGGACTCAACTACAACTTATGTTTCCACAAACTGTGATGTGAGCACAATAAATAAATGCACCTGCTTAATTTTTAAAATGAACTGGTTTAGGTTTAACTAAGCACAAACATTTTGTGCTATAAAGTTAATGACATAATTTTAAAACACTTCATATACCTACAGGGTGTATCTGTGAACATTCACATCCCTTTAATCACATCTTCTACCAAGCATTCTGAACAATGTTTTGCTCTACGACATTAAAAAATTCGGTTTATATTTTTTCGACTCCACATACAAAATGGACCAGTCACGTGGCCAACTTTGTATGAAAATATTTATTTGCGAATTTCAAAAATCATTATGTATAATAAATGTTCAGAATGGTTGGTAGAAAAATGGTTATAAGTTATAGTAATGTAATTATGCACAGATACATTCTGTACTTATATGAACTTCAAGTAAAATCTGTTTCACATGATGTTGGTTAAAGCCGTGGTCTAAATTGTTGAACTTATTGATCGTTTCAGCGGCCGGTAAGGCTTCCCTAACGTTTCGAATAAAATACTTATGTTACAACATACATTAATAATTTGTTTACAATACAAGCTATTCTTGCGGCTGCGCTCTTATTTTCATACTAGATCCGATAATACACATGATATTCGTAAGTGTAAGGAAAGAATGAAAACTTAAGTATTTTTTTTTATTTTTTCACTCTGAGTATGGTAAACGGACATGCCGGTTACCTGATATGTAATCACCGCCCACTGAACGTCTGCGTGATCAGAGAAGTCGCTGATGCATTGCCGGCCTTTACACTTTTTAAATTTATTCATAATGCCTGGTTAGGTAAAAAACCTTTTTTCTTGATAGAATGCTATGATTATACTAACAAATAGGACAATCAGAAAGATTGCATTCAATTATAAAGACAAGTTCTTACGAGCATATTTTTCGTCCTCGTAGCAGCAAAATTTGCAGCAGCAGCAGCAGCAAGCAACAACAACAGCACAGCAGCAGCAACAACAACAACAACAACAGCAGCAACAACAACAGCAGCAACAGAGGCAAACAAAACGCAGTCGTTGCAGCAGACTCTGCAGCAGCAGTCAGCTGCAGAGCCAACAGCAGACGCTGCAACAGATGCTGCAACAGCACCAGAACAGCAACACACAACACACACACAGGCGTTGCAGCAGAGCATACAGCAGACGCTGCAAGTGAGCCAGGCGCAGGCTCAGGCGCTAGTGCAGGCGCAGGCGATTGTGCAAGCCCAAGCTGCTTTACAACAACAGGTTAGATTTATTATCAACAACAGCAACAACTACAAAAAAGATATCAACAGCTGCAATAGCAGGCGTTGCAAGTGCGTGTTCTTCAGATATACGAGTATCGTCACATTATGGCGGATGTAGACTAGGTTGTATCTGTCTGCAATATATATTTTATGTAGCATGTAGAACAGAGGTCCATATAGATGGTGATTGGTTATTTTTGATGTGAGATGTCAAAGTGACTTTGAAGTTGGTCCTCGGTCTAACAGTACGCCATCTGGCGCATTTTTCATACGCAATAGTCCCCATTGACCTCGGTTTCAATTGATTCGGATATCAGCGTTCTGCTGTAAAAAGTAACGTTAGAAGACAAATTTTCACATTGTCATATACCTACTGTTTTTTAAATGCAGGGTGTAACTATAAACATTTTCATATCTTTATCCACGTTTTCTACCAACCATTTTGAACTACATACATTTGTTCTACGACGTTAGAAAATTCGTCAAAAAATTTTTCGACTTCCCGTACAAAATGTAGGTCCTCTACAAGTCATGTAAAGTAAGTAGATTTTTTATGACAATTTCCAAGTCATAGAACAAATGTGGTTCTGAATGGTTGATAGAAGACGTGGTTAATGGGATGTATAGCTAGCGGCATGAAAGAATAGCGATGACCGTTAGTTGGCGCACTTGTAAAGAAGAAGACTTTCTACTAAAATTGGTTTCGGCGCAAGGTCATCGTTATAGTTTCATGCCGCAGACTATAAATGTTCACAGATGTATATGTAGATGGTAAAGACATTCTCGACCATTTTCAATATGTTTGTGCAGGAAAGGATCGTCGCTCAAACGCTGCAGCAACAGCAACAGACGCTGCATGACCACATGCAAGCAGTCCAACAGCAGCAGATACAGGCTGCACTTCAACGGCAATCTGCTACATTACAGGTCAGGATTAACTCCTTAAGGCTTGGGCTTGCTAAGAATCGAAATTCCAGAACGAAAACATTGGAACCAAAATCGAACTGCGTTTTCTTTTGCAATACGACCACGTATACCACTACGTTTTACTAGTACCACGGCGGAACTCGTAGGTAGGTACTTATAAATAATGCGATATTTTAAGTTTTCCATTTTGTGAAATGAGTGACGCAAACTGAAAAAAAACAGAAGAAAAAAAAAACGAATGACGTTCATCAAAGCACAATACATGAGTAAATAGCTGTACAAATTTGAATTTAGAATTCCTTACCAAAGAGGATAATAACGTGATTAAAGTGGCCAGTACGAAAAAAGGACCTAATATAACCCACAATCATAACATACTCTGTTTTTTAATCATGTGGCCAACTTTGTATGAAAATATTTATTTGCGAATTTCAAAAAACATTATGTATAATAAATGTTCAGAATGGTTGGTAGAAAAATGGTTATAAGTTATAGTAATGTAATTATGCACAGATACATTCTGTACTTATATGAACTTCAAGTAAAATCTGTTTCACATGATGTTGGTTAAAGACGTGGTCTAAATTGTTGAACTTATTGATCGTTTCAGCGGCCGGTAAGGCTTCCCTAACGTTTCGAATAAAATACTTATGTTACAACATATGTACATTAATAATTTGTTTACAATACAAGCTATTCTTGCGGCTACGCTCTTATTTTCATACTAGATCCGATAATACACATGATATTCGTAAGTGTAAGGAAAGAATAAAAACTTAAGTATTTTTTATTTTTTCACTCTTGAGTATGGTAAACGGACATGCCGGTTACCTGATATGTAATCACCGCCCATTGAACGTCTGCGTGATCAGAGAAGTCGCTGATGCATTGCCGACTTTTACACTTTTTAAATTTATTCATAATGCCTGGTTAGTTAAAAAACCTTTTTTCTTGATAGAATGCTATGATTATACTAACAAATACAATCAGAAAGATTGCATTCAATTATAAAGACAAGTTCTTACGAGCATATTTTTCGTCCTCGTAGCAGCAAAATTTGCAGCAGCAGCAGCAGCAGCAACAACAGCAGCAACAGCAGCAACAACAACAACAACAGCAGCAACAACAACAACAGCAGCAACAGAGGCAACAAACGCAATCGTTGCAGCAGACTCTGCAGCAGCAGCAGCTGCAGAGCCAACAGCAGACGCTGCAACAGATGCTGCAACAGCACCAGCAACAGCAGCAACAACAACAACAGCAACAGCAACAGGCGTTGCAGCAGAGCATACAGCAGACGCTGCAAGTGAGCCAGGCGCAGGCTCAGGCGCTAGTGCAGGCGCAGGCGATTGTGCAAGCCCAAGCTGCTTTACAACAACAGGTAAGATTTATTATCAACAACTACAACAATAACAAAAACAGCAGCAATAGCAGGCGCTGCAAGTGCGTGTTCTTCAGATATACGAGTATCGTCACATTATGGCGGATGTAGACTAGGTTGTATCTGTCTGCAATATATTTTTATGTAGCATGTAGATCAGAGGTCCATATAGATGGTGATTGGTTATTTTTGATGTGAGATGTCAAAGTGACTTTGAAGTTGGTCCTCGGTCTAACAGTACGCCATCTGGCGGATTTTTCATACGCAATAGTCCCCATTAACCTCGGTTTCAATTGATTTGGATATCAGCGTTCTGCTGTAAAAAGTAACGTTAGAAGACAAATTTTCACATTGTCATATACCTACTGTTTTTTAAATGCAGGGTGTAAATATAAACATTTTCATATCCACGTTTTCTACCAACCATTTTGAACTACATACATTTGTTCTGCGACGTTAGAAAATTCGTCAAACATTTTTTCGACTTCCCGTACAAAATGTAGGTCCTCTACAAGTCATGTAAAGTAAGTAGATTTTTTATGACAATTTCCAAGTCATAGAACAAATGTGGTTCTGAATGGTTGATAGAAGACGTAGTTAATGGGATGTATAGCTGGCGGCATGAAATAATAGCGATGACCGTTAGTGGGCGCACTTGTAAAGAAGAAGACTTTCTACTAAAATTATTTTTGTCGCAAGGTCATCATTATAGTTTTATGCCGCAGACTATTAATGGTCACAGATGTATATGTATGACATATACATCTGTGACCATTCTGTGTATATGATGATGGTAAAGAAGACATTCTCGACCATTTTCAATATGTTTGTGCAGGAAAGGATCGTCGCTCAAACGCTGCAGCAACAGCAACAGACGCTGCATGACCACATGCAAGCAGTCCAACAGCAGCAGATACAGGCTGCACTTCAACGGCAATCTGCTACATTACAGGTCAGGATTAACTCCTTAAGCTTAGAATAATAACTCTATAGAAACCTAATGCTCCGCACAATTAAAGCTTAGTGGGTGGTACCCTAATTGCGAAGGGTACCACCGAGCTCCTTAGTGTCAAATGTGACAGCGAGACCCGAACGTGTCTCCCGAAATAAAAATCATTATGACGGTTTGTGCGGTTAAATCGTGTCACATAGAATTAAAGGGAAAATAAGAATAATATTATCACTTTTCACAGGCAAGCTTTCAATATTTTCATTGAATCTTGTATTTTTTCATTCAAAATAGAACGTTTATTTTCAATGTTCAGTGTTGCCCAATTAGAAAAATATTTTCCCATTTTTCCTGACTTTTAATCCAGCTAATTAATTTTTTAAAAAACAATTATTACTAAAATATTTCCTAATGTAAGTCCGACGACTGAGGGACATTTCTCGTGCGCTCGACATTGAAGTCGAATTAGATAAGTATTTGTATTGACGAACGTATGAAATTTCATAATTCGACTTCAATGTCGAGTGCTCGCGAAATTATACAAAAATACTTTTTGTTTTCTTCTATTCATAACAGTTATAATAATTTCTATTTATACCACATAAAAAACATTACTACCCCAACCAACACTATTATTAATTGTGTTTGCCTGAGGTTGTGTGGTATGTACCACCGAAGTTTGTACGTTAAATTTCTATAATACCTAGTGCTTATGTCGTAGTTTTTGTAAACGTATCTTTAGATCTATCTCGCAATAAACTTTACATTACTTGTTCATACCACACTGACAACACATTTTACGACACATTAGAATCACTATTGAGGCGTCCGATTTATTTCCCAGTTTTCGGGGAAACTATACCTTCACTAGCAACATTACAAATTGTCAGTACGATGCGCAGTAGGCTGCGTGAATTTTTTTGTGTCTCATTTTTGACAGAGCTCTAGTATGGAGACTCTCCTTCTATAGAGTTATTATTCTAAGTCCTTAAGCCTTGGGCTTGCTAAGAATCGAAATTTCCAGAACGAAAACATTGGAACCAAAATCGAACTGCGTTTTCTTTTGCAACCCGACCGCCATACACATCATTTACCCTTCGAGTCGTTTTACTAGTACCACGGCGGAACTCGTAGGTAGGTACTTATAAATAATGCGATATTTTAAGTTTTCCATTTTGCAAAATGAGTGACGCAAACTGAAAAAAAAACAGAAGAAAAAAAAAACGAATGACTGTCATCAAAGCACAATACATGAGTAAATAGCTGCACAAATTTGAATTTAGAATTCCTTACCAAAGAGGATAATAACGTGATTAAAGTGGCCAGTACGAAAAAAGCTATTTTCATGTAAGGACCTAATATAACCCACAATCATAACATACTCTGTTTTTTAATCATGTGGAGTAAACTGACAGATGTCAATGTGTCATCCTCTTACATTATCACTCAATTTGACAAATGCAAAATGTGAAAATGTACAGAAACTATGTACAGAAACTTGACATTTGCATCTGTCAGTTTACTCCATATGATTAAAATCAGAGTATAGACATCGTTTTTTTAATTGGTTTTCGACCTTATCATAACTGCATGAAGTTCGTAATCTGGTGGTCCCGTATGGTACATAGGCTGGTTAAACGATAATAAAAAAATCTTATTCACCCACAGGAGTTGCAACAGCAAGCTCAGCAACAAGCATTAGCTCAAGGCCCAGTCAAGACCAGGATGCCGCGCGCGAGGCCGTACAACAAGCCGCGCGGGCGCATGACCGCCTACGCGTTCTTCGTGCAGACCTGCCGGGAGGAGCACAAGAAGAAACACCCCGATGAGAACGTGGTCTTCGCTGCCTTCTCCAAGAAGTGTGCTGAGAGGTGGAATGTGAGTTTATGTTTTGTTTGTGCAAAAATTTACCAATCACGTTGCTCAAAATACACATCTCATCTATGATGAGCTTGTACTTACTACGCTGGCTCAGCGATCCAAAGTGACTTTGAAGTTGGTCCTCGGTCTACAGTACGCATCTGGCGATTTTTTCATACGCAATAGTCCCCCATTGACCTCGGTTTCAATTGATTTGGATATCAGCGTTCTGCTGTAAAAAGTAACGTTAGAAGACAAATTTTCACATGTCTATACCTACTGTTTTTTAAATTGCAGGGTTCATGTAACTGTATAAACATTTCATATCTTTAACCACATTTTCTACCCAACCATTTGTAATACCCGACATTTTGTCTACGACGTTTAGAAAATTCTTCAAACATTCTTGTCGACTTCACGTACAAAATGTAGGTCCTCTACAAGTCATGTAACGTAAGTAGATTCTTTATGGACAATTTCCAAGTCTAGAACCAAATGTGGTTCTGAATGGTTGATAGAAGACGTAGGTTAATGGGATGTATAGATAGCGGCATGAAATAATAGCGATGACCGTTAGGTTGGCTGCACTTGTAAAGGATAAGAACTTACTACTACAAATTATTTTTGTCGCAAGGTCAATCATTATCGTTTTCATGCCGCCAGGGCCTATAATTGCGTCACAGATGTATATGTATGACATATACACTTCTGTGACCATTCTGTGTATATGATGATGATGTAAAGAGACATTCTCGACCATTTTCAATATGTTGTGCAGGCAAGGATCGTCGCTCAAACGCTGCAGCAACAGCAACAGACGCTGCATGACCACATGCAAGCAGTCCAACAGCAGCAGATACAGGCTGCACTTCAACGGCAATCTGCTACATTACAGGTCAGGATTAACTCCTTAAGGCTTGGGCTTGCTAAGAATCGAAATTCCAGAACGAAAACATTGGAACCAAAATCGAACTAGCGTTCTCTTTTGCAACACGACCGCCATACACATCATTCACCCTTCGAGTCGTTTTACTAGTACCACGGCGGAATTCGTAGGTAGGTAGGTACTTATAAATAATGCGATATTTTAAGTTTTCCATTTTGTAAAATGAGTGACGCAAACTGAAAAAAAAACAGAAGAAGAAAAAAACGAATGACTGTCATCAAAGCACAATACATGAGTAAATAGCTGTACAAATTTGAATTTAGAATTCCTGACCAAATGAGGAGAATAACGTGATTAAAGTGGCAAGTACGAAAAAAGCTATTTTCCATGTAGGACCTAATATAACCCACAATCATAACATACTCTGTTTTTTTAATCATGTGAAGTAAACTGACAGATGTCAATGTGTCATCCTCTTACATTATCACTCAATTTGACAAATGCAAAATGTGAAAATGTACAGAAACTATGTACAGAAAACTATGTACAGAAACTTGACATTTGCAGCTGTCAGTTTACTCCATATGATTAAAAATCAGAGTATAGACATCAGTTTTTTAATTGGTTTTCGACCTTATCATAACTGCATGAAGTACGTAATCTGGTGGTCCCGTATGGTACATAGGCTGGTTAAACGATAATAAAAAAAATCTTATTCACCCACAGGAGTTGCAACAGCAAGCTCAGCAACAAGCATTAGCTCAAGGCCCAGTCAAGACCAGGATGCCGCGCGCGAGGCCGTACAACAAGCCGCGCGGGCGCATGACCGCCTACGCGTTCTTCGTGCAGACCTGCCGGGAGGAGCACAAGAAGAAACACCCCGATGAGAACGTGGTCTTCGCTGCCTTCTCCAAGAAGTGTGCTGAGAGGTGGAATGTGAGTTTATGTTTTGTTTGTGCAAAAATTTACCAATCACGTTGCTCAAAATACACATCTCATCTATGATGAGCTTGTACTTACTACGCTGGCTCAGCGATCCAAAGTCTTGGCCTCGGACATCAAAGTTCGCGATTATTTGCGGTCCTGTGCCAATTCCGCCTAATCGTGCACGTTTAGTGCTTTGAGGTCCTTGGCGACTTCGTCCCTCCAGCGGTATCTCAATGTATGCGCGGTATGTAATGTCATATCGCGGTGATGAGCAATGTTATTGGTCAATTTTTATAAGTCTCCGCTCAACTCCACGCAGCTCCGCTTCTGCGGAAACGTACCCTTAATCATCACGGTTGCTGATGCCGATTGGTGATCACAAACCCAAGCTAAGTTCGAAAAATTCGAAACATATTGTTTTGCTCGACCCGGGAATTGAACCCGAGACCCCGAGATCAGAGCTTAGTACTTAAACCTCTAAAGCAACGGGACGTTAATAGACGACGACGTTAATAATAACGTTTTACGACTTTTATCACAGCTCCCTTTTTATTTTCATCTATCATCATTTAGTTCCAAAGATATAGAGTTGCAAAGTTCCCTATCTGAAAAGGAGAGCGATTATACGCTATTAATGACGTCACTAGGTTAGTGCTTTCTACAAGCGCCGTTCAAAATTTTATTTAAGAAGGAGACAGGTATATCAATAGTTAGTTTTGTATTCAAACTTTTTATAAATGTTTCTTCAATAATCGTTCACGTTTACAGTAAATTATCGAGTCTAGGTATCGGATGTCGATATTTCAACGACAGTAAAATACCCTATTGCAGTTTATTTGATCATCATCATAAGGAACCTACACTCGTCCACTGCTGGACATAGGTGTCCCCTAATGCACGCCACCGCTCCCAATTTTCGGCCACTCTCATCCAGCCTACACCAGGCAGCCTTCGAATGTCATAATTCCTTGATGTCATCTTGTCGCAGGGCGTCCAACACTACGCTTACCGAGTCGCGACTCCACTCTAGGACTTTACTTTTATTAGCGTTTATTTGATAATAATTTAAATTTCCAGACTAATGTCCGAGAAAGAGAAGGAGAGGTTCCACGAGATGGCGGACCAGGATAAGATGCGGTACGACCGCGAGATGCAGAACTACGTGCCGCCCAAGGACGTGAAGGTGCGCGGCCGCAAGCGCCAGGTCAAGGACCCCAACGCGCCCAAGCGATCTTTGTGAGTTGACGGTCTCGAAGCTTATTCCTTCTCTCCTTGTAGATAGATGCATGTATTGGGTCCTTACCTATGAAATTGGCGTTTTTTTCTTGACACAGACTTGTTTAACTCTTACAATAACGAAAAAAATACTACAGATTATTTTTATTTTAATTTTTACTACATTTAGAATATTTGCATAATATTCGGATCAGATATTTTCGTATCCATGATGCAGAAAAAAAAATCTTGAAAGTGACTCTTTTTTGCGAATAAAAGTGTTAAAATATTGTAAAACCAAGAAAAGAAGTGCCAAATCGGACTTTATATATATATAGTTAAACTTTGTTTTTTAGCAAACTAATCTGACAAATTCCAATGTGTCACATTGTCACATTTTTTGGCTCTTGACAGGTAAAATCAGAGTCTATACTCTGACTTTTAATCATGAGGAGTAAACTGACAGATGTCAATGTGTCATCTCCATACATTATCGCTCAATTTGACAGATGCAAAATGTCAAAATGTATAGAAACTTGACATTGCATCTGTCAGTTAACTCCACATGATTAAAAATCAGAGTATAGCTGGACAAACTGCGCGTGTATGACATGAGTGTAGATAAATTAAATGATGAAATTCTCAACTATACTTAACAGATCGGCGTTCTTCTGGTTCTGCAACGACGAGCGCTCGAAGGTGAAGGCGAACAACCCGATGTTCACGATGGGCGACATCGCCAAGGAGCTGGGCCGGCTGTGGGCCGCCGCCAACCCCGAGGTCAAGTCCAAGTACGAGGCGTTGTCCGAGCAGGACAAGGCGAGGTATGATAGGGTGAGTTGGATTTTTCGTTCACTATTATCTATATCTAAATTTTATTTTTGTTATAGCAATGAACCAAAGTTATTCGACATAGCTCACCGGATTAGTAAGCTGAAGTGGCAGTGCGCTGGCCATATCTGCCGTAGAACTAACAACCGTTGCGGTAAACGAGTTCTGGAGTGGAGACCGCGTCTCGGTAAACGTAGTGTAGGACGACCTTGGGCCAGATGCAGTGACGATCTGCGCAAGAGAGCTGGCTGGAGCTGGATGCGAGTAGCCAAAGATCGATCAAAGTGGCGAGCATTTGGAGAGGACTGAGCTAATGATACCTGTGAAACGCTATATGTTGTTGTGGGTTCGACCTGAAATTTCGATGATTTTTTTCATTATTCACTATTATCATGTTGTAACGCGAAGGGATTAACACTCGGAGACGCACTCATATTTAATTAAGCATCACGCTCTTTATGTTAATTTAAACTTCCTCACGTCTCCCGCCAATATTCCGCGCCAATGCAATGCCGCCTGATGTCCAATAGAGGGCGCTACGGGGTCCGCCTATGGCCGCGACGCGCGTTTTTCAACTCTGCTCGATTTATTGTTATTTTATGAGATACGGGGCAGACGAATAGATGGATCACCTGAACAAGGAGTACGCTCGCTTTTTGAAGGTTTTTGAAGATTTTTTATTGTTTTCCTGGATTGTTTATTGTTTTTATTATATTGCTCGTTTACAAACCGTCCTTACGAACTCATTTACGCCCTGAGAACCCTACAACTATACACCACAGTCACCACACTCTTCTACAGTCTTTTTAAGTGCAATTATTATTATCGTCCTATAGCTGTACAGTCAACAGCAAATTATCTATTTCTGTTGACCGTTGTAATTTGTGAGGATTAATTAATATCCCTCACTGACACGATAGTACAGCAAACTTCGCTCAATAGTGAGTATAGTTTTTGATTTTGATCATCTACTTTTACTGGTGAGCGGAGTTTGTTGAATATGAATTAATCCTTACAATTACAGTGGTCAACAGATACGTATATGACAGTTTTTCTACAACTTTTGATTGGTATTTTCAGGAAATGACAGCGTACAAAATGGGCCATATAGCGATAGCGCAGCAACAAGCAGTCGAAGAGGAGGAAGCGGACTTTGAAGGCGAAGCTGACTACGACGCCGAAGCGACATCCGCCTCCCACTAGTCGCTTAACTGGACTAGTTCGCCCACTAGTCGCTTAACGAGACTAGTTAGTCCACTAGTCGCGGGTTTCAACTAGATACATCGTCCACAAGAGGAGAGCTAGCGTTAGCTGGCATACTAGCCGTGAATCTCGACTAGTTTATCCAATAGTTGTGGTCGCTAGTTCGACCACCAGTCGTGGACTTCGTCTAGCTTGTCTACTAATTAACGTTAATTAGTTTGATCGATAGTCGGGTCCCGACTAGTTTGTTAGTCGCGACAAGTTTCGATGCGATCCCGAAGGATCTCAATAGTTTAATAAAGTCAGTCTGAGAACCTCAGCATGGATCTGCAGTCGTACCACTACTTTATTTCCATAAAAGTGTTGATTCCTAATTTAGAATTAATGGGTTTTATCCTGTAGGCCTAACATGCGTACCGCGATAAAATTTTGTCGACTCTCGTTCGCGAGAGCGCATCATTCTATCCCGCTCATCGCTCAGTCAGGTGAGCGAGAAGGCAACTCGCGCCGACACAATACGAGTGTCGATAAAATTATCTCGCGGCGCGCATGTTAGCCCGGCAGGAGATGTCAGGCTCCTGACTAACCCGTCATAAGTAGGTTAAAATGGCGTCATTTCGTAAGTATGTACGTTATACGTATTTTAATAAAAAAAAACCACAAGCATGTTTATGGAGATGCTACCGTAGTTTATACGTGATGTATCATCCTAAAACATTAATTTTGTTACCTTTTAACAACATTGTAATCCAGTATTAGTGCAGCTAATTTATCCAACGTCTATTTGTGTATAGCGAATTTCATTTAAAAACTTTTATCTTAATAATTTTTCATATATTTTTTTATTATGACATTACATTACAAAAAAAATCTTACGTTCTCGACAATATTCGTATTTCGAGTTTTATAGGTTCTAATTTAAAAATTACGTCATTAAAAGTTACCATACTATAGAGTTTGTATGATGCAAGTTTCCAAAACCTTTTACAAAAGTTACAGAACGAGTGAATGAACTGTTATAGATACCAGTTAAGTTATTCACTCGTTGGTATTTTGTTTTTAGAACAACGAAAAAGCCTATTCTCATTCTCATTTTGTTTTATAATATACTCTGATGTTTAATTATGTGGAGTAAACTGACAGATGTCAGTGTGTCATCCCTACACATTATCAATCAATTTGACAGAAGCAATATGTCAAAATGTAGAATAAACTTGACATTTGCATCTGTCAGTTTACTCCACATGATTAAAAATCAGAGTTTACAACTTAGGCTTCAAGATATGGTGGTACGGCTCACATACTGGGTGACAAGAACATTTGGCCGATGAAGCAAACTTCAGAACTAATGCTGTAAAAATTCCGTGCTATTTACTAAAATAAGTGAACCGGATTTGACATTTATACAGGATGTATGTAACTGTGAACATTTACATCCCTTTAACCACGTGTTCTACCAAATATTTCGAACAACATTTGTTTTATGACTTTTCGTCTTAGAATCTGTAAGTGAACAGCTTTCTCCTAGAAACATGGGTCGAATTATGTCTTTTTTTTACTTTTCGTTCAAATCAGACTGATCACGCGATCGATATAGTATGGGAAGTTCAAATTTTTTGTCGTATTTCGACTAATGTTTCATTGAGAGAGTTGTACACTTACAAATTCTGATTCGAGCTTAAAAATTTGGAGTGATTAAAATTTCACGTTGTATAAATCGGCCAAAAAGGCTTGTCTCACTGTATGCGTCAAGTGGTAGAGCTGAAAGCAGTAACAGAAACATGTTCGTTACGTCATTCTAGTGAGGCTTCAGTCATTTGCACTGACCACATTTTTACCGTCTATTAATACTTTTATAAGGGGACACTTTGTATGTACAGTCAGCCACACATCACGTTACCACGACCTGTCAGATTTCCTCAATTGATATTCAGCCTAATGTGTACGACAGAGAGTCGATTGATGAAATTTGACAGTTTTGTATACTTTGATGTGTGGCTGTACGTACCTTGATCCATTAAGAAGATAAATTTATATTAGGAACGCCATGAAGGGCCAGTCACTGTAGCTGGTTTATTTTAAAAGTTTTTAGTGATAATGGAAATGGCAACGCTGTAAAAAGGAATACGCATTTTACATGCATGAATGACACAAAATTCAATTAAAATTAATTGATAGATTTATACGTCAAAGATGTGTTTGCATTTTGTAGTATCTGTGATGTTCTTCAATCTAACAGAATTTGGTTGCTTAATTTTAATTTATCTTGACCTTGCCTTCTTTATTTTTATCAATTTTCGAATACTATTTTATCTCTATGTATCTGATTTTAATAATGGGCTAAATTGGTTCACAGATGGTTCACAGATGCTAGCTAATGTCAATTGTCTATACATTTTGCATCTGCGTAAGTGGCATAAGCCACAATGTATAAGACTCATACATTTGACTTCAAATGTGTGAGTTCGTCGGTTTTGTCCACATAATTAACAATCAGAGTATAGACTGGATTATTTCAGACACAAATCTCAACACAAATGGATTGTCTGTTATATTTTTTAAATCAGAAGTTTCAATATTGCCTATACTGGATGGATTCTTCTATAAAAGGGGGGTCCAGTGATTCCATAAGGAGGAATATTTTGAAACTTCCGATAGAAAAATATAAAATCCACTTAGTATTCGAAAACTTTTTGCTTAATTTTATAAAAGAAAATGATGTAATTTATTTTTAGACTGACATGTTAATTGTGCTAAGACCAATTTTGAATTGTTGTAGTACGTTACAGTATTGGTTTACCCTTCTGTTGATTGTTGAATATTTTATTTTACATTGTTGGTTCTCTTTCGAATAATCAAATAAGTACCTAACTGATAGAAGTCTTAACATCAATCGCAATTAAATAATTGTACCATTGTAAGATAGAAGTATTTTTTGACGACGCATATACATTTTTATATAAATCGTGAATTAATATTTCCAATCTTGCGCCCTTACCAATAACTTTCTAGAACAGAGTGTCGAGTGACATGGTATTTGAATATTTTTGTCTACTTAATGTAATTTTGACATTTGACGCAGTAACTAGGTGTTGGTAAGGGAGCAACTATGGCGTCTGTAATTAACAATTAGTTTATATTCTAAAGTAGTTAGAACTCATCGAATACATTTACCGATTTAATGCAACAGTTATCCTATTTGTGGTATGCAGGCATGCGGCAGTGCCAATTATATATATCTCAAAACATAGGTTAATATTCAATTACATACTTGTGTCACAGGCTAACATTAAATACTATAAGTACAAGTGTCAATATATTGTCATAAATATTACCATTTAAACTTCTGTATTCATTTTTACTGTTTAATTTGAGAAACGTATCAGCTTTCTGTATGGGTAAATTCTAATGGTTGTAAACTTGATATGTTCTTAATAAAAAATCTGGTCATATATTTTTAAATTAAATATGTAAAAGAATCAAAATTGAAGGTGTGGCCTTATACTAATGTATATTCAAATAATACAGCAATACTTTCAGGAACAAAACAACATTAACATTAAGACCATCGAAGGATAATAAGTGTTAGTCGATAGTAGAAAATTAAGAGCGTGTGAGGAATACGCAATGAGCGTAACTTTGTTATTTTTGACGGAAAATTGTATATAGTTAATTAAATTATATTCCTTTATATTTTTTACTTTAAATATTTTATGTTATATTAATTTCGTTTAACGTGTTGTTTAAAGATTATAATAAAAATGTGTACTTGAGTGAAGAAAAAAATTAAAAAGTTTTATTGATAGATATTGTTAAAAAGTGTAAATATAACAGGACTGCAAATCGTGATAGTACTTAAATTTACGAGTGTAATCAATGTCTTGAGTAATGCTAGATTTTCCTGTCTGCTTTTTATCTGTTGAAAGTTAACTTGGACGGAAATAAAAAGCGCAATTGTAAGTCATTTTACTATATCGTCTGGGTTGTGAAAATGGTTTTGTGAAATGATGAACTGTGACGGATATCGCTTCAGTGAATATTCAATAAAACACTAAAACAAATCTATTACATATTGAACCAATACATACTAAACTCTGGTAATTGGATAATAATAATACTCATTATGAAATTAAGGTTAAATCGAAATATCTCGAGTTGAATATCTCTAATGCTGCTTATTATCCTATCATGAGTGGTTTGATATGTCTTGATTAGATACGCACAGTTTGTGTTTCATTTCACTTTATCTTGATAATATAAGAATACGCTTAAAACTTTATTATTTTCGTCCATCTTAGCTTGTGTTTGTTTTCAAATGTACCTTGAAATTTCTAATATGTGATGAACAACTGTTTTAGCAATTCCACAGAATAACTAGTTCCATTCAATGTAAAAGTTACACTTAGTGGGAACGAATGAGAATTATTTTTAAGATATGTGTGTATTAGGGCGATATTGTCTTGAATTTGTGAATCGCTCACTGTACAAAACAATATAGTGAATCTTTTACACAAATTAACATTCTTTTATTTATGGGATTCTACCACTGAACGCTGCCTACATCGCGAGTTAGAAGACCTAAAACGTAGCGGATGATAAGACTGATTCGTAGTTCCCACCGGCTACGGGATAACTTCCGAATGAAGCTGTCCCGTAGCCGAAGGTACTAGGTAGTGTAGGCCCTCCACCTCCACAAGGTCCAAGTTCATATTATGTGGCATAAGAATTGTATCATACTACAAGTACGTACATCCACACATCAAAGTATACATAACTGTCAATTTTCTTAAATAGATTGTTGTCTCACTGTCAAACACATTAAGTTGAATCTCAATTGAGGAAATTTGACAGGTTGTGGTAACCTGATGTGTGGCTGTCTGTATATAACACTGTTCCATTTTCATTTTTATATTTCTTTATTTACAAACTTTAACCCGTTCATTAAAAAAAGAAAAAAGTTAGTCCTGGTTTAAAAGTTTACAACATCGATCTTAAACCAAGATCATCTTAATACCAGGTTTAATAATTTTAATGGTGTAGGTGTAACAAACTACCTGAAGATAGTGAGTGTAATGGAACGTAACGTTCAGTGTTGTGAAGTTCGTCTAGTTTGTTCGGAAGCATCAAGGTCGAGGATTTTGATGATCGATCCGACCAACACAATTATACAAACGCGTAGGTGTGTAAGTACGTACAGCAGATAGATAACGCTGTCAAAATAATTAGTAACACAAAGGACTGTTTTGTTATTTTCTGTGTATTTTAATACAATGTTCTGCAATATTATATTCCTACGTTTTTCAAAGTAGGTAAATTAAATATTTTCTTTAGTGCTGAGTCTTTTTTTGCTAGAAGTAGTTCTATAGAATACAGAGCATTATAAAGTATTTAGTTTATCACGAATAATTATTTTAAATGCCTTCACCTATAATTCGTGTCCTTTTCGTTTCCTTTAAGTTTGGTTGGTAGGTTTTTATTTTGAAAGATAACTTATTGACTTCGTCATTTTTGTTTAGATTCGCATGGTTCGAAACCGGATGATGTGGTACCGATTAATATTTCTAACCTGTCTAATACAAATACCTATCATGGTGAGTAATACTGAAATTAATAAAAAATAAATACTTTCACTGTAAATAACTATCTACTAGGTTTAATTATTATTATAAAAATTAATCGAAATTCTACGAATGCGACATTTTCAATGTCTTTAATATATCACAGTAGATACTTAAATATAGATAATGAGATGATGAATAGTGATGGTTGAGCTAATCGTACGGAGGTATATTTTTTATATCTACAGGGTGTGAACATTTACATCCCTTTAACCACGTATTCTATCAACCCTTCTAAACAGCATTTGTTGTATGACTTTTGAAAATGCGCAATAAAATCTTTCCATACAAAGTCGGTCGGTGATTTGGTAATTTTGTATGAGGAGTCGAAAATTTTTCGAAGAATTTGGAAAAGATGTTGAACAAATTGGTTGATAGAACACGTGGTTAAAGGGATGTAAATGTTCACAGATACACCCTGTAATATTAAAATACACTGTTCTTATATTTCCGTACCATTCGTTACGGTACTTTTTTTCAAAGAGTATGTTACCGAAAGGGATATTAAATATGCACGAGAATCGATATTTTTCAAATGGGACATTTTGACCACATTAAATACTTATATATTAGATCCGATATTTTTTTATAAATGGTGTCTCAGCGGTCCATTATGTTATGATTACAAATGGGAAATAGTTGTGTCCATGCATGTATAGGTAACTTAACGTCGTCTATTTGCAGACTACGTCAGTAACAGAGGAATTAAGCGACCTCCAGATTGCAGAGCAGGTGGAGACGCCAAAAGAAAGCCAGGAGGGTGTGAAAACGCAACAGACCAAGAACTACAACACGCCAAAGCGAGCTTTGTAAGTTGAGGGTCTTTGGGTCCAACAGACCCACAGTTGGACAGAAAGACGGAAGAGTTAATAGTAGGCGTAAATGTTAAAATATTTTAAGCTGTTTCAGGAAATACGCTTGAACTTGGGTAATTTTATCAATACACCAAGTGGCCCGCCTCGCTTTCGCTTAGGCACATTAGTTCCAAACTGAAGCAATAGATGGCGCTGGGTTTTCTAGGGTTGCAGACAAAATGTTACTTTGACACAGTACTAGTGGTACTAGTGTTAAGTTCCTTTTGATGCTGATTGGTACCATACCTAATTTCCTAATCATCTTCAACAGGTCGGCATTCTTCTGGTTCACCTTAGACGAGCGTCCTAAATTTCTGAAGGAAAATCCAACGATAAGCGCCATCGAAGAGGCTAAAGCGATGAGCAGGATGTGGACAGCTGCCAGCCCGGAGACTAAAGCTAAGTACGAGGCCATTGCTGAAGAGGATAGGGCGAGGTATGATAGGGTTAGTTGAGATACTGAACCTACCTATTTGACCATATTTTTTTAGGTATATAATCAAAATACCTCTAAAAGTCTAAATCATAGTAACACTGTTGGGAAAGTTCAAAACTCTCCATACAAATGGCGGCTGCAATGGTGTGTGACGTCATACGCCAGAATATTGTATTTTTTTTTTTTTTTATTTATTGCTGAAATAGGCAGACGAGCATGCGGCCCATCTGATGGTAAATGGTATAATCTGATGGTAATTTTTCTTCGAAATTTGTTGGGTCGCTAATTTCGTTTATGTAAACGGATTTGGCGAATATGGTATGGGTTATTCATTGGTATAATTCTTATATAATAATTATTAATCCTTTAAAAATGGTCCTTACTATTTTTTTTTTTTATACCAACCAACCAAGCTAACAAGATTGATGATAATTACCTAATACATAGTATAAGTATAAAATACTTTTATTTTGCTACTTATTACTTCAAAGAGTTCTTTTTTATCAATTAACTTCAAAAAGCAAGCGTATTCCTTCTTAACCATAGACCATATTCACACAGTGAGACAGGTTATACAGAAGACCAAAGAGTATACCAGCCCCTGTGCATGGCGTTTGTGGACTATGAAAAAGCTTTTGACTCCGTCGAGACCTGGTCTGTTCTCGAGGCCTTGCAGAGGTGCCAAGTCGATTGGCGATATATCGAGGTGTTGAAGTGTCTATATGACGCCGCTAATATGTCCGTAGTAATCCAGAATGGCCAAACCGAGCCTGTCCTGCTGCGACGTGGTGTGAGACAAGGAGATGTTATATCTCCGAAACTCTTCTCTGCTGCGCTGCAGGACATGTTCGAAACGCTAAACTGGAAAGAGCGCGGAATCAATATTAATGGCGAGTACATGTCACACCTACGATTCGCAGACGACATCGTCATCTTGGCGGAAACCTTACAGGACCTACAGGAGATGGTGAGCAGCCTGGCTGAATCTTCTAAACACATCGGTCTTCGGATGTACTTGGATAAAACCAAGGTCATATTCAACGAGCTCGTTGATCCGGGACCGGTCGCTGTTAATGGAGTACCTCTCGAAGTTGTCCAGGAATATGTCTATCTAGGACAAACGCTCCAATTAGGCAAAAACAACTTCGAGAGAGAAGCCAATAGAAGAATTCAGGTAGGCTGGGCAGCATTTGGTAGGCTTCGTCAAGTCTTCTCGTCACCCATCCCTCAAAGTCTTAAGTCGAAAGTCTTCGACCAGTGCGTTCTTCCGGTCATGACTTACGGTGCCGAGACGTGGACACTCACGGCTGGATTAATCCAGCGGTTCAAAGTCGCTCAAAGAGCTATGGAAAGGGCTATGCTCGGAGTATCTTTGAAGGACCGCATCAGAAATGATGTAATCCGACAGAGAACCAGAGTCACCGACATAGCCCACCGAATTAGCAAACTGAAGTGGCAATGGGCTGGTCACATTAGCCGCAGAACTGACAACCGTTGGAGCCATAAAGTCCTTGAGTGGAGACCGCGACTCGGCAAACGTAGTGTTGGACGCCCTGCTACAAGATGGGATGACGAAGTCGAAGGCTGGCTGGAGTGGGCTGGATGAGAGTGGCCGAAAATCGGGAGCGGTGGCGTGCATTAGGGGAGACCTATGTCCAGCAGTGGACGACCGTGGGTTGCTGATGATGATGATGATGATTCCTTCTTAAAAGATCGGCAGCGCATTTGCGACTCCTCTGTTGTTGCGGGTGTCCATGGGCGGCGGTAATCACTTACCATCAGGTGATCCGTCTGTTCGTCTGCCCCCTATCTCATAAAAAAAAAAACTATCCGGAAATCCCCTAACTTAAAAACATTCGTTTGTGATTTTTTTTCTTACCTTCTATTCTGTGTAAAAATAAGTTTCATTACATTTTCAGGAAGTGGCAGCATACGAAGCTGGTGGTAGCGAAGTCGTCCCGTAACAAATGAGAACTTATGAAAATAAGGGGCTATAACTACGAAAACTTCGACAGGACAGCTCGAGCCACCCTTCGGTGTTTTTGAAATTTTACTTTTGTGATATTATAATAAATAAATAATTTACACAGATATTTTAATAATTTTTTTAACCCTAGTCATAACCTACAATTTATCTATTAGTAGACAGCGGAACTAACCGTCCTGTAACGAAGTGAGGGCGGGCCACTTGTATTATATACTTTTCCAAATATCTCAGAAACTATAGCAGATATCGAAAAAATAAGAAAAATTTTATCACCCCTTTAATAAACCCCACCCATTTTACTTTTTTGACCACCCCTTACCATTACTCCCCCCCCCCCCCCTCCATCTTCCCTAAAATTTCCAACACCAACAATAAATTCCAGATTTTCATATCTTACTTTATCATTCTTTTCACTATTACACGACTTAGGTACTACAATTTAATGTCCTATTGCCTGACGGTTGTCTGGTAAAAATCGCTTTCAGTGATAAGACCGCTAATTTTTTTACCGTATGGCTGTACAGCATACCTAATGCACTTGTTCTTATGAACTATTTTTGTGCAACAAAATGTATCTACCTCCACTCTTTATCGTTTACTCAGCCTATGTACAGTCGGCCACACATCTGGTTACCACAACCTGTCAAATATTTTCATTGGATATTCAACCTAATATGTATGACAGTAAGATGACAGTTGATTGAAAAACAATTACAATTTTGTATAGGTACTTTGATGTGTACGTATGTACCATATGGGACCATCAAATTTTGAACTCTATGCAGTTATGATAAGGTTGAAAACCAATAAAAAAAGACGTCCAGTTGCCTGGTTAAGGGTTAAAGTCAATTCTTGATAGGTATGTGATAAGCCGGCCGAGTGAGTGACTGAGGCTACCGGAGGGCCAATGAGACCCCCAAAGGGGAGTTAAAGTTGGTGAAAAGTTTGATTGTAGTTTACATAAACAGTAGCCTTACCATGAGTTTGAGACAGAGCAATAGTTTACGTTATGTCAGTTGTAGATGTCAACTCATGGTAGCGCTACAGTTAGGTGATCGATTGCGTTTGCTTCCACTTGTTTATCACCATTTCCCAAAAGACTTGGCACTTCCTTTGCTAAGATTTTGGGTTCAGTAGCGCTACCATGAGTTGACATCGAAAACTAACATAACGTAAACTATTGCTCTGTCTCTTTCAAATGCATCACAGTGAAAGGGACAAAGCGATAGTTTTCGATAGCGAGGATAGTATTTCAAACTCATGGTAAGGCCACTATTGTCAAATGGGGCTAACACTGTAGACTTAGGTCCAACTACACAGTGATTGGTTATTTTTGATGTGAGATGTCACAATGTCACTAAACGACCAGTGAAGTTGAAGTTGGACCTCAGGCTACACGTACGCCATCTAACGGCTTTTTCACACGTAGCCCCCATTAATCAATGAGTCCTATAAACAATACCTTATTTCAATGTGGGTTCAGTGTTAGGTGAAAAATTAAAACAAACATTGACTCGTTTCAAACATCATTTTATTTTATAAAAATAAACGTTTTGACGACAAATAGTTTATAATATTCGGGGTCCTTACGAATTCAACTCGCGTTCAGAGTTAAGTACCACCAGGAATGTTTCAAGACATTGTAAAAAATTCAGTTTTTACAAAAGTTACTTTTTTATCTTAAAACATTAACAACATTACATTTTCACATCTAAATCTAATAACGGTCGATCACTTTCATTTATTTTTTACAATATAACATTAGCCCTTATGAAAATAATATTTTATTAGTTGTTATTGAAAGACGTCGAGCCAAGTCGGGCGAAACGCCGGTTTTTTGTAAAATTTAAACATGATTCTTAGCTTATGTTCGCCATATTACCAATTACAACTAAATTAAATAATGTACACTTGAGTGCAAAGAAAAGTGTCATGGATTTATAGTTTTTTTTTGTTAAAAAAATGTTATTCGAAAATCACGGGTAGGTACACATTTTATACAAAAAAATAGGTCTTTAATTAAAAATATACAAACGGGTAAAATAAAAGGCCTGCTCTGCTTAACACAGCAAATAAATAAATAAAAATAAACTATTTATTTTTTAAATCTACATGACACTTTTTTGCGCCTCAGTATACTATAATACTTACATAACAAACTGGTAAAAATTGACGAACAAAATAATATGATCTCACTCAGTAAAACATAAAACTAAATTAAAATTATATAAAATGGGGCATACGTTTTCTTTAGTTACAGTAATGACAGTCTTTATTTATTTTACGTTAAATATTGTTACTCGGTACAGGGTGGCGACTTGCGGGGCGACGCTAACGCTACATCCGACGTCTATCGAAGCACGGGTCATTTACAACAATGCAACCTCTTACGTAAACAAACAAGTAATTTACATAATAATGAAAATATCATTGACACTTCAATGCTTCCATCATATAACTCTAAGATACCATCTTCTCCTTCGTCTATGCGAGATACACAATTTCATGCTAATAGCGTTTGAAAAAGTGATTCGCACAGCGCTGACATTATAAGTAGTATGTTATGCATATTTTAAATTTCGAAAATTTCATCTCGATTGGATCCGTTAGTTTCGGCCATAGCTAATCAAATTGGTTTTATATTCCGGCTTTGGCGCCGACACTTAACGCGTCCATGCTGTAGGTATTCTAATGTTTATATGATCGAAGCTTCAATGTCTAAGATTTCTGTAACTGTATGAAGATGATTAAAAGATCAAAATGTCATCACAACTACCTAATCAACCAACCATCTGATTATCTTACTTAAAATGTGCTTGCCTCAATTTTTTTCAAGAGGTGTAGGTATATAATTATACATTTGATTGATTTCATCAAGTCGTTTAAGATATTCATAACAACAATAACCAATTCTGATATTGAGACAAGTTGTTGGTTGATTTTCTTGCACCAAAAAATCGTGTAACACTAGTAGTCAACTAGTGTCCTGTAGTGTAACATCAAATTAATGTAGTATTCAGTTCAATCAAATACGGTCAATAGAAATCTTAAACTTGTACTGTTGTCTTAACTTAAATTCAAACGAGTATTGCATTGTGACTAGATTAAAGTAGGTACGAAGATATTCTCAAACACGTTTACGTCTTCTATGGAACTATTCTCAGTTATTTCTTCAGTACGCGCAGATAATATCAATATAATCCGTATACCAGGCTAATAATGACGAAAGCTCGTTCCAACATATTCTACATACCTATTAATAATACATATTACATGTTCATGGCATACATAATTTTACAATTACAGTGTAATTAACTAATATCACGAAACGCCGTATGCAAACCATAAGCTTTTCTCTAGGAGATCAAATGCTACTAAAATTATTGGCGTAGTATAAATGCTTCAAAAGAATAGACTCGGAGCAAAGAAGGATAAGTACCCTGATCGTTAAGTAAAAGGTTAGTCAATAAAAATGGGTAGTTTAAATCGTATTGGCCGAATTTCCCTGGGTGCATTTCACGGTCTGTTGATTCCCGGTTCATTAGTGTAGAAACAAGAGAGACAAAACCAATAAGATCAACTGTCCTGTATTTTACTTCACAGTTGAGACAAACAAATATTTTAAACGGGTTATTCTTCCAGATCTAACTTTCGTGGCACTCTTCAAATCCATTATTTCTGTAAAATTTGCAACAAAATCTTAAAATTTATGGAACTTGTTTTAAGATTCTGATGTCAATTTAGGTGGAATATTAGATTTAACGACTACGAAAGTTGGAACTTGAAAAATTACCCAATGAAAATATGTTCATGTAGACGTTAACTTGCTAAACGAAAGAATTGAGCTGCCGTTTGCATAAATTATCTATTGAATGTGTCCTATTTTGAAGGTAAGGTAAAGTTTTAATTCTTCAGGTCTAAAATAGCCTGAGAAAAAAAAACATACTTATCTAACTGTTTTTCGCTTTTTGTCATGAACATGGTTTAAAAATAAATCGACGTTTGCATTTGAATCCATAAAAATAAAACATGACTAGACCATCAACACTAGTAAACCGAAAATCGAGCCGCGAAAGAACCTTGGTGTTCTTATCTATTTACAGCACTTGTGTTCGCTATGACGCGTCCGTCTCATGCGGGTCCGGGGGTTGTTGCGGGATGTAGTTCCACCTCGCGCGTACCTCGCGTACCTCGGCGGGCTCGGAGGGTGCGGGGTCGGGGGGCGGGGCGGCGCGGCGCGCGCGGACCACCGCTAGATGGCGCTGGATGTAGTGCTCGTGCGGCGCGAGGGCCGCGGCGCGAGTGAGGCACTCCTCCGCCACCGCGAGCTTGCCGCGCTCCACGGCTACCACGCACAGGTTGTGGAGTGCTTGCACGTTTTCTGGTTCCAGTTCTAGGATGCGGCGGTAGCACTGAAAAGTAAGGTTTTTCATTTGAACATACTATCATCAATGTCATTTGTGCAGACATTATGTAGGTAGTTCTATAGACAATGACCAGAGGGCCTATAACGAAGCGGAATTTACGACCAAATCCAGGCAGGAGAATAGCCCAACCTAGATCAATCCTAATCATTGTACCCGGTCAATGTCTCCAGGCAAATTGAAGATATTACTTTGGTGACAGACCATTAAAGATAAGGTTGCCATACCTACTGAACAGTTTACCCGAACACATTCGTCGGGAACAAGGCTTAAAAATTATTATTTGTTCGATTAGCCTATAAGTTTTTCTATGTCAGAGACTCGTGATCTTGCAGACAAACTATGAAAGTTTTGCGGGACTTATGCTTTTTTTATGTAAAAGTTATTTGATTAATAAATAAATAAAAAAAAATCTCACGCTCTCAGCTGCATCCAAGTCCTTCACCGAGTTGATGTAAATGTCTCCCAGGAGCACCAGCGCCTTCACGTGGTCAGGGTGATGCCTGACCAGTTGCTTGAGGAACGGCGCCGCCTCCAGCGGCCTGCGGCGGTCGGCGAGCAGCAGCGCCAGGTTGAACAGCGCCGATCGGAAGTCCGGCTTGAGGTGCACGGCGGCGCGGAACCAGCGCTCGGCGCACTCCGCGTCGCCTTCGTCCATGCAGACCATGCCGAGGTTGAAGTGGACGCGCTCGTTCGTTGCTGCGAAATTAATTAACGAATTATATAATTTACATGTTATCTACATGAACCCTAATGCAGGCGCTGTTCTCCAGAGCTCCAAAAAGGAAATGGGCACAGCTTTCCCGCTCTTGGACTAGAAATTTCAGTAGGTAAGCTTAGTGAAGGGTCGCCTGATACTTTTAGCTGACCCTAAATTGATCGAAGAACTTGTGACGTCACAAGTCTATTCAAAGTTGTGGATATGCCCACAGTGCGCCCACAACGGTGGATCTGTGCCTGCTCTGATGACAAAAGTCAATGAATAATATGATATAGGATTCTCCAGCAGGATTTAACGCTACAAACAATAAACTACGAAGAAAACTATGTTTTCTTCTGAATTGATTTAATGGATAGAGTTTTTGAGAACTGTGAGGCGGAAATCGTAGCGTAGGGCGTCTTCCGTCTAGGCTAGAGTGACAATCTACGAAAAGGCGCTGGTGTAAACTGGATGCGTCAAGCCGAGGAATCCGTGAGAAGGGCAACATTGGGACCTATATCCAACAGTGAAGTGAGGCAGGTCGATGATGATAGGTAATCAGATACAAAAACTCACCATCTTTATCAAGCAGCTTCAAAAGCCGTTGCCTCGCCAGGTGCCTCAGGTCAGCCGCGCCCAGCTCTTGCAGGAGTATGGCCGAGTTCAGCAGAGCCTGCTCGTGTTCCGGCTCCAGTTCCAATGCTTTGTCCAGGTAGGCGAGCGCTTGTGAGGCTTTCCCTTGTTCAAGAAGAACTACGCCCAGCTGAAATGAGCATAGATAAAATTAATGACACAATTCTGAGGCTGAGTACAGATCCAACACGAGGGATTTTGGTTGGCATTCTGAAAAGGACGCAACACAAAAACAAAACACTAGTTCGCCAAAGCAAAGACGTAGCGGTGTGACTGCAGTGTGCAGCTCAACCCTCTCTCTCTTTATTAGGATGCTCGGAAGGTGCCCACAAAAATTATGCCTACATGGCATCAAAATAGACAAATAGGTAGCTGTTTCATTAATTTGTGTTAAGGTTGAAATATTTTTGACTGGGTTTGGAGAAGAAGGTGATTTTACTTACATTGTAATAAATATCTGGGTTCCCACTGTCGTAAAGGAGAGCCCTTTCATAAACCTCCTGGGCTTCCTTGGTCCTGTTCAATTTGATTAGGATATCTCCTCTGTTGATGTAGGCCTGGGTATAATCAGCTCGCATGCTGATAGCTTGTCTGTACAACATATCTGCTTCTTCCAGCCTCGTGGCGTTCTTTGAAATCAAATTAGCAAGATTCAGGAAAACGTTCAAGTGGTTAGGAGCTATTCGCGCTTGGTAGGATTCTCCTGGCTTCGCCTTTGGTAGTAACGATTTCGCTTTGACGTAGGCATCTTCAGCCTCCTGGTACCTCCCTAAATGGTTGTAAGTTCTGCCAACGTTTATGTGAGCTCCGACGTCGTCTGGCTGGACGCCAACCGCGGTATTGAAGAATTCCAGCGCCTCCGAATAGCGGCCGTCCGCCTCTAAGGCGTGCCCTACATTATTGTACAGTTTTGCGTTGTGACGGTTCACCTGAAATGGTAAAGTTGATTTTAAATAGTTGCTGACGAAATTTCAAATTAATCCATATAAGTTAAACCAAATGTGTCAGAAGATTGAATGGGACTTTTGAATAAAAGTAGAGACGAAGACAAAATGCTTAGGTATTCAGTCAGTCATCGGATTAGGTAGTGCAATTTAGGGTCAACGTCCTCAAACATTACATTAGTATGGATACGCCCGCGTGATTTTAAAGTTGGAAATATTCTATACCTACATTTAAAATACATTTTCTGCAGAATCTAAAAAAGAAAACTAAGTAAACTATACATACTTAAGTAAGTATAAGTTTAAATTAGTAAGTATGTACAATTTTTATCGAAATTGTTATTCATTTAGGTATAAGCGCCGTCGGCATACAGTCCACGTTAAGATTTCGTCAATAATTGCGCTCCTAAATCCTTCTACTGCTCATTATACGAGTAGGTTAACGTGTTATCTCTTAACCCCAAGGTATCTAAGCCATCTAAGGTTTAGTGAAATGAGGCGGTGATCAAAAAGTGAATTCAGACATCTCATCAGATCGATTTACAAAACTTACTTTCAGTCCAGAAGCAAAAATGGAATATTCAGTCTTCCAATCCCAATTCCTCACGTAGGTCTTAGCACTGAATGCTAATAGAAGAAAGATCAGCGAGGCAGCAGCAAGCTTGGCCCTCTTCTTGGCCAGCAGCCGCCACCCGTGGGCCACCAACAAGCACCACCCCATTGAAGGCATGTACAGTACTCGCTCGGCCACAACAAAGCCCACGGGGAAGAAAAGATTCGATGCTGGCAGGAATGGCAGCACCAGTAAGGCTAGGCCCTGAAAAAAGATAACAGAGAGGTGGTAGTGAGAGCGACAGTAGGTGCCTTCCAAACTTAGGTCTTAGGCTCGCATACAAGCATTTGCTCTGGGTTTTTCAATTTTATACGTATTTATTACATTTTATTATAATAAAAATTTGTAGTAGTAAATCGTACCGTCATAAGACCCAAAAGCCTTTTAAAAGGCATAAAACAATTGATTTTCCATTGTGTCTGCTGTCTGGGCCATAGGTTTGTCAAGTATAGATACTAATAGTTCTCTTTATCTAATGAAACTATAAGACATTGGAAATTTCACTTTGAATGAATAAACAAACCTAAGCTATCTACATTAAAAACGCCCATTTCTACCATTAGCTCGGCGGTGAGGGAAAAGATCGTGAGGAAACCTACACGTTTCGGATAGTGTCTGAAAAGTGTAACCACGTTACCGGTGGTCTATTTCCCCTGTCTAATAGAAGATGGTAGTCGCTTCATTGTAATTACCAGACTCCCTAAATCTGGCATAATGGTACAAGTGTATCTGTGTGCGGTACACAGGGTTTCAAAGCGACAGCTTCGGACGCAACCGTGAATAAAACTTTGAGATGAGACGAGAGTTGATTAGGTGTCAGTCAATTTGTCTACTTACTAGCTAACCTAATCCATAATTACTTGAATCTATCACTGCCTACACATAACCTAAGTTCTTGGGCGCTATAGAAACATAATTATCTATCCTAATGGAGTATGTAACTTGTACTCGCTGTTTACGAAGTAATTATCTGCTCGATTCCCGTCTCATTTTACAAGCGAGTCACCTTATACGAAATCGATACTACGAGCCAGAGGTTCCCAAAGTTATTTTGTATACTGCCCACATTGAAAATTATACTATTTTTAGCGCCCCCCATTTTATCTACTTAAAGTCTACTCTACTACTTGTGGGAACTACGCTCACATTAACTATAAAAAATATGGCGACAAAATTTTCATAGTAACGTTACATAGAACAATCAAATGTTGGAGAAACAAAGTACCGAAGTAGGATGTTCGATACTTCGATGTTCCGATACTTCGAACAAAAAACCTCCGCAGCAACAAACCATCACACTATGAAAGTTTCGGTCTAAGGTCTAAGGTTATCAACATATAAATTTTTGTGAAAATATAAAAATGTGTTTCGACCATATGTAGGGAACCCCATGTAAAAAAACTATTATAATGTCAGTGAGTGAGTAATGATAGTGAAGGTTTTATCTTTTTCCGATTTGACTATTGCTCCTAAAATAACATTATCAAAATAAATAAATAAATTGAGACAACATCACATACATTGTCCTTGTCCCAGACTAAGGTTTTCCCTTGTACTATGGAAACCAGAAACAACGAAGGAACTACAAATGTTTCATTAACAAACATTTGTGTTGATGCGGGAATCGAACCCGCGACCCTTACGTCTCAACTGGCGCTCAAACCATTGCGCTAAACGGGTCGTTGTCAAATTTTACTTACCATCGAGAGAGCAGAAGACCGTGTCCTCAGCGCATGAACGGCTGCAGCAATAAGAGTAGTCGCTAGAGCCACCGTTGCCAGGTTCCTCGGATCCCTCCAGGACCTGCAGCAGAGCTACCGTCCCCATGGTCCAGTCACAGCACAAGGCTTCGGGGAGCGTCAGCAACCAAGCGTTTAGCGCCGGCAGATACGCGAAAGTTAAGTGCCTGAAAAGCAATAAACATAAAGTAAAATAACAGCCTATTTATTCTTGGTGGCAGGGCATTAATTTACTAAGGGCAGGAAACAGAAAACAAAGTAATAAATCAATTATTATGTTCTATTAAATCGTTTGTGCTGGCACTTGTGGCCACGCGTCTTTGGGGTTGGCATTCGTGATTATAAGACTCAGAGAACTTGTTATCCAGACCTATGTTTATGTCAACATACAGCTTACAGCTTGACATACTCCATGTTTATGACAAGCAGTATTTCTGGGGGTAGACGAGTTCTGGAGTGAAGCCCACGACTCGGTTAACGTAATGTAGGACGCCCTCAGGTCTGATGGAGTGACACGGACGATCTGCGCAAGATGCAAGTATGGCAAGAGCTGAATGCGAGTAGCGAAAAATCGAAAAATAATGAAATGGAGAACATTGGGGTAGGCCTTTATCCAGCAGGGGACGTCTATTGGCTGAAATGATGATGACGATGACCAACGAGGAAACTGAATAGAGATCAATTCTTTTTTGTTACCGGGTCGGCCACCCCTGACATCGGCATGGTTTTACGTAATTTGAACCTTGCCTTTAAAAATAGGGGTGGAACTATTGGGCTAGGGTGACCAGATGCTGTTATTTTGTTGGTTCCGGGGGTTTAAGGTATTAAAAAAAATACTAACAAAAAAATACGGGATTAGAAAAAAATACAAGTTCGAAAGAAATTTTAAGATTTTTTTTTGTGTGGTTAATGGCAGACAAGCACATTAATCACCTGATGATACGCCCATAGACACCTGCAACACCAGTAGAGTGACAAGTGAGCTGCCAACCTTTAACCCGTTTTTCCCCAATTTGGCTTTTGGCACTCTCCCTCACTTGACTTAACCCAGGGCAAGCGCGACTTCACGCCAATCTTCTATGAGACCGTGATGTCACTTCGTTTTACCCAAATTGTTTTATATTTGTTTTATATTATATACTAGTGGCTCGCCCTCACTTCGCTTCGGGACCGTAATTCAGAAATGAACCAATAGATGGCGCTGTGTCCAATCACATCGCGCAAGCGTTTCGTGTTTTCGGTTTACCTATAAGCCTTGTCGTTGTCCATAGCAGTTATCTCTTTATAAATAGTATAGATTATTTACAATTCACTACCTACGTATTTTGCAACAAGAAATGATTTGTAAAGGGAGTTTGGTCACCCTATATCCACTAAGGGCAGGGAAGCCCACCCTTAAAACAATGAACGGCGAACGAACCTCGTAAAATTAATGTACCCAAGCTCCCGCGTTTAAAACACGAAAGTGCTTGTCAAAGCCGGGCATTATCCAACATCTCGATTACTTAGATTACTTAGCAAAGATCATCTCCCAATAGATTACGGGAAAATATTAATAAATGTCGAAGGTGATGCCTTTGTCTATAGGTATAATGTCACGGCTTTAGCAGTATAATAATGAGTGCTACGTAGAGAGGCCCCTCTGCCTCCCCTATTGGTTGGTGGGTTATATCTTGCTTGGTTATCGCACAGTGACCGACAGCCATTTTCTGATCTTGTCTAAAATATATAAGATGTCCCAAAATTGAAGGATAAGGATGCTTCAGGAAAAATAAGAAAATAATAGGCTTTTTTTTATTACAAAAACGATTTGAAATTCTTCAAAGATTTGAAATTATCACGATCACATTTTTTTATGTTTTTAAATATTTTCACTTAATCTTGAGTAGCTGACCCTAAATGAATCGCTCAGAAAAAACCCTATTTGCACAGTATTGGTACAGTAATTTGCTGAGCTGTTAGTGATTTTGCTGATCATATAAATTTCTCCTCATAAAACGTTTGAATGAAAATGGTGCACCAACGACGTGGTGATAAAATATAGGGAAGCCTTTATAACCGTGAATGACGTAGCATGACGAGCTAAAAGTTATTTCAGCACTTTATAACAACTAAATTTTGTGAATAAATTATGATGGAGGTAGTTATGTTACGAAGTTGCTTTGTTTTGAGGGTGTTAGTCCGCGTGAGTATACTAAATGGTGAGGACAGCGTGATATAAAAGGTACCAACGGGCAGAAGTGGCCTTAGGGGGTGGCCAAAGTGGGAACGCGCTTGTAGGGACCTCAAACAAACAAACCGGAGTGAGACCACGGCCTCACAGAAGGCAGGCGTGAAGAGTGAAGTGTTTCGTCGCGTAAGTAAAGGGTACCGGAGGCCCCATTGCGGGGAAAGGGGGTTAAAAGTTGGCAGTGTACTTTTGACTGTGCTGGTGTTGCAGGCGATCCATCTGCTTGTCTGCCACCTATCACAGAAAAAAAGTGAAGGTGGTATAAAAAGGTACCGAATAGCGTACACTTGTCAGGGTTAAAAGGCGGCAAAATCTAGTTTTCGTCCTGGAGAATTACAGAAGTGCCGACATTACGCTATTGACCAAGGGCCTCGCTAGACTTGCCGCCCGGGGCCTCACAATTGGCAAGGCCGCCACTGCGGACAGGAGTGCAAGAGCTTTCCGCTAGAGGCACAGTCATATTCTGGCAACTAATGTACATTTACAGAGTGGTTTTACCCGGGAAGTGGACGAGGTTATTTCAAAGGGGAATTTGGGTAGAATAGTCGTAAGTAGATTTTTTGATATTGGAGCTTTAATTGGAATAAACACAAGATGGACGAACGACCTGATTAGAGTGGAGATCTCGCTGAATGCAACCTGCATTCAGACTGTGATCCTGCCTCCAGCCTGTGAACGGACACTCTGAAATGGGGGAGGCCGGAGGCCTATGTTCAGCAGTGAAGTCCCTAGGCTGATGATGATTGGAATAAGTTGAAGATAAACTTACTAAAATCCTGAACGAGGTGTAAGCAACAGGTTAAAAAAGAAGAGAAAAGTAGTTGGTGTTGGGATCTTACCTAGCAGGAGGATGAGCTGCACCCGCAGGGTTGTCAAACCGCGTAAACACGGGCAACTGCGCGCCCATGACGTGGAGCCTCGCAGCCAGCAGCGCGAGGGTCGCGCAGCAGACTGTGGCCACGCGGCGCGCCGCCTCGCCGCACGCGCAGCCCCAGCCCGAGCCCTTGCCCCACGCGTCGAGCCAGGACCACCGGCTGCCTCCTCCGGAACTGCGGCGCTGGTGGACGACACATATTGTTAGAAAAGTTTGATCCAATCAGAACATGGGCGATGGTAGCTTACTGTATAAGAACGAACATTTACACCACGTATTAACCATGTATCTTTTAGAACAACATTTTTGTGCGTCCTGTGAAAACTCATACATCTCGAAAATGAGAATGTTACAGTAGAGTAGTTTTTGTATTTAATCTTTTAACTGCTTAAGGTGAGATTCAGCCAAAGTTAACTTTGCAAAAAAATCTTTATTTCCTACTGATTTACGACAAATTGAATAGGTAGATGATAGCTGATCTGCTCGTTTGAAGGGTTAAAAAAATATATTTATTTTTGTAAACTATTCATTACAAAGCACAAAAACTATAAACTTTAAGTTTTCACAGGACGCACAGATTTCTTCAACGACTTTTCACAATTCATCGAAATTTATCCCCTATACATAATGGCCAAGGCAAGACTTTGTATGAAAATATGTTTGTTTTTTATGTGATTTTCCAAAAGTCATAGAACAAAATATGTTGTTCAAATTACAGGTACTGTATGTTTTAATTATAGACTATCTAGAATTAATAGTCCATGGTCGTTAAATATAACGACCATGGAATCAAACGACGGGTGATTACCTATCGTTGTTTGATTGGAGTTCGATATCCATTACCCGGATTCTCTATTACACGGACAATGCTCAGTTTTAATTGATTGGGGTCAGTTTTCTATAGTAATTGCATCCAAATCATTGTCCTTCATGCATGATCAATGAGAGGTACTGTTAGTTTGCATCTGTAGTCAATGGGTCTGTAGTTAGGTAAGTAGGTATATTCGTTAGACTTCCCCCAATCCTGGAAATTTGAGCTGAGAATTATTCGCATTCAGCTAAAATTGAATTGATAGAATTGATCATGAAAAAAGGAATGTTCTCACGCTTAATACGATTATGTACTACACGAGTATCTACAAAGATTGTATCAGTGCCTCAGTGGACGAATGTAAGCTGATCAGATTACGGCACATTCGTCAACGAATTTTAGCCCGGCTTTTCGGCATTCAAATAAATCGATATATAAAAATTTCAGCAACGATGAGCAACTAAAGAGTACAACAATAAATTAAAGAATGTTCGCTCAGAAATAAGAGAATTATCTCTCTGCTGTGCATCTAGAGGGAATCAAAAATTGTTGCCAAGTACCATTTCTCTCACTGGATTTCGAGCAAGAATTCTCTGGAATTACAGAGTGCAGTCTGGCGTAGCAATGTGTCGGCACAGAGGAAATTATACTTTTCTATTAACTCAACTAAAACAGTCCCCAGAGATAGAAAGTAAGGCCAAAAAGAAACATTGAAACCAGCCAGCAAGCTGGCAAAAAGTAATTTCCATTTACAAAGCTCTGAAACTGGGTCGTAGGAATACTGCGACTCAGTATTGAACTCTGGGAAAACAGATAATGTAGCCGTATTATGCGGCGACATAGGACCTTGTTACTTGTGCGTAGGGTTGGAATTAGCTTGTTTAGATACTTGGTGGCATCTTGGCTGGGGACTTTACTAGATCTGTCTCTGCAATATAAAAAAATAAAATCCTAGATAACGGGATATGATGACGTCTTTGTGTTCCTCTTTATTTATATTATTACTTGGCTTTAGATTGAAGTATTTGGCATAAGCCATAGATTTGAGATCGTATAAGGAAAAAATGTAAATTTGGTTTTCTTAGGATTATTTAGTTTTTCCCTGTCACACAGATCCCGCTTCCCTGTTATCGCGGTTAAGCTATTTATCGTGTGTTAGATATCATAGATATATTCGGTTTTACACAGATAAACTCAAAATATCTACCCTCCTCTTACTAGCAGGGTTACCGGTACCGGTGGATATATGTACAGTGGCCAGCACATAAAGTTACTACAATCTGTCAAATTTCCTCAGTTGATATTGAAACAAACACGTTTGACATAAAAGTGAGGTTCGATTGAAGAAATTTGACAGATTGTAGTAACTTGATGTGCAGGTCACCGTACCTTTTTTTTAACCGGTAAAGTAAAATTGTGTAATAAATGAAAAAGGTTTTTTAAAGTATTTTTTTTAAATAACCGGTCATATTTTTCGTTCAGATTGACAATGTGAATAAGTGGGCGATCACTTATTACTTAATATTGATACGTCTTGTAAGGATTTGGCAATAACGACCTAAAGTTGCACACTACCGAAACAATTCGAATACAAGAACAACACAAAAAGTACCGCACTAATTAATATAATGTTGTATTATACCTATTATGATAGATGAAACACTTAGAGAAACAAAGTTGGTCGCAACATGACGTCACTTCTTTCACTATGCATAATTTATAGCTCTGTTGTGAACGAACGCACAAAACTTTGATACTTATTTATGCCTATGTTTTATTTTATGATTGTCTTGTGAATTCCACTAACATGAAAGGATTTGACGTTAAAGAAACAGAGCTTGTGCCGTAATAAAATATCTGTTGACATTCGACGTCGGTGGATATGCCCCAGTTGTGTAAATGTGAGAAAATGGATTCGTTGAACACTTGTGTACAACATCATAACGTTAGACGAAAAAGTAGGTGTTTTCTCCAACTTTGTGAATTCCTAAGGTCAGGCCAGTTTGGAAGGGTAAAGTTTATATATTGGATTGGGGAGGACTTTCGTTTATCAGAAAAAAATGTGTTTTCGTTAATGAACGTTTATACTCGTACACTCAGAGGTACATTTAACCGCACGTTACGTATTTTTCTTACACATGACTGTTTACTTCACGGTTTCATGAATGAAAAAACTTTCTATTTCAATATTTTTTACAGAATAAGACATATTATTATGTGGATTTGAAAGAAAAGGGTTGTTTTCAATGTGTTATTTGTTTGTTCGCGAAACGGGGGTACCAGCGCGCCGGCATCATTGCACTGCTGGCATTGGCCCTACCTCTGCCCGGTAGGGACGGCTCGGAGCTCCCGGCTGTCCCAGTCTGGCTGGGGGAGACAGTATCGGGCCCGCAGTGTAAGCGGGGCTACCGCCTGAGAAGGGACGTGAAGGAAGGTTCTTCAACCCGTACTCATGTCTCCTCCACTCTGGCGATGAGGGATCGTCGCAGGGGTTTAGTCGGAGGAGAGCCCGACATAACCCGCCTGCCCCCCGGCAGATAGATGCATTCTCCAGCATAAAAAAAAGTTGGTTAGTTACCTTCTGCGCGACGAAGAGTTCGTAGACCACGCAGACGCCCGTGACGGTGATGCCTTGCTCCTTGCACAGCATGGCGATGCCCACGCACGCGGTGCACGCGACTACATACCGCCAGTCTGCAAATAAAAGTAAATAAGTAAAATCATACACAACATCTCTTACATTGACCTGACTCCGTACTGAGTAGGTTAGGTTACCCGGTTACCCGCTTGGTTTCGGGAATAAGCCGCAGCGACGCGCGCGCTTGTCCGCCATTATCTACCTAGGCTCAGGCTATTTATCTATTCAGTAGTGAACCCACGACTTTTTGGTAGTGTCACTACGCCATAGTGTCGCTACGATGCAAAGAAAGCAATGTGAATAGAAATTGCCTAGTTTACATTTTTGTATGGGTTGAAACATGAGACTGATTTTGGAAAAAGTTAAGTAGCAAATCTGTTTCCTGCGGTACTTTTGTTAACGATGGCCTTAATAGCAACCGTATAGCGGCTCGGTCGATAGTAAAAGTTGGCCAACAGATTTCTTTAGCTGTCTAAATGAAGGGCGTAAAGGGAGAATAGGGAGGTATAGCAAATGCCTATTTCACTATCGATATCGTATCGATAATATGTACCTATTATTTAATTTAACACACACAAAAGCGATGGTGGTTCAGTGGCTAGGAATGCGCCATCTATACGGGTGGTATTCGTTCGAATCCAAGCATGTAGGTACCTCTGGATTCTTCAAATCTATGTGCGTATTTCTACGCATTTGAAAATAGCTACGCGGGTGGGGGAAAACTTCATGGCTAACGTGAGGAAACCTGCACGTTTTGGAATTTCTGAAAATCATAAATAAGCATTCCGATTTAAAGGTCATGAAGTTTTTATCGACGTATCTCAAACGTGAGTCATTGTTTCTATTGATGTCATTTTCATCTTTCATAAACGTAAGAAGAAAGTTGCCGGTCAAGTGGAAAGTAGGTATAAGTTTACGCTTTCATGAAATATCGATGAAATGTTGGCATCTCTAAAGAGGCACTTTCTATGTAGTTACCTAAATGTTGTGAGTACTTATAAGACGATCATTAGCAACTTACATAATATTGCTAAACGAAGCACACAAATAACAAAAGATTTGATGTTCTTAATTTCTTACAACAGTTTTTTTGGCAAGCTATGTTTATTTAGGTACTACCATTACAAAGGGTCATTCATGTATTACATATTTATGACTATTTCACAGTAGCATTCTTACCTAATACAAGTTAGATTATGACGAAAACGTTGTCGTTTTGGCAGGATCTTTGTGACAACCAGTGGCGTCGCTGGCAGGGTTGACACCCGGAGCGGAGACTTGTTCTCATTCACTGCACCCCCCCTCTCCTTTCTTCCACCAATATGGGACCTAACGTGGCTTAGTAGTGCGGGATGGAACACTTTGCTTCAAATGTATTTAGGTACACCGCGCTGCATGTGGATTGTGGGCAACTCAGTAGCAACACGGACACTTAAAAAATGCAACTATTCTCAATAAAAATTTGCCGCTCAGTCAACGTACTTGATCCGCCTAAAATCCTTGTCAAACTGTATTGTAAGTGAGGGTAGGGATACGAAATTTACCAATATTTACCACAACTTCGATCCCCAATACGTGCCAGTGCGTTTCCGTATTTTCCTAATCCAAGTACGGATTTGTTCTGCCGACAGCTGACGGATTTCGCAGAGCTTCTATTACCATAATAACTGATCCATTTAAAGCGATGAAATATCTTTCGTAAACCGGGTTAATGTAATTAGTAAGTATCTATTAAGAATATTTTTCTGGCTTATAATGACTATTAAAGCATTCGCAACAAATGCGACCTCAAATTAATATTAGTAAGCATCGACCTCTGCTATCTGTTTCCCTGGAAAGATCCTAAGCGGTCACGAAGGTCAGACGGCCACCGCTTTAATTTTTACCAGAGTCGTCATATTCTGAGTACCCCTGCTTATTAGCGGACTTGTAACTCTACTGATGCTGCAGGTATCCTTGGGCCTACCATTAGTTCATCTGTCTGCTCCTCTGCCCGTATCGTTTCCACTCAGGCGCTGTTCCCACGTGATCGCATCAGTATCCATAAGCGCTCGGATCGCTTTAGCAAGTGCGCGTCGAGTATCAAAATGGGGGACGCAGCTCTTTAGTGGATATAGCGCTGACGCTGGCTGAAGTAAGGTTCTTCAACCCATACACATGTCTCCTTCCCACTCTGGCGATGAGGGAGTGTCGCTAGGGTTTAGTCGGTATGCCTCCGGTCCCTCTCGGAGGAGAGCCCGACATAACCCGCCTGCCTTCCGGCAGGAGGGTATGCATAAGGAGTCGGAAGACTACGTTGACCCACTTCGGGTCAGCGGCATTCCCTAGTGTCAACAAAAAAAAGGTAGGCGAAAGGACTGTATTTACCTGTATACCGTCTTCTGTTGGCAGCACGGGCGTAACAGAGGAGCGCGCCCAAGAAGAACAGTGAGGACAGCATCTCTGCCCTGCCCACCACACCAGTTACCTAAACAAAAGAACAACGAAACATTAATATTAAATAAGTGAAATACGAAGACACAAGTGTTCCTCACACGAATGATTGTTGAAACCACAACCTTTGGTGTATGAGGCGTGATCACTATCAAATATAACGCCATACATTCGGCCAGTCAAATAGATGTAAACTTATTTTTAAAGAAAATTCCGGATCAGTATAGTCATAAGTACTTTATTAAATTTCTCTTCTTTCTTGGTGTTCTGAGCCAGCTAAAAGACGCCCCTCGCGGTGTAGGGTCTCTTGGCCAATGAATTTATGAAATGTAAGATTTATTCTATGTTTTTTTATCCAATTCCTTCATAATTTTAATTAGGTATTTTATGAGTGATTATTTTTTATATTTTGACTTGATAACTTTAGACAACGCTAACTCTTTGTAACTAAAGAATAATTGTAATCACATTTACCTCAATAAATGATTTCTATCTGTGGGCACTGCAGTACCCCCGCCAAGTCGATAAAAAAGCGAACTACATTTATTTAAAACGTTATTGACGTCAAATGAACTGAATAATTAATAACCGACTTGGTGTTACATGGATCTCACAACTTTTTACGGTAGAACAACTGAGTGGCGAGACTTGGTATTTTTGACAAGTATTGTTATTTATAGGATTCTATTCTATTCTATTCAATTAAAAACCACACAGGTGATCGATATGTATTTCTCGGCATATTATCTAACAACCCTAGAACGATTGACAGGTTACGGATTAAAATTACCCATCCATACGGATGAGTTATCCATTTTGTAGCAAAGCGTACCCGTATCAAATATTCCAGTGTCGGGAACAGGGTCAATGAACAATTTTTGGCTTCGATTTATTGAAGTAGGTCAGACTCAGAATTGCACCATTATTTATTCACTTGGAGTGAATAAGTGATTCCCTATGTAATGTTGCTTGTTTCGGCTTACACAGAAACGCGATTGGTATCGCCTTTGGAGGGAGCAAACAATTTTACGGCGACCACTTTAGTGATGCTCGTGTATCACGCACTGTATACCTACGGTTTTCACAAAGAACAGACACAGCATATACTTCGACCTGACCGCAAAATGATTACCAAAAGAATTTGGTATTGATATAAAACGAAGAAACAAGTAACCTATCTTCCAATTTCGAACTAAAATTTTCTATCTCTTTTCAACTTAGGTCCGTTTGCGCCCGATATTGAAGATTATTTCATTAATTTCGCCAGAAAATTAAAAAGGAGTTGTCCCAGAATGTATGGAGTCTCGGCGTGGTACATGCACCCTATACTAAAATATAGAGAATTATATGAAGAATAGTTTTTGACTATCCAATTTCCCTATTATAGCGTTGTTTTTTGGAAGGAATAATTTATTTGAGCAAAGGATTGCAACACACAACAAAATGGTTGTCAATGTTATATCAATCAATCAAAATCAAATCAATGTTGTATATTGCATATTATCCAAAATATAAGAATAATTCTGCCGTTTGCAGGGCGCAGCTAGATTTAAAAAGTAATTACCTGTCAACTTTTGCTATGCTCAACCAGTTTAGCTTTAAAGTGAAGTTTAACTGCAATTCTACTAAGCTTGTACTATAAAGCAGCGGTCGTCGAGGTCGCTTTACAGCTTCCGTGAAGCGGTACAGCCGCTTTACGCTCAGCCAGCCGTAAACTTGATGATCTTTCAGCTTTGCCGTTTACGCCCGTTTTCCAATTAGAACCACTCATTTTACTAGCAGCGGTATTAGGTACTCGTATTTTGTTTAGGAGAGTGCCTGTTTCACCACCACCCGGTGCCGTTTACGGTGCGACCAGTTGTGCGGTTTTAAGTTTAAGACATTTATTTCTCAAAATGTTCCAACTGCGGTTCATCAACCTTTCTTGGAAAACAATCCTCGATTGCGTACAAAGCGCTTTTCGTCTTAATCGTTATGTACACTGCCAAGTAGTAGAACCCTTAATCTTTAACCTGCCTCTGTTTTCCCCAACGATTCATCATTTCAGCCAATAGACGTCCACTGCTGGACATAGGCCTCCCTCAAAGTTCTCCACACAGATCGGTCCTGTGCCACCCGCATCCAATGGGCCTCCCGCGACCTTCACCAGATCGTCGGTCCACCTGGTGGGAGGCCTGCCACGGCTGCGGCCTCCTGCACGTGGCCTCCACTCAAGGACCTTTCCACCCCAACGGCTGTCTGTTCTCCTCGCAATGTGCCCTGCCCACTGCCACTTCAGCCACGCAATTCTTTGGGCTATGCCCGTGACCTTAGATCTGCGGATCTCATCATTTCTGACATGATCACGCCCCAACGATTACAACCGCAAAAATCTAAAGCTAGAACGAATAGGCTACTTCTGTGTAATGTATAGCCACACATCAGGTTACCACAACCTGTCAAATTTCTTCAATTGATATTCAACCTTATGTTTTTGACAGTATGGTGAGTTTTACAGTTTTGTATACCTTGATGTGTAGCTGTACGTACCATGTAACATGCAAACTAAATAAATATCACATATTTAAATAAGACTAGCTGCAGGTTCATTAACCTCACCCTGATCCAAAAATTTAGATTGTTTAAAAGTACCAGAATAAACGATCGTTTGAGTTAGGTTTGAGTATCTACCCGAAACATACTTACACACCGTCTGGGTGTGCCATTGAACAAGCACATATGTGTAAATGTTTGTCTAGAGTGGGAATAATCCTTTGTAGCCAGATGTCGCCTGATTTTATTTTAAGCACACATTAGGTATGGTATGTAAGGCATTTCTATTTAAAGAAAACCGGATTTAATGCAGATACATATCTATATTGGAAAAATTTCCATACAAAGTCGGTCACGTGACTTGGTCATTTTGTATGGGGAGTCAAAATTTTTTTGGACGAATTTGGAAAAGTTGTTGAACAAATGTTGTTCAGAATGGTTGATAGAACACGTGGTTAAAGGGATGAAAATGTTTACAGATACATTTTGTATATTAAAATATTCCTATTGATTCTTAAAATTGGTACATGGCTGAGCTTTGGTCGCATTTAATTACAAGGTGTTTGATAAGTCGTGCCTACTTTTATTACTTACTTGTACAATAAGCCAAAATGTAAGATTTTTTAAGCGAATTTCCAAGTCATATTTAGAGCAAATGTTGTTCAGAATGATTGGTAGAAGACGTAGTTAAACTCATGTAAATGTCCATATATACACCCTGCGTGCACAATACCTACGTATTGCTACTTTTTGTTAATGTAATACCTACAATTTACAAAATAGTTTGTATTGTCTAGATACCCCGCCCCTACAAAGCCTTAGAAAAGCAACACATTTGAAATAATAGTCGAGTCCGAAGAATTCTATTTAAATTATACAAATGCTATCTTTGATAGTGTAAATATAAAACAAAACAAGCTAACATAAGTATGCACTTGCGCGGAAATGTTCCAGAGAAAGAGGAACTACACTAACAGACGGTTCAATTTTGTTTGTAGTCACAGAATAATGTGTAGATTTGAGATTTGCATTCTCTTTGTCGCCGGACGGGGACAATTTCTATCCAGCTTCTGCCTGAGGCGGGAGTCTGGGTTCCGGACGAATTGGGGTCGTTAGAGGATGACGTGGCGTCGGACGGTGGCATAAGGCACATATGAAGTCTAAGATTCGGCTATAGTATTATATTGATAACTAAGTAACGTATTAATAATAATTAATAAATTAACTTTATTGGCAAAATTAGAGGCAATTTACACTAGGCTCGCAGACCTGTGTCACAAAGGTCGATGAGTGAACTAAATACGAATTGCAATTACACACGGGCTATTTCCTAATGCTCCAGTTCTGTTAAAAGCCAAAACTAATAAACAAATTTAAAATTAAATGTAATATAACTTAAAGCACGTGCGTGTTTGCGTATGTGTGTGTATGTCAGCGCGTGCAACTCTCGTGCCTGAAATGTCACTGTGAAAATAAAACCTTTGATATTCAGATATCAAAGGTTTGAATGAAATCGAGCTGGTTTGTTCCCCTGTCGTCTCGGGCCTACCTTAAAGGAAAATAATCTTCCTCATCTTCTATACTATTTATATAGAGCTAACTTCTATAGACAACGAGAAGACTTATAGGTAAACTAAAAACACGAAACACTAGCGTGATGTATTCGGCGCCCAGCGCCATCTATTAGTTCATTGTTGAACTAGTGTCCCGAAGCGAAGTGAGCTTAAATTTGAAACAGCGAAACCGAAAACTGTCTTCTCAGCTGATTCATGCCCGAGGCTACCCCCTGGAAAAATCCCTGCCTATGCCAATGCTTATTATAACTTTGTAAAGCCAACCTTGCCGTGATAGTTATTTTTTTATTATGATTGTTTTCAGAACTTTAAAATTAACTGTTTAACTTAGGCACCCTAAAAAGTGCCTTATGCTTCACTGTCAGAGTATTTTTTCAAAAGTTCTTTCCTATACGCTAACCGTTGTGAATGGATAGAGTAATGGAAATGGACAGGAGTTCGATGTAGAGAACTGAGCGTAATGTGAAAACGAAGTTGTAGGGGGAATTCTAGAGAATTGTAGAGCTACTTGAAAGGAGAGCTATCTATTATTCAGGGGTTGATACGTTTGTTTGTGAGAATAGTAACGTAACATTTTTACTATTTGCTTGAGATATTTATCTACTTTATATGTAAAACCTTATAGATACCTTATGTTTATTATTTGCCATAAGACATCTACACAGCTACGAAGCTGAAGGTAGTTTTTCCTATAGATTGACTTATATTGACGACCCGGTTGGTTCAGTGGTAGTGAATGCTGCGTCTGGGCCAAGGGTTGCGGGTTCGATCCCCGCACAGTACAAGCATTTGTGTGCATGAACATGTCTGTTTGTATTGGTCTGGGTGTTTTCTATGTATTATAAGTATGTATTTACAAAAGAAAAGTATTATATGTATATATTTGTAATCCCACTGTTGGTTCTGATATCTGTAACACAGGTGCTTGAGCTACCTATCTCAGAGTCAGATCAATGTATGTGATGTAGTGAAATATGTATTATATTTTGACGCCCTGTTTTTTAACAGTCCAAGTTGTTTCATTATGGAATGGCTATAGTCACTTCTACGAAGTGTTTTTTCGAGGGAGTATTAATTTTTACTGAGATTTAGACCAGGTATCAAACAGTAACATTATCTAATTTTGCCAGATTAAACGATCTGAATGGTTTTTATTTCTGCGTGGATACTCTACAGTCTCCATAGAAAGAACTTTTTTTATTCAAACTGTCGGACTACAGGCTAGTAAATAAAGTGACTCCCACACAAAGCTTCATATAAATATATCTGTAAGGATGTATGGATGTTTGTTACTCTTTCACGTAAAAACTACTGAATGGATTTGAATGAAACTTTACCACAATATAGCTTATACATCAGAATAACACATAGGCTACAATTTATAAAAATATATTGTTTGGATTGTGCAAAATATGACGGTAAGTGTCAATAATTAACTCCACGCATACGAAGTCGCGGGCGGGCCGCTAGTCTATAATAAATGAAAATAAAAAAAAATATAAATATTATAAAACCCATTGCCTTTAGCGTATCATTTCAAACCGGGTGATGGCCAATTACATTAAAAGGCCATGTATATACTCGTTCCTTTACGTTTACATTTTCATTCCGATTTCAATTATGATTTTTCAAAAAAAAAGAAACAATAACATACTAAGTATGAATTGCCTGCTCGTTCGACTGTCTATAATCTACAGCTAAAATACTTCCGATAAAAATCGCCGATACGTTCACCCAATACTTTTAAATACAGTTTAAAAGCCGTAGATATCCAGTCGGTCGGAAACAACAGTGGTCAAATGCACGTTAAACGATATATCCGACAAAACCCGAGATCAAAAAGTAACCAGGGTTGCCAAGTGCAAAAAGCCGAGCGGACCTTTTGATTGAAGAGCCTTTGCAAGCGGTGGATTTTTGTGGCGATACAGTGACATACAGCGATAGTGTACAGTTGGTTTAGTTAACCTGGCCTTTCGTTTGCGAAGGTCAATTTGTAGTTCATCATCATCATCACCCACGCTCGTCCACTGCTGGACATAGGTCTCCCCTAATGCACGCCACCGCTCCCGATTTTCGGCCAATTTCATCCAGCTCACTCCAGCCAGCCTTCGAATGTCGTTATCTCATCTTGTAGCAGGGCGTCCAACTACGTTTACCGAGTCGCGGTCTCCACTCAAGGACTTTACGGCTCCAACGATTGTCAGTTCTGCGGCTAATTGTGACCAACCCACTGCCACTTCAGTTTGCTAATTGTTTTGAAGGACCGCATCAGAAATGATGTAATCCGACAGAGAACCAGAGTCACCGACCATAGCCCACCTAATTAGCAATTTGGTTGTTTTTGGACGTATTTCAGTTTTCGCTCAAAATCTTGGTGACTGCAGAATCTGATCGGTAAAGTAACTAAAGGATATGTCTAAGGTAAACTAATCATAATCATTTATTGTCCCATCTCAAGATAAGCTATTCTAGGTACAGAACTAAATTTGCTATAAGAGTAGAAGTACAAAATTCGAGAGCATTACTCCTATATATTATTTTTTAAATAATCAATTATATACATCATATTTGCGGTAGGCCAGAAAAAACAATAAGCCCTCAAAGCCTATACAACTCGGTTTTGTTGCTTTTGTTGCAGTTAAATTTTCCCACCGCGTATTACCGATACGCCGACATTTTTGTCGGATCAAAGTTTTAAGCTCGTGAATACTGGCGGAAATTAAAGTGTGTCGAATGCACCCGCGGCGTGACGTAAGTCCGCAATACAAGCCGAGCCGAGGTTGGAGTTACGATGGTCAGTGGAAAGTGAAAAATGCAAAACACAGGATGAGGACTATACTATTTTTTTTTTGACTAGGGCTGTGATTTGCTCTCTAAATATCTTCTATATGCTGCGTTTATGCTTATGAAACGAGTATGCCTATGCCTATCTTTGAAGATTTTAATTTTCATTTCAGGTCAAAAAAACTATGTCAACAGAATATTGTTTCAGTTAAAAGTTCATTAATTCAATTTTTAATATCAATCACCTTACATAACGTGGTCTCAAGTTAGGTTTGGTTTAAAACTGATGCTGTCACTTTCATTTGTGACTTTTATAAGTAAAAGTGACAATAGTATTTTTAAACCAACACTTATTTTGGACTTATTTCAGTTTTTGCTCAAAATCTTAGTGACTGCAGAATCTGATCGGTAAAGTAACTAAAGGATATGTCTAAGGTAAACTAATCATAATCATTTATTGTCCCATCTTAAGCATATGCATTCTAGGTCAGAACTAAATTTGTTACAAGAGTAGAAGTACAAAATTCGAGAGCATTACTCACATATATCCTTTTCAAAGATTCAATTACCTAGATCATATTTGCGTTAAGCGCGAAAAAACAATAAGCCCACAAAGCCTATAAAACTCGGTTTTGTTGCTTTTGTTGCAGTTAAATTTTCCCACCGCGTATTACCGATACGCCGACATTTTTGTCGGATCAAAGTTTTAAGCTCGTGAATACTGGCGGAAATTAAAGTGTGTCGAATGCACCCGCGGCGTGACGTCACGTCACGCCAATACAAGCCGAGCTGAGGTTGGAGTTACGATGGTCAGTGGAAAGTGAAAAATGCAAAACACAGGATGAGGACTATACTAAAATATTTTTTTTTATTTAAAGGTGTTAAAATTGTGTGATTGTGATCAAATCATTAAAAATCTAATGGCATCGCTACTGTAGCATCAGATTTTCCGGACTTAACGTATTATTTTCACTTAATTACTGTTTAAAATTGGAACTCGTCTCGACCGAGCTCTAAATTGTACAAAAAACATGTTTCGTATTCATAAAAACATACGTTCGACTCGTCTGTCAAAATATTTCATCCAATTCTCACTTTATTTTGTAAGTAGATGAAAAAAGGATTGTACCGTTTTCCTATTTTGATCTCATAAATATTTACAGCATTACATTTTATTTATCCTCGATCCTATTTATATTTAATCGCACGCAGTAAAATGTTTTTGCAGAGTGTTGGCACCGCCTGTTATTGTCAGTTCCTGTTTTCTTTTCTCCATAAACATAGGGGTCGCCAGTGTCACCACAAAGAGGTGACGACAAGGGGAAAAAGGGTTGGGATGAATGAAAAATTGTTTGGCTTATTTGTGCAGACAGCAGCCCCTATAGTTTTTAACGCGGTGGGGAAGTAACATGCTTTCTCTCGTTAATATTTCAATCCACGAATATTTCGTCCATTGTAAAAGCAAATTGATTAAAATGTATTGGAGTATGAATATGATCATGCTTTTATTTTGCTTAATATTGAATACTTACTACTGTCTAGATTAATATGAAAATTAATTTTGTTCTTGAACGGTTTCAGATTATATTTAAGTATGTGTATTCACAGAAAACCGGCGTGAAGCAGCCCCTGTGCTGTGTTTCGCCGTGTGAGTGAGGGTACCGGAGGCCCACCCGGGGGGGATGTGGATAAAAGGTGGCAGCGCACTTGTAACTCCACTGGTGTTGCAAGTGTCCATGAGCGGCGGCAATTGCTTATCATCAGGTGATCCGCCTGCTCGTCTGCTACCAATATCATAAAAAAAATGTGTAAGTATATTTGCTGTTGTCTGATAAGTATTAAACAAAAGTGCCCCTGTAGCGGGCGGTTGGATAGCGATTGTGAGTGGTTGTGGCCAACCCGACCACTTGAGGTAAAGAAAAAACGAGTTAATGTTTGTATGTGTAACAATTATTGTGGTAAGGTAAAAACGAGGTAATATTTGTACATGTAGCACAGTGGTGAGGTAAGAACGAGTTAAATACTTATTTAGGTATACAAGGTGTAACTGTAAACATTTACATCGCTTTGGCCACGAGTTTCTCTACGACTTCATCCAAAATTTTTTCGACTCCCCATACAAAATAATCAAGACACGTGACCGACTTCGTATGAAAAGTTGAAATTTTTTTATGCGAATTACCAATTACTAGTTCTAAGCCATAGACCAAATTTTGTTCAGAAAGGTTGATAGAACACGTGCTTAAAGGGATATAAATGTCCAGAGATACAGACTACATATGTAGCACTTGTAGTAAGGTATATTTCTTACCGCCTCCGTGTGTATGGGGTGCACTGCGAACAGCATGGCGGCGACGAAGCTCGCAAACTCCGGCAGGAACATGGCGCACACCCTGTAACAAACAAATGTTGCCAACTGTAACATAAGCCTACATTTTGTTGCATTTCTATAGAGGTTATCGCGTGTGAAAAATCCGCTGGGTATACTGTTAGACTGAGGTCAATCTACACGGTGATCGGTTATTTTTTGATGTGAGATTTCAAAATGTCACTAAACCAATGACGTTGAAGTTGTACTTTAGTCTAATCAAGTCATCTAGCGGATTTTTCACACGTGATAGCTGTAAATATATTTATTTAGGGTCCCACGAAAATAAGAAAAAATTACAATAACATAAACATTAACAACAATCTATGAAATAATGTTGGCTTAACAGTTATGACGGAATTAATTTGGGCGTAGCTAATTTTATCTCCTTCATCATTCTACGCACGACATAATATTCATTTGTATGTGCGCAAACGTAAGTGCACTGTCTACTCCCTTACTCTCTCATATTTTGATAGAATGGACCAACAAACGGTTCAACTTTATGATGATGATATGATGTTTGTAACTTTATGATGTAATTTACGCTGTTGGTGTTCCAAATAAAAATAAATAAATAAACTTGCTTTCCGAGGCACGAGCGTACAAGACCACAAACTAATATTAAATTTAAATTATATTACACATACACAGTCAGATTGCATCACATTTCGAAATTGGAATCTCCTACTTCGATGGCTCGCTGGCCATTTCAATTTATTATTTTATTTCTAGAGTCTTGAACTCAAACTGTAGAAAAATTGTCGATATCTCGCTAGATTTTTTTGATCAGTATATTGGGTTGGACTTGAAGGTGGCAACACTGCGCGCAACTGGGTCAGCGGGTAGAACAATCACCGCAATGTGCCACCGCCATCAGGCTTTGCTTTAGTTTCGAGGATTCTTGAGGGTCTTGGCGCTAGTCAGCTTGGTGCTTAAATACCTACCTACATACATAATATGCATTGTATGAGTTTGTGTTACTTACGGGTTATTTGGAAAATATCGGCGACCACCTACTGATCGAAAACTCTAAAGTAGGTAACTTTTTGTATCAGAGTATTATGTAAAAAAAATATAAATTTTTTTAATATTTGCACACGACATGAAATTTTAACAACTTTTTAAACTTTTGTTCTTTAATAGATATCAGATTAGCATAATAGAGGTAAGTAGGTAATGCAGATGTTTTTTAATTTGTAAATATACCCGTTGGTTTGTAGAAACTTATTCTCCCTTATTACAAAGTGGAGACTAAAGTTCTTCATCATCATCAGCAACCCACTGGTTAAATGATGCTGTCACTTTTATAAAAGTTACAAATTAAAGTGACGGCATAAGTTTTCAACCTAAACTAATTTTAGACCACATTTTGTAATACCTAAGTGGGAACCTAAGTTATCTACGTAGAAAGTTTACATCATAATTATTTTTATCAATTACTTATTTAGCACAGTATACCTACTAATGTAAAAAATTAAAAAATCAGGATCCTTAGCTTAATTGACGCCTATTTATACGGAATCTTAAATTTTAAATGAACAAGAAACTTCCAACCTTAAAACTTAGAAGGCACAGCGTGTACAGCCTTTAAAACTTTCAAGGAGCATTAAGAAGAGCTCTAATGAACACAGTCCACCCGGGGGAGTTCTGACTTCAAAAGTTCCAGCTACACAGTGGACGGAACTATTTTTAAACAGCTGAATTATCGCCGATGGGGGCGGACGTCCACTCTCGCCGGGGCGCGGTGTTCGAGTGACAATAATTGGCCAAGTTTGCGGGTCGACGCGGCGGTGTTTTCTCTGTAACTCTTGGCGCGGACAGCGCACGCTTCCAGTACACTAACGAACTATCTATGTTGAGGTATTAGGTTCGAAAGTTACGAAGATGTATAGCCACACATCAGGTTACCACAACCTGTCAAATTTCTTCGATTGATATTCAACCTAATATGTGCGATAGTAACATGAGAGTCGTTTGAAGAAATTTGACAGTTTTGTATACTTTGATGCGTAGCAGCTGTACACATCTTCTGAATGAAAATTACGAGAAAGAACTACAAGCTTATTTATAGTATGGTTTTCAAGCTGAATCCCACATGCTTGGCAAATAGACTGGCATCATAAGCACCTCCCTACATTGACATTAGTTTGGCAAATAAAAGAGGAAAGAAATAAAAATACAATGTGTGTTCGTATTCTAGCTCAGAGATTATTTTTGTCCCAGGGAACGTGTAGACTAAAAAACCTAAAATGTTAAAATCTAATTCGGTAAAAGTTTCTAAATTCGAACCAGGTGGGCTCTACATTGGAGTCTAACTTAGACATTTCATACATTCGTCCATATAAATCTTTAATGCGACTTGATTGTCGAGAATTTCCTGAATTTCATCCCAGTTTAATGCAATTCAAAAGCTTGCTTACTTCATGATTTAACTTTCGACATCAAATTCCTTCCAATTTGTTCTTCCTTCGTACAATATTGACTCCGTCCAGTCTCGAAGCGGCTATTAATCTAAGAACAAATGTGCAGCTTGATCGTTCCGCGGCAAACTTCTATAGGAATTAAGGTGTCGTTAGCGACTTTTTGCGAAGTGAAACCTCCCGTGGTTGGAAAAAACATTTATTCTTAACTTAAACTGATTCTCCGTAAATGATAGCTTTGGGATGTCACCTATTGTGTGAGGATTTTAATTTGTATGGGCAAAACAGCCGACTTTTTCGTCTAACTTTGCAGCAAAACAGCCGATTTTTTTGGGTGGCAGACGAACTGACAGATTACCTAATGGTAAGCGGTTGCCGCCGCCCATAGACACTCAAGTGCGTTGTCAACCTTTGATCCCCTTTCCCCCCGATTGCGTCTTTGGTACCCTTACTCACTCGACAAAACAGAGCAAGCGCCGCTTCACACCGGTCTTCTGTGACGCAGTGGTATCACTCCGATCTAGTTACCCATTCATGCCGAAGCGTGGTTCTTGGTAAACACGGAAAATGGAACTAATACTTCTTTATAAATTATAATATTTGAAAATACGTTTCTTGCTGGTTTCTGCTTTTTCTGAATAGATATTCATATTCAATACCATCGGTGGATTACATATTGAACATTGTTATGAATTCTTTACGGACGTAAAATGATGAAAGGATTTTTCTTGTCATTCCCGTCCTTATTTGTTAAGATATACTTGTGACAGCCATAATTGGCAGGGAAAACTGGGTGATGAAATTTAATGTATACTTGCAAGAGCATGATGATGTGAGCAATCACATCATCATCATCAGCTTGATGCAATCCACTTGCTGGTAATAGGCCTCTCCAAATGCTCGCCACTCTGATCGATCTTCGGCTACTCGCATCCAGCTCCAGGCAGCCCTCTTGCGCAGATCGTCACTCCATTTGGCCTGAGATCGTCCTACACTACGTTTACCAAGACGCGGTCTTTTGCTCACATAAATCTATAACCTCAAGCGAAAGCTTGTAACCAACGGAAACATAGTACCAAAGAACCTAGCAACCGCAAAAATGTTCGCTGAAAATATTTGCAAATGTACGTACATTAAATATTCACGTTCGTTCAAAAAGCAATTATCCGAACGTGCGCGAATACTTAATAGAGCGTAGGGAAATACGCGACATACAAATAAACTCGATTGTTTTCAGATAATAATGAGAGCCGAAGTACTCTTTGTGGATGCTGTCTAAATAAGGTACGGTTGCTATGCGTGGAATAGAAAAATTGCTTTTATATTTCACGAATACACGTGTGTTTTGACGCCCCGTTGGCGGGCCATGATCTAGGGGTACCGGATTCGATTCCCGGGTCAAGAAATGTTGCAAAAATGCGAATTTTCGAACAGCTCGGATTTGTAATCAGAAATACGCATTAGACAGACACGCTAGGCAGCGATGACGTGATTTCTATGATGGAGGCCTTTGCCCTGCAGTGGGACAGTATATAGGCTGATACTTTACTTTTACCCATACAATGCTGTGCATGGCTCTTTCTTCTAAGATTGTACACCTGGCGGCACGAAAGTAGGTATGGTGATGACCGTTATTTTGCGCACTCGTAAAAAAGAAGACTTTCTATGAAAATTGGTTTCTGCGCACTCAAGGTCATAACCGCTGTTTCGTGCCGTAGACTATAGTAACCCAACATAAGGCTGTATGTACATACATAGTAGGATGCTAATAAATATTCGAGGTGCTCAATCTGCGGGACTGGGCCGCAAGTTGTCCCTTTGAGACTAAACGGGTTTGCAACTATCGATAGTTCGGCAACTCACGTGCTAATATGACGCTATTGCAATTTCACAAGTTGCTCGTGTGTTTCTGCCTAACACAGAACAATGCAAATATATGAAATCGTGTAGAAGTAAGTAGTATTATTTTTGGTGAGCAAGAAGACACTGAACGCGATCATGCAAGGAGATTCCGAGCGTAGCCCTCTTCATTGACCTCTGAGTAACTTTGAGCCTTCATAAGTGGCTTGTAAGCAGCCACGTTTCGGTTCTGTATGTCATCACTGGCAACACACATGCATTAAATACTTTCGTTGTAACGCGTTGCAATAGGGTGTTGTATATAATGCATAGAATAATACTTCCTGTTCTCAATCGGTTTGCTGGAAATGTTGGAATAGCAATTGCCTTCGTTCTAAATAGCAGAAAAAATGTTTTAAAAAGCAATTCAAAATTTCGACGTACCTATAGATATATATTTGCTGGGAGTCAATAGAATAAATAGGTATCTACAATAAATAAAACAATAGATTTATATCAAATCTTTTTGTATGAAAGGCGATTCCAAGCAAAGATTCTTGACAGAAATATTAAAAGTGGCAACCGTATTTTCATAAATAGGTCTGGTCTAACTTTCCAAGAATCCTGCTTTGTAATGAATGACTAAAGCCTTTTTGTTGAATAAAACCTTTATTAAGTATACAACCTTTATTATAAAAATATGAAATACTTAATATCCATAAAAGTACGTATTTTGTTTGTGGTGATAAAATAGACAAGGTTGCGACGAAAAATATTCGACAACCTAAGAAGCTCATGGCGCATTTTATTTTTGATCAACTACCTATTCTTCAAGAAGTTCGAAATCTATACTAAATAAAGCTGAAGAGTTTGTTTGTTTGTTTGAACGCGCTAATCTCCGAAACTACTGGTGCGATTTGAATAATTCTTTTTTTGTTGGATAGTCCATTTATCGAGGAAGGCTATAGGCTAAATAACATTACGCTATGACCAATAGGAGCAAAGACAGAGCGGTAAATGTGTAAAAAACGGGGAAAATTATTCATTTTTGAAGGCTTTCTTTGCGTGCGCTGCGAAAACGGTTCAAGATACACAAAAAATATGTATGAAAGAATTATTCCTCTATACATGATCTAAAAAAAAGTCCGCGACGGCATATGTCTATCTTTTAAGGTTTAGTCACAATGACCGTTTTTATGGTACCAAATTTGGTCGAAATAATTTGTTTAAGTTGTATCAACATAATAATATTAAGGGGGTTGTAAGGGGTTAAAAGGGGGGTAAAAAAGTTACTTTTCCACGCGGACGAAGTCGCGGGCGGCCGCTAGTTCTAAAATATTCAGCAAATTGTTTAACACTCAATTCTTTTACAATTCTTAATGATGCCTGCACTTGAAATATAGGTAAGTACCTAGTTAGTCTCTAGATCAAAAAATGCTACGCTTTGTTTCGTCGAGTAGGTAAGTGGCCCAATCACTGGAGGCCCAATTGGGAGGAAATAGGGGACGAAATTTACTGTGTGTGTAAACCCAAAATGTAAAGGGGTTACTGTAATGTACTGGTGCAGGTCTACGGGTGGCGGCACCATCAGGTGATCCGTCTGCTCGTCTGCTACCTATCATATAAAAAAATCAACCTAATTATTTTAGAATTACAACCGTTAAGTCTCATAGCGGCTGTGTTAATAAGAATTTAATCAATCGCAGTTGCAATATAACTCCATTAATATGCGTGGGAGTTTGGCGGAGATGAGCCCTCTCAGTCACGAGCGGGTTCGACCTCAAAGCGACAATTTGCGCGCAGACTGTGCTTATTAGGTACTTATTAGGATCCAATTTATGACATGCTCGGTTACTTTGCTCATTTCACCTATATTGCTCTTCTATCTTACCTCCAATCCATTGGTTGGAGCCTGGAGGTTAGTTAGATGAAGTTTATTAGTTTCAAACTATTTGTAAGTCCAGGAGGCCAATTCTCGGTTTTCGCCTTCTATGTCGACCAATAGAAGAACACAGATTACAGTCGATATTCCTTATTTTGTTCTCCTATTGGTCTATGCGGTCCATGAAGTCGACTCTACATAGAAGGCGAAAACCGAGAATTGGCCTCCTGGACGTGAGTTTCAATACCAGCACAGTGGTTCGGAAGTGAAGTGATTTGCGTTGAGTACTAGCTAGCGCATTCCTATATAGCGTAGGCACAATACTACATATTTCTTGAAAATTTCGTACTAGGTCTTACAGGTCCATAGTTGAGCAGCGATTTGACAGATCACTTGACTTGATTTTGAAATCATGTAGCTATTCGTTTTTCAATACCCAACAGCATAGCAGTGCTAAAATGTAGGTACATCTGGTACATACTTACATTTAAACATCCTTGCGTTTAGTCTCGTTTATATCAAGTACCTACTTATTTATATAATGCAACGCGAAAGTTTAAAAACATAAAACAGCTTATTACAAAACATTTACAGCTTTTCATAAACCAGGTGTATTTTTGTAGGACGCGAATTGCTATTGTTGTAGGAACTTAGCTAGCAATATGGCCGCCATTTATGCTTGTATCAAGTAAACAGTTATGAGCCTCATTCCCGAAGTCTGGAGCGAGTTCTAAACTGTAACACTGGCATATTGGCACGTGTGAGCGCCGCCAATAGTTCACAACATTTCGTGTTTGGCCTCAGTAGGGTACTTGAAGGTGGAATCAACGCGTCAGATATTTATTACCTGTTATATAAGCTTGACCCAGGTAATATAACAGGTAGCGATTTGACTGTTCCTGTAGGGATTGTCCCTGTTATATATATTTTTTTTATGTGATAGGTAGCAGAAGAGCAGGCGGATCACCTGATGGAAAGCAATTGCCGCCGCTCATGGACACCTGCAACACCAGTGGAGTAACAAGTGCGCTGCCAACCTTTTATCCCCTTCCCCCCGGGTGGGCCTCCGGTACCCTCACTCACTCGGCGAAACTCAGCACAGGGGCTGGTTCACGCCGGTTTTCTGTGAGGCAGTGGTATCTACTCCGGTCGAGCCGGCCCATTCATGCCGAAGCGTGGCTCTCCCACAGTTAATTAATATGTAATATATTAGGTATGTAACTGTACATTTAAAATTAATCATTTAACGGGCTAAAATAATTTTTAAAATTATATTTTGGAAAAGTCTTCAGGGTTCTTAATGTTAATGATGATATACTTAATTTTAGGTTTCCTATGTCTTGTTGTATATTTTGAAACACAATTGTTTTTTCATTAGACAACAGACATAGCTTTCATAAGGAATAAAGAAATAAATAAAAAAAGGATGATAAACATTAAACAGATAGATAATAATGAACGAAATTTTCAGAATTTACGATATGTCCGCAAAGATTATTTCTTTTTTAGCGCAGCGGATGATTATGTTTATTACAACGCTTCGTGGAACAATAGACAAACAAGGAAAATTGGCACACAGAACTAAATTACTTTTCATTTGAACTTGCAAGTTTTAATTTGATGTAAAAAAAGTAAAGTATCAGCCTATATACTGGCACATAAATCAAATCATGGCCACTTTGATGGGATTAGGCTTAAAAACCACGCTTGTCTAACGAGGATTGGTGATCACAAACCTGAGCTGTGTTTGAAAAAAACTTTTGCTCGACCCAGGAATTGAAACCGGGACCTCCAGATTATGGTACCGGTACGTAACCACCAGACTAACGGGTTGTTCAATTGTGAATAAAAAATTTTGCTTACGTTTTCAGAGAAAAATTCAGAAATCTGAAAATTTGTTTGCTATAATCATTTTTTTTTATGTGTATTGTGATAGGTAGCAGACGAGCAGGCGGATCACCTGATGGTAAGCAATTGCCGCCGCTCATGGACACTTGCAACACCAGTGGAGTTACAAGTGCGCTGCCAACCTTTTATCCCCTTCCCCCCCGGGTGGGCCTCCGGTACCCTAACTCACTCAGCGAAACACAGCACAGGGGCTGCTTTACACCGCTTTTCTGTGAGGCAGTGGTATCACTCCGGTCGAGCCGGCCCATTTGGAATTAGCCCTTTTAGATCCGCCCCTCGTTTTGTTCTGACAAAGACTATTGATAATTAAGAGTATTTTTGATCCGTACCTTTGAAGGTATTTTTTGAGTGAATTGAAGATAAATAAGATTTAAGTATTCTGTTCTCCATGTTTTAACCATTATTTAAAGGCGTACAAATATATAAATTTTTAAAACAAAACCTAATTACTATAAGTTATGAAAAAGTGATAATCATACAAACTCTCAATTTATTTATAAGTTTTTTATAAAATTAGGAAATCTCCGACTACTCCGTCACAGGGTGAGTTTTAATCAACAAATTGTGTTAATTATTTAGCGACAACGATAGCACGATATTATGAGTGAATTAATTATGGAATATAATTAATTACTCACGTGAAGATAAGACAAAGAGGTCGGAGTAATTAAAGGGGAGTTGTGAAATAATTAATCATAAATTAATAACTTTTTCGAAACCCTTTACCCGTTTTGCAGCACAGGAAATGGTTTCCAAAAAGTTATTAAAACAATTTAAACTAAGTACGTACGGTGCTATTAACATATTTTACAATAATTATGGAATGTCTATTAATTAAGATATCCATCTGTGTCGCTAAAAAACCGGAGAATTCGGATCGGAGATACTTTATAAATAATATAGCAATCGAATCTACCTATATAACAGGTAAATAAATATTTCCAAATAAAAACAGCTTTGGGAACACGCCAATTAAGCCAACATTTTCATTCCACAAATGGTTATCATTTGCTTTTAATTTTTTCCGTCTACCAAAAAGTATGTATGAAACGAAAATATTTACACAAAATGTAACAAACGATACCGCTAGCCGTCTTCTATAACAAACGCTGTTATTTGCCTATTTTGCTCTCCCGTTGAACTCGAGATTCTTATCTCGGAAATTTAGGGGAAATTTGGCATTTTTGTGCCCGCTCAGTTAAGATTGATATTCAAAATTGTCCGGGAATTTGTCGTGTTTCAGATTTTTTTGCGAACTTTGGTGTTGGGCGCTTCGAATTATTTCTTAACGATTGTTGTGCGGCGGTTTTGAGACTTTTTAATATTAAGAAGTTTGAAAATATTTCGCTGGAGTTTCGTTTTGTAGATCGAATTGTTATTATAAATAAAGCAATCGAGTCGAAGACAATCATTCTTTAGACAATCTGGATTCTCTCTGTACAAAGGCTTACCTTTATGTTCAAACGATTGTGCTCTTATACTCGTAGAACTACGATCGATATTCCATCCCCGTGCCTTGTAGTTACTCAGGATATTTCAAACTCATATCCTTTGTTACGCTTCAATTTAGGTCCGAAACGAATTGTGTTCACAAATTCTTTTTGTTTCTGCTTGATAAAGTGGGCACAATCTCTAACCATAAAATGCATTTCTCTGAAACGAGGCTTTCCGCATGCCGGCGGCATGCAGCCATGAATTTAAAAGTAATTCCATTATAAGTTTGGAGTTGGCTGGAAATTTTCGAGTTGCAAATAATGTGAGGGGCCTAAAAGTTCTGCTTCATACACTAATGTGATTGGAGTGTGCTCGGCAGTAAGGATATTACAACTTTTAAGTGGCGTAAACAAGTTGGCGGCGCACGGCAGGTTGCAGCCAATCGCAGCAATGACAGGGAACCATCTCCGCTGCGCGGCACGTGCCAGAAGTCCAGAACACGTGGCGCCATCGTGGCCTCGGGGTGATTACGCAATTGGGAAGGGTGAAAACCTTCATGTCGAGTCGGTTGTTTGTTACTACAATATGAATTATTATGTACTAGTGGCCCCCCTTCGCTTCGTTTCGGGGTATGCAACATCCAAGGCATCCCAAATGCATTGCGGACTCTTGAGGAAGGAATGAGCCCTTTTCTTGAAGATCACACATTTCTACATATTTTTCATCACTGTGAACATTTGCGCTGTAATCTAATTCGGTGTGCCTCTGTTACTGTGTTGGCTCATCAAAATATGCACGTAGCAAATAATTAGTTCCACGGTAATTGATGGCAATTATACCCGGTTTATTAGGTTGCCGGGGGCAACTATGTGCAAAATGTATGATATTAGGATGCACTGTTTAATCACTTTATAATACAATACATTAGTCGGTTCTAGTTGATAAGAAATATCCGTTGCAGTATTAAAAACCAGCCAAGTGCGAGTCGGACTCGCGCACCGAGCCTGACGAACGAACTTTGTAAACCTGCAAGGTTTACAAAGTTCGTTCGTTACGACAATCGAGTCATTAAAAGCAATTAGATCTAAGTATTTGATATGAATTTCAACTTGACAGCTCTACGCGTTCATGAGGAAAAAAGTAGTAAGTTTAAAATTATTAAAAAAATATATATTATGTGATGTAACTAAAAATTTATGGTTTTCGTAATTTTTCCTTTATCTATGCTATAAGACGTTGCTTCGTACCAAATTTCAAGATTCTGAGTTCACGGGAAGCACCCTGTAGGTTTTGATTCCCTTGCAAGTGTCGAAAATTTGCGGCATAAACGGCTGTATCTTTTGATTGCGTTGGCTTAGAAGTTTGATTTTTTCACAGCTTCAAGGGACAGTAGAACTGAGTAATTGATATAAATTTCAGCTTCATACCTCCACGCGTTCCTAAGAAAAAGGGTCTTGACAGACGGACGGACGGACAGACGGACAACAAAGTGATCCTATAAGGGTTCCGTTTTTTCCTTTTGAGGTACGGAACCCTAGCAGGTTGTCTATAAAAAAAAGATCTTCTAGGCAAACGCGTGTCATCCTAGACTTCATCGTCACTTTCCATCAGGTGCGATTGTGGTCAAGCGTTGGTCTATAGTCTAATAACAATAATAAAAAAAAGAAACAGATATGAGGGGTTTAACAGTTTGGGAAAATTATCTGGTTTCTTCACTATATTATTTTTCCTCTACTTCTACAGACACGGGCCCCAAAAAATGAAGGGTAAAAGAAAATACGCGACATTTTATTTCCTAACAAGCCTACTTACGATACTTTACTTCTGCCTAAATAAACTACTCGAAGTAACGAGTAAACTGCCTCAAGGGGCGTCATATAAAAATAGAAAATTAATGGCGCCGTTACCATGGCAACGGCTGTAGGCGACATCTGCCTACGTCTCCGGGACGCGCCTGTCTGGTTTGCTCAACGGGTTAACTTAATTGGGTATTTGACTAAATTTTTTTATGTGTTTAATCAAAAGACGCCTCAATTTAAGAAACATCGTTGAAAGAATCACTTGATTCTCATTTGAATTACCTGAGATATCACAACTTTAAGAGCACATATTTTGGGCAAGCCCAAAAACGCTCTATACAAATGGCTATTGTATTGTGACGTCACAACGCAAACTCTTGTATGCGCGTCTAGTAAATTTTGTATGGTAGCTATATCAAATGTTTCGTTTAAGTAAATGGTTTTATAATAAAAGTTGGTGGAAAATGAACGGGTAGTTCAATGATATAATTATTATTTTTTAATTTTATACTTAAAAAATGGACTTGCCTATGAAACTTTGAATGCTCACAAAACCAGCTAGACGATACATTTTTAACTGAAAATGTTGGCCATTGGTTGTTATTTACCAATATTTTAATAGAGTATCAATATTTTTTACTAAATCGAGATTAGTCAAATACCCAATTGTAATATAATGTTCATTTGGAGGTATAGCAGCTAGGTGCCTAATATTACAGCTAAAGTAAAGTATCAGTCTATATACTGTCCCACCGCAGGGCAAAGGCCACCATCATAGAAATCAAGACATATCGCTTCTATGATGGGATTAGGCTTAATCACCACGCTTACCATTAGGTATTATTAAATAGGAAAAAATTGAGTAATAAATCGGTGAGTAAAATATATTCTATGCGGAGGGAAACTACATTTTTTGATAGGTACTATTAGGTGGTAACTATCATAAAGATCGTTTGATGATAAGCAAAGACTAAGAATAAGAATTTGTCCATTTTGATAACATCATTAGATGAACATCAATACTGATTACTCATATACTTACCTAATAATAAATAGTAATATATTTATAATTTTACCTTCTAAATGATTCGATTACGGCTTCCGATCTTAACCATCGGCTACGTACAGACAGCCACACATCAGGTTACCACAAACTGTAAATTTTCCTCAATTGATATTGAACCAAACGCATTTGACATTAAAGTCAGAATCGACTGAAGGACAGTTTTGGATACATTGTTGATGTGTGGCTTACCGTACTTATGAATGAATGAATGAATATGCTTTTTATTGCACACAAAACAGAGGTATAAAACTTAAAACTAGTTATAACAGGAGTAACGTACAACAAAAGGCGGCCTTATGCACAGTGCCTTTCAGAGAGTAATTATATAAATATCTTAAATGCACAGCCTTAATTCTAAATGATAAGACATGAATCTTCACCCACGCCCAACTACCAACCTCTATAAATATTTTGCGCCCCATAGAACATCTGTCTACGCGTCTCAAAAAGGCTCAACGGAATGAGGCCACGTACCAAATTGAGCAGGACAATTGGCTCGATATGGCCGGACCCTTACAAGTGTCCGGCTAAACGGGCGGACACCTGGCACAGTCCTTTGTGATCCTGCGGCGATCTACACTGAGGCCTTACGAGCAACTAAGTCTATAATACCCTTTGGGGGCGTTCTACAATGTTTGTCTTAAACTGGGTCTAAGGGAAGGTACTATAATAAATTTAATTGGAATTGTCCATCCATCTCTTCTCAGTGAGTAATTCCCATCGTCAAAAGCTGTTGCTGCGAAGTCCAAGGTACGCTCGGACCACGGTCCAGGATTCAAGAGTTCAGGTAATTATAATGAACCGACGTCGGATTCGCCTTCGCTATCCTTAAAATCAATAGAACAGAAGTGTAGGTATTGATGCACGAGCTCCATTTATGTACACGGTGATTGGTTATTTTTGATGTGAGATGTAAAAATATCACTAGACAACCAATGACGTTCAAGTTGGACCTTATTCTGATAATACGCTATCGATTGATTTTTCACACGCGATAGCCGTTACCGATAACCTGAAAACTCACAAACACCCGTAACCCGACCCATTTGGCGTACCTAGTGGTTTGAGCCGGTTAAAATGCAAGTCAAGTCAAGGTCACGGGTTCCATACCCGCACCAGGACAAATTATTGTTTTTGAAACAGATACCTACCTAGAAGGGAAAACCTTAGTTTGGAACCAGGGCAACATATGTGATTTTGTCTCATTTTATTTATTTATTTACATTGCCGCTTGCGCTCCAACAATATTTGCACATCAGCTAAAAAGCCCGTTACATAAGGCACCCGGTTAAGAGCCAGGCAAGTTACTGCGCCGAGTTAAGCCAGTTTTAATCAGAGCCCGATCCTCTTAGTTACTGCTAATTACGGATACTTGCTGTGTCCACCGCGAACTTAGTTGGGCTTATGCTCAATATCCAATTTGCCAGCTTAATCCTATTAACGAATTTCAAGCTCTCATTATCATTGGTCCGGCGGCGTTTTGTAGTGTAGGTACTCGTATAGTTTTTAGTAAGCGCTTTGCATTGGACAGTCGCGAGTGGGTTTGAAAATCACGTTTTGATTTTTAGTTTTATTTAAAGACCAAGAAGGAGATTAGTTTTAAGCCAAGCCAAGAGATGGCGCTGTACGTACATTAGGTACATTGCAAGAGTGTTTCGGTTTATACTCTGATTCATAATCATGTAAAGTAAACTGACAGATGGCAATGTGTCATCATTATCACTCAATTTGACACATGCAAAATGTCAAAATGCATAGAAACTTGTCATTTTCATCTGTCAGTTTACTTTACATGATTATGAATCAGAGTATAGTTACTTATAAGCCTTTTCGTTGTCCTGGGAAGTTATCACTTATTTTTTTGATTAAGTAGAGTGAGAATATTGTAAACGTAAGGGTAAATAAATAAATACTAACAATCAGAAAGCTCCGAGCTATTGGGAGATAGTCAGTTCGGATCATGTTCGGTTCATGATTTCTATGTAGCTTTAACCATTATAGCTACATCCGCCGGTCTTCTGTGAGGACGTGGTATCACTCCGGTCGAGCCGGCCCATTCATGCCGCAGTTCTTCTTCCACGGTTAATGTACAAATATTAGACAATACTTTGTTCCGTCTAACATAATAATAATAAAATATATATTTATACTGGTTCCAGCAAAACCATGTAGTACGCTCCCAGTGTCAACATCAGAATTTCGCTTAAACTGATTTGGCGACGATCGTGCTGTTGGCTCTAATGCGGAAAATTGTTTATTGAACCGCCACCAAATTGTGCTATCGAATTTCGTTTTACGAAGTACCCAGTTTCAGGTCGGGGACTGTACTGTATTGTATGGTTGTATAATATCGCATCTGTATAATGTTGGATTGGCTTTCTGGTTTCTTTCGCCATTACTTTACCCAAGTATTTGATATCATACATGAATCTGAACCAGTAGTGGTAGCTTACATAATATTTGACATTCATAAACGTTCTGTATGGACTTAAATTGAAGAAAGAATATTTCATTTCATTTCAATTTACTAATGCGTGTTTTTTTATGTAAAATATAAATGCGCCAGACAATCACACTAATCAATCTGGTCTCAAACTAGGGCATTTAGGGCAACCCCTGTACTAAGAGTTCCAAGTGACGATAATAAACTGAGGGCGTCAACCCAGAACACCCAGATCCAACAAAATTTAGAAAATGTATTTTCTAAATTGACTTGACCGGGAATCGAACCCGGTACCTTTCGCGCTTCGGGGAAACACCGTAGCCACTGCGCCATCGAGGCGATGACGTCGTTGTAATAACAAATAACCGAACACAGTAAGTCACATGTGAAATCCTGAAGCGTTTGGACATTTCGAGGTCGGAGGAAACTTCGCGCTTCGAAATTGGGTCATGGACTCATGGTAATTCTGAGCTCTCAAGTTTCGATTTGAAACACTCTAAGTAGGGTGACCAGTTCTTCTGTATACAGGGTGTATCTGTGAACATTTAGGCATCGTTCAGACCAAACGTATTGTCGGCCGCTGACAGCGAGCGCGCGTTACGCAGTTTATTGTTTTCCCATATACGAGTATATTTCCCATATATTGGACGACAACGTTCACACCGAACCGACTAGACGATTTAGTACTTAGACACAGTCAGCGGCGGACAATACGTTTGGCAGCGGCAGACAATACGTATGGTGTGAACGTTCCCTTACGTCCCTTTAACCACGTGTTCTACCAACCATTTCGTACAAAATTTGTTTAAACGACTTTTCAGAATTCGTCGAAACAACTCTTTCTTTTTCTCCAAGACTTTTCGAAAAACATTGTTTCGAAACGTCACGGAGAAAGTGTTGTACAGAATGGTTGGTAAAAAACGTGGTTTAAGGGATGCAAATTTTCACGATACGCCCTATTTGTGCCAGTGCTAGTAGACGTAAATAGCCAGTATTAAATTGTAGGTTGATATATATTTTTGAATTTTTACTTAAAACACCTATATATTTTTTCTGTGATAGCCTAGGTGGCAGGTGAGCAGACACATGACTAGATGGTAAGCGATTGCCGCTGCCTATAGAGACCCGCAACATACAGTGGAGTCACAAGTGCGCTGCCAACCTTTTAACCCCCTTTTCCCCCGATTGGGACACCAGAGGGCCTAATTAGAAGCGGTCGTTACGGCCGTTATTTATTTATAATCGCCATGTTTTTTTTATAAACATCACTCTCAAGATAAGCCTTCTGTAGGCCTAACATACGCACCGTGACAAAATTTTGTCGACTCTCGTTCGCGAGAGCGCATCCTTCTATTCCGCTCATCGCTCAGCCAGGTGAGCGAGACGCAACTTGCGCCGACACAATACGAGTGTCGACAAATTATCTCGTGGCGCGCATGTTACCCCGGCTGGTCACCCTACACAGATGGGATATTGTTCTATTGAGTACACCTTTTGCATATAGATGGCGGCATGAAGATTATCGTTTCGTATTCTGTTTCTCGGTCTGTTTCGGGTGTGAGTTTTGGATTTCCCGTTTCTTTTATTACGCTCTTAATTGAAAGTGGAGGTACAGACTACAGTCCATTCGTTTTAACGGCCATGTTGCCGGTTTACTTAGTTAATAAAATGCTTACCTATTAAGGAATTAGAATTTTTAGATCAATACGCAGGATTGTAATTAAAACTGTTGCTAAATTTTGGTATTGGGGTCTAATTATAGTATTAGACAACATTCTAAACAATCATGGATATAAATCGACCATTTATTTTGACGTCCCTTACGCAAAGATCCCATACGTACCTAAGTACTAAAGCTATCCAGAGTATTCTCTTGTTGAGCAGTTTTGAATGAAATGTTGTGTTTTTGCAATCATTTTGAGCCTTGAGTTAAGTATTCTGTGCCTTGAGAGAAAACTCTTTAGTGCTATCAGCATTGCACTGTGTTTCGTTGAGTGAGCGCGGGTACCGGAGGCCAAATTGGGGGACAGGGAACTCCCTTTCCCCCCAATTGGGCCTCCGGTACTCGCCGGATGGGTGTCATCATTTAACTAGATGATGACAGCACACTTGTGACTCTACTAGTGTTGCAGGTGTCTATTGGGTGACGGTAATCGCTTACCATCAGGTAATCCGTCTATTTGTCTTCCACCTATTACATAAAAAAATCTCACTAGCAAGATGAATTTACAAGTTTTATGATGATTGCGTTTTTATCTCTTAAATCATAGATTTGAGGTTTTTTTAAGAATAATTTATCTAAGAATTGATATTACCTAAACACCTTTTGATAATTACTAGACAAAGCTCCAGTTAACCTACCACAGTATAAATTCTACATGACAGAGTAATTAATAGTTCCATTAAATTTTGTTCCGAAAACTACGTAACTACCAAAACTCGAAGTAACATCTAAATTTTGATGAAACTCCGCTAAAACTCGTTACAAAAATATTCCCCAACAATTTCAAACACGTCAGTTAAAATATTATGTAGATGTGAAACCGCAAATAGTAGATTGATTAAAAGTTATCGGGTCCTTCGGGTAATTCGGAGTAGGTGCTCTACACTCGTAAGTTGAAATTAATTAATGTGAAAGCCCAATCAGAGGCAGCTGCGTTGTTAACCCTTAATTGTTAATTGAATTGCGAAACTTTTAATTGTTAGGACTCAATAATCCCGTAATTTGAGACGGTGCTGGCCGCGTTTAATTATTCAGTACAATATCACAGTATGAATGTTACTAGTATCTCCACTTTTTTCTCTCGAGGCCATGAGGTGAAATTACATTGAGACCGGCCATTCATACCGAGGCGTGACACTCCCACGTATACAATTGTTTATTACCCGGGAGGGCCACGCCTGGGCATGACCTCAACTGGTGTGATACCAACGCCTGCGCTGTGTTTTGCCAAGTGATTGAGGGTACCGGAGTTAAAGAGGAAATGGGGTTAAAGGTTGGCAACGCACTTGTGATTCCACTGGTGTTCCAGTCTGTAGGCGGCGGCAATCGCTTACCATCAGGTGATCAGTCTGCTCGTCTGCCACCTATCATATAAAAAAAGACTTCATATCTTGCATATCACCCATGCAAGTTAGGATTGGTGTCAGAGAGGCTCGTTCAAATTCCCTAGGAGCCCGGACGTAGATGGATGAAGTCCACTATCACTACAAACTCATATTACGATCGTCAATTAATGCAATAGGAATACAAAAACTAAATGGTATGCTGAGCTAAAATGTGCTCATACAAAATCTGTTTTTTTGTAGAGAGTTTACCGACTATGTCTTATACCCATACTTAAGCAGGGAGGGGCGTCTTATTCAAATTCGAATTCTTATTGAAATATGAACCAAAAATATTATAGCTCCTTGTCAAAGTAAATTCTAAGGAAGGAGCGCGCGTACCTCTACAAAATGTTCGATGTACTTTGCCATCCTTGGTTTTGTTTTCGTTTTTGGGAATATTTATACTGTGACATTATCCACCAATCGCTGCTTACGTCGTATTTGTGCCGGCCGGCAGTATTTTGTGGACGTTTTTAATTAATAGGGCTGTTTGTCGTTTACATAGCATTTGTGGGGTGGGGAGGTCGTTAACTACAAGTACTGCAACTGCAAATTGTGGTGTCAGATTTTGAATACAAATTCCGAAAGTACTACCAACTGGGAGAGTGGAATGGAGCGGTACAAATGACTAAACAGAACCATACGACAGACATCGAAACTAATGCCCGTAGTAATGTACAGGGAGATATTGCCCTAGTTTGAGACAACATAGGTAAATGAACCGGTGTGAATTAGTCTGGAGGATTTATTAGTAACATTGACACAGATTATATGACTAAATCAAGATGTCAAAGCGAATTTTGGAAATGAATTTAATTTCCTTCAACATAAGAGTGAAAGTCGATTAATAAATTTGATCCCGTGATGACTGCGTCTCCTTTTGCTCTTTATGAAGAGTATCATACTTACATAATTTTAATCTACTGTTTGTCCATTTGATTCAATTTGAGCAAATAAGCGTGCGGATCGTCTGATGGTAAGCCCATGAGCGTTTGCAACTCTAGCATATAAGTTGGTGGCCTCTTAAAACCTTATTCCTACTCTTTTTGTATTGTGTAGATAAATATCCTGAAAGGTAGGTTACCGAAACTACTCAAAATGCTCAATTTTTCCCAATGAACATAAAAGAACCTGAGGGATCAAATTTAGGTCGACGAAGGTAAAAAACTGGTAGATTATGGATTGGATAGGATTTCATTTGCGCAGTGATGAAATATTTTATAGTAACGCTTCCAAGGTTTATGTACCTACTCGTAGCCTAAAGCGCAAATAATATTCATAATATTTATTTTTTCCCCTTTTATGTCAATCAGCTTTCACCGTTTAGTGTTAAACATAAGCCTAGAGAGTGGCTGATTTCAGAAAGGTTGGTTTTTGGAGTAGTCTAAGGATATACTTGAAAAGAAGCTTTCTACAGGCTGTTAACATTTGCATTCTTATTAAGCATTCTGAACGATATTTGTTCAATGGCTTTTGGAAATTTGCATTGAAAAACAGTTTTCATACAAAGTCGGTCACGCACGTCACATACACTATTGTGGTGATCAATAAATGTTTTTTATTCTTAGGCTACGTTTTCACTGCAGCGATCGGGGCGAAGCGGAATGAAATCCACCAATAGAATTACATAAAAACTCCGCTTCTAACGAGCAAGCTTCTTCTATTGGTGGATTTCACTCAGCTCTGCTTCAGTGGAAATGTAGCCTTACACTTCTTACGTGACTTGGTCATTTCGTAAGGGGAATGAAAATTTTAGAGGAATTTCCAACAGTCGTAAAACAAATGTTGCTCAGAATGGTTGGTAGAAGATGTGGTTAAAGGGATGTAAATCTACCTACACTCCTTGTACGTATTAGTCGGTAAATTTTAAGATTCAGATGTTAATTTCGGAGGAATATGGGTTTGAGGACTGGCGCGGTAATGATGACCTAAGTATGCTTCAATTCACGTTCATATTTCATACATACAACTTCCAAATTCACAGCTAGCTGCACTACAAATTCCAAAAAAATTCACGGCATCTACACAGGCGAGCACTGATAGGCCCTTGCAAAGTCGAGCAAAAAAGCAGCACGACCGGACCTTTTCTCGAAGCAATTTCTCAGTTTTTTACGCCTATACTGGCTTAGCAATACAATTTAATGCCGCTACCTCATAAAACAACTCAACAAATTAATCCAAGTCCATAAAAGCGGTATTTCTAAAGATAAATTAAATTGATGATTCATCGCTGTTTTAATCGAGTGGAATTCCTAAGATGCCTCGATTCCCCTGGGCACATCGTCAGCCAATACAGATTGCTTGCGATAATACAATCAAGATATACCGGTTGGCGTGTTTAGGCTCCTGGCTTTTATAACGCTTCATTATCTTCGTGTTTGTGTGAGTAAAACACTTTGCGGTCGGACTGGTCTTCTTTTTGGTTTTTATACTAGAGGCGGCAAACGAGCAAGCGGGTCACCTGCTGGTAAGTAATCACCGCTGCCCATGAACATCTGCGAGATCAGAGAGGTCGCTGATGCGTTGCCGGCCTTTTAAGAAGGAGTACGCTTGTTTCTTGAAGGTTCCTAAGTCATAGCCGTCAGAAAATACTGCCGCAGCTAAACTATTCCACAAGACTGAGGTTCGCGGGAGAAAATTTTTCGAAAAACGCACAGTGCTAGATCGCCAACCATCAAGATGATGAGGATAGAATGACAGCCGCTTGCGTGTGGTTCGATGTAAGAATTCAGCCGCAGGAAGTAGATCAAACAATTCCTCGGAGCACTCCCCCTGATAGATGAGGTAAAGAATACATACTAGTTACTAGTTTAGACTAAAGCAGAGGTTATAAACCTATATTTTAGTAACCCAGGAGAATTGCGATACTCATACCCGTCAGCCGGGGGGCGGACGGGTAATATCGGTCTCCCCCCGCAGCTGCCGGGGTAGACTAAACTCCTGGGACTCTCCCTCATCGTCCATCGTGGAGGATGTCGTGGGACCAGTGCATGGAGCCTAGCACCATAACACCCTACACCTATAAACCTTTGGTACAACCTTTTTAAGCACATAAACACGAAAAAGTTTAAACGATTTTAACTGCTAACCCGATGTGTACTAGAGTTGACAAACGAGTATGCAGGTCACCTGCTGACAAATAACCACCGCCGCAATGATCATCTGCAAAATCGCACAGAGAGGTCGCACAAATTATGCAATATGATGCCTCTTTAGCATGTTAGATTATTAAAATCGGCAGTTCCACACATTACTGCCGAGTGAAAGGGGCTTCATTTGTGTTAACTACGAGTATTTATGAGGGCTTCGGAATAAGAACGACTGAAATTTTACGTTGTATGCTGGAGTAATATGCAGTAGGTTACACTGTGGAATCGTAGTCCCTTACACTGTGGAAGTTGCACAAGCTCGTACTAAGCGTTTCGCTTCTTCTTTCTTGGTACGAACTGCTAAGGAATGGAACAACTTGCCGGCTTTTGTATTTCCAGAGAGCTACAATTTGGGTGTCTTTAAGTCGAGAGTGAATAGGCTTCTTCTGGGAAAGCACGCTACATTTTAGACCTCATTGTCACTCTCCATCAGGTGAGATGAGGTCAAGTGCAAACCCATCTTATTTAAAAAATAAAAAAAAGATTCTCAACTAACCTGTAGTACAGCAGAGAGACCAGCGCATGCAGCAGCAGGTTAACGAGATGGTACCCCGCCGGCTGGAGGCCGTGCACCGCATAGTTCCAGCGGAACGTGAGCACCGTCAGGGGACGGTAAGACTTGTGGGATTGTTCCTGGAAAAGAAAAGGTACTGGTTAGTTTCTTTATTGTTGACGGATCTACATCTTTTTGGGATTTAAGTTCCGTTGTATACCAATAGATGGCGCTGGACGTCGATTGTATTGCGCTAGTGTTTCGGTTTGTACATGTGTGTAAAATGTGTCGAGTTCATCCCTTTATAATTAGTATGGAAGATAGGCTGACGCTTATTTACAATCAGACATGATGGAGAGCGTCGATGAGGTTTAGGTTGTTGTTAACTGGCCGGATGGCGCATTGGTTTGGTAGCGACCCTGCCTTATACCCCAATAGGTCGTGGGTTCCGTGGACAAACACTCATGTGAGGAACACTTGTGTATTCTGTGTTGTCTGATATCTGTAATACAAGTGCTTAAGCTACTTAGTACGGAGTCAAGGTCAATGTATGAGACATTGCATGAATTTATACTACGCGCTTAACTAGCAGATGCCAGTTCACTCTTGCCTTAAAGATATGCGAATACCAAAGACTTAAGCGTCAAATTCCATACTTTAGCTGTCCACAATAGAAACGAATAAGCTCTTGATAATTAAATTTGGGAGAGTTACTAACATGTGCAATCTGAATAAAATTTACTTTTGAAACTTTCATCTAGGGACTGAAATTCATTTCCAATGAGGTACACTGATCACTCCAGTATAAACTTCATTGCTTCTATAGGCTACATCTTAGTTGGACATTCAATGTGTCTAAAAGCGTAATGCCCTTTTGATCTCTGTAACGCGACTGACGATCTAATGTGACAAATCTATAACATCACTAGGTACTGAACTATAGGTATCAATACTGATAATAGACGTTGCCATGTGACCTACATAAGTAGAAGCGAAAATGAAAGTCTCCGAGCCTTCCCTAAGAAAACAAGACAATCGCCGAAAATTAGGAGCATAGTTAGTACACTGCGGAATCGCCACGGGAGGTCGCCGACAACTCATCTTCGCGCCTTCCTTCGACTATCTTTTTTTGTTCTATAAGGAGTCGGTAAAAATATACCTAACCTTTATTGTCAAAAGGCCTGAACTACCAAGGCCGCTATCATAGGTAGTGGTCACTTTCGGCATGGCAGATAGCAGCAGTGGTTTTGTTTAAACAGCGCGACCAATTGATAGAAATTAAACTAAAGTTTATGATATCAGGTGAGATTGCGGCCAAACGTCCGGTTATTCTTAAAAAAAAGAAATCATTTGAAACTACACTACTGAAATACAAGTAGACACTTATGCTGTTACCCACTGGTAACTGGTCTATTTGTACCAGCATTTAAGTGTCACACTTATGACGCACACACAAATAGACGCTTATGCTGTACGATTTGCCGCCTGTAGGCTATTTTACTTATACGCAGGCATACTTATCTAATTCACAATCATGTATCTACAGGGTGAACATTTACATCCCTTTAACCACGTGTTCTACCAACCGTTCTGACATGACTTATTCATGGTGTTGTTACAATATTTTCAGTTAAGCTTCCAACGTTCGTCAAATATCGACGTTTTAAGTTTCTAGGAAGCTTTATAAGTCCGAAATTCGCTGCCCCCTAAAATCTCCCGCCTACTCAGACTGTAGGTATTGTAAATCCGCCACTGGCTGTTTCCATGCTACTTTCATAAAAGAAAAATGAGAATCTCTGAATTTTGCTAAAATAACACAACAATTAGCGAAAATTAGACGTGTACTTGGGCGTGGGAGCCGCCGCGTCGCCCGGGGAGGTATTACGTGACGGGACAGCTCACCTTCGTATCGCGCACTATCCTTATTGTGCGTGGGCGTTAGGCCCTTTGTTACTGAGTTCCTTTTACTATAGAAGCAAGTAATTTTATTATTTGTATGTTATAATAACATTATACATATGCAAATGTTGAAGATCTAAGGACGCAAAGAATAGCCCAAAGAATTGCGTGGCTCAAGCGGCAATGGGCAGGGCACATTGCGAGGAGGACAGACGGTCGTTGGGGCGGACACTTCTATGAATGGAGGCACCCCTCGCACCAACACAAATGTATGTTGATGAAACAGATATTGTGTTGGGTCTGGGTGTTTTTGGTTCCTTTGTTGTTTCTGGTTTCCTTAGCAGAAGGAAATCTTAGTTTTGGTCGAGGACAATGTATGTGATGTTGTAAAACAATAAAAAAAGATATATATATATCGGATGACATTTTGCACGCGCACTTTCTTTAATGCAATAAAGCATTCACTTACTTCCAGTTATTTACAATAGGGTACTTGACTATTTTTTTTTATGTGTTTAATCAAAAGACCCCTCTATTAAAGAAACATTGTTGAAAGAATTATTTGATTCTGATTTGAATTACCTGAGATATCACAACTTTAAGAGCACATATTTTACGCGGGCCCAAAAACGCTCTATACAAATGGCTACCAACATGTGACGTCACACGCTGGTATCTTGTATGCGCGTCTAGCAAATTTTGTTTGGTAGCTATATCAAATGTTTCGTTTATGTACATAGTTTTATAATAAAAGTTTGTGTTTAATGTGTAAGTAGTTCAATGATATAATTATTTTTATAATATTATAAACTTTAAAAATGGACTTGCCCATGAAACTTTGAATGCTCACAAAACCAGCTAGACGTTATATTTTTAACTGAAAATGTTGGCTATTGGTTCTTATTTACCAATATTTTGGTAAAGTATCAATATTTTTTACTACATCGATAGTAGTCAACTACCCTATTGTGCTTCAGTTTATAGCGCCCCAGTGGAACCGGGACTTCACCCCGACCCCTTATTACGCTGTGACAGCCTAGGCATTAATCTCTTGAACAAATGTAAGAAGCTGTTCGCATCTGGCGAAGTTGTCAGTCCCCTGTATCAGCAGCCATGTTGGCGTTGCACTTTAGATTTGTACGGTTCAGTAGCTCCGCCGTTTGTTTTTAATTAGTTGTGATAAATTTTAAAGAAATGAAAAAAAATATATCTTCATTTGTTTCTGGAGAAAAGTATTTGGGATTTTCAAGAGTTAGCAGAAACTAGGAACCACGGTCTCCGAAGTGTCAACTTGGGACGCAAGTGGGATTATGCAGGGGAACCGGGTTTTTTTTTGTAATTAAGTAGGTACTAGACTTCCCAAATCATCACGCATTATGGCCTTAGCGAACCCCGGACTGATTTGGATGCAACTGGGAATTATGCGCTACAAGATGAGAGAGATACTTAATAAACATTTTTTTATAGAATGGGTGGCAGACGAGCAGATGGATCACCTGATGGTAAGCGATTACCGCCGCCTAGACACCTGCAACACCAGTAGAGTCACAAGTGCGGTGCGAACCTTTTACCCCGTTTCCCCCCTTTTGGGCCTCCGGTACCCCTTACTCACTCAGCGAAACACAGTTCAGACGCTGCTTCACGCCGGTCTTCTATGAGGCCGTGGTATCGCTCCGGTCGAGCCGGCCCATTTATCCCGAAGCGTGGCTCTCCCACGGTTGGGAATATTCAGAAAAACTTACTCATATTTATCCAAAAAACTTTCCATTGGATTCCAGTGAATAAACAGATTGGGTTTTATTCTAATTAAAAAACCTTCGAGTACGTATCATAAACACCTAACATATTTTCACTGAAAATAAAGTTAAAATTCAATATGATATTGTTGAAGTTTTTTTATCGTTACATCCATTAGGCGCCTGATAAAAGAGACATAGCAAAAACCACGGCTATAAAAGTGAGCCTTTAATCATTTTCACTACATCACAGAGGCGCCAGAACTGTTACATTAAACCTGGTAAATTGGAAGAGTGATTTAATAGCATCTGGTTATTGGAAAACGTGTAATTTTAAACAATTTTACGAGCAACGAATAAATGGGGAAAAACACACTGGACGTAATGAGTTTTATGTCATTATTCTCAATGATGATCCAGGAACGCATGAGAATATTCAGGGTGCATGTGAACTTCTACATCCACACTACATTTCGAACAACATTTGATCTATGACTTTAGGAAACTCGCATTAAAAATTTTCAACTTTTCATACAAAGTCAGTCACGTGATTTGTGAATTTGTGAGTGGAAAATAATTCGACGAATTTTCAAAAGTCGTAAAGGAAATGTTGTTTAGAATGGTCGATAGAAAACGATGTTAAAGGGATGTAAATGTACACATATAAAATAAATAAATATTTCACAGCATCACATACATTGGCCTGACTCTGAGATAGGTAGCTCAAGCACCTGTGTTACAGATATCAGAACCAACAGTGGAATTACAAATATATACGTATAATACTTTTCTTTTGTAAATACATACTTATAATTCATAGAAAACACCCAGGCCAATACAAACAAACATGTTCATGCACACAAATGTTTGTACTGTGCGGGGATCGAACCCGCAACCCTTGGCCCAGACGCAGTATTCAATGCCACTGAACCAAACGGGTCGTCAAATATACACCCTCTACGATTGTTTTTTTACTTTTGAGCATATGGTGGTGTTAGAAATTTTGAACGATTTCCAATCGGGTACAAATAATCTCAATATTAATACCACCGTGAAATGTTTCCAAATGCAAGGTATGACTGTACTGTACTTACTGCCATCTTTACAAAATCGTCAGGTATAACAGTTTTTTCATCATCATACTTTTGCTTTCATCATTTTAAATGCCAACTAAATTTTTGATTTATCTTGAAGATAAAGTTTGTTCCATTTTAATCACCTTCCAAAATTCCGCCCTCACCGATCCTGGTACGAACCGAATACCTTGGCCGCTTAAGCGAGAACTTGTGACAAGCGATATTTATTAGGACTCCCATATTGTTGCTGTGATATATGCTCTCCATTACCGACTAGTTACCGTTCCTACACCTGACATGGAATTTCATTTAAAGAAGCGTTGTAATATTGCCTCCCCTTGCTAATTTCGTTCCTCTATGTATCATATTTATGAGACAAGCAAATTTTTGTGCGTGTGCCTCTTGCCTCTATAAAACTGATTTATTTTTTTGCTATATCGCTGCTAATGTACGTGGTGTTACGTGATAAGATGCCACAAATGTGTGTTGTTGGAGAAGCGTCCATTACCGATATTTGTGGATGCATTGATTTTGCTTTATTGGTTCCGAGTAATCGTGGCATCGAATGGCATGGCGTGTATTTGGTGGCTAAAATGGCTTCCATCATTTACGACAGACAAAAATTTCCGCGAACGACGAGACCTATGTATGCAAGAAGTGAAACGACCACGATTTATTTATTAAGATAAGGAATAAGGCAGGAAAAGGGCAGATTATGACCGAAAATGTGAAGTAAATAATAACATAACATAAATTCACGAAACATCTCTTACAATGACCTGACTCCGTAGCTAAGCACTTCTCTGTTACAGATATCAGACAACACAGGAAACACAAATATAATACTTAAACACGTATGTATATTACACCCAAAAACAGAACAAATACAAGTTTACCACACATATACTGTCCAGGGTGGGGATCGAACCCACGACTTTAACAGCAAGCACTTTAGAAGCAGCCCCTGTGCTGTGTTTCGCTGAGTGAGTGAGGGTACCGGAGGCCCACCCGGGGGGAAGGAGATAAAAGGTTGGCAGCGCACTTGTAACTCCACTGGTGTTGCAAGTGTCCATGAGCGGCGGCAATTGCTTACCATCAGGTGATCCGCCTGCTCGTCTGCTACCTATCACATAAAAATAAAAAACAAATGCGCCGGCCAGTCGTAGTAGGTAAATTGTTGTCTTTCATTCTGGTATGATTCAAGAAGGTTCCCGTTTAAAAAAGTATTGAGTTTCAACTAATCCAAACATGAAATACATCGAAGAGAATACTGGAATACCCACGTAGCCATTTCCTGTTATCGAAGCTCGGGTCCCGCATGTTGATCAGCAATTGTTAGAAATGAGGTAAGGATGGGACACTACATTCGTCGTGTCCCATAGATTGAATTACGTTTTACTTATTGTTAAATTTGAGCGAATGACGAGGTAAGGCGTAAAGATGGTGGACATATTTGATTGACGCCTACTAACTTACATATTTCTGTAATTACTGCCTTTAAGGGGAACGAAAGTGGGGAAAAAAATATTGATAAGAAATTTTCTTTTGGATCGGTTTTCCTAACATTGGAACCATTTAAAAAAGGTAGCTAGAAATAAGTCTTTTTAAATAATTTTTTATTTTTAATCAGACATGTAGTTAAAAAAAATCTTGAAATATATCATTTTCTTATATGTCCCATGACGACCTATCAAGTCAATAGCCTTAAAACCTGCCATTTTGTTAGGAATGATCTCGATCCGCCTTAACACGTTTATCGTGTGAACTTATCTTTTTACCCACGAAAGAAAAATTATATGACGTGAACACAATAGATAATCTATAAAAAGTTATTCAGTTTTCCCCAACGGTTGTTATTTCTTCGCATCTCTAAACTGAGAACAAACCGGATCGGGTCAATCGGCTTGGGCGGTCCCACATAATATTATAATATTAGAGGTGTCAAAAGGTTCAGTCACGTAATGATGTGTCAGTCCTTTGAGAAGAGGAGCTAGGAAAATTGGATTCCTTTATTGATAACAAGAGAAAACGTCAAAGGATTACGTAGTGTTTTGTTACAATTGCAAAATATTGGATAGTGCTGCCAAGCTTATTGCATCGGAGACAAGTCCGGACAATTTAGCGAAGATACCTACTTACTACGCTGGGTCAGCGATCTAAGGTAGGACTTGGCCTCCGACGTCAAAGTTTGCCATTTTGTTCAGTCCTGTGCCAATTCGCTTAGTGCTTTAAGGTCCTTGAAGACTTCGTCCCTCCAGCGATTTAGCGAAGATGGAGTAAGAAATAACAAATACGATGTTTTGAATTCAATACAATACCGTTGAAGGTTCTTTCCTAAGGTTCTTTCTTAATAATTCAGAATGAAAAATTTACTTTTGATGTCAAATTATTTTCTTAAATGGACATTTACTTATGGTCGAAGAAAACCAGCACAACCTACTTAATTTTACTAAATGAGTAGTAAGACAATGGCCAGTTTACAAACACGTAATGAGAAAGGTGGGCAAGCGTTTCTGGATATCAGGCCCCTATTTACATGTTCATTTTGTATGGGAAGTCGAAAAACTTTTAAATTAATTTCGAAAAAAGTGGCAAAACATGACGCGGTTAAAAGGATGTAAATTTTATACACCCTGATACATCCTGTATGTAGAGATGTCCAGTACTACTCGAACGACAAGGCGTTTGTGCATCACGGAATGAATTCTACAATTGTCACGCAAATCCGACATAGCTTCAATCAATCATCAAATAATAATATGTCGCTAGGAATAGTAATTCACAACATTATTGTCACACATATTGTAACAAAATTCCATTCATATTTGTATTTCTATAGAAAATATTCTATAAAGTTGTAATATTTCACCTGTCGCTTGACAATTTTCATTCTACGTATGTCACCAACAATTGTCAGCGTGGTGAAACAACAGCAAAGGTAAAAATGGCTTGTGAATATGATAGTATAAATGCGCTTCTATTTCTTTTAAATTCCGGCACGATGTGATGTTAAAAATGTATCGGCGCACTTTCTAGACGGATACGCTGTTAAAAATAAATGAAAGCTGGAAAATATTTTGGAAGTAAAATCAATTTTAGAATCGAAAAATCAGCGAAATGTTTCACGAAATGGCCTTTGCTGTGCTGAATGAGTGAATTGTAAAGAACATCTGTAAATACTGTGTATTTCAGACGTTTTTCACTGGGTAACATTTTGCAAATCCTTCATTATTCCGCACAACTCTTTTTTGGCTGATAGCTTTTTCATTGTTCTCTATTTCATCATTTTGTATTTTTAGTTTAATATTTACTTGACAGTGGAGCGTAGAATTTAAGTTCTGTAAATAGATTGTTAATTTTTTTACCCAATGCACCGAACGGCCAAAATACATTGCATTCTTGTTATTGTTACCACAATATTGCCAACTTTAAATATCCAACAATTCATTGAGGTGTGATCTGGGCTCAGGCTTATTATCAAGCCTAGCCCAGCCGTGAGCTCTCTGAGCCACGCCTTGAAGCTTTCCGGTTTCAACAGAGGCATAACCTTAGTTTAGGATCAGGTCTATTGGCTGGAATGATGATGATGCTGTAGTTTCAAATTAAGTATTTATTTACTGAATTTACTAAAACCTCAAAGAAACTATGCAAAGTGGTCATAAGTAAACATCTCATTGTGGAATCAACTTCCCGCAGCGGTATTTCCGCACCGGTACGATATCCAAATCTTCAAGAAACGAGCCTATACCTTCATAAAGGGCCGGCAACGCATCCGCACTCCTTCTGGTGTAGCTGATGTCCATGGGCGGCGGTGTTCACTTACCATCAGGTGACCCTGCTTGCTCGTTTGCCTTCCTATACTATAAAAAAAACCTACAATCACTATTACGCACAACCTACATTTAAAAACATATGAAAAATGCATATTCCCAAATCTGAATCGCCAACAAAGCGATACATATCACTAAGGCTGAATGTCCAAACAGAGGACTTGGAGTAAATAAAACTCAATGCGACCTCGCGAAGTCGGGCAGTTGTTCAAATGTGGCGCCCAACATGGGGCCGCTGCAAACTTTTTTCATTTGCCGAGGAAAACGTCGAGCTTAATATAAATAAACACTCGAAATTACCAAATATTTCTTTTCATTTTGATTTTATTTACATTCCGTCAGTACTTTTACTAGATTACTGGTGAAATGCCCTCCTGTGCAGTTCTCTGCACAAAGAGATATCAGACAATATCTTTGTATGTATACATACTAGTGGCCCGCCCTCACTTCGTTTCGGGACCAAATTTTCCTTCGCCAAAAGATGTCGCTGGGTGTCAGTTAAATCGTGCTAGTGTTTTGTGTTTACAGGTTCCCTATAAGCCTTGCCGTTTACAGCAGATTTAGCCTTTTTATAAATAGTATGGATGGGATTGGGTTTGCAGGATTCTCCGTCTTGGAGTGCAGCCTCAAGTCTTCACTCCAAGACGGTCTCGGTCTCGGATGACTCAATCAAGACATACCTACTAATACCAGTAGTGCACTCCCATAGACAGTCTAAGTAAGGTCAATTGCTTACGAGTTTAACCAATACGAATAATAAACTATCAAGAAACGAACCTAAGTACTTGACCTGCTTCCTTATAAAAGTCTTGTAGCCCGCGCTAACTTCGTTTCAGAATTTAATTTAGAATAGTAACAAGAGATGCCGCTGGGAATCAATTACATCGCGCCAGTGTTTCACATTTTTGGTTTGCCTATAAGCCTTGACGATGACTTTGCGATTAAACTCTTTATACCTATGTATAAGACCTATTTAAGGATTCTATGTATTATCAGGCAGCAAAGGGTCTCGTCGGATATTAATATTATCAGGCGACTGATTGGAGCATTTGATAACTTTTCTATACAATACGCAGGCTTCGCTGGAAAGAGGTATATGTACCTGACCATTTACTTTTACTGTTATATTTTATTCCTCGGGAATCTCATATGAACGTTATTTGGAGATTGTTCTTTGTAGGTAGGTAAAAATGTACTTACATTACCATCTTAGCAACTTATATTACATAATGTAGTTACTTATTTTTGTTTTTTCCCAGACGGTTTATTTGAGTACAACAATTTGTCATCGTCTACGACGTCAAAATTAAGAAAGACATTAAAATATTTTAGCAAAGAGCACTTTTTTCTGAAACAAGAATAATAATTCGCATTTCTGAAAAGACTTTGATGGATGATCTAAATGAATTCAATTTGCTTTATTCCATGGATACTTTACATCACTCACGTTAAGAGTGAACGCTTTTATCTCGATGAAGGAAATTATGGAAATGTGAGTAAAAATACTGCGATTGAGTATACAAAGTGACTTTGTTAGTGTTCCAAATAAAATCCATAATTCTAGCGGAAAAAACTCTGGCGAAAAGCTACCTGCTTTATTTTATAAAAGTAAATTAAGAATCGATTCCAAAAGATTATTAACCGTCATATTATTCGTTTTTTAATTGTGCTAGTATTTTAATAATAACACGGAAAATTAGAAAAGCACAACCCAAATGTATTACGAATACGAATATTTTTCATCCCTTCTGCGATAGAAATAAATTGAGAATGATGTGGCACCGCTTCGGTAAACCCTGCATATTATTATGACGAGCCATGATTGATTAATTGATAGAATTTATCGCGCAGTTAACCCAAAAATACGGGCAAAAATTACATCTCGGATGTCACCCTACGGTATCGAACACGGACACGCGTCCGGGTCAAAATTGTTTATCGATGCAACCTATAAAGTATTGAAGGCAATCATAATCGAATTATTAATACTACATAGCATTGAAACGTTTAAACAGTCTTCTTTGAAATTCAGGCTAAGGTCAATCTAAAGGATTGAACTAATTCAGAGTCATCAGCATTATTGACATCGGAATTAGATCGGTTCAAACGAGCGAAACACAATTCCAAAATACATAAAGTCAAAGTCAAAATGTTTATTGCGTTTCATGAATATGATTTGTGATACAAGCTGGAGAATGAAATGTTACAGTACATTATGTTACCTGTTTAGGCATAGCGATATTAATAAAGTTATGAACATAATCTGCGGCATGACGGTTCTGACTTTTTTTTATCAACACACTTGTTGAAAAATTGTTTAAAAGAGTTTATCACATAGTAATATTGATTTGTAAACTTTAAAATATGGTTAAACACCACTTTAAATAAGAACTAACAATTAGAGATTAACAAAAGGTCTGTAACCAAGCTTGCGCTATAGACTATGTGTACTACATACATTACCTATTTGTGAGCAAAAATTAGTTTGTGAGTATGTTCATGGAGAAATACAAATTATCAGGTTTAATTTTATCTTATCCTCTTAGGATGACGAGATTTTTTACGCTAGAGGCGATAAACGATCAAGCTGGTCACTTGATGGTTAGTTATTACTGCCGCCCATGGAGATCTGCGAAATCAACCTCTTGGTTTTTCTTAGCTACATAGCACTTAAATTGGTGACACTAAGAATTTGAAAGTGCAGATCTGTCATAACTCGGAGATTGATAGAAGTTGAAGAGCAGTCATCGTAAGTGGGAGCCACTATTCGCTGATCTATCGAGGCGGTGATTGAAAAATAATATCGCATGTCAGATCGGCGCGCGGGCAACCCTCGACTATGTTGAATGATCGCTCGGAATATTTAATTTTCGATTGACGTGCACCAATCAATAACGATGCACCCCGTGCACCCGTTGGACGTGAGCCAAACTGAAGCGAAAAACGGATAAATCTTGATTGTTAGTGTCCTAGTGAGAGCGACCTGCATTCACTTACAGGTTAGTATATATGTCGCAGTCGTATCGCATAATCCGCCGTATTACATTACTGCTAGCAAAAACAGGGACATTTTCAAATGCGGTGCATCGGCAAGTAGCCGCATTACATTTTAACCGATGGAGCCAATCGGGGGAAATCGGGCTAAAAGGTTAGCAACGCACTTGTGACTCCACTGTGTCCTGGTGTTATGGGTGTCTATGGGCGGTGGGAATCGCTTACCATCAGGATCTGTCTACGTGTCTGCCACCTATCGCATATAAAATATTGATTACAATAACTATAGATAGTGAATTAAAACAATGCACAAAGAATTATTAAAAAACGTCGTTTTTATTTTTCTAAAAATGTATCCAGAAAAGAATTCATTGTAAGTTTTCGTCGTGGCAATCCTCGTGGCGGGATATTTGCCGGAATTCTCGGAAACTACCGGAAACTTGTGCCAAACACTCATACAAACCGAAAGGTAAAGAATATCATGCAACTCGGAATTTTCCAGAAATGCAATCTTGTTAGTAGCGTCGCGCGTCGACACAAGTTGTATAAGTTGAAGATATTTACTTAGATTCTTTCTATTTACAGGATTTGCTGTTGATTACTCTATTTTTATACGACTACAACATAGTAAGGTTTAGACGAAGAGATCGCTCCTCGTTTAAAAAAAATATTTTGTGAAATGCTTGCATTTAGAGTAATAGGTTTGCTTGTGTTTTGTGTTTGTGGTCATTGAATGAACGCGAACGGTTTGACAATTTGTCGTCTTTTTACGTTTGTCGATCGAGTGTAGGGCGAGAACGATGGTAACTCAGTGAATATGAGTGCCTTCCATGAGATGACTTCTGGATTTTTCAAATCCTGTGCATATTTCTACCATTATTGCCGCTCGGCGGCGAGGGAAACTATCGTGAGCAAACCTGCACGTTTCAGATAATTTGCAAAATGTGTAACCATGATTCAGTTGGTCTGGTTCCCCTGCTAAAGGGTTGCAAAGATCAGAGGCAGTCGATTCTTTGTAAAATTACAAGACTACCCAAACCCTGATTCATGGTCTAAGCGTACCCCGGGCTTCGAAGCTACAGCTTTGGAGCTAAGGTGGGAGAGATATAGAGCATAGTTAAGGTATAATAAATGCAGACTCCCTGCTATGCTGCTGCTATTTCACTAATCAGTAAATTAATGATTAGTCATGCATAAATTTAGACTAAGATTAATTTTAATCCATGTTTTGTAATAAGGGGTCATAACTTTAGTTCTCTGTCATATCACTTCTCAGATAAATTAATGTTCACTAAATACAATCCCATAAACTTATCCCATCAGATTTCAGTTTGCAATCAAAATTGTAATGCTACTAATATTCACGGCTTTTGTCGAACTTAATCGTACAAAGCCGGTCTAAAGTTTAGATCTTAGCTAAAATATAATCAATAGATGTGACGACGGACGAAGGTCGTACTTTAAAGGGTTAATGCAGTTAACGTGAAATTACGACTAGCCTTACGCAAGTATACCTATTCAACCTATTCGTAGTACACTGACTGATTGGCGCCGGTCTGCCAGCGTTTATTGAAACCAAGCTGAACGGTGCTAGTGAGTTATCTGCTCCGACATTGCATTTTCTCTGCATATTATGTTAAAACTATCGGCGCTGACTACCTGCGTGAATCGGTTTCGATTAACGCCGCACTGACTGGTGGGCGTTTCGGTAGCGATCTTTTTATTTAGTATTGAAGCCCTAATACCGTAGTGTAAAGGTTTGAGAGACCCGATTGAAGACCACAAATGAAATCACACGGTGAAAGACGTGGCAAGACGGTAGGCACAAATTTGAATTGGCCAAACAGATTGCGTGGAGAAGATTGGCAAAAGCATACTTACAAATGTTTGAAACTGGGCATAGATGATGATGGAAGGTAACCAGTGTAGTAAAATTCGTAAGGCACTATGAGTATCTTAAAAAGAGTACAAAATATGTTAAAGTATGAACTACCTAATTAATCACAAATTGTTACTATGTTAGGTAAATAAGAAACTGAGCATTCAAGCACTCATTGTGTTTGTCCACTCGAGTGCAAGTGAACTAGATAGTAAAATATTACCAAAAATCATCGAACAAAAAAGTCTTTTCACCCTCTATAGACTAACTTAACTAATAGACACGACTACAATATCAGAATTTATTTAGGCAAACTAACTCTGTTTTGGAATATAAGCGGATTTGTCTTAATTTGAATGTTAAACGGAACACGCGAACGGGCGCAGTTCGGGAAGTTAGGCGATTCCAAATCTATTTGTAGGGCTTGGTCGAGGTCAGCGTTGAATTTGAGGACAGAACAATTTGAATAAATGCCGATGGTACAAACTTGTCCCTGGACTAAGTCCAGCCTTTACGGCACTAACTACTCCGGTCACTACTTAGTGGTCGTTATGTTGGGAACTAAAGGTTTAGGCCATTAGGTTTTTAGGCCGGCTTAAAGATGTGATATCAAGTCTTGATAGTGTGATACTAGTAGACAGAAAATCCTTGTAATACCTAACCTGTTAAGCATAGTAAAAACATTTCGTCGGTTACGTGCCAATACCTCCTATCTAACAAATTAATTAACAATAGAAATAAACCTTAATTGACATGCTGTCTTAATAAAGTCATTTTCTCGAAAAATCTATAGGTATTAGATAGTAGGTATTGGTACTTCCCTAAGACAGGTTTTTATCAGTAAAGAGATGACTTTTGGCCGGTAAAGTCAACATGAGCTAAACTGGAGCGGTTGTTGACGTACTTTTGCCATATTTTTATGTTAATGGTGGGCTTAATCTAGACTTCACACTGAATCCTAGAGTTAAGAGGAAGCCTACAATGGAGCAAGCTTAGGTAGCATTAAGCTATGCTTATCCAAAGCAGTATAATCATTCAAGCTTTAAATATTTAGAGCCTTGTATTATGTATAACACCTACTTATGCTTTTGACACATTTTGTCCAAAATATAAAAAAGGTAAAAGAGTTTTTGATAGTACGAGTAGGCATTTATCCCCAAACACCCACTTAACATTTCGCTTCAAAATCACCGTATCGATATCAAACAAAATTTTCGCCCTATCAAAATAATATCCCGTCCATCCAATTTATTTTGTACTTGTAATCTTTTGACCTAACTCCTACTATTCCGGGCTCGCTCGAGCGTTTTTCTTACAATATTAGCATATAAATTAAACAGTCGGCCATTTTCTCCAGCTAAATGGCGACCGGCTAAACCCGACCTCGGCACGATTAAGTTTTTAAGATAGTGGCAAATAGCTAGATTCTAACCGTCCGATATGGCTACGCAAAATAGGCAATTTCAATCTTAATGCGCTCGTTACAAGGGCATTTTTCTTTTCATACTCGATGAGGGGAAAATATGAAAGCTCGGGGTTGCGTTTTTTTATCCAATTACGAGTATTACCCTTTTAAGAATTATCCTCCAATATTCATACATTATTTAATGCAGTTACTGGAACTCTTGGAGGTTCAGAGCTATAATTAACTTTTAATGTAGTATGCGTTTCGTTATATTTTCATAATTATAAACGCTACAAATTAAATTAGTCAGTTGGCGTTTAAACCGATAAAACTGTTTTTTTTTTCATATAGAGAGGCATGGTTTTTTATGGGATAAGTAGGTGGCAGACGAGCAGACGGATCCTGATGGTAGCCGATGGCCACGGCATGCACCTACAACACTAGTGGACTCACAAATGAACTGTTAATCATTAATCCCTTTTCCCCCCAATTGGGCCTCTGATACCCTCACCTACTCAGCGAAACAGCGCTGCTTCACGCCGGTATTCTGTGAGGCCGTGGTATCCCTCCGGTCTAGACGACCGATGGTAGTAATAAAGGATTACAATTCCAACTATTTTATCTGTATAATTAAACGACTTGTATCTACGTATTTTTAAAGATTTCATTAAGTAGATAGGTAAAGTAAAAAAAAAAATCTCCATTAGCTCTTATATTTGATAATGACAATATAACTTAGTTCGCCAACCCGCCAAAATGGGACGCTCATATACGGGCAAGAGGGACAAAATGAAATGTCGGGATACTGACGCAACACTTGCTCAAGTTAGTCGCGACAAACAAATTGTTAGGAAAGTTCCAAAGTAAAATCCAACTCGAACTTCGTCGTAAAATTGTCTGGGAATAGTGTTTTTGGAATAAAGTGAAAGTTAACCAAATAAATACATTTTTTATTGGCGAGATGAAAAATCTTTTTCATACCATGACAGGTAAATATTTTGGAAAATTATCAGATCAGAACAGGTGGTCAGCACTGCACCACTTAATGGATAGCCTTATAGCCTCATTACCAACGTAAAGGGGGGAAAAAGCGTGCTAAAAAGAAAAGTTACATATATATTGTTCCCTCGTCAACATCCGTTCTTGCTTCAAAATTGAATTTGCTACTACGGTCATAAGAGGGCCATTCTCATTGAGATGTCATTACCGTCGCATTCTCAAATACATGTCCAAAATTTTCAGCAGAATGTTTAGGTATCCGTTTTTTTTTTACAGAAGGGGCTTTCTATCTATATATTTGGTAAATTTTAATTTCTGATGGTAATTGCGAAAGAATGTGGATTCAAAAATGACCACGGTAATGATATCTCTTTGAGAATAACCCAGGGGATGCTTTTACAAATGGGTGACAGATGAATACAATAGTACAGTTGGATATAGCACTCGCAACTTAGTGGCGACAAACAAATTGTTAGGAAAGTTCCAAGGAAACATGAACAATTTCTGCCTCGTAAAGAAAGACTGCGTAGATTTGACGACTGGTGGCGAAGGCGATAAAACGCGAATGACGCAGTAAAACGATTAACAATAGTATTTGTACGGGGGCTGAATGCCCAATGAATGGGTGCGAATAGTGTTTTTGAATGAAGTGAGAGTTAGACAAATGGGTTTATTGGCGGCTCCCAATGGAATGGCCGAGTTAATGATATTTGTCGTTTAATTGGCGTGACAGAGCAAACTTTGTCGTTGGGAAAAGGTAACATTTTAAACACAATTTAGGTCTAGAAAAGCACGTAACAGAATTATTCACGGCCAATTATCATCAAGGTTAGTAAATTGAAAAAAAAAAACAGTTTTACTTACAACAAAATAAAAAGAAAGTGTTTGATAGAGGGAGTTACTAGATACATACTAACAAATTTGCACTGCTGCGTCTTATGATTTATAATATACTCTCGGACGTGCACACTCTCGTGTCATTTTCAACGAGATCTTGTCATTACTGTGGCAGTCCGTAGTTTTTCAAAATGTACATCAGAATCTTCAAAAAATATATTATAAATAGAAGAGGCCTAAACGTCTATTACAAGTAATCGGTAAATTTTAAGAATGACCCATTTACACCTGTCCAACATAGCTCTCAAAAACCGCACTGTCGTTCTTACTATTCAGCTATAAACAGAGTACTGTACCGCCATAAAGCAACTCATAACGTAACATAATCTGGCAGACTGAGAAGCCCCAGAGGCGGCCCGGGGCGGATCTGTATCAAATATCGAAACTAGGGGCGGCATCCCGCAGGAGATAGCATCGGATCATTGCCTGAGAATTATTGTTTTATTGCCCCCGGCGATACCGTGAATTTTATTAGGGGACAGTCTCGAAATTAGTTGCGAGATACGAGTGTTTTTTATTGTGTTTGTTACAGTATATGCAAATAAGTGAGATAAAATGTTTTATGAGGAGGTAGCGGCGGTTATCGCTGGTTTATGTAGATTTTTAGTTGCTCGACCTCTGTCTAGGAATCTGTCTGGTCGCCATAAAAATGTGCGCGTATCGGTTATGGCAGTTGTAATGTTTTATAAGCGCCAGTATAAATAATTTTCTCAGCTGAAGAAGAGCCTTTAAAAACAGTAATATCTGCAACATAGGTACATTTCACCGGCACATTTCGCTGGATTCTGTTAAAAAACTAAAAATGGTGTAAGATGAAAAAATATATTTAGGTAAGCAGGTTTAGTTTCTTCGGCAAAAAGTTTGATAAGGTTCGGCATGAATGGGCCGGCTCGACCGGAGTGATACCACTGCCTCACAGAAAACCGGCGTGAAGCAGCCCCTGTGCTGTGTTTCGAGTGAGTGATTGAGGGTATTGGAGGCCCACCCGGGGGGAAGGGGATAAAAGGTTGACAGCGCACTCGTGACTCCACTGGTGTTGCAGGTGTCCATAGGTGGCGGTATTTGCTTGCCATCAGGTGATCCGCCTTCTCGCCTACTACCTAATACATAAAAAATATATATATATATATACCTATATAAATTCGATAAAGAAACTGAAACTGTACCTACGATAAGCCCGCTCCATTAATTTCAAACTATTACTGAACAATCAGTTCCTTCCCCTTTCATGTCCAGTTGTCAAATTCTCTCACGGTTGATTTTCTCATTTCAAAGCTAAGCAGCTTGAAGCACAAAGGCGTCTAAATGGCTCAATTGGCAAAGCATTCCAGTGTCCACGGCAGATCACAGATACACCCACATACCTTTGTCGAGGACACACGGACGGACGGATTGAGGCGCGACCGTTGCGGCTTGATCAACTTGGTAAGGTAGATACAGGTGCTGTGTTTCCAATATGTTTAGGGTTATTTTTTATGTGATAGGTAGCAGAAAAGCTGACAGATCACCTGATGGTAAGCGATTGCCGCCGCCAAAACCAAATCTCAAAGGATTCCTTAGAATCTTCTCCTTTAGAAAATTAACCGGCAGACACGCTAGTTTTATAATCTCTGTATGTTTTTATTTGCAATGTGATCGTTTGAAATCTTCAGATGCCTATTAGGAACCTCGGTATTTGAAGCAGAAATTCAATAACGTTTTATTACTGCGCTGCGTAAAACAACAGACGCAATATGACATTCTTCGAACAAAAAAAGATGAATTCTTAAGCGTATGTTGTTCTAATGTTATGAAGAATCTCGGCAGTTCAACCGTTTGGATTCCTTCCAAATATGTTGAATAAATATTATAGCTAGAGGCAAAATTTTAATGGAATAAGAGAACAAGCTACATCAACTTTTGTACAAAAATATTATAAAATGTTTATAGCAAAATGGCTCAAACACGGAGTGAGGAAAACGTTATAGAACGGCGTAACATTAAAAACTGCTATACAATACAAAAGATAGGTAACTATTTTCTTGGCATCAAAAAAGTTACATCGATCTTTGAAAATTCATATTATTTGTGACGTGTTAGAAATGAGATGTAGGTCAGTGTGTAATCAAGTAAGTAAGTCAGTGTTATACTCAAATACATATTATCTCTTCGCTAACGTGGTGAAAATTCGAAACAAAAACGATTGTCGAAAACACTAATAAAAGTTTGCGCTTATCGTAACCCTTGGAAACTGAAACAACGAGTAAAACTCATTGTATCAAATTAGCCTAGCTTGGCTCAGTAGGGCGTGTAGCATAATTTTTGCCCCGATGCTTTTGAACATAATTTGTATGTAGCCTTTAGTTTTGTCAGACTCGCTCGCAACCTCGCCCCTTGAGCGGGTGATGAATTTTTTGATGATGTTATGATAACCTACGAAGTTACGAACTTTCATTGTTTACTCTTCAACAAAAATGATGTTTTTTTTAGAAAAGTTATGAATTGTAAAGTCAGTTTTTAGCTTGTGTGTGAAAATTCAAAGCAAAATATTTTGTAACATAAGGGTGTCTTCATCTTTTTACTACAAAAAGTTGTGTTTTGAAATATACATTTTCTACTAGACTCTCTTAGTTTTCAAACAGTTTTACTGGTGGCTTAGTTTGATTTTGTTTTGTTCTGTAATATCATTTTTATTTAAACCAACTTTCTTTTACTACGAGTATTTCAACCAATGTGAAATTTGCAAACCTTACACATTCTCTCTTATTATTTTCAAACGGTTGAAAGAAAGAAATACTTCTGTACGTAGGTACGTATAGAGTTTTGAAGATTTTCACCTGCTGTATGTTATAGGTAAAAATATATTTATTTATTCATTTTCAAAAATTAAATGCCTGTGTACAGACAACCACACATCAGGTTACCACAACCTGTCAAATTTCCACAGTTGATTTCAACTTAATCTGTTTGACAGTAAGATGACAATCCATTGAAGAAATTTGACAGTTTTGCACACTTTGATGTGTGGATGTACGTACAGTCAGCCAAAAATGTGGTCTACCACCCCACGGTTGAGATTTGTTTGAACGTCATGAAACAACAAGGTATTTTTTTCCACGCAATAAGATTATGTCAGTGACTATTGCTCAGTTTGTATATGATATAACGTCATGCCAAGTGTCAAGTCTTGTGAATGGAACCTTCTACAGGTTCTTCAAGGAACTTGCCTGATTGTATCCTAAATATAATAACACGTTTAACCCGCTCTATTTAGCGTAAAAGAGAAACGATATATATTCAAAACAGTGTCAGTGAAGTGGAATTACTTCCCCGATATGCCTGCGAAGCCATTAAGCATTTGGCAAGCAGAGACGGGCGCTGTATGGACGGAAAAACCTCATTTATCACCCGCGTATGTTGTTAAATCACATTTTCGAAGCAATTTATTGTCATTTTCAATGTGTATGGAGTCGTTACACAGTCGCATTAAGTGCCATATACAGTATCTGATCGTTAATCAATAATTTTCAGTTGTATCTTGCTTGTTACTTCTGTATTTTATTTGGTACTAGCGGCCGCCCGCGACTTCGTCCGCGTGGAAAAGTAACTTTTTACCCCCCTTTTAACCCCTTACAACCCCCTTTTAGCAATAAAAAGTAGCCTATGTCCATTCTCAGGGTCTTGATCATCTGTATACCAAATTTCATTTAAATCCGTTCAGTAGTTTTGCGTGAAAGAGTAACAGACAGACAGACAGACAGAGTTACTTTTGCATTTATAATATTAGTATGGATAACTACTGTCGGTACCTATTATCTTCTTCTAATTTTATTTATCCTACTATTTATAAAGATATATTTTTTATAGGCAAACCTTATAATACAAACACTAACGTGATGCAATCAACGCCCCACGCCATTTATTATTTGACTGTCGAACTACTGTCCCGAAACTAAGGGCGGGCCACCCGTTATTGTTTATATTCTGTTTATAAGGTCTTATCATAAATTTAATACCGTCTGACCTTCGTAACCCTATAACAGAGGAACCAGCCCAGTGTATAGAATTGCTTGGCTAAACGAAAACGTGGGCGGATCCTGTCACTCGAATTCATTATGTTATATTCGCCGTGGCCTTCGAGAAAGTAGTCACATAATACTTGAATAAGGTAAATTGCACAATCTTATCTACTGAGCTATCGCTCCTCTAATAAGAATAATACTCGGTTTGTCATATCTGCAAATGTATCGAAACATAATACGGAACCAATTTGCGGGATACACACTGAGAGCTTACTCCCCACAATGAAAAAGCGTGTATACCATTGCCGTCTTTTTGATGAAAGTGGGACGGTTTATAATGGTATGCACGATTTGGCAGAGGGTAACCATAGAGCGAGGGTTGGGGTGCTTAGCTGGAGTAATGTCTCCCCGGAGGCGACAGAAGCAGTCGTGGACAACTTTATCGGGATACGCATTTGAAAGTAGAGGAGATGTTTGAAGAGTGTTCTAACGATGCGGTTAGGCGAGTCTACTCGTCTCGAAGGGGCAAGTAGATTGTTCGAGTAAGCGAGTCTACTTGTTATGAACCAAATACTTACGAGTACATACGAGAATTTTGCTGCAACATTGTAATTGTGATTTAAGACGCAATGCGGAATAAAGTCGTTAACCCATATGAAACGACGCTGAACATTAATTGCTAAAATACTCAGTGGTTACTTTTTAGTGAAAATTCTTCTTTAATATTGTTGATTATAATCGAAATGTACCTAATCTGTTTTATACCAATCTCTTTTTATTGGAAAACTTGGCCCGCTCTCACTACATTGCGAAACTGAATTTACACCAGTAGGTACCAATAGATGGCGCTGGGAGTCGATAACATCACGCAAGTGTTTCGCCTTTTCGGTTTACATAATGAGCCTTGACGTTGAACATGAGATTAACCTGTTTATAAATAGTAGTAGTAGTAGCATCAGCCTATATAGGTACTGTCCCACTGCAGGGCAAAGGCCTGCATCATAGAAATCATGTTATCGCTACTATGATGGGATTAGGCTTAATCACCACGCTTATAAATAGTATAGAATATTAAAAAAACACTAAAGCTCTAGCTCTAGCTTACTGTACCTACGGTACCATATAGCGTCACATGGAGTAGACACAGGTCCCTCCACCAGCCCATGGTCCTTCCTATCGTCTCGGCATACGGGCCGAATCTTGGGAGACGCTCACCAGGTACTTGCTAAGGGCTCTTTCCCCGGTGCGTTTCTTCACTCCCTACAAAGTCTGTGTCTTTAGCCCATCTCAATGTCACTTCTCCCCAAATGGGGCGTGAAACGCCACAGCACAAGCGACTCGCGCTCGGGCAGTTCCACATCAATCGAACTCCTTCCTAATGTCAAGCCTCGTCACATGGAGTAAAGTGTTTTGGACTGCAAACCGTCCTTATGTCTGAGACTATTTCAAAACATCTGAAAATGTTCTCAGCATTAGAACGAGTCCTGAGCGCGTCTAAACGAAGCTTCAACGCCTCAAGGCAAGGACTAGTACTGATTCGGGAGTTTCTTCAGAGGTGCCTTCAGGCGAATGCTTTATAATTTGGGCCTCGTGTTTTTAATATTTTCGCTGTTGAAGTACGAACGAATACGCTACGAAAATATGAAAAAAAACTAGGGAAGAATTTGAGTATACAAGTACCTACACCTACTTCATAAAAATACTGCATATACCTACCTACTCATTTGAATTATTTACGCGTATATGAATAAATAGTGGCCCGTCACTTTGTTCCGGAACATAGTTTTGCTATGCAGTTCGAATCTTTGCCAATAGATGGCGCTGGGTGCCGATACATCGCATTCGTTTCTACTGAAGTTATCTCTGTAAATGGTATGGACAACGTAATAAAATCTAAAGATGCTTAAGTCAAATTATAGGAAGATATCTAGATTGATTGTCATTTGACATCCCTATACTGGACCGCAAGTTATTCTTATAATGCTGAGGAGTTATAGTAGTCATATATTCGATCTATAGTTGCCATAATAAACCTATTGTACGGGAGGTAAAGTATCTATAGAGGCTTTTAGGAAGGGCGTTTTTGTTTCGACAAAAAGCTTTTGTACCAGCTCTGAAGAATGGGGGTTGAGAGTAGGTAGTATTGTGTGTGAGAGGATCGCCGCGGTCTAGACTACAATACGAGTATCAAAAGAAACCTTTTTTAGCGTCTATTTCCAGCATACGTAAACCTAATTTTGGGACAATGAATACAGAAATAGATTAGACGTTGAGAATACGTGCCTTACGTCGGTTGGCCAGCATCTCACTCAGCGTAATTGAGATTCAATTGCGTTCAAATATTTATTTGTATTTTGTTGGCATTTGATATCAAACTAGAAAAACAAGGGCAATATACTTAAATGTTGAAGACATACGTATCTATACTCATTTTATAAAAAGACAGGTTCTACAGATAATCTCAAGGCTTGTATGTAGGTAGCGGAAATTTAAAAGACGAAACACATGCGCCGTGTAATCGACATCCGGCGCCATCTATTGGCAGAGATTGGAACTAATAGCAAAACAATGTTCTGAAACGAAGTGAGGGCGGGCTAGTTGGGGATCAAAGTGCGTATGGAAGAAGAAAACATATTGCGCCAACCCCATATAAACTGGGGACATGGCATGTGGATTATGATGATTGGGGATCAAAGTGCATGTATGAATAAGTAGACCTTTTTACATGTAGTTTGATAGTCCAAAACAGCGCTGTTTTAAAATCAAATTGCGTCAACATAGCGTCAAATTTGTTCAACTGTACCTATAATTTAATGAGAAAATTGTTTTACTTCTATTATTTTGATACGCCTCTTTCACTTTTTATGATGCTAAGTGCTATTTTAATTGAGAAGTTTTTACGCGTACAAATTATTTTGCAAGTAGCGCCGCGAGCCACGCCTTGTCCAGCTAGGCTTGGTCCACAATTGTCAGCCTAGGCTCAGAGTTCTTAATGAAAATTGTCGGCACGGGAATTAAATTGCTCAACTTTAATGCATTCTTAATTAACTGTTCGTCTCTTTCACACTTTGTAATCAGCGAATAGAGAGAAAAAGAACGGTAATTGTGACGTTTTATTATGTATCTACTGTCCTACATTAAGTTTCCATGAAACAGAAACTTTACAATCCCTTTCTGAAGCACATTTTTTTTGTTACGAGCAGACGGATCGGTAAGCGATTGCCGCCGGACATAGACACCCGCAAAACCAGTGGAGACACTAATGCTCTGCCAACCTTTAACCCCTTTCCCCCCAAATTATGCCTCCGGTCCCTCACTCACTCGATGAAACAGCGCAGCTTCTCGGCGGTCTTATGCGAGGCGGTGGTATCAATCGGGTCGAGCCGGGCCCATTCATATTAAAACGCAGCTCTCCCAAGCTTAACATGTAAATTTTTTTATGTATAATATGAATTTAATGATAAATATACAATTATTTTAAATTTGCGTGCCTGTCTCAGGGTTAAATAGAGAGACACTATTAAATCTACTACCTATAGGTATATTATGCAAATAAATTACATATTTGATTTGATTTATTTATTTTGTTTTATGTAGTTCTTTTTCTTACCCTCTAATAGGAGTTTAACTGAAAACATAAACTGAAACTTATAAGAGCGAAAACACTGGATCTCTGCATCAGCCGTTCACTTATGCCAGCAACTTTTTCTCGGTGGATTCATTCATTAGGTACAAGTCAGAAAATTTTGTTACCGAGTCGGTTTTTATGAACCGGGTATTTTAGATTCACATGATGGAATTTTAATTAACGTAAGAGTTTTTCGACGTCCCACTCCGTGGTCGTAAAGGAGGCTTGTATTTCTTTTACGTTATTACAGCTCGAGTGTCAGCGGGCAACTGAGCCCGGGCGTGTATAAAATGGTAAAACCTCGACTGTTAGGCTAGGACTATAAGGCTCATATTTGAATGAGATTGTATACTTATTAGTGCACGTGCTATACCTATGTGAGCCGTCAATATGGCGGCAGGCACCACAAGCGGGAGGCAAAATCCACCATGCATAGTTCTTTCATGATCATGACAAGTTTTTTTTATGATGGTAAGCGATTGCCTCTATGGCTAGAGTAGCCATAGAAAGACGGGAATGGAGAAGATTGGAGGAGGCCTTTGCCACCTGGCAAACGGACATACAAAACATAAACAAAAGTGAAATGTATGAATAGAAAGGAAACAATGCCCGACTAAAAGGCTTATAAATAAATAAATAAATAAAGCGATTGCCTATGAACACCTGCAACACCAGTAGAGTCACAAGTATTATTCTAGGGCGGGGATCAAACCCACGACCTTTGACAGATGAGGCAGAATAATGAACTATCATGTAGTAGGTTGACAGCTGGAGAATGCTTCTTGACATTCAGTTCACCTATTGTAATGATAATCACTGACCCGTCCTCACTTCGTTTTGGAACATTAGCACCAATAGATGGCGTTAAGCGTCGAATGCATCGCGCTAGTGTTTCATTTTTTAGATTAGTATGTAAGATTTGTCGATGTCTGTGCAATGTACCTCTTTATAAATAGTTAATAAGATAATCTTTATTGAGGAAAACAGGTTTAAGTGGTATTACACCGGTTATACGTATAAAAAATAATAAGACATTCACTGGAAGTGAATTTTATTAATTTATTTTTCTGGTATTGGAAATGTGTGCCTTTTTTAAATAACGGCGTTGTTTAATTCGAACTTATTGCGCGGAATGTTGGATGCAAAGGCATTCCTGGTAAATAATTTTGAGCAGTGTTTCCAATTTGTTTAAAAATGACGCTAAAAAGTATAAAACAAGCCTTCGTTGTCAATAATGTCATACAATACTATTCTGAAGTATGCAATATTTACTGTGTAGAGATAAATTTTCATGATTGGAAATCCGCAGTCACACCTTGTCAAAGTGCTACGGTAGGTAGGTAGGTATATGTAACGTGTGACTACGTCTTTCCAAACCATAGATCCCATAGCCTATAACCAGCGGACAATTAAGACACTTATAACGATATGTCATTTGTCGAATTCTGATAAGTAGTTTAGAAGTTAATTGGAAACAGATGAACATACATACATACATAGTCTGTCAAAATCATAACCCTCCTTTTGCTTTGCCGTAGTCGGGTAAAAATGACAATTCCTTAAGTTTAAAACAAGCATAGATTATTTTTAAGATAGGCGAACCGCTTTCTCTTTTTGTCAAGTTCTGCGCTCTCTTAAGCAACTCGGTCGGATTTGTTTTTGGCGGAATCACTTAATAATGCGGCGGGTCTGGCCGGAACCGCGGAAGTCAAATTCGCAAGGGAAGGGTCCCGTCCTGATGTCCCTCACGGCTTAATTCGGAAAAACCGTGAGATTGCCGGCTCTTTATGTATTGTTTGCGGATCCGCCCGCCGAAGTTTCAACCCTTCAACGCTTTTTATAGGGTTGCGCAAGAAGTGTAGAGATATATAGACAGATATGTAGCTGCTCTTAGGTCTCAACTTGACGACTTTGACGACCCGGTTGGTTTAGTGGTAGTGCATGCTGCATCTGGGCCAAGGGTTGCGGGTTCGATCCCCGCACAGTACAAACATTTGTGTGCATGAACATGTCTGTTTGTATTGGTCTGGGTGTTTTCTATGTATTATAAGTATGTATTTACAAAATAAAAGTATTGTATGTATATATTTGTTTGGTTCTGATATCTGTAACACGTGCTTGAGCTACCTATCTCAGAGTCAGATCAATGTATGTGATGTAGTGAAATATTATTATTATTATATTATTAACTACCCAAAACATCAAAATTGAGTTGACATTGGTAGGTACCTACCTACCAATGTCGGTTTTAGCTATTTGTCAGTCACTTCTGCACTAATCACTTGGGACAGATTACACTAACGTATATTTTGGTGACTATTACCACTATGATGATAATCACTTGCACCCGCCGCTGGATAAACTAATAGGTATGACTAATTTAGCATTGGGCCTGCTACGGAAAATTCTTCGACTGTACATTGGTACCATAGGGTGACCGTAGCCTTAATTGTTACTCCTTAAAGGGACTAATTCTGCTAACAGTCAGACCCTAAAGTAAAAAAGGCACGTACCAAAAATGTTGCTGGCCCTCATACGTAATATAAAAACTTATTGGGGTTTCCGAGCCTGCCATTTTTCACGCTCCGCCCGCTCACGGAAGCTCGGTTTTAGTGGCGCGGGCGCGTCACACTTCAGCATTCCCTATGGCTATGGCTGCTGTGGCCGCCATAACGTGTAATAGGGTGATTTTTTATACGTGATGCTAATTTTACATCCCTCTTACGGAAGTGGCGGAATGAGTGTGTATCACAAGCCAATTTGTTTGTTTTTAATTGATAAAGCCCCGATGGTCTAAGACTCGTCGAAGGTCTAAAACGCCCCGGTGTGGTCTAAAATTAAATTAAATTAATTATTTAATTTAACTGTGGGAGGGCCATGCTTCGGTATGAATGGGCCGGCTCGACCGGAGTGATACCACTGCCTTACAGAAAACCGGCGTGAAGCAGCTCCTGTGCTGTGTTTCGTCGAGTGAGTGAGGGTACCGGAGGCCCATCGGGGGGGAAGGGGATAAAAAGGTTTAGCTGCGCACTTGTGACTCCACTGGTGTTGCATGTGTCCATGGGCGGCGGCATTTGCTTACCATCAGGTGATCCACCTGCTCGTCTGCTAACTATCACATAAAAAAAAATGCGCCGAGATGGTCTGTTTAAGTACTGAGCCGTAATCTCGGAGTCACAACTGCGCCGCCGATCTTTCAAAAAGGACGCTCTCTTTTTGAAGGACTCATCGGTACGGAAATAATGTGTATTTCGTCCGGAGTAAGTCGGTAACCATGTCCGGTATGCTAGTATCCAATCCATCTCCTTTCCTCTTAACCCCACTTAATCACGAACCTTCAAGGCTCAAAAACCATCGTGTATGTATATATTTGTACACTGTTGGTTCTGATATCTGTAACACAAGTGCATAAGCTACTTAGTACGGAGTCTGGGCAATGTATGAGATGTTGTAAGAATTTATTTTATTTTATTTATAGAAATCAACACATCGCAACTATGATCGGATTGGGCTAAATACAACTTGAACGCGTTAAAAGTGTTGCCACCAATAAAGGATCCGTTCGCAAAAGAGCGTTATTTTCGAAATTTAAATCCAATGACTAAGCTATGGATTAGGGTTGAAAATAAAATACTACGAGAGAGTAGTAAAATACTACGGCATATTCGAAATTCAAAATATCTAAAGCTGTAAAACTACTAATGACAACGCTGTTGGGATCACTTTTTCTAACGCTTTCAGTATAAAATGTATATCTAGAGACATAGTAGACAAATTACCTGAGGGTAGGTAAGTGATTACCACCACCCATGGACACCAAAGGAATCACACGCCGTCGACGTTTTTAAAAGGACTACACTTAAGGTCCGCAATAAGACCTTAGTTCTCTTGCGCATCTCATCATACCTGATACGATCACGTAAGAATATATGGGTATTAAAACTAATGGTATTGTTATATTCTCATTTCACCGTCTACTTGTTTTCTGTCGCTTAAATAGACCTTTAAAAGTATTGCTTTAAATGTCTTGTCCGCTTATGTTGGTCACAGTGAGATATAATCCGACACAGGATGGCCCGGAATCAGCGACAAATGCCCTGAAACTTGAGAGTTACGACCGGGCCCCTTAACATTTCGCTTTTAGTTCCCTGAAATATTATGCGCAATTATTCGTCCGATTCCTAAATTGCTTTGGTAATTAAAACAACTTATGCTCGCCTTGCTCTGAGTTTCCTCAGGATGAGTCAAACAAATGTTCATTGGATGAAAATACACATTAAGAACCTATTTCACAATAATATTATCCGTATATTATACGGATAACTGTAATGTAAGTTATATGTTACTAATTGCTACCATAAACACTGTAATGCATTGTATTTTACATTACGCCCATGATTTGAGATGATTTTGGCAGATAGAAATTGCAACTTTTATACTCAAAATAATTTATGTGTTGCATAACTACCTATGTGGCATTAATAAATGTTAGTACATATATTATTATTTTTTTCTGCGTGCAAAATATTCTCTGTGTTTATGTAATATTCTCTGTTTAATTTATCAATTGTTTTAACATCAATTGGAATTGTTTTGAAGTATCACCTAAATCTGAAATTGATTTCGAAAAGTCCTTCAATGCTCGCACCGTACCTCTCCGTGGACATAGTTTCGTTTGTATTTACGATGCAAGCATCGAGAAATAATGAGCGTGGACAGCAGGTAGAGTAACTCAGTTTGGCTTAGCTTGGTTTTGGGTTGGCCGAGGCTGCAAAAAGGCTGTCTGTTTTCTGTGCATGGCCGGCGCTTAAGTGTTCGCGTGCTTACTTTTGACTTAAAGCCAAGGGTAAAGTGAGTGGAGATAAAAATGAAAAATAACTACCTTCGATCATAGAAACCCTACAGAAAGCGTAAAAGTAGAAAGTATCAGCCTATATACTGTCCCACTGCAGGGCAAATGCGACACCATCATAGAAATCAACACATCGCTACTATTATATGATCGGATTGGGCTAAATACAACTTGAACGCGTTAAAAGTGTTGCCACCAATAAAGGATCCGTTCGCAAAAGAGCGTTATTTTCGAAATTTAAATCCAATGACTAAGCTATGGATTAGGGTTGAAAATAAAATACTACGAGAGAGTAGTAAAATACTACGGCATATTCGAAATTCAAAATATCTAAAGCTGTAAAACTACTAATGACAGCGCTGTTGGGATCACTGTTTCTAACACTTTCAGTATAAAAATTTATATCTAGAGTTATAGTAGACAAATCACCTGAGTGTAGGTAAGTGATTACCACCGCCCATGGACACCAGAGGTATCACACGTACGCCGTCGACGTTTTTAAAAGGACTACACTTAAGGTCCGCAATAAGACCTTAGTTCTCCTTTGCATCTCATCATACCTGATACGATCACGTAAGAATATATGGGTATTAAAACTAATGGTATTGTTATATTCTCATTTCACCGTCTACTTGTTTTCTGTCGCTTAAATAGACCTTTAAAAGTATTGCTTTAAATGTCTTGTCCGCTTATGTTGGTCACAGTGAGATATAATCCGACACAGGATGGCCCGGAATCAGCGACAAATGCCCTGAAACTTGAGAGTTACGACCGGGCCCCTTAACATTTCGCTTTTAGTTCCCTGAAATATTATGCGCAATTATTCGTCCGATTCCTAAATTGCTTTGGTAATTAAAACAACTTATGCTCGCCTTGCTCTGAGTTTCCTCAGGATGAGTCAAACAAATGTTCATTGGATGAAAATACACATTAAGAACCTATTTCACAATAATATTATCCGTATATTATACGGATAACTGTAATGTAAGTTATATGTTACTAATTGCTACCATAAACACTGTAACGCATTGTATTTTACATTACGCCCATGATTTGAGATGATTTTGACAGATAGAAATTGCAACTTTTATACTCAAAATAATTTATGTGTTGCATAACTACCTATGTGGCATTAATAAATGTTAGTATATTATTATTTTTTTCTGCGTGCAAAATATTCTCTGTGTGTTATTCTTAATCGAATTTATCAATTGTTTTAACATCAATTGGAATTGTTTTGATGTATCACCTAAATCTGAAATTGATTTCGAAAAGTCCTTCAATGCTCGCACCGTACCTCTCCGTGGACATAGTTTCGTTTGTATTTACGATGCAAGCATCGAGAAATACGTAACGAGCGTGGACAGCAGGTAGAGTAACTCAGTTTGGCTTAGCTTGTTGCGATAGTTAGATAAGTAATGCAGTTTTTCATATGGAGTCACCGGGACTTAAAACGATTAGTATCAATGCCACTCCAGCTCAACCTGTATTTCTCGGCAAAAGAAAAATTGTGTGATCTCATTCGTGAGGAGGTGATTTCGTAATAAGCATTAAAACATTTATAAAAAATTATAAATAAAAAGATATACTGTCCCACTGCAGGGCAAAGGCCTCCATCATAGAAATCAAGTCATCGCTACTATGATAGGATTAGAAAAGTGTAATAATAGAAAAACTTAAATTGCCGTAACATTTTCTTCGGCTAATCTTACTGATATAAATAACACGTTGACATAAAAAAGGGGAAATGTTTTCTAACTTACTACTTAATACTCTAATAGCATAAAAAGTGCTTCTAAGAAAAATTTTATGAGCTTGATGATTCCCGACTAGACCAAATGGAAACATAAACGAAAACCTTTGATGTCCGTAATACCTACTTTGGACCATTGAACCAACGAAGTGAGTAAATACTGTCATTTTCCGAAGCAAAAGAAAACTTGTAGGTGACTAGCGAATTGTTCAAATTATAAACTGAGGAAAAATCCATTTCGTGGGCCGCCCCAGGGTTGCCCTCAACAGATCTATTATGTTTTTGCATTTTTTGTTAATCAAATTAATGGCAATAGGGTGCGCTTTTCAAATTGGAAATGCTATATATTTTCGTACGATCCAGATATCGGACGAAATTTATATTAAAACATGGGGAGGGATTCTGATGACTTATGTGTGTTAGGTGAATTGTGCGAGGGCTATTTTGAATGTAAATTTGTTTCGACTGGGCTTTTGGTCACATTTGGCGATATATTTTTCTGCTTTTAGGAAAATATTTTTGTAAGGAATACAAATGCGTTTATTTAGCTACAAAAGTTGTGCCGCGTTTGAAAAGTAGCTTTTGAGAGAGAGTATACCTCGATTTCGAAAAAAAATTGAGTAGAATCAATTTAAAATGTTTGTTGCATATTTGTGGGAATAGTGATCGGTAAGATGGCATGGTAATTGTTGGAACGTTTAAGAGATCGAAATTTAACTAGGATGACGTGTGAGAGTGAAGTAGAAGACGAACAGCCGATGACGACGTAAGAGGGAAGACGTGGTGAAGTTATTGAAAAGTCTGTTGTATAACAGACAATTTTAAACCTCCAATAGGAATCCATTCAGAAACGAAACGAACAAACAACTCTGCAGAAAAACATTTTCGCGAAGACGGCCCAGGAAATATGAATCACAACATTGAAAGAGTTTTCTAGCATTTTTATGGTTCCGTAAACAGACCCTTGTTGTAGATTCATCATGTCTGTCTGTTTATCCTGGCGAAAATATTCCTTTCTACGCCTAGCAGGGTCTTATTAATGAATTGTGTACCTCATATTTGGATCCCACAGCCGCTTACCATCAGGGAAGTGGCTTTGACTTGATTGTTCTCAATAAAAAAAAATATGAAAAATAACAAATAATATTAACGTTTAGAAGAAAACGAACCCTTGACTGGAGTTCAACGACCTTTAGGTGGCAACCTTTGGCCGGAAATCATATCTTGATTGATTGAATGTGTTCAAAACTTCGTATCTCATATAAAATTCCCAGAATCCTACTACCAATTATCTATTCCCTCTTGCCGGTTTGGTAAAAAAGATTGAAATAAAAACACTTGAGGGTTAGCGCAGTCTAAAATAAGCACCGCTTCTTACTTTTAATTGGGTACTCAGTACTTAACGTCAGCTCATAATTATTTTTTTCATGTTGCTGTGATTTGTTTAACAGAATTGGCCATTTTATTTCTTTACTAAGTATATTTTTAGTAAATTAGTTTTTTTGTATTTTATGTGATAGGTGGCAAACGAGCAGACGGATTGATGTTAATTGCCACCGCTCATGGACATCCACAATTCAAGTAGTCACAAATGCGCTGACAACCTCTTCCACTTCCTCCTAAATTAGGCATCACATGAGATTGGGATGTGATTTTCAACTTTTGTGGGTTGACTATTTATTAATCTGTTTAATGTCCCCATCCTTTCCATTCTCATTTCAGGCTCACACTCACATAAGTACGGAAAGGAAGCATTCATCATTTATTTACCGCGCTTTTACCGCCTAAAAGTCAGTTTTGTCACTGTGCACTACAGCACAATCGAGAGGGAGAAACAGAAGAAAAGACGATATTTTTGTGTGAAGTAAAAATGGTGAGCTCCGGGCGAGCGTAGCGCGGCCGGTGTTCGCGGAGGTGGCGGGCGACTGCAGCGCCGGCGCGAGGCGGCGGGCGCGCAACATGTTAAGCTAAACCATAGCTATGCGTATATAAACTAAGGCTCGTATTTATAAATCGCTCTCAAAAACCGATCTCAAGAGCGATCTCAGCTGATACGCTCTCAACGTGTGATAACGCTCTCAAGATCGTTACTAATTAATAAATCATCATCGAGGGCGTATCACCTGATACCGATCTCAAGAGCGCGCTCTCAAGTTCTAATGTTTGCGAACGAACGATTGACCGAATGATGAAACGTTTCGTATGTGCACTGTCATAGAATGTTACGTTTTTTAAAACTATTTTGAAATTATAGGGGATGAAAATATGAAATATAAATGTTTCACTAAATCTCTTACATATAAATACTTATTTACGTTTTTAAAACAATAAACGACCACATAAATAAGAAAAATAATATATTTTTTAATTCTCTATACAGAAAACAAAACGCAAGCAGCGTTTATACTTTGTCTGTCATTTTGATTTTCGTCAACACAACAAAAAAAAGGACGCCGACGTATATGTGCGTGTAAAGTGTTTTTATTTATAGAGCTAATTAAAAATGATGTCTTATTACATTGTCAATTTTGGCCTTAGTAATATAAGATCCTTCATGATAATTCCCTCTAGTAGTATGGTAATGTTACTTTCGCGCTCGGCTCGCTTTGGCGGACGGATGTGCGACGCGTGCGCTCCCGTGTAAATATTGTTTACAGTGGGAATCTTGCTGATTTTTCAGCTTTTAGTAGATATTCGCTATCGTGAAGCTGTGCAGTGTTGTGCGTTGTATTGGTGCAGTGAAAAGTGAAAAGCTTACGGAGTTTTTCCTGGTTTTGTTCGAACCACGTGTTGGGTAGCACGTGATTCCTGTTTTACTGACACTTTGGGGATTAAGATTTCAAGCCAGTAATCTGGTTGGGGGTTTTTCTGGGAACGATTTGTATGTGTTGTTACACTGTAGTTTTCATAAGATTTTTCAGTACGTGGCTGTCAGTGTCAAAGTCTATTTGACATTGACAGCTGACGTCAAGGTGACGTTTGCAGACTGCGTTCGGAAACGCATATTTTGGAATCACTGTGATTTATCAAGTGATTTATACGTATTACTTAGTATTAGCAACGGACTTTGGTAATTTGGCCAATTAATTTTTATTAGAGTAATTTTATTTTATTTAGTTATAAGTGTGTGCATTTATTCTGGACACTTGGTGCGACGAATAGACGAAGATGAGTACTCCTGAGGAGCAGGAGTACCAGCGGCTTCTGGAGCAGCAAATGCTGGAAAAGGAGAGGGAGATGGAGGTTCTCCAGGAACTGAGCCAGGAAGCTGGCTTTCGGCCCCGCGCGTCCTTACAAAGGACACCACCCCACGCCTTCTCGAGCCCCCCTCCCCCTCCTCCTGCGGAGCAGCTCCCCCAACAGCCAAACGACCGCTGGCCTCCCGCAGGAAGTACAAGAGGCGGTTCGCCGGCGAGTCGCCAGCAGAAGGCCGCAGGTGCCCCCCATAGGCGGAATCCTGACGACCCCCCTACAAGCGGCGACACCCTTGGCTGCCTCGGTAACATCGGCACCCCCGACGGAAACACCCTGTGAGGCACAAAGTGGGAACAGGCAGGAGCAGGAGAGTCTGGCCTCAAGGTCTAAGGAGCAGTTGATGGACTTGGCCTACGAAGCGGTGAAGGGCATCAGTTCGGTGGTAAACGCGACTAACAAGCTGACCCACATGGAAAAGGGGGTTATCTCCAGCTTCAGCCAGGACATACTTGCAGCGGTAGCGGCACTGAACATTCGGCTAGCGGAACAAGAACATGCTGTGACGGCGATGAAGCTGCAGGTGGCCTCCATGGAACTGAAGGTGGCAAGCGCAGGTGCAGGAGTAAGTTGCGTAGCTCCCCCACCAGGACTGACCCAGGGCGTAGTAAGCTACGCCAGTAAGTTGAAGCTGCCCAAGGGAAAGCCCGAGATGGAACTGAAGGCTAAGGGACCGGCTGTACTCTTCTACCCGGCGTCTGAGTCCATCAAGACCTCGGAGGAGACTAAGAAGGAGCTGCAGAAGGCTGTGCAACCAGGGAGCCAGGGAATACAAGTCCAGGGCATCCGTAGGGTCGGCAATGCGGGCGTTGTTGTGCAAACGGCGAGCGCCGAAGCGGCTCGGAAGCTAAAGGAAGCCGCACCGCCAACCCTAAAAGTTACGGACCCAAAGAGTCGGCGACCGTTGGTGGCGATTAGAAACCTGCGGAAGGACCATGATGGAGAAAAGGTGATGCAGGACCTGCACGCGATTAATTTGGCGGAGTTCCCCGAGTGGAACATGAAAAAGCTGCGCGAGAGCTGTAAGGTGGCCTTTAAGAAGGGCCGTCGTGGAGGACGGACAACAGTAGTGCTAGAGTGCACCCCGCAGCTACGTGACACCCTTATCCACTTGGGGAAGGTCTACATCGCCTGGGATGAGGCAGAGGTCTGCGATTATATTCGCGTGACCTGCTGCAACAAATGCCAGCAGTACGGACACCCGGAGAAATTTTGCAGGTCCTCGGACACAGTCTGCGGGAAATGCGGGGAGGCCGGACACAGGGCTCAGGAATGCAAGTCAGAAAAGAGCTGCTGCGCGACTTGCAAGCGCTTTAAACGACCGGAAGCAGCCAGCCACAGCACAGCGGCGCTAGATTGTCCAGCGCGCTTGTACGCAGAGCAGCAGGCGGGTAATATGACGCAATGGCAGTAAGAGCGTCAATGAATAATGAAGGCCAGGCGGCTGGGCCTTGGGGGTTCGGCTGCCCTGCGATTAACGTAGGGCAGTTGAACCTCCATAGCTCAGCCGCTGCAACCAAGGAAATACCCATCGTCGCCAAGGAGCTAGGTTTGGACTTGGTACTAGTACAGGAACAGTACAAGCATCCGCAGATCATGCAATGCGGAGCTAAGCCCAAGGCCGGAGTATTGGTGATGAATCAGGAGTTTGCGTTCACGTTCTTGGAACATCTAAGCAACGAACACTGCGCGGTCGCACACGTTGACACCGGGGATCAGAGTCGGAGCTTCTACGTGGTATCGGTATATTGCCAGTACAGCCACGACATCTCCCGACACTTGGAACACTTGTCCCACGTGATGGATCAGCTGGCAGGGAAGCAGATACTGATAGGCATGGACAGCAATGCACACTCGCCACTCTGGCACTGTGAGGAACGACAATACGTTGGGAGAGGACCTGACACCGAGTATAGGAGAAATCAGATGGAAGGATTTATCCTGGGACGAGCTCTTTTACTCCATAACAAGGAAGGTCAACCCCCAACATTTCACGGCCCCAACGGATACTCAAATGTGGACCTGACACTCACTACAAGAGGAATCACTGTGTCGGAGTGGACTGTAAGGGAAGGAGCAAGCTTGAGCGATCATCAGCTGATCACATTCAGACTAGGCGATACAGCGGTGCGATCGCGGGTGGGAGTTGCTGGCCAGGGTCAGATGCAGCCATCTTACAGAGACCGTGGCGTAAACTGGGCGAACTTTTGCTCAGCTTTGCACTACCGAGTAGGACGTCTGCAACTCAGGAGACCAGCTGAGGATATCTGTAATGAGTACACAGACATACTGACACGGACGGCAAGCGAATGTCTGGGCAAACGCAAAAAGGCAGACACCGGTGGGTACGAGTGGTGGACACCTGCACTGGACAAACTCAGGAAGGAAGTGTACAGTGCGCGTAGGAATTGGCAGAAGTCGCGGAAGAGAGGAGGTGAGCAGGAAACTCATTTGAAGAATGAACTCAATGTTGTGAGAAATCACTACAAAGAGGCAATGAGGAGCGCGGAGATCACCTTTTACCGCAAAGTGGCGGAATCCGGTAACGATGAGCCGTGGGGGATGGCTTATCGAGCTGCCTCTGGCAGAGTCCGCCCCCCACCCAACGTGATGTACGGAATGAAGCTCATGGAAGGACATGCAGAAACTGGAGAGGAGACCATGTCTGGGCTCCTACGCGCGCTGTGTCCTGATGACAACCTGGAGAAGGATGACGCGTACCACCGGCAGGTCCGAATAGCTGCTGCGTGCGCCCCGACTGGACGAGACTCTGAGCCACCCAACCGGGAGGCACTGGCGCGGATAGTCAAAGATCTACCAAACACGGCACCGGGAATGGATGGACTGACGCCACGGATCATAAAGCGAGCATGGAGAGCGAGTGGAGAGGAGATGCTGTATATGTATTCCGCATGCATAAGAGAAGGTGTGTTCCCAGCCATATGGAAGACCGGAAGACTAGTGGTTTTGCCAAAAGGCAATGACAAATCCCTGACAGACCCAAAGGAAATAATGTGTATTTCGTCCGGTAGTCGGTAAACCATGTCCGGTATGCTAGTATCCAATCCATCTCCTTTCCTCTTAACCCCACTTAATCACGAACCTTCAAGGCTCAAAAACCATCGTGTACACGAAGCCTAAATTCGAGTACACGTCTGTATAAATTTTCACAGCGTGAGATTAATTTAACGCTTCGATGCGTTGCTAAGCTTGGTTTTGGGTTGGCCGAGGCTGCAAAAAGGCTGTCTGTTTTCTGTGCATGGCCGGCGCTTAAGTGTTCGCGTGCTTACTTTTGACTTAAAGCAAGGGTAAAGTGAGTGGAGAAAAAATGAAAAAATAATTACCTTCGATATAGAAACCCTACAGAAAGCGTAAAAGTAGAAAGTATCAGCCTATATACTGTCCCACTGCAGGGCAAATGCAACACATCATAGAAATCAACACATCGCTACTATATATCGGATTGGGCTAAATACAACGTGAACGCGTTAAAAGTGTTGCCACCAATAAAGGATCCGTTCGCAAAGAGCGTTATTTTCGAAATTTAAATCCAATGACTAAGCTATGGATTAGGGTTGAAAATAAAATACTACGAGAGAGTAGTAAAATACTACAAATGAAAATAAAATACTACGAGAGAGTACTAAAATATCTAAAGCTGTAAAACTACTAATGACAGCGCTGTTGGGATCACTGTTTCTAACACTTTAAGTATAAAAATTTATATCTAGAGATATAGTAGACAAATCACCTGAGTGTAGGTAAGTGATTACCACCGCCCATGGACACCAGAGGAATCACACGCCGTCGACGTTTTTAAAAGGACTACACTTAAGGGCCGAAATAAGACCTTAGTTCTCCTTTGCATCTCATCATACCTGATACCATCACGCAAAAATATATGAGTATTGTAACTGATGGTATTGTTATATTCGCATTCACCGTCTACTTGTTTTCTGTCGCTAAATAGACCTTTAAAAGTATTGCTTTCAAGTGTCTTGTCGCTTATGTTGGTCACAGTGAGATATATAATTCCGACACATAATGGCCCGGATCAGCGACAAATGCCCTGAAACTTGAGAGTTACGACCGGGCCCCTTAACATTCGCTTTTAGTTCCTGAATATTATGCGCAATTATTCGTCCGATTCCTAAATTGCTTTGGTAATTAAAACAACTTATTGCTCGCCTTGCTCTGAGTTTCCTCCAGGATGAGTCAAACAATGTTCATTGGATGAAAATACCATTAGAACCTATTTCACAATAATATTATCCGTATATTATACGGATAACTGTAATGTAAGTTATCTGTTACTAATTGCTACCATAAACACTGTAACGCATTGTACTTTTACATTACGCCCATGATTTGAGCATGATTTTGACATATAGAAATTGCAACTTTTATACTCAAAATAATTTATGTGTTGCATAAATACCTATGTGGCATTAATAATGTTAGTATATTATTATTTTTTCTGCGTGCAAAATATTCTCTGTGTGTTATTCTTAATCGAATTTATCAATTGTTTTAACATCAATTGGAATTGTTCAAAACAATTCCCAATTGATGTTAAACAATTGATAATCACCTAAATCTGAAATCGATTTCGAAAAGTCCTTCAATGCTCGTACCGTACCTCTCCGTGGACATAGTTTCGTTTGTATTTACGATGCAAGCATCGAGAAATACGTAACGAGCGTGGACAGCAGGTAGAGTAACTCAGTTTGGCTTAGCTTGTTGCGATAGTTAGATAAGTAATGCAGTTTTTCATATGGAGTCACCGGGACTTAAAACGATTAGTATCAATGCCACTCCAGCTCAACCTGTATTTCTCGGCAAAAGAAAAATTGTGTGATCTCATTCGTGAGGAGGTGATTTCGTAATAAACATTTAAAACATTTATAAAAAATATAAATAAAAGATATACTGTCCCACTGCAGGGCAAAGGCCTCCATCATAGAAATCAAGTCATCGCTACTATGATAGGATTAGAAAAGTGTAATAATAGAAACACTTAAATTGCCGTAACATTTTCTTCGGCTAATCTTACTGATATAAATAACACGTTGACATAAAAAAGGGGAAATGTTTTCTAACTTACTACTTAATACTCTAATAGCATAAAAAATGCTTCTAAGAAAAATTTTATGAGCTTGATAATTCCCGACTAGACCAAATGTAAACATAAACGAAAAGCTTTGATGTCCGTAATACCTACTTTGGGCAATTGAACCCACGAAGTGAGTAAATACTGTCATTTTCCGAAGCAAAAGAAAACTTGTAAGTGACTAGCGAATTGTTCAAATTATAAACTGAGGAAAAATCCATTTCGTGGGCCGCCCCAGGGTTGCCCTCAACAGATCTATTATGTTTTTGCATTTTTTGTTAATCAAATTAATGGCGATAGGGTGGCTTTTCAAATTGGAAATGCTATATATTTTCGTACGATCCAGATATCGGACGAAATTTATATTAAAACATGGGGAGGGATTCTGATGACTTATGTATGTTAGGTGAATTGTGCGAGGGCTATTTTGAATGTAAATTTGTTTCGACTGGGCTTTTGGTCAAATTTGGCGATATATTTTTCTGCTTTTAGGAAAATATTTTTGTAAGGAATACAAATGCGTTTATTTAGCTACAAAAGTTGTGCCGCTTTTGAAAAGTAGCTTTTGAGAGAGAGTATACCTCGATTTCGAAAAAAAATTGAGTAGAATCAATTTAAAATGTTTGTTTGCATATTTGTGGGAATAGTGATCGGTAAGATGGCATGGTAATTGTTGGAACGTTTAAGAGATCGAAATTTAACTAGGATGACGTGTGAGAGTGAAGTAGAAGACGAACAGCCGATGACGACGTAAGAGGGAAGACGTGGTGAAGTTATTGAAAAGTCTGTTGTATAACAGACAATTTTAAACCTCCAATAGGAATCCATTCAGAAACGAAACGAACAAACAACTCTGCAGAAAAACATTTTCGCGAAGACGGCCCAGGAAATATGAATCACAACATTGAAGAGTTTCTAGCATTTTTATGGTCCGTAAACAGACCCTTGTTGTAGATTCATCATGTCTGTCTGTTTATCCTGGCGAAAATATTCCTTTTTTACGCCTAGCAGGGTCTTATTAATGAATTGTGTACCTCATATTTGGATCCCACAGCGCTTACCATCAGGCGAAGTGGCTTTGACTTGATTGTTCTCAATAAAAAAAATATTTGAAAAATAACAAATAATATTAACGCTTAGAAGAAAACGAACCCTGACTGGAGTTCAAACGACTTTAGGTGGCAACCTTTGGCCGGAAATCATATCTGATGATTGAATGTGTTCAAAACTTGTATCTCATATAAATTCCCAGAATCCTACTACAATTATCTATTCCCTCTTGCCGGTTTGGTAAAAAAGATTGAAATAAAAAACACTTGAGGGTTAGCGCAGTCTAAAATAAGCACCGCTTCTTACTTTTAATTGGGTACTCAGTACTTAACGTCAGCTCATAATTATTTTTTTCATGTTGCTGTGATTTGTTTAACAGAATTGGCCATTTTATTTCTTTACTAAGTATATTTTTAGTAAATTAGTTTTTTTTGTATTTTATGTGATAGGTGGCAAACGAGCAGACGGATTGATGTTAATTGCCACCGCTCATGGACATCCACAATTCAAGTAGTCACAAATGCGCTGACAACCTCTTCCACTTCCTCCTAAATTAGGCATCACATGAGATTGGGATGTGATTTTCAACTTTTGTGGGTTGACTATTTATTAATCTGTTTAATGTCCCCATCCTTTCCATTCTCATTTCAGGCTCACACTCACACAAGTACGGAAAGGAAGCATTCATCATTTATTTACCGCGCTTTTACCGCCTAAAAGTCAGTTTTGTCACTGTGCACTACAGCACAATCGAGAGGGAGAAACAGAAGAAAAAGACGATATTTTTGTGTGAAGTAAAAATGGTGAGCTCCGGGCGAGCGTAGCGCGGCCGTGTTCGCGGGAGGTTGGCGGGCGACTGCAGCGCCGTGCGCCGAGGCGGCGCGGGCGCGCAACATGTAGCTATAACCATAGCTATGCGTATATAACTAAGGCTCGTATTTATAAATCGCTCTCAAAACCGATCTCAAGAGCGATCTCAGCTGATACGCTCTCAACGTGTGATAACGCTCTCAAGATCGTTACTAATTAATAAATCATCATCGAGGGCGTATCACCTGATACCGATCTCAAGAGCGCGCTCTCAAGTTCTAATGTTTGCGAACGAACGATTGACCGAATGATGAAACGTTTCGTATGTGCACTGTCATAGAATGTTACGTTTTTAAAACTATTTTGAAATTATAGGGGATGAAAATATGAAATATAAATGTTTCACTAAATCTCTTACATATAACTACTTATTTACGTTTTTAAAACAATAAACGACCACATAAATAAAGAAATAATATATTTTTTAATTCTCTATACAGAAGAAACAAAACGCAAGCAGCGTTTATACTTTGTCTGTCATTTTTGATTTTCGTCAACACAACAAAAAAAAGGACGCCGACGTATATGTGCGTGTAAAGTGTTTTTATTTATAGAGCTAATTAAAAATGATGTCTTATTACATTGTCAATTTTGGCCTTAGTAATATAAGATCCTTCATGATAATTCCCTCTATGTAGTATGGTAATGTTACTTTCGCGCTCGGCTCGCTTTGGCGGACGGATGTGCGACGCGTGCGCTCCCGTGTAAATATTGTTTACAGTGGGAATCTTGCTGATTTTTCAGCTTTTAGTAGATATTCGCTATCGTGAAGCTGTGCAGTGTTGTGCGTTGTATTGGTGCAGTGAAAAGTGAAAAGCTTACGGAGTTTTTCCTGGTTTTGTTCGAACCACGTGTTGGGTAGCACGTGATTCCTGTTTTACTGACACTTTCGGGATTAAGATTTCAAGCCAGTAATCTGGTTGGGGGTTTTTCTGGGAACGATTTGTATGTTTCATGTTTGTTTACACTGTAGTTTTCATAAGATTTTTCAGTACGTGGCTGTCAGTGTCAAAGTCTATTTGACATTGACAGCTGACGTCAAGTTGACGTTTGCAGATTGCGTTCGGAAACGCATATTTTGGAATCACTGTGATTTCTTATCAAGTGATTTATACGTATTACTTAGTATTAGCAACGGACTTTGGTAATTTGGCCAATTAATTTTTATTATCGAGTAATTTTATTTTATTTAGTTATAAGTGTGTGCATTTATTCTGGACACTTGGTGCGACGAATAGACGAAGATGAGTACTCCTGAGGAGCAGGAGTACCAGCGGCTTCTGGAGCAGCAAATGCTGGAAAAGGAGAGGGAGATGGAGGTTCTCCAGGAACTGAGCCAGGAAGCTGGCTTTCTGCCCCGCGCGTCCTTACAAAGGACACCACCCCACGCCTTTTCGAGCCCCCCTCCCCCTCCTCCTGCGGAGCAGCTCCCCCCAACAGCCAAACGACCGCTGGCCTCCCCGCAGGAAGTACAAGAGGCGGTTCGCCGGCGAGTCGCCAGCAGAAGGCCGCAGGTGCCCCCCATAGGCGGAATCCTGACGACCCCCCTACAAGCGGCGACACCCTTGGCTGCCTCGGTAACATCGGCACCCCCGACGGAAACACCCTGTGAGGCACAAAGTGGGAACAGGCAGGAGCAGGAGAGTCTGGCCTCAAGGTCTAAGGAGCAGTTGATGGACTTGGCCTACGAAGCGGTGAAGGGCATCAGTTCGGTGGTAAACGCGACAAACAAGCTGACCCACATGGAAAAGGGGGTTATCTCCAGCTTCAGCCAGGACATACTTGCAGCGGTAGCGGCACTGAACATTCGGCTAGCGGAACAACAACATGCTGTGACGGCGATGAAGCTGCAGGTGGCCTCCATGGAACTGAAGGTGGCAAGCGCAGGTGCAGGAGTAAGTTGCGTAGCTCCCCCACCAGGACTGACCCAGGGCGTAGTAAGCTACGCCAGTAAGTTGAAGCTGCCCAAGGGAAAGCCCGAGATGGAACTGAAGGCTAAGGGACCGGCTGTACTCTTCTACCCGGCGTCTGAGTCCATCAAGACCTCGGAGGAAACTAAGAAGGAGCTGCAGAAGGCTGTGCAACCAGGGAGCCAGGGAATACAAGTCCAGGGCATCCGTAGGGTCGGCAATGCGGGCGTTGTTGTGCAAACGGCGAGCGCCGAAGCGGCTCGGAAGCTAAAGGAAGCAGCACCGCCAACCCTAAAAGTTACGGACCCAAAGAGTCGGCGACCGTTGGTGGCGATTAGAAACCTGCGGAAGGACCATGATGGAGAAAAGGTGATGCAGGACCTGCACGCGATTAATTTGGCGGAGTTCCCCGAGTGGAATATGAAAAAGCTGCGCGAGAGCTGTAAGGTGGCCTTTAAGAAGGGCCGTCGTGGAGGACGGACAACAGTAGTGCTAGAGTGCACCCCGCAGCTACGTGACACCCTTATCCACTTGGGGAAGGTCTATATCGCCTGGGATGAGGCAGAGGTCTGCGATTATATTCGCGTGACCTGCTGCAACAAATGCCAGCAGTACGGACACCCGGAGAAATTTTGCAGGTCCTCGGACACAGTCTGCGGGAAATGCGGGGAGGCCGGACACAGGGCTCAGGAATGCAAGTCAGAAAAGAGCTGCTGCGCGACTTGCAAGCGCTTTAAACGACCGGAAGCAGCCAGCCACAGCACAGCGGCGCTAGATTGTCCAGCGCGCTTGTACGCAGAGCAGCAGGCGGGTAATATGACGCAATGGCAGTAAGAGCGTCAATGAATAATGAAGGCCAGGCGGCTGGGCCTTGGGGGTTCGGCTGCCCTGCGATTAACGTAGGGCAGTTGAACCTCCATAGCTCAGCCGCTGCAACCAAGGAAATACCCATCGTCGCCAAGAGCTAGGTTTGGACTTGGTACTAGTACAGGAACAGTACAAGCATCCGCAGATCATGCAATGCGGAGCTAAGCCCAAGGCCGGAGTATTGGTGATGAATCAGGAGTTTGCGTTCACGTTCTTGGAACATCTAAGCAACGAACACTGCGCGGTCGCACACGTTGACACCGGGGATCAGAGTCGGAGCTTCTACGTGGTATCGGTATATTGCCAGTACAGCCACGACATCTCCCGACACTTGGAACACTTGTCCCACGTGATGGATCAGTTGGCAGGGAAGCAGATACTGATAGGCATGGACAGCAATGCACACTCGCCACTCTGGCACTGTGAGGAACGACAATACGTTGGGAGAGGACCTGACACCGAGTATAGGAGAAATCAGATGGAAGGATTTATCCTGGGACGAGCTCTTTTACTCCATAACAAGGAAGGTCAACCCCCAACATTTCACGGCCCCAACGGATACTCAAATGTGGACCTGACACTCACTACAAGAGGAATCACTGTGTCGGAGTGGACTGTAAGGGAAGGAGCAAGCTTGAGCGATCATCAGCTGATCACATTCAGACTAGGCGATACAGCGGTGCGATCGCGGGTGGGAGTTGCTGGCCAGGGTCAGATGCAGCCATCTTACAGAGACCGTGGCGTAAACTGGGCGAACTTTTGCTCAGCTTTGCACTACCGAGTAGGACGTCTGCAACTCAGGAGACCAGCTGAGGATATCTGTAATGAGTACACAGACATACTGACACGGACGGCAAGCGAATGTCTGGGCAAACGCAAAAAGGCAGACACCGGTGGGTACGAGTGGTGGACACCTGCACTGGACAAACTCAGGAAGGAAGTGTACAGTGCGCGTAGGAATTGGCAGAAGTCGCGGAAGAGAGGAGGTGAGCAGGAAACTCATTTGAAGAATGAACTCAATGTTGTGAGAAATCACTACAAAGAGGCAATGAGGAGCGCGGAGATCACCTTTTACCGCAAAGTGGCGGAATCCGGTAACGATGAGCCGTGGGGGATGGCTTATCGAGCTGCCTCTGGCAGAGTCCGCCCCCCACCCAACGTGATGTACGGAATGAAGCTCATGGAAGGACATGCAGAAACTGGAGAGGAGACCATGTCTGGGCTCCTACGCGCGCTGTGTCCTGATGACAACCTGGAGAAGGATGACGCGTACCACCGGCAGGTCCGAATAGCTGCTGCGTGCGCCCCGACTGGACGAGACTCTGAGCCACCCAACCGGGAGGCACTGGCGCGGATAGTCAAAGATCTACCAAACACGGCACCGGGAATGGATGGACTGACGCCACGGATCATAAAGCGAGCATGGAGAGCGAGTGGAGAGGAGATGCTGTATATGTATTCCGCATGCATAAGAGAAGGTGTGTTCCCAGCCATATGGAAGACCGGAAGACTAGTGGTTTTGCCAAAAGGCAATGACAAATCCCTGACAGACCCAAAGGCGTATAGACCAGTTACGTTGCTGCCCATTTTGGGAAAGATACTGGAACGTCTTATTATCACCTGCGCTCCTTGTCTGCACCGGAATATCTCACCCAGTCAGCATGGTTTTAGGTGTGGAAAGTCGACGGTTACGGCGATTAACGCAATTATGGACCGAGTTACGAATACCTCCAAAAACTATTGCCAGCTTATACTCTTGGATATTTCAGGGGCCTTCGACAACGCCTGGTGGCCCATGGTCCTGCTCAAAGTGAAACAGGGTGGATGTCCACCAAATATTTACAGAATCTTAGTCAGTTACTTCACAGACCGGCGAGTGGGATTATTCATGGGTCGACAGGTGGTGTGGAAGAGGTCTACAATGGGCTGCCCCCAAGGTTCGGTGTTAGGGCCTACTTTATGGAATCTTCTGCTCGATGACATCCTTAGGCTACCGATGCCCGAGGGCGTCAGCATGACAGCCTATGCGGATGATATCACGATCGCGATCGAGGCACCAACCAGAGCTAAAATAGAGCGAGACGCACAATATATGCTCCAGGCGGTGTCCGAATGGGGGCATCGGAACCGTCTGACTTTCTCAGCTGCGAAGTCGCAGACAATCACCTTGAAAGGCAAATTCAAGCGCCCCCCAACGATACGTATGGACAATAAATCGATCGCGCACGTGAGCATGGCAAAGTTACTTGGGGTGGTGATTGACCAAGGGTGTTCCTTTTTGCAGCATGCGAACTTTATCGGCCAGCGGGCTAGTAACTGCTTCGGGAAGATGTCGAGAATATCTTCATCGACCTGGGGCGTGCGGTACAAAGCACTTAGGGTCCTGTATTCAGGGACCTATGTTGCAAGTCTTACTTACGCTGCGGCAGTTTGGTGGCACCGGTCAAGCATCTTCGTGGTGAGGCGAGCTTTGCTGCGCACCCAACGGCCTGCAATGATTCTGCTCACGAAGGCTTATAGGTCTGTTAGTACATCAGCGCTGCCCGTGCTAGCTGCGGTGTTACCGGCCGACTTAGAAGTTGTTCGTGTGGGACGATTCGCCCAGGAGTGCCCAAAGGAAGCCACAGACAAGGAGCAAATGGCACTTAAACGTAGAATATTTGGAGATGTTGTTGCCCAATGGCAGGAGCGCTGGTCGACCAGCGACAAAGGAAGAGAGTTGTCGCAATTCTTCCCAGACGTAGAAATGAGATTATCGGCCGGTTGGGTGGAACCAGACTACGCCGTGTCACAAATACTGACGGGACATGGGAGTTTTAACAGCAGACTGCACGCGATGACTCTCAGTGAGTCACCTGTATGTCCCTGTGGAGAAGCTGATGAAACTCGGGACCATGCGCTGTGGGAATGTCAGCTGTATGAAGAGGAACGGCAACAGATGCTGAATGACTGGAACAGGAACGAGATAGGACCAGTATACCATCAAGAGATGGTCAACTCTGCAGAAGGTTTTCGACGGTTGCGTGCGTTTGCACACAAAAGGCTTGACATTAGGAAGGAGTTCGATTGATGTGGAACTGCCCGAGCGCGAGTCGCTTGTGCTGTGGTGTTTCACGCCCCATTTGGGGAGAAGTGACATTGAGATGGGCTAAAGACACAGACTTTGTAGGGAGTGAAGAAACGCACCGGGGAAAGAGCCCTTAGCAAGTACCTGGTGAGCGTCTCCCAAGATTCGGTCCGTATGCCGAGACGGTAGGAAGGACCATGGGCTGGTGGAGGGAAGTAGTCATTTTGCTTACTTAAGTATTAGTGAGACAAACATTGCAGACATTAAATAATTTTGATGTCGGCTAATTTTATTCAAATTCTTTGTACATTGTTTATTCAGTAAAAATAGGGGCAGATATAGCATTATAACCATAAAAAACTTCATAATATAATGGACAAGAGTTTTTTCTTTGCCTGAACTAGGATGGACCTGTGCTTCTGCTATAGATACTACCTAAGTACTAGAAATTATACAATTCGAAATCCTGGCAAAATCTAAACCTTTTTTGAAATTTCACGGGCTCCATTTCGAAAGGATTTATCATGCCCCTTGCATATCTTTTTGGTATGCGATAGAAGTTAGGCCAAAACATAAGGTCATAATGTTCTAGCTCGTTGTAAAATTAATTTCAGTCAAAATATTTTCTTAAATCCATTTTGTTTCACAAAAACACACCACGAATCTCCATCTTAAGTCACGGTTTGACGACACTTGAGAAATGAAGTCTTGAGATGCATCTTGAGAGAGCTCTTAAGTGCCGAGATTCATTTATTAATACGCGTGCCTCTCAGTTGATACGCTAAACTCAAGACTTTACTTAAGTTCGGTCTATTAATTGGCACAGCGTCTCAAGATTGCTCTCAAGATCGATCTCAGAGTTAAGATCGATTTATAAATACGGGCCTAACTGCACGGTGGGCCGAAATGGTACGTGCACCCGGGTTTCACTAAATATATTTATTTATAAAAAAACACCAATACAAATAGTTATGTAGGTCTCTTAGGTAGGACTCTTTCAATATTTAAAAATAGGTAATTACACAGAATTACATTACGTAGAACACAGAATCTAAAGTAAGTTAGTTAATAAGTTTTGCAATTAAGTTATTATTAAAGCTACACAAACAAAAGATAGGTTTAACAATTAGTTAAAATCAATAAAGTTAATTATTCTGGCTGCCATCATCAACAGTCACATTAATGTGGATTGTCTCTTAAGTATGGTTAATGATTTAGATATGAATTAACAGCTTTATGTGATAAACAGTACCTACAAGAAAACATTTCTAGCAATATGTGTGTCACCAACTGGTATCATCAAACACACAATACAAATCCACAGCCGCACCTACAAACTCATCCGCAACAATAGCACAAAAGCTAACTTGCAAAGCTGGGTTAGTTTCTGAGCGCTTTAGTTCAAGATTTTCTTCCCTCGAGATCTTTGCTTAAATGGAAATGATTTTATTATCTCTTATTAGGGATGTCAAGGCGCTAATTAAAAGGAGGCGAGTTGGCGCCGACTTGTCATAACATTCGCCCCATGCTTCCTCTTTGACAGATTTGATTTATTTCTTATAAACGACTTTAGCGACCCAGCGATATAATTGGCGAATGACAGCGGTGTGACAATTCCGCCGACTCAAAGTTTCGTCACAATTTTGAAATTGTATACGAAACATGGGGTGAATTTTAACACTGCCACTTCGGGCTGCTGATTCGTTTCAGCTTTATTAAAGACTTTATTCTGTTGAGGTTAATATAGGTACTCATTCCGTAGGTTATATTAGTTCCAATAAGTTAAGCAAATTATTTTACCAGATGGAGTTACTGCGAATATACTGAGTCAGATAATGAAAATAGAAATATACTAGGAATCAAAATTTAAATATAGACCTCGAATACTAGTCGAATGCAAGGGAACCTTTAAATGTTGAAATCTGTCGAGGGGTGAACGAGCTTTTGGCATTTCTAGCGCGGTACTGGCTCGTCGATTACAAGATTTGCATCCAATCTTGCTTCAACTCCGACAAAGTTAGTACTCGGTAGGTATTTTTAATCCGTAAAGACGGGGAGTGAAGGCGAGAATGAAGAAAATTTAAGAGTTTGCAGGATTTTAAAGTTTCGAGCTCAGTCTGGTTGTGATAAAAAGCAATTTAATACGTAATTCAGTAAAAGTTAAAGTAAAAGGATTTAAATAGTTTTAAGAGACACTTTTAAGCAAGTCGTGAAGTTTCTAGAGGCGACGAAAAAATTGTATGCCACTTGGTTTTACTGCAAAATTTAACTTAAGAGCGCTGACTGACAGACAATGATTACTCTGGAAACTGGCAACCAGATACTTATTTAATTCGGTGAAAATAATAACAACTACAAACTCTGGAATTCGTTTAAGGTAAACAGTGAAAAATATCCAATCTAGTTAATATTGAACACATGGTTTTTAGTTAGTTAACAAACTTTCTATTCAAGTCTTAACGTTTAAGTTTGCCTTGCAGCTTGGCGATGTGTTAATTGTTCGAACTCAGTAGAAAATAATGAAGTAAGTATTTAAAGTACATAAGGTTCAAAATGTATACCTAAAAACAATGAAGCAGAATCTCACAGTCTTGAACTCATTAAGGAATAACGGCGCAGATTTAATCGCAAGCTTACACAATAAAGGAGAGCGAGAAAAAATATACGTGGAAGAATTTATATTCCATCTTAAGATTAAATCAACATGGCGGTATTAAACTTGGACGATTGCATTGTGCCGGTTGAATGGCTGGTGCAGCCATAGTCACAATAGCCATCGTCGATGCACAATGCCATTCCACATCTCTCATCTCTGAAAACAACGGATTCCTACACTTTTATTGTGCGTTAAATTGGAGCAGGTACGAATGGAGGCATTCATAATGAACTTCCCAACTGGTCCATGCTTTATTGTTTAGTTTTGAATTTACGTGCCGCCGGGCGGCGTTGTCTATCGGGTAAATCCATGCAAGTTAAACAAACAATTCGAAATGAATGCTGCGTTTTTTTTTAGCTTTATGTATTGTTTGCTGCTGTAATAAGCAGTTTAAAAGCACGAGCATGCATATTTTATCGGACTGTACTCGTTTTTCTGCTCCGTTGAATAGGTAAAGCGGCTTGAATTTCTGTGTACCCTATTCGACGTTGATAACACACTTGTAACTTCGTTGACGAAAGTCTCGAAAACTTTTATGACATGTTTGGTACATACATACAAATTTAATTAAGTTGGTAAAGTATATTATCTTCTCCTTTATTACATCGGCTTGCTTTATTATTCAATACGTAGGTGGGTTCAGTTTTTTGTAGCGAGCGGGCCTAATGTCTTTTGGATTTAATAAAAACCGTTCGGAGTTTTTAGTTAATCCCACAAAGAGCTGAGCAGACATCAAAGGGAAATGTAATGCGGCATTCTTCAGGCAGCTCGGGGATAGCGTCGAAATTATTATCATACATATCTTCAGTTGGTAAATATTTTGATACGCATTCTGAGGACTGACAATCTGACAAATCCTGGTGAATAAACAGCGGGGGGGAAGCAATCATGGCCCGCATATCAAGTGCCTCACACCGGGAGCGCCTAGTCACAGCGTAAAGATTAGCAAAGGAAAGACTTAACAACTCCCTGTAGTCACCAAAATCTTTTAGGAGGGTAGATGCCGAGCGGTGCTTGGCCTTACTCAAAATGGAAGGGTTTAGTTAGGTGTCTTCTCGTTTCCCGACATCCAATGCAGTTTTGATAACCAAACTCAAGGTTATTACAAGGTCATTTAAGGTTAGGTAAGGTCTTTGGGGAGTTGAAAGCCGATGGGTGCATTTACCTCACTATTATATAGTTGTAGGGTTTTCGCAGCCCGTGCGCCGTATCGAGGTTCATGGTTTTGGGAATTTAGATTTTTCGTTTACAAGCGCGCCTAGGGTGCGCTCGCCAAAGTGTTTTAGGACAAAGACTTAGGTACTACTGGAATTCTGTTTACTGTGCCTAGGTGAGCCGGGATGTGAACTTCGTCAGTTTTCTCCGCATTATCGCAGTGTGCTGGAGTTACCCGGGCGGTTGAGTCGGCTAAAGTTATTTGATTTATATTCTAGGTAATTTGAACTTTCATTACAGAGTTATCTCCCGCGATTTCTGTTTCCCGGTCTCCGTTATTCACTTCGCTTGTTTCGAGGTATGTTGTGGGTTACCTAAATGATTACATCTAATTATTTTATTTTCGCCACTGTTGCGTATAATGTATAAGCGCCATGGTCACGTGACATGGTATATATTAATAGCCAAAGTGGAGACATTTATTGGCAGGTGAGAAAGCGCTATTGCTTAATCATTATAGAGTCCAGGTGAAATTGATATTGACAGTGAGATTGACACCCCGAGTTTATAATTCACAATCGGCTTTGCACATACATTCTCGTATATGCATATAATATACATATACGTGCCTCCCTATTAAGGGTCACCAAAGGGATTGATTGGCGGTATCGGCCGCAAAATATTTTTCCAATAAAGTTCAAAAACCTACTCCCAGCCTAATTGGAGTTATGACGTTCAAGGGTATTGGACGTATATTTGATTTCTGTGTAGTAATATTGGTCGGTACTCAAATTAAATTATGCCTTCTTAACCGATATTTCGGCTATGGCAGCCATCGACGCAGTACATATATAATGCGCAAGTGTGTGCGGATACACAAGTGCATTCTATCTATACTATTATTATAAATGGGAAAGTGTGTCTGTCTGTCTGTATGTATGTTTGTCTTTCTTTCATGGCAAAACGGAGCGACAAATTGACGTGATTTGAGTGGAGATAGTTGAATGGATGGAGAGTAACATAGGCTACTTTTTGTCCCTTTGTAACTCCCCATTTTAGGTAAGTGGGGGGTGCGAGCGAAGCTGCGGGCAAAAGCTAGTATTTTCTTAATTCAATAGGACGCCAGGTCTTGTAGGTCTCGTTCAAAAAATCTCAGACATTCGGACACCAACTTCATCCATGCGTCCGCAAACAGATTGCATTGAGGGTTGACAATTAGGAGAATAGTATAGGAGTAGAGTAGAGGTGGTATAGGAGTTTAGGAATATAGCTCTCCTAGAATCGTTTTCTAGACCTAATACGTAACCAATAGTATAAAGGTTTCACCGTCTCAGTTGCAGCCTGGAGAAGGTAGGTAGGTACTATAGTAAATTGGAGACGTGAATTTTTCTCTCTCTATTAAATATTTTTTACAGTTTCGAACAGAAAGGGAACCAAACAATACGTTCGAACTGACGTTTCAAATTGCAAAAAATCATAATTCCTCCGACAGCAACATTCCGGCGCACAAGCGAAACCTTTATTTTCCTAACCCGCCATATTGGGACGTGCAAAACGTCGGCGGGCTGAATGCGATTTCGTCGCCTGCCATACAGGGTTTGAAAAAGGAAAAAGAAATAAAAAGTCGGTGCACTGGCCGGCTCATAAAAGTTGCACCGGCGGCCGACGTTCGCTCCAATCCTGGTTCTAACTTTATTTCGGAACTCTTTGGGAATCCACAGTTGTTATATTAATTTAGAAATAAGTAACTAGCAGTATTCCTTAATTAATAACCTAACCTATTTTTGAAAGTAAAATTTGCCACCGTTTGTAATTATGTTGGTGAATAAGCCTTTTCCCATGATATAAGGGTTGACTTGACTTCCTTGAGGCCTTTGCCCTGCAGTGAGACATTACGGGTATATAGGCTGATATGGGTACTTTTCTTTACTTTTGTTATTTAGGGAAGTTGATCAACTTACGACTCGGACTACTTTACGGTGACAAAATACAAACCGAAAATGCGAAACATGCGACACCTTGCACCATGTGTTGACATAGAAAATAATAGCAGCATTAAAAATCGAGGGTGGACTAATTATACATACCTACTTATATGATTATATAATTTTATTTACCTATCTACTAGAAATGTGCTTCTATTTAGGCCCTTTTCACACTAAGCGGCTGCACCATTATCACAGCATAGTCCAGCGTGTGAAAGACTACCATAAAAATGCATACGTCGTAAATTTCCTCTTTGTTACGAAATTTTAACTAGGTACTGACTCGATATGTGAAACATCTAAAAATATCTCTTTTTTTCGCATTTTTACTCGTTGCATTCTAGAGTTGGGTCGTCTATTAATGTTGCGCATATATGGACATTCGAAAATGGAGCTGCCAAGCCCGGAGCGAAGAGAGAGGTTGTCACGTCAGAAAAAGTTCAGTAGGATGCCCTGGGGCAAGATGTACTGACAATTTGCGAAAAATATGGTGAGAGATGGATGAAAACTGCCTAGCATCGTGTTGATGGGCACTTTGGAGAGGCCTTCGCGTAAGTTAAACATTTGGTGAACGATTCAGTTTCGAAGCATACTCGTATCTACGCGCTTCTTATCCTATGCGTGTTTAATACAGCTTACAAATTTAGAAGCGCATCAAGCTCGTATATTTGGTTAAATGAAGCGCGAAGAGTATCGCGCGCGTAATCTCTTACGCCAAAGCGAGCATAAAACGCTCAGAAAAAACGGCAAATCTGAAACAGGCTTTAGCCAGTGGACGACCTCGCTTGGATTTCAATGCTCGCCAAACAGGTTTTGTAGAGAAAAATAAAAGCACGCCAGAAGATAGAATTACAGACTGGACTGCACAGAACACTGTGTCATAAAAGTTGCATCTGCGGACAGAAACAAAGGTATTCTGATCCCCGTTTATGTACGCCTAGCTCTATTTCGAAACCTGGGAATTTATAGTTGTCACGACCATGAATAACTTGGCAAGTTTTTACGTTTACCTAACATTTTGTCAAGTTTTCAACAAAAAGAGGGGCAGGTTATAGTTTTTCTCACTTGATCGGAATGGAACCATTCATAACTAGATTATCACGTCATCAAATTGGCAAATAAATTAAAAAGAATAATTATAAAGATAGTGTATGTACGTACCTCTCAAACGTATTACTTTGGTGGTGTCCTAACAATTTTGTTCATCAAGGGTATCGAAAAGTTATTTTAAAAATATTATGGGTTTGCGAAATCAATTCAAGAAGATAATAAACGCTCTTCAATTAATTAAGAGGCCTTAATATTAAGTAAGTACATAATCTTTAAATATACATATTTAATATTATAATTTCACGACAACAACAAAACTTCAGGAAAAGATAAGTTAATAAAGTCATAAGAAGCGAGGAGGTGTCTCCCTCCATATTTAATTACATCTCGAAAATTAAATTTTATAAAGGTCCTGTTTGAATACAACGTTATGAATATATTGATTCGGTGATAATTTAATCAAATGCCCTGTGTGGGGCATGAATATCGAATGTTAAAGCTTAGGACGCGGAAAATTTATCCAAATTTTGATACTTACAGTTGTATTTGCATGACTGATTCGATCAGAAAACGATAAATATTATATGCTGTAGTATTATAAAGAGAAAGTTCGATACCTATAGATGTAAATCATTATAGTGTGTAAGCGCTTTCTGACTAGCTATCAGTAGCTTTGCTTGACAATAACACAGGGCCGCATTTTAGGAATAGACTTAAAATGAATGGTGAAGCAAAACTAGCTTTAATCCTTTTCTATAAACATACACTTTCTGGAATTTTCGCTACAACCAGTAGGAAAATTTTCGGAATTACTATAGATTAGGGTCAAAAATAAAATATTACTTATCTACATTTTGTTTTCGACTATAGCCCCTTAAAAGCCGCATTCAGAGTCTGAATGCGGCTTGTCTGAATTTCAGACATGTTAATTTAAATGTAAATATGTTGTGGTCATTAAATGTTTTCTTACTCTCTTACTCTTACTAGCAAATGCATAGCTCCTAAGTCAATTTAACTCAATATCCGGCCTTGCTCGATTCGTCAAATAAATAAATCAAAGTGCTTACGGTCATAATCATTCATCCGCCAACTAATAAGTGTTGGAGGGTCTTTACCCCAACTCCCCGAACTAGGTCAGCTGTTTCCCTTGTTTCGATCAAGTTGTTCCCCTAAAACGCTGGGAAGAAATACGAATAAATAACTAATTAGCTCATAATGATCACTAATACAACTCAGCTCGTTTAATGTTTAATGGTTTTCTTTTCTTTCATTGTCATGTAAATGGGTTTTTATGATGATGTACGTATTAAAATGTGGAGGCGGTTAGGTTTCCAACAAAGATATTTTTTCAAAATTTTCATTCGTATTTTACCTAGGTCTCACATCTATACAATGAAAACAGTAAAAAAGGTTATTTTGAGGTAAATATATTCAATTTACTAATGTTTATAGAATATCAATATAGAATAGAAGATTTGTCAGTAGGCACCTGAATTGAGTTCAAGTAAGTAGGCATCTAAGTTTAATAACGAGAAATAGCATTATAACTAAACTCAATAGTAATAAAACAGGTGACGAAGTAACGCTATATAGTAGGGCCGGAAGATGAGCTATAGTTCACATAAATCTCAACCCCTAGTGTGCAAAGTACCTAATCCGCTCACTCAAAATGTTAACCCAAAAATGCGAGTAAATAGCTAATTAGTTGCGTAATAAGTCCTCCGAGAGGATTAATGCGAACCCTGGGCCGAGTCCGAATCGACGGGTTAGGTTCCTAGCCGCAGATTTATAACTCGAATGGCCGTTACACTCCTAATTGTGTTCATAGGGTTTTTATTACGGCCAGATGTGTAATTACCCCATTTTCGAGTCGATGTTTCGAATTGTGCCCGTGAATAATTTCTTCATTTATACCCAGTTCATTATTAACAGGTTAGGCGTTGTTTATTAGAAAAGGTAAAATGTAATGTGGATTTGATTTCTTTTTAATAATGTTTAAATTTGGATATTACTTCTGAATGTGGGTGTAAAACACACTTGTGATAAAAATCTGTATGCCTTTTAGCTTAATTATAGCATACACTCTAACCAGTGTTAATGTTGAAGTTAAGACCAAACATGGACTCACATATTCAAATCACTTTACAAAAATTCTATTCTCTATTCTCGATTATTTTTACCGTGCCGATGTTATTTTTATAGTTGAGAGACACTATATGCGACGATTAAATTTGCAATGGAAAACAGCAAAACATTAAGTAGACCATGAATTGTGCCAAGTATTAACATTAAACTGTATTATACTATTAGGCTCGAAAATGAACGCCTTCCAAAATGTGTCACGGAAACTTGTACCCTCGATAAGATTTTCGTAATTACGATAGCAATAGGCTATAGGTACAGAAAGCGAGGGCATGTTTATGGAAACAGTGAACGAATAGAGGCAATAGTCGTTCAGAGTATGTTTGTACTGGTCGAATGAGTTAGTTCAATTGAGTTAGTTCACTAACTAGATAAGTTAATGAACTATTTGACAGAAGTTCACTCATAAATTCTTGGTCAAGTTTTTGTTATTAAGTGTTAAGAAGTAAAAATAAATTACTATTATTCAAACTAAATACAACGAGACATAGACATAGATAGATGGAAATAGTTTGTGTTACAAACGCTTTGAGGAGATATTACACAGATGCTTGACCTGTGTCGAACCGTCTATCTATATAGAGCTAATAATTAGCTACTAATAAATTAATATTTGAATGAATATTTCTAGTACCTACTAATAAACTGAACTGAAACTGGTTCAGTTGATATAGTTCCCTTGTTGCTTGTTGTTGCAAATGGTTGCGAAGACGGCAGTTGATTAATTGTAATTACCAGGCTTCCCAAATCCTGAATGGTCTTAGCGTACCCCGGTTGAAACGACAGCAGTGGACGCTAGCGGGTACGACACGCTAGGATTAGAGAGAGAGAGAGAGTTCTATACCAATTACATCCACTCTCAACTTACTCGAGCTTTTGTTTTTATTAATCTGAGTGGCTAGCTGATCTAGACGAGTGATTCAGTTCTTCAGCTTCAATTGATCTCCATTAATCTTTTCACTCGAGTGAATTGTTCTGCGCAAGTCTACACCGAATAGGGGCTATAACCATTCGAAGGAGCCCGTAACCATTCGTTCGTCCCGCGAATACGTCGCAGGATTAATAACGGAGTCATAAACTCGATTACATACTCTGTAATTAAGTTAAATGGATAAAATTTACCTAAGCTCCCCGTCAAATAATTAATTTTTGCGTAGAAACCTTTTATCGCGGAGCGTTTGACTTTCGACCCTGCCTCATACGCAGTCATCGTCCTAAATTACGTACTATGATAATGTTAGGGACGCGCGTTATGAAGAAAAACGTCGATATCTTTAAAATATTTATGCCTATAGATTGGCGTGAATATAAAATTAAGCTAACTAGCAAGCTGGCTAATGGTTAGTCGGAAACTATCGGCAACAAATATAGAATCAATTGAAGAATGAAAATGTATTTTTTATATCTGTTTTGTACTGTTTTTTCTACTGTTTCTCACCACGTGAGTTCAGTACCTATTATGTAGAAGTAGCAACATTGTTTAGCGTTATTCTGAAATATCGATGTATAGTTTTCCTCCCTAATGATAATTAAAAGGAGGCAGACTTTCGGGACGCGAGAGTCACGGTCTGTTTCGCTAATGACGGGCTGGAGCGATAAATAAAATAACGCACAACTGCCCAGTAATGTGTTTTGGACTAGTCAGTTACTCAAAGTTACGAGTTGGGAGAAGCGATGTTTATTCAACGATACTATTATGTGAACACCTTTTTTATTCTATTAAACTATTAATAGCTATTACAAATTTTAACCATGGTAGAACCACGCTTTGTCGTAAATGGGCCGGTTCAATCGGAGTGATACGGCCTCATAGAAGACCGGCGTGAAGCAGCGCCTGCGCTGTGTTTCGCCGGGTGAGTGAGGATAACGGAGGCCCAATTGGGAGGAAAAGTATTTAAAGATGGCAGCACACTTGTGACTCTACCGGTGTTGCAGGGGTTGCGGCAATGGCTTACCAATCAGGTTATCCGTCTGTTCGTCTGCCACCTATCACATAAATAAAAAGATCAGTCATTGCCGGAGTGACTCAAATGGATTCGATATCAAAGAAGTCCCATGTGGGTATTGTGGGCTGTAATGAAAATTTTGGTGCAATCGTCTTCTCAAAGGGTAGTTGTGGGGAGAAATCATCGTATCGTTCGGGAAATACACGCCCACATGGAAGACTTCTGAAGATAAGAAGAGAGTTGCTGACTCGAATTAGATGCAAAAAACTCATCGCCGGAAAAAGAGGAAAGTTTTGAAGGATATCTATATTTAATTATGTGAAACAGGCTGAAGAAGAGGACAGCTATAGAACTACGCCCTTAGCAACAAGACTAGAGCATTAAGAATACCTACCTACTGCCAAGATATTCCCGGCCTGTTGTCAGAGGCGACTAAACGGGCCTTCGGACTGCTTCGGAAACTACTGGGGAGCGGCTATATTCGAAGAGCTAAGAATGAATTCGCTAGCAACTGCCACTCCTAAGGTAAATTTACCTAAGCTATTCAGTCCAGGCTGTGGGGTATCCGACCGAAATTGCCCTGAGATGGACACATAGATGTGGCCCCTTTAAAATACGTATTTCCTACGAATCACTATACGGATACAATAAGTAACAAATTACTTGTGGGATTGACGTCAGTATCCATGGAATTTTCTTCTCATACTTACCTGCATTTTTGCATCTTTCATAGCTCCGCCCAAAACCACTGGGAAATTTTAGTTTGCGCTTACCTGTAACAAAATGTATGTTATTAGTTTCGTCTAAATTAACATTTTGCATTGATTACTACCTATTATGGAATACTAATAAGATAATTAATTCGCTTGCCACATGCAATGTTAATTTCCGCGTACAAGCGAAATTCGAACTAATTATATTAGAATAGTTATGCGATAAGCTAGGTGCTTATCGCATAACTATTCTAATATAATTAGACGTTTCGGATGGTCTCTCTTGTACTGTTTCTTCTACCTTCCTCACCGCGTGGGTTCAGTGCCTATTATGTAGAAGTAGATACATTGTTTAGCGTTATTCTGAAATATCGATATATAGTTTTCCTCCCTAATGATAATTAAAAGGAGGCAGACTTTCGGGACGCGAGAGTCACGGTCTGTTTCGCTAATGACGGGCTGGAGCGATAAATAAAATAACGCACAACTGCCCAGTAATGTGTTTTGGACTAGTCAGTTACTCAAAGTTACGAGTTGGGAGAAGCGATGTTTATTCTACGACACTATTATGTGAACACCTTATTTATGCTTTTAAAACTATTAGTTACTAGTTATTAAAAATGTTAACTGTGGGAGAACTACGTTTTGTCATGAATGGGCCGGCTTAACCGGAGTGATACCACGGCCTCATAGAAGACCGGCGTGAAGCAGCGCCTCGCTGTGTTTCGCCGGGTGAGTGAGGATAACGGAGGCCCAATTGGGAGGAAAAGGATTTAAAGATGGCAGCGCACTTGTGACTCTACCGGTGTTGCAGGGGTTGCGGCAATGGCTTACCAACAGGTGATCCGTGTGTTCGTCTGCCATGTATCACATAAATAAAAAGATCAGTCATTGCTGGCTCAAATGGCTTCGATATCAAAGAAAAAGTCCCATATGGGAATTGGGGGCTGTAATGAAAATTTTGGTGCAAACGTCTTCTCAAAGGGAAGCCGTGGGGAAAAATCATCGTATCGTTCGGGAAATACACGCCCACATGGAAGACTTCTGAAGATAAGAAGAAAGTTGTTGGCTCGAACTAGATGCAAAAAATTCATCGCCGGAAAAAGAGGAAAGTTTTGAAGGATATCTATATTTAATTATGTGAAACAGGCTGAAGAAGAGGATAGCTATAGAACTACGCCCTTAGCAACAAGACTAGAGCATTAAGAATACCTACTGCCAAGATATTCCCGGCCTGTTGTCAGAGGCCACTAAACGGGCCCTCGGACTGCTTCGGAAACTACTGGGGAGTGGCTACTTATGACCGTGTGGCAAACACTACTGAGTATCCTGGTAGGTCGTGCAATTAGGAGGGCTGCATTACGCTAAGTAGGCGTAAAGCGGCGAGCGCGATTAGCGCTACGCTTCAGTCCAGGCTGTGGGGTATACGACCGAAATTGCTCTGAGATGGACACATAGATTAACATTAACACCCTTTAAAATACGTGTTTCCTACGAAAACAATAAGTAACAAATTACTTGTGAGATTGACGTCAGTATCCATGGAATTTTCTTTTCATACTTACCTGCATTTTTGCATCTTTCATAGCTCCGCCCAAAACCACTGGGAAATTTTAGTTTGCGCTTACCTGTAACAACATTTATGTTATTAGTTTCGTCTAAATTAACATTTTGCATTGATTATTACCTATTATGGAATATTAATAAGATAATTAATTCGCTTGCCTCATGCAATGTTAATTTCCGCGTACAAGCGAAATTCGAACTAATTATATTAGAATAGTTATGCGATAAGCACCTACTCGACGTTTCGGATGGTCTCTCAGTTAAGTGCGGTAGGTATTTACCTACTTTAAAATGAATTGCAGAGAATTGCAACGGAACACTTAGACCATAATTCAGGATTTGGAGAGTTTGGTAAATGCAATGAAGCGACTGCCGCCTGACCTTTGCAACCCTTTAACGGGTAACTAGACCAAATGAATCATCGTTACACGTTTCATAAACTATCTGATAAGTGCAACCTTCACATATCGGATAGTATCCTCACGATAATTTAGTTGGTAGTCGTTAAACGGTACTAGGAAAAAAGTGGGTTTCATTCCCACCTGAACTCGAATTCATTTTTTATTAATTTCATTTCAGTTTTTTTCTTCCTCCTTATCCTGCCCTGCAGCCGAGCAGAGTTCGTGCTTACGGGAAAACCTGCAGTCGTGTACCGAAAGCTTCGAAAAAACTCAATGGTTACAATATCGGTCGTTCCATTCTTGCAAAAAGCTTTAGAAGTCTACTTTTGTAAGTATCGGTTTTTCATTAGCTTCTTTTTCTGGAGAGCTATATTCGAAGAGCTAAGAATGAATTCGCTAGCAACTGCCACTCCTAGGATAAATTTACCTAAGCTATGGCACTGTTTCTGTATGTAATGTTATATCTCTAATAGGTATCTTGAATGTGTAAATATGAAAACATGACGTTTCCGTTTAGAACAAGAAAAAAGTAGACAAACTTTTTGGAACTTACGCAGCACGAGGTAATGTGATTGGACGGCTACTGCGCACGATTGTTATAAGGTCTAGATGAGATAGCAAGAACATTTTAAAAACTTTGTGATCTTAAAGAAATCGTGCCTATGTTACGATTGCGCTCACTCAACTCACACACTCGCTTACTCAGCACGAAGCAGTACCTTTTTTGACATATCATATCGAACAATTCCTTCAAAAATGCATTGGGTACCTACGTTAGTTTATTAATCTGTGGACGGGCGCATAGCATTAAGTTCCGCATCCTTTTGTGCATTAAGGAGTATCTATCCATTCATATTACAAGTGTCCTATTTTACACAAGTGACTAGTACATATTCTGAATGTTTATCCAGAATGGAAATCGAACCTGCTCCGAATCCTGCTCTTTAACGTATGACGCAGGGTTACCAACAAATGCGTCATTAGGTCAGTCAAGGCCTTTTCGTGAAAGTGTATCACGAGAAATTGGTCGCTACATGAAATAATTTTATCCACGATTCTAATTTTTAACTATGAGTCGAGCCTTAAAGTAACACCATTTATTCGAAACGAACTCACTTTAACGTTCGCTCGTGCACCCAAACAAAGAGATAGAACCGAACCATCAATTTTGTGTTACTCAAAGTTAATGAAGGTCTAACTTTTCCACAAAGTCACAAAGGAAGGAGAAAATGTATTACTGTAATGGCTATTAAAACAAACCATTTAGATTTGTATTAATATTCATTAACAGACTGAGAGGAATACTGTGTAGGAACCCGATGGGAGCTCTGAGTAGGGATGCGGCATTGATGGGAAAGAAATTGTTTTTTGTTTATTTATAGGCCATAAGTCAACAAAAATGACATTGGTTTTCGCTATTATGTCATGATAGACAAGGTTCAAAGTGAGGTGGGAACTATTGTTATGTCAAATTAAGAGTTCACATTAATAAAATTGACAATCGATTTTCTAAAACAAATGGTTTTTTTCGAAAAAGCGTTTTATTTTTCCGAAATCCTACATGTTTTCCATGTTCCTAAAATATTATTATTAACTCTCAACCAGATTACAAAAGAAAACAACAAAATTTTAGCGTGTCCAGCACTATTTTACAAGTGACTACAATGCCACAAACAATACAACTATTATCAGAAGACACTTCTGTAATATTGACAACATTTTTTGTATTCGAAGATGTCAAATACACTGTCCTCCGTATAACACTTCTGAGGAAAACATTATGTTGGTTCTGTTATTATTGAGTGGATTTGTTAAAAGTGCGATTCATATGATTTTGAGAATCGATATAAAAAAAATAGTTCTACGAAGATAAAAATCGATTAAAAGAAAGATTTATCTATTTTTTAACAACTCTAGATGATATAGCTCAGTGAATAGAAAGTTCGCGACATAGGTTCGACTTCGAATGCACGTATGGGTCTTCGAATCTATGTAAGTAATTCTACTACTCGGCGGTAAAGGAAATCAACGCGAGGTACCTGCACTTTTCCGATAGTTTTTCAATAGCCCCAAGAGCCAATGACGGCCGGACTTTAGTATTTTTGTAAAAGCTGAAAGTTTCACTGCATGATATAGGTACAGGTAAGAGCGACTACAGAGCACAGAGATCGATTTTATTTAGTTTCATCATCAGCAACCCACGTTCGTCCACTGCTGGACATAGGTCTCCCCTAATGCACGCCACCGCTCCCGATTTTCGGCCACTATTTATTTAGTTTACTTCCCAAATATCTTGCTCTAAAAATAGCTAAGATCGTACTATTTTTTTTAACTATTTGGAGGTTACGTGGAGGCTAGTCTGGTAAAATTGACAGATTTGAAGAAGAAGAAGAAGAAGGCACAATGGGAAATCAATTGTTTTAGGCCTTTTAAAAGGCTTTTGAGTCTTACGACGTTATGTGATAGATGACAGGCGAGCAGTTCACCTGATGGTAAGATTAAAGCGTTTGCCGCCGCTCATAGACACCTACATCAACAGATTTGAGTAATTTGCTTAATAAGCTATTTATCTACCAGTTTACCTTAATACTAGTCCAGCGACAGCATCACGAACCTCACTTAGCGTCAAATCTCCCAGAAATCCCGGATCGCCCTTCCTGGGGTCCGGGGCAGCAACGAAATATTAATTACACCGACAATAAATCTCTCGGCCAATCGCATTAGTCAGCAGACTATGTGCCGTGTGCGTGCCGCTCAGAGCTCGCTCATAGATTTATGCGGCACTAAGCGCGCCCAAAAATAATTGGATCGCAACCGAAAAATAAATGGCTGAGTTAGTTCACGTTTCACCCTTAAAACTAGGGACGGAAATGGATAATCTATTTTTATTAAAGATCTTGGAAAATTATATTGCAACGGTGGCAAATGAACGTGTGGTTAGACTTTTTTTGTTTTTTTTTTTATGATTATGCCACCACTATCATAAAAAAAAACTACACGACCCAACGACACCTGATGGTAAGCGATTACCGCCGCCCATTGACACCTGCAACACCAGCGGTGTCACAAGTGCGCTGCTTACCTTTATGATAAGCAAACACGAAGTAAATTCTTTTTTGCGGCAACCAGAATACTCTCATTTTGACGTTGGACAATTTGGACATTCTTTCAGAAATCACAAAAGAAAATATAGGCTTCTACAAATTGTTATACATGGGTAACGGTTGATATTTTATTTTTATAAGTATTTTATTTTCTTTTCTACTTACCTACGTATGGGCTAAATTTTAAGGACCTTTATTGTAATATTTTTGTGAATGTGCTAAATATGTTATTCCCCGATAACGGTTTATAAGCATAAATATTATTGCATGTAATTATACTTATGCCAATAAATAAATGCAACTCTACGAGTATTCCACAGCGGTTGAAAAAACAAGAAAACTAGTTATGGCAGACAGTAAAAATCGAATAAAAATGTAAAAATCGATTATGTCTGCAATATTTTTTATGCATTTACGTCTCTAAAAATATGCTGTGACAATTTATTATTGGGAATCCCAAAATTACATGTTTTAAATCCACATTATTTGCGGCGCGAATAAGGTATTAACACGGACATTCTGTTGTTGTTCAGTGTTATTAATGACCTAGATGTAATCTTGGGATTTGCAAGTTAAGTACGGCGTACAAAAATAGAATGAGTCAATTCGCTTGCGGGTCAAATAGGGTCAAGATGGGGATCTTGATATATGTCGTCCGTTTGTCGACGAAATGTATCGTAAGTTTTGCGATAGCTGGCATTGAATTGAACTGACTTATAAATTGTTTTTTTTTTATAACGAAGGCACAGAATACATAATAATTGACGAAGGTCGAAACAGAGTGAAGTGCAAGTTAGAAAGAGTACGGCAAAGGAAAACTCGAATATACGTTTTTTAATAGGTTTATGTGAAACATTGATACAAACGTAAAATTGAGTGATAAATACATAAATACCGACTATTATAGTTTTGTTAAAGCAAATAAAAAACAATATTTGTCAAAAAGACCAAGTCTCACAACTCAATTGTTCTACCGTAGAAAGAGCACATAAACAATATTTGTCAAAAAGACCAAGTCTCACAACTCAATTGTTCTACCGTAGAAAGTTGTAAGATCCTCGTTATACCAAGTCGGTTATTAACGTTACTAACGTTTTAAATCTTGACTTGATTATTGGTACAAGACATGGTAAAAGGGATTTAAATGTTCACAGATACAAACTGTATATAAATCTAAAGTCAACTAAAACTTTGACGATAGTAGACGGTTTCAACTGTATACCTACTAGAGAAGTTTTATAAGCACGTGTCTTAAAATAGATGCAAAGCGCTAGTACTTTTATAGCAAATATTATGTAAACGAAGAACTTAGCATAATAACGTTTACGACTACACACTCTTAAGATTATGGAAATGGTTAAGCACCTACTAAGAAATTGTAACGCGTACACAATATGAATATTCAAGTGCGAAGGAAAATCCTTTATATTTCAAGGAGAAGATGCCACTCGTAAAGAACAATGCATAACGCTACAATTATGAGTTTATAAAGTTAGTGTTAAGAATAACGTTTAGTTCTCTTTGCTAACTTAATATAGTCATGAACATTTTGGCTGTCCCTACACTAACGAAGACAAAATTTAGGTTTTTCTAGACTCTCTTTTTGTGTTTTAAGGCAAAAAAAAATTGTCTATAATTAATACTCACAGCCTTGCTATACAATACACGGGCAACTAATCGATAGTGTAAAACTATCGATTATTTTTGCTTGATTCTGTTAGAAATCACAATATTGTCGATATCATCGGAGTTCGGACGTTAAAATATTGATTGTATCAGCGTCATCAAAAGCGTATTGCTTATAGTAGTGCGTGTAGTACTTATCTTGGAAAAAAAAAGTATTTTATGGAAGGACAAACGTTAAATGAAGGTAGATATAATAAGTTTTAATTCTGAGAGAAAACTTTAATATAAAATGGATACAATTAGTTTATGCTTTCTCAGGAGTTAACCACAACCACTAAGCTGTCCAAGTTTCTACAAGCACCGTTATCTTGACAATAGCTTGATTTTTTTTAAACCTATTATGATACAATCAGTAAATCAATTAACATCAATCACTTGGATTTTGTGTTTCCCTGTAAATCAGACTACGTATCTAAATAACAATATCCACGGGCTTCACCGCATCAATCTTGTTTACGTCTGGCCCCTGATTTAATTTCAGCTGCCTTCTTTATCTTCATCGAACATAGCAATTAATTAAATTAAAAATTCAAACAATCCCAAACTCTATTACAATAAATTATCATCTATATTCTATCTTCTGTTTATAAAGAAATAACATATATAGATTTATAAGTAACCCCAAAGCACCGCAGGGCTTATATAACCCGAAAAGATTTGATCCACACCTAGCGCCATCTATTGGCAAAGATCGGAACTAATAAGCACAACTAAGCCTGTAAAGAAGTGAGAGCGCCCCATTGGTATGTTTCTAGAAACGGCAATTGGAACCATGACTACAACCAGTTGGTTAGGATTCTCCAGCATCAACTCAGGTATTGTTGCATAACAATGCTACTAAAGTTAATGGATATTTAATTTTGAATCGATCAGGCCAATAGAAATGCCTTAGTGGTAAAGTGCTACCATTGGAAATGAGCTGTTGATCTACAAACAAAACACTTGAGACCACGTTCAAACACGTTTATCCCTACTAAATAATACAAACACTTTTAAAATTATAATGTTACCATTTTTAGTTTTGGGTCTGGGTTTAAAGTAGAAAAATTTATACTATGAAGAAAGGAGCCAACATACTCGTACTTTCAAAACAGCTCTCTGCAAAGAATATCTTACCTAACGGACGGAACCGTGTGGCGGGCACCTTTACCAACAGGTGATCTACACAAACACCTAACCTAATGTTAAAATAACTTTCCAGAAGCTCACAATATTGCTCAGGGCGTTATTTAGAAAACAAAAGCTCACTCTAATCTTGGCAAGCGTGTACTTTAAACCACACCGTAAATAAAATTTACATGCGAAAACTATTTACCATGGCCTGCAGCGATTTAGAGGACGTGCGTGGCCCACTGAAGATTATCCAATATCGTATGCAAATAGGCGGTTAATTTTCATCAGAATGTTTTTATTACGCGCTTGCAGAGGGCGCCCCTTCAAGCTTTATGGATCATATGAAGGAAATTTATTACACCGTCATTCGACTAAATTCCGCCCACAATGTTGCTGACTGAAGGAAATGAGGGTCGGCAGATGTTACTCGATACATAAAAAAACTCGAATATAAGGATGTAAAGATGACAGTTATTAAATCTATCGCCGGTGATACAGAGTTGACGATGTAGGCAGGCCTTGACGATGGAGAGAATATTGCCCGGGCTGTAAATGAAAAATGGCTCTTTGATGAGTTCTTTATGATTCAAAAAGTACTGCTTCTTCGTGGGTATACAGAGTTTTTTTCTTCATTAGATATTAGCGACAAAGAAAATCGTACTTTTATTTTTAGGTATATTGTGAACTGATGTGTGTGATAGTGGGGAAACAATAGATGAGGCTGACCGTAGGGAGTGGCGTAATAAAGAATAGGCCAACCCACTCAGCAGTGGGTGGATAAGGGCTGATATGGTGATGATGATATATTGTGAAAAAGACGAATATGAAGAACAGTCTTATTGCGTTAAATTAATACCTAGGTGATTTTGATTTCGTTCACAAGCTGTTTTAATTTTATTATGCTGGAGTCACATGTACTTATGTTTAAATATGTTGCTACATTGTTTACGAAGTTTTGTATGCTGATGATTTATATACCTAATAAAAAAATCTATTCAACCAGTAAGAATTTTAAGTTGCCTGATTTAGCCAGGTCAAATAACTTATGCTATCAAATATTTGGACGCAATGGATAAGAAGTGATGCGACCAAGTTAGCCTGGTCAGTTAGTATTCACTCGTTCTTCTGTTGAAAACATCCAATCAGAAAAATTATGCTTTTCACAAAGTGACATAATTTTGTAACAGCTTTCATACCAGGTATGCTTTAATCAAAATGTACCTTAGTGAAAAATATATTTTCCAAAAACGCCACCTTAATACTATGACAATATCGCCTATATCGAATGGACTTAGCTGGAACAAAATAAGTCAAGTTTCCTTTAAGTCCGTTCTCGTCCCATGAAGGGCGGTGTTGAAATTAAGTTGGACATATATGTGACGTCGTGACAAGGGTCGAGTCATGGGAGCCTCTCTCTGTCCTTGTCTATATCATATAGCCGTGTGTACCTGAGATACTGTATGCTGCCTCTGAAAGAGAGATTCCAGGAAAATAATGCTTTGTGTGTCAAGTCACAATGTTCTCGCTATTTTATTGTTGAAGAGGTTTCATGTTGACACGTATTGATTGTTGAAATGTACCTATCAATAAATTTATTTATTTAAATTAGATATGTACGCAAACAGATTACAGTTAACTAAGTTATCACATTTAAAGTAAAAATCAATTAGCTGGACAGTATTCTAAATTACATAAAATAAAATATTACTTTACTATTTTATCTGTTCATCTGCCCGTTTTTTGAAGCTAATCTCGAAACTGTCTACCAAACGGATGTACTGCTCTACTTTACACCGGTCTTCTGTAATATCACTCCGGGCGAGCCAGCCGTGACTCTCCAATGGTCAGTAAAAGTATGGTGAAAATTCAAAGTGCAAAGCCACTCTTGGTAATGGGCAGCTTTAAAGCTATGAATAGGGGTCAATAGAGCACTTCTGAAGAACTCTGTGCCAATCAGTACGATAAAAGGCGAGACCAAAGGACTGTAAAATGGACTCGTAATATTATGCTACAAATAAAATTTCCTTTTGACGATCTGTTTAACTTTTTTATAAATAGGGTATAGAATCAGCATGCTGAAGGGGAAATTGGATGGCCAAATCTGTCGAACAATTGACAATCGTTGGGATAGAAAAGTTCTGAGTGGAGACCGCGACTCGAAAAGCGTGGTGTAGGACGACCTCATGGTGTGACGATCTGCGAAAAGCCGTTGGTATAGCTGAAGACAGGGTGGAATGTAGTAGATGGCATTATGCATATTTGCATCGCGTAAGCAAAGTATCCTCGAGGGTCTCACTCTACAGGTTGTATTTCCATTATGGTTCAGCGGAGAAGAAAAAATAAATTGTCATCATGCCTATTGATTTCTGCTACTAGCAGAAGAATACATTTATTTGTACATACATGACTGACAGATTCAATTGGTACTTCGTCTGCTCTTTTATGCCTGTCAACCTCATATTTGAATCTCACGGCCGCTTACCATCAGGCGGAGTGAGAACATCTGATTGTCCTGAATATAAAAAAAACGAACTAAAGTATATGAATACGGGTTAAATAATTTTCTAAAGCAATACGTTAACATTCTGAAGCTGTCTGTGGGCACACCGTCAATATCCTTTGAAAAGTCCAGACCCTATCCCAACAAAGAATTTGTATCTGTATTCCGTCCGCTCGAAACGTCAAGAGAAAATTCGTTTAACAATAATTATTACAATGACCTCCAGAATTTGGTTCCCTTTGGAATTTCTGTTTATTTTTTGGACCGTGTTCACCTCGCACAGCCGGTCGGAGTTCAAAGGGAATAAAAAACAGCCAGGAAACAGGTCTATTTAATTTTTGTTACAGTTTTTAGGGTTCCGTAGCCAATTGGCAAAAAAGGAACCCTTATAGATTCGTCATGTCTGTCCTTCCGTATGTCACAGCAATTTTTTTTCCGAAACTATAAGACTATATTGTTGACACTTGGTAAGAAGATGTATTCTGTGAACCGCATTAAGATTTTTACATAAACATTGAAAAAAAAAGCAATAAATTGGGGGTGTGCCCCATACATACTGAACTGAACTGAAATACATTTTTTTTATGATATTGAGGTTTTATATATTATATATTTTTTTTCTAAACTAAATAGGCAGTTTGCGCGAGAGAATCATCCAAAGTGATAAAATTTATCTCCCCTCCCCCTTAAATTTTAATATAAAAGAATGATAACACTAAAAAAATATAATATGAAGTACAAATCTACCAAAGAAAATTAGTTCGAACAAAATCTATCAAGTAGTTTTTATTCACTTCTTCCTCTTCACTTGCCCACTGCAGAGCATATGCCACTCCAATTTCTCTCCACTTTTCTCTGACATTTGTCTTCCTGGACCGCCTGGATTTTTTTTAATAAGTCATACACGTTTTTTTGCAGGTACGGAACCCTCAGTGCGTGAGTCCGACACGCACATGGCCGGTTTTATTAAATAAAATTAGAGTTTCCATGTTTTACGAGATGGAAAGGCGATTTGCAAACAGCGTCCAATGGAAAGAAATAATAGGAATCAGTTGCTGGGGCCACTTCTTTTGAGTGTTTCGAACAATGGAACGATTTGTAATTTAAATATTTCCTCAATTGTAAGATAATTTTCCGTTTGTGATTTTGTGTGATAGAAATAACTTTTTTGAGTGAAACTTTAATTTTAATTACTCGTTTCTTGGAAACTGTTATTACCTTATTGAACAAGAAGTTGAGGTCGGAATCTCTCAAGATTTTCTCTCTAATATATTTTTTTGACAGGAGATTTCAATTAATTTTTGTAATGTGTTTCTTGTCTTATCCTTGAAATCATCATTTAAAAGAAAGTTATATATGTCTAGTTTATTCCACTAATCAATTGATTCAATAATCTTTTCTCAAGAGAATGAAATATGGGGACCACAAAGAAAAAGTTGCAAGCTGAAATCGTTGAATCAATACGCAAATTGCAATTGTATCGAATCCCGTGAACACACATCGCAAGCTTGCATATCCGAGCGAGGTCAGAGCACAAGGGTCTCCGAGGATATGATAACAGAAATAACGTAGCACAGAAACAGCGGCTGCGAATGACATAGTGTTAATTAAGAAAGTTTCCTTTATGAAAACAAAGTGGCGCTAGTGTGCAGTTGTTAAGATATTAAATTCAACGGGTAGCGGAGAAAGGGCAGTATACTGGTTTAAGAAAGATGTATGTTTTGTAGCTCAACTTAACAGTTGACAGACGTCATCAACGAAGCCATTATAACAAAGGAGTGCAAACCCTATTTAATGGTAATACATCTTTGTAAGCATGTTATTTTCTATTGGCTGAAATGATGAAGCATGTTATCCTATATTTTGGAAAGCTGTACAGCGTGGCCTAGCCTGCATACAATTTGGTACATCTCCTTTTTATAAAGAAATCTATACTAATATAATAAAGCTGAAGAGTTTGTTTGTTTGTTTGTTTGTTTGTTTGTTTGTTTGAACGCGCTAATCTCCGAAACTACTGGTGCGATTTGAATAATTCTTTTTTTGTTGGATAGTCCATTTATCGAGGAAGGCTATAGGCTATCAACATAATAATATTAAGGGGGTTGTAAGGGGTTAAAAGGGGGGTAAAAAGTTACTTTTCCACGCGGACGAAGTCGCGGGCGGCCGCTAGTTGAATATACTTAACGTATGTATTTGTATAAAAATACTTTTTTGGATAATACCAGATGATATAAAACGTAAAGTTGTAGTGTGTTCATAACATACATAGATTTATTTATTGCAGAAACCAGACAAAATTACATACAAGTAGGTAGGTTAGGCACATCAGTTGGAATAACAATACGAACTTCATCCAAACAACTATAAAGGTAGAGGAAATGAACTTGTTTTTCATTGAATAGGCCAGCATAACAAGAGCTCTCGTTAGCTCTTGTGATACTGTGGAACAGGTATGGGTAATTGGGTATCCACTTTGAAGGAATGACGAGCAAATAATAACGATACTTGAGAATAGTCATTCATTGCAAGGGACTATAATAAAGAGAGGAACTTTTTATAATATAAGAAAAACTGCCCAAGAAAAACCGTATACAACTTATTATTACGAGAAGTGGCATGGCATATGACCCATTTGTCATCTAAATCGTGTGACTCGCCGTGTAATGTCGGCGATCCGGCCTTAGCTAGAGATGCGGCCAACTATTTATCCGAGTGATGTTAGTGATATTGGAAAAATTATACTTATTCGAATAAAAAAAATACTGCCGAGTGACATCGCGAAAACATAAGTGTTTGCCGTCCAAAATGTCACTTTGCATCCGGAATCAGGAGAGGGTTGGCGGTGTCGAATGGTTCAACTGTGAACTATTCTTTGACAACTACCTACTCAAATGAATAATACCCACGCTCACCACGTCATTTGATTTGGGGGGACCTAGTGAGTAGTGAGATACACGGTTGCCCTAGATTACGTCTTGTTTCACCTGATAGTGGTGAATTAGAACTTAAAGCTCGAACCTTGTCAAATGTTTTTTTTTTGTGGATTCCATATAAATCGATTTTTAAATAATTTTTAAAATGGAATGAAATAAAAATGAAAAATGATTTTATTCAGAGTAACAATCATAAATTTACACGTTCCAAAAAATGGTTTTACAGAAAGTAAATGTAAGACTGACTCAGTGAACGAGTTCGACTTACACTTGATCGGATTGTTTTATTAATCGTATGACTCGATTACTATGTAGTTTATTCGAGTAAAATGATAAAATTACTCGAGTGGAAAAATTTTACTCGATCCACAACATTGCCTTAACGGCTTCTATTTGGCGGTCCAGAAATTGAACACAGCCACAACATTGTTCCCATGTAAAATCGCAATAAAACCCAACGGGGACGCCGTAAAATGGCTCTAAAGTCGGACCACTTCATTTGGCGGACGATAAATATCATACTTGATGGCGGGGTTGAGCTTCCGTGATGGCGGGGACTTAACGAGATAAAAGTGAGTGCAGCTATTGTAAAAGGAGTTAAGTTGCAAAAGCAATTAATATTAATAAGATCGATATTGGCAGTAGCAAGACATAGGATGTTTAGTCGCTACCCATTCGGAATAAAACAATGAATAACACATTTTTTTTTCTATAGGCAAACGCTTGATTAGAATCGCACCTGATGGGAAGCGATGAGGTCTAAAATGTTACAAGCCTTTCACTCTAACGAATCTAACAAACAGCCTAGACTATTCCCTCCCACCTCTCTTCCAACTAGAAAACTGGACCATTTGCAAACAATATTACGCACAAACGTTGAAGCTTTTTATGTGTACCTATCACATCCCAGTCCAGGCGCTGTTTTACGCCGGTTCTTCATTTTCATTCATGCCAAAGCGTGGCTCTCCCACAGTTAAGCTAAGTTAAGAGGTCGAGTCATTACCAATGACAATGACATTGGGCGCCTCATCAATGAACATCAGTTTTTTTATAATCATAATAAAAATGTTACCTCTAACGAACGAAAACCCAAACCTAAGCACTATTGGCTTCAGGAATTTATTCTATGATCAAAAAGATCACAAAGCTACTTCGATTGAAAATTGTGTTGTAAATATGCTAACCCGCGGATAGATTGCTGTGCTGAACAGTATCGGAAAGTGTAACTTCTTTAACGTCATTAAGCTTCACTTCAAAGTTTCCTCCACCAAAGATAACAAGTTTCATCGCTCTATGTAAAGACAAATTACTATGTGGGTGATTTAATCAGGGAGCCTGTCTTTTGAGTAATACAATTTCGCCGGAACTTCTGCCACTTTATTAGGCTTGAGAATTTTTCTCCGCTTATTATTCATGAAGAGAATTTGTTATAGAAATTGCAAATACATGTTAAAGAGTGGGCAGAGGGTAAGACCATGTACGGACAGTAAATATATCAGCCTGACAAGGGCATTCATCTTGAGGATGGAACGCCCAACCTTTAAACGATTTACGAGGGGCGATGGAGACTGGTAAACACTCTGGGATCGCGTTACACTCCTATAAATAACTCAATTTTTACTCCCACTATGACTTTATTCGGTTAGAATTTTGAACAGAGTTAGAAGAAAATTTCCTCTGTTGAGGATGGTTATTGAAGTAGGCAGTTTGGAAGTTCTTCGGCTTCCGTCTTACACTTTACGCAATCAACCAAAGGACTCCATGTTACTGCGTTCTTATAGACATGTCGTATATCGGATTGAGGGAGTTGGATTCAAAATGGTGATTGTAGGACTAGCAGTAGCTAAGCATTTTTCAAATGAATTGGTCGATAGCGATGGATGCTGCTGAATGAGAAAATTGGGGTGATTATATTATTCTTCTGTGTCGTTTATTCTTTTAATTTAAATATCCTCGCAGGTTACTTCATTTATAGAACGAGTGCATATCCTGAATACCAGAATGTTGCCAATACCGAGGGCTTGGGGCGGTTAAGTGATACTTGTGCGAACTAGTTTTCTAATCTCGCTTCAAGCGCTGCATAATTTTGACGCTCAATTTGTGAATACATGCAACACACGCGCTCCGAAAATGCAAATGGGTGCAACGGCGAGCATCACTTTGAAAATTTAAATTGAATGGTCAAACTCCGCGAAGATTCATGAATTAAGCATCCCTTTAAAACTTGCATTTAAGAGGTTACGCAAACAGGATCGGGCGGATGTTCTAATTTAATTTGCAATCTGAAGGGAAAGCCTTTGTTGTGATGTGACGAACGGATAACGACATCGGTCTCGTGGGTTTACGGCAAAGCGTCTTTGTTTAAGCATCGTAAATTAGATGTTATTAATGAACGCGCGGAGAAAGGTTTCCCATGTCGCTTCATATTGGGGCAACAATAAATATTTGGGATATTCGTGGCACTCGTCGGCTCGCGAGGGGCGAATCCGAGAATTTGTTTGTCCCCCCATAGTGTGGGCGTTATCACGTACTTGATTTATATCTTTAGCGAAAGAATTCCCTGATTGGACAGCAAATACGATAATTATTAGGTGAGATGACAAATTCGGAATTGTGTCCTCATTTTGTGATGTAACAAGTCGAGAGCATATTGTTATTCGATCGAACATTGAATATCGGATGGAGCGAAATACGGGTCATTGTTGGTGGAATGAAATATGAGTGAAGTCGGTATTGGAGCATTGTCTGGGCCGACAAAGCCGGCGCCGCCTGACTCGGGGGAAACTTCTTCCGAGATACAAAATTTAATTTCTCTGATTTTGAGCCGGTCCGTCCTCCGAATACGCTTTTGTCGTCGATGCCTTTTATGTGCTTCAGGTTGGATTCCAGTCAATAGAATCGCGATATTGTGCAGCATTTGTTCGAAATGACTAGCACATCTGCAGTGTCCGCGCGCCGAGGGTGAAATATAAAGGGAATTTGTTTAGAAGTTTGCAATATCGTGAACTTTTCTATTGTGCTGACGCTGTATTAGGTCGCGACAATGGTGTAGGTCGATGATTACGTTGGCAGTTGTTCACTTGCGGTAGGGCGCGATTCGAGGAATCCGCTACAATATTGAGTTTGGTATCGCTTTGTACGACTTTGATGTTCTCTTCGCTGTAATTTGAATGATAATAATAAATGGTTACATTTTATTGCAAAATGGGTTACTGACTTTCTACCATTTCACATGTTAATAGTATCGCCAATAGCGATCTTTTCCAGGCAACTGATAATAAAAAACTCTTGCTACCTGATTACAAACATTATGGACAAGTGTATTTATGCTTCGCTACGGCAGTTCAGAGATCTATGGGAACTTTGACTATCTGTTTTGATATCTAGCTTTTTTTTTAATTATAAAATATTAAAACAACATAATATAATAAATGTATTTGTAATGCGATGCAATATTATACACTCTGGGCCATTTATTGGAACTAAAAGTCCCAGGCATAAATTTTGGAAATTACTAAATATGGAATCGATTTTTTTTTTAGACTTTTGAAAATTTATTTTAGTAGCAAAACGAACTTCACGTGATCTAAACTGCGGGAGTCCACTTGTTAACAACAAGCTAAATCGAATCCTTAAAACACCATTAAAATGTCAGCTCAAGCGATATATCTTCGGTTTTTTACTCAGAGTTAATTAACATTTTATAAAGCGGTCGAGTCTGATTAGCACATTAAACCTAATTTGCAATCAGCCGTAGGTACCCGTGGATACTCACCGAGGGACGTTGACATGCCCACTCGAAACCGAATTTGCTTTATAAGTGATCTCCAACGAAGCGAAATTTTCAAAAGGCCTCGACTGACAATGGGCTGAATAATTAAAGGCTATTTCAATAGGTTCGTAGTTGGTTTCTTTGTTCTGAATAATTCTGTAACTGTTGTTTGTCAGTTCGTTCATTAGAAGATGGATACGTTTATTGTTGTTGTTTTAGATTCATTAACAGAAATCACCTTTATTGTTTCTATAAACAATAGTCTCTTTGTCAATTATGTTGTAAAATCTTGAAATAGCTGAAGCACCTTATTTGCAATTGTTCGACTAAGCAAAACAACTCGCTCAGTAAGTAACAGCTCTCAACAGACTTACTTACTTACTCCACTGGCTCAGCGACCCGAAACGAGTCTTGGCCTCCGAAACAAGAGAACGCCACTTCGGTCGATCCTGTACCACTTGTTGCCAGTCCTTAGCCTGAAGTTCTCGCAGATCACTCTCGACGACGTCTTTCCAGCGATACCTAGTTTGGCCTATCGGGCGTCGGCCTATCTCAACAGAAATTTTCTTAAAAAGCACATGGTCAGTATACCTAATCATGTCATGTAAGAGGTTGTTACTTGAGGCAGAACGGTGACGTCACAGCAGCCGCCATGGCCGCACCACTCTGTTGCTTCTTTTCATAATTGTAACTAAACCGTCAGAATACGGCATCATTAGTTACAGTGCGTTTTTATGAGATGTAGAGATACTACAAAATGTGTGAATCTGCAAAATACTCGTAAGTAACAAGACCGACGAAACGCCTGTACAGAATTCTTGAATCACTTAACTTACAATTTTTATTCTCGTCTTAAAATATTCCAACTGAAAGCAAACAGGCAGTGTAGAGGAAAGAAATGATTTCAAACATCTCAAATCTCCACAGTGCAGTATGCAATGTATCAAAGTAGCTCTCTCTGCTATTTCCCGTGGAAATAATTCTATTTATCCATTCAGAGGCAGTGGAGAAGCGACTGAAGCCCTACTCCCGAATGCAGCGAATCGAATTTAAGTTGACATGGGATTGGGTGCACAGAATTTATTGCATGGGTAGTAAAAGTTACATTGCTAAGAACATTTTTACTGTTTTGCGGAGAAAAATCTATTTAAACTTTGAATAACGGCGTATTTCATCCTTCTTTGGGAAGTTGAGAAACAATGCCGGTTTAGCATGTCAAGAACAGTAACATATCCCTTGATGGAAACTTTTTCGAAGTTTTCTTCTCTACCATTTTTCTCATTTAACTTCTTTACGCTATCTGAGACGTGGCAGATCAAGTAGATTGCGATATAGAAAGTATATTTACATATTTATTTCATACAATTTCGA